>OW386539.1:1364269-2728538 GCA_936435175.1 Glyphotaelius pellucidus | reverse complement strand
TAAATAAATAAAAAATATCTCCAAATATTAATAATGAAATGTATGAACTGCTTACCGCAGTTTAAAGCCAATTAATCTAGCTAGATTTCACAAAGTATCCAATATTTTGTTTTAAAAAAAAAGTTTAATTTTTAATTCATTTTATTTCATAAAAATCATCTTCCCAAATTTGGGTAACTATCCCCCATATGGATAAAAGAAAATTAGAAATATATTGTTTTGGATGCAAGGTCTTCTGTTCTCAGAATTACTAGTTTAAATTTTTAATTGTTTTGGTACAATGTAGGACTGCAAAACGTGCAGTGCTTCACATCAGTAATGAATGCTTCGCTCCATTTGGGGTGTCCATTGCCTTTCCTAAGCAGTCTGTCTATTTGGATAAGTTAAATAAAGGAATACTCACTATGCTCCAAAGTGGCATTGTAGCCAAAATAGAAAGTGACGTGAAGTGGGATATGCAACGCACGTCCACTGGAAAATTATTGCAGGTAAATTAAATTGATGTGTGAATTACATAATGTGTTTAAGGCAATGCACCACGCTATGCAACAGCCACCTGTTTTGATTTATACAAGAAAAACACATCACCAAAGGGCGTGTTTTGTTTTAATTTGCAGTTCAGGCACATGTATTTAAATATTTTACTATAATTTTGTAAAGAACTTGACTTGCCATATTACACAATAAAACCATAACCGAAAAAAGGTTGATAAGAAGAACCTGGTATGTTTAATTGAAAGGCTTGTAGGCGATTTTGCAGTACTTCATAGTGCATCGCCTTAATAACATAATTATTCATGTATGTATGTACTTATTAATAAACTGAACAAATGCATAAGCATAGTGTGCCGATGCAAAATTTTCACCATGCGCCATCAATGCTATTTTGGTCGTAATGTACTTGTTTTTTTGCAAAATTATGTTTTGTAAATTGTACCGTCTTAACAGATAATGTGTTTATATATTTAAAAAAATAGTACTTATATAATCTTATGTAATTTTCCCTTAATAGCTAATTCAGAAAAATTAATTTTTGCACAAATCATTAAGGATACGCTGGCGTTCAAGCGTACACTTCTGTCCACCCTCGGTAATGTTTATGTTTAAAAAAAAAAAAATTTTATTAAATATTTCTAAACAGGTTAGTACAGGAGAAGCACTTAGTATGGTGACAATAGACGAACGTGGACTTTCCCTCAGCGACACCCAGGGCATGTTCCTCCTGCTGGGGGCGGGCTTCCTGGCTGCAGGGGCCGCCCTTCTGTCAGAGTGGGCCGGAGGCTGCGGCCGCATGTGCCTCAGATTCAAAAACAGAAACAGGCGCCCTTCACCAACAGCTTCATCGGTATCTTCCGATACCTCTAGATCCAAAATAGTCCCCACCCCCAAGAGCAAAGACAAAAGTGAATTTGCAGATATGTACGATAGAAGCCGCGCTAGTTCAGACGTAACAGAAGAAGACATCAAAAAGAAAAGGGGCAGTATTAGTCAAGATAGTGACGTTTCCTTGACCAGTGATTCTGAGACAGATGATAGCGCTCACAAAGTAAAAAGGAAAACTTTCAAAATCCGGGTTGATGAATATAAAGAACCAGATCTGGAAAGCATCAGCGAAACAGAAGTGATTATTCACAGTGCTCATATTGCGCATGTTGGGGATGAACTAACTCCTGGGCATTCTCGAAAGTCCAGCCTCGTGAACTGGGACCAGGAAATCAATCAGCTCTTCCATTACACAAAGAGCGAGCTCGGATCTGATGAGGAACAGAAGAAGGATGATGAAGAGGAAAACGAAAAGCCGCTGAAAGAAATTGAGGACATTGATATTGAGGTGGTCGCTTCAGTGTTTGGTGAAAAGGTATCTCCTGTAGAAGTAGATGAAAGGGGCTGTTTGGTAGATGCGGAAGTGGAACCCAATCGGGATAAAGAAGGAGTCAATTTGAAATAAAACAAGAAAGTGACATTCAACTCTTTATTATAATCTTTCAAACAGTCATCAAAATAATTTATAACGATTCTATCGTATCCATCGCACGAGCCCGTCTGACGACTAAGCCCATAATTATAAACCAAATAATTATTACAAAAAGAACAAAGGACACACAGCGAGATGTCACATGTTGTTGGGACATAAATGTGTTGTTGGGACAATGTTTGACTTTGATTGCGATGCTAGAGACATCCAATGCGCGAGAGAACGAACTTACTAACGTAAATAACTATGAAAATCTTAAGTTTATGACGATAAGTATGAGTCAACACAAAAAGAAATAATTTCTCAAATAGAAATGAGAAGTTTCTACTCAACGTTGATTTAGCACTAAAATATATATTTATAAACTTAGAGTAAATCATCATATTATGTAAGCATTTGATTAATATTGCACTCACGTTGTGTTAAATGTTAGGATTTGGTTGACGACAGAATCAATGAGTATTATTGAATTACAATTACAATGAAGCCGGCACCTGACTCGCCTCAACGTTGGGAGCTTCCCACTTTCTAAAATTCATGTACTTTAATGTAAATCAATCAAATTAAATTAATATCAAAAAGACAAAGCAAAAAAATATTGTACAAAAATAATACTAAACAAACCATTTTACATTTCCAATTCCTCTCTTCCATCTTAAATATCTGTCAGTTTCTCCGAGGTACAATTTTACCACAAGTGCATCTTATGTACAACATTGTAATTTACATGTTTATTCTAAAGTTACAATACCATAATACGCTCTTCAGTTATATTACAAGAAAAGAACTTCTGATGCTCCCAAAGGTCACGTATAGCACAGGGGATGACCTCTGACCACCAAACCGTATCTTTGTCATGAAACAAACTGACAACATAAACGTACGCTTATAATATTTCTTTCACATAAATTTCTCTAAAGTGCTCAACAACTCTAGGTGGTCGATTTTGTGATTGCCTCTTAATCAAGTACGTATATATTTATCTTTGATAGTTCATATCAATAATTGCTACAATAATTAACAGAGTTCAACCATTTCTGCAATGGTACTACATATGGGGTGACCTATTCTATACATTTAGTCAAGCAAAGAAACGGGGGAACAGAAAGTAACAGGTGGGTTCAGGAGACAACTGACAACTGAAGGAGAGGTAACAAGGTGAGTCAGAAGATATAGTCGTCAAGCTGTAGTGTAGTATAGTGTTAAGTCTGTGAAGGCACAAGCGAGTTTCTTCAGAAGGAAGCAGAAAGCCTTTCTTTCCACAGTGGCTACATATTACTGCCTACACATTGTCGTTCTTGTAAATAAAATGCCTATTACAATAAATATTACAAAAATGTGTCAAAATATTTATTTTATTTTTGGGCTTGACAACAAATTGACGATTCATAAATATACAAATTTTTATATCACATCCAACATTACAAATTAAGATTTAAAACATCTCATCAAACGGGTCCATCTAAATTACAATGACAATGTATCTACATACACAACGGATAAAAGGTAATCTTATATTTGGACTGATTTCAAATTTAAAAACATACCAATAAATTTAATGAAAAAAAAACTGCTCATAAAAAACTTTAATATTGTTGAATTGTCATTTACAATAAATGTAATGTTTGTTCATATTTTATACAAAGATACGTTCATAATGTAATATACACGCTACAATAACAGGGCAGATAAGATCACATGGTACACAAATGGTACATAAAATGGTACAATACGATACACGTTACGTTAGGCACTGCATGTAAGGCAACTACAGTGGTGAAGATATGACAGGAGAGAATAATGGAATATAACACAGAGATACATGATTGGTGGCTGATTCTAGTTCATTAATTCATTTCGTTCAGGGGTGACAGACAAAAGAAACATCTTGCTTGCAAAGAACGCAAAGCTTACAAACCCTGATTCTAACGGTAAAAAGAACATGACAAAAGAGATTTGAATTTTCGCCATTCACTTGCTGCAAACCAGACTGTTTTCATAAAGATGGTGAAACCCTGAATAATTGTGTACAGTATTAAATACTATCACCTATGGTTGAAGGCAGCGTAGAAGTATTAGGAGTTAAGTACAAAACCCTGATTCCTCGTAGAAACCTTTGTATTCTTCAAATAATAGCGGGAACAGTTTCCAGAAAACAAATAAGTCGCAATCATTTGCATTTTGCAGCCAACACAGAGCTTTAGTGATGTTGAGGAAACTAAAATACTTTTGTTGAAATTTGAATTTAATAACATTCAAGGACCGGAAAGGCGGGAAAATGTTTAGCTGCGTGATTCATTGACATTACTTCTAGTTACATAACTAAATAGATACATTTTAAATGTATTTAACATATATAGAGCTTAGTTTGTCTGATGACATTCTCTACAATATCGTAGCAGCGTACGACAACACCCAAATTCAAACAATTTGAGAACCAGGACGCTAGTTTCGTTGTTTCAGGTTTTAGAGTGTTTCAATAATGTATATGTATTAAGTTTAGTGAAAACTGTACGGTTTCTACAAACTGAGCAGTGTTGTAGTTTGTTCCGGTTGAATCCAAGCACCGTGACGTGATGAATGAAACAAATGCTATGTCAATAAATCACTCAATCTGAATACGGAAAGTCGGAATTGCAGGGAGGTGACTAGAGGAGACAAGAAGTGGAGTGGTGATGGTGGTTTGGATGGGATAGATGTGACGGACGTGATAACATACACATGCTGGTGAACACATTGAACATCAAAAGCTTCACAGTCACATTGAGTTACCCATATATTACTGTACAAATGTTCGTCGGAATTATGTCCAGCCGTGGTTAAGAAACACTCGCCGCATTTCAAACATAAGTAGTATTGTCATATGTAATATGATTTTAAAAAACAATGGAACAAAATGCGACGAGTGTTTGAGGAATTTCCCTGCAGAGCTCTGAGCCTGCGATGGTGCAATACATTACAAGTGTCTAAACTCTATTACTCTCCCGGGACACGTCTGACCGACGTGGAAAATGAGAAAGTTATTCCTTACACAAATACTTAATTTACACATTATAAAAAATCAACAAATGGCTTTTCGGCACAACCAGAACTGTTTCCGAATACAACCAACCAACCAACCTTCAGCAGGTACTCAACCGCAGTCAATTCTATGCCAAACATCATTCCAGTGGGATAATTGCACCAGTCTCAATACAAACAAGTATTCCAAGATTTACTATCTTTGCTTCAAATCCATCACCGCTTATGTCACATTATCGCTAAATGCCATTCGATAGCATCGGCAGTGTTAAATTAAGATTTTTTCAATCATTAAAAAAGGTTTTACAATCAAAATGGTGCTCAAAAAATATAATGAAATCTCCAGATAATTTACTGACACTCAATCGTTTTCAACTTATTATTTAATGGGCAATTTAAACCATAAGATATATTTGTAGAGTTGTTGAAATGAGTCGGTGAAAAATGTTAATTCCACAATATTGTAGTGATGTAATTTAAAAACCCTTCTCTCTTGAGAAATGACCGTGACTTAAGCGGAGATGAATTTGGATCGACGTTACATATTCTGAAGCCGTTTGAATGTTGAACTATGTGAGATTGAAAGCAATAAGGAACAATGTTGAAAGAAATACTTGTATCCACAGTTCGTTTGCTTGTTGTACCGGGCAATTTCTGACGTTTCAGCCACACTCCCGCCGCCCCTCCTTAACACGTCTAACTTTGGTGAATATTATATCAGAAAATATACATGTTGTACTATGTACCTATATTTGCACAATCTCTTTATCAATAGGATACTAGATTTGTGTGTCAACTATTTCTATTTTATTATTTAATAACCATTTAATTCAATTGCAACACGTCCACAACTCGGATACATTCTAAAAATATATTAAAAATTCAGAAATGGCACAAGTTATCCTGACAGTCACAGTGATTAATGCAGGATCTTAGATTTGTAATATTGTACTATTAATCACCCAAGTCCTGCTCCCTGTCGGTGGAGCCCCGCTTCATGTGCCCCCTAGTCCCCAGGGGGCCTTCTCTCATCGCCATCACATATTATGAACGGAAGGTCGCCTTTGAACGTTCTAGGATAAGTGAAACAGTGAACAGTGAACATTGCGTATTGCAGCTATAAGGGCGGACATTTACATACTGATAAACACTCGCAGGCTTTATTGCCCCGCATTAAACTACCTATTCCTTTTATCGTAAAATATTTATAGTCTTTCATATTCTTACTTGGAAAAATATACAAGGGAAACTTGATTCCATTTAATACATATATCCTTTATAACAACACAGTATACCATATTATATTTTTTTATCGTCAACATTTAATAAATACATGTAAGTTTTTTAAATATATTTATAGAAATTTATATGAAAGATATTATTATGTAATATTACATTTTAAACTTTGTGATTTTTCATGTTAAAAACTGGTAAAATATGTTTATTATTTAATAGAATTCTTAACATTTGTAATAAAATACAGAGAGAGGAAAATGGAAGAATGTTTTGCAATCAGATTTGTACAAGTCTCGGCTACAGCGACTTGGAGAATGTACTGTGCAGTCCGAGTTCCTCAGAATTAACAAGAGAATAAATGTGTTTATTTCAGAGCGTATGAAAGTCATAAATAAATACAATTTTCACAAAATGTTTGTATACTAAAGTGCCTTGGTGCGGTTACATAATGTCATAAGAACGTTAAAGCTTGTGTTATCCATCCACTCTAGAGCCAGAGCAACCCTTTACCCCGCGGGATTCGTATCCCACCCAACCCGGGATACAATACTATCATTAAAATGGCACATTTAGTGGTAGACTACTTAATATTAACAAAAGGACATATTTCATCTCACGTTTGTTTGTTTACAAATCCCACGCAATCTCCTCGGGGAATCGCATCGCGCACTTCACACAAGCGGTTCGCTGACCGTGGTCGTGAGGGGTTCCTACGGGTTATGGCTATATACCTTATCTACTGTGCGGCACAGTACACAGTTTCTCTGTGATAAGAAATATACATTTATATAATCCATACATCCTAAAACAACTTGGCAACACAAATATGTGAATGTTTACTTTGTAAAACAACAATCCTCCCACAGCGATAGTCCGTATTATCCTAATTTTTTACATAAACTTATATTCCCACACTATAAATAACAAAAAATTATAAAGAAAAAACATACATTCGCTACCGAATAGCTGAACACAAATATGAAACATTAGATATGTATGGGTGCGTGCTACTGAATATTACATGACTCGGGTTCTATGTTTCCGCGTGCGTCCGTGAGGTACTCCTCTTTAAATTCTTCCACCGGAGCTATGCACGCTCGCGTACGGGATATTTCAAAATAATATACTTTCTCATCACAAAAGCTGGAAGTCCGTTTTGTACAGCGCGACAAGAACAATAACCACCGCGACCGATACCAAACCTCACTGTATTACGGTAGTTCGTATCCAACGCACACACCTGTTAATATCTGTCCATCCGATGCGGTTTCACTTCTTCATTCAATAGAAGCGGACTAACTCCATCACGCAGAACTCACGCAGGGCCAAAATCAATCAATCAATTGAAATTGTTCAAACAAACAAAATAATCACTTCACTTTAAAATTCTATCACTGAATCGGAGACGCTGTGATTTCCACGCGGCATAGACCAGGAACCGAAACTTTCCGTCAGTAGAGAAGCGCAAAATGTCAATACGTCCAAAGACGGACAACGTGCATACAATTGTAGAAAAGGGATTTCAGTATGTACGTATTATATATTTACACCGAGAGTAGGTTCAGCTAGCTCTATAGACGGATGTACATATTGATGTATGATGGCGGGTCTAGCTAGCGCGCTTGGTCCGATGTGTATTCCCGTTAGATGTGTCTAGTAGCCGGCCTGATGTGTGTGTGCAGGGACTCAGCAATAGTAGAGGGGAGCGTGGGGCTATGCGGCCCAGCCCTCGGAGATGCGGGGGCGCTTGGCGTGCGGGGGCTGCTCGTATTCCACGCCACCGCCCCCGCTGCCCATGGGGGAGGCTAAGCTGGATGATGAAACTGAGCCTGAAACAACAAAAAAGTTAAATAGGATATTTCTCATGAATATTTGATTGAATTTATCAATATTTTTGTCAGAATTACATAATTTGTACTTATAGAGGGAAATCGACAACCGGTGGTTTGCCGGTTGTGCACCGGCGCACAAGCCAAAATGTTCAAAAAATTTTAATTTTGGAATGCGATTTTAACCCTTATGTATAAAGAAAACGTATGAAGAACAAGGTCAGAATCGCTTGGGCATTCTTGTCCTTAAGGTATGAAATACCGTGAACACATCTCGGGAAGTGGAATAATTTCTATAGAATTGTTTATCTGGTTAAATCTGGCTGAGATTTTTCCCGACATTTAAACTGTTAGATTGGCTAACGTCATTCTCGCATAGTTTTCGTGAAAAAGATCGTAAAACATATAAATTCATCAAATAAACGCAAGTAATGTTGTTTTTATGCATTGTTTATTGTTCAAGGAATGTTTTTCAGTAAATATAATACACAATAACACAAAATAAACCCACAAAATATTACGTCAAAGTCAAAACATTGCGATTTTACATTGTTTCTTCCTTGGCACTTGACGAATTAACCTTTGGAAAGCCAAGCTAAAATGCCTGGTTTAGAAAAAGTCCACTCTTTTGGAGCAACCAATAAAAATGGGGCTGGCACAAATAAGGTTGAGTAACACTGACACAAAGTAGTTAGTGATGTTGATATTCATAACATTAAAAAAAGTTTTGATAAATTTATCCGTGGTTTTTATAACTGCTACAATATATTGAGTTGATTAATCCTTGGAATGCCGGGGGTAAAATTCCAATTGTCCGCCATAGGCCGGCTTATTTTCGTAATAACTTACTTGTTTATTGAAAAATTATGTTTTTGTAAATTACACCGTCTTACCAGATAATGTGTTTATATGACTATAAAAATTCTATGAAACTGTCCTATGAAGTTTCTCAGGATAGCTACTTATATTCAGAGAAATGTTTTTTTTTCTCTCAATGTTAAAAATAATGGTGACCAGGTATGATTTTTGGAAAGAGAAATAAAATGGGGCGACTTTGATCGATCTGGTCGATGGTCGAAAGACAGCATATTTAAAAAAAAATTGCTTTGAGCGATAGACATATACGGTTCGGTTAGGGATTCAGCCGCACTCATTCCAAAATCATACCTCAGAATATCAACACGGAAAGAACATAAACTGCTTACTGTGGTTTAAAGCCAATGAATCCACTCATATTTCACCATTCATCGAATATTTTTAGGTTTTATAAAAAATTTAATCATTAAATTGATTTATTACCTACCAGAAATTGCCCTTTATTGTACTTATGTATATTTATACACTATATTTATTTATTAGCGCCCTTTTCTGGGACTTACACATAAATTTTAAGTAAAATTATACAGTTTTTTTTCTTTTTATACATAACCCGTCTAATCACAGGAGACCCTAGTTGTCCCAAAACATCATATGCCGTTATAATAACAGGAGACCCAGATTGTCCCAGAACGACCGAGCATCATTAAAAGTTAGATATCTCTCTTCCTGTCAAGCAAAAATTTGTGATTTTTTTTATATTTGAAAGCGAAAGAAATATTGCTTCTTATTGTCTTAAGAATAAACGAGCTATATTGATCAGATATTTTACAAACCCGATCATAAGTGACTATTTTAATTTGCGCCACTGTGTGACGTAATAAACAATTAATTTAAAAATAAAATTGTATGAATGTGATAAAAAGTGAAGTGACAGTTTTATTACAAATTTTCTTTAAAAAAGGAATCTGTATTTAAAATTTTAATTTTCTTTTATTTTATGTACTTTTTTGGGGAAACCCCAGGTACGTAATTTTTAAGCTAATTCACATTTTCAATATAAAAATTTTAATATTTTAAAACAAAAACCTTAATTTTTGATAAGCACATCGGAAAGATTATTTTATCTAGATTTTAGAACATTTTTTTTTTTCAAAAAGATTAAAAAATAACCAATAAAAATGAACATTTGAAATGCATGGAAAGAACCGAAAATTTTTGCGTGCAAATTTTGACAGGCAAAAGTTCATAGATATTATTTTCTCATTATTCGAAGGGATAAATGAAATATTTTAATCAAAATTTCTGTTTGTTGTCTATGATCAACTGGAAATGTCTATTGTCCATTAAAAAATGCAATTTTTTAACCTCTCCACGAATATGGACGAAACGGTTCGTCGAAGCGAAAAAATGCTCAGAAGAGTATGCTCGTCCGCGGCTATTATTCAACTACCGTCATATTTAATTAAATGAAGCTATTTGACTTGAAGTGGCTTCTATTGACATCTGCGCGTAGTTTGTTGAAGTTTTGGAAGACATACCTACAATACCAACTTCACAGTTTTAGTTTGAAAATTCTTTTTGCATCATTTAGCGGTCGTCAGAGGAAGGAAGCAGTTTTTTTGTACGGACATGTTTTTTTTTTCGATTTTGGTTTACTTTTGTGGATTGATGTCGACGACGTTTTAATTCAAAACATAATATTATTTTTAGTTAATCTACGATAATTTTTAAAAAAATATTAAAAAAATTAACCAAAAAAAAAACTCACTCCTCACGTACAGTTTTGTTTGCCAAAACTCACTCGCAGAGATGTTAAACAGATGTCCAATTTTCAAGAAAATAATTTAAAAAAAAGTTTAAGCAAAGATATTGAAAAACAAGAGATTTGCTATGATGGCCGCCCGACCGTCGACGGACTACCTACACAATGGGAATAGTTTGAATACGGAAAGAATTCATTCATTTAGTTGATTTTTTGAAGCTGTGCAATAATATTGGTTAACAATATCGGCGACGTCAGAAAACACAGTCCCACCCAGTAAAAACTGCGGATAGCACATCTCTTATATTTCAATATCTTTGGTCTACAGAGTATAGTATAGTATTATAGTATAGTATAGTATTTGGGAATAATCCATGAGAGGAACATCAGTGACATCTTTTGGTATTCGATAGAAGCTTAATTACAAATTACTACCCAAATTTGGGTAGCTATTCCTCAATGGCATTAACGTTGCTACCCAAATTTGGGTAGCTATCGCTAAAGAGCATTATCATTGCTACCCAAACCTGGCTAGCTATCGCTCGGGTGGTTAAATAACATAATGAAGTGTCTCACCATCATTTTGTTGTTGCTGCATGTGCGCATGGTGCGGCGCTAAGTGGTGGCCGTGGTGGCTCGAGTGTCCTGTGTGATGCTGCTGGCCGTGGCGCTGGGGCTCGGCCCTAGGGGGTGACACGGGCTCGGCCTTGATGCGCACGGAGGGGGGCGGGCTGCCCCCACCGCCCCCGCCCTCGTGGCCCCCGGGAGGCGGCGTACCCCCCGACACCGACAGCTGCGGCAGGCTGCGGAGAAAACTTGCGTTCAAGCGAAAATGTAAGGAATTGTTTAAATTTTGTTTTACATTTATACACGGTTATGGATTATTTGGTAAGTGCAAGATATATATAAATATTATGTTTAGGACAAAACAAAATGTTAACCAGGGTAAAAAGATATGTACATTGCTTGCTTCATAATTTAAAAAAAATTGCTTGGTTATATAAGAATTGGCAAATGGAAGGTACAATAATTATATTGGGACCATCAGGTGTTACACAGCATCATATGGAAGAGGCAATAATTGTTTAGTATGAGAAAAGCACTTGAATTAAAGTGTAGGATTTATAATCAAACGGTCTGAGAAAATTGTTCGCAAAGCTTAAAAAAAATTGAACAAAAGTATTGTTGTTACATATAAACAATTTACTGGAACATATTTAACGTTATGCAACAGGCTGTTATTTGAAAGACAAAAACCATATACATAAAATTAATAACTCAAAGTTCTCCAAAATGAAATGTTTTACTATATTGTGACCTTGGGCACTGTTATGATATATTATAAATATTATCATATAAATAGGTTCCATGATAAGTCAGAAGCATGCAATTTGAACACCCCTTTGAAGTCATTAAAAGTTATGAAAAAAAATATTGAAAAATAACCCAACCTATTTAGTCAATTTTTGTAAAATTTTTTTTCATCACTTTTTTGACTTTTCAAAAGAGGTGTTGAAGTTGCATGATTCTGAGTTGTCCGGTCACATATAAATAATATCTGTTTGTGTCAAATAACAACAAAAAATCATAGCTTTTGGAGTTATAAGAAAGTTGTAGAAATGAACCATTCTCATATGACAACTGTGTACAAATTTTGGGAGCGCAATTGGCGTATTTCCTGACTGTGCTTCGGTGTCGCAGGAATTAATGACGTCAGTTCCTCATAGCATCTTCCATTAGAATAAGGACAGCATTCCCACCCGACGTCTGCGCTCTACAGATTGAAATCCGTTTGTTAAGGTTTTTGACATACCTTGTCTTTGGTCAAGGGTTTTTGACGTATGGGTTTTTGACATATCTTGTTTTGGTCAAGGGTTTTTGACATACAGATTTTTAACAAACCTTGTCTTTGATCAAGGGTTTTTGACATACAGGTTTTTGACATACCTTGTTTTGGTCAAGGGATTTCAACATACAGGTTTTTGGCGTACCTTATCTTTGGTCAAGTAGAAATATAATAATAATAATACTTAATATGAAGTAGATAATTACCCGCCATGCTGTAATGTGGCCTGCAGTTGGTGTGTTCCCCAGGTAAGTCCAAGTCCCATATCCGAAGCCATGCTAAAGTCTTGTGGTACGAAGCCGCCTAAGCTTGCGTAGCCCAGTGAAGGAGTCTGAAGATGAAAATACAAATTATAAACTTACATTCTTAACATATAACAAGCTTATTATTTTTTTATTATCGGAATTGATGAATATTTTCTGTTAACAAGTTTGGTTAGCCTCATACGTCCTACATATGTCTGGTAATGTTCTATTACCGTGAAAACAAGCTTATGGGTTAGATTGGTTAATGGTAAGAGTGAAATTGGTAAATAATGCACAAAAAATTATAATTTTATAGTAAATATCATTTCAGGGGATCAATTGTCGGATCACCGGCTCCCTACTAACCAGAGCTAGTGGGACTATGACATATCTAATTGGGGTATGTTCAATTCAATCTATTCAATTCAATCATAAAAACATTATAAACAACAATTTCAATTAGTTTTTAAAAATGCTTAAAGAAAACAATAAATATATAAAAGCAGATTTTATACAAGCAGCAACAGAACTTGCCATTTAAACTCTGTTTTATTGATGTTAAAAATATCAATGTCCAAAGTGATTCTATTTAACAACAAGATTGCTCTCCTCACCAGCTTGACCATTGGCAAGTTAGTTCTGCAGACCAGAAGAAAAAACAGTCTACGCTTATAGCAGCATTGTATAAATACCAACTTGGCCATAAAAATATGTATAGTTTTAAGTCACTAGTTATAAGTCACAGTTGTAATTCACTAGTTATCAATCTTAAATATTAGTCACTAGTAATAAATGGAAGTTGTAAGTATAAGTGATAGGGTATAGGTTAACAGCCTTACTAAAAAACCTTGTGAAAATTTTATTCAATTGATAAATGACTGCGGATGTGAAAACATTAATAATTAAAAAAAAATGTCAAAAAATTGTTCATGAAAAGATATATACATTGCTTACACAGCCAGAAGGGGTTGTTTATTTATTGTATACACCTGTTTTTTTTAATAATTTATGAAAGAATTTTGGAATCTTTCCAACGTTTTTAAATGTCTTAATTTGAAGATGTATTTACAAGAACCATTTTAGAAACTAGACTTAAGCATTTAAAAATTGCCATATTTCAGCTTCAAACACGAAAAAATGTTGAAAAAAAGCTTGCTACAAATATTTTTAACCAAAATGTAAATAAATTCAAAAAATTACAAAATTCAAAAAACACAGCCCTTTTATTTAGTGAATTTGGAAGAAAACTTTCACTTCACTTTTTTCTCTTTTCCACAATATAAAAAATTTGGTTTTAATTCCAAAAAAATAACAAAAAAAAACTGACATTTTAATGCATTGCTTGCACATCTTAAGACGTTTATTTCTTTGATAGGTTTACCAACACATGTATTAGATAATTAAGTTATACCAAAAAACATCACTTTCAAGAAATTCTCAAAAAATAAAAGACCCTAAAATGCAAATTTGAATATTTATGTAACCTATAAAACCATTTTCTGGCAGTTCAACTTTTAAAATACGATTATTGTGCAATAACTTGACTAAAACTGATAAAAACCACACAAATAACAGTAAATATATTAATTATATGAATAGAAGAGTGAATTGGTCACTACAATAGAACTGTAGTCACTACATGAACTAAAAATTTTTTGTGGCTTTAATGTTTTTCCAGCGCGAAGCACAGGCGCACTAACCAACGCCACCTTACGGATATAAATGAAAACAACAATTTAAACCAGTACGGTATAACCAAATACAACGTTGCCAGCTCTAAAATACATACAATGTGTTTTTACTGCATGGCTGCGGAGGTGAGTTTATTGAAATGATCCAAACATTATTGTTATTATTATTGCTACGCTGTCGGTGACGGAGATATCCATTTTGAGTATAGAAGCGAAGAATAATCTCAATGATAGTTGAACCATCCACGAATCAGTCTGAAGAAATGTGAAGCAAAGTGCACATCCTTCTGACCCAAAGATGGCTCATTCCGAGCATACCCAAGAGAAAGTCGGTAAGATAGTATGGGTAGTTCTCTCAAGTAGAGAAATTTCAGAAATACATTGTCTGGCTGAAGCGAGTGGGGAGAGGAAGGAGATGGGAAAGTAAAAGTTTATTTCACTCACCTCTGAGTACGAGAGATCGTCCGGCGGCGGGGGGCGGCATGGACTGCGGGATGAGCACACGCAGGTTGCTGTGTGAGCGGGGTGGCGGAGAATGGTGCGCCCCCTTGTGGTGGCGAGGCGGGGGAGCACCCAGCGCGGGGTGTGGCGAGGGTGCGGGGCCCGGCGAAGGTGACGGCGTGCCGGCCCCCCCTAGCGGGCTGGCCGAGCCCGGGTATCCGTTGGACATCTCCAGCATGCCGCCACTCGGGTAAACTGGAAAGGTAGCGTAGGCTGTGATATTATGCTTTGGGTTGTGTTAAAAGGGGACGGAGCTTGGAACATGGAGGATTAGACATATACTAAACACCTTAACCAAAACAATGAAATTTAAAAAAATGATTCTTTGTATTAACAATGCTTTTCGCTGTACCTGTCGCAATAGGAGGAGTTAATAATAAGTGATTAAATTTATAAGTAATTATATTTATAAGTAATAAAATTAACAGGTTTTTATCATCTTTAGATGTGATTACATTTATAAGAGTTCAGGTAAGTAAATCAGTTTTAATGAAAAAACAAATTTATTTTATATAAAAAATAAAAGCCTCTTTCAGGGAAAATGTATACCTTATACCTACATATTAATGAATTATGTATTTGATACCTTGAAAAAGGCTAAGTTGTTAAAAAAATTACATAAATATACGAAGTTGTACTTTAATTTTCATATATGTAACTTTAACAAAAAAATTCTTAAAAGAATAAGTATACATGTATGTAACAATGTATGATATGTAACAATTTTGAAGGATTTTAAGCAATGATTCCTGAGAATGTTTAAAGTAAAAATATAAACTTCATTTTGCTGCCCAATCATCGTCACTGATCATGCTGCTACACGACGCAAGTGATATATGCTTTGTCTCATCAGTTGCCGTACTGCTGAAATGAGACGGAGTGCTTATCACGTGACCCGCTAGGCTGTACCAAACTACCCAGTGGCGAGTTGTGTTGGAAAAATATATATTTTTTTGTTTTTAATTGAAAAAAAATGTCATTGGACTGCAAAATAACATCAACGTTTTTAACTCCAAATATCCTCAGGAAGCGGTGGTTAAAATCCGTCAGGTAAGTGATGTTACATTTTTTATATGTAACAGCTTGGATGCATTGAAGTAAATTCAAAGCTAAAATAATCAAATTGAACCGTAACTTGCGGAAGTTTTGAGACAAAATGATGAACGATGATGATGGACCCCCACTTGAATACAACAAACGAATTTATTGAATTTACTATTTTTGATTACAAAAATCTATAAAGACTTTCAAATCAATGTTAATCTTCACGCCAAACGGTTTGTTTAGGAGGCGGGTATAGGTTTCGCCACCCCAGGAACTGTTTATTGGATACCCAACACCCCTGCCTTATGTCACCCCGAATGGTTCACTACGTTTGGTGACTTAATATGCCCGGGTTCATTGGGTGAGGTTTGTCCGGGTCTTGGTGGCAGATGCATCTGTCTGCCTGCTGCATGGCAGGATCGAGAGACTGGTTGAGGGAGGCCTTTCAACCTCTCCAGCCAGACACTCTCGACCCATGCATCGCAGTTGAAGAGGTGGATTGATACGTCCATCACTCCTAGACACACTGACCCTCAGATTTCTATCCGCATTCCCGTTTTCCTACCCAGAACTTCCTCTCCTTCCTTCAATTATAAAGACCCTCCACACAGCATCCCCTAAGATGACTTACGCCCTGGTGGAAATTAATTTCCTCAGGGCCTTCTGTGTTGAGATAAAGTTAAAAAATATATATATAACACGATGATAATACAGTTCATTTGTGTATGAAATATTGCAACACATTGCAGCAACTAATAATAAGATTTTTCACATATTTGTGGTTGACTCTGATATTTTTTTCTTATCGCAAGTGGGCGCCCACAATTAATAATATTGCATACAAGGATGCTTTGTTTGCAGCAATTGACAAATTAAAAAAAAAAATGAGAGGAATTTTTTATTAAAATCCTGGGAACGCAATCACATGGAATGATGATGCAGTCGGGAAGAAAAACAATCAATTATATCAGCAAAGTGTCAATGTAGCCTCAACCGGGTCACCACGGTCTTTTCCCTGATAAGTCCAACACACAGACTATTCGTTTGACAGATAACATACAATTTTTATTACAAATACATAATACAATATTAAATGGCAATGAAAAATGAATAAATAAAAAAAAAACATAAACAAACTCTGGCTCAACACAATGAAATGCTAATTTTAATGATTAAAACCGCTTCACAGACAGTCTTATCTAAGGTTTTGACCGGTTACGACTGATGAAATTTAAAAACAATAATAATTATTAAATTTGTTACTTAATAATACTAAAAAAGAATTTGTTCTTAAAATATGCCTTGAATGGACACTAAAAATAGTTCAAGTCCTATTCTTGACTTTGGTTCTTTTTTTAGAGTAGATAGATAAGCCATTCGTACATAGAGCTACTTGCAAGCGACTCGAGTTTGATGCGCATAGCACACACGCCGATCGTGACAATGTTCGTATGAGATGCTACGTGTCACTACGGGTTTGACGTCAGTTGCACGCTACCGACAGTGCTGGTAGCGCGCTATGCGTGTTGCATTCGTATCTACTACTATTCGTTTGGCGTAAACCAGCTTATATTGCAACATTGCTGAATTAATGCATCTACAGCATCAGAGTATATGTTTCCCAAATATTAGATGTATAATATTAGGATGTTGAAGAAGGATTTGTTACATAGTAGTAATTAGGTACTGTTTTGTAACTGTTCTGCCAGGAGCATGGAACGAAAATAAATATTTATAGTATGTAATGCTAAAATATGCATCTCCGAGTATCTTTAATTAATCTCTAATTACAGAGTTGTAAGAATGTTTGCGTGCAGAAAGAGATAAGAGATCTCAAACTTATAGTTTATTAAAATAAAATAAAAATATTATAATAACCATAAGACAAAGAAGAACACAAGAAACGCGATCTGGGCGTGTTTTGTGATCCAGAAGTCAGACTATTCTTTGCAAAATTTCCAAAACAAAACTGATCATCATTGTGAAATACAGATGGCGATATACATTGTCAAGCGAGTGTAAGAGACAGAGCGCACGTTAAACCAAAATGTATCAAGTCAGTGGCGACAATGCTTTCCATTCAAATCTATATTTTTCTTTATCTATTATATAAAGAAGAGTGCCTGTGGCTGACGGGTGGCGTGTCCTTGTTTTTTACAAAGTGGCGTGTTACAGTTTAATTTCAAGATTGATGAAATTTGGCACGTTTGACCTTAACCACTGGAGCAACTACCCGAAATAAATAAATTTAAAACGATCAATTTTTAAATTTTTCCCAAACATTAAAAAAATCATACCGTCAAATTTTAACATGGAGACATGAAAACTTATTAAAGTGCTATATAGCCAATGAATTAACCTATATTTTACCGTTTATCTCATATTTGTAAAATTTATAAAAAAAAAAAAAAAAATCGCAAAATTTATAACCGCGCGAATCCTGCATGTTTGTTACTTCGAAACTCCATGAGAGGTACTTATTCGAGTCGACATAGAATATTTTCGATTTCTGTATGTTGTCTGTGGTATACTTGATAATGAAAGGTGCATATCTATGGGAAAGGGACTTAATTTTAACCGTAAACAGCTTATCAGAAATTCTGCGTGAATTTTTTTTTTAAAATCGTTCTAAAATAGACTACAAAGTTTGGATTTGCGATATCTATGGTCATAATAGATAAAGCATTTCAATAGCTTCGTTTTAAAATAAACAGCTGGCCATGGAAATGTTTTAAATAATTACAATAAATGTTTTACAATTGGTAGGAAAATGTGGTTGAATTTTGGACTGCTATCAATCGCAGAAAAATAAAAGTGGTCCATTTTTCGACCATAATCGCTCCAGTGGTAAACAAGAAAAAGATGACTATCTACATCTGATTTTGAAAAACTCTGCGTAAAGCTGGGGCAATGCCGGGGAGTTCTATACTAAAAATGATTAAAAGAAGTAAGCTATACTTCCTGATTTCACCATGGGCCATGTCTTGGTGGCCGAAGCGTAGCACCATTTTTTGTAAGTAATATTCCAAAAATATGTACATAATTTGTGTAAAATAATAAAAAACAGTTAATAAATGATAATAACCTACATGATTAGTAGAAGTAAAAGAGTAAAATACAATAAAAATTTAATCAGAATTATTAGTTACCTGAATCGGTCTCTGAAGACGAGGGTCTGGGGCTGATGGAGGGGTGCATCTGCGGACTGGGCTGCAGCAGGCCCGAGTCGCTGTAGCCGCCCACAACGCCCCCGGGCAGCGGGTATCCGGAGCCCCGGCCGCCGTTGACCTGGCTCCTCTGCATCATCATCTGGAACTCCTCGTCGATCTTGGAGTACTTGGCCTCGGTGCGTGGAGTCAAGCTGTACTCGGGCTCCGGGTCGGGGCTGTCGGGTGACATCACTCCGTTCTTATGCTCCTTCTTCGTAAGTGCCTGCGGGTTAGTGAACACAACTCAGGGGCTTGGCAGCCGGAGGGGCATGGGCGCTGGCCCATTTGCACACTACTCTGATGTCTGAGAGATTTGGATAGATTTTCAACCGACTTTCCCTAAAGTAATGGATATTCAACTGAAATTCTCTAAAGTAACAGATGTTCATTTTCAACAGTAAGGGATATTCAAACGACCTTATCTAAAATGTCAAAAAAAAATTAGCTTTCCCTTAAGTAACGGATATTCAACTGAAATTCTCTAAATTAACAGATTATCTTCTGGTAAAGCAGGGATATTCAAACAATGTTTCCTAAAGTGAAAGATATAAAATTAATTTTCCCTAAAGTAATGGATATTTAACTGAAATTCCCTAAAGTAACAGATGATGTTCATCTGCTAGAGTAAGGGATATTCAAACAAAGTTTTCTAAGGTATCAGATATTAAACTAACTTTCCATAAAGTAACAGATATTTAACTGAAATTCCCTAATGTTACAGATGATGTTCATCTGCTAGAGTAAGGGATATTCAAACGCATTACCTAAAGTATTAAATATTAAACAAATCTTCCTTAAAGCAGGGACATTTAACTAAAATTTTCATAAAATAACGGACATTTATCTAAAATTTCCATAAAGTAACGGACATTTATCTAAATAAAATTTCCATAAAGTAACACGTATTCAACTGACATTCACCAAAGTAACAAATATTCATCTGTTAAATTAAGGAGTATTCGAATGGCATTACCAAAAACAATGGATATTCATATTCCTTTTTGATCTACATAACACAAACTTACCTAACTGATTTTTACGTTTTATTTTATCAATAGAATAATCTTCAAATATTATGCGGGTAATGACGATGCTCATTGATTGATTACACCAAAATCTAGCAGATGCTAAACGACAACCTTTGTTGATGGAATATATTATAATCAAACCAAAAATCATTGATAAATTGATAACCAAAGTACCTAAACTAACCTAACAAAAATAAGGTAATCGTTTCCAAGATTTTAACATATTGATCAATCAGTTTTATGATAAAAATAAGACGTGAAAAGAGGCTCTATTATATTATTTGAGAAAATGATTTAATTTTGATGCCGAAAATAGGTAGGACAGATAAATTTTATTTAATAAAATAAAATACTTTTTTGTTTAAAACCACGAGATTTATTAATTTTTGAACCGACCGGTTTCGCTTAACTTAAGCATCATCAGGGTACAAATTAATACTAGTATTAATTTGTACCCTGATGATGCTTAAGTTAAGCGAAACCGGTCGGTTCAAAAATTAATAAATCTCGTGGTTTTAAACAAAAAAGTATTTTATTTTATTAAATATGTCAAACCACAAAGTGATTGCTTTCTACAATAAATTTTATTTATGTTTGTAAACCTGCTCAGA
This sequence comes from Glyphotaelius pellucidus, assembly GCA_936435175.1. NCBI lineage: Eukaryota > Metazoa > Arthropoda > Insecta > Trichoptera > Limnephilidae > Glyphotaelius > Glyphotaelius pellucidus. The sequence continues at coordinate 2,707,721 of OW386539.1, read as the reverse complement.
CCAGCTTATAATTTGAATTAGGATTATTATCCGAGAATCAGGTATTCTATTAAACATGAGATTACAATATTAAATCTCAGATATAAATAGTATATTCAGGTAAAGAAAGGAAGGAATGTGAACATTCATAAAACATTTTCGTAGAATAAGACTTGGGTAAAATCTCTCAGATATCAGATATAATGCTGTATGGATGGAGAAAACATATTCTATTATCATTTGGTTACCTTTGAAGAGATAAAACGACAAATTTATAGGATTACTTTCTATGAAAAAATTTTCCAACGGGAGTACAAACAGAATCGTGTAGGTTTGTTTACCAAAGGACGAGAAAATAAACAACACTTGAGAAAATTCTTTTCAAAGGACATATTATGTAGTTTCTTCAAAGAGCTTGATAAAATCACATAATTATATTATCAAGAAAATATTATAAGAATTAAAAATAAATTGTGTGTAATATTTACTAAGAATTTTCTAAATCGTCCTGCTTTTGACAAATTAAATTTTATTTACCAAAATGTATTTTTAAAGTTGTATATGTTAAATTATTCATGTTCTTTTCTTTGATAAGTTCAGGACTAACACGTATGTCGTTACAATTTGTCTTTGCAGTATCCAAATGATAATAATGTTTTAGCCGTCCATATTCCTTAAAAGTAGAATTAATAGAATATGAACACGGTTTAGCGCACATATGTGTGGTTTTATTGTAAGAGGCAAAGATGCAACGTTGACAAATAACACTCTATTCATAATAAACACTCTCGGAAATACACAATTTCCCCGTCTCAAGTACAGTACGAGGAATGCCAAAGTTTTAAATAAATAATCAAGCCATGCTCCACGAACAATATAAAACACAATATCTAATGGTTAGTTGAAAACTATGAGCAAAAAGAACACATGACTATCAAAATTGTTAAATAAATTCTTTTTTGTAAATTTTAATGCAAAATCCGAACAACATTGAGAACACGAAGACATTCAATCGAAAAAACCCAATAAATCTCTGATACTTCGAACGCGTGACTCATGATTTGAGATATCCAACAAATAATATTATTGTTTATTATTATTTATGGGTGTCTCTACACCTAGTGTTGAAAATTCAAATGAAAAGTTATTTATCAGTTTGTTGCTTGCACTCTGCAACCTAGTGTCGGTGTTAGAATGCACTGACACTATACGTAATAAAGTCAACAGATCAAAAACATGGAAATTATATCAAACCGCATTACTAATACAAAACGACGAAGCACGCAAATTTTACAACAATAGAGAAAACGTCACAAGGAAACACTCATTTAAAAAAAGACTATAATTTAAATCAGACAATTAATTCCCTTTGGAAAACAAGCAGATTCTTAGTCAAGGGTAAGAAATATAAAGAAAAACTATTGAATTTGTTCCCGTACTGAGATGTTACAGGCTGTCACATTTGTGATCCCCATACGTGGATGTTGCGTACATATGCGATCCATGAAGTCAAGTTAGCTAAAACACGTACATTGTATCAGACGTGCCGTTCGATGGGATAGATTACAAAGAAAAACTGCGAAGAAGAAAAGGCAAGTTATAGAAAGTTAATCATTTCTAAATTGCATATACATTTTTGTTGGTTTTGAACGATTAAACGCTTCGTCTGTATCTCTTTGTTGCGTAACAGCGTTGTCCTAAGACCTAAGGCAGCAGAGGTATTATGTTGTATTAAGTGTTATTTGGGCAATATTGCATTGGCGATGCATTACGACGCACACAGATGGCGCCGTACGTTTTGTACCTCAATGATGTTGCGATTGGTCAGCGACTCGTGGGGCTCATTGTACTCCGTGTACTTCAGCAGGACCTGCACAATACAATTGTACAACTTTATATCGTATTACACACACACTAATACAAGAAAGTGTTACATCGATGAATGAAAACCAAAAAATTATCATCATGTATTAGAAAAACAAGCGAGATAACACAAAAAGAAATGTTAGTAATTTTTATATAAAAACATAATTTATATTGAATGAACATGGCATATGGATTTTTCATAGTGGTTTGAGAAAATGCTTTGTACCGGAGATCAACTTTTTTCTCTTGTGTTAACACATAATATTATAGTTTTAAAAGACATTTGAAAATGAATGTAATTTTTGATTTTAAAATAGTCACCAACTATCGGTGTGACCAAAGTATAGTCCTGACGAAAGACCACATTTAGATTCAAAACAATGCTTGAAATAGTTTTGGTTGTGTTTGGTGTACAAATCTAAATAGCTATTATGTGCTTCCCAACCTCCCTCTTCCTCATCTCCTTCCTTTCAGCCTCACTTTATAACCCGTTTGGGGATGCCATAGTCCCACTTAGATCCAAGCATTTGGAACTCTTTTGCAGTATTCACATTAAAAAAAAAAAAAAATCGAGTGAAGTTCACACGCGGTGGAAGTGAAACCTTTTCCCATATATTCTTGAAAAGTGAGCTCATAATCAAAGCGGCCAATGCGGCCAGCGCGACGCTTCGTAGGTACTGTTTGTAGGTAAGGTTTCATTCTATCTCATTCTCTCGCAGGCTAAATCCTATAGATCCTTATAGTTCTCTTTTTAGTGCCGATTCCGTTTCACCGAGTTTCAAATCACAACGGTGCTAAAGAAGTTTCACTTCAATAATAATAAAATTGCAGATAAGGTGATTCCAAAGCAAGTTGGACTGTGGCAACCCAAATCAGATCTGGTCACTAAACATATCCAAAGCCACTTCAAACAACGTTTCAATTCTTGAATTACATGTTAAAATGTCTTTCTTAACAAATATTGCTTTTGTTTAGATAAGAGATTCATTAATCATTTTTAATATTATGTTGCAGTAGTTGGTACAAAGTCACAAAATTATGACTGCAAATTAAGAGGAAACCGGGCGGCGTTTTGTCCATACAAATGTATTCCCCAATTTCTTCTTCGATTTTGACACTAGTGCAAATATTTTCTAAAGTAACATAGATGTTGTTTCAATGACAACTTAGAATCACACAATTTCAACACCCCTTTCAAAAGACATTAAAAGTAATGAAAAAAAAATTGAAAACGGCCCATAACCTAACCCAGCGGTTTTCAACCTGTGATGCAAAAATTGGGGGTACACAATACCGAGGCACAAACGTACGTTCGTTCAATCGCCCAAAGTCGTTGTACACTGTATACAATGGCCGGCATAGTCCAGCGGTAAGGCTCTTGACTCGCAATCCGAAGGTCGCGGGATCGAATCCCGGCGTGGCAAATAAATTTTATTTGATTAATTTGTGCTATTTCACGATTTATTCATTTAAAATAATATATAGTATATTTGCGGCACGTTCCAGAGCGGAAGATACTATCAGTGTCGCCCTGGTGTAAGACCACCATTCAGAATTTAAGCGTTAAAATGGGTATGATATTAGGTTTTTACAACCAAAACTATTTTTGTTATTTATTTTTGGGGTGTTATGCCGTGTTGCGCTACCTCCTTAGCCAAAAGGCTAATTATTATTATTTTTTTTTTTATATGATTACCGCACAAGAGTCCCATTCTCACTATCTGGAACCAGTAAGACTACGGCATCCCCAATTGAGGTATGTTGTGAGGTTGAAGGTAGTGGGGAGGGGGAGGAGATAGGGAAGAGGAACGTGGGGGAGAACCTGGCTATTCAGATTTGGTCACCAAACACGGCTAAAGCCATTTCAAGCAAAGTTTAAATTTTGAATGGTAGTCCTGCACCAGGGCGATACTGAGAGTATCTTCCACTCTTAAATGTGCCGCAAACATATTACATATATATTATTTTTAATTAATTAATTGCGAAATAATAAAAATTAATCAAAATAAATTGTGCACGCTGGATTTGAACCCGCGACCTTCGGACCGCTAGTCGAGAGCCTTATCCCTCGACCACATACGCCGTCCATTCGATTATCCAACAACTATTAATTATAATCCGCCGTTATTTTGACTAGTTGGAAGCGCAAAATCAAGCTTTATAATTCGCCGGCCTTCGTAAGTCAAATTCAGCAAGATTCAGTAAAGAACAATAGCGATGTTTGTTTTTATGAAATATCTGTTTTAATTTTTATAATATATTTTATATGTATGCACTATAATCCGCCGCCTACTCTAATTAAACACTTGACGGTTTTTGGGGTGGCGGATTACTGAGAGAGTACTGTTAACGTCGACTCACCTTGTCCATGTCCGTGCTGGCATACTGGTACAGCTTGTTGTTGGAACTGAAGATGATGAGTGCGATCTCGCAGTCGCACAGCACGCTCAGCTCGTATGCTTTTTTCATCACGCCGAACTTGCGCTTGTTGAACGTCACCTGCAATGATATCACATGTCAGTCAATCTGATCATACCCTGCTTATATACGCTTCTTCTCCGCGTGTCCTCTGGCGTCCAACTTTGGACTTAGGCCTCTTCTCACCTGAAGCCTGCAGTTCTCTTCAAATCGTCATTTAATCTCATCTAATGTACATAAATCATATTTTTTTCCGAGGCTTTCCCAAAACACTACCTTTTAATAGTTACCAAAAAGCTGAATTTGTATTACGCAACTAGTTGCATGCATGTTCCAAATAATTGCATGACGCCAAAACGTTGGTAAAAATTGCGCAAATTTAGTGTCGTGCAATCTTCAGTATCACAGCAACCACGGCACCTTCAACATCAAAGCTTTTTTCTGCAATTCACACCGTTGTTGTTGCACGCAACTGGTAGCATGCATGTTCCAAATAATTGCATGACGCCAAAACGTTGGTGTAAATTGCGTAAATTTAGTATAGTGCAACCTTCAGTATCACAGCAACCATGGCACCATCAACATCAAGATTTTTTCTGCAATTCACACCGTTGTTGCACGCAACTAGTTGCATGCATGTTCCAAATAATTGCATGACGCCAAAACTTTGGTGTAAATTGCGCCAATTTAGTATCATGCAACCTTCAGTATCACAGCAACCATGGCACCATCAACATCAAAGCTTTTTTTCTGCAATGCACACCGTTGTTGTTGCACGCAACTAGTTGCATGCATGTTACAAATAATTGCATGACGCAAAAACGTTGGTGTAAATTGCGCCAATTTAGTATCATGCAACCTTCACTATCACAGCAACCATGGCACCATCAACATCAAACATTTTTTCTCCAATGCACAACTCTCAAGGAACACACACGCCCACTGAGAGGAAATGGTTTCGCGACACAAGTTGCATCACGTTTTTACACTTCGCGATTAGTTGCATATACAATGGTTAGTAGTGCCGTAATTTTGCGCTGGCGCGATTCTAATTTAGTGGCGTACAATTAATACGTGAATGATAAAACTATAATATGTTAACACGTGAAACTATCAGTGTAACTTTATGTCACGAAACAACTTGTGCGCAACTAGTTGCGTAGTGTAAATTCGGCTTTGTAGTAACTGTGTAACTGAGATGACAACAAAAAAAACACGTGAACAAATCAGCACATGATCACAGGTTCTTGGTGTTCGTGTATCGCTATAATATTTTTTAAATCATTTACACACACACCTACACATCATGAATCTATTTTTTTTATTATATCGTAGGTAAATACAGAAAATAGGGACATACTTAAAAGCTTAAGGGGTATACAAGTCTAGAAAAAAAATTCTATTTCCATAGTTTAGATTAGATGTTCAAAAATATTTTCTTAAAAGGATTTTTCGAAATTCAAATTATTTTAAGAGTTAAAGCCATTTTAGTATTGTTTAGACGGAATATAGCTAGAATCCAAATAGAACAAAACTTTAAACGTAGTTTTTTCGAAAGTACTTTTTTAGAGACGGTTGACACGATATCTCAAGTTCTACTGAACCAATTTACTTGTAATTTTGTGTGAGCCTTTTCTATACATCACTCTTTTGCCCTTACCAGAACTCTAATAAAATTTAAATTTTTCCTTTTTTTTTAATTCAGAAAAGTAAAAAAAACTGGTAAAATATGTCTTTTTATTTCAGACAGCCGCCATTTTGCGAAAAAAAGTTTTTTTTTACTTTTCCGAGGTATGGGCCATAGCAGCATTTGTTTGTATTAAGAAATAATTTAGTTTTTTTCTGATTACTAGGAGGATTGCAATCGTGTAAACCATGGCGCGCCATTTTTTTGAGACCCCCCACTTCAACACCCTATAACTTTTAGTATAGCTACTAACATCGTTAAAAAAACGATAATTTGACATATTTTCTTCGCGCCATGTTTATACATAATAATATGAAAATTGCCTTTAGGCTAGTTTTTTTTTTAATTCTGCCCTTTTATCACAACTCATAAAAGTGCAATTCGTTTTCATCAATCAAAAAACATCATATTTTGTTGCATTTATACAGAAATTCATCTTTGTCGAAACAGTTCAACGTGTAAATCGTCGCTGTAAACAAAACTTTAATTACAACCCCTCTGCACACATTACAACCCCTCTAAAATCATTTTTAAACAAACAAATCGTTTTAAAAGCCTAAAATACACCCGAAGACTGTTTAAAATACAAATATACTCTAAATCTTGTTAAAACTTATTAATTCTTTCGCCATCCATTCCTTGAACTTTATACAATACAACCAAAAATAGCTCCCCGAGGTGTAATGAACTTTTTAAGTACGCTTCTATTTCGTAACACCAAGAAATTATGTGCAGAAAATAATATTTACATTTATTTAAGTGGGAGAGACTATTCTTAGATACTGTCGTGTCTACACATTTTCATAAATAAGTAGGTAAGAAAATTCAGTCCACAAAACCTTTTCATTTAATTTAATTTTAATTGAATGTACGAACTTTGTAAGATGGAAATAAATTAAATGGATACTACCAAAATCAATGTCACCAAACTTTTAGAATATGTTAGGATCAAATTTTACTTACGCATAATTAACTATGTTCTCAGTTTTGGTTTAATTGACCAAAAATCTTCTTTTATTAATTATAGTTTATAGTTCTATCAACTTTAAAGATGACCGCCAAACTAAAGATGTAAAATATTCATTAAGATTTGAACGAAACGGCCATTACATTTCTTACTGTAATTAAGTTCGAAATGGTATTTCATAAAAATATGCGTATTAAGTGTGATTATGGTAGGAAAAATTTTACCTCTGGCAGAAAAGTGTTCGTGTTTCGTGATACATATCCATTATTGATTATATCGCGTGAACATTGATCAAATAAACGCGAAAAAAGATTACTAACATTGAAACGTCATGATTTTATGTTTCGCGCTCTCACTGAGTTGCATAGATATTGGCAATCAATGACAAGAGAAAAGTGAACTGATAGTGATGGTATTATAGTTGAGAAACTGTTTCGAAATTATCATTTATTTAATCGAATGTTAAAATTCATTGGATAGGTCACGCAATTAGAGTTGACCCAAACAACTCAAGTTTCAATTAATTGGTGCTTATGTTTTCTCATCCGAAAATGATGTCCTTGTCAAACATCTCTGAGAAACAGCCGTTTGTCTCGTTTACTCCTAATTGGAACGACAAATGTTTATTTATTTATGTATAACAACATGCAATGGTTATAAATAAACAAGCTATTTGTTTTTTAACAATACTTTCCATCACAGTGTGCAAGTTGTTCGAATTTTAATATTCGAAAAATTTTACAATCTACTGCTCTTCTTTCGTAATATTAAAAAAAAAATCTTTCAATTTCACTGGATGTTTTTCTTCCAAGACTTTCTAACAAGTGTGAAACGTGCATACATATTAAACTCTGTGTGATTACTGTGTTCGGGTCAGCTCTATATATCGATTTTCGACTTCGAGAAGATTACTAAAAGAGGCATTTTTTATATAGATAAAATTTTATGTTGATGTTTCGAATATGCCCATCAGTGGCACATCACTAAGAAGTATTCGACGGTCACTTTCTGTGTTCCATTTTCAAAATCAAGTTTACCCACAGGCAAACGAGTTCAAAAGCAACTGAGGTGGGTTTGTGGGTGCCTACCTAGCTATTAACTTAACATATTTTTTGTGTGAAATGATTGCATATTAATAAAACTACGTAAAATTATGCAATTTCTATCGTTTTCACCACTGTTGCAATAGTATTTGTTACGTTGTTGTTTTACGATTGGTAAACAGTCCAACATCAATATTTTCAACAACAAAAATTGCTAAATTCTGTTCAACATCTACATATTTATTGTATATTTCTGTACCTTAAAGGATAAACCAATTATTGCAATTGCTATGGACTTACGTGGTTTATCCTTTAAGATACAAATTTATAAATACAGCTTGGACGTGTTAAGGAAAGGAAAAGCAAATCTTGTGATGGGCAAAACTAGGATTTGAATAGAATTTACCTTCTTAAATGTAATTCGCCCCTCGTTAATAGACAGATTGAGGTGTAAAGCTTCGAATAATTAATCCAATCAGATGCAATGGTTTTTTTTTTAATAATCTGATATCCACTTATTTATTAGTGCATATAATCTGAAGTCCAGTTGTTTATTGGTGCATATAATCCGATATTGCTACAATGTCCCGAGACGCGGGAAAATTTAATTGAAAAAAAGTATCATCGGAGAGCAAAATGATATGTACATTTTTTACTCCAAATATGCCCAGAAATCGCTGGTTAAAATACAAACTTCCGAGTACGTGATGATGTATATAAGTAATATTAGAGGCACTGCTGAAAACTAGCTGCATTCCGGGAAAAATCCTGAATATATAACTGAGAAGTGACCCTTTGTCAATAGAATCAATGCGATACATAAAAGAATTTGTAACAAGACGTGTGCACTCTCTTATACACACTTTATTTATGGTCTCGGTGTGTGGCACCTCTAGTGCTTATCCATTGACATTTGGGCATTGGTTATATTGCGAGCCTTGCAATAATTTGGAATGCAAAAGTTGTTAATCCTGCACAGATTCAAATCAGCAGATTTGAAAAGAAAGCCAGTCATTCTTGGTGGGGCAGCCGAGAGCTTGGGGCGGTCCTCTCGACCGCAACACGACGGATCCTTTTTTAAGATCGCTACGATCGTGATTGTGTGCCTTGGTCGTCATACTCGCCATCTTGGGTGCTGACATATCATCCTGGAGGGATGATTGGCATCCAGAATCATCCGCCTCTTCTTGAGGGTCCTTTTGGCTGGGAGCCAATTCTCTGGAGTCCTGCCCTTCTCACGATGTTTCACAAAAGAAGATTTCATGCTTCAATTCAACTTACCACGGTATCAACATGAACTACTTAACCTAAGCAAGCCCTTTGCCAGACAGCCGTAATTATTTAGGATGTAATTTTATTTTAATAAATATTTGTATTTATTTACATCTGCCTTGCGAGTCAATCTGCTCATAATAATATATCTTGTACATTGCTGCCACCTCATCCCCGATAACAAATGTAATAAAAAATATGTATAATTATGTAAAAATCTATTGCCAAATAAATGTTTCTTTAATGATTATCACGTGTTTAGTTGTTTATTAGTGCATATAGTGTGATGTCCAGAGAGATTGATTGAACAGTGAGTGAACTGACCTGCCGGTTCCGCTCGTCCGTAATCCGAGAGATTTGTATTTTCTTCCGACCCATGGCAGCAATCTTGGTAGGGGGTGGTGGCCTGAGGCGGGTGGGGGCCGCGGGTGCGGGCGGGCGGGCCTGACTGCTGCTAACAAACCACTGCAAAAATACAAAATAAATCGTCATTAAAAAAATACGGAAATTTAAAACAGAAAAAAAACACAAAAGTGACCTATAGTTCCTAAATATTTACAGTAAAAAATGTTAGGTGGATCAATTAGATTATTTTTATTATTTAATGCAGGTCAATTATTTAATACCGATTAATTACTTAATACAGGTCGTTTATTTAATATAGGTCGACTGGTCGGTGGTTGAGTGGGCATCGCGTTTGGGTCCCACCCGGGCGTCCCGTGTTCGATTCCTCGGCCGGCTAAGTCCTCCATCACAACAAGCAACATTTTCGGCTTTCTGTGGTGGTAGTAGGAGATTTTCAAACATTGTTGGGTTATACGTAACCCGGGAATATTTGTATTTCTTTAAAATAAAAAATAAAAAATACAGGTCAATTATTTAACACAGGTCAATTATTTAAAGCAGGTCAATTATTTAAAACAGGTCAACTATTTAATACAGACCAATTATATAATACAGGTCAATTATTTAAGACTTTAAGACATTTATTTAAAATTATTATCAAAAGCTCTACTGTAACCCGTATTTCGTAACCACGCGTAAGCACAATGGAGATATCAGTGTCTGAAATAGCTTTTGCCGTGTTTGGTAACCAGATCTGAATAGCCAGCTACTTCCCCGCCTTCGTCTGTTCCATCTCTTTCTCCACTACCTTCAGCCTCACCACACACCCACCCCATTTTGGGATGCCGTACCTAGTTACTGTTTTTCTAAAACTATTTTTGTAAAATTATTTACTTTGAATTTTGTTTGTAGTTATTTTTTAACGTTGAATTAGTTATTTTGGACGTTGAATTACGCTTGTCGTTATTCAATAAGTCTTCGATTATTGCCTCGGGAAATCGCACAGCGGGAAAAATCTTTTGTAAAAAAGTGTAAACCAAGCTTTTGAGATTGACCGTCTACTGATCCTCTTAGCGCCCGTGTCAAACATTCGATTGGATATTGAATAATATATTTGCAAAAGAACAACAATGCAATGACACAACAAGTCGGTGACGGCACGACATCTGCTCTGGCGCAGAGTAGGCAAATACACACCACACTTGCGGGAGCAAATATCGCATACCAACACCAGCCAACGCCGGAATGTCGCAGGTAAATTCATTATTATTTTGTCTGAATTATGACACCAATCTTTTAGAATCGTTTGGGTGACCACGCACGAATAGACCCGCCCCGCGTTAAGAGCCATTAACCAGCGACCAAGAATTTAAATTTCGTCAAACGATGGTCTTGCAATCGTACCCTTGCAACTGTATAGGGCGGTTCTGATGAGAAAGATTAATTATTCTTCGCACCAGCATTTTAACATAATAATTCAATTCCGATTTTATTTCATTCAAAATTTGCTTTGATAAATACTGACATTCAAAAATGCTCAAACTCGTAATGATAAAGCTATTAAAATTAAGTATTTTTTGTAATTATTTTTTGATCATAAGTATTTATAATTTTTCAATAATGTCTAAGCAAAATAATAATGTAAATTTTTTTAAATTACATTAGTTTGTAAGACCGTAAACATATAGACAAACTGAAGTATTTTCCGTCACAAAACAAGGGCGCGGATCTTTTTTTTATGATTTTATTTGAACTAAAATTAAAATTCTGAAAAGTAGATTCCCCAAAAAATTTATTGATTTATTTTACTGTATGATTATATGATTTGAAATGTTTGTTGTATAATACAAAATTTCGTTTGAAAATTGTAAAAAAAACTGTACTAGATAAAAAAACAGTCTTTCGAAATCAATTTATATTTTTTTGTGGAAAAGACGCCCTGGGGAAAATAATTTCTCCAGGGTCAATGTTATTTTTTGTGGAGGGTTCTTTTAATAAAATTGGAAAGAAAAGGGTGTGAAGGGTGGGTAGGAATTTGGGGGTCAGTGTGTCCAGGAGTAACGGACCCATGAATCTATCCCTGCCACAAGTGAGGTGCAAGTGAGGGTCGAGGAAGTCAGACGGGACATCAACCAGTCTCTCCAAATCCGTCCCATCTCACAGTAGGTGGGCAGACGCATCCGCCGCTAAGAACTAGACAATCCTCACCCCAAAAATCTCTGCTAATTCACTAAACGTAGAAAACCACTAGGACTAGCCAATGCAGAGGTGTTGATTATCCGATGAATGGTTCCCGGGGCGGCGATGCCCATACCCGCATCCCAAATTTGTGTAAATTAAATTAAATGTAAATTGTGTGTAAATTTGTTTGTACTTTGCAAGACTCGCTATCTAAATGAACCAAGTAATTATCGAAACTACTGATCATCTGAGATGTATTGTTTATCAGATGAAACAACAATGCTGTTTAAGTGCTTTTGTCTTGAAAACGCAACCCCTAAACCTTCGGATATTCCCGTTCTGTCACTCAGATGTCATAAAAACAATAATTTTAAGAAAACACGACGTTTATCACCCCATCCCTTAAAATGTCATCCCAGGAAATAGTGGGTACACGGTGGAGGTAGCTGGCTCCAGTAACTCTTGCCATTACAGCGCTTTGTTCACAAACCGGGGAGGCAAGGGTCAAGTGGTGAACTGGCGGGCACGAGGGAGTCACAAGAGTCCTTCGCCACTTGCTTAACCCAGGGCCGGATTACCAATAAACTAATAAAGTTTACACACATGGGCTCCTAATCCTGGGATGCATTTTAACATTGAGTTTAATTCGACAAGTATAATCTTTCAACTATTATTTAATGCTTCTAGTGTCTCTTTCCGTACTGATTTTTAAATTTTTATGTACAATTATTTTTCCATTTTTTATTTGAATACAAGAATTCCAACTGCTCCCAACCGCCTGGAGCCAGTGATACTATGACATCCCCAATTGGGGAATCATTTTCTCTGTATGTTTCCTTTAGGGGGTGCAGACATACGTTCACCGTTTGTCTCATTTTCGATTGATGTTATTTAATGTATAAGAAAGAGCGGCAGCATTATAAGTTTAAGAACAAAAGCAAAGCCATTAGCGCATTGACATTGACGATTTTTAATTTTTTGAATTCACTCGCACTTCAATATTCAATACTCGTAACTATATTCCATACTTTCAACATTATCGTCACTGCAAGTAGTATTGGTAGGGGTCTACGAAGACGTCACGGTGCGGTGTGTGAGAGATTTGCAAGAAAATTATGACTTTTTCCTTTAGAGGAAAAATACCTACGTATATTGTGTATCTCATCTTTTGAAAAAGCTGCAGCATTATAGCGATAAGGAACTGATTTATTTATTTGCAAAAACAACATAAAACCAATACATTACAAAAGCGGTAAGAAAATATACATAATAATTACATTTACAAATAAAGTAATACATTTAGTTAAAACATAAGTGCAATTTCTCGCTTAAAATCGATGTAGGATATGAAGAAAACATCCACATTTCCTGCAAGGAAGTTCATTAACCTAGTGAGTCTTCCCAGGGGCATCACCATTAGTAAATTAGTTCTGCACCTGGAAAGAATCAAAAGCCTGTGTTGGCGACCTCGCGTGAAATTATTCGGGACAAAGAATCCTATTTCAGCCAGAATATCTGGTCCGATATAAAACCATTTAGAAGCTTGTAAGCCATCAGCAGTAATGCGACATCTCTTCTGGAACTAAGGCTGCAGATACCCAGCATTCCCGAGATAAATGCTGTTGGAAACAGCCATGGGTAAAAACCTAACTCTCTCATATAAAGGTATCGTAAAAATTTCTTTTGTATTTTCTCGACCATAAGTATAAAGAGGTGTCCTCTGGTCCCCATATCTGAGATCCACTCCCAAAAATGCTGCGCACTAAGCTAAAGTAAAGCTGCCTTATAACTGTAAGGTTCACAAAGCACTCTCTTTAGGGTGAATTGCCTATTTCAAAAAAAAAAAAAACTATAAGATTGGTTAATTCCTTTGAATTGTGTATGACAATACCAAAGATATTTATATTTCAATATCTTTGGACAAAACCCAACATCAAACGTAAGTACGTTTATTACCTTTTTTTGCCATCGCGGTAACGATAAAATGGTTCAATGATTTTGACATACGGAATAATTCAGTATAAAATATTAATCGAACGAGCAGCCCCTTTTTAACCCATGATAGTCAAATAAGTCCGTGACTGTTTTAGTATGTACTAGTTGTATATTAAAAAAAAAAATCATTATTCAAGGGTCACCCAATTTCACAAAACATTTGAAATGCTAAGGGCGGGTTCGTCAATCCTTAAAATTCAATAAGATAATATTGAATCTTACTAAAAGTAGGTAACTACAAATTAATTATATACATCAATGCGAAAGATAACTAGTCTATATTGTGAATGTTATCTTTTGCATTGGTCTCAGTAAGAAGTTTTTTCGACCGATCATTCAGTTAATCGACAAGGCTTAATCTCCTCAAATGAAACAAATGTTTTGTGATCGCTAATCTAGAGATGTCACGTAATAAATAATATTGCAATGTCTTTCGATAACAGAAGCATACAAAATCTGGATTCAGTTCAATAATTTTTAATCTTAAATCAATAAATTGACTGTATAATGCAAGTGAGAAAAAATAACGTCCAATATGATATTATGTACAAAATCATCTTCTAAAACATGGGTCGGCAACCTTTTGTTGTAAAATGGCCAAATATTTTACATGGGGATAAGTGCGGGCCGCATTGGATCACATGTCATTACAGTATGCCTATTCCAATTAGGGAGGCGGGTATGGGTACCGCCGCCCGGGGAACCATTTATTGGATAACCAACACCTTGCCACAGGTCACCCCGAGTGGTTCACTACGGTTGATGACTTAGCAGGGGTGCCCGGGTTCTTGGGGTGAGGTTTGTCCGGGTCTTGGTGGTGAGTGCGTCTGCCCACCAGCTGCATGGCAGGCCGGATCGGGAGAGAATGGTTGTGGGAGAGAATGGTTTGACTTCTCCAACCGTACTCTCTCGGAACATCGCCTTGCACCGCAGTGGGAGGGATGGATTCAAACGTCACGCCTGGACACACTGATCCCCAGATTCCTACCCACCCCTCATATCTTTTTCCTTCCCAGAACTTACTCTCCTTCCTTTCCTTAAAAAGACCCTCCACACAGTATCCCCTAAGATGACGTAGGCCTTGAGGGAAATTACTTTTCTCGAAGCCTCCCGTACGATTGAAGCTAAAGTAAAAAAAATTACAATATCCGCCTATTTACGGCAGAAAGTACTTACTCGCTTCGAATCAGAGCCACGCTGCAAAAAAACCCATTCGAACGAATAGAACAATTACATAGATAAAATAATTCAATATTTAATAACTCACGAAGAATTCCATAGATAAATGAAAAGCCGCGCACCCTAGCAGCGGGAAAATAATTCGGTAAACCGCGGTAAACAACAACTGGGGCGGTATTACATAAGGATGGGGACAAATCGTGGAAACGCCACGTGAAGCCAGCCAGCCCTCTGATTGGAGGAAGACCTTGGATTCGAACAATTCAAAGGCAATGAGAATAAGAGCGTCACGCGACGTTACGGAACGTGCCGCAGTACTTGGAGAAAGTCCGAAAACTTGACATAAGAGGCGAGGTGTGTGGAGGCTCTAATGAACTCTTTACACGATGCTTTTTTATATATATTTTTTAAATTTAGTTATAATCTATTACAAAATCATAAAACGATATTTATAATACACTAGCTGGGTTACCCGGCTTCGCTCAGGACAACATTCGAGAGTTTTCTGGAATGTTCCACAATGATATTCCCTATTCCCAAACATTCCACGACATACTCCGCCACTCCTTCCAAAACTTTCTAGAGCTCTATGGAACCTTCTAGAACTCTCCGGAAGACTGTTCTAGAAATTTCAAGAGGACTAAACTTCCAGCCCTTATATCTTCAAAAGCACGCCCTTTAGGTAAAAACGGGAACCGTCATCCTGGAGGGGGGATAGAGATCTATCACATCATAAACTCCCTTTGATCGTACCGCGACTTGTTTCTGAGTTTTTGCGGTCCGCACGTTTTTTTGGACTTTCTTTTATAATATATATTGATTTATTATTCCCAATGAGTTAAATAAAACTCTTTTCGGGAAGGACAACATTATACAATTAAATGAAAATAATTTTTACACAAGAAGACGAATTTAAAGGTGACTTGAATGAAAGGTACATAGATTTTAAAACAGACTAGACACACTTGATATAAATAGTTGGAAGAATATTTCATAATTACATTTAGTTAAGATATACAAGAAATACAAAGAAAGGCTAGCTAAATACATCCTGGTGAATAAAGCTGCTGAGAAAATATCCTTTTAGAGCTTTTGCCAATGTTTTTTTTGTTTGTTGCTGGAAGTTTTAGGTCATTAGGTAATGCGTTGTATTGCGTGTGTGCGACGTATTGTTAGGAGTTAATTCCAAATTTAGTAGTGAGAGTAGATGACGATAGGTGTATTTGATTTTGCGATCGTGTTTTGTGCTGATAAACATCGGAATTAAAGGCTGGTTTAAGTGTTGGAGTGTTGAATATTTGTAGAATGGCAGAAGTGATGCAAAATTTTTGCAGAATCGTTAAGGGAAGTATTTGTGTCAGTGAGTATATATCTTTGAAATATTTATCTCATGGTAGATGGTGTATATTATTTTGACCCCCAAATGGAAACCGTATCGGAAAATATTTTTGTTTTACACTCTAATTATTTTCATATAGATTAATTTGGGGGGCACCCTTTGAGAACACCCTTACCATAGGTCACCCCAAGCGCCCGAGTTGATGAGGAGAGGTTTGTTTGAATCGGCGGTCAATGCGTTTACCCACCTACTGCGTGGCGGGCCGGATCTGGAGAGATTGGTTGAAGAAGACCTAACCTAGACCTCTCCGTCCGGACTCTCTCGACCCACCCCCTTGCACCGCAGTGGGAGGGATGGATGCATACGTCCATCACTCCTGGACACATTGACCCCCAGATTCCTACCCGCCCCTCATACATTTTTGCTTCCCAGAACTTCCTCGTTCCTCTGTGCCTCGTTCCCTAAAAATATTCTCCACACAGCATGCCCAAAGATGACGTAGGTCCTGAGGATGCTTTTTTCTCAGGACAAGGACAAAATATTAGTGACTAAAATGACAAAATGTTATTCAGGTGATCGAAAAGAAAGTTTTTTATTTAATCACAAAATCACTTCTCCTGTTTTTGTAGGCTTATTCTTATAATTACGATTTTTTATTATAAAATCGCGATGGATAGATCTTTCAGAATAATTTGATGTTAATTTTTTGAAAAACAGTAGGTATTTAATTTATTTTTAATTTTTCAGAAAAAAATGCACGTCGTAAAAGACGCACTTATGTTCCTAGAAATATTTCGACGACGCCGATGGAAAGACAAAAAAAAACGGAGAAAAATTATTAACTCATTTTTGGATTTATTGATTTACAGCATTTCAAATTTCTGCTTGTGTAAACTTGACGAAAAAAGCATCGTGTAAATCGCCCATTTATCACGTGAGGCACACAATGGCAGATTTTTATTAACGCCGTATTTAGGGTAAAAAAAATCGACAAAATAATATTTTATTGTAAACTCTCATATTTATTATATAACTTATTTAAAGGGTTAAAGAAACTCACGACAGTATTTTATTGTAAACTTAAGCCAAAATAAAATAAATAAAACGATTTATGATACTTTTTAAAGCACCTAAGAGTCAAGCACTGAGAAATCGATTTCATAATTTCAGATCGGTAGACTTAGCTTCCGACGATTTTATATCGATATACCGAGTACGGTTTCACTGTTGACCGATATTGTAAGGGAATAAATAAGAAGTCGATCTGTCTACGAATTCACATTCAAACGCCGATCATTTAGTGAAAATATTAATAAACCAGCAATGTTGAATTGAAATACTTACCTAAATATGCATTGGCAGTCCGCATTTACTTTTTGACACTTAATGAAGTTAATTAGTTAATGAGGTCTTTAGTCATATTTCAACAATTTTCGTTACTCAAAGATCGAACGGAATAAATTGATTGCGTCTTAGATGCGTTATTTAAGTATACGTATCACGTATACGAGTTCTTTCAACTCTAGGAGCTTCGTTAGTTCAATCCGTTCATTAAATAAGTCAGAAATATTGCATAAAGAAACGAAATTATTAAAAAATGTGTGTATATTGACGGTAAGCCGAATTTTATTAGATACTTTGGAGGCCGCGCTAAAATTTATCAATAAGTCGGTCGGAATATCTGTAAACAAGCGTTGACCGTGCTCGCAAATATTGATAACTGACCGATATCGTATCGATGTACGGTTTTATCGATGGTCCATGATAGCCCTCTTGATTGATTTATTTTTTCTATGAAAATAGGCCTTGAGGAAGTCGGTCAGTCCCTCGGGGGAAATAGAATGTAACTCGAAAGAGCGATAATCAATATTTTTGGGCACCATGAATCTATAGTTTAATTAATATTAATGATGTGATTATGATTCTAACGTATCGTAACAGCAGGTTATTAGAATATTTAAAGTACCCGTAATAGCCAATTATCCAAAATTTTACTTGTCGGTCTCTCATATCGATTTATAAAACACGTGCCAGAATCTCGGTGAAATCAGATATTACAAACATTATATTATTACGTATACTTCCAAGGTATTGAACAATATAATATAATTTCTGATTAATACGTAAAGCCTCGATGACATTGAGCGAGTTTACAAGCTACTATCTGGGAAATTCACTATCTGTTAGTAAACTCGCTCAGCGTCATCATATTACTTGCTACCCAGCAGATTGCGGACAATCTACGAAAAAAGTTGAAAGGTGGTCAACTTTAATCGCTACTCGCTCAAGAATGCGGCCTACCAACAGCTGATTTGTTATTTAGTTCGTTAATTGGTTCGCGCGGGAGCCGTAATTCTCGCTACTGGCTAGCGTGTGGCGCTAGCAGCGAGCTTAAGTTTTTTACAAAATGTCGACCGAATTGGTTCGCGCGAGAGTCGTTATTTTAGCTGCTACCGTCTCTACTGAGCGAGTAGACAGTTTTGTGTGTCATCATGACAATCTCACTCTCCGATTCACCCGCTTTAAACTTACCGGCTAGTAGCTTGTAAACTCGCTCAATGTAATCGAGGCCTGGCATTCTAAAATTCAAAAATACCTAATTCTTTCATTTTCAGTGGCGGTCTCCGTGGTCAAGAAGTAAGGCTCTTGACTCGCAATCCGAAGGTGGCAGAATCGAATCCCGACATGGGCAAATACATTTTATTTGTTTAATTTGCGTTATTTCACAATTAATTCATTTAAAATAATATATAGTACATTTGCGGCACGTTCCAGAGTGGAAGATACTCTCAGCATCGCCCTGGTGTAAGACCACCATTCAGAGATGAGACGTTGCTTGAAATGAATTTAGCCGTGTTTGGTGACCAGATCTGAATAGCCAGGTACTTCCCCACCTTCCTCTTCCCATCTCCTTCCCCGCTCTATTACTTTCAGCCTTACAACATACCTCAATTGAGGATACCATAAACTCACTGGCTCCAGACGGGAGCATCAAGAGCCTTACCTCTCAACCACGGAGGTCGTCAAATCGTGTTTATGAGTAATCTGAATATTGTACCAGATAGAGGGTACACTTTTACATATAACTGCATACGCTACTCAAATTTCGATTTTTCAGAGAGTCTTAATAATCAACTCGTCGATCGACGAGAGTTAGTACAATTCTCCCGCCTGGAACCCACATTATAATATACATGTACAAGCTGTTGAAAGAATACAAAACAAATTCTTACGTTTTCTAAATTTTAAAATGGGTATTCCAGCAATTATGTTGAACTACAACACTGTTAAATAATATGAATATGCTCAAATTGTCAGACAGAGAAATTTTCACTGACTTGGTATTTCTATATAAAATTCTAAATTATTTAGTTGATAGTCCGGTATTGCTTTAATTGATAAGCTTCTGGATACCACAACGTAATATTAGAAGTCAGGATTTATTTCAGTGCAGAAATTCAGGGACTAACTTTCATATGTTTTCCTCTTTGCCCAGAAAACAATGGAGGGAAACAATTACACCAAGTCAGTGTACATCTTCAGTTTATCTTTAAACAAATATAAAATATTGTTACTGAGGCAGTTCAGTTATGTACAATAAATATTGTATATTTCTTACCATTCATATGTAAAAGCCCCGAAAGGGGGCGTTAATCAATAAATAAATAAAGAATGCGCCACCCGCACCAAACTCGAAACTTTGAGCAATCTCATCACTAAAACATCAGAAAAAAGTTTGAATTTAAGTAGGCGATTAATAATCTGTTTTTTAATTATTCACAAAGCGCCTCCACATTGACATGTTGTGCAGGAAAGATAAACATTTAATTCTCTAGAGACATGCACACATACACACATGCACACATCGACCGACAAAAGGAATATGCGTAACGAATCCTAAAACAATTATCTGTGCAAGAAGATGGCGACACGACCGGTCAGGTGTCATTAGTATTCGCAAAGCCTCTTGTAGTAATGGCTGGACAGGTGCGAAACGAGATTAAGATTAATATTTCGCCAATTATTATTATTAAATCGTTATGCCTGTGAGCTTGAAAATATTACAATTATTAATCGTTAGTTTCAGGGTTAATTATTATTTATTAATTTACATGCCCGTAGAGTGTACAGATAAATCCATACTAATACTAATATACTAATACTAATATACTAATACTTCAAAAATCTGTTTCTGAAAAAATTAGAAAATATACAGATTTAGGAAATGAGATTAAAAGAATTTGGCATTCTCGGACTATAAAAATATTACCATTTGTTATTTCGGCTACTGGCATTATACCTAGCTCTCTAATTAAAAATTTAGGCTTATTAGATTTGTCAAAGAATCTTTATATAAAAATGCAAAAATCAGTCATATTAAATACATGTAGGATTACGAAAGATTTTTTAAATATTTATATTGAGGGATCGGTAGGATTTATCGGTTCAGTTAGGAGTTCTATCGAGCCGAACCCTCTGATATGAAAATATCTGGAGTCGGTGAAGTATTTTCCCATATGGTCTCTGGTAGGTTGACGTGTTGTTCTTGTATAGTTTTGTATTTAGTATACATACAATGCAATTACATCGCGTGAATTGACTAGATTAGCATTTGTGGAAAAGTGTGTGGAAGGATTAAGTTTTTCCTGTGAGGAAGATTTAACCCGGACATAAAATCTAGAGAACAATTAAAAAAAAATATACTAATATATACTAATGTACTAAATGATTATGAAAATGCCAACATTCTTTTAAATACCAACCAGGAATTATTAGATTCCTGGTCAAATAAAATTATTCACCCCAAACACTTCAATTATCTCAACCAAACGTATGTTGACAAACTTTCGTCAAACAAATGGTTGAGTATTGGAGAATTGAGCGCAGAAATAGAAGGATTTATGCTTGCCATTCAGGATAGAGTCATTAATACTAAAAATTATAGGAAGTATATAATCAAAGATAGAAATCAAATTGATGATTTATGTAGAAAATGTTTGGCTTTTCCGGAAACTATAGAACATATTATATCGGGATGTTCTATATTAGCGCCTTCCGAATATACTTTTAGACACAATCAGGTTTTAAAAATAATTCATCAAAGTTTGGTAATTAAACATAAATTGATTGACTGCCGTAATGTAGTACCATATTATGAATACGAACCAAATTCGTTTTTATAAAATGAATTTTATAAAATATATTATGATAAAACTATACTAACAGACAGAACGATTCGTCATAATAGACCCGATATAGTTTTACATGACAAAATTTAAAAAAATAACTTATATCATTGATGTCGCTATTCCAAATTCCTGTAATATTCAAAAATCTGTTTCTGAAAAAATTAGAAAATATACAAATTTAGGAAATGAGATTAAAAGAATTTGGCATTCTCGGACTATAAAAATATTACCATTTGTTATTTCGCTACTGGCATTATACCTAGCTCTCTAATTAAAAATTTAGGCTTATGAGATTTATCAAAGAATCTTTATATAAAGATACAAAAATCAGTCATATTAAACACATGTAGGACTACGAAAGATTTTTTAAATATTTATGTTGAGGGATCAGTAGGATTTATCGGTTCAGTTAGGAGTTCTATTGAGCCGAACCCTCTGATATGAAAATATCTGGAGTCGGTGAAGTATTTTCCCATATGTTCTCTGGTAGGTTGACGTGTTGTTCTTGTATAGTTTTGAATTTATTATACTTATACAATGCTATTACATCGCGTGGATTAACTAGATGATCATTTGTGGAAAAATGTGTGGAAGGGTTAAATTTTTCCTGTGGAGAAGATTTAACGCGGACATAAAGTCTAGAGAACAATTAAAAATATACTTATACTAATATACTAATACTAATAAACTAATACTAATATACTAATACTAATATACTAATACTAATATACTTATACTAATGTACTTACACTAATACTAATATACTAATACTAATATACTTATACTAATGTACTTACACTAATACTAATATACTTATACTAATACTAATATACTAATACTAATATACTAATACTAATATACTAATACTAATATACTAATACTAATATACTTATACTATACTTATACTAATACTAATATACTAATACTAATATACTAATACTAATATACTAATACTAATATACTAATACTAATATACTTATACTATACTTATACTAATACTAATATACTAATACTTATACGAAATGCGAAACTGCTCGAGTTTGTTTATGACGCTTTCACGCGTAAAACGATAAAACGATTTGAAAAATGCTTTCAACAATATAAAGTTAAATTATATGCGAGGACTATAGGCTGTATATTATGGTTAGCTCTGGCGTTATGAAATTATAAATATTAATATACTTATTATATTTGTTATACGTTTTCTGTCGCTAACAAAAGCGAGTTATTTCTAACGTCAGAAAAAAAATCGTTGTCATGGAAACGATGTTGATATATTTGTGGGCCCTTTGCTGGTGGGTACTCAGCTCCTACCAACTGGTCGGCTGCTGCTCCAGAAATTTCAAATATTAGAATATGTTTTGTTTTTTTTGGACAAGCTTACGTTTTGGAATAAATGTCACATGAGAGTTTCTACGTTAAAAATATAATTTGTAACGATTATAAATAGTGTTATTTTTTATTATATTTACAAACTTCCACATATTTAAATAAAAACAAATATCCGAAATGTTTGTAAGCGCATAAATTCCGAACGACTGCACCAAATGGGATAATTCTTTTTTTCTTTGAGCTCTAGCATTATGAAATTTAGGAGGCACGCGAGCTGTTTGAAAACTGAATGTATGGAATGCGGGAAAGGGTGGGGCGAGGGGGGCAGGGGGGATAATTGATAAGTTCAAGTGCTACAGTAATTTCCCCTAATACCATGCGAGCGAAGCCGCGGGGAAAATCTAGTAGATGATGTGCAAATGTTCCGTCTGGAACCCACATTATAATACTCACGCAAAAACTATTAAAAGGATATAAAATAAATTCAAACGTTTTCTAGTTTAGAATGCGTATTCCAGCAAATTTTGTTGAACTTACACCACTCTTTTAAATAATGATATGCACAAGGCAAGTAAGCGAAAAAGTGGTTTATATTTATTTTTTGCATAATTTTACAAGAACGAAAAAAAGTTAGAACGTACAAAACCTCAAAAATAGTCTTAGCCATAAAGGGGTATTTTTTAAAAATCGTTTCTTATATTAATTACTTCATACTTAAGTCATGCAAAAACATTATTTTTAGTGGTTTACGCTTATATTTTTCGTTTCCTAAATAATAATTTTATTGTAATTTCAATAAATAGAAAAGCTAGTAGAAGCTTCAATTTATCCGTAGCATATTTTTTGATGTTCATAATGTAAACCGATTCGTCACAAAGATTAAACTAAATAGTATCTAAAAGGGATTTCACGTAAAGCTTCATCTTAAGGGGATCCAATAGTCCAGGGAAAAATCGAAGTCGGAATTCACGCCCATTGTGGGAGGAGTTTAAAAATATTTGAGAAAAAGCTTTTGGAACGGTTGAAAAAGGTATTTGAGAATTTTTTTTTACAGGTTGATTTCGTAAAGACCTAAAAAAAACATTAACTCCTTTTTTACACACTGTTTATTGTAATAACAACGAAATTTAAAATTGATTTCACGGAACCGAGCGACGTGGAGTCGCACGTCCGCTCCCTGCTCCGGCCAGGGGAGTTTTGAAAGAAAGTAGGGTGTGGCAAGCCAGTAGTCCTTCGGTGAACGACATAAGGGTCAATTTGAAAATCCGCATTCGTCGGCTGCCAGCCGTATTGTGAAATAACAACGCAAATATGCATATTTTATTTTATTTTGTGAATATCGGGCGTAAATATCATATTTTTTTGCGATTATCATAAAAGAAACTAAATTTGCTACAATAAGCAATAAAACCATATCCGAAAAGATGGTCGTAAGTAGGAGAGTTTGCACTTGAAAGTGTTTTTTTAAAGACCTGTTACTTTATTTTTTTTTAGGCTTATTAAAAGACTTATAAAAAAAATGACCGATATTTTTAAGGGCCAAGATATGTTCTACACGCATTATTTAATTGAAGCATTTATAATATTTCTAAGCGATCAAATTTTCAAAACAAAAACACACGATTTTGTGTGATTTTGCATTATTTACTATGGCTTCATCTTAATATAACTTTTTTTGTAAGGCATCATCAAAGACATACGTTTTTTAAAGAAAAATCAATTCAAGGGATGAATTTGAGTTAATCGCACATAGTTCTTGACTGATTTCGAAATAATATTGTTTACTGTCCATCCCTAGTTACGTCCCACGGCCTGCACTATTAGGGTGCCAATGGCGCTGCAGTCCTGCTACCGGAAGTGCAGGACACTGGAAGTACAATGGCGACGCCACGCCGGAAGGTATCGGGACGCCATTACCATTCCTAATAGTAACGCCACATTGTGCTGGCAACATTAATATTGGCAACAAACGACTTGCACTTAGAAAAACAGATGAACGACAAGTACTACAAATTAAAAATACCAACTCCTGTTCAATAATTCGAGAACTTGATTCGCTTTGAATTTAAGTATCATTTTCAAAATTGAAAGTGTTTGTTTTTAGAATTCGGACAAGCGATAAAGCACCTACCTACCTACTATAATGTAATATTTTTAATAGAAAATCATTATAATTTTAATTTTCTTTTTCATTGTAACTGATTTTTCGAGAATTTGTACCATCCGTGATTTTTTATGGGTGTGCGCTAGTAAAATAAACGTAGGGTATTTTCTTTTAACAAATAATTTTTGTTATTAATTTAAAAAAAAAAACAAAATTATCCTTTTTAATGGGAGTGATTTTTAGAACGTGCCTAAGTAGGGTAAATGACATTGCGGTGCCAGTAGATTGGTCGAAAGAGTCCGGTTAGAGAGGTCAAAAGGCCTCCCTCATAGATCTCTCCCGTTCCGGCCTGCCACGCACAAGATGGGCAGACGCATCCGCCGCCAAACAAGCCTAGACAACATGCCTAGACAAACCCCACCTCAAAAACCCGGGCAATCCTGCCAATTCACCAAACGTAGCGAACCACTTGGGGTGACTTATGGCAGGGATGTTGTTTATCCATTATTATTCGTTGGACATTTACACAATATACAGCTACACTTACAGAATATACAGCTACACTTAAACTTACAGATAAAAAAACATAAACACTTTTTAGCTTGTCTATTTCTATTTTGTGGAAACGAACAAATTAGATGGGGAGGAATTTATGACCAACACCCATACAAACAACCTTCAGTCCGCCTCGGAACAGGTAAACCTAGTGAGGAGGACTGAGAACAAAATACTTCACTCTATATGTTTTTAATTTACCTCATTTTGTATTTTTTACCTTACTTGATATTGTCGTTAAATAAAAAAAAAATTAAATAAAAAAACTTACCTACATACATCATAGACCTTGTGCTTGTAGTTAGTATTGTCACAGGTACTAACTACAAGCGCACAGTTAGTATTGTCATATTACCCACATCAGTCATTAATCGACCCTCGCCGCATAAACATCTCTGCATTAATGCACCGCGTACCGCATTCCGCATACAGCGACTAATATATTCATATAAGTGCACAATAAACCCAGCCAGGATAGAAGCGCAGTAAGTCCTTTTTCTCATTTCCTGCATATTTTCTGCATTGTGCAGTGGTCTTCACACACATTTCACACATAAAACACGCATCATTTATGGTCCTTCGATACTCAAAACCGCACAAAAACGCTTCAATTATAAATTTGACGAATTGTTGAAATTTTGTGAAATAGCTGCTTCTAAGTAATAAAGAAACGAAAGTGTAAAAGAAATATAGTACAAATAGGCTTACCTACATTTGAATATTCGCATCATGTACCAGTCACCCTGTACAATAAGTTTCGGGCTGTTTCTATAAAAGCGAACGTGGCTTTGATTTGATCGCGATGAATAAATAAAAGAGCATTATTATTTTTGTTGGGCGCTAAAATCACAATCCGCAGAATGATTTCTTTATATTTCCATCTGGCACGAACAGCATTCTAAACGAAATAAAAATGGTTACCCATTATGAATTCAGGAGGAATCCGGAGTTACGGAGCATTCACAATATAAATCTGACACGACTTAGTCCTAAACGAGACGCAGTCAAAATAAAAGCGAAAATGAAGTGAATTATGGAAACAAACATTTCTGAAACACACTGAATATTTCTTGTTTTCTTTTTACATTAACCGGATTTATGAGGTGCGTTTCATGGGGTGAGGTCTGTCTAGGTCTTGGAGGTGGATGACCAGGACATACTGAACCCCAGATTTAAACCCTTTTCCTTCCCATAACTCTCCTCCCCTTCTTTTCCTTAAAAAACCCTCCACACAGCATCCCCAAAGATGACATAGGCCCTGAGGGAAATAATTTTCCTCAGGGCCTCTTGTGTGGAGCTCACGTAAAAAAAACTATGAATTGGCGTCATTGATCCCCTTGTTGTCCCGTCATATATACATGTTTACATTTTACATATATATACATGTTTACATGTCACATGAAAACGGATCGTTTCTACGACACGTTCTTGAGTTCAACGGCTCGGCTGTGAAACGATTTGCTAGCCTCTGTATCTCCTTCCTCCTACAACATGGTATTTTCAAGACCCATGTTCACTTCTTCCTCTCATCAAAAAGACCCTCCACACAGCATCTTCAAAGGTGACGCAGGCCCTGAGGGAAATTATTTTCCTCAGGGCCTCCTGTGTGAAGCTCACGTAAAAAAAACTCCACAAAGCTTGTGATGCATGTACAAACATTCATTATAAGTCGCACAACACCGCGAGTCCGGCAAAAAAAACGGTCCGTTGTCCGGTGAAAAAAACGGACGTAAACAAGCGGGCTTACAATTGTTGCGAGTTGTGAAATCGGCGTAATGAATATTACGCGAATTGTACGATTTACAAGGCTACTACTGTCAAGTGCAAAATACAATTACCACGGTTATGCCAAAGTAATCGACTCAATTATTTATAATTGGAAACTTACTTTAATTGTCATTTTCTTGAGGCTTTTTTATTGGTTAAAACCTACACGTAACGTTTATTTACAACTTTCTTCCATTTTTTTAAAAGAAATTTATGAAGGTCGTATTAATTTTAAAAAGTCATATAAATTCGTTTAATCTTCGTCATGATAGAAAATTGATGAACCTACATACTCGTAATAAATAAGTCCTGTCAGGATTCAGGATCAAGCGAACGTTTACACAAACAAACAAACAAACAAACAAACAAACAAACAAACAAACGAGAAAACTTAATACTTTTACAGGAAAAAAACGTTAGCAAGAAAAAATTTAAAACACTTCTCGATAAAAGAGGATAATCCGCGGGATGTTTCTCGGAACACATGGAGAAAATATGAATAAACGATCTTTGAAGGCTCTAGAAGGGTCCTCGGCGGTAATGGCGGGATTTGTACTTTTCCACGAGAATCGGAGGAAAGCCTGACAGAGTGTGGGATGTTGTTAGGGTGGCAGCACTGTGCTGCCACTGGGTGGGCGATACTGCGTGGGAAACTATTTACGAATAAAAGGAAAATACATAAGCCCTGCTCACGGGGAACAAGGGTAGTGAAGAAGGGCGTGCCGTAAATCTAGATTTTCACGATTTTTTTTTATAGGAGATGTAACGAATAGAAGATTGGCTGAAATACGAAAAATTCCGTTCTCTTTCTATTTCGAGAGTTGATGTACGAAATTTCATGAATTTTCCATGTTTCATTACATAATACAAAATTAATATAGAGAAAAAAAATCAACCCGTAATTAAATCAATAAATTTGAAATGAAAACTTCTTTAGCAACGCTGTGATTTGAAATTCGATTAAACGAAAAAGCGACACTAAAAAGAGACAAACACATACATCTATAGGATTTAGCCTGTGAGAGGATGAGATGGAATAATCGGTCTCCTCTTAGTGTGGTGTTCGTAGCCTCCCCACTCTTGTCTACTTTAATTTTCTGAAGGTTTCACTTCTACCGCGTGAACCGCACACTTGTAATTTTTTTACTATAATACAACGGTTTTCAATTTTCGCTAGTTGATAGAATGCATTTTCGTCGACAATAAGTCTATCTGACGAGTTTCAGCTCGAACGAATGTTTGGAAGTGGGTAATTTCCACTTCCAAGATTTGCATTCACTCATTTATTCACGAAAATAAAATCGAAATTCAATTAGATGAAAATAAGAAGAACACTACTACTACTTTCCACATGTAAAAGCCCCGAAAAAGGGCATTAATTAATTAATAAATATGTTCTTATCCACGCCTTCCAATTCACAATTTTTAATAATAATCGTTTGTATTTGTTATAACGTAACACGAATGAAATCATATAGATTTGAATGGAAACCAATGTCAGGACTGACTTAGTACCTTTTGGTTCTTTGGGTCAATATAGCACTATCTCTCTTACACTTGTTTCACATCATATATCGCCATCCCATTTGAATTTCGTAATGATGATGAAACAAAGTTCTGCATATTATGAAATGTAAGCAAAGAATGGTCAGACTTTTGAATCACGACACACGCCCACGTGCCATTCCTTGTGTTCTTCTTTCTTCTTAGCCTGAGAAGTAATCAGTAGATCACTTAAAATATATTTAATTTTTTGGATGTTATACCGTGTTGCGCTACCTCCTTCTTTAGCCAACGTTTTGGACAGCATAAAAGCTTGTTCACACATAGCTATAAAATATAAAAGATCATCGCACGCCAAATAACGTTCTCCATACAATCCCTTCAGACCGTTAAACCTAAGCGGTTTAAGCGCCATAAACAATAAACATCTTATCAACCATAGACAACCATAGACAATAAACATCTTACGACGGAACCGCTCCAGATACGATATTCTAAAGTTAAGTGCCCTCCTCTTCGCCTGAAACAGGAGAGGGGGTTATTTTAATTACGGAGCTGCCTAGACCGGTGGATGACAGATGCCAAGTTGACAGATTTCAGTACAAAAAATTTGCATTCCGTTGCCGCTCCCTAATTCATCTGACCCCCTCTCCTACCACAGGAAGAAATATTTGATAGTGTCGTGTGAAAGTACAAAAGATAAGCGCTCGCGTTCAACAGATGCTCGAAGTGTTATAGCTGTGTGTGAACGAGCTTTTACAGTGTCCATCATCAGGGCAAATGTGTGGAGAGATGTACTAAATAATTTTGGCCGTGAAAATCTAAAATCATAACCACTTTAAATTTATACACATGTTATGTACGGAGATACAATTGCATTTTTTTAATATACTTAAAAAGCTATCTACAGATAGATAACCAGAATGAAATCTCTTTCAGGGTCACTACTGCGTTCAGTGTGTTTCCCATTAAATATCATAAAATTATAAAATCTAAATAAAGTAACGGCGCGCCCTTGGCGGTTAGGTACTTTATGTTCTTTACGAAAAAGATTTAACAATGGATTTCAAATTTCATAAGTCTCTACTTATTTCAAAAAACATACCGCAGAAAGAGGGAAACACATTTCGAAAAAAAATAATCTCATAATCTCGTGCCTTCCCGGTATATTGCTTTCTGATAAATATTAATATGTTGTCCTGAAATCTACGGATTTCTAGTCAGCTTCGTTTACTCGATTTTTTGACAAATAATAAAATATACTGTAATAATGTCAACATTTCTTTGTTTATACATTTAAACAAGTGCATGGAAACGTTATTAATCTATTGAAAATATTTGGACAAGTTTAATTGTTTGTTCATTACCGCGAAAAATATGTTTTAAAACAACGCGATCTGTGGGAGTGAATAGCTGGTAGCGACACTCGGAGTACATTCGACTGTTTGCATAGCAAAAATGATGTGTATTCAACGAACGGAATGTTAAATAAAAAATCAAACAACTTTTATCCGAAATGCGATACAGATTCAGTTTTCATAAAAATATAATTAAAACAACATGCAAACATAATTATTATCGAGTATTAAATTACGTTGCAAAATTGAATTAATACACAGACCAGACGGGCTGTCACCAATATACGAATTTGTCAGACTGAAATGAAATAATTTTTGATGTATCCAATTTTCATCCACTCACCAATCACTCGCGCGATCAAAGCCCACCACGAAAAATTACTACACTTAAAGTGATACATAAAAGAAGTCATAATCTACTCTTTTAAGATGGGGCGAGTTTGAATATTTTAGGGAAAAGCGCTTTTTACAAGTTGTCTTAAAATATTAAAATGAATTAATTGTTTGCGCGTGTACAACTCAAATCTTCCAAGAAAGGCTAACAAATACAATATTGGATTAAGTTTCGGACAGCATTCTCAGTTACACATCTGCCTTGATATTGGACGCTGCAGTGCTGTCCGAAACGTTGGATAAAGAAGAAGGTAGCCGCAATACAGCTTAATAACAAATTATTTTACTGCTAACATGTAAGTTTTCATTTAACTTTTATTAACGGTCAATTGAAATTCGTGAGCATATAACTCTTTATTTCAAAATTTCTCGTTATCTCTCCTCACACTTTCTTCCTTTTTATTACTTTTACCCATATAATATTTATTTATTTATTTATTTATTTATTTATTTATTTATTTATTTATTTATTTATTTATTTATTTATTTATTTATTTATTTATTTATTTATTTATTTATTTATTTATTTATTTATTTATTTATTTATTTATTTATTAATAAACGCCCTTTTTCGGGGCTTTTACATATATAGCATTGGACATACATGTGAATTTATTTATTTAAGGGGGGGGTAAGGTTTTTAAACTCATTTTCAAATGATTTTTTTTTCTAAATGTACAATATGTCGAAAGTATTGTGCCAAAATTTCAAGTAAATCGGAGCAAAACTAACGAAGATACAGAATTTCAAGCGACCGGCCCTCTTGCTCTATTCAAGTATATTTCGATTATAACAAAACTTTAAATTGATTTTCTGGCAAACAATGTTTTTTAGTCCGTGAACATCATAACTCAAAATCTACTTAACCGATCTTTTTGAAATTTTGCACACTATTTTAACACATAAATCAACAGGTAGTGACGGAGAGATTTTTTTTTTACCATTTTTTAATAACAAATTCAACGAAAATTTTAGCAAAAATCGCATACTTCAGATGTCATACTATAAGGTGTATTTAAAAGAAATAAGCCAACATTATTCATATCTCCAAAAAAAAAAATCATGAAAATATGCCTTTTTTTCGCCTTTAAAACCTTACCCCCCCTTAAGATTAGAGGGAACCGGACGGCGTTCTGTCCATACAAACCTAATAGTATTCCCTAATTTTCTCTCTGAGTTTTGACATTACTGCATTATTTTTTTTAAATTTATTGTAGTGGTCGACCACTAGCGTTACTACGTTTTTTTTTTGGATAAGTTACTTCTTATAGGAGTTAGGACCCCCGTAAAATGTTTAAAATTGTGTGGTTTGATTCTTCGACAGTAAAATAGAGCATAGAGCTAATATGGAATGTGTGAACACAACGATTCCTATCCATTTTCAAACGGTTTATTCCTTGAAATAGATCATAGAATAAATCCGGGGGGATCAAATCAGATAAACGCTAAACCACTATTTTCGAACAATCTTTACTACGAATTGGTTTACATTATAAATACAAAAAATATATTTAAGATAAATTGAAGCATTTCTACCATTTTCTCAACAGAATTAGAATAAAATTGCTAATTACTTCATAAAAAATGTAAGCGTAAACTACTAAAAAATATGTTTTTTTCATTAGAAATGCATGAACGCATATGAGATACAACTTTTTAAAAATATAATTTTATGGCTTAGGTTATGTGTGACAGTTTCCATTCTTTAATTTTTTTCTTTTTTTATAAAATTACTATCTTTTCCCCGCGGCTTCGCTCGCATGGTATTACGGGAAATTACTGTAGCGATTGCACTTATCAATTATCACCACCCCACCCCCACCCCTCCCGAATTCCATACATTCATTCCCTTACATTCAATTTTCAACCATCTTGCCTGCTACCTAAATTTTATAATGCTATAGCTCAAAGAAAAAACGAATTATCCAATTTTGTTCATTCGTTCGGAATTTATGCGCTTACAAATATTTCGGATGTTTATTTTTATTTAAATATTAGGAAGTTTGTTAATATAATAAAAAAATACACTATTTATTATTCAGTCTTTATAATCGTTACGAATTATATTTTTAATGTAGGAACTCTCATTTGACATTTATTCCAAAACATAAGCTTGTCCAAAAAAAACAAAACATATTCTAATATTTGAATTTTCTGGAGCAGCAGCCGACTAGAAGGTAGGGGGCTGAGTACCTACCAGCATAGAGCCCACAAATATATCAACATCGTTTCCAAGGAAACGATTTTTTTTCTGACGTTAGCAACCAGGCCTTTGAGCCTTGAAGGGGTAACCATCTGTTACCTATACCAGGGCGGGTAAGTGGTGGGTCCTCCAATGTGACGTTAGCAACGTCAGAAAAAAAACTGACGTTCTGGAGGTCTAGTTTCGTTTATTAAATGTAGATTCGTTTTTATAAAAAAAATTAGTCCTTGCAAGAGCCTTGAAGGGGTAACCATCTGTTACTTATACCAGGGCGGGTAAGTGGTGAGTCCTCCAATGTGACGTTAGCAAAAACTCGCCTTTGTTAGCGACAGAAAACGTATAACAAATATAAAATATTAATATTATAGCCTATAGTCTTCACATATAATTTAGCTTTCTATTGGTGAAAGATTTTTTTTTGGTTAATGCGTGAAAGCGTAGCAAACAAACTCGAGCAGTTTCGCATTTATAATATTAGTATGGATTCACAAAATAAATAAATATTTTCACGCCTATTAAGTGACCTCTATACTCCGTTTGCCAAAATATTTTTATGTACCTATATTCGTGGCGATACGAGGCACACTCAGAATACATACATCTTTGGCTTGTGGCTTCCTCTTAATATAAAGAAAAACCACAAAGGAGCTCTCAGCGGCAGGACAATATGCGCAAAATGTGCATGCTATAAAGTCCGTCATTATGTCTGCAAACGGCCTCCGAACGAAAGTAAAATCGGGCACTCGTCCCCGAGTGTATTTGAGCACAACTGCAGTTCGTTAGAGCAAGCGGTGTTTACCTGGCAAACATTGCCAATGTGAACAACGTCCAACGTTTGCTCCGTGCATTTAGTAGCTGTACACGTGACTCACAAAGCACGTCACGCTCACGATTCAGAGGACCCCGAGCGAAAACCTGCCGATCGTTTGGCCGCAGGCTGAAATTCGTCAGAGACAATTGATGAGCCCTTTCGACTTGTTTGCGCTACGTCAATATTTTGCGCAGAAATTTTGTGAACGTTTTATTCAGAGTTAGCACCTATAAAGGTGCGAGAAAAAATACGGAACAAATCTGAAGAAGTGCGAATTAGATGATTTTATTTAATTTAATGTAAGGCTTTTAAGCAATCGATACCGGTTTTCAAATTGAAAAAAAATCGTAAAAATCCAATTAGGATCTTGTAGGTAACTAAACATCTGGCAGCTAAATATACATTAAGCGAAGTTCCGATTTTTATGGTGGTACCAGCGTAAACTCGTGAAAAATCACGGGATGTTATAATTGCATGTTAGCTAAAAAGCGGTTAGGGGCCATCCATAAATTGCGTCACACGAATTTCATGAATTTTTGACCCCCCCCCCGTATCAAATTTATGAGATCCTCTCCCCCCTAGTGTGAAGTTACATATTTTGCAATTTTATATCAATTTTTTTTTGCGTTTTAATAATTTGGATTTGACATGTGACGTTACAGAGCTGATGACCCCGCCCCCATACCCTTTGTCACACAATATCACACTTCTCTACTCCCCCCCCCCCCCTCCTTAATGTGTCACGAAATTTATGGATGGTCCCTTAGCTAAAAAAGCCACGAAATCTGATTAAAGGTATTATCAAGATTGACCCTAAAAAATTTAAACAAAGGAAATGCACATTTCAAACAACATAGAATTAAATACTAAAATATTTTTTTGGCAAAAAGTTATAGGTAGGTACAATCACTCGTCTGAATTCTTGACACATCAGTTCCATTATATTAAAAAATAATTTTCTCTTTAAACATTGCGTTTTAGATAGACACTGTATCGCTTAAATACAAAACTTAAATTCGAGTTTATTGTTAAATAAACAATAAATAAATAAGTTGTTAAATCATTCACAGATAGCGCCGTTTTGGTGAATAATCACCTCAGGGGCGCTGTACAGAGTAGAGTTCCTTCACAGACAGACCCAGTATGTTTGATTACCAGGAACTGTCGGAAGTTAGTAGGACTATGGCCTCTACAATATGAGGTGAGGTTGGAGGGAGTCGAAGGACCCGGCTATTCAGATCTGTTCATAAAAGACGACTGATGCCATTTTAAGCAATGCGAAGCGATTAGATTCTAAACGATACCACGATGATAAAATGCGAAGTGTTTTTAAAGATTATGTTAATTCTAATAATAAACGATACTTAAAACTACTCATGAACGAAAAAATTGTTTTTTTTACTGTAACATCAATTTTCATAATATGAACGTCACGATCTATTAACGCCAGCTCTTAGGCAGGCTAGTAGCCAATTTCTTTTTATTTTTTATTACTAAAATTATTATATTACTTAAATTAAATACCTACAGTTTATAGTTCCTGTTAAAAATATGCCACGATTTTCGCGATTTCCAATAATTTGGGTACTAATCAATGTGTACGTGTACAAAGCAGTGTAAGAACGTAACGAATTAGTTACGGTCAGGTGTTTGCTCTAAAATTTTGTATGTGACCTTTCAATCCAATTCAAGGACTTGTAGAATAGTTTAATTGCGGTCACGTGACCTTGAAGACCTTAAATACAGCAGAGCTATTAATTTGTTTCGTGTTTTATTCATCGACAATATTGTTAGATGGGAAATAATAATCGTTAAGGAGATATAATCGCGTTTAAAATTTTTACTTACAAATAATTGTAATGCTAATTTTGATTGTCGGTGTGCGCATGCGTTGTGAAATATTCCTAGGTATTCCTATGTGATGCACAAAATTATTCAACAATATTGTATTCTTGTTTAAACATGCTTTTTTTAGATAATATTGTATATTTTTGGGACATGTCTGCGGTCACCGTTGCGTTTTATTGATGAAAAAATAATATTTGATATTGGAAATATATCCTTTTGGATGTTGTTGTAAATGTTTACTGTGGGTACTTACACCGTGTAATCTGCACTTGTGCAAACGAAGCCATGCATGCAACATTATCAGGAGACGATACAGTCACGCAACGCTGTTATCTGTCTGAATAAACACACAGATAGGTATCTGTTTTTACTGTGTGAAACGTCCGATAGATTAGGTCTTGTAATAATATGTAAATCCAATATATTTGAGATGCTTTTGACAAAATGTTGGGTTTAAGGGAATAACTTTTTCACTGCAAAGTTTTTATTTTTATTTTTACAGAGTAATATTATACTCAATCTTTGTATTTGTCAAAGATAATATCAACAACTCTCAATGAAAATATGAAACAGAAAATGACGCCAAACAAAAAGGTAGTAGTAGCAACTGAGAGTCAAACCCAGAACCACTAGTCTTAATGAAACTCGAACCGAGAACCTCTAGTCTTACTGGATCTCAAACTCAGAACCACTAGTCTTACTGGGACTCAAACCCAGAACCATTAGTCTTACTGGAATTCGAACCCAGAACCATTAGTCTTACTGGAACTCGAACCCAGAACTACTAGTCTTACTGGCACTCGAACCCAGAACCACTAGTCTTACTGGAACTCGAACCCAGAACCACTAGTCTTACTCGAACTCAAACCCAAAACCACTAGTATTACTGGGCCTCAAACCCAAAACCACTAGTTTTACTGGGATTCAAACCCAGAACCACTAGTCTTACTGGAACTCTAACCCAAAACCACTAGTCTTACTGGACCTCGAACACAGAGCCAAAAGTCTTGCTGGAACTAGCATCTTTTTTTTTTTAATTGATGATCTATTGCCACCTTATTACATTCCCTCAAAAGCTCAATAATTGGAAGAGATGCCAGTCACGGTAAGACTGTAGGTTCTGGGGGTCAACTGTCGGGGGATCAACTTGAGCGTTTAGTTATTATACAGTAGTACTTACCCAAATTTCACTCGTTATTGATCAATTCGAAGCCTTTCCTTGATGAAGAGAATATACGCAGGGATTTCTATCCATAAATGAATCTTACCTGAAAAAATAGAGAAACAAAACTTTACTAAATAATTCACGTGTGTATTTTTCTTGAGATGCATTAGTTACTAAACTCAAGTACATAAACGGACACTTAAGCCCAGGGTATTTTTGAAGTCGATTTTAGCAATGAAATTGGTAATTAATGAACATAAAATTATTATAATAAAACAAATGTGAAACTTATTTCCACTTTAATTTATTTGACCGTAATCGGTTTCAGTCTGTTAAAGTCATCTTCAGACTGGTACAAATTATTTTTAATCTACATAATATGGAGAAGGGGGAGAGGGGTGGTCTAAAAGGATTTTATTCAATTATATCGGTTTTCTTACATTTGTTTCTCAGTCATCTTTTATTGTCGAGTTTCTAATTATTTCGGTTATTCCCACCAGGCTTAATTATCTCGGGTTTGTAGATAACTTTCATTTTGTTTGGGGAATAACTTACAAGTAATATGAATTATTAAAAAAATAATTTTATTGTTGTCATGTCTATTCTTAATTAAAATGGTTATTATATTTATGATAATATGGAATTTTTGATTGGAAGATTGATTTTTAAAGGGATACATGTTTTACATTGGAATAGGAATAATTGTTATATTATATTATTATAATGGAATTCCACCACGAATTGTCAGTTTCAAAATTGTAAATATTATTTAACTAAATGAAGATAATATGAGCGAAACTCAATTGAAAATCTGGAAACAGAAAATCAGAAAAAGATATTGGCACCTCTAGTACTCGAACCCGGGACCTCTCGCTTTCCGGGTGAACGCGCTAACCACTGCGCCAATGTGTCGATTTTTAACTGTATCATACTTCGACTAAGAACCACTTATATTATCTTAATTTTTCTCAACGGATATTTTATTGGCTGCTATCTTTATGTATGATTGCAAGATTCAAACCCGAACTAAATGCCATCTAGATAGTGTCTAGATAAATTTTAATCCATTTTATTTAATATGTGACACCTATTGATTTTCCACAAGTCTAGGATGAATATTTAATTTTTATTTTAACTTTATGAGTAAAACCTCAAATTTTTGTATATAATTAAACGATATTATCTTCATTTAATTGAATATTGAAATTTTAAGTTTTACTCAGAAAATTAAAATTAAAATTAAAAAAATATTATTTTATAATAATTAAGATTTCAGACTGCCCATTACTGTCGATCATCCCCTAAAACACTACTATCTACGGATCTACTGTCGGGTCATCCCCTAAAACAAGGTGCATGTCTAGCCAATACAAAGTGTCCCGTAGTTGCGTACCGTTGCAGCATTTCAGCAACAGTTGCAACGTCATTTCGGTACAGTCAGTCGGTAGTTATCTTCCGAGTTCAGCGTTCGTTCTGCAAATAAAACACGCGCCCACAAGTCTTGGGGAGCCCGCTGAGAAAAGCTACCACTAAATATAGTTTATTGTTCCGATATAGATTACTCCACCTATAATAAGATAGAATGCAATGGAGGGAGATATTTGAGTACCGAAATACGGGCTATTCCTCGACAAGTTGGTAGCTTTAATTATAACTTGTTTACAAATTATTTATAAGTCAGAACAGAATCGTGCTTCTGCGGCAAGTTGTATAATAAAATTAAAACGTTATGTTGTATCGTGCTTCCTGCTTTATTTAAGCCTAAAATTCTTGAAATAAAATGAGTTATTACTCAAAAATATGTATTTCGTAATTTTAACAAAGGTTTTGACATGGTTTAAAGACGAATCTTTGGTAAATCTTTATTTTAGATTAATCTTTTTTAAGAATCGGTTTATATTATAAAGAGAAAAAAAAATGATTTGGATAAATTAAGGCTTTTCCTTCCGTTTCCATTGAGTATAATTAAAATAAAATAAATAATTACTATATGAAAAATATAAGCGTAAACTATCAAAAATGTATTTTTTCATTAGAAATGTTTGAACTCAGAAAAAAACTACTTTT
Organism: Glyphotaelius pellucidus; assembly: GCA_936435175.1. Taxonomy (NCBI): domain Eukaryota; kingdom Metazoa; phylum Arthropoda; class Insecta; order Trichoptera; family Limnephilidae; genus Glyphotaelius; species Glyphotaelius pellucidus. Next base: position 2,669,155 of record OW386539.1, on the reverse strand, counting down.
TAAAAATATTTTTTTAAAGCCAAAATTATCTGTCGTAGTTTCCGTTGATTAACTTTTTTCTGTCTTATAAAATTATTCACAAAATAAATCAAAACCAATTTGCGCTTGAATCGTGACCTCTAGACATCGTTTGCCAAGCGATTTTTATGCTTATTACCTATATGCGTGTCGATAGAAGGCACAATAAGAATGCACACATTTTTGGCTTGTGGCTACCTCTTAAAGGATTGTTTTTAAATGACATAAAAAATATTAAAACTGCATCTTAAAGCATAAACCACTCAAGTCCATAGCAATTGCTGTAGGATAAACCACTTAAGTCCATAGCAATCGCTATGAACTTAGGTGGTTGCTATGTTAGCGTTTTATCCTTTAAGGTACATACATTCTGAAGTATGTATTTATTGTCCGGCGAAGCAATTCGTAAAAGACCTTGATTATGAAGGAAATAAATGAAAGGATAGCGTTAAAAATATGAAACGAAAGAAACATTGCCTAAAACATTACTTATTTTATTTTGTGATTATTTGATCATAGTCTAAATTACTTATTTGACACATTATACAGTAAAAGCAATTCTGAAAAAAAGGTTATTAAGTAGAAGATTTTACACTTTAAAGCATTTTTACGGATCTGAAAACCTTCTTTCATTCTAGATTTATTAAATAACCGTTTAAAAAGACCAATATGTCTATATTAATTTAATATTTTTCAAGGCGATCAAATTTTCAAATAAAAAAAACACATGATTTGAATCATTTTGTAATGCGTCGCGTCGCCTTAAACATTGAACAATTTTTTATTAAATTATTTTTTATCTGAAGATTTTTTTTCATAAGTGTCGCAAAGATAAATTATTGTTGTCAGTAGATACATTGATTATCACTTAAATGGTTGACATAACAAAACGTAATCGTATCTGAAAACAGTCTGGTCAACGCGATTGTGAAATCATTGCTAATAATTAGTATTACAGACGTGACATCGCCTCGATAAGGAACGCGAGGTTAACAGGGCGAAATCACAACGAAAACAAACATCAAAATTTCATATATTCACATTTCACATTCATTCAGGCTGAGAGCAGAAAATGCACCTGTTGGATACGTTCATATTAAATAGCTGATATTAACCCCCTAGCGAAGGATTTTTTTTTTTCAAATTTGACTAAAAAATTCCAACTTTCAATTCGGACTCGATTTACTCGAAACGAAAGCTCAACTCAAAAAAATTCTGCCACAAAATCGACTCCAAATTTTCAAATGTGACAAAAATCTACATTTACGCGATACATCGCCGCTCCGGGAACCCAACCCCATACCTTTAAAAAACAATTATCACAATGGATCCTTACATTTAGAAACTATGATATGTAAAACTTGCTATTTATATTGAATTGGAATATAATAAATACAATTTGTTACTTAAATTAATTAAATAGGTCACTTAAATAAATTGCACAAGTTAATAACTGTACACTGTACCAAATCTGTAAACTTCATCCGCCATAACACAGGGACATCTCTAGCATGGCGGATGAATTAACACAAATTTTCTTTTCAATCAATGTATAATGTTCTTTCTTTAAATAAATAAATAAATTTATTGGATTGCCTCTGCCATAGGTCATCCCAAGCGGTTCGCTACATTCGGTGAGTTAGCAGGGGTGAGTCATTAAAAGTGATGAAAAATTTTATAAAAAATTGATTAAATAGGTTACGTCGGGTTAGAGTTATGGGCTATTTTAAAATTATTTTTTTCATAGCTTTTAATGACTTTTCAAAGAGGTGTTGAGTTGACTTGATTCTGAGTTGGCAAGGAACCATTTTTTTTACATGAGCTCCACACAGGAGGCCCTGAGGAAAATAATTTCCCTCAGGGCCTATGTCATCTTTGGAGATGCTGTGTGGAGGGTTTCTTAAGGAAAGGAAGGGAAGGAAAGTTCTGGGAAGGAAAAGGGTTTAAGGGGTGGGTAGGAATCTGGGGTTCAGTGTGTCCTGGTGATCCGCCTCCAAGACCTAGACAAACCTCACCCTATGAACCCGGGCACCCCTGCTAAATCACCAAACGTAGCGAACCACTTGGGGTGACCTACGGCAGAGGTGTTGGTTATCAAATAAAGGTTCCCGGGGCGGCGGTACCCATTCCCGCCTCCCAAATTTAATATACATACATACAGCTTGAATGGCAGGCACTTGAATAATGCGTATAGGCCTTTTAACTTTATTTCACATCTGCACATTATACTTTACACAATATACACTTTCATCCTTTCCCTGCCAGTTCCATGCCTCACATTAGAATAGACACCAGCACTCCATTGTGGACTGTTAGCTTCGCTTCTTTGGACAGTTTTTCTTAGCACCAACCGCGTTCAGTTCTCCATTGATAAAGTTATCAGCACTTACACTTTTTTCATTATATAAATCAGCCTTCTCACCTCTCGTAAACATACTTCCCAAATAAATTCAGAATTGTTATAAAATCTCCGACCTACGTTCATAACAGTTAATTAAATTATAATAGAATTTATCTAGGTGTATAATGGAATTGATTAAAAAAAGCATTAGGAATTTTGAAGTATCTACATGTTTCAGGTCCTCGAGAATTTCTGGTCGTGGCGGATTAACTTCGATGATAGGGTGCTCGAAACGATATGAACAAGCCAGCCGTAAGTTCTTGAACATCTTAAAATCAAGCGTAGAAGACTGGAGTGCCTGATGAAAGGACCCAAAATTGGAGGGCTCCGACTGTCAATAAAGGGCGAGATTAAGAAGAAGTGGACTGGTCGGAAAAAGGACCCCTGATTGATTCAATTCAGGGGATCTCAGGGAAATTAGGCGTCAAATAATAACTCTCAATGTTTTTTTTATAGCTAGAGACAGCTTTAAAAAAGTGCCTCATGATCATAATTTTATCCACACCACGGTTAACTACGTTTTGTGACTTAGCAAGGGTGCCCGGGTTCATGGGTAGAGTTTTGTCTAGGTCTTGGCGGCGTATTCATTTGCTCATCCACTGCATGTCGGGCCGGATCGGGAGACTGGTTAAGGGTTCTAGTCTAGAAGCATGAATTGTAGGTGTTTTTTCAGGTGCAATAAAAAAAAACAATAATATTTTTGAAGCCATTATTTTACCAAATATTTATTGAACATTAAAAAACACATAAAAAAAATCAAAAGAAAAAATTAAAAACTTTAAATGTTACAGGGTGTTGAAGTGGGGGGTCTCAAAAATATGGCGCGCCCTGGTTGACACAATTGCAGCCCTCCTAGTTATCCGAAAAAAAAAAACAAATTTATTTTTAATTCAAACAAAAGCTGCTATGGCATGAACCTCGAAGAAGTTTTTTTCGCAAAATGGCGGCTGGATGAAAAAAAAATCATTTTTTTACCAGTTTTTTGGACCTTCCGAATTTTTTTAGAATAGTAAAAATTAAAATTTTGTTATATTTCTGGTTCATGCCATAAAGTAATGTATAGAGAAGGCTCACACCAAATTTCAAGTAAGTTGGTTTAGTAGAACTTGAGATATCGTGTCAACCGTCACGAAAAAAATGGTTTTGAGAAAAAGTTGTTTAAAATTTTGTCTTACTTAGATTTTGGTTAGATTCTGTCTAAACCGCGAAATTAAAATGGTTATAACTTTTAAAATAATGCGAATTTCGAAAAATCCTAATAAGGGGATATTCTTTAATATTTAAACTTTGGAAATATGAAGAAAAAAAAAATTTTTTTTAACCCCCTTAAGGAAATGCGGGGAAAGTGGACAGATGGGAAAGGACGCTGAGAGAAACAATTTCTTTATTTAAGCGGCATTGCAACGCTTGCCGGGAAATTACTAGTCATTAATAAAAAATATAAAAATAAAATATATATATATTAAGGTATGCAGTTAAAAAGAGAGTATTCATTTAACCTTGGATTCATAATAATAACATAGCGAAGAAATAACAGACAGGGTCAAACGGTAACTTAGATAATATTTCACCCAAAACGATATCACTTTTATTGTACAAATAATAATTAATCTAATACTAATGTAAACAGCGTGACGGACATAAACAAATAAAATATTGTATTATTTATTTCGGCAAATAACTTTTTCAGTAGTGTGTCATGTTAATTTACCAAGGAGAATACTGAAATGAATTCATTAAATCTGGGAGAATGGGAAAACTAAGTAATTAATAAAATTAAAACAGCTGCGAATCTTCCAATCTTTAAACAATCGTTAAACATATTATTATTATTTTCTTTCATTATTATCAAGTCATAAAATGATACAAATTTCAGGATGTAAAATGTCTTAAAATATAAAAGTGAATGTTTGTTTGTTCTCTACGCGTTCCTAAACCATTCATCCGGTTGCGATGAAACTTTGAAAATTTGATTCGCGAATGCCCGGGATAGTTTCTATACATAGCAGTTATGATTTTTTTTCCTATACTCTTCACACGATTGCGATGAAACTTTGGTGAGTTGTTGTGCGCACGCCCGCGAAGGATTCTATACATATACTGGTGTTATGATATTTTAATAAAAAATATTACAATGGGTGGCACGCGAGTTGTTTGAAAAAAATGGGAGTATTTCATATAGTTTGGCAGGGAGGGAAGGAAGGAAGGGAGGGGAAGAGGAGGCTAAAGGGGAACGGGGACGAATGGGAAAGGACACGCAGGGGGGAAATCATTTATTTATATGCAGGGAACTCGCTAATATTACACAATATTACTAGACCCGTGAAAAGCAATGCGTTTTAGAATTATATCAAATTGTAATAAGGTGTCAAGCTTAACAGCATGGTTGTTGTCCTTTTCTGCTGATCACAATTTGTTCAAAAGCCGAACGAACCTTTAATCGGTCAAAAACACAAGATGGTGTTACCGTCACACGTGAATTTCTACAAAACAAACTGGAAAAATTACGACACGCATCTGTGAAACATACAATGAAATCCACATTTCAAATAAAGAATTACGAATTGATATAATAATTTTGTTAGGGACCTATCTACTTTATCGCTTATCTAATATGAAATACGCGTAACAGTTCCAATTTAAAAAATTGAAATTAAAAATTGAATCCGAATAATTTTACGCTTTACGCAAGAATACAATTTCAAGTCACGCATCACCCATTCACCGACAACCGACATAGTATGTTAATTATTAAGGAAAGTGCAATTTTGTGTCCAAAGAACTCGCAAATTAAAAAATTGTACATTTCATTTATTTATTTGATACAAAAATACATAATACACGAAGCTTTGACTGTCCATAACAGGATGTTGTGAAAACGATCAAGAAGTCAGTGGGTTTGAAAAGTTATAAAAATATTTATAAAAATCTACAATTTAATTAGTTCCTTTGAAAAACTTTATTTTATATTGATGTTGAAAATTTTAGCAATTATTCAGTCATCTTTTACGTGAAAACCGTACAAGAGTCCCACCTTCGCAAGTAGGACTGTGCCATCCCCAATTTGTAATTTGTGAGGCTGAATGATTAAGAGGGGAAGGGGTGGGAAGGAGTATTTGCCCCTCAAAATTCTCAATTCATAAAAAAACTAAAAAAATATATACGTCAATTATGAATAAAATTATTTTAATCAATGGTGAGAATTTATTGCAAATTTTGAATTAAAATGATGTTTTAAATCAGTTATGCTGATGCGTCGTCCGTAAATAGATAAATAATAAAAAAATTATTTTGATAGCGTTTTAAAAATCATAATAATTGTGCATCGTTAAATTGGATGGCGCGTGTTTCACCTGATTGCAATAATAATATTTGCATTTATTAAAACTGGTTATATTCTGTTTGGTTCTATTTCGGTTCTATTCCATTTGTTATTTCGGCTACTGGCCTTATACCTAGCTATCTCATTCAAAATTTAGGCTTATTAGATTTGAAAAAGAATTTAGATATAAAAATGTAAAAATTAATAATTTTAAATGCGTGTAGGATTACGAAAGATTTTTTAAATTTTTATATTGAGGAGTCAGTAGGATTTATCGGTACAAGTAGGAGTTCTGCCGAGCCGAACCCTCTGATATGAAAATATCTGGAGTCGGTCAATTATTTTCCCATTTGGTCTCTGGTAGGTTGACATGTTGTTCTTGTATTGTTTTGTATTTATTATACTTATATAGTACACTTGCATAGCGTGGATTAACTATCTATATGATCATTTGTGGAAAAGTGTGTGGAAGGGTTTAGTTTTTCCCGACATAAAGTCGAAAAATAGAATGTAAGTAAATTCATGAATCATTAATGTATGCTTTAAGAATGATTGAATGTTTTCAGCGATTTTGGATGACGAACAATCGAAACATTCTTTTTCTTCTCGAGTCGGTTTCTCATTACTGAGGATCATGACCCCTACACCAATGTTCATGGTGAACAAGGCTCCTGCGCGGTTTTAGGCTGCTTGTAAGCCCAGAAAAAGTATCAGGACCATAAAAATATTTAAAGTTCAAAAACTCCTACTTACAAATCACTTTTTGGCTATTTTTTATTGTACAATGTGGTAAAATAGATTCTTTAGAAAATTATCAGAAAACAAATATAAAACTTTTTTCCACTTTAATTTTATTAACCGTAACCGGTTTCAGCTTGCTAGAGCCATCTTCAGACTGGTTGAAATTGTTCTTAGTCTACGGTTTATAATTCAATAATATTTCATATTACTTGTAAGGTTTTTCCCTGAACAATATTGAAGTGAGCTACAAACCAAAGATAATTATTAGCCTACTGGAATTACCAAAATATTTAGAAATTCGACAGTCTAAAACGACTTAGTAACAAATGTAATAATATAATTGATTAAAATCCATGCAGACCACCCCGCTTCCCTTCCCTCATATGTTATGTATATAAACCGTAGACTAAGAATAATTTGTACCAGTCTGAAGATGGCTCTAGCGAGCTGAAACCTGAACCGGTCAATAAAATTAAAGTGGAAAATAAAAATTATGTTTGTTTTATTATAATATACTACATTGGAATTCCACCATGAATTTTCAGTTTCAAAAATAGAAATATTGATCAGAAAACATTTTAATATTTGTGCCCAAGTTTCGCAAAAAAAACACACTTTTTGACGATGTTTTTGTTCTTGCATAAATCAAAACATGCGGCTGGTGTTAACCTGGAATTTACACCTTATCACTGTTACACGAGTGGATTACGAAATGGATTGCAAATGTTACAAGACGTAGCGCATCGTCTTGGGTCTACTATTACGACAGTTATAGTATTACGACCGATTTCTTACATATCTCCCTTAAACATTTGAAGTTTTTAAGCTCTTAAAAAAATATATGTTATTTTTGAAGATAATATCTAGATACGTTCCATGCCGAAACGCAAATTATATGAAATTCCCTCAATAGAAAAAAATCGCAAAGTATGCTCCAAAAATTATTTAAAACAAGTCTATTTCTTTAATTTTACAAGTTATATTTGTGAAAAAATTCACAATGTTTCTTTAAATGATACTTAAGATACGTTCCACGAGATTTTTGCTCTATTTTAAACGAGTCATGTTTTATTAAGCTTTTTCGCAGTTTTCGCAGTTTTCGCAGTTTTCGCTGCTATTACACGACTTACAATATTAGCGCGCTCTGTCCAACATTCGTAATTACATATCTCTCCATCTTCTTCTTTTTCAGCGTCGTGCGTTTCAAGAGTGCGGAGTGTGAGGAACACTAGCTAATTTAGACTAATTTCGATAAGTTAATTAATAAAAAAATCATTTGAATTGTGAAGATTAAAAAAAATCTGTAATCTTTTATATTTGTATGTGTGATATCTGCATATATAAATCCATGGACGGCGTGTAACACACCTTCCTATACCTGATACTAATTTAACCATAAGTCTATGTACGACATGTCCATTGACGTCATTCGTTTTTGATAGCGGGCCATTATCGATAAACTACTCAATTATGCATGGCTGTACAAATGGACTTGCCTACCAACTTATTCAACTCGAGGTAAAACTTGGACGAGAAAAATAACTACGATATATTTAGAAAAACAACAACAAAAAAACACATTTCTTGAAAAGTGAGAATTCTTGGCAATTATGTATAATTAAATATTCACATAGTAAGAAGACTCACTGTGGACCTTCGACGAAATGAAATTAATATTTATAAATGTATTAACTTTACTTATAAACATTTTTGTTAGCGAACGGATTAGAAAATAGTTTTTTTATTGCAATAGCTCCACACAGGAAGCCCTCATCAAATAAACTCCCCCAGGGCCTATGTCATTTTTGGAACATGATGTGTATATTTTTAGGGTAAGGAATGAGAGAAAGTTCTCGGAAGTAAAAAGGTACGGGGATGAGTAGGAATCTGGGGATTCATGTGTCCAGGATTGACGAGTATGAATCCATCACTCCAACTGCGGTTCAAAGCGATCTAGAATGTCCGGCTGAAGAGGTAAAAGGGTCTCCCTCAACCAGTGTCCCGATCCACTAGCCACGCAGGGGGTGAGCAAATGAATGTGCCGCCAAAACCAAGACAAACCTCACCCTATGAACCCGGACACCTGCTAAGTCACCAATTTTAGCGGACCTCTTGGGCTGGCCTGTGGCAGGGGTATTTATTTATTTATTTATGCTGGGTTTTACAGTTGTTGACTCTTACGTGAGAACAATCCAGTTAAAAAAACTCGGTTATTACACAATTACAAAAATCTACAATTACATACAATTAGATACAGTAGGCAGAGAGGACGGTCAGCCAAACAATTGGATCTTGGCATTCACGCCTTGCCTCATTCACATTCATTCGTGTCTCATACTCTTCTATTATACTGACTCTTGAAATGGCCCGACTCTAGTATCTGATTCATCTGAACGTGCCATGTCTTTCTCGGGCTTCCCCGACTTCATCCACCATTCGATTTGCGTCATTTATTCTATATCTTCATTCGTTCACACTAAATGCCCATCTAAGCGTACCTTTCTTAATCTTGCATTCTTTTCGGATCTCTACATTTCTCACAATATCTTTGGGTAAAAGCGTGTACGCTTTTACCTAAAGATATTGCAATATAAGAGATGTATGTGCTTTCGGCAGTTTTTACTGGGTGGGACTGTGCTTCCTGGTATCGCCGATATTGTTAACCAATACTACTGCACACCTTCAAAAAGTTATCTAAATGAACAAATGCTTACCCTATTCAAATTATGTTGTTAACCAATACTGCTGCATACCTTAAAAAAATCAACTAAATTCCATATTCAAACGAGGACCATTAGACCGTAGTCCGCCGACAGTCGGGCGCCCATCATAGCATATCTCTTGTGTTTCAAAATCTTTGCTTTTACCACACGTACGCTTCAGAGATTTACATCTATATTTCTACAGCACTCATTTTTTTCACAATCGTGAATATTCAAAATTAAAGCTTCGGTGACATCGAGCGTTTACAAGCTACTATCTGGGAAATTCACTATCTGTTAATAAACTCGTTCAGTGTCATGGTATTACTTGCTAACTAGCAGATTGTGGACAATCTTCGAAAAAAGTTGAAAGGTGGTCAACTTTAGTCGCTACTCCCTAGTGTTTGCCTAAAGATAGCGGCCCACCAACAGATGATTTCGTAACCGTCAGAAATAGTACGGGCGGGAGTCGTTATTCTCGCTACTGGCTAACGTGTGGCGCTAGCTGCGAGCTCAATTTTTCTACAAAATGTCGACAGAATTGGTTCGCGCGAGAGTCGCCATTTTAGCTGCTACTATCGCTACTGAGCGAGTAGATAGTTTTGTGTGTCATCATCACCCGGGAACCTTTATTGGATAACCAACACCTCTGCCATAGGTCACCCCAAGTGGTTCGCTACGTTTGGTGATTTAGAAGGGGGGCCCGGGTTCACGGGGTGAGGTTTGTCCAGGTCTTGAAGGTGGATGACCAGGACACACTGAACTCTAGATTCCTACCCACCCCTTATACCCTTTTCCTTCCCAAAACTCTCCTTTCCTTCCTTTCTTGAAAAAAAAACCCCTACACAGCATCCCCAAAGATGACATAGGCCCTGAGGTAAATTATTTTCCTCAGGGTCTCCTGTGTGGAGCTCATGTAAAAAAAAAAAATCAAGACAATCTCACTCGCCGATTCACCCGCTTTTAAACTTACCGGCTAGTAGCTTGTAAACTCGCTCGATGTAATCGAGGCTTGACTCTCCATAATAACTCACAAAGTTTTTTGTGCGTTCAAATTTTTATAATGAACGTTTTAGGCAAATATTTCGTAGGTATTTTCTTTATCTTATCAGGAGCTCAAAATGACGCGGTGGTACTTCAAAACAACCGTGACACTGGGACATTTCCACGACTCGTTGTAAATGAATATTAATTCGCGAACACACACCGGCTTCTCACCGAAAGGTTAGCCTGGCGGCCTTATCGGAAAATTAAACCGTAGGGAAATTAATGAAGCTAGAAATAAGCTGGTTCATCTGTTTCTAAAGAATAATCAGACTTGAATTCATAAATTACTTTAAATTTTCGTTTGAAATCAAAATAGATTGAAATACTGCGAAATCTTTGATTTCTGGAATTACAGTTTTTTTAATAACGTATTTACATAAATTCATGAAACTCGTCAATAATATTAATGAACTTACTTATGCACACTCGTGAAAAATCGCGGATAGTCTGAATTCCGGACAAATCAGTCGCAATTTATAAATGGCAATTAAATTTTTTTTTTGGAAAAAAATATATGTATTATTATTATTGGTAGGTGGTATTTTTTAAATTTAATTTTAAAATGTTATTTTTAAGATCTGCAAGTTTTTTTTTTATTGTGACAGCCTGTTTCGGCTAACAAGACCATTTTAAAACTATGGTCTTTAACCACTTTGAGACGACTTATTTGTTTATGTATTTTTTTATTGTAATATAAATAATATGAGTTACATTTATACATATATATTTTACAACATATTATATTTAAGATCATCATTGGTCAATTTATACCTTCAGAAATCAGAAACTATCAGAAAAGAGGAGCTCTTGTGCCAGATAAGGGAGCCGAGATTTTTTACTGAGGTTGTATGTTTTAATATGTTTTGTATAAAATATTTACTTTTTACTATAAGTTTTATTTTAAATTGTTTAATTTTATTCTTAATTTGATTCTAAATTTCAATTTTGAAGCTAAGCTCTTTCAAAAGTGATAAAAACAACGTTTGAAGAGGGCCTTCTAAGCCGAAACAGCTGTCACAATAACAAAAAACTAAAACACTTGCAGAACTAAATAACAGAGTTCTACGCATTAAATACAAAAACAATTAATAATACCTTATCGCTTGTCTGAAATCTTCAAACAATTCAAATTTTGTTAAATTTTAAAAACTTAAATTCAAAGCAAATTCAAGTTCCAGAGTTCATTGAACCAGAGTTACACAGGACAGACGCACAGCATAAATTAATATTTTTGAAGATTTCGAACACTGTCCGACACTCAACGTTTTTTGTTTCTACCACAGAAATCCTTGTTAATTTGCCCTTCTGCGTCGGCGGGAAAAAATGACGACCAAGTAAATGAAAGAAGTCGGTGACAACCAGCACGATCAAGGGCATTAAAAACTTGAGTCGGATCATGTCAAGAGTCGGAATAACAGAAAAGTATTCATGTAAGAGATGATGTATGAACATGAATGAAGCAAAGAGTGTGCTAGGATAGACATGTGTGGCGGTTAATAGCAATATTTATATTTCTCTCGTTACAAAACAGATAAGATAACGTTTAGACCTACAACTGGATAAAAGGATGTCAGTTTTACCGCAAAACCATATTCTTTTATATTCTTATAAAATTACATATTTTTTATGAAAATATTTTCGGCAGGAAATTGTTACGGTCAATTTTATTTTTCCATTTTTTAAATTATTAAATGTGCATGTTGGTGATGCAACGAGTGTGTTATTTTTTACTGAATGTGATTTAAAAATTCCAAGTACACGTCTGAAAATAGACGAATAACTTTATAACATTTTTTACATTAGCTCCACACAGGAGGCCCTGAGAAAATAGTTTCCCTCCTATGTCATCTTTGGGGAATTGGGGAGAGACATAGAGATAGCCGGGTATTTAAACCATTGCAGCCAGATAACACTTTTTTTTTTACATGAATACCGCACAAGAGTCCCAACTGCTCCCGTCTGGAGCCGAGTGAAACTATGGCATCCCCAAATGGGGTACGTTGTGAGACTGAAGGAAGGGGGGAGGGGAAGGAGTTGAGGAAGAGGAAGGTGGGAAGTACCTGGCTAATCAGATCTGGTCACCAAACACGGCTAAATCCACTTCAAGCAACGTTTCAATTCTGAACGGTGGTCTTACACCAGGGCGATACTGAGAGTATCTTCCACTCTGGAACGTGCCGCAAATATACTATATATTATTTTAAATGAATAAATTGTGAAATAACACAAATTAATCAAATAAATTCCCGCCACGCCGGGATTCGATCCCGCGACCTTCGGAATGCTAGTGCGCCTTACCGCTGGACCACGCCGGCCGTCATACAGATTTATACACGTTATTCTAATAAATATTCAAAATAATATCGACCACGCGCATTATTAATCCTCAATATACATATATAACAAATACTAAACAAGCTTAAATAAATATCTAGTTGAAACACAATAATGTTTAATAAATAAAATTTGGTAAAGCAACCTCAAAACTGGCAAAAGTGCGGATTTGCGCAAAATGGTGAATGAAACACCTTAAAATATTTTTTTTTTTTTTTAAGAAAGACAAACATTCCCGGATTACGAATAACCCAACAATATTTGAAAATCTCCTACTACCACCACAGAAAGCCGAAAATGTTGCTTGTGTTGTGTTGGAGGACTAAGCCAGCCGAGGAATCGAACACGGGACGCCCGGATGGGACCCAAACGCGATGCCCACTCAACCACTGACCGGTCAATGTAAATGTGTCCCAAAGAATTTTAAAAGAACCTAGCTAATGTTACGATGAAAAGTGTAGAACGACGTTTCAGTAAAAAGTTTAAATTTCTGTAAAAAGTTTATAAATCGACAAAGCGAATTCTATTCGTGCTTGGTAGCGCTTTCCGATAGATACCATCGGCGATTGGTTCTGCAGCACGACAGCCGAAAACCTATCAATAATAGCATCAGCTTCTAACCAATTTCATGAATAAAGGTAGCGAAGATACCGTTAAAATATATCTATCACCAACGGACTAAGACACTTTAAGGAAGTCATCAAAACTTTATAACATTACGCCTACCCCATTAAAATAATCTACAGAGAACACACCAACACAAAATAAAATCAAAAGATTTCTATCTGGATCAAAACAAAACTTAATAACACCAATCCAAAAGCAGCACAATTTACATAATATTATAACTAGATTTTTTATTAATTCAAGTTTAACCTCACCTTCCTTTATTAATTTTTCTACTTCAGAACGCAGATTTCTGCTGGATAGTTAAAATTTAAATTAAAAAAATGAATGCATTATGAAGATCTGTGAAAGAGAAAAAAAAAGTTTAACAAATGTGTCTAACATTTAACTAATCTCATTTGTTGCATTCAGAACCACTCGGGATTTTAATCCGTAATTAGAATTATTTTCCACACTTACAATTTTAAAATTCCTAATGATAAACGCTATTATAATTCCTAGCATAATTGTCATTATGACGATAAAATAATTTGCATAAAATTCTAGAAAACATATCGATTATTAAATTGTATTTATTATAATAGTACCCAAAACCAATAGATGTTTTGTGCGCTACATTCTATACATCTCGTATAATGCTCGTAAACAAAATTAAGCTACTTACATGCCTTATTAATATCTTTGCAGATAATCATAGTTTTGAAAAACATGTAGTGGTAAATATTCTTCATATTAATAAAAAATGAAAACGGTTAGACAACTAAGAAGCCTTAGAAATACCTTAATAATAATGACACGCGTTGCAATGCCATTCAAAGAAATAAATTGATTCTCGATTGTAAAGTTTCATTAGAATCTATTTAGCGGTTTTTGCCTGAAAAAGTAACAAACACACATAGTCGATACAAACTTTCGCGTTTATAATATTAGTAGGATAAGAATTTTTTAGAATCGTAGAGTCCCATCTTAGACATGTTCCCTTTCACTGACCGTCCTATCTCCTCCCCCGCTCTTCACTAATCCCTAGTGACGCCACCCCCACTACAAAACTTAGAAATATATTATGTTCACCCGTTGTTTTATAATGGGCACATAGTAAATTTTGCCATGAGGAAGGAACGGTTGCTCTGAAAGCGGTCGGCGTGTATAAAGAAATATAAATCGTTCAAACAAAGTAATATTGTTTCATTTCATTAAAATTAAGCTAAATAAATAATTAGAAGGTACAAGTATTGCGATCTTTGCCTGAATTTTAGTAATTTTGATTGAGTTTATTTAAATTTACACTCCAAGTGTGCAACCTAAAAATTTCGGAGTACGAGCTAGGTCAATTTGTGACATATTTTTCCACTTCAAACCGGCCGGCGAAACAATAATCCTCAGTAAGCTTCAAACAAGTTTCAGAATCACGGGCTTAGCCAATTGTTCAAAATTAGATTTTAAAAACTCTGAACAACGAATGAAAGCGAAAAAACAACAAAAACCTTTTTTAAAGATTCAAGTGGGAATAGAATATCACGAGCAACGATTCCGCTACAATAATATTCTTGTTTGTAATCAATAATCGCTAATACATAGATTAATTAGAAAGTGATATGAAATTTCATCTTTATCATTATTTTATACAATACATGTTTTGAAATTTGTATCTGACTTTCCTATTTTTTTAGTAGACTAGCTGAAGTCCCGGCGTTGCCCGGGCTTTACGCAATGTTTTTCGAAATCAGATGTAGACATTTATTAAGCCCCCGCAATCCGAATTGCTACCGGCTTACAAAATATTTCTCTTGAATACCTTAAGTTTTTAAAAATGACGGACAATACAGTCGAGGGATTCCCTGTAAAACATAAACGAAAAGGGTTGCCAACTTGGGAGAACAAAATAAAAATGACGTACAGTACAATAGAGGGATTCCCCGTAAAACATAACCGAAAAGGGTTGCCAACTTGGAAGATTTTAAATAATAAGAAATCAAATAAAAACTTGTTACGTAACGCGTTGTTTGAACCCCCCTCCCGGCCCGGTAAGGCACAGTAACGTTTTACAAGACCCCCCCCCCCCCTCCCCCAAAATTGCGTTACGTAATACTTGAACGGTCCCTAAATAGATTGATTTTTGAAAATCTGACCTATCCATTTTGCAGACATATATACAATAGTAGAAAATAAGAATAAAAGTATGATTTAAACCGTTCGGAGTATTTTTTCTCTATGTGAAAGCGCTCCTCAATTTATATCTTGTTTTGAACATCAAGGGCGTAAAACTTCATCAAAAAGTATAAGTAATTTAGCATTAGAAATGGGACAGGGGAAGGTTATTTTTTCGAAATATAATATAGACCATAAACAATGACCTTTCTCTTGTTTTGAAAATTAAATGTGTAAAATTTCATCAAACTCGGAATAAAACTGCAGATTTGTCTAAAAAACAAACCTACACGCCACACCCGGTTACTCTACTTTACATGTACAAGTTTTATACAAGACAGATAGAAGATACAAAAAAAATATAGATATAGATGGATAGAAATTGAATTAAAGTTTAAATAAGACACTTAATATTACATCACTGTATTCCGTTAATTTCATGTTTTGATTGATTTTACAGCTCTGCCATCGATGAAGCTGGTTGTACCATGTATTAAACAGGTGTCTAATCGACCGTTTAATTTCATTTTAACCATTTCTTCATGCATTTCGTTCTGTGCGTTTACAAACAGAAAATCTATTATTCAGTTCAAACGTTTTTGTGACAAAATTTTGTGCAAAATGCAATCGGAAAATACGATGAGCTAATACGTAGATTCTCATAACTTGCAGTTAATATTAGCCTTTGCACAAAAATAAATATATTTCAGGATAATTTTTTCGCTTTTGGGAACAACTCATATAGGTCTCAAAAAATCGTTATGTCTCCCTTACTATCATGGTGAGAAATATGATCTAAACGGTTTCAGAATGAGAAAACACCACGCTTTATATTGAAATCCAAAACTAAAACACAAAATAATTAAAATGTACTTTTACCTTTATGAAAGTAAACACTTCGACCGCAATTTGAAAAAAAATTAAGAAATTTTTTATTCATTATTTTTACGTGAAACGACAAAAAATGAGGTGTCAATACACGTATAGTACATGGGTCTAATAAATTATGTGCGTGTTTTTATTTTTTTCATTATCAGTAATTTTGGTTGGTAAAAACGATAGGTGTGCCATTTTTAAAACTTTTTTGTTTGTATTCCAAATTTTTATATTTAAAAAATTAATCGTTTATTCCGAATTATAAAATTTTAAAGCGTATTTTATCACCTTTCTAAAATAGTTTTTAATCTTCGGATACGTTCAGAAGTATTCAATTTACTCGGATTTTACTGAAAAGCGGAAATATTTAGACTTGATTTGGAAAACTTTTGGACTTGAAAGTCTTTTTATTCTAACTCTTTTCCATGTTTATTTGGCTAGTTGTAAAACCTTGCTATTTGCTCAAATGGATAGGCTCCTTTATTTACACAGAGATAACACAGTTCAAAATAATAATATTATTTAATCAATGAGATGTGTTTTATTTAACCTTGTAATTTGGGTGATATAAAAAAAAACATCAGCCTTCGAGCAAGCATTGATTATTCATATATAATAACAAAATTAATAATCGAACATCTCGTTGCAAAAAATTGCTGATAAACCAAGAGAAAATCGTGATTGCGAGAAGTGTATTTTAACCCCCCAGGCCTCGACCGTATTTATCAGACGGTCAAAATATTTCCGCTTTGCAATAAAATCCAAATAAATGGAATAATTCTGAACACACCCGAAAACTAAAAACTGTTTTTGAAAGGTGATAAAATGAAATTTTATAGTTCGAAATAATCATGTAATTTTTGAAATATGAAAATTTTTAATGCAAACATAAAAAAGTTTTAAAAATGGCTCACCTTTACGTTTTTAGTGAATAAAATTACTGGTAACGAAAAAACACCCATGTTTTTTAAGTAGGCAAATTCATTATAAACTTTTTTTTATAAACGTTTTTTTACATGAACTCCACAGGAGGTCCTGAGGAAAATAATATCCATCAGGGCCCGTGTTATATTTGGGGATACTGTGTCGAGGGTTTTTTTAAGGAAAGGAAATGGAGAAGAATTCTGGGAAGGAAAAGGGTTTAAGGGGTGGGTAGGAATCTGGGGTTCAGAGTGTCCTGGTCATTCGCCTCCAAAACCTAGACAAACCTCACCCCATGAACCCGAGCACCCCTGCTAGATCAACAATTGTAGCGAACCACTTGGGGTGACCTATGGCAGAGTTGTTGGATGTCCAATAAAGGTTCTCGGAGCGGCGGTAACCATTCCCGCCTCCCAAACATTATCGGCAACTCGCGTTTTCGTCGTTTCATGTAAAAATAATTAGCAAAAAATTCCTAAAGTGTCATAATTTTTTTAAAACTGCCAAACTTTGGTTTCATAAAGGGGTACACTTTAATTATTTAGTGGTTATTTTTTAGATTTGAATATAAAACGTGGTGTTTTCTCTTTCTAATACCGTTTGATGTAAGGGAGACACAATGATTTCTGTGAGACCTGAAATATGAGTTGTTCCGAAAAGCGAACAAATTAGCGTGAGGGGTTAAAAACCTGTTTAATTTGGCATTACTGCACCGGTAATTAAGTACTGCATCAAACTAGGAATGCAACACAACAAAAAAATGCATAAGGAAGGATAAAATCCTGGTTGGCATTTAACTGTAAGTTGTCTCATCAATCATTTAGAAATAATCGATAAAAAGTAATTGACGGTTTGCGATTTCTTCGGTCAGATGCGGAATATCGAGAGATTGCTGGTAAAATCATCGTGCAGTGGAATGTGTGCAACATTTTAATGTAATTATCATTGCAGATGGTAAAGGTTAAAAGGTGAGAGTTGTAAGGAAAAAATGAGGCCAGAAACGTGAGAGGATGGGTCCATGAATAAATAGTAAATTATGCATGACAGGACAGAAAGGTGTGACGGTATTTCAGATCTGCATACTGCGACCAGGACATGACGTGATGCTTATGAAACTCTTCACAATATACACGTGATTTAAAATATGTATATATCTAAGACTTGAAAAATAATTGATAAAAAAAAATAGTTTTAGTGTGGTGAATAATACTCGTCTAAATTAAATTTACAGATTCATTTAAGTGTATTTTCAAGATATTAGAAGATAAACAGGAGGTATCAATATAGACAGCGAGAATTACACGAGAACGGAAATACACATGGACGAAATGAGAGAATTACATCTGCTCAAAATACAACTAAAAAAATACCTTTTTTTCAATTATTTTTTTTTTTATTTTAGCTCCACACAGGAGGCCCTGAAGAAAATAATTTCCCTCGGAGCCTATATCATCTTTGGGGATGCTGTGTGGAGTAGTGTTGAGTACATCATACAAGAGGCACCTCAAATGTCCCATACAAAAACAAAATGTCCCCCACCTCATAAAATGTATTTCTACCAACACTTTTTTTTTGTATTACTACAAATGTCATGTCACGTATGGGACATACGTATGAGGTGGTGAGGTGAGAAATGGTTGGTTTATTGGACTACATGTCATGTCACGTATGTATGAGGTGGTGAGGTGCGAGGTGGTTGGTATATTGGACTAAATGACATTCACGTATGAACCACCTCAGAAAAGTCATTAAAAGTGATGACAAAAAAAAATTAAAATTGGTTAAATAGGTTACGTTAGGTTAGGGTTATGGACTATTTTGAAATTATTTTTTTCATAGCTTTTAATGACTTTTCACAGAGGTGTCGAGTTGACTTTATTCTCAGTTGTCATGGAACTAATTATTGAGTCGATTTTAGGTTTACAAATATAACAGGTTGATAACAGTACCTACACGCGACGTTTTACTGCGGCCAACACTTCGTGTTGCTGTGTAAGAGAGGGATCGCGGGTGCGGTCTCTTTCGGCGCGGCCAGTTCCAGCTGAGCTCTCTTTGGGAAGACACGGTGTTCGAGCCTTGCAGATATTGGTGTGACGGAGTCCGTGAGAATAATTCGTTTCTTGTTAGTCGATCATGTTTAATATTTTATAACATTTTGTTTAGTGAATTACCATGTTTCTATTAGTGTCTCATGCTTCACATGAGGATGGCACTCACAACCAGGTTTGATATTGTAGCTTTTTAAATATGTCGGTACATGTTACGATGACGCATCAGAATTTAACATCTTTTAGATTCATATTTTCTAGAAGGCCACCCCTGAGTTAATCTTAATTTATTTATTCATAGTCTGATCTCTCTATTAGAAATTCCTAATTAAGTAATAATTTTATAAATGAATTGCACGCATACTTTATGAATAAATATTAATTGTTCTTAACAATGTGAGTGTTGATTTTAAATCTACCCTTAGTTGCTTTTACTTTTGAATATTTGCTTGATGGCGATCCTGGGACACCATTTGATCATTGTTTTTAGGGTTCCAGCCTGAGCAGAGAAGTGATTTTGGTAGGTTGATATAAAATAACAATTATCATTGTTACAAAATGGCGCCCAACGGCTTTCGAAATGTTCTTTTCTGCTGTGTCATAGTATCATAATGTACGTTATTGTTAATATTTTACAAACTAGATCGACTCTCAAGGCGGCTTATTCCCGCGGTTTCCGTTTCTGCAAGGCCCGAACACAGCTGCTTCTAGTAAATTCCAGTTTAATTTAAATTCATAATTTGTACATGATCTCAGCTGTTGCTCAAGACGTTTAACGTCTCTTATAATTGTTTTGATGCCCAGTTCGCTGGCATCACTCAGAATTTTTTTTAATTTTGAACAGATTTCTGGATTGGACTGCATGGCTGAAATAATTTGTCACAAAATTTTTTTAGTTGCATGTATTAATTTTTTTTCTACCTTCCTATTAGCTAGGGATGGAAGAACCGGTTGTTACAAGGAGCCAAGCGAAAGCTAAAGAAACAATGGCGAAGCAATGCGACAAACAATCGACTTCTAATACGGATTGTTCAACTTCACCGCCATTGGTCATACCGGTTCACAAATGGAACATATCGTACGACGGCTCTTCCGATGTTCACACGTTCATAGAGCGGGTAGAAGAACTAGCTATTTCTCGAAATGTAAGTACCATTTCACTGTTTTCTTCGGCAGTAGAACTCTTTTCAGGGAATGCGCTGCTTTGGTTCAGAGTGAATCGGAGTTCGTTCGAATCATGGGCAGACATTGTTGTCGCTCTGAAAGAAGAGTTCGAACTCTTGGATCATGAAAGGAGACTACTAGCCCAGATCAGATCCACTGTTCAACAGAAGGGTGAAAACTTGGGTGCTTTCATCACACGGATTTTAGTGCTAAACAATAGGCTAATTTCTAAATTACCTGATGACGAAATACTGGAATTGTTGCAATGCAACATGCTTCCTCGGTACATTCAAAAGTTGTCTTTATCTGTTATTCCTGATATTATTGCGCTAAAGAAGCTAGGTAAAATGATTGAATTGGCGGACAGTCGTGCCAGTAATAGATCCGCGCCTTCTTCCAACAATAATGTTTCACCCGGCAACAATAATGTTTCACCCGGCAACAATAATTTCCAAAATGTTGATTCTTCCAACAGGAGTGAGGCTAGGATGTGCAACAATTCTAAATATTCAAATCCTAATTTTAGGGTCAATAACAATGTCAATCATAATAATCCCAATTTTAGGGACAATAACAATGTCAATCATAAGAATCCCAATTTTAGGGTCAATAACAATGTCAATCATGATAATCTCAATTTTAGGGACAATAATGTTGTAAATCGCAATAATCCTAAATTTAGGGAAAATAATAATGCTATTCGTAACAATTATTTAAGAAATCAAAATGTGAATTCCAGGGAGGTGCAATGCTTCCGTTGCGGTCGGCCGGGAGTTAAAGCGCCATCTTGCGACTGCCGTCGCTCAAAAAACTAACTTCTCGGGAGGTCCTAGCAGTGAACGACAAGACGTCATCGTTTGCTGAGAGCTCTTCTCGGGAGTGGTCTTCATGGCTGGCAGTTGTGAGAAAATTTTATGACAACCTGAGGACTTCGAAGCAGATGCGAGCGGCTGACAAGGACGGCCGTCCTTTCATCTCCTTCCAGGTTCTCGGTGCGTCGTTCTCTGGTCTTCTTGATACAGGTTCTCATATTTCAATATTGGGGAATAATTTCCACCATAAATTTAGAAATCTTGGCTTCACATTATCAGATTTACATACTAAATTTTCGCTTACCTCTGCCACTGGGCACTCCGTAATTTGTTCTCAAAAAATTTCCGTTCCAGTCACTCTCGGGAATGTTAAGAAAAATTTTAATTTTGTTGTGATGCCAGAGATTAAATCAGACATCATACTAGGCTGCGATTTTTGGAAGGTTTTCAACATTTGCCCTAAGATTACACATTTAATGTCCTCCCAAAATTCATCTAGCAAGAATTGCGCAACTAATGAAGTCGGTTTAGGCAATTACAACACCTTAACTTCCTCTCAACGAGTTGCACTAGATAAGGTCATACAGGATTATAACTCCTTTTCAAATAATCGTTTAGGTAGAACGGCGTTAGAGCATCACATAATTGACACAGGTGATTGTTCGCCAATTAAGCAACGCGTTTATCCCATTTCGCCTCATCTACTCCCTGAGGTACACAAGGAGCTAGATAGACTTTTGGAATTAGGAGTGGTAGAACCTAGCAACAGTTCTTGGAACAATCCGATTGTTTTGGTTCCTAAGAAAAACGGCTCTTTCAGGTTATGTCTTGATAGCAGAAAATTAAACTCGATCTCTAAACGAGACGCATACATGATGCCGTTCATTTCGGATATTCTGAATAGCTTAGGAGGTGCACGTTACCTGTCAACATTAGACTTGAATGACGCATTCTTTCAAATACCTCTAGAGGAAACGTCAAAAGAAAAGACAGCTTTTACCATTCCCAAAAGAGGCTTGTTCCATTTTGTCACCATGCCATTTGGTTTACACGGGGCAAGCTCGCGTATGATGCGTCTAATGGACAAGGTTTTAGGATCTCAACTGGATGGCAAAGTGTTCTGCTACCTTGACGATATTATTGTAATTAGTTCGTCTTTTGAGGAGCACATAGAACTTTTAACACTAGTTAAACAGAAATTACAGGATGCTGGCTTAACCATCAACGTAGAGAAATCAGTTTTCTGCAGAGACTCCCTTAGATACTTAGGTTATGTGATAGATAACAAAGGGTTACGCACTGACCCGGACAAAGTCAAAGCCATTGTGGATTTTCCTATTCCATCCTCACAAAAGAGTTTACGTAGATTTATCGGGGTTTTGTCATGGTATAAGAGATTTATTCTGAATTTTTCAATTATCGCAGCTCCTTTATACAATCTAACTAAGAAAGAATTTGCTGGGAAAGCTTTTAAGTGGAATGAACAGGCTCAAGCAGCTTTTGTTAATCTAAAGAGTATATTAGTAAATGCTCCGGTTCTGACTTGTCCAGATTTTAACAAACCGTTCACGATTAGCTGTGACGCATCTGATATGGGATTGGGCGCAGTGTTATCTCAAACAGATGAGAAGGGGAGGGATCACCCGGTTTCTTTCATCTCCAGAACACTCTCGGCACAAGAGAAAAATCACTCTACCACCGAGAAGGAACTTAATGCAATGATCTTTGCCTTAGAGAAGTTCAGGGGTTACATTGAGGGGTCACCCATTCCAGTCAAGATTATTACTGATCACTATAGTCTTAAGTGGCTAACGAGTTTAAAGTCTCCGTCAGGCAGATTGGCGCGCTGGGCAGTCAGATTACAACAGTTCAACTTTGAAATAATCCACAGGAATGGAAAGGATAATGTTGTGCCTGATGCGTTGTCGCGGGACCCATTGCACGTTGATTCTTTAGATCAGGCTGTAGTAAATTCAGATCAGTGGTATATCAATTTGAGAGACAAAATTTTAGCTTCGCCGGGGAAATATCCTGCTTGGAGAGTTTCAAATGGGAAAATTTACAAACACATTCAAAGCATGGATGCGTTACACAGAGTTTATGATTGGAAAGAAGTACTTCCCAAAAACAGTAGGAAGAGTGTAATAGTTCAGCATCATGTACCTCCTTCTTGCGCGCACTTTGGTATCATGAAGACCTTAAATAGGATCAAACAGAAATATTATTGGCCTAAAATGTCTGCTGATGTTAAAGCTTATATCAGTAAATGTCAGACTTGTCTTGGGTACAAAAGTTCAAATCTGTTACCTCCAGGTCTCATGGGAGATCCCAAGCTGGTACAGCGTCCTTGGCAAATGATAGCTACAGATTTATTAGGTCCCTACCCTAATTCGTACAAGAAGGGTTACACATACTTATTGGTGGTTTCTGACTTTTTCACTAAATATACTAAACTTTTCCCTCTTAGCAGAGCTACGGGTAGCAATATTGCTACGATATTAGAAAATGAGATATTTCTTAAGTTCGGGGTCCCGGATACTATTGTTTTGGATAATGGGCCGCAATACATATCGCGCGACATGAAAGCCTTAGCGGAGAAATTTCATATCCGTCATTTATTTTATAACTGTAGATACCACCCGCAAAACAATCCTGTTGAACGAGTCAATAAGGTATTAGTTTCTGCTCTAGGTTCATACGTTGGCTCTGATCACAGAACTTGGGCAAATTACTTACCGGAAATTGAATTAGCTATCAACACTGCGGTTCATGAGGTCACGGGTTATACTCCGTTCTTTTTAAACTTTGGCAGAGAGATAATTGTCTCTGGTAAAGAATACATAGGTTCTAACTTCAACGCTGAAGATATCACCTTTTCTAATCGTGACACCTGGGCTTCTGGTTTAGAGGAATTAAACGACATCTTTTCTCAGGTACGCACGTCATTAAGACAATCTTATGAACGCAATAAGATTCTGTATAATCTTCGTCGCAGGGACGTTCAGTACGAGATTGGAGATATCGTTTGGAGAAGGTCGTTTGTCCTTTCAGATGCTAGTAAGCACTTCTCAGCGAAATTAGCTCCAAAATTTTTGAGAAGTAAAGTGGTCGGAAAAATTTCTCCAGTTGCTTATAAATTAGCTGACATGAATGGGAAGGCTGTTGGTACCTTTCACATTAAGGATATAATCAAATCAGAACGCCCCGTTTGATTCGGGGAGTGGGGGTTTTTTTCAAAATGTGATGAAGGATTTGTGTCTACTTCTGACATTTCGTGGTGGGAGTTTTTTTTTTTTGTGCAAACATGACCACCACATGTTGCATAATTTTGTTTAGTCATTGTTCGTCTTACATGTTGTCTTGTCTTGTCATAGTATTATGTAGGAAATTAATGTGTAATTGATTTGTGTCATGTTCAACGCGGAAGGATGATTAACACTTGTCCTTGCGCATTGACGTAGTTGGATATTGTTGTATTTTCCTTGCTTCATATGAGTTGGGAGGTGCTTGTTCCTATCCTTGGGGAGCAATCACTTTTCAAACATTTTGTTTTCCTTGTTTTGTGTAAATTTATGGAATGAGTTTTTTTAATGTGATAAGTGACGGTGTTTTGATCTACTTTCATTACTGATAATTTAAAAATTAGTTTGGTATCATTTATGTAAGTTGATTATGTTGGTTGTATAATTTCTAGGAATTTTAGCCAAGAGTTTTCACAAGAAAGTCTCAGGAGCTGTAAAATACCTATTACGATTTAGGAATCACCCTCTTGGTTAATTTTCATATTAAATGTCATTAATCTGGTTTTTGCTCTCTTACAATGTGCTATTTTACAGTTAATTTTATTAGATTGCATGTTTATTAATTCAGTACTATGGATATTAACTATATTAAGGTGTTTTCATATCTCTAGCTCTCCTTCGGGTGTAATTTTCATGATTGATGTGGTGGGAGCTGATCTTCGTATGTTCTTCAATTCCGGATAATTACATATTAACATTTTCGACTATAGACATGTTTCATAATCAATATTGTGACATCATTTAACTTGAGAATCTTGTCTTTTGAGCTCGAGGACATTTTTCTCGACTTATTTGATTTCTTAATATTGTTCAATTCTATTTTGTTTTACCTTGTGATCGTCAGAGGTGGCAAGGAGAAGATAATTATATTTTTTTTCTTTTTTTTTCATGATTACGCTATTGATTGATTTAATTAAATATTAAATATTGATTTTTGATTTAATTAAATATTAAATATTGATTTTTATCTCTATTGATGTAGTTCACTGACACCTTCAGTCGGTTATTGCAAGTTCTTAGATTTTTTAGTATAAATCTTATTGGTTTGTGTCTGGGGTGGTTAGGCTTTCAGAGTTTTTCAAGAGATGTCTCAATTTTAAGTTTGTTAATTTTTAATTTTATTTCAATTATTCTGTCATATTGAGTTTAGGTTTCACAGTATTTATTGATAATTTTCAGTAGTTCAGTAATTTTTACAATTTTACAGCAGCACTATAAATTCTTAGCATCACTTGTTTTTATATTGGTAATTCTATAGCTAGGCAGTAGATTAGTTTAGCGAATGTTCTCACAAGAAGAAGATGTGGACCTCCATGCAGTGGATTTTCAAGATTTCAAGAGATACAGAGTATTCGGGGTTTGTTATCACACATCCTCCTCCCCGCGAGTATGTTACGCTAGCGCTTTTCAAGAGGCTCAAGATAGTTCCTGTTACAAACGTTGACTGCCAATTTCATTTCTGAAGAAGCTTCTGTTGTCGCTGGACTGTATTATTCAATTCTGGCTCAAGACTGAGATGGATGTCTTCTGATCACTCCTTCGGACCTGTCGGTGATTAGTGTTTTGGATCCAGTGTTGCCAATCAACATACCCACTTGCAGCACCTGGTGAAGGAAGAGTTCGTTTCAACGCTTCCTTTGAAATACTCAGAACAATTTGGTACTTTCATCTGGACACCTATCTTCTTGGAATTACCGCTACTGAGTGGAGCGTAGAAGAGGTCCGCTACAATTATACCTCACTACCGGAAGGCATTATTCCACCTGAGATGTTTTGGTGTTTGTCATCATGACTCATCACTCTTCATCGGTCACGCTGCGTTTCCATGGACTACATTCCATAGAAGAATCCTTCAATCATTTTCTCCACCGTTTGGATCAACATTAGGCATGATCTGCAGAATGTCCATACTGGGTTTCAACGCCAGGAGGCGTCCGCCAGGAGGCGTCCGAAATTTTCTGATGAAAATTTCGCTTTTCGTGGGAGGGTAATATAACAGGTTGATAACAGTACCTACACGCGACGTTTTACTGCGGCCAACACTTCGTGTTGCTGTGTAAGAGAGGGATCGCGGGTGCGGTCTCTTTCGGCGCGGCCAGTTCCAGCTGAGCTCTCTTTGGGAAGACACGGTGTTCGAGCCTTGCAGATATTGGTGTGACGGAGTCCGTGAGAATAATTCGTTTCTTGTTAGTCGATCATGTTTAATATTTTATAACATTTTGTTTAGTGAATTACCATGTTTCTATTAGTGTCTCATGCTTCACATGAGGATGGCACTCACAACCAGGTTTGATATTGTAGCTTTTTAAATATGTCGGTACATGTTACGATGACGCATCAGAATTTAACATCTTTTAGATTCATATTTTCTAGAAGGCCACCCCTGAGTTAATCTTAATTTATTTATTCATAGTCTGATCTCTCTATTAGAAATTCCTAATTAAGTAATAATTTTATAAATGAATTGCACGCATACTTTATGAATAAATATTAATTGTTCTTAACAATGTGAGTGTTGATTTTAAATCTACCCTTAGTTGCTTTTACTTTTGAATATTTGCTTGATGGCGATCCTGGGACACCATTTGATCATTGTTTTTAGGGTTCCAGCCTGAGCAGAGAAGTGATTTTGGTAGGTTGATATAAAATAACAATTATCATTGTTACACAATTGGTAAATAATGCAAAAAAATATATAATTTTATAATTATTATAATTTCACCATTCCGCCAACTGTCATGGGATCACCTGTCGGAGGATCAACTTGAACGCTTAGTTATTAGACAGTAGTACTTACCCAAATTATTCTCGTTATTGATCAAATTGAAGCCTTTCCTTGATGAAGAGAATATACGCCGAGAATTCTAACCAGAAATGAATCTTACCTGAAAAGATAGAGAAACAAAACATTACTAAAAAATTCACATAAAAATTAATATTTATTTTTTGAAACTGACAATTCATGGTGGAATTTCATTAAAATATATTATAATAAAACAAATATAAAACTTTTTCCACTTTAATTTTATCGACCGTAACCGGTTTCAGCTTGCTAGAGCCATCTTCAGACTGGTGCAAATAATTCTTACTCTACGGTTTATAAACATAACATATGAGGGAGGGTAAGCGGGGTGGTCTACAAAGATTTTAATCAATTATATTAATTACATTTGTTACTAAGTCGCTTTAGACTGTCGAATTTCTAAATAGTTTTGGTAATTCCAGTAGGCAACCTTGGGTTTGTAGCTCACTTCAATATTGTTCAGGGAAAAACCTTACAAGTAGAATTATTAATCACCCAATTTTTTTGCAAATTGTTTTTATATTTATGATGCATGGGATTGTTTCATTGCTTTTTGAAGAGATACATGTTTATTAGAAATAATTTGTACCGAATTAAAGTGGAAAAAGTTTTATTGTAATATATCACATACAAATTTTTCTTGAGATGGAAGGGAAGGGGAAAGGGGAATAGTTAGGTTTGGGATATCTAACTATTGAGTTTTATTCACCGGTGTGAATTGACTTCTATTCACCAATCTCTATATGGTTAACTATTGAGCTCTATTCACCCATCTCTATATTTCTAACTCAATAGTTCTATTCATCCAAATCAAAAAACCACCCAAAAAAATACAAGCATACAACGAATCAATTCAAATAGTTGATCTCTATCCAGAATAAAGGAATTAAGACTTTAAAAGTAATAATTATTTATTATTGTTTTCAGTGAAATTCTCATTACAATATGATTGTTTGTTTGGGGTTTCGTAATCAAATTGCATTTCGATTATGTTCCGGCATTGCACGTTGCCAGGCCCGTGATCGGAGCAGAGTGGCGGAATGGGTGGAGGGTGGGAATAAGGGTAGGTGGCTGGCGAGAGGGGCAAGGCCGCACGTGCCGGGGGCGGGGGGGAGAAGGGGAAGGCTTAGTTCAGTCATCGTTAGGGCCAGGAGGTCAGGAGAGGGAAGGGGTTTGCCAGCTAAACCTCCCGAGCGGCTCTATTCCCCTAATTGGCCTGGGGTAGGCCTGTGATTCGCAGAGGGTTATGAGGAATTTGACGCCTGAAATTCCCTGCTTAACACATTCCAAGAATTGCGTCGGCTTTTTATCAGGGAGAAATTTGTTTTTAGCATCTCAAAAATAAACGTCAAAATTATGAAAAGAAAAAAAATTCAAATACGCAAGTTGTGGATGGCATGGTGAACTTTAATTAAGTTCTTAGGCTTCTGCGGTAACCGGAACCGGTTGGTAAGTTCTTAAAAATTAAATAGAAATTTCTTTACGAAAAAAAAACTTCGATCAAGAAATGAATTATTTTCTTTTCTCTGTGAATTTCTCAACACATAATTGAGCTCTTGCCCGGAACGATGTTGAATCGAACAAAATTATCAATTTTGAGTTGTTGTAATACTAAATAAATTGCTTTTCTTTGCGTCTTTTCGTGTATAACTAACTCTTAAGAATTGTACGTTTACTGTATTTTAAATAATAATTGACTGTAGTGTAATAAAATATAACTGATTTCGTTTTTTCAATCTTTCAAAAAAAAAAATATTTGTGGATACAACATTATTCCAGGCAAGAGCTCTACTTTTAAAAATTAATCTAGCAACTGCGGACCAAGTATTGAAAACGTAGGAAAAACGCTTAGAAAGTGATATGAAACTTGGCGTGCCCTTGATTGGGACAAGCTTTAATATCAGCCATGAAACTTGCTCACAGCAATTCTGGCAGTAAACATTGATTGCCAAATTGCCCCAGCGACCTTTACTTTGCCACACATTACGCGAGAAATCTGGTAAAGAAATGTAAATCGTTATTTTATAGATCTCTAGAAACATCAGATTCTATCTTTGAAAAAACGAGAGAAAAGATAAGCCAACAAAACGAAATACAGAGTAAACACATTTGCGAGATTCCCCAATTTATATCATTGTTTATTTTGACGATGTAACTTGCTGAACAACGCTATCCAGAGATGAACACCCCGCAGCGAGACAACTCATAGACATCCTTAAATGTATACAGAACTGAATATTTTGTATTTTTCCAAACAATTTGCTAGGCAGCGATAATATTCAAGAAGTCCCCAGCGTGATAGAAGGACATCTAGTGTACCGCCGATTCTCAGCAGTATGTTTTCTGTCGTTGTATTTTGTGTATTATTTTTTTGTCCGGGCGACGCCGACGGCAGGCGGGGCGTCGCGGGCGTCGTGCCAACAGCGTCGGCAACAACATTCCCCGGACGCATTCCTCCGTCTGCTCCCGAACAATCGTTCGTAAACTTTCCGACGATATACTCAAATTGATATTTTATTTTAGATTCATTCATCTCCGTAGGGGATTCTTCTCTTCCTATCTGACAAACATAAAGAAAAACGATACGGTTTTAGATATATTTTTTAGACACTGGTCAGAGGAACTCCGGAATTCTCGTGTGAGGCTGAGAATGAAGCAAGTAAAGCAAGAGAATGAGAGGAAAAAGGTTGGGTTAGAAAGTACCTACCTAGTTATTCAAATCAAGCTACATTTTGGTCTCTAACCAGGGGCTCGATTCTCCAAACGCGGTCGCCCGCAATCACCGCCGAAAGTACATATATATTGGTCGACTTTGTTATTTTCCAGTATATTTATCAAAGTATAATAAAAGTCGATAATCGAAGGTAAATACTTAGACGCCAAACGTTAAAAGTCATTTCTCCCGAATTTCCGTTCGAACAACGAGTGGGTCGAATCAATCGACACCAATAAAACTGTTAAAATCTAGTAGATTATATCCTAACGTAAGATCATTTCCCGCGTGCTCGTGGAGGACGACAATGCGCGTTTTCAGCCCGCGACAAAATATCCTACGGACAAAACATCCCCCAACAAAATATATACTAAAACCTAACAACAAAAAATGGGACAAAAATAATACATATCCTGTAAAGGCAATAAATTATTGTTCAAAAATAGTAAAATCGGACAAAAATAGTAAAATCGGACAAAAATAGTAAAATCGGACAAAAATAGTAAAATCGGACAAAAATAGTAAAATCGGACAAAAATAAAAGAGACAACAACAATTTATTGTCTTTACAGGATGGCTGTATTATTTTTGTCCCAATTTTTAGTTAGGTTAGGTTAGGTTTTAGGGGATGTTTTGTCCGTACTATATTTCATCGGGGATATTTTGTTGCGGGACGAAAACGCGCGGAACCCCTGAAGGACAGCCATCGTATATTTTTGTAAAGTTGTTTTTAAGTTCCATAGAGTAGCTTTTCATATGAAAATTAACTTCCGATTTAATCAGTCGCATTGTCGTTTTGCAGGTGTCAGCAGCAATAAATTTCTTTTATGGGCGTTTTTATCGTAATTTTAAATTGACTCCATAGAAATTTCAAAAACATCCGAAACATAGACACACAGGGCTGCCGATATAATCAACCATCTCTTCAGCCTTTCGACTTTCAAGAATGAAATATTCGTCAAGAAATATTAGACAAGGTTCGTCGAGACGACGAGCAATTTTTCGTTGGCAGATGGCGCACAATGTCCACAACTTTTAGAGAATTGAGAGTATAATATATTGCATATTAATCTATATAATAATGCGCGTACTTGTTCTCGAAACATTCCTAATTCTGTGTTGGGGTGAACAACGAACATACAATACGACCTCTGAGATTCTTGATTGATCAAATGAATGTCAATGCTTTGACTAAATAATATGCTGATGAGATTATTTGACGTTGCGCAATCAGAAATGTATCAATCATAAGGGAGCGTGGAATTGTTTAATGATTTGATGACGCACGACGAATTGAAAGAACATCACATTAAAAAAGGTAAAAATCCTTACATTTTTATAAGAAAGAGGTAAAAAAGTTGAGAAAGATTAAAACGGTTTTTAAATAGATAGTGTTGAATGATGTAAAAATATGAGGCAACAGTTTGAGAGGCTCAATGCAACAGTTCACAAAGAGAGGCGAGCAGTTAGCAGACGGCGTGGCAGATTGCCAAGTTTCGTCTCACAGCGTGCTGCAGCAAGAGCTGCGTCGCGAAGATGTACATCAGAACACTAAATACTTTACAAGTGGAATCGGAATCAGAAGCCCGGAGCATTGGAGAGAATGCAGGAAGCCAGATTGTCGAGACAACAAAAACACTACGACAATTTTGGAACGTGTCATATTATTGCTGTGAAATCATGTTGTAGCCGAAAATGACTACATATACTCGTATATTATTTGATTACGCAGTCCTTTGATATTTAATTATACCAGTGCAGACCCGTGAAAAATCATGGGATATTAAAAATATAGAACGTTTTTTTTACATGAGGTCCACACAGGAGGCCCTAAGGAAAATAATTTCCCTCAGGGCCTGTCATCTTTGGGGATGCTGTATGGAGGATTTTTTTTAAGGAAATGGAGGAGAGGAGAATTCTGGGAAGGAAAATGGTTTAAGGGGTGGGTAGGAATCTGCGGTTCAGTGTGTCCTGGTCATCCGCCTCCGAGACCTAGACAAACCTTACCCCATGAACCCGGGCACCACTGCTAAATCACCAAACGTAGCGAACCACTTGGGGTGACCCATGGCAGAGGTGTTGGTTATCCAATAAAGGTTCCCGGGGCGGCGGTACCCATTCCCGCCTCCCAAATTAATTAGAACTTGTGAAGATGAAAGTTAATGTGAAGAACAATCAATTTACTGCAGAATGTCCAAGAAAAAAATATTTACAGCAGCAACATTTACGCATTACAATCGAGAATAATTATTTTGTTAAAATATTATATTGTAGGTAGGCACTTTCTTGACAAAATCAGTTCCAATAATTTTGAAAATAACTGCGTAAATTCAAAACATATCCGAGTTCATTGA
This sequence comes from Glyphotaelius pellucidus, assembly GCA_936435175.1. Taxonomy (NCBI): domain Eukaryota; kingdom Metazoa; phylum Arthropoda; class Insecta; order Trichoptera; family Limnephilidae; genus Glyphotaelius; species Glyphotaelius pellucidus. The sequence continues at coordinate 2,636,822 of OW386539.1, read as the reverse complement.
ACCAGAGATACGAGTACAATCACACACAGCAGACCCACAACAAAAATTAGTATTTTTCAGAATTAAAAAGAATAATTATTAATTTTTTTGCAATAATATTCCTTTGCAATATAATAAACAAAATAATGTTAGCAAATTCTTTTGTCTTTGAGGGTTTGTTTACGACTAAATCGGAAGCTTGTCAAAAACAGTCATTAAAACGTTGAAGACATTTTAACAGTTGTTTTTGACGCATTTTTATAGCTTTCTAACAAATGTCAAGCTAAAGATTTCTTTCATCGCTTCCATATCACGTGCCTTAGACACTCGGATCATTATCTCAGTAAAATAATAATCTAAGTAACGAGTAAATAATTATATTGTGCGATGCTTTGCCCGCTGTAAGCAATTGTAAATATGGATCAGATACGCTCAGTTAGAAGAAACAGTTGTTAGTCGGAAGAAAGGATTTAGCCCGCATTTACATTACAATTCCTGATAGTCACAAAGCCGAGTGTCTCCGATGGCCTCCGATAGCAACGCTGTAGTCTGTAGTCCTCACTCTATCCATCTCTGATCTACTTTTACACAATGGGCCATCGTGCCTATTTACTTATCAAAACTATAATACTGCCTAGAAACCCCGAAGAAGTTGGAATCGCAGAGATTGCTTGAAACTTTGTTGAGGCAATCTTGTGCATGGCATTTAAGCATTAGACTAATCCGTGGAATCCGGCACATTGAATGTGATTTCAATTTTGGTGTAGCCTCGAACCAAATCAATTATACTGACGGAATACTAAAAAACAGGCTGCAAAAGGGTTGGTAAACAATGGTTTAATTTGAAACAAAAAAATAGCACTGGACACAATAAATAAAAGTCCACGAGAAGTCATGTCAAAAATCATAAAAGAATTTACGAGTTTACAAGCTACTAGCCGGTAATTTTAAAAGCGGGTGAATCGGCGAGTAAGATTGTCATGTTGACACACAAAACTGTCTACTCGCTCAGTAGCGACAGTAGCAGCTAAAATAACGACTCTGGCGTGAACCAATTAGGTCGAAATTTTGTAAAAAACTTGAGCTCGTAGCTAGCGCCACACGCTAGCCAACAACGGCTCCCGCCCGAACTAATTCTGACAGACGAAATCAGCTGTTGGCGGGCCGCCATTTTTAGGCAAACACTAGCGAGTAGCGAGTAAACACTCGCTAAGTAAAGTTGACCACCTTTCAACTTTTTTCGTAGATTGTCCACAATCTGCTAGTTAGCAAGTAATACGATGACAATGAGCTAGTTTACTAACAGACAGTGAATTTCCCAGATAGTAGCTTGTGAACTCGCTCAATTCATCGAGGCTTAACAGATTTTATTCACAAGAGACTTTTTCTGTGTCAACTGTCAACCATTTTAGTAATTGGCTTTATACCTGAATTTCTTCTAACCAAGCCAGAATTACTCTAAAAAAAAGAGTTTCGAATAAGCGTGTCAAATTTGGTTAAATTTATTGAATTTTTACCTCGCAAGAGCTCATGCCTAAACGTATGTAAATTTTAGATTCAAAAGATCAAATCGAAGGAGCGAGTGATAAATAGTTTCTCTGAAAAGCGAATCGAAGCAGGGTTCGACATTTCTAAATCTGTGGAAGTTTTCTCAATTTATCGCTTTGCTTCTCTTTCGATTAACCCCGTCTTGAATATTCCAAATGCGCATTTTATCTATGTTTTCCTAGAAGCCTGGAAGGGTGGGTGGGTGGGTGGCTGCTGACAGTGGATGGGGGCGGTGTTGAGAGAGAGGGGGCGGTGACGTCACCCTCCTAAGAATGCGGGGGCGGTGGGAGGAAGTCGACAAACCTAAGGTCATTTCAATCAAAACTTACGACTTTGCGATCAGTTAACCAACTTTATGGTAGTAACTCTTGGAACTGTTGAAAAAAATACACTGGTTTGTGCTTGAAATTTCTCGGGTGAAAGTTATAAGGTCATTACAATGAACTGTTATAATATCGCAGTGGGTGGTATGTATCTGGTATAGAATAACTAGACGGACATTCACGGAAGAAGAAACTCATCAGATTAAGAAACGGACGCTGGAAATCAAGTACAGCGAACGAGCTCGTAGCCAATAATACCACTCATGGAAATCTTCATACTGGGTTGAAAGAAGTGAGGCAAGGGAAAATAGAAGGAAAAGGAAGTTGGGAAGTATCGGACTACCCACATGTAGTAAGTAAAGATAACTAAAGCCGTTTCAAGCAACGCGCAACGTTTAACGGCGGTCTCTGCCAAGGAGTTCATCACCCTTCTAATGGTACAGTGTAAAAATGGTTAGTTTAGTCAGGGTAGTTAACTTACCAATAACTTAACTTTTCAATTTGGGAGACGGGAAAGGGTACCGCCGCCCCGGGGACCTTTATTGGATAACCAACATCTCTGCCATAGGTCACCTCAAGTGGTTCGCTACGTTTGGTGATTTAGCAGGGGTGCCCGGGTTCATGGGGGGAGGTTTGTCTAGGCGGATGACCAGGACATACTGAACCTCAGATTCCTACCCACCCCTTAAACTCCTTTCCTTCCCAGAATTCTCCCTCCCCTTCCTTTCCTCAAAAAACCCTCCACACAGCATCCCCAAAGAGGACATAGGCCCTGAGGGAAATTATTTTTCTCAGGGCCTCCTGTGTGGAGCTCATGTAAAAAAAAAAATTCTATCCGGCCTCCGTGGTAAAGGGGTAAGGCTCTCGACTAGCGTTCCGGAGGTAGCGGGTTCAAATCCCGACGTGCGCAAGTAAATTTCAATTGATTGATTTGTTTAATTTAACTATGTATAATCATATAAAATATTACGAGCTAAATTTGCGGCACGTTCCAGAGTGGAACATACTCTCAGTATCGCTCCGGTGTAAGACCACCATCCAGAATTGAAACGTGCCGTATTTGGTGAAGAGATCTGAACCACCCAATTTGCTCTTCCCTATCTCCTTTCCCTCTTCACCACCTTCAACTTAACAACATACCATAATTAGTATCATAAGATACTCTCAGTATCGCCCTGGTGTAAGATAAACATTCAGAATCGAAACATTGCTTGAAACGGCTTTAGTTTGGTGATTAGATCTGAATATTCATCTCCTTCCCCTCCTCACTACTTTCACCCTTACAACATACCCCAATTGGGGATGTCACAGTTTCACTCGCTTCGAGCAGTTGGGATCAATTGGGATACTTGTGCGGTAGAAATCAGTGACACATAAGAAAATTATTACTTATTAGGCGTTGCGTACATTTTCTTTGACAACGAATCACTTGTAACTAACTACTAAATTTAACATTACCGACAATTCGTTGTTTCTTCCTTTGTTAAGGCTCCTTTTGTCAGGATTTCTAGAATAACAACAACAACTTAATAATATAATAGTAATCTCATCCCCGACTGGCAATGAATAATGTTTCAGGGTGTAGGAGGCACTAGGTAGCTTTAGGGGTGTAATAGTGACGTCACCGCAGTGAGGGATCGATACAACAGCAAGGGAATGAATTTCCGCTGTTCGTTGGAAAACAAAAAAACTGTTTTGTCGCAATTGGTGGCGTAAGCATTGTTCACCAAGTGACTAAACCATTTTAAAACGTTTACGTGAATAAAATATCATAACCTAACTTACCTAACCCAACAAATTATACCAGCACGCATACTATTGCGTTCATAAAAACTGTCTCTGGAAGTCATAGAGGAAATTAACAAAATATGAAATGGAAAAACTATGTATTTTGTTGTGAAGAGTTTTATTTCACATGTACATTTGTTACCAATTTTTTATTTATCTGTTACTAGTACACTAGCAATCGTAAAACTGTAACCTTGAAATGGGTAGCAGATTTAGACGGCCTCCGTGATCGAGGGGTGAGGTTCTTGACTCGCAATCCGAAGGTCGTGTGATCAAAACCCGGCGTGCACAAATAAATTTTATTGTGTTATTCGTTTGAAATTCAGACAGAAAAAAACTGTGAGCTTTGTTTATGTTTTACAGTTTCAGAAAATGGATAACTATTCTGATTTATATATCGATCGTTCAATTGATTAAATCTCGGAAAAATCGAAATTTGGGTTGAGTATACAGTTATATGTAAAAATGTACCTTTTGTCTGGTACAGTACTCATATTACTCATAAACTCCACCAAATCAATTATAATGCACATAAACTTGTAGTAATTTTTTTTAATGTTATCTGGGTCAGTAAAAGGATATTTCAAAATGTCATGCTAATGTACCGAACCGTTACGCCTCCCGGTGTTATTTTATAGTCTAATTAATATGTAAAACACAGAGACGCGTAAATGATTTATGATACAATTCATATTTTGCTTTCCTCAATATCTCAAAACTTAGTAAATATTTGGAGATGTCTGTCTAATGAACTGGGCGATCGATATACACAAGTGCATACCTGTATTTACGTAAGGTTTTTTGATTTTTTCTTAAAAATAAATATGCATTATAAGCCTAATCATATTGTTTCAGGATCAATCTATTTAGAACTAGCGAATTCCCGGCATGCGTTGCTATGCCACTTAAGAACGAAATTTCCCATTCGTCGCGTTCAATTTTATTTTACAAATTTTCTGTAAAATTTGGTACCTAACATAGGTACCTATTTAAAATAAACATAAATGTTGATAAGCTTCAAAATATTCGATTTTGATTAGTACCATAGGTGAGAACAAATTTAAATATTTTCGAAAATTGAATTTTAATTTTAACAATCGATGGTTTGCAAAATATTATTCTCAAATTGTGACAGTTTTGTAAGAGTTTTTTTAATGATTAAAAAAACTTTGCAAATGTATTGTCATGTGGTTGTAATAATCCAGAAACCTTCGCGAGGACGGAAAGAAGGTATTTTGATACTACAAATCATCCACATCAAATCCCCAAAGTTTCATCGCAATCGGATGAACTGTTAGCAACGCATAATTTCATAATGCCAGAATTCACTATTGTATATAGTAAGAATCGCGGGCATGCGCACATCAAATCCCCACAGTTTCATAGCAATCGGATGAATGGTTTAGCAACGCATAGCATACATCGATGGTTTGCAAAATATTATTCTCAAATTGTGACAGTTTTGTAAGAGTTTTTTTAATGATTAAAAAAACTTTGCAAATGTATTGTCATGTGGTTGTAATAATCCAGAAACCTTCGCGAGGACGGAAAGAAGGTATTTTGATACTACAAATCATCCACATCAAATCCCCAAAGTTTCATCGCAATCGGATGAACTGTTAGCAACGCATAATTTCATAATGCCAGAATTCACTATTGTATATAGTAAGAATCGCGGGCATGCGCACATCAAATCCCCGCAGTTTCATAGCAATCGGATGAATGGTTTAGCAACGCATAGCATACATACATACATGCATACAGAAACAAACATATTTTCATTTAGAATTAGAATAAAATATTGTTAGTGAAAATTTCGCGGAAAATTACATCGTGTATTGTAATGTGAGGCTTACCTCTTTTTATCTGCACGTGTATTTTGCTAAAAAAACAACAAAGAAACAATATACTCATATTTTCACGGTTATTCCCTTTTACCTTTTCACAGCCGTTACGATGATGTCATCAATTTATAAATTCCTAGAACTTTTTATAAACTAGACTTGCAAGTTCAATATCAACCGTAATTCCTTATCGATCAATTCTAAATACTTACTTTCATTTTCTGAACTAGCATAAAAGAGGCACGTTCCAAGTTGTTTGCCTCAAACTGGTCAGTGGCTAAGTTATCATCATGGCACAAGCAACATTTGCCGTTTACTGTGATGGTAGTAGGAATTTTTTTAATCTTGTCAGGTTATTTCGTAACCCGAGAATGTTTGTATTTCAATTAAAGATGCTTTTATATGAAAAACACCCTTTTTTTCATCTTCCATCTGTTTATCATAATATTAATACGTGAAGCCAAAACTTTGTACCCCTTTTTACGAAAATTGCGCGGACGGAGGAGTATGAAATTTCGCACACTTATAGTTTATATAGAGGAGGAGTGCAGAATGCTAATTTTTTTTAAAATTATGCATAAAAATACATTAAATCAATAATAAAAACATTACACACACTACCATGTATTTGACACATACACACGCGTCTTTACTCTATTGTTTATTGTTAAAGTCTATGGTCAAATTGCGAATAGATTAATATTGTTTGTCTTTAATATTATTTGTCTATGGTCTTACTGAATGTCAAACATAAAAAAAAACATTACGATTATGGTCGAATTTCGACCATTGGGCGAACACTAGTATTTATAAAAAGACTAGTTTTTACCCGCGGCTTCGCCCGCGTGGTATTAGGGGGAAATTACTGTGGCGCTTGCACTTATCAATTATCCCCCCTCCGCAATACATCCATTCATTGCCGGTACATTCAGTTTTCGAATAGCTCGCGTGCCACATAAATTTCATAAGCTCACCAGTAGTAAAAAAAAATAATTATCCAGTTTGGTGTAGTCAGTCGTTCGGAAGTTATGCGCGTACAAACATTTCGGAGATTCATTTTTATTTATATAGATAGATATTAACTACGATTTCCCGCAAATATATCAACATCTTTTCCACGGCAACGATTTGTTTTCTGACTTTAGCGATAACTCGTTTTTGTTAGCGACAAAAAACAAAATAAATATAATATATTAATATTCATAATATCTTAACGCCAGAGCTTACCATTATTTATAAACTTTATTACTTGCATATAATGTAGCTTTCTATTGGTGAAAGAATTTTTAAAATCGGTTCATTGATTTATGCGTAAAAGCGTAATAAACAAACACACGCAGTTTCGCATTTATAATATTAGTAAAGGAGCGGACGTAGTATAGCGGACGGATGGGGTGGATTTGATTTTTATTCAAATTTACCGTTTCATTCCGAGATTGACGAAATTTTGCACAATTTATCTTCAATACAAGAGGAAGGTCACTATCTACATGAGGTTTCGAAAAATCACCCCAATCCCCTTTTGCCGCCTCTTGAAGAAAAATGTTGATACTTCTTGATGAAATTTTGCACACTTGAAATTCAAAATAAGAGGAAAATTAATGTCTATATCTGATTTCAAAAAAATCCGCGAAAAGCTCGGGCAACGCGGAGGACTTAGTTAACTATACTATTATTATGGTTATCCAACATTCTCACTTATGTAATGACGTTCTGAGAGAAAAATAAGCAAAGAAATCACATAAATAATAAAGTACCTACCTATATACATTTTACGTAAACACCCTTTTCATGGTTTTCCAACACTCTCACAACTCGTAAAGGTGTTATGGGGGAACAATAAACATATAAATCACGTAAATAGATACGGCATTAACCATCTAATCCTAATGAGTCATAAAGCACAAATTCCAAAAATGTATCGATACTTAAAGGGTATGGAATCCTCTGCCCATTTTAACAACGGAACAAAATATTCCCGGCAAGTCGTCAAACTCTCATAGAATTGTCATTTTACTAATGGCGTCTATTTTGGGACTAAGCGTATTTTTCTCTAAAAATATGTGTATAATTTTGTACACAAACCTTGAGTTTTGGGCTATTCGATAAAAAATATGTTTTTTTTAAGAATAATAACAACAGTTTAACGATGAACCTAGTGACGCATTCAGATATTAACATAGTTACATACATTAATAATAATTCTTAACACCGGTTTGCTGACGAATTTGGAAAAAATAATCAATTCGTGATCCATTGTTTCTTTGGTCAGTCGAACTAGTGACGGGCATCTTTGAGATATCATTTTGATTCATAAAAAAGAACAGATTAAATTTATTCGAATGAATTGATAGTGTTCTATTTTTAACTGTAGTATGGTAAAGGAGGTACCTACCTATGCGAGATTATCGCAGATTGATTGAAAACGTAGTAGAGAAAAACCTGGCGCGTGATGTTTTCGAAACTAGATTCACTGGCACGAGTGCAATTACGCTTAACAACTTTGGAGTGTGGAGGAGTTTAAATTGCGAATTCGAAACAGTATTCGATTATCAAAATGTTTCACTGCGTTTTTTTTAAGGCAAAGATTAATTAATTTAATCACAATTTCAATTAATCTTTACTGTGAATCGGTTTATATTATAAACACAAAAAATAAGCTTTGGGTAAAGATAAGCTTTTTCTACCGTTTCCGTTGAGTAGAATTTAAATAAAATTGTTATTTTTTTTATAAAAAATGTAAATATAAACCACTAAAAAATGTATTTTTTCACCAGAAATGTAGGAACGTACATAAAACAAACAACAAAAATATAATTTTATACGAATATAATTTTATGGCTAAAATTATCTGTGATAGTTTCCGTTGATTAACTTTTTTTCTTTCCTATAAAATTATTCACAAAATAAATAAATTTATTGCGCTTGAAATCGTGACTTCTAAACTCCGTGTGCCAAGCGATTTTTATGCCAATTAAGTACATTCTTGGTGTTATAAAGCACACTAAGAATGCTGCATATTTTCTGTCTAGTATGAATAAACAATATACTCACATTTTTACGCAGCATCGCGTTCATTGGTCAAATCATCGTACGTATATTTTCGTTCCAGTGACCGATGAACCTGTGGTTGCAATTTTTAGCCATAAGTTCTTTTTAATTGTTTGTCTTGTTTTAGTTTGAAGTAAGGATTTAGATATTATAAATTTGTACAGCGCCTTTGAGATGATTTTTCACAAAAACGGCGCTATACAAATCGTGAAAATATTATTATTAGTATTGTGGCTTCCTTTTAATCTCACATTGAGTATAAGTGAGTTTTTTCACCCCTTTAAAAATGTGTTCTTTGTCAACTACAAGGCAATGATTAGACAGGTACCAATAAGCAATTTCACTTATAGATACTCTATTTTGAGTATTTCTTCTGATTAAAAAACATTGTTCATAAATAATAGTTATCTCATTAATGCAAATAGTGTTCGCTGCGTAATTAGGTATTAATTACACCCACGTAAGTGTTAAGTACAGGGTGGTATCACCTTCGGGATATTACGGCACGTGCCTTCACGCCCCCGCTGCTCGTTGTCGGTCACCCGGTACTACCGAACTACCACCCCCGACACCCTGTGGTGTAATGTGCTGAATATGCATACACGTGTCTAGAAGTCTATTATACAACTGGTACAACTACAACCGATGAACACTTTACGGTGGCAATACGGTATCACTTTTACACAAATAAAAACACATTTTTTTTATTTATTTTTAATAGGTTTAATTAAGACTTCACAATTTAGAAGCTTTAGAAATTTAAAAAAATCGGTAAATTCAAAGGTTGAAATCATAAATAACCAATTAAATTTAACCTTATTTTAAGTATGTTCTCCGTTACTTCATTTATTCCCACTCCTCACCCATACCTCTCTCCAACAACTGACGCACTGACCCACTCTAGTATACTGTCCCTTTCTTTCTTGACAATTTGTTTATATATGCGTACTTCTGTATTTGATAGCATTATTTTTATAACAGTCCTGATTCCTGATGATGGTACGGAGGTACCAAAACCGGTAGTCAGTGAAATATATCAATAAAATGATTTAAAACCAATTATTTTCTTTTCAATTATTTAAAACAATTTTAACTACACCTCTTCCCTCATGATGGACTCTGAAAGGAATTCCGAAATGTTGGCTAAAGGAAGAGGAAGCGCAAACGGATCTTTTTGGTCGTGAGAAACTTTTAATATATCTTTAATGATTACTATAAAAATACTTATTTCGGGTATAATTCTGTCTGTATTAATACTCCAATTCGATGAGTTCTAGAACTTGGAATTGCTTTGATTTTAAGGGTCATTTTCAAAATTGAAACCGATTGTGAATACATTAAGACAAGCGATAAATTTAAAATTTAATACGTGCACTAATTCCTTTTGTTTGAATTTTTGACAGATGTCGTAATTTTTTAAGTTTAAAGTTGTTCATTCGAAAGGTAAATTTCTGAACACAAAAATATTCTCGAATTGTTAGCGAAACAGTTCATAACGTAATATTTTTTTTAAATTTGAAATATGAGGTCGACAAAAATGACAGAAAAAAATATAGATCCTAATGACTGAGATGGTTAAGGCGCTGTGTCTCGGTAAGACAAGATACCCTGAATTCGAGTCCCAGATGCGACCGTTACCTTTTTTTATTTCTCTGTGTCATGTTTAGTTTATGTTTCGTTTTTATTTATTAGTATAATCTGCTTCTTCAATGATATAAACCTTCAAAAATTATTAAAGTTATTTCAATAAAAAAAACTATATTTTTTCTCCAAAACATTAAACTTATAACTATTTTAAATAATGATCACACATCATCTGTCAAAAAGGACAGATTGACACGTTAACATGTCGTTATAGATTCTCTTATTGAGTTGTCATAAAAGAACATACGCAGTAATATCATCCGCTCACTAAGCATTACACTTCTTCACAATAATATTGAGTGATCTGTAAACGTTACGTGTCTATTATAGAAAAAAATACAACGTTCTGTTTCCCAAACTATCGAAGCGTCTTGAAGCCAATTCTGAACTTGGACCTTAATGGAAATTGACTCAAGGGCGTTTATTTTTTACATAATGATGACTGTTTTACTAAATATCATATTATTTCCTGTATTTCTCATGGCAACAGAGGATATTAAAAAGGTTGTTGATTTCACTGAAACAGTAGTAATAAATTAATCAAATGTACGTAGTTTCAATGTCTCTCCACAGGCGTCATTAATACAAGTAGATATAAGTAGTTTAAATGTGTTTCAAAAGAGGTCAGTAAAGTTGTACTAAACGAGAGAGACAACTGTTACGAAGTTAGCCGATGATATCCGATCAACCGGTGGACATCTTCAGTGACCATTTCCCCTGCGGAAAATTAACACAGATCATCCTTTAGAACCGACGTTAAGACCAATAAATATTTATTGTAACTAAGACGATAATAAGCACGACTCGTAATCTAATGAACCGAAATATCACTGAAACTTGAAAGACATTCTTTACAAACAATAATATTATTCTCTAGTTATTTCTCCATCAATGTACACATATGTAATCATATTTATTTACGATGTAACGTGAACTTTGCTAGGAACCAAGTGCCCACGCAAGAACGTTATGTTATGGAAAAGGTTCATAGATACGTTCAAGTGATCCCCCTACAACCTACGTTACATCATGTGGTACACCAAAAGAAGGCTTTTATCTATATGTAACGTAAAAGTATATAACTGATAGATCTAATGTCACTTCTCCTTCTTTCTCACAAACGACGCATAATATATCAGAAAAAGATCTCACACACGAACTCTAAAACCCACTTTGTCATAATATAACTAACATATTATATTATATGAAGCCAGTTATAAGTTTTAGTTGTAAGTCACCAGCTATGTTTTAGATGAAAGTTACTAGTAATAAGTTTCAGTGCTTAGTTGCCAGCTGTAAGTCTTTGTTATAAGTCACTAATTACAAATCTTAGTTGTACGTAAGTCGCAAGTAATAAATCTAAGCTGTAAGTAATTAAAGTGATAAGTTATAGGTCGAATAAATGAAGTTCTAAAGCGCCCTTGAGGTGATTTTCACACGAAAACGGCGCTATGTAATCGTTTATTAGTTAAGGCGAAGCTTAATGTGAAATCACTATTTCCGATTAAGCTTTACTACGAATCGGTTAAGATTATCAACATCAAAAAATAAGATTTAGAAAAATTGAAGCTTTTTCTGAAGTTTCGCTTGAGTAGAATTAATTAATTTAATTAATTATTTATTTTATAAACACAGTACATAATTATTCAAGTTATAAGGGATTTATATAGACTGTTTCTAAGTATTTAAATTTTGAATCATGTCTGCAGAATCATAATAGGATTAATAAGATTAATTATTAAATATAATTATTACATGATTATAGTACCTATTACGTAATTCCGTAGAATATCATTAGGTAATTTCGCCTGGGATTTGAACGGTTTTAAGCCACCACATCCCAAATTTCAACCGATTTATTATATATTTTCCTTTGTTTTAAAGCTCTTAAAAATATATGTTATTTTTTAAGATAATATTTTGACCTTTCCCACGCCGAAACGCAAAATATATGACATTCCCTCGATAGAAAAAAACGCATAGTATGTTCCGAAAAAAATTATAAACACGTTTTTTCACTTATTTTAGATGTTATGTATAAAAAAATCCACAGTGTTTCTTTAAATGCTATTTTAGATTTTTGCTCTATTTTTAACGAGTCGTGTTTTATCAAAAATTTTCACAATTTTCGCTTAAATTTTATCGGTTTTAATATAAGCGCACTCTCTCTAACATTCGTATTTACATATCTCTCCATCTTCTTCTTTTTGAGAGGGTACACGGCGCCTTAAAACCTAAATAGAATGAATGAGTAAAGTAACATAAAAGAAAATTGAGTATGAAGATAAAAAGACATAATTTTTAGAACAAGAATTACATGCTCTCGAATAGTAATAAAAGTAAAATTAATGTTAAATTGTCAATTAATTAATACAAAATATAAGCGTAAACTAAAAAAAATATTGTTTCATTAGAAATGTGTGAAAGCATATAAGAAACAACCTTTAAAAAATAATATGCCTAAAATAATCTGCGACAGATTGCCTCGATTATCTTTTTTCTTTCTTATCGACAAAATAATTTAAAAAAAAAACACTTTAATGCTAAAGGGCCATCCATAAATTAAGTCACACGAATTTCATGATTTTTCGACCTCCCTTCCCCCCCATCCCTGCCACACTTCGTCACATTTGTGAGACCTATTCTTGCAATTTTACATCTAAAAATAATCAAGTAGTTCAAAATTATTTTTTGTTTTATTAAATATATGTTTGAATATTTTTAACATCAAATCAAATATTTTTTTAATTTTGTTGGAAAATTTAACAAATCTGATAACGACCTCTGGTTAAAACCTTATCGTACTAAAATTAAACATATTTACTCAAAATTTAAAAAAGCTTAACTAGATAAAAGAAAATTCAAAACGTCTAAAATTTGATTTAATAAATATTTCTGGTTTTGTCTGGTTATTCCATCTTGACTCTCAGCTTCAGGACCATAACAGAGAACTTCGTGCAAAGTCATTCCTTTGATATCTCCGTTGCAAGCTCTCTTTCTGTTAGCATTATTACATTCGTAGCTTATAAGACTAGAGGGATAAATTTCATGGTAGCTATCAGTAGTATTACGTCTTTAGCCATATTTGGTAAATGCAGGCCTTTGTAGGTACAACGTTAAGCGGTCGTTTACGCGGAGAAACGTGAGTTATTATACGGTAAATTGTACGTTCATCGTAATGCAGTGCAAGCCTTTCCGGGGAAACGGCAGCGATGGCTTAACAATCTACGTGTACCTAAGGCGATCGCGCTAAGATCAGGGTCATTGAAATTTATCCGCATACTTGAATAACGAATTTATTATTATCAGGATAACATTAAAAAATTGTGTTTTATTTAAAATATAAATAATAAGGATAATGGCAAGGCGTTAATTATTAAAAGGTGCTTAGAAGAATGACGTAGAATAGAAAGGTTAATGCATGTTTTATTGAAATAATTTTTTATTTATTTATTTATTCATATATATTACACCTTACAAAATGATGCTTTGTCTGTCCAACTGGGAAGGTTTCCCGTTTCAGGACAGCCAAATTGCACAATTAGTTTATAATATTCTAAATAAAGGAATGGTTTCTTTATGTCCTTGAAAATATCGCAAGGATGTGATTCTTACAAGGTCATTTTGGAGAACATTAATGATTGCATTTGGACAAAGGAATGGTTTCTTTCAAGAGATCGCAATATTATTAACATATTTTATTTGATGATGTGCGGAGCGTCTTTTTGTGGAAAGGAAAGAGTAAGACTGGGTCTTGAAGAGACCCATGTTGTAGGAGGTAGGAATCACAGAGGCCGGCCAATCGTTTCACAGCCCAGCTGTTGAACTCAAGAAGAGTCGTAGAAACGATCCGTTTACGTGACAAATGCCAACTGTATACAAATATTGGGCGCACCGGTGTCGAACGAATCAACCATAGTTCCTTGGAAGATTTTCCATTGAAACACCGATAGAACAAGGACAGCATTCCCACCCGATGCCTTTGTCATGAGTCGGGGTTTTTTTTTCAGATATTGTGGGACTCCAGACCAAAGGTGGCTACCAAATTCAAATATGGGGTGCAATTGCAATTTGTAAGGGGTGAGCAATTGTGTGCTAAAATTAAAGTACTGATTCGTTCTTTGTTTTATTTTTTGCTAAGTGAGTAGGTACCTACATCGGGGGGGAAAGGAGATGGGAAAGACGAAAGTGGTAAAGTATCTGGCTGCACAGAACTGTTCACTAAAGGCTAAAGCTATTTCACTTTTGGATGGCGATCTTTAACCAGGGCGATACTAAAAGTATCTCACTCTGGAAAGTGACCCAAATATACTTAGATAGGTAATGTATAGTATTTTCAATGAACAAATTGTGATATAACACAAATTAATTAGGATTTGAATTCGCGACCTCCGGTTTCGTGACCAAAAATCGTAACCACGTAGGCCGTCAAATATTGTGTCTGGAAATATCAAATTTTAAAGTGATTTTAGTTTCTTTAAGCATTTTCCAACACATTAAAATATTGATAGCATTCTTATCTCGAGGATTTCGTTTTAATCCCAAGCAAAGGATTTCATTTCTGAATTGCTTTATACTTCTAGAAATATTTTCAACTTTTCTTCTAGAGTATAAAGCAGATTAGTTTAGTACCTACTCAAAGTTTAGAAGTTTTAATCACAAAAGTTCTGCAAGAAAGCGCATGAAGAGCCATAACATCGGGCATCGCCATAGAAACGAGGAAATGTTATCGACTACGCTTGTTGTTAGGTTGGTACTATTAAGATTTCTTAAGTGAAGAAAGACTATTATCTATGGATCAGCTGGTTTTCAAAAATGGAACAATCCTGCCCTTCTTTGGCCGCAATCGCCGTCCAAAGATATCGACCGGGTGGGTGCACAGTTTGTATCGCAAACTTCGGCGAGTCAAGGTGAAACTTCCACATGGCCGATTCCATTTTTAGCCACCACTGGCGGGGCACCCGGCTGTCTGCCGCGGCCCAACCCCCGCGGGTCAACTTGAATGAACCGCCTTTCGGCGATCTCCGGAGGAGCTCGGCAATCTCCGCGGGAGCGGCCACCCCACGGGAAACTAATAAACTAATAAGCCTTTCCCGCATTTCCCGCGCTGATTGCTTGCGGTATCTATAGTCGATACAGCGACATGGTTTGAATACTCCGTAGTCGATTCGAAAAGGGAGGGAAAATATTTAATACGATTGTATCAATGTAGGTTGATGTTAACCCCCATACATAAAAGTAATGATTTGCTAAAGATAAACACTGTAAGATACGTTGGATGATAAGGATAAGGAACAACACCCCGAAAACGACAACATTACACAATCTAGGTAAGTACTGTACAATCTAAAATTTAAAATCAAATCGGATGATGTTTGTTCAAAATATATAATTTTGAATACTAAATTAGAAATGTATAGAATTGCTATAACTTAATGCTATAGAAGAAATATTTTAAAAAGTAAGTTTGAAGTTTTGCACGATCTGTAGTTAATACAGGAAAAAAATCATTTTACGTAGAGTTGGCACAGGATTAAAAACCGTTATATGTACTTAACGTTTTGTTAATTTGACTTTTTTTTAAAGACCAACATTCCCGGGTTACGAATAACCTGACAATATTTGAAAATCTCCTACTAACAACACAGTAAGCGGAAAATGTTGCTTGTGTCGTGATGGATGACTTAGCCAGCCGATGAATCGAACACAGGGCGTCTGAGTGGGACCCAAACGCGATGCCAACTTAGCCGCTGACCGGTTTGCCTCAATTATATTAACTTGATAATGCCATGCCATCCTGGGCCATCCTTGACTTTTCTTCCATCCACATTCATTGCTGACACTCCTTTTTCCGAATCCGACATACAAATAATGGAATCGTCATTTTTTTGAATTGGCTCCACCAGGAAGCACTGAGGGAAATAATTCCCATCAGGGCCTGTGTCATCTTTGGGGATGCTGTGTGAAGGATCTTTTTAGAAAAGGAAGGAGAGGAAGGAAAAAAGTATGAGGGGTGGATAGGAATCTGGGGGTCAGTGTAGCAACGGACGGATGAATCCAACCCTTACACAGCAGTGCAAGCCAATGATCCGAGAGAGCCCTGCTGGAGAGATCAAAAGATCTCCCTCAACCAGTCTCTCCCGATTATACGAACGCATCCGCCGCCAAGACCTGGACAAACTTCACCCATGAACCCGGGCATGCCTGCTAAGTCACCAAACGCAGCGAACGATTTAGGGTAAGCTGTGGTAGAGGTGTTGGTTATCCAATAAATGGTTCCCACCGTGTTCACCTCCTAAATTGAAAATCGTAATACGGTCATAAAGTGTTATTACCACACAACCACCCTAGGATCTCATCTCAATAGTAGTAGTAATATGGATCTAATTTTTATTTTTCATTAAAGAAAAATCAGTAAACAACTTGGACTTTCTATCATTAATGATGATTTTAAAGAGAGAGAAATATTCTCGAGTAAAGGTAAATTATTAATGAAAAACAACCTGCCCCGTTTTTTTCTTAAGACGGCTCTAGCTGCACAATCGATACTGGCTTTTTTCTTTTATTATGTACATGGATTTTCAATGTCAGCCGTTAACGCATACCGTTCGTGTAAAGGCAGGAACTCGGCTAGGAAGCGGCAGGGGGGGGGGAGCGGAGGTAGTGTTGTACCGGTGGCTCGGGGGAGAAGGGGGGGCAAGGTCGCGGGAGGGAGAGGCAGGGCCGACTCGTTGCGTGGGCCCGGGCATGCAATAAATAATTCATAAATGGAATAAAAAATGGTTTTTGGAACTGACACCGTGGTTACCATGTGATATTGGGTTTTGCAGTCGATTTTGCCTAAATTATATCGTATTCAACACGTCACAGATTTATTTACTCTCAATTAGTTTCATTTACTTGTTTTTACTATATTTTGCGTGCGATATTGCTATTAAAATATTCCCTAAGAAGCATTTATTTATTTTTATTACTTATTACAAGCATTATTTTGTAAGTAAGGTTAACATGTGTTTTACTGTGCCTCACAGTCTCGCCGGATAACTTGTGTCGAAACAGGTTAGTTTACAAATTTTATTATTATTTATTATTTTAACTTTATGAGTAAAACCTCAAACTGTAATATTTAATTAAATGAAGACATTATGAGCGAAACTCAATCGAAAATCTTAGTTGAAGTATGGTACAGTTAAAAGTGACCGAATTGGATATCGACACCTTAGCTCAGTGGATAAGAGCGCCCAACCCGGAAAGTAGGGAGGTCCTGGGTTCGAGTCCCAGAGGTGCCAATATCTTTTTCTGATTTTTCTGTTTACAAATTTTAATTGTTTTTTAACTCCATGTAATTTTTGAAAATTTAATTTAATCAAGTTCTGCAAGTATTACAGTTTTTTTGTAACAGATGTTTCGGCTTACAAGGCCATTTTCAAACAGTTTGAAAATAGCCTTTTAAACCGAAACAGCTGTAACAAAAATAAAAACTAAAATACTAGCAGAACTTGCTAATAACATCATTAAATTAAATTTAAAAAAATAAAAAAATAATATTAAGTAATTTTTTAAATAAAATAGTTTACAGA
Source organism: Glyphotaelius pellucidus (assembly GCA_936435175.1). Classification (NCBI taxonomy): domain Eukaryota; kingdom Metazoa; phylum Arthropoda; class Insecta; order Trichoptera; family Limnephilidae; genus Glyphotaelius; species Glyphotaelius pellucidus. The sequence goes on along the minus strand of OW386539.1, from coordinate 2,619,065 downwards.
TATTTTATTTTAACAAGAGTAAAAAAAATTGTTCGGGTGAGGGGCCATCCATAAATTACGTCACACCTTAAGGGGGGGAGGGGTGTAGAGAAGTGTGACATTTTCAAAATATTACCAGCTATGATCAAATTAACAAAATTTAGTAAAATTGCAAAAAATTGGGAGGGGGTTTCACAAATGTGACAGCGTGTGTGACAGGGACGGGGAGGGGGGGGGGTCAAAATATCATGAAATTCGTTTGACGTAATTTATGGATGGCCCCTGGTGGGGATTTCAGTTTTCGATTCGGCCAATCGATTTAATAAATTATCATACCTCCAAATATTAATACGAAAACATATTGCCGTATTAATACTTGGAGGTGCCGAGTTGTGACGAAAGGGACCGAAGGTAGATTTCAGGAGCTCCCAGAACAAAACTCTCCTTCAACTAGCCTTCAGTATTATTATAATCAATACGTCAATAAACAGACACTGTGTTATTAAGAACCCAAGTTTTTCAATCAAGCATTCCGTACGAAGTTATTCTCTGGATAAATATAAAAGACTTAACAAAAATGATATTTATTTTTTCAAAATAAAAAGTTTCACAACTGTGAAAGTTTTTATCAGATTTTTTTTTAATGAATGTAATTTACTATTTGTTGTTTTCAATGGAAAGTTCATCATTATTACGATAAGATGCTAGTAAAAGTATTAGAGAACACAAAGAACATATCAAATGATGTGATCGGATACGAAATAATAATGTTGGGAAAGGCCAACCCTACTGCTCGCGGATGGCGTACATAGAAAAAGTCGGGCAGTATGGTGAGTGGAGGGTGGGGGAGGGGGATGTTGTGGGATGTGGGGGGTGTTGTGGTAGGGAGGGGCTGTAAGGGTAGATAGGGTAGGCACGTGACCCGGTTCCCGCATTCTGCGCCATCGATCCCCCTAGCGAGCCGGCGACCAACTAACTACCGCACAGTGAACACTGTACACTTACACAGTATATACAGTGTAAAGTGTATTGTAAATGTTGCAGTAAAAGTCGGAAAATTTGTCTGGGTTTTAAAATCCGAAATGCAAGTATAAATTCACAAGTTTTTTTTTAAACTAATGTAACCCCACCTTGTAACTTACCGTAATATAAGAAAAACTGTAAATGTTTCAGTAAAAGTCACAAAATTTGTATCTTGGGTTTGATCAGTAAAATTAATCATTTACCGATACTGAATGCTGTAGAAATGAGATCCCTGAGGCGTACATATGGAAAAACCAAGTATGATCGAGAAATGTGTAGATCTGCAAAGAACGCAAGGCTGATTGATATAAGATTAAGAAAAGGACGCTCAGTGTGAACATGTTGATCGAATGAACGAAAAAGGAGTGTAAGAAGAATATATGACGTAAATTTGAATGGTAGTCGTGGAAGCCAGAGGAAGACTTGGCACGATTAAGTGAATCAGGCACTTGATTTGGGCCACGTCATGGGTCAAAATAATTGAAGAGTATGTATGAATGTGAATGAGGCTAAGAGTATGTGCCAAGAACCGAGTTACTTGGCGTCTCTCTGCCTATATACCCTGCGGGAAACCGCGTGATAGTTAGTTATTTATTTAGTTAGGGTTTTTTAAAATCCGAAATGCAAAGTTTACAATTCTTTTAAAATTAATGTAAAATAATGTAACATCACGTTGTAATAATTATTTAAACTAACCTAATCTAACTAAAAAACTGTTCGTCAGGAGGAATAAAAATTTTATTAAATCTGCACGGCTGTTTCTGCCGGGAATTTCCAGGCAAAGCCAACAATTTTCAGCTAGCAACGAAATTCCATAATGAGGTATGCAGCTTTAAAATCATCATCATCATCATCAATATATTAATACGTGAAGCCAAAACTTTGTACCCCTTTTTACGAAAATTGCGCGGACGGAGGAGTATGAAATTTCGCACACTTATAGTTTATATGGAGGAGGAGTGCAGAATGCTAATATTTTTTAAAAATTATGCATAAAAATAGATTAAATCAATAACAAAAACATTACACACACTACCATGTATTTGACACATACACTCGCGTCTTTACTCTATTGTTTATTGAGTCTATGGTCAAATTGAGAATAGATTAATATTGTTTGTCTTTAATATTATTTGTCTATGGTCTTACTGAATGTCAAACATAAAAAACATTACGATTATGGTCGAATTTCGACCATTGGGCGACCACTAATATCAATTTAATCGTCGAATAATAAGACCAGATGCCATTATTATTTATTTCACATTTTTCAAATGTTCGATAATGAAGAAAAAAAATGACAGTATGACTCGAATGTCTATGGTATTTTATTAGCTTAGAATAAAGTTAATAATCTTAATGTGCAAAAAGTAATTATTAAATTTAATACAATAATGCCCTTACGATAGACAACCTCCTATAAGAGATGGCACCAGAAAAATAAAAAAATTAATAACAATAATTGTTTGTCATTTATCCTGTTTCTCTCTCTCCCTAACCATCACCTTGCTGGAAAGTATTTGAAATTTGGAACAATGGCATGAAAAATAGTGAAAATTCGAGTGCATTTGTTTTAAACAGAAGAAGATTTGGAACTACCTTAGAAGCAAATTGTTGGTGTTTTTCGTGTACACAATTTCATTTTTTAATTAAAAGAGGGAATTCGACTATCTAGGAAGTACACAATACCGTTTTGTACTCGTTCCTTTGGTTGTGGCGATAATTAGCTTGAGGTTTCGCGGTGGTGGTGATTGTGCCGTGTGCACCTCGTAGAGCTACAGTAGTACATTATTGGTAATCCCTTTTCCTTGCAAACCTTGTTTTCCTACACATATTACCACCCAATTACAGCTAACACCATTTGATCTCGTTTCATTTTTAATATTTGCAGTTCATTACAATTAAATCAGAAGCTGTAATTCGTAAGCAGTTTTGGATGCAACAAAAATATTTTTAATATTTCAGATGAACAAATTGGAAAACTTGTCTGAACGGTGGGTCCATATACATTTTGACGTATGTTTATCTATTTATTTAATATTGTTATAACATGTGATAAGAAATGATAAGATATCTGATGCCACAATCCTTCACAATACATTATTCTACCTTGTCACTGCTGAATTGCATCATACCACCTAATCCGATTACATATAATTTTATACCACTAAATAATATCAATTGAAGACGAATATTTCATTCAAAATCAGATCGAGAATAATCGTATATAATGTTATTACCATGTGACACGATAATAAAAATCGTTCAACTTATTGATAAAAAAATGATAATAAATATTAGAAGCTTCTAAGAAATAAAAATTGACAACAATTATTCTCTTATTATGGTTATTATTCAAATATATAAAGTGATATTTATTAAAATAATACAGAGCACCTTTTAAATCGGGGGAGGGGGGGGGGGGGGGTGACTTCATCATCGCGGATAATACCCGACGTATCTGCAATAATAATAGCTTATTTTTAAATATATCTATTTGAATTTTGCTTTTATTTTATTGATTCAATGAATGAATGTATGAATGACAATTCATACAATTTGAGACGGGTGGTATGGGTACCGCCGCCCCGGGAACCATTTATTGGATAACTAACACCTCGGCCATAGTTCACCCCAAGTGGTACACTACGTTTGGTGACTTAGCAGGGGTGCCCGGGTTAGGTTTGTCAAGGTCTTTGCGGCGGATGCTTTTGCCCACCTACTGCGTGGCAGGAAGCATCGGGAGAGATTGGTTGAGGGAAACCTTTTGACCTCTCCAGCAGGACTCTCTCGACCTATCATCTTGCAACGGAGTGGGAGGGATGGATTCAAACGTTCGTCAGTCACTCTTGAACACACTTACACTCCTTCCCAGAACTTCATCTCCTTCACTTTACTAAAACGTCCCTCCAAACAGCAACCCCAAAAACGACATAGGCCTTGGGGGATTTTTATTCGTCGGAGCCTCTTGTGTGGGGATAATGATTAAAAAAAGTTTATATATCCGTTATTGAATTGAAAACTTCTTTAGAACCGTTGTGATTTCAAATTCGATGAAACGAAAAAACGACACAAATTTAGCCTGTGACAGAAAGAGATAGAATAATCGGTCTCCTGCGGTGCTTCGTAGCCTCCCCACACTTGTTCGTTATTTTTCTGAAGATTTCACTTCTACCACGTATGATCTGCACACTTGTATTTTTTTATTAAGATTTGTTCTTATCCTTTTGGTGTGAAGTTCCAATGTTTGCTTTTTGTTCAGCGATTTACTTTCCCTTCAACATTTATTTAACAGAATTCAGATTCACAACTCACAACTGGCTGAAGCTTGTTTAGAATAAGCCGATATTGCAAAAAATGGATGCACCCACGGGGCACCTAAGGAATCCGCGATGCAACGCAGTGGTATGCTGCTTGCTGCTGGTCCCGACAAGACGTGACTGCATTATCGCTTACGCTGACGTCACTCCAGATCATTTTGCCTGCATATAATGGCCTGTAGCGGCAGCATGGAAGTGGATGATGAATGTGGTCGACCGCCATGATAAGATGACTTAACGTGTAGTTAATCTTCACACCTCTGAGCTCATAGCACACGACGCTTCTCAGACTAATCTTAAAATGTAATGTTTACATTGTTATTACGAACACAAAATTAGCGCAGGTACTAGTGATTTGGAGAGGAATGAAAATTAGAATTAAAAAGGAAAATGAATACCTTAAATAATTTATTTTTTTATTTGACATGTGCCCTAAGAAAAATGATTTCCTTCAGGGCCTTTGTCATGTTTGGGGATGCTGTGTGGAGGGTCTTTTTTGTGGAAAAGAAGGAGTGAACTTGGATATTGAAGAGACCCATGTTGAAGGAGGGAAGAAACACAGAGAACTCAAGAACGAGTCGTAAAAACGACACGTTCTTATGTTTTTTTTACATGTGCTACACATAGGAGGCCCTGAGGAAAATAATTTCCCTCAGGGCCTATGTCATCTTTGGGGATGCGTGTGGAGGGTTTAAATGTGACAAATATCAACGAAATTTTTCCCGACGGTGCACCGATGATGAAGAAATTAATGACGCTAGTTCCTCGGAGCATTTTCCATTAAAATATAGGTAGAACAAGGACTGCATTCGCAGCCGACGTCGGAGCTCTAAAGATTGCATTCCTATATATAGAGAAGTGTATCTGTGGGTGGGTTTGGATTCATTGTTTATTAATTTATTTAATTGTCAACGCCATTTTCAGTGGGTTGTTAAAACTGTTCGAATATCAACAACGTTGCAGTGCTTCAAGAAGCTCTGCAGAGAATGGTTGCCGACTGCACAGTCAACCGCACAACATTATAATTGATAGAATTTACAATGAAAGGGATATCTACTTGTGTTTGTGATAATATTTTTTTTTATTTGCTTAATATGAATTTCAATTATTAAATTTAACTTAAATTTCAATTTCATTATTATTATACCGCACATCCTGTAGAAAAGTGTCGTAGGTCAAAAAGTTAATTTACAGGAGAGCGAAAACAAATTAATAATGAACAAGCGGTCCCGTCGAAAAGAGATACTAGCGAAATCTTGAGTAGATTGGGTTTAATATGGTTTTCGTAAGGCATAGGTAATCACAATCGCTTTACTTTCAGAGATACAAGGTAAAATAGAAAATTTTGACTTTATTATATTAGAGACACCGATGAAAATCAGCTGCATTCCGGGGGAAGTACTGAATATGTAAAAAATGCTGAGCAGTGTAATAAAAAAATAAGATCTGGTAAGGACATTACATGACCAATGATGACACTAAATATAATATTTTGTAAAATATGTAAATGTAATTATAATTTAACAAATCAATTGTTGAATAAGTACTGTATCAGATGTATAAATAATGTAAAAAATCAACTGTTAAACAAATGATTTTATTATTATTAATTAAATATATTCCATTGCGTCATACGTGTTTTTGTGAAATATTGTTTCAGGTGATTGTTCAGGTAGGATTGTTTGACAGGTGGGAGGTGTGGCAAGCTAAAGGCAGCAGATGTCACGCTGCAGTCAATAACAAACATATTATTTACAAATCAAACAGTAAAAAAATACCCAGGTCCATTAAATTCTAAAGCAATGTAACATGCTAACCTAACGTAACTTTTTTTACTTGGGGATTCTGTGTGGAACAAAATCATTTAAGTTCCGGTACTGAAATCGGTGTTTGAAACTTTAAAGTTAAATTAAAGTTAAATTAAAAAATATGTTTAAAGTTTGTTTAAAGAAATACGTTTATAGGGACTCAAGGCGGCGCTTATCGGCTGAAAAGGAAGAAGATGGAGAGATATGTAATTACGAATGTTGGACAGAGCGCGCTAATATTTTAAGTGATAAAATTGCAGCGAAAATTGCGAAAAAGCTTAATAAAACATGACTCGTTTAAAATAGAGCAAAAATCTCATGGAACGTATCTTAAGTATCATTTAAAGAAACATTGTGATTTTTTTTCACAAGTATAACTTGAAAAATAATAGAATTAGACTTGTTTTAAATAATTTTCGAAGCATACTTTGCGATTTCTTTCTTTCGAGGGAATTTCATGTAATTTGCGTTTCGGCGTGAAACGTATCTAGATATTATCTTCAAAAATAACATTTATTTTTTTAAGAGCTTAAAAACTTCAAATGTTTAAGGGAGATATGTAAGAAATCGGTCGAATTCGGATAGCGGCGGCTTAAGCCTCGATGACATAGAGCGAGTTTACAAGCTACAATCTGCGAAATTCACTATCTGTTAATAAACTCGCTCAGTGTCATCGTATTACTTGCTAATTAGCAGATTGTGGACAATCTACGAAAAAAGTTGAAAGGTTAGTGTTTGCTCGCTCCTGGTTAGCGCTGTGAATTCAAGTTTACTACAAAATGTCGACAGAGTTGCATGGCGCGGGAGTCGTTATTTTAGCTGCTACTGTTGCTACTGAGCGAGTAGACAGTTTTGTGTGTCATCATGACAATCTCACTCGCGGATTCACCTGCTTTTTAACTTACCGGCTAGTAGATTGTAAACTAGCTTAATGCAATTGAGGCTTTAGATGGTTAGGGTATGTGAAGCGAACAAACGAAGAAGAGAATGTGAATGGTAGAAAAAGTAGGGGACTTCTGAGGAAGACGTGGTACGATCAAATGAACCAGTTACTTGAGTCGGTCCATGGCAAGAGTCAGAATAAGAGAAGGGTATGTACAGACGATGTATTAATTTGAATGAAATAAGCAGTGTGTGCCAAGACCTAGAAGTTGCTTGGCGGTCCATTTTCACTGATAAAACATCACACAAAAAAAGAAAAAATGAAAATAAAAAAGAGTAATGGGTCAAACATCGAACCTACAACCTCTCCACTCAAAGTCAAACGCTTCCAAACCAATCGACAAAAGATCGACACATTCTAGGAAACATAAACAGTTATGTAATATAAAACCTAAGAGAGGAAAAATATCTCATTGAATAGATCACCCGTTCACAAGAATGAACGCATCTAAGAAGGTACCTACTTAAGAATTGATTAATATAATAATATATGGCAACACAATAAACACACACACATCAACAATGGCACCCACACCAACAAACAACAACACACTACGTCACCCAATCGCACATCAAATGATAATGAAATGATGTCATCATAAAAAGCTTGCATTTCTTAACAACCTGCAACAAACAATGTCCACATTTCTACTAATTTCATCGCAAATAATAATACATAATTGTTTTTAGCGCTGATAAAATTTGACCGATCATACTGCTGAACAAAAACGCAACACAACAGTAAACCATTTGTTGTTTGTTACCCACTCAAATTACCATAAAAAACATCCTAAGTGACAAACTGATTTCACGCGGATTTAGACTGTATTCAGTATGTTTGTAAGGCGCATGGTTGCGTGCATGAATAATTGACGTGTCGTTTCTTGACCAGCGGTGGTGCACAAGATTCAGAATGAAGTCACGCGACGTGGTTATCAGGCGACCCAAGTTGATAAGCCAAGCGCATTCATCATTCGGGAGTTGGTAGTTGGGACACCGCAGAGCTGAGGCGAGGCAAATCCACATGACTGTAATACATAATCTCTAATCACTATTGTACATAACACACCAAGCGCCGGTTAAAAGACGATTTTACTCGAACATTACTTAAAAGTGGACGATGGTGATTGGTGATAATTTTATGATGTTAAAGTGGTGGCTAATCATTTGTGGGCTCATTACATTTATCGATTATTATGAAAGGTAGAAGGCGGTACACACTGAACAGAAAATTCCTAGAAATTATTTATATGCACGACAGATTAATTATCCATATACAGTGTGTACAAGATTTCTTACTTGACATTGTTAGCATTTCACAAATCCCACAAATCGCTTCCATCAGTTTGTCTCTGGTTAGTGGTTAGAACGGAGACCTGACAACTCAGAATGAACTCAACTCAACACCTCCTTTGAAAAGTGATGAAAATTATATATAAAAATTGGTTAAATAGGTTGAGTTAGGTTAGGTTGTGTCTATGTTTACGCTTATGTGTTTTATAAAATAATTAAAAAAATTATTTCAATTCTACTCAAGCGAAACTGTAGTATAAGCTTCTATTTATCCAAAAGTACATTTTTGGTATTCATAATGAAAACCAATTCGTAGTAAAGTTGAATCTAGAGTAGTAAATTCACTGATAGCTTCGCGGAGGAGTGACAACGGAGCTCTCAGCGGCAAGATGATTATTATAACGACGAATTTAATATCAGAAAGGATATTATAATCACTTTGTAAATACAAAAAATATGACAAATAAATTTCTCTATAATGCCATACCATCCATTAATAATAATAATAATAACAACGCTCAATGGCGTAGAATTTTGTATATTAGTAAATTCTCTTCCCTTTGCACGTCTAAACTTCCAGTTGAAATAAGGCCGGCCTTCTATACTAACAATAATTTATCCAAACTCTTAACTAATTCTAAAGACAAAGAGGACAAACTAAGCCATTCTGGCATCTACAAACTTAATTGTAACGATTGCCCAGCAATATATATAGGTAAAACAGCGCGTAACATAAATATTAGGGTTAAAGAACATGTTAGGTGTCTCACAAGCACAGGTTTCTCAGAATTTGCCGAACACTTAATTGATACTGACCATACCTTTAATAAAAATACGGGAGTCCAAATAGTCCATATAAATAAAATAGGAATACGCCTTAATAACCTAGAAGCTTTAGAAATATTAAAATCAAAGAAAAATAATTGCCAAATTTTAAACAAACAATTAGAATTAACCACCAGTCCCATTTTAAAGTTATTCCCTTTCTCCCTCTCTAACCCCCACCCTCCCTTGACCCCTCCTCCTACCCCGCCCCCAACCATTATCTGATGCTCTCTCTCTCTCTCTTATATGCTCTCTCTTTCTTTTGTGTTTACCTCATTATCTTAACTCTGTACTTAATTTAGTTTATATGTTTATTGTCCTGAAGAAGGTCGAGTTCGACCGAAACCGGTCGACGAATATAAATTTAAATAAAGTGGTTTTAAACAAAGAACTTGTTTCATTCTACAAAAAATATGTTTTAAATAAATTGAAACTTTTCCCACCGTTTTCATTGGGCACAATTAAAAAAAATTGTTAATTATTACTGTATAAAAAATATAAGCGAAAACTACTAAAAAATGTTTTTTTTATTAAAAATGTATGAACGCGTGTAAGAAACAACTTTTAAAAATACGATTTTATGGCTAAAATTATTCACAAAATAAATTTTAAAAAACTGCTTTTGCGTTGAAAATCGTGACCTCTAGACTCAGTTTGCCAAACGATTTGTATGCCTATTATCTATATTCGTGGCGATACATTAAGAATACATACATTTTTGGCTTGTGAGAAATGTGGATGTTACAAGTGATCTATCAGCGGTACGCCTGTACCAGCTCTGTTGGCATTTGGAATCGGAGTTAGAAGCGGTCCGCGGTCAGAGAGCGGCCAGCGAAGCGCTATGCTAAATGAATGCGAATTAGTTTAATTCCGCGCGCGTGTGCGTCGTACGAATCGTCATAAACACATCACGGTGCATAATTACTTGGTAGCGGCTAGCCAACGGGCAACAGGCAACAGCCAACAAGCATTACCAGACCCAGTCGGTGTCGGTACCATTACCAGCCAACGCTGAGCACTTGGCCTCGAGCGCGAAACGAGCGCTGTATCTGACGCCTCGCGACGCGTCTGTAATTCTGTAATTGGGAGATCATTTCGCGGCTAATGGGCGATACCCGATGCCCGATGCCCGATGCCCGATGCCCGATGCCCGATGCCCGATGCCCGATGCCCGATGCCCGATGCCCGATGCCCGATGCCCGGTGGCCCAATGGGCATCTCGCGATATAACCAACAATAAAAAACTGATTGCTATTGCAAAGTTCAATTCAAAGTAACTTAACCATTTTTTATTAATCTTTATTAATATGTCCTTTGAATTGTATTTCAAAATTACTGAATTTATTTTTTTAATCTTCTACAAAGATAACGTATGTTTATGAGTAAAATTTTAACTGTCTTAAAAACACTCAAGTATACCCACGAACTGGCGATGCCTATGTGGGATTTTTTCGGTTAATCTGCTTATTGTAATATTCTACATTTTTTAACTGTTTATATAAAAAGCTAGTATTATGAAATTATACCAATTGTACAAAAAAAATTGTTAATTAAAAAATAAAAAATAACTTGCAAAAAAAAGTTTTATTTTTGAAGTAAAAACTTCTTTAGCACCGTTGTGATTTGAAACTCTATGAAACGAAAAAGCAACACTAAAAATAGACAAACACATACATCTATAGGATTTAGGTCTCCACTTTGTGTGGTGCTTCGAAGCCTATTTTTTGTTTTTTTTTTTTTTTTTTTTGTTTATTGTTTAATTTATAACATTGTTACAGCATTGAACATAATATTAGGCAAAACAAGATAGTGAAATACATATTTTTATGAATTTCTAGCCAATTAAGAATGCTAGCTCTTGAGCTTGGCTTAGGAGTTGGCTTATTCAATTATTATAACATAATTTTACATAGAGTGTGCAATAAATATAAACTTAAATATTAGGATGTTGTGACGTTATTTTACGACCTATGGGTCTCCTCTTTGTGCGGTGCTTCGTAGCACAGGTCATCCCAAGTGGTTCGCTACGTTTGGTGATTTATCAGGGGTGCCCGGGTTCATGGGGTGAGGTTCGTCTAGGTCTTGGAGGCGGATGACCAGGACACACTGAACCGCAGATTCCTACCCACGCCTTAAACCCTTTTCCTTCCCAGAACTCTCGTCTCCTTCCCTTCCTTAAAAAAACCCTCCACACAGCATCCCCAAAGATGACATAGGCCCTGAGGGAAATCATTTTCCTCAGGGCCTCCTGTGTATGTGTTTGTCTCTTTTTAGTGTCGCTCTTTTCCGTTTCATCGAGTTTCAAATCACAACGCTGCTAAAGAAGTTTTCACTTTAAAAAAAAAACGGATGTGGGGAGAAACGTAGAGGTGGGGAGAAAGAGAAAATGGGGAGGGGGGAGATTGTTGTGGGAAGCTTCGAATGTGCCCATCACTAATTGCACAAATTGTGTTTTGATCACAAAACCACAAGATAACATTATCGTTGTGGTAATGCCACTGGGCTTATGAACGTTTCAAGGAAGTCAAGAGTACAACAGATCTATTTAGCTAAATTAACTGATACAAAACAATTTGTCCTTGTTCATACTTTCACAATATCAAACTAACTACTGCACTACGTCAAATAATAATAACACCTGTAATTGACTACGTTTTTCAATTGCCTCATGTTATATATTATATTCATAAATGTATTATATATAATATAAAATTTTTTTAAATGCAAATGAGATTGAAAAACCAATTTGATTGGCTTAAATTTATATTACTACAGATTTACGTTGGAACACAAATTTATCATATATAAAATTAATCATTTTACTATATTTATTAATGTAGTAGGTAAGCAAGATTATTTTTTGTAATAATTACTGTTGGACAAAAATTATCACGGTTGCCTCTTAAATCACAAAAAATCGATATTTTTTATTGCCTATCAAACGTACTAAATTCGGTTGTGTTAGTGCTGCGTAAAATTTGGTTCAATTAACTCAAATTAGTTTTAAAGTGCGATTTTCTAAAAATAATTCAGTATGTGAAAAATTCGGAAAAGCTATAAAGTAAAACTATAATATTTTTAACAGTAAATTATCTTAATACCTTTTTCAAAATTGGAACTATCCAGTGATTTTTTGCTAGTGTCTACATTGTCTACTTTAGTGTATTATAATGTAAAACATAAATAAATAAAGTATCTCACAATCGATAACTCGACAAAGTTGCAATTCATCGCTCCTTTGAAAAGTGATGAAAAAAAAATTAGGTTTAATAGGTTACGTCGGGTTATGTTAGGTTATGGGCTATTTTATGTGGTGTTGAAATGCCGCTGATGAGCTGTCACCGAACCCTAACATACCGTACTAGATATTTGTTTTTGTTCCATGACAACACAGAATCAATTCAACTCGACACCTCGTTGAAAATTCATTAAAAGCTAAGTATGAAAAAAAATTGAAAAATAGCCCATAACCTAATCTAACGTAACCTACTTAACCATATATTTTATATATTTTTTTGAAAAATCATTATAAATGATTTTTCAAAAAAAGGTGTTAAGATAAAGCTTTACGTAAAATCCTATTTTGATACTATTTAGATTCATCTTTACGACAAATCGGTTTACATCATGAACATCAAAAAATATACACGGATAAATTGAAGCTTTTACTAGCTTTTCTACGTTAAAATTACAATAAAATTATTATTTACACCACACAAAATATAAGCGTAAACCACTAAAAAAAAGTTTTTTCATGATTTAACTATGAAGAATACTATGAGAAACAATTTTTAAAAAATACCCCTTTATGGCAAAGACTATTTTTGAGGTTTTGTACGTTCTAACTTTTTTTCATTCTTATAAAATTATGCACAAAATAAATAAAAACCACTTTTTCGCTTACTTGCCTCTTGCAAATACGACGCGCGATTTTACATTTTGTAGGCATGAGAATCGAAATATTTCTAGCGTTTTTTTTTGTTATTGTTTTTGGGGTGTTATGCCGTGTTTCGCTACCTCCTTCTTTAGCCAACTTTTCGGACAGCGTTAGTGTCCATCATCAGGGCAGATGAGCAAATGATATTGGTGAGAGTGTTTACTTATGTGTGTCGAAGCGATACCGTGCTGCCAGCTCCATTTCTCTACGAGCTGGTGTTAGAAAAAATTCAGCATGGTTTTTTGCGTTTAGCTTTGGTGTAGCCGTCAATTACTGGATACCAAGAACTATTGAGCTTAGCTCCGTCGTCTCTGTTAATATTGATGGGGTTTTTATGGATTTCAATTGCCTCCGTAATTAGGCGTGCTCTGTAAGTTTTGGGTCTTTCCAGGACTTCAGGAACAAATCCAAAGTAATGGCCGGTTTCGATTAAGTGCTCGGCGATTGCCGATTTGTCAGGGTGGCCAAGTTTACAAGCACGAAAGTGTTCCGAAATCCTTTTGGAGATCGTTCGCTCTGTCTGGCCTACATAGACCTTGTCACATCCAGAACAGCTGAGTTTATATACTCCATCTGTTTCCAGAGGAAACTTAGTCTTTGCCGACCTCAGTAGGTCTTGGATTTTAGTTGTGGTTCCGAAGACCGTCTTGATGTTCTCTTTTCTCAACAGCCTGGCAATTCTGTCTGTTACAGTATGGACGTATTTCTAGCGTTTATATTCCTCCTAAGTTGATTTCATCCGGAGTTGTCCGGTCACCATCTGTTATACCTTCCTTTTGAAAATATTCAGTTTTGTTCGGTATTTTGGTCTCAATTCCAAAATTAAGTTTGTATGTAAAATGTCGCGTAAACGTTCCTCTGAATTGAAGGCTTATTTTATCCATAGCATCAAAATTTGACTTTGAATCTAATTTGCTAATTGCCAAAGATACAGATTGTTGCTTTGTTTCGTGATCTGTCTAGATCAGTGCTGTCAGTTCAGTGACCTGTGAGCATCCCCAAGACAAGCCGACGCGCCGGGGACAGATGGGCCACACGTGTGTTGTCTCCAAGTCGGGCCGAAGGCCACCTTGGGGCGATGCGGGAGGCTGCGGGGCGCGGGCGCGGTGGGGGAGGCGCTCCGGGGGCACCCCTGTTTGGGGGATGAGAGTCACATGGCCTGCCAACCCCGGTGATGTGGGAAAATATCAGTTTACTCTAATTTTATGGATTCTTTAGGGGTACAGTGACGTAGCGACTGCATTGGCCCGTAACGCCACAATAATTATAAGAATTTTAAGAAAAATAATAAAAGAAATTATCTCAGTATAATAACAAAATACTAATTTCGGTTGTCTGTGTGTGAAATGTTAATTATTCCTGCGTGAAAAGTTTCAGGCAGAATTGAAGAATTTACATATTTTCAAATTTAGAACTGCTTCTGTGAAGAATAATTCAGACAAGCGATAAAGTAGGTATCTACCTATAATCAGATATTAATTAATTTATTATGATTCTGTAGATATTTGAAATATTTAATCCTTTTATTTTAATTTTTCATAGTTTTCGTGAGTTTTTTAGTTTACTATCGGTGTTCATTTGAAAGGCAAATTGCTGATAGACTATTTAATTTGTCAACAAAAATACATATTTAATAATTATTATTATTGGACGATTTGTAGAGCGCCGTTTTTGTGAAAAATCACCTCAAGGGCGCTGTACAATTTAGGTTCTATTTTATTTTATTATTTACAAATAGATGCAGAAAACGTACTTACCTGGCACTTCTGATAAATCTATTAATTATAATTATATCTATTCATAAATAGATAACTTTGGGTTAGGTAATGAGCTATTTTTTAATTAATTTCAAATATATTTGTTTTTCAAAGGTTATTATTTTATAAATACTTTCAGATTAAAAAAACATTATTATACATTTTCCTGCGGTTTTTCGCGAGTTCTGCGCAAGTTTTAATTATTTTTTTGAAGTGATGTTAAACGAAGTGGATAATTAATTGCTCCACGTAGAGCCAAATCCAGGCACATTTTTTACATTGGTACGACAAATATTTACAGTGGGCGATGCATACTAATTACATACACTTTTATGCTTTTGTGAAAAATAACCTCAAGTGCACGATTTTTTTTAATGGTGATATTTTTTACATAGCTCCATACGGAAGGCCCTGGGGAATATTCCCTCAAGGCCTGTCATCTTTGGGGATGCTGTGTGGAGGGCCAATACCTCGACAAGCCTCACCCCATGAACCCGGGAAACCCTGAGAAGTCACCAAACGTATCAAACCACGTAGGGTTACCCATGGCAGAGGTGTTGGTAATCCAATAAAGCAGATAATCTGAAGCATCAAAAATCTCAAGAAGGGTGAGCTTAGGTTAAATTTGTTACCTTTTCTATAAGGAAGTTTTACTCGAAGTTTGATTTCGAGTTTCACCATTTATACGGTTAATTTTAAATGCTTGTATTGCGAATTTAGTCGGCTAAAAGTTCGAGTAACCTACAAATAGTAATAACAACTGGTGTTGTGTGCTGTGTTATGGTAGTTATCGGGATAAATAGGCGAGTGACAGAATCAAGTTGTTGGCAGTTGGAAGTTGGAAGTTGTTGTCGGTTTATCGGCAGCTAGGTCAAGGCTCGTCGCATCTGTCCAATGAACTGAACCCTGCGATAAATGGAGAGATATACGTCTGGACTGGTGCAAATTATTCAAATTACATTTTATAAACCAGGAATTAATATTTACTAACATTATCAGCTGTGTAAGCGTGGGTACATACTCCTTCTTAATTCGGCTCTTCATTGTTGAGGATCGTGACCTCTACTCCAATTTCCATGATGGACAATGATCCTCCGATCCTCGCGCTTCTGCACTGCGTGGAGAGCTGCGGACATACTCTCTGACATACATCTGCTTCTTCTGATAAACACTTTGCTAATAACTGAGTTACTCCAAGTTGGCGTACTCAGTTTGGCGAGCAACGCATCCAAAGTATCTTAAAATCGGTAGGCAGATAGTTGAAATCCTATTGTAGATGCTCTTCCAGAATGGATACATTTGTGCGTCTGGCTGTCCATGAAATCCTGACCATTTTTTTACCCGGATCACGTTTCAAGATTGTTTATCCGCTTACTTTTGCGGGCTCTAAGTGTACACGTTTCCACACCTTATAGAAATACGGGGAAAATCAATAACAGAGGTATTTTGGCTTCAAATTCAAATTTTCTATCAAAAAGGCCGCGCGGCCGTTCCTCTCATCTTGTAATATCTTTGCAAAAATTTATTGTTTCTTTCAATAATACCACCAAGTTAATAGTTGTGGTTTTCAAATATAAAATCTAAATCATCCAAGCCCCTTCGATATGGCTAGATGAAAGGAAAATTAATGTTAATCATAGCGTTAAGTACGTGAGACACATCATCACAGACGACTTTAAGGATATCAAGGATATGGAAAGGCAGAGAAGAGCGATATCAGTTAGAGTTAGAGCGGGTATGCTGTCAAGACGTTTTTATTTCTGCGGTCCAAAAGTAAAAAGAATACTGTTCAACGCTTTCTGTACCTCGTACACTTTGTACACTTTAGAACTTTGGATTGACTACACATTGCATCCCAATGGCATAAGTTAAAGTTACAATGACACTTATCGCTAACTTATCCGCCTACCGGGATACTGCAGCGTTACGGAAATGTTCCTGGAGGAACAAGTGCACACGTTCCGAGCACTTCTTCGTCACCGCATGGGAAGTATATGGCGCAGACTGGGCCAATCGAAGAATGCGATCATTACCGCCATGACTGCCTGGATGGAGTAACCCCTGATGGCCCACAGAGATGGAGACGGGACAAGGTGAAACACCCTCCGTAAACGGCAGTTTGCATTCATTTTGGTGTTTAATATATATATAATTTTTTTTTCAGTTTCATTTCTCATGCTTATTCGTTTTTATTTAATTTATGTGTTGTTATTTACTTTTAACATCATCTTTTTATTTGTCTTTCTTTTGTTATTTCAAAATATGTAATGTATTGCATTGCACTTCCCCTGCACACATTCTGGAATAAACTATTTTTAATATTATTATTATTATTATTATAAATGTGGGTATAAATCTAAAGGCTTATATCTCTTTATATCAAAGGTTCCATTTGTACCGTCAATACAATGAATAATAAAAGTAATTAGGTGTATTGCCATAATGCTATGATACTGATAAAGCATTTCATAATGAAATGATGGTAGTGTTTATGGTTTGTGATTGCCCACTAACATAATGTTCTGCGACGTAAAGCGTCAACAAACAAAACTAAACAATAGAAAACGTTGATGAAATAATATGATTTATTGGACAATATTTCAACCACCTTAACGGAGTTTTTAACGACAGGCGAGTAAACAAAAGCGGGTTAAATGTTATTGCCTGTTAGGTCCGCATACAACAGGGTCACCAGTTACAATCCACGAGCAAAGTTGCCTTAGTCCTAGGTTTCAACATCTGTACCAAAATATAGTCAAGACATATTTAAGATAACATTAATAAACTCTCAGATAGAAGACTCATTTCCGATGTGACTTTTATATTGTTAACTGTATTATAGATAGCCCTGATTAATAAGCATACCTTATACCGACAAGAACTACTTGATCTAAAATTCTTTTTAATTCCAACAACAATATCAGGACTGGGTTCTTTAGAAACTCTTACAAACCTCTTTCTCGGAAATGGTAGATGTGTTCAACTGCAGGGAATATAGTTATAAGA
Source organism: Glyphotaelius pellucidus (assembly GCA_936435175.1). NCBI lineage: Eukaryota > Metazoa > Arthropoda > Insecta > Trichoptera > Limnephilidae > Glyphotaelius > Glyphotaelius pellucidus. The sequence continues at coordinate 2,601,175 of OW386539.1, read as the reverse complement.
AGGCTTCTATGTATTTAGAAGGGTTCTATGTATTTAAAATAGCATATTTTACTTCATAATTACTGTTCCATAAAATTATTATGTTTGTTAAATCCAAATGGGCGTATAATATAAATAAATGAAAAGATTCAACAAACTGGGATAATTTGGTTGGCGCAGGACATGCTACAAGGATGGAAGACCGAAATCGACCACCAAAAAGTGTTTTTTTAAATGAAAAATCCTGCAGAAATGAGGAGTGTTTGTTTCAAACTTAGGAGACAGATCTGAGTGCGGAAAAAATCCATACTTCAGCATAAGGAACTACTGGACCCCTACAACACGGTCGATCAATAAGAATTGCATCGATAACTGCTCAACGTTCCTTAGCATGACTGCAGATCACCAACGTATAAATAACAGTTCACAATGAAGTGTTCTTAATATATTCGACGTCAAATGTTGTTTGTACGTTAGCGAACTGTAGTTATCCTAGGGAACATTGAGAAGTTACCGAAAGTTATGGATACAATCCTTATCGATCAACAGATAACAATTTGGGAGGAGTCCTTATCGATCAACAGATAACAATCCTTATCGATCAACAGATTACAATTTGGGAGGAGTCCTTATCGATCAACAGATAACAATTTGGTTAACAATCCTTATCGATCAACAGATAACAATTTGCGAATGGGTACCGCCGCCCCGAGAACCTTTATTGGATAACCAACACCTCTGCCGTAGGTCACCCCAAGTGTTTCGCTGCGAATGGTGGTCTAGCAGGGGTGCCCGGGTTCATGGGATGAGGTTTGTCTAGGTCTTGGAGGCGGATGACCAGGACACGCTGAACCCCAAATTCCTACCCACCCTTAAGCCCTTTTCCTTTCCAGAATTCTCCTCCACTTCCTTTCCTTAAAAAAACCCTCCACACAGCATCCCCAAAAATGGCATAGGCCCTGAGGGAAATTATTTTCCTCAGGTCCTCCTGTGTGGAGTTCATGTAAAAAAAAAAGATTTGCATTATAGTGCTTAAAATGCACATTTTTTGTGAATAACGCTTTCCCAAGATTCCCAACTGTCCAGTGAAATATGGCATGCCCAATTAGGGTGTGTTATGAAGCAAAAGGGAGAGAGTAAGCTAAGGAGATGAGAAAGAGAAAGAATGGGGAGGGACAAAGTTGACGATATTAATGTAAAGCGCTACCAACCGGAGTTTTATTTCAGTGAACTGAAAACTGTTCTCATAAAAGCTCTCTCTAAAATGATTTAATTTTTGGTGTACCAATTATACTAGCAGAAGTATGCCAGGTTATTTTTTAGGATTAAGTCCCCTTTTTCTACTAGGTTATGTGTTCTATGGAAACAAGGCAGCCCTAGCATCCAAACAATGCAACAACTAAATACTTAAAGATATAATGACCAAGGAATTAATTAATAGTCATGTTGAGCCTAGTCCTACATAGCAGGCTGCGAGATTACGTCATGTTGTGGCTCGATTCGCACACAAAATGTCGCACATCGCCGACACATTTCCGCGAAATAAATAAATAAGCGACGTCAAGGCTCCGTTACTTTCGATTTAGTGGCGCATTCTTCCAAATCCCTCAGCGGCAAGTCAACTGATTTTTTAAAGCTTCTGTTCCAAAGGTGTTGGAATCTCACAAAGGCAAAGAAGTCTCGTAAGGGAACTACGTATTTAAAAATAAAATATTTTATACGAGTAGCTTTAGCTGCTGTTAAGTTTATTATTGTTTTTTCATTACCGCCTTTGGTATTGAATTTGATTTTATTTAATTTCTTTTGACGTGATAACGTCTTATAAATCGATGAACACCGGCTGCATGCACGAAAAAGCATGACTCATTGTCACGTTCCGCCTGAACCTAGCGTGCAAGCGAGAGGGCGAACAAGCGACGGAGAGGCACGATCGGCCTAAGAGTTCGGCTTATGACGCGTCAATGCAATTTTTCATCAATGTTGTCTTATGACGTTATCACGTAAAATTATCGTCCGTAAACCGACTTTACGTACAACCAAATGTTCTTATTTTATTTTATTGCAATGTTTTATTTCATACTAGCTGGGTTACCCGGCTTCGTTCAGGACAACATTCTGAAATGTTCCACAATGATATTTCCGATTCCCTATTCCCGAACATTCCACGACATACTCCGCCACTCCTTCCAGAACTTTCTAGAGTTCTTATGGAACTTACTAGAATTTTCCGGAAGACTGTTCTAGAAATTTCAAAAGGGCAAAACTTCCAGCCCCTATATCTTCAAAAGCACGCCTTTTAGGTAAAAACGGGAACCGTCATCCTGGAGGGGGGATAGAGATCTACCACACCATATAACACCCTTGATCGTACCGGGGCTTGTTTCTGAGTTTTTGCGAGTCGCCCGTTTTTTTGACATTATTTCTTAATATATATATTGAATATTGATTATCAAATTGTAAAATGGGGGCCTCAGCACGGGTGAGGCCACTATTATCAAATAATGTTTTAATGACTATCTAAAATATGTAAAATTACAAAATTAAAAATTTAAATACTTAACCACGTATTGAGGATAATGTTAATTTAATGGTGTTTATTACACATAAAATCATTATAAAGCAGCAAAAAATACCAAACGGCGAGCTCCTAGCATCGTGAAATTTGTACACTTTTCTTCTGTGGCGGAAATATCAAAACCGACACAGTTTATAATACGGGGTTACCCAACTTATTTAAGCTCGCTACGTTATTTTCATCATGAGCTATAAAGCTTTGAAATATCGTTTAATTCAATTTAACCTTCGTTATTTATTTTTGGGATGTTATGGCGTGTTGCGCTTCCTTGTTTAGCCAACGTTTCGGACAGCATTACAGTGTCTACTATCACCAATGCAGATGATGGACACTGAAACGTTGTCCAAAACGTTGGCTAAAGAAGGAGGTAGCGCAACACGACCTAAGACCCCGAAAATAAATAACTTACTACATTTGGCCATGAAAATTTAAAATCATTAATTTAACTGTGAAAAAAAAGAAAAGAAGCTATAATAATTTATTATTTTACTATAATGATAAAAGAAAAATAGTGTGTGCAATTCACACGCGGTAGAAGTGAAACCTTCAGAAAACTAAAAAAGACAAGCGTGGGGAGGCTACGGAGCAATAAAAATTTATAAATAAAAATTTTAAAATCGAGTGCAGTTCACACGCGGTAGAAGCCCACACAATCTCATCCAATAGGAGCCTTGAAAAGTGACCTCATTATCAAAACGGCCAACGCGGTACCTAAGGTTTCATTCTATTTCATTATCTCGCAGGCTAAATCTTATAGATATGTGTGTTTGTCTATTTTTAGCGTCATTTCTGTTTCATCGAGTTTCAAATCACAACGGTGCTAAAGAAGTTTCACTTAAAAAAATAAAATTAAAAAAATGTATTTAAAATCGAGCTTTAATAAACTTTTATTTTTTGTTTCAAAAATGAAAGTTAAGCGTCCCGGGTTATAAATATTCCGACTAATTGATTTCATCATACTAACATCGTTATGAGCGTAAATGTTGCGTGTACAATGACAAAGGACTCACAGAGCTAGCAGAGGAATTAATCCCAAAATCTAACACCTAGATACCGACGCATTTGACAGATAATAACAGGAAATAACTGAGTGTATTTATCATGTAATATGTATTGTATTGTAGCTATCTATAAGTTTCCTAGTATCCAAATATCAACCGCGTATCACGTGTACCAAGGCTAAAGTGGTCACTCAAGCTTTATCTATCGAAGCACGGTAAATCCAACGTGATGCCAATTTCTAGGTGTTTACATCACGATTAAAACATACCAAAACCACAATCAACAAAAAACTTGTCTCATACCTTGACAGACCCAATAGGAACCCAACCAATATGTAAGTGTTCTAACTTGTCTAGGTAGATACGAGTTACCGTCCAAAGGTCAAAGAACAACAAAGCAAAGCCAAAACATGCAATACACAAGAAGATAAAAACGATATGAAAATCTGAGAGTCAATCTATAATATAATCATGATTTATTTTTGGGGTACTACACCATGTTGCGCTATGTCCTTCAGCCAACGTTTCGGACAGCGTCCATTATCAGGGCAAATGTGTAGTCAATGGTGGTGTGTACTTATGTGTGTAGATACGATACGTGTTGCCAGCTCCAATACTCTACGATCGGGAATTACAGTATAATTTAAAATGGTTTTCTGCGTTTAGTTTTACTGTAGCCGTCTACACTAAAGAGTAGTCTAGTGTAACCCATAACAAAAACTATTGAGCTTAGCCTTTGAAAATTTCAATTGCTGCCATACGATTTGAAAAAATATTGCTCGACACCTAAATTTGCCCTATTGTTAAAAAAATGGCTATTGGAATCAGATTTTCTTTATTGACTGACTCCTAGTGCACTTTAAAAAAAAAAAAAATTTTTTTTTTTTTAGACATATTCTTATTATTATTATTATTTTTATACTTATTTTTGTTTTTATTATGTATTTTATTAAATTGAAATATTTTTTTCCTGTATTGTATTATACTTAACTGTACTATGTTTCTGTCCACACTGTTCCTGCCGACAAGCTACTTGCAGTAGCTTTGCAGGTATAATGTAAACATGAAAAAAAAAAAAAAAAAAAAAAAAAAAAAAAAAAAATGAGGCGTGCGCTATATGTTCTGGGTCTTCCCAGGACTTCAGGAACAAATCCTAAGTAATTTATATACAACATGCCTATATAAGCTCACACATTACCACTATCGATTACACATCTGCCGTGCCGATGGACACTGTAACGCTGTCCGAAATGTTGACTAAAGAAGAAGGTAGCGCAACGCCATAATACGCCACAAATAAATCACACGGCATAATACCCCAAAAATAAATCACGATAATACTTTTGACCGTGGAAATCTAAAATCATATCCAATTAATATATTAAACCCCTTAGGCCTCGATCGTATTTTGTCAGAGGTTCAAAATGTTTCCGCTTTGCAGTAAAATACAAATAAATGGAATATTTCTGAATATATTCGAAAACTAAAAACTGTTTTGGAAAAGTGATTAAATAAGCTTTCAAATTGCTTAATTAGAAATAATCATATAATTTTTGAAATATACAAATTTTTTATGCAAACATAAAGAAGTTTTAAAAATGGCTCAGCTTACGTTTTATCTAACTAATATCTAGAACGAAAAAAATAAAACATTTTTAGTTTTTTTGGCAAATAAATTATAAACGTTACCGTCAACTCACCTTTTTGTCGTTACGTGTAGGTACAAAAAATTTATTTATTTATTTATTTATTTATTTATTTATTTATTTATTTGAACAAAAATACATACACATTATAAGAAAACTTTGACTGTCCAACTAAGAGATTTCCCGTTTTAGGACAGTCGAATTGCCTGGTTTAGTTCACATTAGGTAGTTAGTAAATACTAGTAAATGAATGAGGGCATAAGTGCTGATTACATTTGTATTTGTTAAATCTACAGTCAAGTGCAAGATTAAAAGCAATAAAACAATTAAATTTAATATTAATAGTAAAAAGCTACTGAGAAGAGTTACCAAGTACAAAAAATTTGAATGATAATATATTAAAGCTACAAAGAAAAAAATAAAAATAAGAACTCATTGGTTTGTGAAACAGAAAAATAAAAACTAAATCTTTCTTCGATGTACAATTTTTGATAGTACATAATATAATTACAGTACATAATTAATAAAATATTCTCAAAGATTCATAATTTTTTTTTCAAATTGCGGTCGGAAACTTTGGATTCATAAAGCTGTACATTTTAATTATTTTGGGGTTAAAATTTGAATATAAAGCGTGGCATTTTTTTCTAACACCGTTCACACGTTAAGATCACATTTCTAACGTAACCTCTTGATATTGAGGCAGACTCAGCGAGACCTGAGTGAGTTGTTCCGAAAACTGAACAAACAGACTTGACGGGTTAAATTGGTTCACCTACATTAGTATTTTTTTATTGTTTATTATTACGTATTAGTAGGTACTAAGTTATGTTCAAGTAAAGTGTACATTCACATTCCACACAATTCAAGTCGTTAAAATAATCGACTCGGCGACATTTAAACGGCGTACGTTTCTCGCAGCATTTATTAAGTGGATATACCATGTAAATTATTATTGTCTGTGGCTTATTACTTATAACTTACTATCAATATACACAGTGATAAGATCTCACAACAGAACACAGGAGTCTCGGTGCAGGAAGAAATGGCCTTGAAGTTTTTTCAAATGCATCGTGCCTATAATTTAAACTAAATGATATATTGTTTTTGCTATGAAATAAGTAGGTCTGTATTATAAGTTGTGTATTTTTTTACTGGGAAAACAACAAATTTATTTTTTACGAACAACTATTTCTGTTTATACTTCCTGACAAATGGTTGTAATAATTTATAACGTGGTTTTATACTGTGTGTTACCAATAATACAGTTGGACCAATAATACAGATCCTTATCAACTTGCATGGCTTTTTGTGTTGGATATTTTGAAATGCCTGTATGCTTTGAAAAGGGATTTGAAAAGAATTAAAAATTTTTAATGCTTGAAATATTTGCTTAGATACTTTTAAAAATTAATAATATATGTGTTTTTTTAAAGAAATCAGCTTTAAATTGGGAAGGGGTATGGGTACCACCGCCCCGGGAACCGATTGCTGGTTAACCAGCACCTCTGCCACAGGTCACCCCAAGTGGTTCGCAACGTTTGGTGACTTACCAGGGTGCCCGGAATTGTCTGGTTGAGGACCTAACCTAACCTAACCCAACCTCGATCTCTACTCTCATCGCAGTGGGTGGGTTGGATTCATACGTCCGCTACTCCTGGACACACCCAGAATCCTACCCACCCCTCATATCATTTTCTCTCCCAGAACGTCCTCTCCTTCTTTTTTAAAAAGTCCCTCCATACAGCATCGCCAAAGATGACATACGCCCTGAGGGGAATTATTTTCCTCAAGGTTCCTGTGTGGAAATAACAAAAAAAAACGTAAATTCACATTCATCCTGCTAGCGCCCACTCTTATCATAACCGAAACCTTTAAGTGGAACTGCCCTCGCACCAGTCACATACATTTCACAGTTATCTGGTGAGGCATTTTCTTCTACTACGTATTCCATCATTTTTTTACAGGATTATCAAAATTCATTTAAAAGTTATCAAATATCAAACACCGTGATTATTAAATACATAAAATAAAATTATTGCAAACAGCAAAGTAATGTCTTCCGCTATAATTTATTAGTCACTTGCTTAAAAAACATTTGGTTAAAAAAACTGGTGCCGGGAACGGGTATGTGCTCCAGTTCCGGCCAAAAGCCCATTGATCCACTTCTCCCTGCTCCAGACCCAGACCCGGGATTTGCTCGGAAGCCCTGCTTAGAAGAGACATAGATTTGCGGGCTTATCTCTACATCTGCTCTGTCCTGCGTTAAAACTAGAGTGAGCTGATTCATATTTTATGTAATGGGCTCGATTGCTAATGAACCAGGATTTGAAGCAAATATACGTGGGGGGACCCAAAAGTAATGAGATCCGGTGGAGGGGAGAAGTGGAGGGGGAACGGGTTTTGTGTGGTCGGCTGTTGAACGGAAACTCTTTCTCGGTCAGTGTGCGAAGCCGTGTTGCTGTGGGTCCACGCGTTGGTCCAAAGTTCAATTTTAAGTAGATCAAGATTTCTTCTTTCGGCGAAAATGCGAAAGTTTCCTCTCTGAGGATCAAAGACAGCCTTCGCCTTCAAGGCTGCCACGAATTGATAATTCAGCGGGAAGACAACCCAAATTTTTTCCAAGGTGATGAGTGATACTAAGCTTCGTCGTGAAATTTTGGTCTCCGGTGACATTTTTTATGTTGTTTTCAACTTAAAATATAACCATCAGGTACAAATTGTTAAGGGCGGGTTTAGGGGTTGGTTGTTCACTCGGCTGAGTGATCAATTACGATATGTGAAAGAATTTTGTGTAATTTTAAGAAAAAAAAAAAAAAAAACTTCTAAAACGTCGCCAGTGGGCTAAATTTCATAAACATTTTTACTCCAAATAATATCAGGAATTACTGGTTAAAGTAGACAAGTACGTCCCTTGTGCTATCAGTTATAAATATTGTGATATTTTCATCGAAATAATAAAATATGAATAAAACATTTATTTTTAACTTTGAGTAATAAAAACAGATCAATAGATTATTTTAACATTTTTTACTAGAATAGAAGAGATATTATTAATAGTGTAATAACATACACACGTGTCAAGTATGGATTTAGTATGAATAGGTAGGAGTACTAGGTAGATACATATATATTAATTTATTATGTAATGTAGATATTGTAAGCTCTCGCAATGCCGGGGACATAAGCTAGTTGATAATATTTATAGGTATTACCTATTAACCTCTCTTTGATTTAAATGCATCGTAGGAAGAGGAGAAGTTTACAACGGGGCTATCAGCGACATATATCCATTTCCAATTTGATTCCCTAAAATCAGAGCTGCTTTTAACATTCAGCGCTTAACTGCCCCTTTCCCAGTGTTATTTCTAATTTAAATACTTTTACCCTTACTAATAGACTTGCTTTAAAAATTACACAACTCTAGATTTAATCCGTTGTGTAAAATTGAAAACGCGATTATTAGAAAGGCCCTTTAATAATGTTATGACATATAAAGGATACTTCCGAAACCAGTCGACAGTTTTTATTAAAGTTTATAAAAATAGACCCTTCTATCCGATTTAAAGCGCGGTTTACAAGACTGACATTTTTATTGCAACAGCTCTCTTTTTTTTCTTCAATGGTATATGACATTGATGAGAATAACCTTCAAAAGTTATAAAAACAGAATTATTCTAATAAAAATTGAATATTCAATTAGATTTTACGAAAAAGGGTCAATAGGTCCAAATAAATAAAATCGGATACATTTATCCGAGACACTATCTAAGTTTCAAACCACTTCCAGTAGTTGCCAATAATACGGAGAAAAAAATGTCGATAGTCAATTAAGATAATATTGATAAATCAAAAATTTTAAATATGAGATTGACAAATACAACGTTGAAAAAAGAGGTGGCTATAGTTCAATTGGTAAGGCGTTTGTCCCGGTAATATATGACCGTTAAGGCGGCGCTTCCCCGCTCAAAAAGAAGAAGATGGAGAGATGTGTAATTACGAATGTTGGACAGAGCGCGCTAATATTTTAAATGATGAAATTGAAGCGTAAATTGTGAAAATGTTTAATAAAACGACTTGTTTAAAATAGATCAAAAATCTCGTGGAAGATATCTTAAGTATCATTTAAAGAAACATTGTGAATTTTTTCAAAACTTTAACTTGTAAAATAATAGAAACAGATGTGTTTTTAATAATTTTCGGAGCATACTTAGCGATTTTTTTCTATCGAGGGAATTTCATATAATTTGCGTTTCTACGTATTATCTTAAAAAATTACTTTTTTTTTAAGAACTTAAAAACTTCAAATGTTTAAGGGAGATATGTAAGAAATCGGTAGAAATTCGAGTAGCGGCGGCTTAACCTGTGTTCAAATCCCTGTTGTGAACGTTATCTTTTTATTTTTCTATCTTGTTCTCTTTCATATTTTCGTTTAGATTATTAGTGTTATTTTTTTCTTCAATGATATATTACTCCCTTTGTAGGACAGTTGGAATAATAATAATTCGGGTGGGGGTCTGCATGCAGTCCTGCAAAAGCTGCTGTGCTGTAAATCGGACCATGGGTAGCGCGTTTAAAAACAAAGTAATCGTAATAAAACGACCTCGCTGTTGAGCTTCTTTAAAAAAATTACGAAATAGTCTAGTCTACACCAATACTATTTTACGATAAAATTTATCATTATAAAAAAGCCGATCTGGCCTTATCAGCGTGTTTTCATGGGTTTAATTACAGCCGAATCTGTTTTGTCATAATTTGCAATAAAATACACAAGCAAGTAGGATTTCTAACCGGTTTCGCATACAATTATCGTTAATTTTATCGTGCAAAAGATTACGACATTAAATGTTACAATCAGAGGAATTGATAAGAGTATTATTATGTTAATCAAATAAAACAGTAAATATTTTTTTAAATAATCTGATTTGGTTGTTTGAAACATAAAATAAGGCGATGCATTACAAATTAATGCAAAAGCGTGTGATTTTGGTTAGAAAATTAGATCGCCCAGAAACATTTTCCAAAAAATTTAAAAATTGAAAAAAATCGAGTATTTTTTTACTAGTCTTTTTATAAACCCAGAAAAATAAGACCCGATGGCCGAGTTGGTAAAGGTACTGCATCCCGGTTAGACATGAGATCTTGGGTTCGAAACCCAGTTGCGATTGTTATTTTTTTTTAACTTTCTGTGTCTCGTTCTAGTTCATATTTCGTTTAGCTATTAATAATATCGTCTTTTTCAATGTATTTTTTATTTAAAAGACATAGCGAATATCCAACCGGTATACTACTGAGAAATGGTTAATTTAAATAAAGCCATTAAAGATTTTTTTTTTATTTCAGTGGCAAATTTGACAAAAAAAAAATATTTTCAATTTCCCACATCCACAATGATGAAATATACAAATTAACCGTAAAAATTGGTTGCCTGTAAAGTCGACTTACGGACGATAATTTTGCGTGATAACGTCATATAACAACGATGGAGTGCAAGAGAGATAGATGCGTCACAAGCCGAACGCTTAGGCCGAACGCTCGTTCCGCGCTCTCGCTTGCACGCTCGGCTCTGGCGGAACGTGGCAATGGGATATGCTTTTTCGAGAGTGCATCCGGCGTTCATCGATTTATAAGACATTTATCACGTCAAAAATTTTATCAAATATATTTTACTTTGTGAATAAGTACACGATATATCTTACTTTCCACCTAGTGAAATACCGTTGAAATACTGTTCAGAATCGAGACATAACTTGAAATGGTTTTAGCCGTATTTGGTGAGCAGATCTGAATAGCCAGGTATTTTTCATTTTGTCTCTTCCTCATCTTCTTCCTCTCCACCCTTACAATACAATCTAATTGGGGATGCCATAATTTTTATTTTATTTATCAAAAGTATACAATACAGAATATAGTATATTATATAAAGCATTGTACTCCCAGGAGTTAATAAACTCATTGCGGGCATGATACGCATTACATGAAACATATAGCTGTATGTATTAAATGGACATATGATGGGGACATACACAACATTATTATTTCAGATAGTCATTAATAAGATGAAGTTTGAGCATGTTAGTTTGGGTCTTTTTACATTGACTTGCACGTTTGATCTCGTTGGGTAGTTGATTATATTTTGTGTGAGCTATGTATTCTAGGGATCTTAGTCCATATTTTGTTGATTTGATTTTTGGTATATGAAGTTTGTTGTGATTTCTTGTGTTGTGTTGGTGTAATCCCACTGGTTCCTTTCAGTTGGGACTCTTGTGCCGCTTACCTATTTAAAGAAAAAATAAGAACGACTAAAACATCAAACTAAATAATGTCCAATAGTAATTATTCATATTGTACAGCATTGAATGAGTAGGTATGGTATTCAAATGCGCCTAACTACATAGATATGTAATGTATGTAGTTGGGCCCACACACAACAGAAGATTGTGTGACTTATCACATCGCGACGCTGCAAAGAGTTAATAGGTGACAAGTCAAGACAAGAACAATACTTTTCTAAGGGTCAGTTGTTTCGCAGAAATTCAAATGTAACCCTGTCATCAAATGGCTATTCAGCACCATTTTTTTACATTTAAAAGACACCGTGAGACGACATTAATTCTAGATGCGTTTCAGGTTTATATCAAATTGTAAAAAAACAGACAATAACATGATGGTTGTCCTCTTATGTTGATCACAATTGTTTCAAAAGCTGAAACGGGCTTAGAATCGACACAAAAATACGTTTAACGAGTGTCAAAAAATAACAGAAAGAGGCTGAGTGGCCATTTTTACGTTAGGTCCAAGCAGGAGGAAAAAATCCCTCGTGTCATCTTTGGGGATGCTGTGTGGAGGGTCTTTTTAGGGAAAGGAAGGAGAGGAAGTCCTGGGAAGGCAAAAGGGTGGATAAGAATCTTGGAGACAATGTGTTCGGTAGTGACGGACGTATGAATCCATCCCTCCCATAGCGATGCAAGGCGATGGATCGAGAGAGTACGTACGGCTGGAGAGGTCTAGGTTAGATCTCCCTCTACCAGCCTCTCCAGATCCGGAGCGCATTCGCCGCCAAAAACTAGATAAACCTCACCCAATGAACCTGGGCACCCCTACTAAGTCACCAAACGTAGCGAACCACTTGGGGTGACCTATGGCAGGGGTGTTGATTATCCAAAAATTCCGAACATTTATGACTTTGCGGCACGTGAATTTCTGCCAGAAAATCAGGCTTTAGATCGACTCGAAAATCAAACAGAATGAAGTATGTACAATAAATGTTATTAATATTAAACAGCATTGAGTTCCATATTCTTAAATAAATAATATCATAATTAAATACTTGGACGCACATGACTTCACATCGCATCGCTGTAAATGTGATAAGTGATATGTGATAAGAAAGACAAGAGATGAACACAATAATATTGTAATTCGCAGATAAAGCTGTGACGGCCATGCCATGTTCCATGTCGGCTGTGGAGTGTTGCTGGTTGCTGGTGGCTCCGACTCGCGGCTGAATGTTGGATGTTGCCTCGTCCAATATTGACTGTGGAGTTTATTATATTGTTTCGTTGTTTGGGGAGGGGGCAGCGGCGGCAGGGGGAGGGTGTTTGCTCAAGCAAGGTCACCGCACAGTGTGAGCTACTGGCCGGATGAAAAGTCACCGAAACAGCTACTCGGATACCGGGTTGTCCACAAATTACAACCTCTACAACTTTCAACCAAAACAATTTTTACGATTTTTAAGGTGAAAACTTCTTCGGCACCGTTGTGATTTGAAACTCGATGTAACGAAAAATAGCGATACTAAAAAGAGACAAACATCTATAGGAAGCCTGCGAGAAAATGAGATAGTTACCTATAATCGGTCTCCTCTTTGTGCGGTGCGTCGTAGCCTCCTCTTGTCTACTTTAGTTTACTGAAGGTTTTACTTCTACTTAGGTATTCCTCAGTATAATAACACCAAACTTTAATACCGGCCTGACTTGAAACAGAAATCGTCGCAATAGACGAGTTTAAGGTCAGAAAAGTGGCATGTCTCACGTATGTTTTCACTGTTGCACGTATGTTTTCACACGTCTTTCTCTTTCGCTTAAGTTAATTTTAAAGTCAGTAACTGCGCGAGAATGGATCTATCATGTTCAGGCCGGCATTAAAGTTAGGCGTATATTATACCTACTACAGGATACTTTTTGAAAGACTTGGGTTCTTTGAATCACAGTGATTGTTAATTGTCGTATTGCAATATATAATTTTGATTCGGAGGACTGACATCATTTCTGACTAAAAGCTCTAGAATTATAATGATTCTGCACATCTACCTTCGGTTACCTTCGGCACATCTCGGAAATGAGAAACATGTGATCCGAAGAGCCCATAAACAACTAAAATATTGTGAGAAGTAACTAATCGTAGACTATTTATGATACGAGTACATTATATTATAGTTTATTTGATATTTCAAAGTTTCGTATCTAGTGATGAAAATGACTTGGCGAGTTGAAAATTTCAAGCAGAAAAATCTGTGTAAATTTTAAGCGTTAGCGTTAACCATTTGAGAATTTCTTAAGCTTCAAAAACAAATAAACAAATTATCTAAGATACTTGAGATAAACTTTAATTTGCCTTTTAGCAAACTTGAAAAATTACGACTTCTGTCTAATGTCATAAACAAATACAAGACACTTTTTATGCATACTAATGAACAACAAAACGAAAGACAGCTTACGAAAAGGATAGCCATTCAAATAATGTGTATACGGGTTGTCCACTGGACCTAGTCCAGTGAAACTAAGCGCATTATCCCAATAACGTAACTTATCTCTATTAATTTATTTAATAATCTGTCAAAGGTACAAACCGGACAAATAGGCATATCGAATAAATTAATTCATAAAATAATTTTAGTAATTTTGAAAATTAAAAATTCATTGAACTTGAAAAACCTTACGCATTACGCATTATTCTTACGCAAAATTATCTATTTATCACAGACAACCCAAATAAGTGTGTTTAAAAAACAACAAAAAGTTATTGAATGATCCATTAACATTGATTTTCCAAAAAATTGTTGCACAGCTGGACATTTCCCATAGCAACATCTTATTATCCGAACTGATCTAACTATAATTATTGTTCTAGTCTGCCTGTCTAAAATCATGTTCAATAAACGGGAGATATATATTTGATTGACAGGATAACGAATATGTGAATTAATTAACTGGTTCAATTCTCAGCATGGTGTTTTTTTTCTTGATAAATTTAACAAATAAATATATTAAGTAAAAGTAATAATTTATGTACCAATACTTTGTGGGCGCACTGTGAAATAGTCAACGAAATTGAAATTAAGTACTAGGTACACACGAGTATGCAAATTTACTGTCTTACGTCACAAATGTTTATTATTTTGAATGTTGAATAAGATATTCCATTGTTAAATACATTAATAAAAATATATAAATAAAACGTTTATTAGACAACAACCAGGTAATCTAAAGATGTAGGCATATATTATTATTATGTTATGGCACGTGTAATGAATTATTGTTAACAATAATTACCAGTGAAGATTGTCATTATTGCTAATTACAATAAATTTAAATAAAACTTGTAGACCTAGATTTTTTTTTATAGATTGTTATGCACTTGCAAACAAAATTTTTGTATTCCTTTTATTTCCCGTCGGATACAAGCTATAAAATGTGTAACTAGAATAATGTAGGATTATAATGCAAATAACAAAAATATATCATAAAACACTAAACATTGTTTTATAGCACTTTTTATCGGCATTTTTTTGTGATAACTCATTAGAACCAAAGCTAAATTAGGGCTAATTTATAGTTAAACATGTGAAAAAGCTAAGATTCAAGCGAAACCCTACCAACAGTAGAACAAACTTTAGAAAAAATTCCCCGATTCCTCGAATATGTGCGCAATACAACGAATTGTTTCACAACGTAGACATTTTTAATTTAAACCTTCAGAAGTATCGAATAGAAGTAACGCGTGCGATATTGGATTGATACGGAGTGTGGAAGGTATCGAGAGCATCTCATATCCTTATCCTATATTCTCCCTCTCCTCCCGCTCCTCTCCCCTTCCTAAGTCTAAAATTTAGCTTAAGATAAATTAAAACTCCATATAGAAAATATATTAGCATAAGAAATTCTTTTGGCTTCACTGCAGTTAACATGTATATTTTTATGTCTATTGTATGTATATAAGCTGTTTGTTTCTTACAAATAAAATAAAATAAAATAAATAAAATAAAACATTAAACATATTAAAAATAAATTGTTTAAAACCAAAATAATGTGCTCTCTTTTGTATTTATAAATGTTTACTTCCTACAAAAATAGTACAAAACTTTGTTTTACAGAACTAGTTTAAGTGATATTTTTCTACGACAACTGGTTTGAACCAAAACTAAATTAGAGCTTACTTATAGTTAGAAACATATCGTGAAAAGGCGAAATCTCAAGCGAAACCCTGGCAGCATTAAACGTATTAAAGATAAGTTGTATAAAACCAAAATAATGTGCTATATTTTGTATTTATAAGTGTTTGCTCCCCTAAAATAGTATTCCATAGAAAGTATTAGCTTTCCACCCTTTGCGATGATGCACAAGTTTAAAATAAAGTCACCTTATTGAATAATAGGTGTTAGGGAAGAACCGCCATGGCTGCGTAACATAAAATTGCGTTGCAGTATTTTCCTACCCTTGAACTTTAAGTGAGGGGGTGGGAAGTGCTGGGTTACGTGCGCCGCCCGAGCCTAGCTTTTCGCCCTATGCCGAGGCGATACATACTGACCGACACTAGGGGGCTCGATCTAACCAATAATTATATGTAATCCTACTGGGCTTTAGTATATTTTCCGTGCACGAATGAATATGCACGACAGACGATAGCGTATAAATAATACCATAGAAGATCGTCGTTTAATTCGTGGGTTTGAGAAAATCGTATCGGGATTCGGTATTTTTCAAGGTGTCGATAGTTTAATGTGGTTTTCGTTTAGAGTTTAGCATACAAATGGCCCGTTTATATTCGCAACTTAAATGCAATAGTCAGTTTAGCGGCTTCAATACATGTATATTAATCTAAATTCTGGAGCTAATCAGACACACTTTATCAGATACATAGTTAAATTTCAAATTGAAATACCTTAGCAAATCACATACATTTTATCAGATATATTGTGGTTAGTCTAGGTCGAGAAGCTTCATTTATTAATAATTACTATAATTAGTTTAGGAGTTTAGAGATACATTTGAAAAAGAGGCATGCGATATTCTTGTTGAAGTAATGTGTTGGTTGCGCAGTGTCTGGATTCTAGATTACTCTCGTGTTCAGGGAAGCTGGTATGTATCTCAAGCGGATAGCGGAGCAACTGTCGTCATGTAGAATATTGGCAAGTCTCCCAGAGGGGACGATGACTAGTCACTGCTGATGGGTGCTGGCTTACTGGCCGCTGTGAGTCAATATGCACCGCAAGACGCTTCAAATACTTCAATACAGACACTCGACAGTGTTTTCCGGATTGTTCCGAACTTCAAAGAGGCTGAAATTGCTTCCATTCAAACCGACTCCTTTGATGAAATATTTAAGGTTTCTCAAATTCTTGGCCCGGTGTTATTTCATATTTCGTAAGGGCTTATTTCAATTAATTACAATATTAAGTACATATAATCAAGGTTTGTTTTATGTTACGGACGTCTACTTTACATTTGCATTACGTAATATAATCATAATATGATTGTGATAAATAATTAAATTAATTCACATAATTCTGTTCAGTCTAACTCGACTAATACCCACACATGGCCATTTCTTACATCGAAGAGGTTATAGATGAATATTCAAATGGAATATCGTTGACATTGAAACCACAAAAACCACGAGGAAATAAAATTGGGCAAGTGATATGACGCGTCGTCATATCACTTGCCCAACAAAAGATTCAGTGAAAATATTAAATATTCATAACCGTATAAAAGATATTTGATATGTGTGCATTCTGTTACGGAACTTGTTAGAGCTACTTCGAGAGACGTGTTATGTTTACTATCATAAAATACTTAATTGCATAATTAGGTGGGTATGTACATCTACTGGTTCCGAGTAGCTGTGACTTGTTTGGTGTTTACACCGGTCTCGGAGTTACGCCGGAGCGCAAAATAACGCATCAATTTATCCTTATCCCGTATGGCATATTATAAAACGCTAAAGTGTTGCCGTGAAGGTAGTCTGTCGTACATAGTACCTACACACATGCAAAGCGAGATATTTTTTGCGAATTGCGGCATCTATCAGCAAACATTGCCCGATATGATAAGGAGCCTTTTCACCGCACGCGATAGGGGACCTTACACGCAGGTAAACCACTCGTCGTGTTGATAAGATGGTAAGTTTTCTCTATCACTCCAACACCAGCACACCAGTAGAGCAGGTAGGTATAACAGCACGATCCTTGCAGCACACCGCACCACCATGTGGCGGGATAAACAAACAGACATCCGGAGAAGGAAGGAAACTCACCGAGAACAGCTAACATCCTAGGCCGCGGGTCGCTGTAGGAAGTTTCAGCTCGAAGGCACCAGCACCCCACACCACATACAGGCGAAGAAGATCTTCCTCGGTTGGCGGGGAATCTCAACACAGGCCAATACAAACACGAGAGTTCTTCAACAGTTCAGTTTTAACACAACTAGAGGCTTCGGACACTCACGAAGGTGCACTACACAACAACAGATCGCGGGAAAACTGGACCGGGTGGAAAATGGACAGCGCGGGAGAACTTCGAAGAAGCGTCGGTGAGTCGACTCTCGATCGAACTTCGGTAGGGAACTCTGAGAGGATCGGCGAGAGAGAGTGAAGATCACTGGCCCACGACGACCCGAGAATGTCTGATAAGTGACGAGATGGAGATAAGATGACGATAACGGTAGCAGTCTTGGACCTGGCGCGAGACACGAGAACGGCGCGGCACACACTTTGACTCCACGAACTGAGCTAGAGACGAGTTAGTTGCTCGCTAGTTACGAGTACTGGTACTGAGATGAGACGCAGTGCTTCAAGTCGCAAGAGATGTTGAAACGAATGCGTTCACGCGGGACGGCCGGTCGCTACTGTTTACGGCGCGAGAGGAGGCGATAGAGCGCCGCAGCCGCCAGCCCATTGGTCGATAGCGCGTGACGTAGGCGCCCGGGGAGGGGGGTGCGGGCGAGAGGCAGCTAGCGCCGTCTCGCGCGTCAGCTGCTCGCCAGTACTCAGTGCCGCCAGCCGCCAGCTTTCGGAGGAAAGCGGGAAAACCTGGCGGGAGGGAACTGAACGAGCTGAAAGAACTGAAGAAACGTCTTCTCCGTTCTCTCTCATATAGGAATTATTAATTATTACTAACACATTAAGGCAGAGCACTACGAAGTAATGCTAAATCGTGGGTTTTACGTTTGAAAATTTGATCGCTTAGAAATAGTTCAGATGCTTTCATTAAATACTGTGACTAGAAAAAATAATTGAGCTTTTTGAAAAACATAAAATATCAGGCCTATAAAAATTGCTTTAGTTCAAAATATCCTACTTACGAGCACGTTTTCGGTTAATGTCGAAATTTAATTCGTTAGAAAATGATGGTGAAATATGTCAATATATGTCTTAAGGGGGTATTCTAGTCTAGAAGCATGAATTGTAAGTTTTTTCAGGTGCAATAAAAAAAACAATAATAATGTTGTTTCCATTATTCTATCAAATATTTATTAAAAATTAAAGAATACATAAAATATTAAAAAAAATTAAAAGTTACAGGGTGTTGAAGTGGGGGAGTCTCAAAAATATGGCGCGCCCTGGTTGACACGATTGCAACCCTACTAGCAATTTGAAAAAAAAAAAAACAAAATAATTTTTAATCCAAACAAATGCTGCTATGGCATGAACCTCGGAGAGTTCATAATTTTTTTTTTCGCAAAATGGCGGCCGTCTTGAAATAAAAAGACATTTTTAACAGTTTTTTTTACTTTTCCCAATTTTTTTAGAATAGTAAAAATTAAAATTTTGTTTTAGTTCTGGTCCATGCGAGAGAAGGCTCACGCCAAATTTCAAGTAAATTGGTTTAGTAGAACTTGAGATATTGTCAACCGTCTCAAAAAAAGTCGTTTTGAGAAAAACGCGTTTAAAATTTTGTCCTATTCAGATTCTGGTTAGATTCCGTCTAAACCACGACATTAAAATGGTTATAACCTTTAAAATAATGCGAAATTCGAAAAATCCTTTTGACGGCCTCCGTGGTCCCGAGGCAAGACTCTCGACTCACAATCCGAAGGTCGCGGGTTCGAACCCGGCGTGCGCACATAAATTTTATTTGATTAATTTGTGTTATTTCACAATTTATTCATTTAAAATAATATATAGTATATTTGCGGCACCTTCCAGAGTGGAAGATACTATCAGTATCGCCCTGGTGTAAGACCACCATTCAGAATTGAAACGTTGCTTGAAATGGCTTTAGCCGTGTTTAGTGACCAGATCTGAATAGCCAGGTACTTCCTCACCTTCCTCTTCCCTATCTCCTTCCCCTCCCCACTACCTTCAGCCTCACAACATACCCCAATTAGGGATGCCATAGTCTCACTGGCTCCAGACGGGAGCAGTTGGGACTCTTGTGCGGTATTTCATATAAAAAAAAAAAGAAGATATTTTTGAATATTTAAACTTTGGAAATATGAAGAAAAAAAATGTTTTTCTAGACAATAATACTGCCTTAACTTCGCAAAATAATAAAAAGCACACTTTTTTCTTGCATAAACCTTATTGCCATCTACATAAGGAGTATTATAGCGGATCGATTCTAAATGGTTCACGACGTGACGCATGAAGGTTTAATGAAGGTTTTTCATTGCGATATGACAAGAAACATGATTTATTTGAATAAAAACATTACATTACAAATAAACAAAAGCTTTTATCTCATTATTGCCCAATTTTTATTTTCAAATGTTTCTGGCTATTAACACCCTTCAAGAGCGTTTTAGGCCATCAATTCAATTATAGAAAGGAAAGCTGCTTTATATATTAATTTAATTTAAATGTGAAAATTTCATAATTATATTACGGAAAATTGGAGTCGAGTTCAGACTTAGAATATATGAGTTATAAAGTCTAGTTTTTGGTTAAGATAATTTTAATAAGCTTTTTGTTATGTATGCGGAGTTTCTCAAAGAATTCAAGGCTAATGTAACCGTAACGAGTATGATTAAGAAAAAGAAGCAAGTAGAGAAAAATATATGACGCGAATGTGAATGGCAGAAGAAATCGGGGACGCCCGTGGAAGACATGGCACGACCCAATGAAACAGAGCACGAGCACTATACAAGACAAGGTAATAATTATACAATAAGGGCTGAAAGTGTTAAAAGAAGCATAGGCTATGAGGGTATGCACAATTACGATTTCCTTTAAAAAAAATATATTTTTAATATCAGTGAATAAAATTACATTGTACAATTTTGTACAATGAGAGGACAATTTTGAACACACAGGAGGCCCTGAGGAAAATAATTCCCCTCAGGGCCTATGTCATCTTTGGGGATGCTGTGTGGAGGGTTTTTTTTAAGGAAAGGAAGGGGAGGAGAGTTCTGGGAAGGAAAAGGGTTCAAGGGATGGGTAGGAATCTGGGGTTCAGTGTGTCCTGGTCATCCGCCTAGACCTAGACAAACCTCACCCCATGAAACCGAGCACCCCTGCTCAATCACCAAACGCAGTGAACCACTTGGGGTGAACTATGGCAGAGGTGTTGGTTATCCAATAAAGCTTCCCGGAGCGGCGGTACCCATTCCCGCTTCCCAAAATTGATAATTTTTAAGATTTAATAATATATGAGAATCTAACAGCAATGTGAGATAAGAATAAAATTATGTATATTTATGACACGTATAGCATTGAATTACGGGCTAATAAGCGAAATACGTACATTTTATTAATTATGACAAATAATAAATAAATAAATAATCAATAGATACTTCTGTCGGGCCATGTCAAGAGTCAAAATAACAGAAGAATGTGTGTGTGCCGAGATCGAGTTGTTTGGCGGTCCATCCTCTCTGTCCACCCCCGCGGAGAAACGGAGTGACGGTTAGGCAGTTGTGTATATTCAGCAACTAATTTTTAAAATGTGTATCAAAGCATATAATATCAAATACTTAAACCAAGTTTCCGGAAAATTACGGGTAAAAGTATAGATTAATAAATGTGGGTTTGGAATTCAATGAACAAAACAAAGCATAAAATAAATTTGTTTCGTAAATTATATTAATGACGACATGGCAAATAAAAGTATTTGAACTTAAAATTATGTGATTGCTTTATTATTATACTAGCTGGGTTACCCAGCTTCGCCCAGACAACATTTGAGAGTGTTCTGGAATGTTCCACAATGATTTTCCCAATTCCCTATTCCCGAACATTCGATGACGTACCCCGCCACTCCGTCCAGAATTTTCTAGAGCTCTATCGAACCTTCTAGAACTTTTCGAAAGACTGTTCTAGAAATTTCAGGAGGGCGAAACTTCCTGTCCTCATAGCTTCAAAAGCACGCCCTTTGGGTAAAAACAGGAACCGTCATCATGGAGGGGGGATATAGATCTACTACACCATAAAACTCCCTTGATCGTACCGGGACTCGTTTCTGAGTTTTTGCGGGAGGCACGTTTTTGGACTTTCTTTTATAATATACTCGTACTTTGATTATTAACTTTATTTTCCATTCTTTCTTCTCGTTCTCTATACTATATACTTAATTCATATTTATACGTTTTATATTATATTTTGCTTATTATTCTTCCTGTTATTTCACTAGTAGCTTCTCCACCTAGTAACAACTAAATCTTGATTTACGCATGCTGTAAACATTTTTAATTGGAATTATAATATCTACACACATCCTAATGGCAATTTAATGTAATAATTGTTAACACTCTGTAAATGTTTCAAACAATAAATAAATTACATAGGTATGAAGAAAATGAATATTTTCAACCTTGAACGTCCAATTTATCATCTGAAATTTTCCTTTGGAAGTGAAAATCAATATTTTTTTTTAAACAAAAACGAAGTTCCTGGAAGCGAAAGCCTTCTCGACTTTTCCGTTTCGTATTCACCCACTATTTTCGAAGCCTTCCATTTTCCCAATTTTAACAAACCATACATATATAATATAGGTTGTATGAATTAATATTTAATCAAAAATAGTATCTACTACTTTACCGAAACCCGTAATTTTCTTTGGATAACTTTTAAATAGATTTAATAAATATTTTATTTCTGAATTTCGTAACTCAATTAGCGGACCGAACTATTTTCGTAATTTTAAAATAAAACGAAAATTTACATTTTAAATTTAATTTAAACAATTACGATAATTATAAAATACGTCTAAAATATTAATGAAAATAAAATATAATTTTTAAGGGACTGCGTGGTTGAAGGATAAGGCTCTCGACTACCAATGCGGAGGTCTCGGTTCGAATTCTTATTGATTAATGATTAAATAAAGTAAGTTTTATTTAATTAATTTTTGTTTTTTAACAATTGGTTTATTAAAAATAATGTAAGGTATATTTGCGGTGTATTCCAGAGTGGAAGAAAATGTTAACATCGCTTTGATGTATGATCACTATTCAGAATGAAAATGTTGCTTGAAATGGGTTTAACTGTGTTTGGTGACCAGATCTGTAAAGCCAGGTATTTCTCCACCTTCCTCTTTCCAACTCCTGCCCCTTCCCACTACCTTCAGCCTCACAATTACCCATGTCTAGTTTAATACTTTATATTATTTTGTTGAAATGTTATTGTTTTTAGATGCTATCTAAACTCTTAAATTTAATAAAACTGAATACTGCATGCATGCGTATACGTTTGTGTATGTATGTTATGTTTGTGTGTACGTGTTTATAGGATTAATATGTTTTTATATGCTAATTGTGTATTAATATGTTCATGCACGCATATTTATGTACCCGTCTCAGAACAGACATCGTCTAGTGAGACGGGTTACAGACTTTTCTTGTATTATATTGTTACTGTAATAAACGCCCGGGTTGCCGGCAATTAAAAAAAAAAAAAATTTACCTCAATTGGGGATACTCACTGGCTCCAGAATATTGGGAGCAGTTGGGACTCCTGTGCGGTATTCACATTAAAAAAAAACGGTTAAAAGACGGAAACAATACTTGTACAGCAATCCAAGAGGTGATTTTTCTAAATAATTATTAAGATTTAAAAATACTGTCGAAGATGTTAATTTACCCAGCCAAAAATATAAATTTTGTATGAAGATTTTCAGGATTTTTCAGTTTGACGATTGCTGAAAAACTTCATGCATTTTTTTCTATTTTTTTAAAACCTAATTTTCGGCTACGTCAATACTGATTATGTGGGTAATCTTGATCAATTTTTAGATTTACATGCCGTGTGGCGCTTCCTCCTTATGTAATCAACGTTTCGGACAGCGTCACAATGTCCATCTTCAGGGCAGACGTGTAGATGGTGAAAAGTGTATATATGTATGTAGAAGTGAAAACATGTTGCGTGGGTCCAACAGAATTCAAGTAAAATAACTAGTTAAATCAATAAGGTTTTAGGCTTTTAGTTTTGGTGTATCCTTTAAGTAACGGATTAAATTAAATGGCTTGGCCCCATCGTATCCATTATATTTGTATAAATGTTTTTTGTGGATTTCAAAATTAATCACGATAATTCTTTTAGCTTTGGCTTGAGCTTTCCTTTCTGAACAGTGTAAAGACAGGGGAACTATATCAGTTAGCCAGCTTAAGAATTTAATAATGTGTTTTGAATTCCTGAAACCAATTCTAAGCAAAACTCCTTCGTTTATCGTGCATCACGCACTTTAAAAAATACACTAGATATAATTTTACAATTTTAACTCTTTAAGGAGTGTGGTGAAGAGAGCGTGGTGTGACTTTAAGGAGTGTGGTGAAGAGAGCGTGGTGTGACTTTAAGGAGTGTGGTGAATCCTAACAACCGCAAATGCTCATCGAATGCTACCACCATTTTTTAACTCATTTTTTATGAATATTATTATTAGTTACACAATATAATAGTTTATATATATTAGTTTACACAATATAGATCGACTGACCACATCCTTTCCCCTCCCTATTTCCCATTTGAAAAGTTTGTTAAAAAATATAATTTTTCTTAATTATCATCTTTTGCGTATCATCATAGTAGAAAACTTAAAATGGTACAATTCATTTAACTTATGTGCTTTATTATTATGCTTGATTTTGATGGAAACTGTTTGTCTCCCAAATAAAATAAAATAAATTAAAACATAAAATTGCATGGGCCTGGATTGTATGAAGAACGAAAAAACATGGTTTTACTACATATGGGTTGTTCTTCTTTTTAACCTACATAAAGTTGTATCCACCAGTTAGTGGAGAAAAATTCAACAGAATTACCAATTTTATTATTTTATAATTAATTTAAAATCTACTGTACTAAAGACGGAACGACTGTGTGCATTTAAAAATAAATATTTGTTTATATATTTGTAGTAAAAATTACGTTTCAGAGTTGTAAATCCCGTGTCTCCCGCCACCTCGACTTGCGTATATTCTATAATGTTACAAAAAAATGATATGACGACATAAAATATAAAACTATTTTTAAGCTCCAAAAGGTATATATAACCTATCATGTAATAGCGATTATTATTTTTTATGATGTTTAATAAAATATTTTAAATATCTCAAAAACTTGTCTCTTACAACTGAAGTTTCATGCGTTAATTCCATCATGTAGGTTGTCATTCGAAATAGGTATACACGCAGCTCGTGTTTGTCACCCCCGTTAGGCATTTTAGGCCTCCTTCCCCCTTGCTACAATTTCCCCTCTAAGATCCAGAGAGAATTCATTTATAGTAAAAAAATCCATGCTTTAGGTGGAAATGTGACAAAGTGGTTTTTTTTATATATAAATACCGCACAAGAGTCCCAACTGCTCCCGTCTGGAGCCAGTGAGACTACGGCATCCCCATTTGGGGTATATTGTGAGGCTGAGGGTAATGGGGATGGGAAGAAGATGGGGAAGAGGAAGGTGGGAAGTACCTGGCTATTCAAATATGGTCACCAATCACGGCCAAAGCCATTTCAAGCAACTTTTCAATTCTGAATGGTGGTCTTACACCAGGGCGATACTGAGAGTATCTTCCACTCTGGAACGTGCCGCAAATATACTGTATACTATTTTAAATTAATTAATTGTGAAATAACACAAATTAATCAAATAAAATTTATTTGCCACGCCGGTATTCGATCCCGCGACCTACGAAATGCTAGTCAATAGCCTTACCGCTGGACTACGCCGGCCGTCGTGGTAAAAGTTATGTAGGTTAAAAAGAAGAACAACCCATACATCTCAGGGATTTAATTTCTACAGCATTCGGTCTACTTTCATCTTTCCTCTGCCAGTTAAAAAAAAAACTGTTTAATTGCATAAAATAAGTGAAATAATGCACTTCTAACGTGCAGCTAGACGGTCTTGTGTCAGGTACATTGAAGCTTTTCCCGGAAACAATGAGCAACGCCAGTAAGTTGAGTATCTTACCCGATTTTCAACGGGCTCAACGGATCGCTAAACAGCCCCAGAAACGCCTAGAAAATAGTGTATACGAGGCAATAACTCGGCGGCAACAGTGTCGGCTTTACGCGCCGCACTCCGCTATCCGCTATCTGGCAGACAGCCAAGCGGCCGACAGCGCTGGCGGATAGTCCGGCCCACTGAACACACAACACACAAGTGTGTCGTGGACACCCAAAGTAAGCTCAAATTTTGCTCACATTTGCAAAATTGATAAAACATATTCATATATTCTAAAAACAGATAATTGATTTCATGAGTCACATAAATGTTTCTGTTTTTCTTCCATTAAAAATCACCATTCAGAATCGAAACGTTGCTAGAAATGGCTTTAGCCGTGTTTGGTGACCAGATCTAAATGTTTATTTATTTTATTTTAAGTTGACAGCAGATCATAAATTATACAATAATACAATGATAATATAGTAAATTATGCCAATTATGAACTTTTCCACTGATGACAGTTAATGATAAAGTGTGACATTATAAAGGTGTTTACTAAATTAGTTTATTTTTTGTTACGATGTGTGAGGAGAAGGGGGCGATGAGGAGAAATATAGGATTAGGATTAAGAGGCTAAGGACGGGAATATATAGGGGGGAGAAGTAGATTGAACTTCCTATTTTGAGTCATGTTGCTTAGTGTCCAATATCCAGGTACTTCCAATCTCCAACTACACCCATGCTCTTAGCCTCATAGTATAGGATGCCATCATCACATGGCCACTGATTCTGGATAGTTAAGAGCAGTTGGGACTCTTGTGCAGATTTCCACAGAAAAGGGGAGTAAATAACCCCATTATATTACGAATTTTGCAAAGCTTTAATAACATCCTAGACGACCAAGAAATCTATTATGAAATTAGAGGACGTCTCCTATTTTTTGTTGAAAATCGACAGTATAATTGATTTTTTAATATCTTAAATGGCGAAGTTATGAGCTTTTAAACTGAACTTTGGTAAAATGTGTACAATTGTATCTAGTGACGTCATGTGCCACATGCAGTACAATTCATATTTCGAAGTGCTGTCCGTATGTGCAGTTATTTTCCATTTTCGGTCGGCCGCAAATATCAACCTTGGGTAATATAATATCTTCGGTACTATTAGGTTTTTCGAAAAGTTTTAAAAGTTAATAATAATAATGTTTGGATGATTTCTATAGCGCCATTTTCGTGAGAAAATCAACTAAAGGGCGCTTTAACCTAAATTGAATCCTAAATTCATAAGCTTGCTAACATGAAATATCGTTGTAGGAGCCAACCTCATTTTTCTGATAATCTGAAAACGTTTGTAAATAACATTAAATTTCCTTTTAGGAGACAAACTCATTTTTCTGATCTAGTGGCTGGGCAGATCACACTTCTAGTGATTGTGTGTTCGGTGGTAGAGCCAGACTACAACTAGTTGCCGGCCAAACAGTGGCCAAATGGAACAAAGATTTTCAGGGAAATTCGGCAACGGCCTTGAACCAAATATCACCGAGGAAATGGAATACTTTTCCCGATGCAAGCAAACAGATAGGTGACGGGGGCTAACTGCGGTCGGTTTGCAGCTGAAGTGCTCGTGTACCGCAAAGGGTTGATTCATAGATATAGAAACAAGGAAGATAGGCGATGAACCATTATTAGTATGAAACCACGCGCACAACGCGAACATCGTCAGGAGTTTTTTTTTCTCAATATATTTCTACTTATTTCACTTTTAAACTGGGGAGTTTACTACAAAAAGAAAATTGGGAGGCGATTACGGGTTCCGCCGCTCCGCAACCATTTAATGGATAACCAACACCTCTGCCATAGTCACCTATGCTATGTTTAGTAAACACGCGCGATACTCGCTCTAATGCGATTTACCTTGTAACTAATTCTGCTAGTAATTATTTTGTTAACTCTCCTCTGCAAAGACTTCATATACTCGGAAATAAATATTCCTCTATAGACGTTTATCGTCATCAATCGATGTCAAAATTTAAACTCAGTGTATTAGAACAATTAAAATAAATCTATTAATATCATGCACTATATAGCACCTTAATCGAAATAATATGGTAGCTATGTTTCGATAAACACGTAATAAATACTTTAAAATAGTTTGCTAATTACAAACATAAATATTGACAATCCTATCGTATTTCCCTCTATAATTAAAATAACAATCTCACATTAATTTACTTACCATATATTCTATGTTACCTGCTTTGTGTCAACTATTATGTTTGGTGTTATCTGTATTTTGCATATCTTATATCTTATGTTATCTTTATTTTGTTTCTTATATTTTTCCAAAAACATGTAATGCACTATATGTAAAAGCCCTATGGGCGTTTAAATAAATAAATAAATAAATAAATAAATAAATAAATAAATAAATAAATAAATAAATAAATAAATAAATAAAATTAGCAGGGGTGCCCTGGTCCACGAGGTGAGGTTTGCCCGGGTCTTGGCGGCGGATACATCTACCCACCCAACAGCGTGGCATGCGGGAGACTGGTTGAAGGAGACCTAACCTAGACCTCTCCAGCCAGGGGGGGGTGGATTCATACGTTCGTCACTCTTAGACACACTGACCCCCAAATTCCTACCCACCCTTCAAACCTTTTTCCTCTACTTCCTTTTCCTAAAAAGACCCTCCACGCAGCATCCCCAAAGATGACGTAGGCCCTGAGATATTTTTTTCTTAAGGCTTCCTGAGTGAGCAAGTTCAAAAAAAGAAGTTCTATGAACAGTGGATCTCGTGTCATTTTTCAGTTTTTATTTTTTTTTCTGTTTTTATTTCCTAGTTACAAAACTGGCACTCTGTTTGTATTTTTAAATGTACTTATTTTGTTTTTCTTGGACCTGTCCACATAATTATATAGATATATTATTTGTGAGTTATGAAAATATTAATTATTGGGTTGTGTATAACCTAATTATTATAATTTGTTGTTTTTTTTTTTAAATCTATGTAATGTTATTTATCTGTAAAGGTTCCTAATAAAAAAATAAATACTAAATATGGGATGATTCAAATGTACACTTTGATGTACTGATTACTGCTTAAAATCCCCCACCCTCCTATCCCCTCCCTATTCCCACCTAACTAACTTGTTTCTCGCAATGTAACTTTTCATTATGATACCATGTGGAAACCTGTAAATGGTACAATTATTGTGACTCAGATACTATTATGCTTTGTTAAATGTAAACTGTTGGTCTCTCAAACAAAATAAAAATTTTAAAATATTATCTTCAAAAATAACATAAATATTTAAATATATTATAAAACGGTAAAAATTCGAAATTCCGCGGCTTAAATAAAACCCAGTAAAATAATATTTAAAATGAAACATGGTTAAACGGATTATTGATTGTGGCGGAAAAAATGTGAAAGTGCACTCAATCATTAAATGAAAATCATCAATTTTTGAGGGAAACTAAAATTATTCCTGAAAAAAAAAATCATTAAGGTGATTTTTCTACCGAACAACGTTGGAATGGTATTACACTATTTCAAATAAATAGCTCCATGCATTTTAATATAATTACAATAAATTAGCTAATTAACCATCACGCTATTTACGAGCAGGGATAGGCAGAGAGGACGGACCGCCAAGCAATCGGTCTTGACACACACTCCTTGTCTCATTCACATTCATGCATTGTCTCATAAAATACACACTCTTCTATTATTCTGACTCAAGAGTCAGTCAGTCATGTCAAGACATGTCACGATTCAAGCATCTGATTATCTTGATCGTGCCATGTCTTCCTTGGGCTTCCCCGACTTCTTCTACCATTCACATTTACGTCATATATTCTTAATACAATTCTTTCTTCATTCATTCGCTCCACATGCCCAAAACCATTTGATCGTATATTTACTTACTCATTACGCTTACATCAACTTTGCATTTTTTGCGGATATCCACTTTTCTCATACGAACATACATGGTTTTACACGTATGCACCTCGGGGATCTCATTTCTACATCATTCAAAATCGCTTAATTTAGTCACATTTCACCAATATATGCGTTTTAGCAGCAAGTAAACAAGCACTTACACAAAAATTTTGACAAATTTAAAAGGAGAAAAAATAAATTTAAAAAAAAAAACAGAAAAAAGAGGAAAAGTGCATATTTTCTTCGTTTATTGTTTTTAGGGTGTTATGCCGTGTTGCGCTACTTCCTACTTTAGCCAACGTTTCGGACAGCGTTACAGTGTCCATCATTAGGGCACATATGTAGTGCATATTGTCTACGATGGAAGCAACTAGTGGCAGATGAAGAAACCTTGACAAATATTTTTCAGGAATATTTAAAAAAAAAAAGTTTAAATAATTAAACAGAAAAATAAGGAAAAGTATACATTATTTGAAAAAAGGACATGGGTACACTGAAGTATTTTTTTATGGGAAAACAGCTTATCGAATATGTAATTTCTAACAGAGCTTTTTGAGAGATTGGAGGTTTTGACTTGAAAAAAGCGAGTACTCATATATTATGATAAAATTCAACACAAACATGTTTTTCAGAAAAACGTAGAAAAGGCTTTGATCTTATTTACATATTTAATATTATCAACAGTATTATTGACAATTCTTTGTTACAACTCGTTCAGTTCAACTTCCCTTCTAACATTCTCCTTTATTCAGAATGTTGAGACTTTTCTACAGAAATCAAAGCGTTGAATTTTCTGAAGTAAGTCTAAGGACGGTTTGTTTCATAGAATTGGAAAAAATCATCAAATTTCAAAGTTCTGTGAAAGTTTTTTCAATTAATTTTATTATTTAATCATGAGCCACCAGTTCCACAGCATTTGGAAGACAGCAGAACTTGAATAAGACCTTCACAGAACTTGATTTCTTAAGTCACTTTATGCAAATAATTATAATTTTTGTTTCTATTACATAAATGAATCTATTTTTTACTTTTTCATTGCTATTCATGCATATTTACTCTCCTTTCGCAGTCATCCACGATGTTATATTGAAATAAATAAATTAAGTATTTTTTGTACAAAAACAGTCCTTGGTTTTCAGTTTACGAGCGCGTGTATAGATATATATTATCTACCTTGCGTCTAGGTAAGAACAAATAATCGAGATGAGCAAAGCATCTGTCTGAAAGTTTAGATATCTTTTCGACACAGTTCACCACCCCCAGCATCACAGGAGCCACAATGTGGAAGGCTACCCACACAGACCCTCAAAGTCCTCCATTATATATTATCTTCCCGTCTCCCGGGGTGTAATGACCCGAATCTTCAGTGAGGTAGAAAGAACCCGCGGTACCCAGTACCCGGTACCCATCCGCCACCTACCAGCATCGAGCTACCAGTTCCCAGCTTCGTGCAAATGTCTGGAATTCGGGACTTTATGGCGGAAAAAAAACCAGCGGTACTGGCAAGAAAAAACGCGTAAACGACTCGTTGGCCCCTCCGTTTTGAGGATCGGCAGCGGAAGTAAAGCGTAAGCAGAGACTGGGGAGGACGTTGAACCACGAAAAGGGGACAAACGGGAACAACTGTTGCCACCTTTTGGACATCTTGTCTCTTGTCTACAATAACACCGGTGTTTATTTACAAGCGCATAACGTGGGGCCGACGCGACGCTGCATCGGAAGAAGTGTTTCTCGCGTCTTTGAAGATTTCTGAATCTCTAGCTATAAAAATCTTGAGAAATATTATAAAGATTTTTTTTAAATTTTAGGCTTAAAAAAATTCTTTTTTTTCATAAATCGATAGTAGAACTATTCAAAAATGTATTCTGAAAATTTCAAACCAAAATTCTACGCCGTTTAAAAGTTATAAGTGTTTGAGTGAGTGTCCCTCGGTCGAACTACTACTATTTTACTACCACTCTTATTTTCAAACGCATTTTTCTCGAAACTACTTTTTTCGATTTGTGTAACCTCTAGCTCCTACAGTTTTTGATCAATCGTTATTCAACTCAACACATAGTTTCTTTATTTAAATACGCTCTATTTGAACTTCAATTCTAAATAATATATTGTACAAAATAAAGGTAAAAAATCATAGAAAATTTTCACATATCTCAAAAAAATATTAATTTTCGATTTTTTTGTGAGAAGTGAGGTTCAAATAGAAGAAACACTTACAAAAAAGAAAAAAAAAATTAAAAATTGATTTCTTGGACTTAAAATGCGCGGCAGCTGATATCTCCGTTATTGTTTTGAGGAAAATATTTGAAAATTTTAGAATATACTGTTGAATATACGTATGTGTAAAATTATTTTTGTTATTTATTTTTGGGGTGTTATGCCGTGTTTCGCTACCTCCTTCTTTAGCCAACGTTTCGGACAGCGTTACAGTGTCCATCATCAGTGGCTCATCTGCCCTGATGATGGACACTGTAACGCTGTCCGAAACGTTGGCTAAAGAAGGAGGTAGCGAAACACGGCATAACAACCCAAAAATAAATAACAAAAATACTTTGGGCCGTGAAAACCTAAAAACATACTTGTGACTTGTGTAAAGTGAGTCTAAGCTATTCAAATAATACATGTAAAACTAAAGACGGATAATTTTGTGCAAATTTCATAAGGCCAAAGCTTACCTTTAATTATATTAATTTAGTTTAAAAAAAAACAGAAGTTTAGCAATTTTTAAACTTTCTCTGAAAATTACATATATATTTCGATTTAGAAAATTTGAAAGCGTATTTTATCACCTTTTTAAAACAGTTTTTGGTTTTCGGATACGTTCAGAAATATTCGGATTTTATTGTAAAGCGGAAATATTTTGACTGTCTGACAAAATAAAGTCGAGGCATGGGGGTAAATAACATATTAATAATTAAATGAATCAGATAGGTATGACGTGCTTCATAAAAACTTTTATTATTCTAATACAGCCAATGTAAAATTTCGAAGAGCGAAAAAAACTGAAACGGATTCTGGAAAAAAATACGACAAATGATTTTATCATACACCGTCACCGGCTGATGGAAAAACGGGCGCCTTTATAACAGGATATTATATCAAATAACCGGGGTGCAGAACACCGTAGGACTATATGGCAGTCATTTAGCCCGCAAATGGCTGCAAAGCTTAGGGACACGTGGCACAACAGATGCGCGAATAGCAGTATTACACCTCAGGACCAAGTCGGAATTAGGTTCTGCATAATATTCCTTTTGAACCCGGTTACATGAAACAAACACTGACAAGCTAAATAAGGCAACCATTTAAAAAAGACACAACGTCTCGTCTAAATGCGTTGAGTTACATTGCGAATAGTTTTACCTTTTTACTAGGGGTTTATAGAAAAATAACGTTTGAAAGTCGAACTTAAAAGCTCGGAGCAGATGTGAATGAGATTTTTGTAGAGAAAATCAGCAAATCAAAAAAAAATTAGGCAAATAAAGGATTAAAGCTTTAACGACGTGGAGGTTGTCACAGAATCGTGACCAATAGTAGTTATTATAAGACATTTTCAAAATGTTATTTATGGTGTGTCTGTTAATTAGAAGCTTTTAGTTTTTAGCGAGAGACAAATAAAGTGCTAATGCAATAAATCTTGCAAGATCATTAAATTTTTGTTTACTATGTGTGTCAATACCAAAATGTTGTGGTATTTGAAAATTTTAATGTGTTTTTGGAGTTAAGAATTGTAGGTAATGAAATTTGAAGTCTTGCAACTAGTGACCGAACGAAGGTTCGGTTTCGGTTTCGGCAACTTTCGGCAAAAAAATTCTAATTTCGGCATCAGTTTCGGTTTCGGCAGAAAATATGCCCAAAGTGTTGATTACTGACCAATTTTTGTTCCTAGAAGTAGTTCAACATGTTGTGTTAATTTTTATTATTTTTTTTTAGTTTTATAGCAGTAATACAAAAATATTATTACTCACATACTTCAAATATTGTATTTTATTTTATTTAAAACGTGTTAACTGTCTGTATAAGTGTAATAAATAAGCCAAATATCAGTAAACAATAGATTTTTAACATGCCTAAAAAAGTTTCGGTTTCGGCCGAAACTTTTTTACCGAAAATTCGGTTGCGGTTTCGGTAGAAAGTCCGGTTTCGGTCGGACACTACTTGCAACCTTAAAAAATATTTTCGTTAATTTAAACGTTAAAAGTTAAGAGTGTTTTGGTTCATAAAAACATAATACAGAAATGAATAGTGACGTTGTTGGTGCCAAACAAATAACCTAAAGGAAGTGAGTACAGAATAAAACGAAAAAACCTGTTGGTTTTTTTTCACACAATTTAATGGTCACGATGAGACACATTTCGTCATCAACAATTATTTGCTAAGAAAGAGCGAGGAGCACATGTACAGCACATGGCGTGACATGATTTTAACAAAAAAACACTATAATATATTCGTTAAAAACGGTTGGCAAAATATGACTTTATACTTGGTATGTTCCGTATTAATTCTCCATCTGACCGATTTAAAATAAGCATTTTTATGAAGACGTGCGACGTACTATTTTTTTTTCCTTTTTGAAAGATGTGACTCACGTATTTGATACCGCGCCATGTCTTTTCCAACTTTTCCT
This sequence comes from Glyphotaelius pellucidus, assembly GCA_936435175.1. Classification (NCBI taxonomy): domain Eukaryota; kingdom Metazoa; phylum Arthropoda; class Insecta; order Trichoptera; family Limnephilidae; genus Glyphotaelius; species Glyphotaelius pellucidus. The sequence goes on along the minus strand of OW386539.1, from coordinate 2,566,805 downwards.
ACAATCTATAATATTCTACATACTTATCTATCTACACTAATATTATAAATGCGAAACTGCGTGTGTTTGTTTGTTACGCTTTCACGCATAAAAAATAAAACGATTTTAAACATTCTTTCACTAATAGAAAGCTAAATTAAATGCGAAGACTATAGGCTGTATATGATGGTAGGCTCTGCTATATACTTCCTACACGTTTTCTGTCGGTTACAAAAGCGAGTTACTGTTAACGTCAGAAAGCAAATCTTATCTTAGAGGATTTATTAAAAACATACGCCACAGGATCGTTTAGAACGAACAAAATTACGACATCTGAAAAGTTTTTTTTTGTTTTTGTTTAAATAGTTTATTTATTTATTTACGCCCTTGTGGGCTGTTATTTGAACAAAAGAAACACAAAATAGATATAGAAATACTAATTAAATCTAATATAGAATTATTGATTAATTAATAAAAATATGATACATTTTCGCATTTCTCAATCGTTCGTACAATCAATTCCAATTTTGATCTTAAAAACTAAAATCTAAGTTCTTGGGGTCATTGATCCGGAGTTACACATAGACACACCACCAAAATCATTATTTTTAAACATATTATGTATTTATTTATTTACGGTACAAGTATCTTTAAATACAGAATAATTTTTTTTACATAAAATGGATTACAAAACAACTATACAGCATTGATTAATTCCAATCACGCTATTGGAAACAAAATATGTACTAATAACAGCTGTCATAAGTCGAGGTTCATCCGCATATAAATTTAATTTTCTTTAATTTAAACTTTGAATGAAGTAAATCGGATGAAAATTCGATGAGCTACGTTTCCAGCCAACTTGAAAAAGGTGATTTTGAAAAAAACGCGTTTGACGTTTTCGCTTGTAACTGGCCCGCTCCGTGTTCCATTCTACCTGCTTGCGCGCACCGGTCCTAACTATATTAGTCCAGTCAAGGAAGGAGGTGTGGAGTGCGTGAGCAGGTACCTAAGCGATTTTTTTTTTTTAATATAAATTTTATATACAAATACATGAAATATATTCTCGAACAATTACATTATCAGGTTTCAATCAGATCAAACACGAATCTTTAAACATTAACATGCAACACTGATCAGAAACCGCACCAACATTTATATAATATATATAGTATATAATATATAACCTTTACGAGAGTGTGACCACTCTTCCTTCAGAATTCATATTTCTTCAGAATCTTGCTCAGGGTGTTTAGGGTGTGAACATACCAAAAGTCCTGACGTCTAGGTGGTGAGCTGGGGGAGGAGGGGGGGAAGGTCCCGATTTTCGGGTTTCCGCTTATATCTCGAAAACGGTACGTTGCAAAGGAAAATTTTCTGAGAATAATAAAAGCTCATAAAATTATCTACAACTTTTATTCTATCCGTAATTTTCGAATTCCCAGCCGTTTTTGAGTTACACGCTCCACAAATGTAGATATTTTCGAAAAAAAAAATTTTACCTCACATTTTTCATCAAACATTCCTTCATATCGTCTAAAATATTCATCTAAGAAAGAAATTCATTTGAAAGAAGTTGTAAAGAATTTAATTCCCTTTTAGAATGTATAAACATATGCAAATTAATGAAGGAATCGCTAAGGTACCTGCTCACGCACTTTATACCTTCTTTTGGACCATTCATTGACTGGACCATATTTCAAGATCGAATTTGATGCTATAACTTTGGGAATGTATTCTCCACATATACAAGAAGATTTTTAGGCAACAAAAAAGTCGATTTTTTGGATCGGCTGGACCAGACGCCCCCCTAAAGTTATAATGTTACGCTTTTTGAAAAAATATTAAATTAAAGCGAACTTCATATTTTCATCCGACATCACTTATCCGACGAAGCTTCCGTCATTCTTTATTCCCAAGTGACTAATCTCTCCAAAGCTCCTCACAGGCAGTATCAGCATTAATCTCATGAGTAACGGCAGACGCGTAAGGAGTTCCTGCCCCCAACTCCTGACAGGATGTACCTGGCTGGCCGGGCCCGCTCTTCCCCGGGAATGGTTTTTATGTAACCCAAAAAACACTTGATCTGGTTTCTGTTCCGATAGTGCGCGGCTGCAAGGCGCGTACAGTACCTAAGTACAATCTACAGTCCTACAGTCTACATGGCGGTATGGTAATTTACACGCATACCTACTAATACAGGGGAGTTCAAAATCTCTATTAAATTTTTAAAAAGCTAGGATTAAGCCAAGAAAATACGTGGAATTAACAGGTTTGTGTTGTGGAGACGGATTATGGGTACTGCCGCTTCGGAAAGAAACCGTTTACAGTGATTCGCTACGTTTGGTGACTTAGCAGGGGTGCAGGCCGGATCTCTTTTGACCTCTCAAGCAGGACTCTCTCGGAACTTCGCCACGCGCCGCAGTGGGAGGGATAGATTCATACGTCCGTCACTCCTGGACACGTTGCGCCCAGATTCCAAGCCACTCGTACATTTTTCCTTTCCAGAATTTTCTCTCCTTCCTTTCCTAAAAATACCCTCCACACAGCATCCCCAAAGATGACGTCGGAAAATAATTCCCCCTAGGGCCTCCTATGTAAAAAAAGTTTCACCAATAGAAACAGAGGACGTTAACCTTTGTAGTTGATCATTAGCTACGTATCCGAATCGTTCAAATTCCGGAATGCCCAAGTAAATTGAATAGCATTAATTTGTGATACATTCTTTACAATTTTATTCATTAAATAATATATAGTAGGTGCACTCGCGACACGTTCCAATGTAATAGAGACTTTCAGTAACGTTCTGAGGAAGACCACCAGATTCAGAATCGAAACGTTGCTTGAAATGGCTTTATCCATTTTTGGTGAAAAGATCTGAATGATCCAGCTTCCCCCCCTGCCTATTTCCCATCACGTTCACCCCCCCCCCCCCCCCTCCCCTCCAACGACTTTCAGCCTCACAGCATACCCCGATTGGAGATGCCATTGTATCACTGGCTTCAGACAGTTGGGATGAATTTTAAAAATTAAAAATAAGTAACTACTTTGGTTCTACTTCAAAGCCGCGCGTTTGGTTCTACTTCAAACCAAAAGCATAAATAACCTCACCTAAAAAATAAAAATAAAAACAAATCACAAAAATCTGTGAAAAAAGGGGGATTCCATCCTATCTGCCTACCCTTGCGAGAAAATGGCGTCATTGCCAGTAATTTATCTTCTCAGGGTATTTTCTGACAAAGGAAAATCTCACAAAAAAATGAAGATTTTACCGTAGAATCAGCGAATTTCGCAGAAAATGTACGTTGCACAAAAAATGGGAAAAAAAATATTCTCGTACGTATAAAAACGAATTCACTGTCTTAAGAATGGCCGCGGTGATTTTTTCGAAAACCTATAATTAAAATATGTTCTTCTCGGTCTGTGCCCGGATTCAACAGAAAAAAACCGGAGCGCTTTTAGAAATGTACAAAAAAATATCGCTTGGGTGCAGAAGATTGGATAAGTTCTTATTTAAAACCGTACATGATAAACATTATAATATTCGAAATCTATTTGTACAAATATTGCTTAAACATTAAAAGAAAGCTTGTATAATAGTTATACAAGATTAAATAAAATATCGTTTTCCTTTTAAAACAATTCTAAGAGAGTGAACGTTCCGGTTAGTTAAGTTGTTAAATTCGAGCAATGCTTCTTCTAGGAAACCGAAATGAGACCTAAACGGTAGAGGCTTTATTGAAGAGAAAATTGTCACGCTGCCTAAATACTAAATTTACAGAAGGAGAAAAATAGTCTTAATTAACTACCTCCCAGTCCACATGAATATTTAAAGGACATTTTCTTTAATCGGGAAGAGATAATAATATATAATACTCTTAATTAATGTCATTACAAAGTTTAAATTCAAAAGTGATACAGTATAGATTGAGTTCGCCTTTTTCAGAGTCATTTTTGTCTTTTGTCCCAATTGCACCAAATTTTTCAATTTTCTTAAATATTTCCGAAATTTTGTGATCCTTTTCCAATTTTTAAAAAATCAGCATTAATTAATGATTCAATCTGAAGAATCAATCATTCTCAGCCTCCCTAGATCCCTTTCTACTTCTTCTACCCAATAACCGCCACAAAACAGTACCCAGACTGAGAAAAAAATGTGCACTATTTTAACATTAGTTGGATATTTCAAACCTCCATCACTCATAATGGAAATGACATTACGAGATAAACACATTTGCGTTGACAGAAATGTAAAAAAAAAAAATCTACGTCACCATGGTTATTCAACCTATAATTTTTTTTTAATGAAATACCGCACAAGAGTCCCAACTGCTCCCGTCTGGAGCCAGTGAAACTATGGCATCCCCAATTGGGGTATGTTGTGAGGAAGGTAGTGGGGAGGGGAAGGAGATAGGGAAGAGGAAGGTGGGGAAGTACCTGGCTATTCAGATCTGGTCAAAAGCCATTTCAAGCAACGTTTCAATTCTGAATGGTGGTCTTACACCAGGGCGATACTGATAGTATCTCCACTCTGAAACGTGCCGCAAATATACTATATTATACATGGATAAGTATGCAAGAATTGAAAGAGATGGGATTGGGCGCGAAATTGAGTGATCTGGAAGTATTTTGCCTGTTGTATGCTGATGATGCGGTGCTGATTACTTGAAAAGTGAGGTCATAATCAAAGCGACCAATGAGCGCAGACCTCTGGAAATTTCTGTTTCATATCTCAACCAATAGGAGAGCCTTTAAAAGTGACATAATTATCAAAGCGGCCGATGAGCGCAGTTGATGCGTCATCAATCGTCATTTCCGTTTCATCTGAAATCCAAATCACAGCCGTGCTATAGAAGTTTCACTTCAAAAAACCGAAGGAAATTTTATGATGCCAAATCTCACCGTTCGGGAGTTTTTCTTGCGGCTTTATGTAATGTAAACAGATGTCAGCTTTATATTTAAAGCGTAGGTAGGCACATAAACAATATTATTATTATTATTGACAACTAAATTTCAAGGTATTTTAAATCGATCAATAAATCTGGAAACGTTTTTGTCAGATTTTTTACAGCAAAAGCTCGTTTTTCTTCCATGTAGAAAACCTCCTAACCACCCTGTCGCACATGGTCTTATCTGGAGCTTTTACCGGGAGCTTTGGAGCAGTGACTGCTTCGAGCTGCGATCATTACGTCTGCCGAGAGGGTTGGGGCGACAGGAGATAGTCCCCGACCCTCTTCTCCTCCCCCAGCCCACGCAGCACGTGCCCCCTTCAATAATGTACCTACGTCGGGTACACTGAAACTGCGTTCCTCATGGACAGTACTGAATATACGATTATGCTGAAATTTCAGTGCGTAACTTGTTGCGTGTATTCATTATTCATATTACTCTCATTTTCAATAGAATATTCGGCATTGCTTTCACAGAATCTACGAATCATTGTACGGTGGTACAATTACTTGATACACTGTTTAGTAGCAAAAAATTTCTGTAAAACATATTGTGTTTTCTCTTTGATGACAAGATAGGGAAGAGTGCTGAAAACTTTAAATTCATAAAATCGTTTTAATTAATTTACTTTCATGGAAGTTTTATTAAACACACGCGGAAAAGTCATTGAGTCATAATATTTCATAAATAACCTAAAACCTGTCATTAACAAAACTAAATTATCAACAAAACATTATTGAAAGGATTAAAACTGAAAAAAAATAACGCAAGCATTGGTAATTATGTTGAATTACACTAATATCATAGTGAATTGATCATTTAAACAGAAATTATGTCCAAAAATATAATATTAACTGCGAGTACGATTCAACGTTTCGCGAGTACGATTCAACACAAAATCAAGTTTTACTGCGATACAGGCGTCAGATGGGAATGCTGTCCTTGTTCTACCGGTATTACAATGGAAGATGTTCCGAGGAACTAGCGTCATTGATCCCCTCGGCACCGGTGCATAGTCGGAAAACACGCCAAACACGCGCCCAATATTTGTACACGGTTGACATTAGTCACATGAGAACGGGTCGTTTTTACGACTCGTTCTTGAGTTCAACAGCTCGGCTGTGGAACGATTTGCCGGCCTCTGTGTTTCCTCCCTCCTACAACATGGGTCTCTTCAAGACCATGTTCACTCCTTCTGCTTCTCAAAAACACCCTCCACACGGGGATGACTCCTCTTCAAAGATGACATAGGCCTTGAGGGAAATTATTTTCCTAAGGGCCTCCTGTGTGGAGTTAATTTTAAAAAAAAAAGTAAAGTGAAAACCAGATATTTCAGAAATTGCCCAAAAGGTTGAGATGAGGTTAAGTTGATTCTTTGGAAAGGAATATGGAAAGTTTTGAATGTTCTTAGTAGATGGTGATTTTATTCTAGAAGACGCAAATCTGGTTCCGTTAAGAGTCATGGTGAATTTAGTGATAGCCCTCGGGGGTGAAACACAAGGATCTCGTTGTGGAAAAAAAAACATAAAAAAAAAACATTTATAATATAAGCTTGACAGCTTAAAAAGCACACATTATAAATTTGTCTTTAAAGGCGGTCATATAACCTAGTTAATTGCTGTGTTCCTTCAGCGACTGAAAGCTCTCAATGAAACCTCACGGGAGTCCTTTAAGGAGACATTCAAATAAATGAAAAAGAGAAATCATAAAACTAAAGCATCTCAACTGAACTTCGATGTGAAACACGTTTCGTCAATTGAGCTTCGTCTAAATTTCACGAGCGAAAAACAAAATACCCATTAAAGCAAGATTATATATAATACTTCACAAGACATCATTAAAAGAGAAATTATTATAAGAACTTTTCTCTAATTGTGAATTATTATCAGCTTACATGAAGATATTGTTTACATTGCTTATTTTTAAACGATTGTTAAAATTAATGTTATAAGAATTTTATGTCGAATTTTCTGTTTTCTTTTAATTCGTTAAAAACCGAAGATTTTATTTTTTTAACTGACCTCCGTGGTTGAATGGTTAAGATCCTCGATTACGAAAGTCGTGGGTTCACATCCCGGCGGGTGCAACAAATATTATTTTTTTTAATTTGTGTTATTTCACAATTTGTTAAGGCCGGGCTTCTCACATTTTTACCGTCTTATTACATATTTTCCTTAAAACTTGTCAAATGCCAAGGAGAAAATCACATAAATTTCGCAAAGTTTTGACTTTGACGTAAAATTTTGTGCTATCGTATATTATATTTACCGAAACACATTCCTTGAACAATAAACTATGTATAAAAACAACATTACTTCGTTTATTTGATAAATTGATAGGTTTTTCGATGTTTTTCACTACCTACCACGCTCCGAGATTGACAGTTTAAATCGCGGCAAAAAATGATCTCTGGACGCTATAGAGAATTTAATACAAATTATTCCGAGTGGCTAGACGTATTTTGGGTTCCTGTTACGTCAAGAACGAGAATGGCCGAAACGATTCTGACCTTGTCCTTCATACAGTTTCTTTATACATAAGGGTTAAAATCGCATTCTAAAAAAAAATCGAAAATTTTGTTCCAACCGCGCCGGCGCGCGTGCATCACGTAAGGCTTTAAGTGTTAAAGCTCTTCAAAATATGTGTGTTATTCTTTAAGATAATATCTATACAATCCCCATGCCAAAATGGCAATAACATGAAATTCCCTCGATAGAAAAAAATCGCAAAATATGCTCCGAAAATTATTATAAACGGGTTTTTTGAATTATTTTATGTTATATGTATGTCAAAATTGTTTGACATACATATAACATAAAACACAAAACAGTGTTTCTTTAAATGCTATTTTAGACATTCTCTATGTGATTTTTGCTCTATTTAAACGAGTCGTAATTTATTGAACATTTTTCAGAATTTTCGCTCAAATTGTTTTTAATATTAGCGCGCTCCCTCTAACATTCGTATTTACATATCTTTCCTTCTTCTTCAATTTGAACGGGTACTACGGGGCCTTAATTTAAAATGAAATTTTTATATTTGCGGAACATTCCAGTTTGGTAGATGCTTTCAGTGTCGCTCTGGTAAAAGGACACCATTCAGAATAGAAAAGCAGTGTTTGGTCACCGGATTTGAATAGCTAGATACTTTCCAGCCTTCCTTTTTACCATATCTCCACACGACATACTCCCAATCGGGGTTGAAATTTTCTCACTGGCACCAGACGGTTTGGAGCAGTTGGGAAAAAAAATACAAGGATAAACCTAAAAATCTCAAAGAAACAAACAGTTTGAAGCGGTAAATTGTTCGCCGTGCAAGCGATGCAGATATATTTGAAGTGTGAGCCCTGAACAGTTGAAGGGAGGGATGAGTATTCGGGGCCATTAATTAAAGGAACCCACTGACAGATTTATGCTTTTCTCAATATCCCGACGGCTCGCGGGGCGCGTGGGGGACATTAGCTCATAAAGACGGGGTTCATTAAAATGTGTCCTCCGAAAAGCTCCCTGAATGAAAAATACAACAGCTTATTGAGATTGATTGGATCTCGTATATTATACAACAAAGCACGCCGCCCGAACTTAATATTGTTTTACTCTGCATAAGGTTCTAAACACTTGTTCTAAATCATTATTTTTAAGTTCTTTTTTTATTTTGGAATAACTTAAGAGGAATATAAACGTTAGAAATATTTTGATTCTCATCCCTACAAAATTTGAAATTGCGCGTCGTATTTGCACGAGTAAAGTAAGCGAAAAAGTGGTTTTAATTTATTTTATACATAATTTTATAAGAATGAAAAAAGTTAAAACAAACAAAACAGTGATCTTTAATTACAACATTGATAACAATGCTCTTGAGACATTAATGCAAATTAAAGACTTGGGCATCACTTTTCAATCAAATCTTCCATTTGTTAACCACATAACAGAAATCTGTAATAAGGGCTTAAAAATGTTGGGGTTTATAACTAGGCTTACTTGAAATTTTAACAATATAAAGTGTATTAAACTGTAATATTTTGCTTATGTTAGAAGCCAACTTGAGTATAATTCTCCTGTCTGGAATCCTCATTATAATATGCATGTACAAGCTGTTGAAAGCATACAAAACAAATTCTTACGTTTTCTAAATTTTAAAATGGGTATTCCAGCAATTACGTTAAGCTACAACACTATTTTAAACGATATGAATATGCTAAAATTGTCAGACAGGAGAATTTTCACTGACTAAGGATGGGTTGTTTCAAAAAATTTGATGGATTCATCAAATATTTGAAGTTGATTTTCACGTTCTGTGTAGGTTCTATTCAAGTTCTGTTATTATATCGTTATAGGACAGCTGCTTCACAAAACTGAAATAATAACAGAACTTGTATAGAACTTACACAGAACGTGAAAATTAACATCAAATATTTGATGAGTCCATCAAATTTTTTGAAACAACCCGTCCTTAGTATTTTTATATAAAATTCTAAATGATTTAGTTAATAGTCCGGTATTACTTGAATTGATTAGCTTCCGAATTCCACTTCGTAATACTAGAAGTCAGGATTTATTTCAGTGCAGAAATTCTGGGACTAACTACCATTTGTATTCATTCTTCTTTGCCCAGAATACTAATGGAGGGAAACTATTATACCAAGTCAGTGGACATCTTCAATTTATCTTTGAATAAATATAAAATATTGTTATTGAGGCAGTTCAGTTATGTACAATAAATATGTATTTTTCTAACTATGCTATAAATGTAAAAGCCCCGAAAAAGGACGTTTATTAATAAATAAATAAAAACCTCAAAAATAGTCTTAGCCATAAAGGGGTAGTTTTTAAAAATTGTTTCTTACCTTCATAGTTGAGTCATGAAAAAACATTTTTTTTTGTGGTTTACGCTTATATTTTTTGTTATGTAAATAATAATTTTATTGTAATTCCGACACATGGAAAAGCTAGTAAAAGCTTCAATTTATCCATAGCATATTTTTTGATGTTCATACTGTTAACCGATTTGTCGTAAAGATGAACCTAAATAGTATATAAATAGGATTTCACGTATAACTTCATCTTAATGAGTATAATCTCAAATTGTTGACTGCTTTCTAAAAATAGGTTCCATGTCAACTCAGTATCATGCAATTTCAGCACCCCTTTGAAACCATAACCTAATCTAACGTAACCATTTAACCAATTTTTTAAATATATTTTTCATCACTTTTAACGACTATTCAAATAAGGTGTTGAAGTTGCACGATTCTGAGTTTTCCGCGCACCTTAAAAAACGTGTTAAGAAAATGAATATAATGTTGGCAGTTCTTAGTCGAAGTATGATGCAGTTAGATATGACCGATGATGACAGGGTTCAATTAACTCAGTGGTTAGAGCAGAGCCCCGGCAAGGCTAATTCCTAGATACGAACGAAACATTTTTTGTTTGTTCTGTTTCAAATTTTTGTTTGAGAGTCGCTAATATTGTACTCAAAGATTATTAAGAAGGAGCAAGCGCAACACGGCATAATAACCCAATAATAAATTGCGTATTACATTATTAAAGAAGTAGGTGAATTATTTGCCAAAAATATGAGCAATTATTGACAACTTACAAAAGCCATTTTAATGCAATGAAAAATAAAAAAAAAACATGAAATATCAAACGTATAATCAATCAACAACAACATATTATAATTAATTCAAATTAATTCAATTTCCTGGTACATTATAATAATACATAATAATATTTGGATGATTTATATAGTGTCGTTTTTGTGAAAAATCACCTCAAACGCGCTATATAACTGTGGTTTGCTTCTAACGGGGCTAATGTCAAAATTTTCGATACGTATTTTTTGCGATTTGCCTCAAAACTGGTTTATCTTCCAAATTCAAAGAACCTTTCTATTTCGAGAAATTATTTTTCGATTTTTGGGGGCTAATGTCAGACTAGACAATCGCTTTTAAAAATGGCAGTTTCTACAAAGGCCTCGTAAAATTTGAAAAACTGACATAGGCCCTTTGAGAAGCAAGAAACAAGATAATATAGTGGTCCGAAAAACATTTTTTTTTAAATGCATTGATTCCTACAACTATCTTCCTCGGTTGAAAAATTCTCAACAACTTCTCTCTAAGTAGATTGGCTGTGTGATAAAAAATCTGACGTTATCCTCCTGCGAAGCTTTATTATTGTACCTTCAATATTTAATTCACAAATCATGCCTCCTTCTTTGTCCAACGTTTCGGATAGAATTACAGTGTCCATCATCAGAGCATATTGTACGTTGATGATGGGGATGATATGGAGAGAGTTAGGTTTTTACCCATGGCTGTTTTCAACAGCTTTTATATCAGGAATGCTAGGTATCTGCTTCCTTAGTTCCAGAGGAGATGTCGCATCACTGCAGATGGTTTATAAGCTTCTGAATATTTTTATATCAATACCAGATATTTTGGCTAAAATAGGATTCTGTGTCTAGTCTTCAGATGCAGAACTAACTTACCAAAGGTGATTCTCTTAGGAAGACTCATTAGGTTAATTATTAACTGCCTCGCAGAAAATGTGAACGATTTAAGGCGTGATATATCACTTATATTTTAACTGTGTGTACCTACGTGTAAACTTTTTGCACAAATATAAATGTATTTATTATGCTTAAAAGTGTTTTTGTAATTTTCTTTACCGCTTTTGCAATGTATTGGCTTGCAATGTTTACTGTTTTTGCAAATGAAGAATAATTTATAATTAACGCTGTCCGAGACAATGGCTAAAGGAGATGGTGCAACACGGCATAATACCCCAAAAATAAATCACTATAATAATATTTGGCCGTGAAAATCTAAAATCATATCGGTCACTGAAAACAAACAAACAAAAAAGCATAGAGCCCCACTGCAGGTGGACTTATATACCGAGTGCAATTTACTACCAAAAGCCAGCGGTCCGGTGTTGCAACAGTAAAATAATGTTTAATGTTTTCATCTCCTGTTTCGGAGCCCCATGCTCCTCTGGGATGCTGTGTTGTGACGGGGCAGCTGGTCGCACATGCGCAAGCTTACAGCTGCGCGATGCAGGGCGATACTAAACAACTGAGAGGGAGCGCTTGCAGCTCAAAGATTCCAACTTTCATTGCATATTGCAAGCACTTACCTACACGTGAATGCGAGATTATTTTTAAGCATCTGAAGTACTTAATACGACGCAGGAATGCATAATACATTATGCAGGTGACAAAATCTCATAACAAAGACGCAAAAAATAAAATTATGAACCGCAAAAGAATCCCAACTTCTCTTGTCTGAAGCCAAGGAGACTATGGCATCCACAATTGGGGTACGATGTGAGGCTGAAGGTAATGAACAGGGAAAGAAGATGGGGAAGTACCTTGTTATTTGGTCATAACAAACACGGCCAAAGCCATTTCAAGCAATAAAAGCAAACGTATATTTTTAATAAAGAAAGATAAACATTCCCGAGTTACGAATAACCTTACAATTTTGGAATTTTTTTATCACCACAGTAAGCGGAAGATTTGCTTTTGTCGTGATGGAGGACTTAGTCAGTCGATTCATTGAATTCACGACGTCTGCGTGGTACCCAAGCGCGATGCCAACTCAGAAACTGGTCGATATACAGTTTATTATTTTTAATTTATAAATTGTGAAAAGCACAACATAACAAAATAAATTTTATCTGTGAACATCGGGATTTGAACTCGTGACATACGGATTCGAAGCAGAGGATCGTAACCATTCAACCAAGGAGGCCGTCAAAAATATTGTAAGTCAACATTTTAGAATTAGTTTTCAATTTTAAGATGGTTTAGAGTTTAAAACGTGCATTTATGTAACTCCACGTTCCTATATTTCAATAGTAAAGGTTACCAAATTATTCTATTTCTTACTTACACATCTATACTAATATTATAAATGCGAAACGTCATGTATTTGTTTGTTACGCTTTTACGCATAAAACAATAAAACAATTTTGAAAATTCTTTCACCAATAGAAAGCTAAATTATATGCGAGTACTATAGGCTGTATATAATGGTAAGCTCTGGCGTTATGAAATTATAACTATTAATATATTACATTTATCATACGTAATCTGTCCTTAAGAAAAGCGAGTTATTGCTGAGCAAAACAAATCGTAGCCGTAGAAAACAAATCTTTGCCGTGGAAAACAAATTGTTGCCGTGGAAACGACATTGATATATTTGTGGAAAATTTTATAAGGAGAAACAATTTATTTATTAAATGGCATAGCAAAGCATGCCGGGTACCAGCAGTTTGTAATAAATTCACTTATTCGAATTTTCCAAGTCCTTCAAAAAGCCGTTTGATATTTGATTTTTCACAAATAAATGGTCAACTTTCCATAACGCTGTTTACTGATAAAATCACCTCAAAAGCGCTTTGCTCTAGCCTTTTTCATGTCATATTACTTATGTAGGTACGTACGTAAAATGACGATACATTGTTTAGTAAGAAACTTTATACTTACGAACAATAAGAACTGACCTTTATCACTTTTAATTTCTTTGTATTTTTTTTTGATATCTTTTATTTTATTAACCTTTAGTATTATTTCACCTCACTGATTGTTTTCTTTTTCATAACTTTAGTTGTACTTTATTTTCAAAAGATAATAAAGTTCAATAGTACATAAATAAATACTTACATAAACTTTTTATGTATTTTTAAATTTCTTTAAGATACCTACAGCTTTATTCATTTACCTACAGGTTATTTTAATTGTAATTTTCGGCAACAATCGAAATAACGTAGAAATGATTCAATTAAGATTAACAATGAATATGCCTACCTCCCTCCTACAGACGGTTGGGAGCAGTTGTGACTCTTGTGCGATATTCACATTAAAAAAAATTGCTACAATCGGGAAGCATCGTACTTTCTACAAAATAAAACTATCAATATTAATTATTAACAAATCACGATGATCTCCATTAACGTGCAATTTTTTGTTTTTTTTACAATAGCTCCACACAGGAGGCTCTAAAGAAAATATTTTCCCTCAGGGCCTATGTCATGTTTAGGGATGCTTTGTGGAAGAAAAGGCTAGGAAAGGAAGGAGAGGAAGTTATGGGAAGGATAACGTATGAAGGGTCGGTAGAGATCTGGGGGTCAATGGGTCCAGAAATAACGGACATATGAATCCCTCCCTCACACTGCTGTGCAAAGCAACGTTCCAAAAGAGTTCTGCTTGAGAGGTCACAAGGTCTTTCTCAACCAGTCTCTCCCGCTACGATCTGTCACGCAGCCGGGGGGGCAGACATATCCGCCACCATGACCTAAGACCTGGACAAACCTCACCCCATGAACTAAGAAGTCACCAAACGTAGCGGACCACTTGGGGTAACCTTGAGTGTTGACTGTCCAATAAATGGTTCCCGGGGCGGCGGCACCCATTCTCGCCTCCCAAATTGTAAACTGTAAATGCGCAGTGCTTCCAATATTATGTCCCCTGCAATCAAAACCGTAAACAACCCTAGCACAATCCTAAAGTGACCTGCCAGGTAAGTATCTATTCATTTATTTGATGACAGGACAACTCGGAATGAAACCAACTCAGAAAAGTCATTAAGAGTGATGAAAAAAATATCTATAAAAAATGTTTAAATAGATAAACGTTAGGTTGGGGTTACGGGTTATTTTTTTTCATAGCCTCTAATGACTTCTCAAACAGGTGTTGAGTTGACTTTATTGTCGTGCCCATATTTCCACACCGTAAAAATATCTACGAGTATCTATCTGTACGAGTACATAATGCAAATAATATGTACATTTTTATGCAGCGTCACTCATGCATGGTAAATATAGTGTTTTTTTATGGCTGATGAGTTGGAGGATGCAAACTGCTTGGCTGTTTCCTAAGCTATAAACGGTCGTAATACATTATCTAAAGTCAATGTAGGAAGCTTGGGAGATTTTTCAAATATTGTTCAGCATCCTTAAGGGGGTATTTTAGTCTAGATTTTTTTTTCTTCTTTCGATAGTTTAGATATTCAATATCTCCTTAGAATGATTTTTCAAAATTCGAATGATTTTTAAAATTATAGCCAGTTTAGTGTACTGGCAATTCGATCGGTTTATACGGAATCTAGCTAGAATCTGAAATCTAAATAGAACAAAAGTTTAAACGCGTTTTTCTCGACACTACTTTTTTCGAAACGTTTGTCACACAATCTCAAATTCTAATTGACCGATTTTCTCGAAATATGGCAAGATTTTGTTTTAACGTATTCCTCTATAGTAGGAACCAACAAAAAATCAAAGTTTTTAATTTTTACTATGTTTAAAAATTCGGAGGAGTTAAAAAATAACTGAAACACATCAATTTTCTTTGAGAATCCGCCATTTTGCGAGAGTATTTTTTTTTCATTTTATGTAAAATAATGGTAGATAAAGAATCTACTTATCCTTTTTTTAAATTTTAAATAGTGGCGTACACAAAGTTATTTGTTTTCATTAAATTATAAATAAGCAAATTATAAAAATATATATGGTTAAAATATTTTTTTTTATCGACCGACAAAAAACGACCAAAATTCGAACTTCTCGACTAGAATACCTACCCCCTTAAGACGAACAAAAACGGCGCAATATAAAACATCCAACTATTATTATTATCATTGAAGGATATTAAAGGTCACATAGAGAAACCGTTACGAACCGTCTACAAAAATATCAAAACAGGGGTTTGGTAAACCAAACAACAAATAATGGTACATTTTTCCAATGTTGATGTCACTAGACAAGTTTTATTGTCCTAGCTGAGACGGGGTTCCGCGGAATCGTCACGGCCCGAGATTCCCTAACGCCCGCGAAGGACGCTGCAGGCACGTAGGGCGGGTCCAGCCATATCCTCGGAGATTACTGTGTTTACGATTACGTGAAACCCGCACAGCCTGAAAGATTCCTCAAAGAAAGTATAGAAACATCTACCTTGTCGCTTTTAACTACTGCGTATCACAATCTTTCAAAGATAGTTAGTTATTGCAATTTTGGTGGCATACTTTATTTTTAACGAAGTCCGCACAAGAGGCCCTAGGAAAAATAATTTCTCTCAGATGCTGTGTGGACGGTATTTTTGTGGAAAGGAAGGAGTGAACCTGGATCTTGAAGACACCCAGAAGGAAGGAAAAACAGAGGCCAGCAAATCGTTCCACAGCCGAGCTGTTAAACTCACGAGCACGAGTCGTAGAAACGAAACGCTCTCATGTGACTAATCGTCGCCTTAGTTCTTAATTGTCCAAACGACCATTTTAGTTTTTGTTCAATCTCTACTTTATAATTAAAAATAAAATATGATAATTGATCACTTAACTAAGAATTGTTTAAATTAAAGGAATTACCTTTACGGAAAAGGCTTTATCTTGAGAGGAACGTATGCGCGGCCCATTTCATTTACAAATTTAAAATTTGTATTTGAGATCAAAATACCCAACCAAACTGAAAAATTATTTTTGTTATCTTCCCCACCTTCCTCTTCCCCATCTAATTCTCCTCCCCATTAGTGTTAATGTTTACAATGGTTTATAAGTTAGGTAAGTACAAAAGTTTAAAAACAAAAAAAGAAAATAATAAAAATACGAACAGTAGAGGTACTTGAAGAATAGAAAATAGTTTTAAATTTAGTGCACCGGTAAAGGACCTATCATTATTTTGATCCAAATTTTTATGTTATTTTTTATTCACATAAAAAAGGTGATATATATTTTTTTTTTTTTGTTAAACCTAAAAACATACCAAGGTGATATACGTTCAGATTTATGGGACAACCGATAAACGAATGAATTCAAAGAATACCCGGAAGATAAAATTTAAATTATAATAAAAAATAGAAATTGCCCAACAGTTCAAAATAAAAGTTAGAAATTTTGGGAACTGTGTGTTAGCTCTGCATAAGGACTTTTACAAAATTTCGGAAGAGACGAGTTTTCAGAATATCTCGTTGTTGAGTTTTATATTATTGGTTTACATCTCGATTATTTATTGACGGTACTTCCAATAGTTTAATAACCTTCTTCAAAAAAGTTCAACCTGAATTAAAATTTTATCTCCGCTGTGACGTCAGAGCTAAGACCCGAGAGATAAGGGATGATAAAAAATTATATTTTAAGAATATGAAGTTCCGTGTAATGTTCTATTCTGCGTCGTGGAATGACGTAACATGCGTGACGTAGAAAATTATATGGAGGTACAGTTTTAATGTAAAAAGAATATTGTTCTTAGTTCTAGCCCGTGGCGTTGGGAGGTAGCGCGGAGACAATTAAGGTGAAGACATTTAAGTTTGTAATTCTTATGAAAACACGCACTAGACTTTTGAAGACTTATTTATAATACTCATCAAAAATACTCATTTCGGCTGTCTGTGCATAACTGCGTAACTCTGGTTATTGAGCTCATTGGAACTCGAATTAGCTGATAATTTTCAAAATTTTATCAGATTGCGTGAAGAATTCAAGATAAGCGATAAAGTACCTGCCTTAGTATATAATATTTTCACATAAAAATATTTTGTCATTTTCAAAAGTGGAACTGCTTTTTTCAAAAAGTCAGACTATATGATTTTTGTTGAGGGGCTTGGTAGAAAGGTGTCCAGGGTAGCTATTCTCCAAGCCCTCGTCGCTCGCAATCGCCGTCGAAAGTATGTACATCGGTCGAAGTGGTTATTCTTGAGCCTGGTCGACCGGAAAATTCTTAGACGCCAAACGTCAAAAGTCATTCGACACAACAACTAGTGGGGTAGACCAGTCGTAGCTGGCGCATGGCAAGTAACGATTGATCGTTGCTCGGGAATAGCTACCCAGATCGCGATCGGTATATAGTATTTTAAGCGGTTACTGCTTACTGTTACTTTAAATGCTTAATTGACCTAGTTGGGTATTGTAGCCTCAAATCCAAATGTACGATAAAAATCGCTCGGTTGTTCCTCTTAAACGTCTATCACTCTCTACCTAGCTATCTATACCAATGCGTAAAGTGTTACCTCCCCCCACTCATTTTAGCCTTGTTGTGTTGTTAGTTGTTACATACCCGAATTGTCACGGGATTTATTGACTTTAGCCGTTTTACACCATCTCTGTTTTCAGCTCGATTCCCGTACAGAGAGACCAAAGACAAAAATTTTCGCTTTACACGATCGCTATTTTCATCTCTATTTTCATATCTACGATTTCAGTTGGCATCACTGCAAACAGCACATGAACCATGTTCGTACAACCAAATCGTAGATACGAAAAAAGAGATGAAAATGTCGTCGTGTAAAGCAAAAAATTTTGTCTTTGGTCTCCTTACGTGAATCGGGCTGAAAAAAGAGATGGTGTTAAGCGGCTAAAGTCAATAAATCCCGTGACTCCACAATTTGGGTATGTAACAACTCAACAAGGCTAAAATGAGTGGGAGAGGTAAAAATATGTGTTAGAGGAAGGTTGTGATGTACCAGACTATTCAGATCCGGTAACTAAACACGGCTAAAGAAATTTCAAGCAACGTTTCGACTCTGAATGGTGGTCTTTTCTCATGGCTATACGATATTGATAGTATCATAGATTAATCTGGAAATTCCAATCGTTAAACCCGGAAAAAACATGTTTATTTTATTCCCAACGAATTACCCGATCCGAAATAAGAGGATTGAGGAAAATCTATCTTAATTGTTCCTTGGAATACAAGGCTAATGTGCGGTTTACTTTTGTAGATAATAAACAAGCGAGTTATCGAAAATCGTATCAATCAAAAGGTTTATATCCATTTCCTGACCAATTAATTGACTTAAATCAGAAGAGCTTTAATATTTTTTCATAAAAAAATTATAATAATAAGAACTAGCAGTTAAAAACCCGCTCCACAGGTTTTTGCTGCTAGGCCCTGAGGTGGCTTTTGGTTCGGTTTCGCCCGGTTACTGTTGGTGACCATTTTATAAATCCAATAGGAACTGGTTCCAAAAATAGCCCGTTCCTCGGATCCACTGACATGCAGTGATAGCTAGTCACCGAGATAAGTGAACCGGGACAGGCAATGACGTCATATGTAATATATAGCCGCTTGATACTATTATCCACAATTACGTATTACCATCGATCTTTACATATCCGAAGAGATGCCCAAAATCACAAATTCGCAGTACTTATATACCTGCCATGGACATGTCCCCATGCGACCTGCTAACGGCAACATCTTTTGATGAATTCTTGAATTCGAAACCGAATTACAAGGGTAGTTTTGTTTAAAATTTCACGTACACAGACGTTATTTGTGGCGCGGCGCGTACGGCGTGGCGTCAGACATGCACTCGAGGCTTCGTATTCTGAAATTCAACCGCGCAGACGTTACTCTATTAATAATGTTCGATCCAATAATAAATGGATTATTTCTATTGCCGTTTTTGTGGGACAATCTTCTCAAAGTCGCTTTATAACTTACTTTATCTCACGTATCACTCAGATCTTAGATTCTAACACATAACTAATAACTGTTACTGACAGCTAAGATTTCTTACTAATGGCTTACAATTAAGATCTATGTTACGTAAAAGCATTTGTAACAAGGTGTGCGCACCCTTTTATCCACACTATATTTATGGTCTCGGTGTGTGGCACCTCCAGTACTTGCGCATTGACAATTGGGCATTGGTCACAATGCCAGCCCTGGAATATTTTGGATTTGAGCTGTAGTCAATCCTGCAGGCAGGATTCAAATGAGCAGAATTGAAAAAGAAGCTTGCTCATTCTTTGTGCGGCAGCCCAGAGCATTGGGCGATCCACTGGACTGAAATACGACGGTTCCTCCTGGGAGGTTGATTGGCATCTTTAGATATCAGCCTGTACTGTTTCTGGTAGGCCCTTTCGGCTGGTAGCCAATGATCTGCAGACCTGCCAACCTCCCGATGTGAGATTATTTCTTCAAAACGAGGAGTTTTCGACAAGCCACGCTTTAGCCACACTACGATTTATCACGGTATCACCATCAACGTATTTACCTAAGCAAGCCCTTTAAGCTAGATCGTGTTAGAATCAGAATGTTCTTTTTTATTCAAGTACAATATACCTTTGTATTTCGAATACCTTCTTTTCATTTCAAACTAGAACCTAATCCTTGCATTTGCCTAGTTGAGTCCACGTTGCTCGTAATAATCAGCAATTCAATCCCACGATAACATTTTGACGCCCAACGTGAGTTAGGTATTATGTATTTTGCGTAATTAGTATTTTTTAAATTATTTTCGACAAGAAGTATTTGTGTTCATAGGTAGTCTGTAACATCTGGTGTTTTTTTCTAAAACTACACTCCTTTAAATTCGTACATACAAAACACAAGAAATAAATACCAACACGTATATTACAAACACTAGATTTTAGGATCAAAAACATTTCCAACAATCAACAACAAATACAACATTTTGGCAAAAAAAGTTTCTCATAAAATAGTACTACACTTTAAAAGAAAGTTCCACTCATTTAAAAACCACAACAACATTATAACATTTCAATCTCAAATAAAAAGCTGGATACAAAATATAGGGAGATCAGAAATAGAAAATACACTGACGTAGACAAGTACAGAACCGAAACCAAAACCACTCAACCCACTAAAAAAAGCTATATAATATATTTTAAAATTAAATGACAACAAACCACTTAGTAAAACATTACTTATTACAAAATTATCTACACATGTTACAAAACTAAAGGTTTCTTCGTTCTTAGTTTGGAAACAAATCATTCTTTTGAAATGAATAAAAAGGTTTAAAATTTTGCGAAACTTTTTTGATAAAATTTGCATCACATTGTTTTTTTTTTTTTTTTTTTAATTTATTGATTGTATTACATGAGTAAAAAAATTAACGGGCGTCGTGAAAGGTGCTTATTTTCAACTATAATTACTTACTTCTCGGAATATTTCTCGTTTTCATCCATGTTGATCTCGTAAAATATTGAAAGAAAAAATCTTCATTACAAAATGTTTAAGATTCATATTCAAATTAATTCGGATAAGATGAGGTTATTACCGAGTCATTGCCGTTCGAGGAATTCAATAATCGGAATATTGCCCTTACAAACGTCTAGGTTTAATATAACATTTATTATTACAACAAGTGAAGTCATTTATTTGCTCGAAATAACGCATTGACATTGTATATCCTAGATTGTTTTAAGAATACAAAATATTATGTAATATTTCGTAATGATAACGAAAATAACATAAGTCTAGTGATTTATATGTAATAATTCGTATTGCAACTTATATACAATACTGAAATCACGATGTTCGAACTAAAACTGGTGAATCTAAATAACATTTGGAGTTGATTTTGTGGTACAACTTTTTTTATTCGAGTTTTCGAGTAAGTCGAGTGAGAAGTTGGAGTTTTTAGGTCAAATTTGAAATAAATCAGATGCAATATAAGCTCTCTAATGTTTATTCATCGAAGCGTAGACTCGGCTACAAAAGTTATTTTAACCATTTATTTGCCGAAATAAATAACAACAAAAACAATAAATCGAAATGTCAGATCGAAAAATAAAGTTTTTTGGGTTATCGTGACGTAGAATCACCAGTTTCCCGCTTGTACTACGAGTTTGGGGATAACTTGTAAGTAGCACAGTTATTGAGCGATATGTGTTTTAAAGAGATGGTGATGCCAATCTTGAAAATCGGTCAATTTTGTTCGGCCGAAATTCGAAACAGAAACTTAACATTTTTGAAACCGCAAAAGGGAAAACCCAAATTTATTTATATATTTGTATTATTATACGCATAACAGTAATCGTGAAATAATGTATAGGTACTACTAAAAATTATATACAGCCCATGCAGAAGAATATTATGTATTAAGCTAGCATTGATTATTATTATTGCGGTATGTTATTATAGCCTTCTTATAACTATATTCCATGCTATTGAACATATCAATTACTTTTTAGAAAGTATTGCCAACCGCATGGAATCTAAATTAAAACCTAGTTTTGTAGAAATCTGGCATAAAAAACGTAAGGATCTTTAGCTTGATAAGCTATTTTAACCAAGTCGTATTTTATTACACACTAGCTGAAATCCCGGCGATGAACGGGCTTTACAGAGAGTTTTCGAAATCAAATGTAGACAGTGACCTTCCTCTCGTTTTGAAGATCCCATGTGCAAAATTTCATCAACCTCGGCATAAAACTGTAGATTTGCGAACAAATCAAATCCACACCGCCCGCTTGCCAGACCGCTCGTCCACCACATACAGACATTATCCTTTATATATTATATATTTCAAGCAATTTACACAAAAAGCTAACAAATTATATACTTAAACCTTCCTCATGAATCACTCTAACTATTGGTGAAAACCGCATGAAAATTCGTTAAGTAGTTTTTGAATTTATCGCGAACAGATAGACAGACGCGGCGGACTTTGTTTTATAATGTGTAGAGATTTTCACAATTTTAGCTTAAATATTATCGTTTTTTATATTAACGCGTTCCTTCTAACATTCGAATTTACATATCTCTCCGTCTTCTTCTTTTTGAGCGCATAATAATCACAAACGCACCTACATTCTAATTTGTACATCGGCGAATAAAATTATTATTTCGAGCGTCTGCTCAGAGGCGTAGGGATCACCTATCATGTTCTTTATCAGAGCAACATAGAAGTAAGTAGGTAAGATAATTGAAATTGGCCTAGTTGCTGGTGAAATGCAGCAATTTAAGTGACGATAATTAATGCCTAGAGATTGTTGCGACGGACAGCCAGTAACGAGAATCAAGCTAATGTCAGCTTTAGTAGATACTCGCCACTGCGAATGCAAATGGCCAGACATGAGACGTTAATACCTGATTAAATCAATTAATACGCACGCAAAAGCAGATGAATCAGTCGCAAGCGTGACTCATAACAAGCAGCAGAAGAGAAATTAGAAGGTCTACTCTCATTTTGATTGTTAAAAGCTCGAGATCTTTGCAATGACAGATTTACCTTTGACAGAAGCTGCAAACTGCAAAATAATTTTAGTTCCTACAAATCACGTAACGCCTTGTAGCCCTATATGGTGACTGGTAAAAGTATATTTTTTACATGATTAAAAACAAATTTTGTTCAAAGATGCGAACTCTAAGCTAAGAGGAACACACAAGTCAAAAATGTGTATATTCTTAGTGTCCTTATATCACCACGAACGTAAGTTACAGGTCGTAAAAACAGGTAATGCCAATTAAGATAATCAAAAAAACTGTTTCACTTTAAGCCCAGAACATCCACAAAAAAATTATAAATGGAAACAAAACTATCAACACTAAGAACCATATGAATACAATGTCTCCTTGTATACAAAATAAACAATAAACTCGCACATACAAACACAGAATTCATTAAGCACTAATTAATTAATTCATTCCAGCACCAAACCCCATTCCTGAGTGAGCGCTGGGCCCGAGCTCACCCCAGACCACGCCCTACATAGAATTGATGGTTTATTTATTTATTATTTTGTTTTTTTCCTATTCTATGTACCTACATAGTTCTATATTTAAAAAAAAATCTGTTGTATTAAAATATGTAAATTATATGGGGCGTGTGGGATCGCACTATTCTCCCCACATCCTGGAATAAAAACATTATTATTAAAACGTCCCAAGTACACAAACACTTTACACGACAACACATTTAAACACCATCCACACTAACTATGGTAAACAATCCATTGGTTACTAGGGGGGGGCAACATATATAATTGCCTCCCAAATGACATTAAAACGAAAAAAACTTGGAAAATTTAAAACAAAATTATTAATTTTTATTCTTGATAAACAAAATAATGAAATAGAATAGCGCTGTATTGTAATATTTATTTTAGTTTAATGTGTTTAATTATTTCAAGTCAAATAAGTAAAAATGAAATTTTCTTTTTGCTGGAATAAAAAAATAAAAAAGCTCTAAAAATCGCTTTAAGAAAAATTATATAAAATTATTAATCATGTTCCAATAATTTTATCATTATTGAATTTGAAGCCATTTATCGGCAAGTCTAATAAATATTACCTGAAGCCGTTTAAATGCGTAGTTGTTGATAGATCAATATGATAATATTATAAGAACTCGTTTAT
Organism: Glyphotaelius pellucidus; assembly: GCA_936435175.1. NCBI lineage: Eukaryota > Metazoa > Arthropoda > Insecta > Trichoptera > Limnephilidae > Glyphotaelius > Glyphotaelius pellucidus. The sequence continues at coordinate 2,542,773 of OW386539.1, read as the reverse complement.
GAGTAATATTTACACGCGGAATAATAATACGAGTGTATGTAGTGAATAGTATTGGTTATAATGATTTAAACGATTTGTTTACAGCATTAAAGGCACCTCACGAAGGTGGCACTCAATTATAGGAAGGGAAATGAAAGCCTACTTATGAATGTTGTTCAATAAACTAGAATTATTTATGAATTTACTAATGACACCGATTAAGTTAAGCAGAAAGTTGAATAATATGTTAATCTGGAAGGAAAATGATATAAACAGAGCCGCACCAACAATAATTTACGCCAGGCAAGAAAACATAAATGCTGCATTTATTACTATATAAAATTCGTGTATAAAATTCGACTCTGCATACCTACTATTCAGAGAATTTTTGTTAACCCTTTGTTAATATCTTTTGTTAATATCTAAGAACATCCCAATGGCAATTTAATTAATTTTTATTTTTAACTTTATGAGTAAAACCTCAAATTGTAATATTTAATTAAAAGAATTCGCGGCCCGGCAAGCCGAAGATCCTGGGTTCGAGTCTCAGAGGTGCCAATATCTTTTTCTATTTTTTCTGTTTCCAGATTTTCGCTAGTGTTGTCTTCTTTAAATTAAATATGGCAATTTAATTATTGTAATAAATATTACTACTCTGTAAATATTTCAAACAATTAATAAACATAGATTAAGCAGAATGCATTTTCAATTATGCATTACCGCACGTACTCGTATTTTAGAAAAATTATTGTGAACGATTCTCAGCGCCTTTTACTGTTTAGCGCCCAGGTTACACGTTTTCCATGCCTAAAGTAGATTCGGATCTGGATATAATGAACTTATAATGTACGTACGTACACCATAGTGATACGATTGCGCTTAATAATTTACAAAACATGCATTACTTTGAGATCTTAAGCCTAGAGAGTGTGCTTTAAGCCTCAAAGCTATTCTTGACAAGTTTGCGCACAGTTTAAAAGTTAATATAAAACTTTATATAGCTAACAAAAGTTAAAAAGTTTCCTAATAAATTATAATATAATCGGTAAATAAAATTGCATGTTAAAATTTAACAACCCACAAACTTGTAACAGGTTATATTAGAATTGATATCGCAGGGGTTGAGAGGATATCAATAATTCTAGAGTAGTACTTATTGAGATGGCCTGTTGGTGGGATCTCGAGGCCCCGAGGTTGCAGGACCCTGGGGGCAGATCTGCGTATACATCAATCACTCCTAGAGGCCCCAAGACAAATCTAAATTATGAACTAAATTCTAATGGCAAACTACCAACTACGCATTTCAATGGTTGAAGACAACTTCACTCTAGACAAAGATAATAAATAAAGCTTTTATGTGTTCATATCCAATATCCATAATACCGTATGAAGTCACAAGAATCGACGATTCCCAAATGGAACTATGGCATCTTAAAATGAGAAGGGGGAATTTTTTTAACATCAACTTCACACACGAGGCCCTGAGGAAAATAATCTCTCTCAGAGCCTATGTCTTCTTTGAAGACGCTATATGGAAGGGAAAGGGTGAACATGGGTCTTGAAGAGATCCATGTTGTAGAAGGGAGGAAACACAGAGGCCGGCAAATCGTTTCACAGCCGAGCTGTTGAACTCAAGAACGAGTCGTAGAAACGACCCGTTCTCATACGACTAATGACAACCGTGTAAAAATGTTGGGCGCGTGTTAAGGTGGGTCATTTAAAAAAAATGTTATTTTTAAATTCTAAGAGCGATTAAAGGGTGCCAAATGGGTTCAAAACGACACGTAAAATTTTTCAAATTTCTGATACGATCTTCTTCCTCCGGATTCACTTCAAAGTTTTGAAATTTTTAATTACATCTTTTATTTTTTTTTACGAAACCATATTTTTTGGAATCTTCCGTAGCAAATGTAGTATATTTTGACGAAATCATTTACAAAAAGTCCAAATATTGAGTTTCGCAAAATAATGCCGACATTTGAGAGTAAGAAAGATTTTGCTGGTACATATTTGAATACACTACCTCGAGATAATTTAAATAAAATATAATTCAAATTGAATATTATTTCTTGAAATAATATTTTATGAATAATTTAATAGTATTTAATGAATAATTGAAAATTTTAATAATATTTAATAAATAAATGAAAATATTCCCTTTTGTTCATGTTTTATTTTAATGGATTATTTTTAATGGTTTATCTAACATTTTTTAAAGATTTAACAAGGGTGGGTTTTTCTCTATTATGTGAAATTTCAATGTAAATCCGGAGGAAGTAGACGATATCCAAATATTATTAAAAAATTACGTGACTTTATATTTCCATTTAACACCCTTTTATCACTATTAAACAAATCAAAACAAGAATTTTTTTCCCATACAGTCGTGACCTACCCTAGCGGGTGTTTACGTGTTTCCCGACTATGCACCGGTACCGAGGGGATCAATGACGCTAGTTCCTCGAAGCATCTTCCATTGTAATACTGGTAGAACAAGGACAGCATTCACACCTGACACCTGTGCTCTAAAGATTGCAATCCGTTTGTTAAGTTAGGAGAATCTATCAAACGGAACGCCCGTTTTACACAGAGTCAAGGGTTTTTTTTAGGTAGTTTGGAGCTCCAGACCAGAGGTGGATGCCAAATTCGACCGTGGGGCGCACTTGCGATTTGTACAGGGTTAGCAGATGTGTGCTATTAAAGTATCTGCGGGCCATATACAGTACGCCCAGTTTCTGACAAGCTAACTTAACTCTGGCTTTGATGGAGCCCCCGTACCTGAGCTGGTCACTTAGAGTTACACCAAGCATATCGATGGAGGTCCTGTTCGTGGATGAGAAAGAAGAAGATTAGAAAGTACCAAACATTCATTTGGGATCACTAAATAAAGCAAATGACATTCCACGCAAGGTTTCCATTCTGTGTAAAGAAGTTTTAAAGGAGGTTATCATTTGTTATCATTTCCATTCATATCCTAAAGAAGGAGGTTAAAGAAGGCTAAAGAAGGAGGTAGCGCAACACGGCGTAACACCCAAAAACAAATAAATAACGAAAATACTTTTGGCTGTGAAAATCTAAGAACTTAACTTGCCAATGGTTGCCGGTCGGGAGAGCGATCTTGCTGTTTAACTGAATCAATCCGGATATCGACATAGCGTCGCTCACAATATAAAACCGTGTATCCCAAAAAATACAATTTTTTTATCGAATTTCTTTTAAAGTGCCTTGATTTGAATCGACAAAAAATGTTAACAAAGTTTTGTAATAAAATATTAGGTACTTATCAAAGATTAGCAGAAAATATTTGTATAAAGGTTTTATTTAGTGGTAAGAATAAAATTATTATAATTTTTTAATGCTCTTTTAATTATTTTTGTTTAATTATTTGGAAAAGGTTGAATAAAATACTATTTATTTCTCGCATAAGAAGAACGCACATCTCGTTATTTCTCAGCCTTTTTTGTACGTTACACCCCAATTCACGGCCAAAAATAATATCGTTTTTTAGTTTTTGGGTGTTATGCCGTGTTGCGCTATCTTCTTCTTTAACCGCACACACTGTAACGCTGTACGAAACTTTGGCTAAAGAAGGAGGAAGCGCAAAACGGCATAACACCCCAAAAATAAATAACGAAAAAATAAAATTGAATTCAATTGTTAAAAATTATTAAGTCGTAATTATAATCACGAATCCAAGTGGGGTAATAATTTATTTTTAATAAAACTTTGTTTCCGTCTAATATATTTATTGTGAGCCTCGCAGAGAACGGTTATTAGATTTCGTGTATCGTGTAGGTGGCAGGGTGTCATTTTCATTTGAAGCCTTCTATTAAAAAGAGGGGAAGGTAAAGAAAAACAGACTTGGCAAACAATCAAATATCAAGTGGCAGCGCAAGAAACATGTCACTCAAAGCTTTTGAATCGGAAACACCCTGTCGCCCGAAAAACTAATAAAAATATATTCTTCGTTGTCAACAACAAAAACATAATCATTAGGCGCTTTTACTTTTATCATAAGTAGAATTGTTGAACTCAACCGAAAAATATAGAGATATCATCAACAGGAAGACTGCTTCCTCTATTTCCACATTAAGTATTTGTATTTAATTTGATAATAAGGAACTCCAGTGAAAAATATTATGACTTCAAAAAAATATGTTCATATAGACCAATAAACGTTGATTCTGAATATGTAAGTTTTATTAAATAATATTAAACGTTTTAAAAAAATTATTAAAAAGTCTATTTTAAAACGTGTCATTAAAACACCCTGTCAAGTTGGTATTATTGAAATGTTAATGGTGACGTCACCGCGCCTTAATTCTCCAGTCACGTGGTCACATTGTATAGAAATTTCGACAGGCTAGTCAACATTCCGTGTTATTGGTTTATAGAGATTTGGACATATAATGATTGTTGTTTTTATTGAAACATTATTTAGCCCTAAATAATTCAGTATCAAAAATATAGTATCTCTATTAGTTTATCTATATTATTTAAAATATTCAAAAACTTTAACTGTACAAAAAACGATCGTAATGCCCAGTAATGTTGAAATTCAAAATGGCCGGCGTTGAACAGCTGATTCCAGTTGTCTACAAAATTCATGCTTCGATTTCCATAATATTGATTTCGATTCGTAAAGCTAAAAAAATAATAATTTCTAACAATTTTTATACCACTCTCCCACAATAATATTGAAAAATATAATAATATTATAAATATAATGTAATAAATAAATAATTCCACCTAAATAACGTTTTACTTATTGAATAGTTTCATAGCTTTTTCCATACAAAATGACAACATCTGTTGAAAATAACCAAAGCTCTTGGTTATGATGACGTCACACTAGATACGGTGGTTTTCGAGGGATCTTGAAAAATTAAAACTTTAACATTTATTTTAACTATTAAAACTAACTTTAAAAATAAAAATAAATATGCAGTTATTTAAGTTAGAAGGCCATTATTTATTTAAAAAATTAAAAATATTGGACTGGAGTTCCTTATTATACTTGTTTTTCTTCTTACTGAATACATGACATATTCACCCCCGGATTTCTACCCACCCCTCATACCTTTTTCCTCCCCAGAAATTCCTATCCTTTTCTAAAAAAAAACTCCACACAGCATCCCCAAAGATGACATAGGCCCTGAAGGAAATGATTTTCCTCAGAACCTTACTACTTAACCATTTACATAAAAAAATTAAAACTTTTTACTTTTCATCTTTGTTACCAACTCACAAATATTGGTACTATTTTACAATAGTGGCTATTCTTAATATTTTGTTCACAGATTTTCTTAATTTGATTGCTTCATTGGAAATAAGGTTTGTTTCCTAGCTTGTAATACATTTTACTTATTATTTACCTACCATTAAACATTTTCAACGTACCTCTTAAGTTAAATTATTTGCAAATATGTATTTTTTAAATATATTTTTTCATTGTTGTAATATTGTTATATTTACATACACAAGCTCACTTAAGCTTTTTTTCATGTTGTTGCTATACCTTATTTATGTTATGTCAAAGCCGTATGGCTTAATTTTATGAAAAACAAATAAATAAATACCGATTTATTGATTACTGATTATTTTATACTCTATTATTTTTTTTGTATCTCTAAATACAGCATCCAGAGTCCCCAACCGTTCTCAACCGCTTGTAGCTGGTGAGACTATGACAACTCCAATTGGGGTATGTTGTAAGGCTGAAGGTAAATGGAGAGGGGAAGGAGATGGGGAATAGGAAAGCGGGGAAAAACATGGCTATTCAAATCTTGTCGAGCAACGTTTCAATTCTGTATTAATTATATTATTGTAATATATATATAAATAAATATTTCAATTATTTTATTGTAATATATATAAATAAATATTTCAATTATTTTATTGTAATATATATAAATAAATTTTTCAATTATTTTATTGTAATATACATATATATAAATAAATATTTCAATTATTTTATGATTAAATTGTGAAAACACAAATCAATCAAATAAAATTTACTTGGGCACGCCGAGATTTGAACCCGATCACCGGATCGCTACCCGAATTTCTACCGATTTCTGTAATCTCCCTTGAACTTTTGAAGTTTTTAAGCTCTTAAAAAATATATATATGTTATTTTTGAAGATATTATCTATACATTCCCCGTGGCGAAACGCAAATTATATGAAATTCCCTCGATAGAAAAAAATCGCAAAGTATGCTAAAAAAATTTTATTTTCACGTCTGTCTCCATTATTTAATAAGTTATATGTATAAAAAAATTCAGTGTTTCTTTGAATGTTGTTTTAGACAACCCCCACGAGATTTTTACTCTATTCTAAACGAGTCGTGTTTTATCAAACATTTTCACAATTTTTGCTTCACTTTTATCGTTTAAAATATCAGCGCGCTCTCTCCAACATTCGTAATTACATATATCTCTCCAGCTTCTTCTTTTTGAGCGAGGATACGGCACCTTAACGTGTTGCGCCACCTCCTTCTTTAACCAACGTTTCGGATAGCGTTAGAGTGGCCTTCATCATAGCAGATGAATTGATTATTGTGATTTTTACACACTTATCTCTCCGAAACGTTGGCTAAAGAAGGAGTTAGCGCAATACGGCTAAACACCCCAAAAATAAATAACGATAAATAAATATAAATTTATACTTCATTCAGATATCGATTTTTAAAATTTGCATGTTTTTTCGTAAATCTGTACAGGATTTTTAAATTAATTCAAAAATAAAATTCGATTGTGAAACTCATTCAGTCTGTATTTGGCGTTGATTTACATAAAACATTTGATTATTGTAAATAAATAATTTGTCACTGATTTCAGTTGCACGTCACATAGAGATAAAGTTTCGCAATAATTACCCGGCGGCACTCGGGCACATAAAACATTCAGCCGCTGAATATTTTAATAGGTGAAGCTGCTACTCGGGTCGCAGTCACTAGAACTGGAACAGCCATCGCCGCCGGAACTACGACTGTACCTGTGACTGTCCCCGTCACCTGTCATGTTAGGGATCGCTGCATTATGCAGGCGGCGGGGTTCCACCTCCATTAGCTGCAGCAGGACGTCACCGGTGCACTCTGGCGCTGACAGGACCGGGTAATGTATGCAGGCGGCCTAGTGCATGCTAGTGGATTGTTAACGAACTCAAACTGTACTGATTTGTGACGTGTCCCCAGCAAAAAATAAGTGACAAAACGTGTTGTGTCTCCTTTTTACCACATTTTTGCTAATTAACTCCCCATTAAAACAAACATTCCACCAACCTACAACTAAATTTACAATATTTCTCTATAAATTTTTTTAACATCCTCCCTCTTGCAATAAAGACCATTAAAAACAACAACGACTTCAAAAGAAGTATTAAGATATGTTAACCAATTTGGGAGGCGGGAATGGGCACCGTCGTCCGGGAACCATTTATTGGATAAACAAAACCCCATAGGTTACCCCAAGTGGTTCGCTACGTTTGGTGACTTGGTAGGGGTGCCCGGGTTTTGGCGGCGGATGACCTGGACACGAACCCCAGATTCCTATCCACTCCTCATACATTTTTCCTTCCCAGAACTTCCTCTCCTTAAAAAGACCCTCCACACAGCATGCCCAAAGATGACATTGGCCCTGAGGGTGATTATTTTCCCCAGGGCCTCCCGTGTGGAGCTAATGTAAAAAAAAAAATAAAAACAAAAAAAATATTAACGCTTATGTTATATTTTCTTCTAGATATTGCTTTATAATTTTCCTCTTATATTTTACCATACTTAAGACGTAAAAAACTTGACCTTATTTATAATTCATACACAAAACCATATACAATGTGACCTTACAACCCCAGTAAGGTCACATTCTTTACGACTTTTATTAAAAAAAAACTGTTCCAGCTTTTTCTTCTTTTACGAATGGAATAGGTAATTACATAGATAGCTGTTTAATTAAATTATTATTTTAATCCTTTTTAACGTTTTCAAGTTTTTCAAGTTGCGATTAATCCGTTGAATTCCGAATTAATTCCAGTAGTGATAAAAACAAACCAAACGCTCCGAATTCTAAAATTTAACTAAAATCTCACTAAAATCACATTAATGTGAAAGATTTGAGAAATTGGAATATACTGGAAAGTGAGCGTGTACGTATGTTATTCATTAGGTATATTTTTTTATATCATTGAAGAAGAAGATAACATTAATAAATCTAAACGAAAATATGAAAAAGAACAAGACACAGAAAAATAAAAAGGTTGGGGTTGCAACTGGGACTCGAATCCAGGACCTCTTGTTTTAACGAAACAAACGCTAACCAACTCGGCCATTACGACCTCTTATTTTTCTGTGATTTTTATATTTTTATTTAAAAGAATTAAAACACTTTGTATTTAAACCACGAATTTATTATTTTGTATATCTACCGGTTTCGCTTCGACCAAGCTTCATCAGGATATAATAATAACTCAAAACAAAATAATAAATTCGTGGTTTAAATACAAAGTGTTTTAATTCTTTTAAATATAATGTCTAACCACAAAGTAATTGCTTCTTACGAAAAATTTTTATATTTTTGTTTAGATTTATTAGTATTGTCTTCTTTTTAATGATATATTTTATAGATTAGTATAACCTTCAAAATTATTATGACAAGAATTATTCCAATGAAAATTAAGTATATATTTTTAATTAAAAATAAATATCAACTCTTCTTTTGTCGCTAATCTTCTAATAAAATGTAATATCAATAGGGAAGAAGGATTACGCAGCAACTGAAAAATCACCGTGTCCAGTGTTTTTATTATTGTAGGTGTATCCGCTTGTAGAATCGTATCTTCTTCTAGTTTAAGCTTTCAAATGCCAATTAAATGTTTACATTTTTTTATGTTAGCTCCGCAGGAGACCCTGAGGAAAATAATTTGTAATGCCATGTAATGTCATCTTAGGGGATTGTGTGTATGAGAGGTGGATAGGAATATGGGAGTCAGTGTCCAGGAGTGACAGATCTATGAATCCATCCCTCCAATTGCGGTGCAAGGCTATGGGTTGAGAGATTCCGGCTGGAGAAGTCAAAAGGCTTCCCCCAACCAGTCTCACTCGACCCGGTCCGCCACGCAGCAAGTGGGCAGACGCATCTAAGTCACAGTACTTGGGGTGACCTATGGCAGAGGTGTTGGTTATCCAATAAAAGGTTCCCGGGGCGAAGGTAATTGAAAAAAATCTGAAGTGATCTGCCAGGTAAGTGTGTTTTCTGTATCTTTGTGTGTACATTATTAGATAGTGCCTAGGAAGTCATATTTTCACAGCACCATTCAGGTGATTTTTCACAAATGTGGTGCTTTTCAAATCATCCCAGGACTATTGCTATGATTACTAGGGCAGATCCATGAAAAACCACGGGTTAATCAAAATTCTTGACAACAGTTCAAATTTTTCAAAAGTTCAAAGTTTTCAAAGTTAAAAGAATTTTCTGTCAAATATTATTTTGTAGGTAGGTACTTAAACGACTATCTAAATTCTTCGCTTCAATGAGTTCTAATTAATAAAATGACACATACATTCAAAGAGAACTGGAGTTCAATAAACCAGAGTTACTCAATACTTACAGATTATCATAATTTTTAAATAAATTTAAAGTCTTACCTTCACAGTTTAGAAGTCCTCCTGCTGTGTCATCCGCAGAATCCTGGAACAAACAAACAAATAATATTTTATTTAAAAAATATACATATAGTATTTTTACATTTTTCTTTACTTTCTTACATGGAGTTTCTTATATTTAAAACAAATATTATTCTGTGTTTTCAGTCAGTAGAGGAGTATAATTGCCACGTTGTAGGGAGGCTGTAAGAAAAACTGACAGCACAGTCACAGCTTAAACATCTCATCTCAACAGCTGCTGTTATGCTATATCACCTTCAATGGAGTGCTTTGGAAGCTCACAGGATAGGAAGACGGAGGGGAGATGGGGGTAGAAAGATAAAACACCATAAAGCAGATATTCTTGTTGCCAGATGTTTCAGTCATAAACTTATAATCTACATGCTAAGTATCTATTTTCTTCTTTAATTATGATTTCTAATTAAAATCCAGAAAAATCAATACGGTAAAGAAACTAGCTTGGTACTAATATCGACTTGATAAGGCATTATAAAACTTAACATTTTATTAAAATAAAATAAAACACATTGTGCACGTTATTGAAAAATCGTTGCTTTGATTGAAGTATTAGAAATATTAAGGCGAAGCGATTTTCTATTAGACCTGTGCCACACGCAGCTATAAACGATATGGCTTGGCGTATTTTCACATATCGCTCGCCGTACATTTCCAAGGGGAATATACGGCGTTGAACTGCGTTTGCTAAGGGATTTGTACATGATATAAGACACACTAAGAATATACACATTTTTGGTTTGTGTATTCTTCTTAATAAATACCACCTACTTTGTAGGTGAGAATATACTTTTGTTTAATGAGAATAAAAAACATGTAATGAGAAAATAACACACAGCAAGGGTAGAAGGCCGCCTCCGTGGTCGAGGGGTAAGACTCCCAATTGGCAACCCGAAGGTCGCGGGTTCGAACCCAGCGTGCGCAAAAAAAATTATTCGATTGATATGCGTTATTTTACCATTAATTCATTAAAAATAATATATTATAATATATTTGCGGCACGTTCCAGAGTGGAAGATACTCTCAGTAACGCCCTGGTGTAAGACCACCATTCAAAATTGAAACGTAGCAGTGTTTAGGGACCAGATCTCAATAATCAGGTACTTTCCTCTTACCCCTCTCCACCCCCTTTCTACTACTTTTAGCCTCACAACATACCCCAATTGGGGATGCCAGTCTCACTGGCTCCAAACGGGAGCAGCTGGGATTATTGTGAGTATTCACATTAAAAATAAAAAATAAATAAAAATAAATGATATGAAAGAAGTTTCTAGCCTTCCATATAATAATTCCAATTTATTTCTTTGGGTACTCATGTGCAAATTTGTATCTGTTGGGCCTATTTATTTTTTTAAATAAATTTATTTCCAGAGTTTATCTCACAAATTCCTCTCCGATCACATTCTTTTCTAAAACAATGTAAAAAAAAAATATATTATGCGTATAGTTCAAGGTAATTATACAATTATTTTCTAAAGAGCCTCCTGAGGTGGCGTGCCACGATAATGCGCTATAAAAATTAACCAAGCATTATTATCATTAAGTTAACAGATTAAGTTAACTTAAGTTAAATGATCAACTTCTTCACAAGTGCTTAAGTTAAGGTTAACTTCAGTACTTAGTTAGAGCTAAGCTAATACTAAAATAGAAACTACGATATAATTTTATCATCCCTCATCTCAATTTGGAGTCAAAATCGACGTGTTTTACATTCACACTTTTATAATGTATAATCACTAATTAAGTTTTAAGACCTGCTCATATGTCAGACAAAACTACCTAACGACGTTCTATGGACTAACATAATAGGTACATAACCATGTAATAACTTAATTTAACATACCTTATAACTTGTATTATAATGTACTGTGTACGTCATAATAAATAAATATAAAATACGAATAAGAGAGTAAATTTTCATTTCTTTGCAAGATTTTTTTTTATGTGATACCGCGAAAGAGTCCCCGTCTGGAGCCAGTGAGACGTCAAAACCAACATTTAAATTCTGAATAGTGGTCTTTCATTAGGGCGACAATATTGTCTTCCACCGTGGAACAATATTGTCTGCCACAAATATAGCGCATATTATTTTAAATGAATTAATTGTGAAACAACACAAATTAATTAAATTTTTATTTAAAATTAGATAGAGCCTACGAATTCATAATAAATTGTACAGCGTTCTTGGGGTGATTTTTCATAAAATCGAAAATCTTTTCTTCAAAATTATCATTATCATTATTACATAACTTGTTCATTTGATTGAGAACGATTGATATTTCGGTAATTAGTTAAATGTGGCAGTGCTTTTATTAATCTAACGCAAAAATTATGACAAATCTGCAGCAATAAAGAAGCATTTTGCGAAGAACTTCCAAACGTTAGTCTCACTTCATTCGTGTTGTTATTATTTCATGCGATATTTCAAGTCATTGCCTCCATCTTCCCTCATCTCTCCTGTCATTTCCTTCTTGAAACCTTTTTTTTATTTTTACACCGGAACCAAATGAGCGGCGCTGCGACCGTGACATGAGACTTGCTAAGCTAAATGAAGGAAGACAGAAATCATCATACAGGTATCGGATTTTTTTTATTAATCCCTCTGACTAATTTATTCGGTTTTCGCATCAACTCATAAAGAACAACTCATAGATAGAGATAGAGAGAGAGAGAGAGGGAGAGAGAGAGAGAGAGAGAGAGAGAGAGAGAGAGAGAGAGAAACAACTCGAAATGAAACCAACTCAGAACCATCTCAGCTAAGTCATTTAGAGTGATAAAAAATTGTTTAAATATGTTATGTTAGGTTAGGGTTATCGGCTAATTTAAAATTATTTTTTTTATAGCTTTTAATGACTTTTCAAGGAGGTTTTGGGTTGACTTTATTCTCAGTTGGCATGGAACCGCAAGAAACAGGTGCAAATTCGAGTGCTTTTGTTTTTAAAGAGAGAAGATGCGGAAGCAACTTGTTTATGTTTTTCGTGTACACAATTTCGTTTTTTTTTAAATTTAATTAAAAAGTAGAAATTCGACCACCGCGGAAGTACATAATATCGTATTGTACTAATTCGTTATTTTGGGGCGATAATTATCTCAGGTAAGGCGGTGGAACAATGTTGTGGTTGTGTAATTGGTTATCCATTTTCCTTGCATACCTTGTTTTTTCCTACACATATTATCACCCAATTCCAGCAAACATCATTTCGACTCGTTTCGTTTGGTACAAGTATTCAGTGTCCACCACAAGCACAATCGCAAGTAGTTTTGGAGGCAGCGGTAGGTTATCGATCAAGTACCTATTCTATGTGTTTCCTTTGAAAAATAAATGTGTGAATATCAATGAGTCAGAATGGAAGAATTTAAGAAAAGCGTCAAAAAGAAACGTACGCATGATGGATTGGGGTGTACTGTTAATTATAGCCAAAGCATTGAACAAAGAAGGCGTGTTACCTTCCCTTGTCACCTTGGTCTGTCCAACCTCCCGCCATCTTACATCCCCAAACCGCTTCCCGCACACCTTCCGTTTCTACCTTCCCGCTTACCCGTATCCCTTCCCAAGCCCCTTACACTCGGCTTCCCTGTAATTCTTTACGCCTAGCGACACTCTGTGGCTTTACCCTCGACAAAGGCAATATCACATTAGGGCTGACTTAATTAACGCTTGAAAGTTAACTACTGTGTCCTTTGTCTGAATGAACATTCCAGAATAAATAAACATTGACATCCTGTTATAAAGGTTCTAATATTAATATTATAAAGGTTCTAATATTCATTATAAAGGTTCAAATATTCAGAAAAGAAAACACTCGTAAGGAAAAAAAAAACCATACGGACGGCAAAATTTCACTTGAAATTGTACAATGTTTACTGTTCAAATTCAATTAACTGTGTGATTGACGAATAATAAGTTTACGCATAGATAAAACATGTTTGTTTATTAAACAATTAAATCTGTATTTATAATTAGTTCTATCTGTCAACATTATACAACATATATATTTTATCATCTGTAGCACATTTTATTATCTATGGAAGATTAATTATCTAATTTTAATATCCATGATTGCCAAGATATAAAACGACCACGTGACTGTCGGTCATTAGAAAAGGTTAACCACATTATAGTGTATGTTATGTGTATAGTTTCAATGTCTCTCAACAGATGTCGTTAGTGTAGGTAGTCATGTATAGTTTCGTGATCCCCAGATTCATACCCATCCCTCATACCTTTTTTCTTTCCAGAACTTCCTGTCCTTTCTTTCCTCAAAAATACCCTCCACACAGCATCTCCTAAGATGACATAGGCCCTGATGGGGATTATTTTCCTCAGGGCCTCCTTTGTGGAGCTGATGTAATAAAAATAGATATTATATTATAAATTAATGTAAATTGAATTAAATAAAATTAATTACGGATAATGAAAAATGTATTCTCAATTGCGGGAAAATCCAGTGAAGAAAACATGAAATATAATCGTGTCAATACGAATCATAGTAAAATAGTAAATCTGTGTCGTTTATTGTAATCAATCTCAATCAATTCTACTATTTTATAGGCACACTCTGTTCCCGAAGTAAGAATCATTTTAAAAAAAAAATAGACAGTTTCAGAATTGGTGATGAAAATTTATAAAGAAGAGTTACGTATATCACTGTTAATCTGCGGCGGTTTAAGGGGGGGGGGGTTGGATTTTTTTTTCTAGAAGTACAATAATCTCGTAATGCATTTCATTTCAGACAAAACTGAAAAATAGGTGGTTACTAGGTACCTACTAATAGTGCATTATAAAATTTCCTGATGTAGTTAATGTTAACGTCGTATAATATTTTGTTTTTATATAAATTTATTATGAGGTGAGCAGAAAACTTAGTTATTCAGTACTTTATATTTGCAATTAACAGGAGAAGACGGGCCAATAATTATGCAGAATAATTAATGAGAGAAAATCCACTGCATTCTTACTAAAGCTTTAGCGAAATAAAGTGCTCCCTAGAGTCAAACTCTTTTCTTCAGTGTTTTTAACCCCCCAGGCTAATTTGCACGCTTTTCAACAACTCAATCCAACCCAACCCAATATAAATCGTTGGTCTTCCTTACTATTATGGTTAGAAATATGATCTAAACGTAATATATTTTTGAAATAAAAACTTTAATGTATATATTTTAAAAAAAATAGAAAAAACACCACGCTATACATTCAATTCATAAGTTAACCACAAAATAATTCAAATTTACACCTTTATGAAACCAAAGTTTCCGATTGCAAACTGAAAAAAAAACTTTCTAAGCTTTGAAATTTTTTTATTAATTATTTTTACATTAAACAACAAAAAAGTGAGTTGACGATAACGTCTGTAATACATTTTGATTATCTGATAAGTAATATTCAGGTCAAAATAAAAATAATACGATTTAATAATACAATTTAGCATTAATAATACGATTTAGCCAGAAATATTAATAATACGATTTACTTGTATTAGCTGGTAACTCTGGCCGCCACGGCCAGAGACGTTATTGTAGCAAGGTGTAAAATCCGTTAAAATATATGTAAGAAAACCAACCCGCACAACTCACGCCGCTAGGAGGCACTAGTGCAGCATACTGCCAACAGAATGTATGGGAAATGTCTGAAGTTGGAGGTATCACAACTATTCTACAGAATTTGCTAGAAACTATGTATCATTATAGGTAGTAGGTAGTAGGCTGCATACTTGGCGAGGAATTCAACGTTCAACCTACGCGTAAAATTAAAATGATAAATATCAATCCCCTTATGATGAGCCTCAGTGGGTGGAACGAGAAGGTGGGGTTATATCATGACACTCGTGCGTGTGCTTCGAATGAAAGTTTAACGTGATTAAACCTGAAATTTGTTCACCTGTTCCCCGTTTCACCGCAGATGAACGCCTTTCTTTATTCGCAGTTTTCCACAGAATTACCTCGTTTTCTTCCATTGGCCGCCGGTGTTAATGAGATTACTTCCACCCGATGGAAAGCATCCCTCGCAGGCGGGGTGGACTCCGAGTCCTCAACCCTTTGCCAGTCAGCCAACCAACCAACACACCCTACACACGCGGGGTAGAATTAATCGGGCAGGTGGGTATAGGTATTAGGTGAAAACGTGGATGAGCAAACAATGCGAGAAGGCTTTTCGGATGCAAAATAACTCACTTTCCGGAAAGAACATTATATTCTAGCGTGAAACGTAGTATCTCGATTTGAACATTATTGGTAGTAATAATGGTTCTGCTCTCGGTATCTCTAAGCAAAGCGGAACGACTGCAACATGAGTTTATCGAGAATATGTGACGTGCAGGTGAAAGAAAGAAGTTGGTCCGAGGAAGACATAATCGGTAGAACAGTAGTGATTCATTTTGGTTTATTTTATTTACATTATTTTAGTGAAGAGTTTGAGAAACAGTAGAGCAACAATGCGGATGAAGTCAGGTTTTTCCTTAAATGAGAGTAGTGTGGCGGTTAAAGTGTGACGTAAATGGTGAGATTGTAAGTAATTCCAATTATTAAATTTTTTTTTTAATAAATTTATTTGTACAAAATATAAATATTGATAACAGAGTAACTACATGTATAATAAATTAAACATTTTCATAATTTTTTATCTACATTTGTGTATATACATTTTTTAATTAAAGATGTGTATGGGAGAAAGTTGCTGTTTAGTTATTAAGATTTTTTTTATTTATTACTGATGTTGCTTTTATTACGTAGTTTTAATTTTCTTAAAGGTTAATTTTTTTTGTTTCAGTATTTTTTTTAATTGCATATAAAATTCTTTGAAACTACTTTTAAATAATTAATTTTTTAGTTAATTTTTTTAAATGCGTATTCAATTCTTTGAAAATATTTTGAAATAATCTTATGTTTTCTGGCAATTTTTTAAAGAAATTTGTTCCCAAGTATTTGCAGTTCTGTCGAACCTAAGTTTTTTTTACGTATCGGAATCGGTAACTTGTATTTTTGCCTGAAGATTCTGAACGGTACGGCTTTGTTTAAAGCATCTTCTTTATACCCTTGTAAAGCCATGAAGTTCGGAAGGATACAAAAATAATTTTAAAAATTTAATTTTAATTTTAAAATTATTATATAAAGATTTTGCGCAATTTAGAGAGATTAATTAATTAATTAGTTCTACAATTTCAACAGAAGAGTTAAACATGAAAGATTAGTCCGTTTTTTTTACAATTTTTAAATATATTTATATGAGAAACTACAAAGTGTAAAAGCACAAAAAATTGTAGATATTTAAATATCAGACAACTTACCGGCTACCTGAAAAAATTAGTTTTAAATTTATTGTGTCAATACGAACATTTTGGTTCAGTTAATAAAAAAATAAAATAAATAAATTAGAAAAAAATCATTATATCTTCTCAATGAGCTGATGAACACCGGGCCTTAAGATTAATCATCCCTGAAGACAGTTGAAGGGTTGAATAAGTCGGACGCCCGAGTATCCACCTTTCGTATGAACAATTAAACGTAGATGAATCCACTCCGAGGAACTGTATGCTTGAACGGCGTCGCTTTGGGGGCGGCCTGGAGGGTCAAAATCAAACGCTTCCTGGGCCCGGGGGGCTGGGGGAAACACCCCCTCAATTAACACGACCTAAAAGGCAGCTCTTACCGCGCGAGCCTCCGGAAGATCAATAGGACGTCTGTTCCAAGCGAATCAACGGAAAAGTTCATCACGAATAATATAACACGTGTTCTTATCACGCGTGCACGTAATTCTTAATCAATATTCAAGGTGCTTATTAGAAATTCAAAAGGATCACCCCGGCCAACTTCTCTCCGTAAAGCAATAATGAAAGTTTTTATTGTTTTATCTCTGTTTTCATCAGATGTTCTGGCCGCTTGCTTGTTCGAGAATGTTTGAAACACTTAACTTGTTCAATGCTTTTAGGAAAGTTGATAAATTATGGGCCATTTCTTGAGGGTAGCAGATACAAGGTGACCCTACCGATAATGTGTGGAGGATGAGAGGCCGGAGACAATGCTACATGGCTCAAAAACTTGCATGGCTGATACGGGGGAATTTTATTATTTCTTTTAAGATCGCTATTATTTTATTTACTTATTTATATTCTCGCACATACAGTTTAAAGATGTTTACAGTTCATGATTTAATTTCGTGATTCACCTTTATTGGAAATGTGATGTGCTAAATTATCTCCCGGAGACAAATGACGTAAAAAAAATAATTTTTTAAGGCACTTTTAAAGGTTATTACAAAATAGTTTAGTAGACTTGACTTGACTTTGACGGCCTCCTGACGGAAGACTCTCGACTCACAATCCGAAGGTCGCGGGTTCGAACCCGGCGTGCGCAAGTAAATTTTATTTGATTAATTTGTGTTATTTCACAATTTATTCATTTAAAATAATATATAGTATATTTGCGGCACGTTCCAGAGTGGAAGATACTATCAGTATCGCCCTGGTGTAAGACCACCATTCAGAATTGAAACGTTGCTTAAAATGGCTTTAGCCGTGTTTAGTGACCAGATCTGAATAGCCAGGTACTTCCCAACCTTCCTCTTCCCTATTACCTTCCCCTCTCCACTACCTTCGGCCTCACAACATACCTCGATTGGGGATGCCATAGTCTCACTGGCTCCAGACGGGAGCAGTTGGGACTCTTGTGCGGTATTAACTGTAAAAAAAAAAAAAAATACTTTTTTTTTTTTTTTACAGTTAAAACTCAAAACTAAATTACTTATTATACAAAGTATTTATCGGATTTTTGCAGCCATTCTTGAAAAAATCCTTCAAAACATTACAAACAAGCTAAACTTTCACGAGCAGAGTCAAAATGTCACCACAGAGTTTAAAAAAAAATAACCTACACATGTTTAATGTTGATAATATCTATGGTCTGTGGCTGTATATTATACCATATTTGTTTAATCTTAATTTTTCCCTTTATATCTGTACACCTCTGCTTTAGGTCACCTTAAGTAGTTCGCTACATTTGGTGACTAAGCAGGGGTGCCCAGTTCATGGGATGAGGTTTGTCTAGGTCTTGGAGGCGGATGACCAAGACAAACTGAACCCTAGATTCCTACCCACCCCTTAAACCCTTTTCCTTCCCAGAACTCTCCTCTCCTTCATTTCCTTAAAAAAATCCTCCACATGGTATCCTCAAAGATGACATAGGAGTGTGTGGAGTTCATGTAAAAAAATAAAATAAAAACACATTTCAAAATTATGTTTTACATAATTTCTTAATACAGTAATATGCAAATATAAGATACAAGTGATGTAAAAGTTAGCAATAAGTAAATCTATATAAGACACAAGTAGGTAATAGGAACCCAACAAGGCACTGCCTGTGCGTGGGGTAATATAAACGAAAATGCTACATTACATCAGTAAGTACAAGTAAAAAAGGTAAGTTTTAAAGTAAAGGTTTATAAATATATAAGTATCTGTGAAAAATATTCTAGTAAAAAAGTGAAACATAAGTTTTTTTTGGTACTGTTATGTTTGTAGTTTTTTTTTATGGTACTGATACTGATATTGATACTGCTTCAGCACGTTTGTAAAATTTGAAAATATAATGTGGTGGCCATTTTCTCCCACAGCCTTCCAAAGGGCTAGTGATCACAAAGTTAACATAGCTTTTTTTGAGAATCATTATTCTAACGAAAAGGAAAAATCAAAGGTTGTACTAAGATTGTTCTAAGTATGAAATCAACCAATTATTTATTATCACACATTTTTCCAATGTACTTCTGCTTCCTTTTAAGTTTGATAGGTTACCTACTAGGTACTTTTAGTTACAGAAGACATCATTTACAAAACAAAGTGTGCAAATTGGTATTAATTTCGTTTACAGAAATGTGATCACATGTGATACAAATAGATGTGATACAAAGCAAAAAGCTTTGAAAAATATACGGTACATTAGATTTATTAGTTTTAACAAGCGTTACTTTCGTCATCGATATATTGGTAAAACATTTTCTTATTCTTTGTATCAGAGTTTCCCTAACTTCATTGGATACCTGAAATCTTTAATGCTTAATTAGTAACTGTTACTTTTAGGTTAGGTAGATACCTACTATATTTGCACTTCATCAAATATTTCATTATATTTTTTTGTCCTATTCAAAAATAAGATAAACAATATATAACAAACAGTGAGTTTACATTTACATTACAATACAAGGGACGTGGGAAAAACCGACAAACAATTATGCATATTATAACCTATTAATCTACATAGACAATTATGCAGACTAATGGGTTATAAATAGCGTCCGACCGAAACAGGACTTTCTACCGAAACCGAATCTTCGGTATCTGTCTCAGTTTCGACTGAAACCGAAACCGAATTTTTTTTAGACAAGTTAAAAATCTATTGTTTACTGAAATTTGGCTCATTTTTTGCACTTATACAGACAGTTAACACGTTTTAAATTAAATAACAAACAATAATCGAAGTATATGAATTTTTTTTATATTACTGATATAAAATAAATTATAATAATTAACAAAATATATTAACTACTTCTTGGAACAAAAATTTGTCAATAATCAACACTTATATTATAAAGGAAGGACCTCATGAATCTAGTATTTTAAGGCAGCTGATGATGGCGGGTGACACACGAGCCACGAATTCACCCGAAGTCAGCTGAACGACGTGCCATAATTCACGAGCGCAGAGTTTCGGTGTGGCCGAAGGTTCGGCAGATTTTCTGAAACACTTAGATTTACATCAGTACAAAGGACACGAACCGACAGACAATTATACGAACCGACGAAAAAACCGACAGACAATTATGTCTAACATCAAAGTGATTGCTTTCCCACTATAATAATAACTTTTTTTATTTATTTTTAATTATGTTATAGCCGATTAATTTTCTCCATTACCGATCTTGAAAATTGATTGGTCATAATAGGAATGTGTTTTTTTTATTTTTGTCCGTGGAAAAGTTGCAGCATACATAAACAATACGTGTACGATTTTTGCGGCAATGCACTGGGTAATAAAACATATCTGGACAGGCAAGGATTTTTTTTCGTGTAATCAATCTGTTTCAATTCCTTCTTATTGTCCTCACCGTCCCTCCCTACCCTTACCTCTTCCCCGCTGTGGCCCGTCATCCCCCTCCCAGGAGGGTGGATATCTCCCACTTTGAGAATGTCTGCTTAAAATGAATTTCATGAACTAGAGTAGGTACTCTGGAGTAGTCTGGAGAGACCTACCAAGTCGGTATATTATACCTACAACTGAATAGATAATATCCAGAAGTGTTATCTAAACAGATTTTAAAAAAAACTGAGGTCACCATTTTACAAGAGAATCTTTAGAAGGTAAAGGAGACAAATAAATGAACGCGGGTGTAAAGTAAACATAACTGCTTGTTGCTAAAGAATGCGAAAACTGCATTACGATGCATTTGAATAGATTTAATGTTCAAGCAGGTAAACTTTTATTGAGCACTCAAATTTACAGAAGCGTTGTACCGGAAAGGCTTGGAAACACGGAGATGTAGTACGTATGAAGTATGATGTTATTACGAATGACACTCGAGAAAGAATAACGGTTGGTTTCAAAACTGCTCTGCCATTCAGAAGCGCGGTCCAGCGCACATACGTTACAGTGTACCAACTAAATGAAAATTGCCAGTACTTAAAATCAGATTACGAATAGTTCCAACTGCACACATATTTTAGCGACTATATAAGAAAATGTAAACACAAACTATATTATGGTGAATTTAAGAATAGTAATGATATTTCTTATTCCTCGTCACTAAGGGCTCCTGTGCTCAGGCGAACCAAAGTTATTTATTTCTATTTTATTTGTTTTCCATGTCATTTATAGTGTTTATTTAGAGATTTTTCATTGACGTTTTCCTGACAGATTTGTATTCTTGATTTGTGCTCTTTAAACTGTTATATTAGTTTTATATCTGGGAGGAGGATGTTGCGGAGTTTTGTTACAAAATAAATGTAGTTTCTTTGTCCGAATGTGGTTTTATAACTTGAAATGTTTTTACGTCATTTGGATTGGATCTAGTGTGATGGATACGTGCTCTAGTAGATAACATATATTGAACGAGTAACTGCTCCCAACCGCCTGGAGCCAGTGAGACTATGTTATCTCCAATTGGGGTGAGGCCTAAGGTAGTGGAATGTGAAAAGTTGAAGACGAAGTACCTGGCTATTCAGATCTGGTAACCAAACTCGGCTAAAGCCATTTCAAGCAACGTTTTGATTCTGAATTGTGGTCTTTCAGCAGGCGATACTGAAAGTATCTGCCACTCTGGAACGTACCGCAAACGGTTTCTTTGCCAACTGAGAATGAAGTCAACTCAACACCTCCTTGAAAGGTCATTAAAAGTTTTGAAAAAAAATAATTTTAAATAAGCTGATAACCCTAATCTAACGTAAACTATTCAACCAATTTTTTATGTTTTTTTTTTATCACTCTAAGTGACTTTATCTGAGATGATTCTGAGTTGGTTTCATTCCGAGTTGTACGGTCACCCCGCAAACGAATTCATTGTGTAATAACACAAATTTATCACATAAAATGTACATCCGCTACCTCCGTATTCACAGAGCCAAGATTGTAATACCGTAAGCACTCAACCACCAATTCGAGAATATAATATGATCAATTTCACCAAAAGGAAAGTAAAATAAGCTTACTTCGGGCCCACAGACATGACTCAATCATACAATAAAAACAAGGGAAATGGGCCATTAACAATTATTTTTGTGAAACCACAATCACAAGTATGCTGCGACATCATTCACTCATACTACTTCAAATCGCATCTACTAACAGCGAAGCCCCGCCTTTATTTCTACCCACACATCAAACTCATAACTTTCATTGGCTCTGCCGCTTCGATAGTCCGTGCAGTTTGGTCGGGGCTCTATTGGTTTCTATTGTCTACGACGAAAACGAACTTCTACCGGTTTCTCCTTCAGTGGTTGGTACAGTTCATTGTCACAATACGCGTTACAGACAATTAGGCGTATCGCATATCTTGTACAAAGGAGCGCGAACGTTCAAGAGACCATGATCTTTCAATTGGGCCATTAAGGATGTACAATATGTACATACATAATATATTATAGTATATTAAAACAATATTCAAATGAAATTCAAATGAGATTCACAAAAGATTTTTTTAGGTATGCTTTCACAAGATGAAAGCGAATAGAGGGACGAAATAAAATGTACTTCAGTTATTTAAAAATCATATTTTAAGGGTGCTTCAACAGTTGAAAAAGCTTTCGAAGATCGTTGTTTATATATTTAATTTTTATATACCTATCACAAATGTACAATAGAATATTCTTCTTAAGTCGGTTTCTCATTGTTGAGGGTCGTGACCTCTACTCCAATTTACATAGTGGACAAGGCTCCTCCACTCCTCGCGGTTCTGCGCTGCGTGGAATATCGATTATCCATTTTTTTTAATAATATTATCCAATATCATCCAATTTATAATATTATCCAATATATAATATTATCCAATATATAATATTATCCAATATCATCCAATATATAATATTATCCAATATAATATAACATTATCCAACCTCATCCAATATATAATTTTATTTAATATAGATATATAAGTGGGTACAGTGGTGTTAAATAAATTACATATCGGTACAAAATAAATTTAAAATCGCAATCTCACCAAAGAAGAAACTAGTTCTTGTGCTTGGTGAGCGGGTTACTAATTATAAGGAAAATAGAATAACATCACGCAATAGGTAAGTATATATAGTAGGAACAACTGAAACTTCTGGATCATCTATATGGGTAGATGTATATACATAGGATTCAGTTACATACTAAAATATTGATCACTTAAGAGAGTAAATAAAAACATCTAAATAAAATAGATGAATATAGACTGATAATAAATATAAAAAAGAGAAAAACAGGCAATTCTTTAGTTAATTATTCCTGACAAGTATAACTTCAGTTTGAGTTCCAGTTTGTTGATATCTTTTAAATAATTTTATTTCAATCGGAAGGTTGTTGAAATACTTTATTCCTTAATAGATATAATTGTTTTGCATTCGTATGGTATTAAGTTTTGTTATTTTTATGTTGTATTGATTGATATCTTTTTGATAAATGGGTTTCAATTTTTTTTATGATATTATGTTTGTAAATTCGGATAATTGCATTTTTCTTGAAGATATCCTCTACTCAAGGCACCGCAAAATCTGCGAAAAGCGTTTCTGTTGGATATGTGGAGGGTTTCTTTAGGATTACTTTGATGATTAGCTTCTGGACCACCGTGATCGGTGTTATAATATTATCCAATATCATCCAATATATAATATTATCCAATATCGACGTCGACGGCGCCGGTGTTACTTGGTCACTCCAGCGCATTTGTGACCTTCCCCTGCTTCTTCTGCCTTCCACTTTGTCAGTGACTATGAGTTTATCCAAGTATCTTAAAATACGCTGTAGGCTGAGAGCCTATTGTGAATGCCTAGCTCTTTCAGAAAGGACAAATTTGTGCGTCTGGCTGTCCATGGAAACCTGAGGATTTTTCTCCAGCACCACATTTCGAGGTTGTCTATACGCTTTCTTTCGCTGGCTCGAAGTGTACTATAAATATGTGTAAAAAATTCCAATTTATAGTGTACATACTATAAATCCAACCCATGGGCAATCATTTGTGAATCAGAACAAAACGAGCATTTTTTTCCGTAAAGAGTTTGCTAAGTTTTCATGGGTGAATGTGGTGAACTTATTCTCTAATCGGTAATTAAAGGCGCATAGATTTGTAACTCTTTAATTTCGGAATTATCTCAAATTTTGTAAGTAAAACTAAAAATATTCCTGAAGATTACGCCGTAAGCCTTGGTATGTCCAATTTGAAATGAGGTAAATGTGGTTATGTTAGGATCACAGATATGCAATCAAGAAAACCAATTTACTTTATAAGTTTTCCTTTTCTTTTTCCTGTCAATGTAAATTTCAAAAATTCCTGAAATTATTAAAATTCTTTCCCGAATTAACTACCATCTCGCTTTTTCCCCGTGGTACACAATGCTTCATTAACATTCACCGGCGATTTAATTTTTTTTAAACAATATATGGTTTTTTAATTTTTTGTTATGTACACAATATTACAAAATTTCATCTTATATAACAATACCTACATTCTTATAAATGTAATTTCAAAAGGAATTGAGGGTAGCAAATGTAAAATCATGCAGTGTAAGGTGCAAGGTCGAGAATTTTCTCAAAAATAAACTTTCTCATAAAAGTGTATTTATCGGAATGACCTGCCAGGTAAGTATGTTTTCTGTATCTGTTTGTAAATAATAAAATTATATAGAGCCTGAAACTCATTATGTCAGTTAAGGTGATTTTCCACAAAAACCGCGCTCTATAAATTATCATATTATTAATATTATTATATTGTCGTAAAAGTGTCGTTGGAACATTTGAGGGGTGCCAAACCATAACGTTTTAAGTGCCAGAAAATAAAATTTTCAGGAGACACAAAAAACAGTTTTAAAGGAAAAATAAAAAGAAAAGTAATTTATCAAAAATGTATTATCAAATTATCATTTATTATTAATAATGTTAAACAAATTTTGTGCTCTGTCAAAATATGGAAATAATTTTAAAAAATATATATAGAAAATGAAAAGCACAAAATGTTTTTAAGTGCCATTATTTATGCAAGTCATAACGTTGTAAGTGTTATATTACTTGCACATTTATTTATTGCTTTTTCACAATTTAAATTCGTTTTTAGCATGTAATTATTAACCCTACTAGGGCTCGCATCTATCGGGGCACATAACTATAAACTTTCAATATCTTCATTTTAAAAGGTTTCCATAAAACAATTTGCTTTCTTCGGCTAAATACGGCAATATGGCATTAATATCTTTCTTTTCTTCGGCAGATAAAGGTACCGGTGTCTTGACCATGTCAACTTGAAGGTATTCAAAATTTGCCTTATTAATTCCAGGTTTAAGCATTGCAGTTGATATCCATGGAACAAATTCGTCGTAGGTAACTTTTCTTTGTACGAATTACAAGAAAATCTTCAGATGTTAGGCAAATCATCGTTGCCGAAGAAATCTGCAGCTTTTTGGTATTAATCATAGTTTTAGCCAGATTCATCTAATTAAAAAAGGTTTTATTATCCATTACCAGGAATGTGTTTTTTTTTGCGACGTTGACGCACCGTCGTCTTCCGACATTTTGAATGAACTAACATTTGCAGCTTAATTGGCACTTAAAACGTTATGACATGTTGTTTCACAATATTTAGGCTAGATGGCGTTACTATGCCTTCTACTTTAGAGTACAAGTAAACACCAGCACATTCAACGTTTTACTGCAATAAAACGTATTTGAGTTCGTATGGCACTTAAAACGTTATGGTTTGGCACCCCTCATTTATTGACAGTTTTAGAATTAAATTAAATAATTGTATTCTTTCACGAGGCGCTGGTTCATCGCAAACTTTTTTATTAACCCTATTAGTCCGAGTAGGTTTTGTTTTTTTTTATATGAATACCGCACAAGAGTTCCAACTGCTCCCGTCTGGAGGCAGTGAGACTATGGCATCCCCAAATGGGTTATGTTGTGAGGCTGAAGGTGGTGGGGAGGGAAAGGAGACGGGGAAGAGAAAGGTGAGGAAATACCTGGCTATTCAGATCTGGTCACCAAACACGGCTAAAGCCATTTCAAGCAACTTTTCAATTCTGAATGATGGTCTTACACCAGGGCGATAATGAGAGTATCTTCTATTCTGGAACGTGCCGCAAATATACTATACATTATTTTTAATGAATTAATTGTGAAATAACACAAATTAATCCATTAAAATTTATTTGCCACGCCGAGATTCGATCCCACGAGCTTCAGATTGCGAGTCAAGGGCCTTACCGCTAGACTACGCCGGCCGTCAATGTTGTCCAATTTTTTTAATAAAATTACAAAGGTTATTTGTTTCTAGGGCACTGTTTTCGATTTTGTTCAAGTACATTTTATAGCAATGTTTAGACAATTTTATTCTAGCATTGGTGAAATGAATATAATTTTTAGTCGTTTGGCAATAATGAATATTTTTATGAACAATTTCTTTTTACTGTAGAGGGACTTTTAATTCAGATGAAAACCAAACTGCGTAATTTTTTTTGCGGCGTATAAAAAACATGGGTTTCGATGACGTTGGAAATTTTTTAATATATTTTATCTAGAGACTTATCTACATTTTCATTTGTCAAAAAATACCAGACGTTATAACGAGAGAAATGACAGTTTATGGAGTTGAATTCGGCTCGTTTAAAATTCAGAGCTTTTTGTACAAGCTTTGTAGCGTTATGGCGTAATGTGTTTAATTTTATGTACCTATAGGGAGGATAGTAGTTAGTTATGTACCTATAGGTAGGAGAAAATCGTTTGATAGTGTAACAAATATTTTAGAAGTATTTGATGATGTACTCGTATATCTAGTAAGAGATCGTTACTATCATAAATAAAATTATAGTGACAAATATAGAATATTTACAGTGTTCACTTGCACGGTCGTTTTCACTTTCATTTTGTGATGAAACCACTGTCACTTGATTTTCGTTTTAGATTTGGCAGGTTTTAATCTCCAAGAATAAAAAGTTTAGAGTTTGGGTATTTTAATGAGAAATTGTCGACACAATATCTTTACGATAGTTTTTGTAGGCGTGAGTATCAGAGAGTGGTTACAATTTTTTCAGGAGGCCTAGTCATCTTGTGTGGAGGGTCTTTTTGTGGAAAGGAAGGAGTGTGAATTTTTAAATCAAATTTTAAACGCATAGACTCTTTTCCACAAAAAAATATAAATTGATTTCGAAAGACTGTTCCTTTATCTAGTAAAGATATTGTTTAAATTTTGAGAATATATGTTTATTTTTAGCATAATAAGGTTTTACCGTAGGTGGTTGGCAGATTTGTTAAATTGTCAAAGAAATTTTGTATAATACATTTCAAATCATATAATGATGCAGTAAAATAAATCAATAAATTATATTGGAAAGCTAATTTTCAGAATTTAAATGTAAGTTCAAATAAAATCATAACGAAAAGATCCGCGCCCTTGTTTTGTGATGAAAATATTTCGTTTTGTCTATTTATTTACGGTCTTACAAACTTATATATATATATTTTTAAAAATCTTATTTTGCTTAGACATAATTGAAAAATTATAAATACGTATGATCAAAAAATAATTACAAAAACTACATAATTTTAATAGTTTTATCATCAGCATTTTTTAATGTAGGCATTTATCAAAGCAAATTTTGAATGAAATAAATCCATATTGAGTTATTATGTTAAAATACTGGTATGGAGAATAATTAATCTTTCTCATCAGAACCGCCCTGTACAGCTGCAAGGGTACGATTGCAAGATCATCGTTCAACGAAATTTAAATTCTCGGCCGCCGGTTAGTGGCTCTTAATTTTACACCTTCATCGAGATCTATATGACCATAAAATTGACAATGCAGCGAGCTTAAATACAAACTCATAAAATGGCACGTATAAAAAATAGAACAAGATAAAAGCTTTTCCTGGTAGATTAAATATCACGGTCTGCAAATGGCTATGAGTTGCCGCCGGTCGGCTGTCTATTCCGTTCATAACTATTTCACGTTACCTGAACACGGTTCAAAAATGTACACCTCTTTCCCGGGTAATACGAACGGTAAGTGATATATCTGCCCTTATTTCCAGCCGGCAGACGATAAAATAATTAAAATTGACACAATTGGAGCTCTACCTTTCCGTCGGCCGCCCCCCGCCCCGGCCGCGCCCGGGTGTTACGTCCCTCCCGCAACTGACCGTTGATAGTGTAAGGCTGCACAGAAATTATTCAGCAGATCGACCGGACTGCCTTTATACAGTCCGTTCACTCTACAATGAGGAAATATTAATAACTAGCTAAAAATAAAAAAAACTTAACCGTACACCAGAATACATGGCTGTAAATAACAAATAAATCGCAAGTATTCAAGGGATAACTTTACTTTCATCACTAGATTAAAGTAAAGAGAGTTACTAGACTATCTATACTAATATTATAAATGCGAAAGTGAGTGTGTTTGTTTGTTACGCTTTCACGCCTAAACCACTAAACCGATTTTAAAAATTCTTTCACCAATAGAAAGCTACATTATCAGCGAGTAACATAGGCTGTATGTAATGGTAAACTATGGCGTTATGAAATTTGTATAAATGAAAATAAGCGCATTTCATATATTTTTGCGGCAGGGAGGAAAGGCAAGGGGAAGGTGGGGTTCGCGGAGAGGGAAGAGACGAGGTGGTAGCGGAGAAGGTGGAAGGGAACGGGGACGCAAGGGAAAGGACATTATGTATTGCTAATTGCTACAGTAATTTCCCCCAAACACCATGCGAGGAAGCCGCGGGTAAAAGCTAGTAATTCATAATTCGAATGGCAGCACTGTAGTACTGCCGCACTTGCACCGTGATATCACACGCTGATATTTCCGGCCGCAATTATCAGCGTTTTTGACGTCGTACATTTTTGTTTTTAGGTATTTTCCAAAAATCCTAAAAGTTCCGTCCTAAGCACAGTCTAATTGATTAATATGATAAATTTGAAAATAACGTGAATTTCGTTGAAGGAGAATACCTCATAGTTCAGAAATCAAAAATATTATTGAAACACAGAAAATAATAAAATAATCAACACCTCAGCCATAGGTCATCCCAAGTACTTCGCTTCGTATGGCGATTTAATAGGGGTGGCCGGGTTCAAGGAGAGGGGTTTGACCGGTTCTGGGGGTGGATGCAGGCAGAGAATGGTTGAGGGACACTTTTTGACCTCTACCCCCTTGAATGGCAGGAGACCATATATGTTCCAGCTCTCGTACGTCTCATATAAACCGCTGTAACTCCCTTACTACCAGAGTGAGAAATAAGTTCTAAACGATGTTAGAAAGGCAAAATACCAAGTTTTGTATTTTAATCTAAAAAATAACCACCAAAAAAGTAAAAACACCTATATGAAATCAAAGTTTTGAATCGTACTTTGAAAAAAAAAATTAAATTTAAGAGTGTTTTTTTATTAATAATTTTTATATGAAAAGACAAGAAAAAAAGGTAACAGAAACGTTTATAATATATTTGTTTAATAAAATATGAATGTGTTTTTTTTTTTTTAATCAGTAATTTTAGTTAGAAAAAACGTGAGGTGCACCATTTTTAAAACTTTTTTTTATTCGCTTGCAAAATTTTTGTATTTCAAAAATCAAATGATTATTTTGAATTATAAAATTTGAAAGCGTATTCTATCATCTTTCAAAAACAGTTTTTAGTTTTGGGATATATTATGAAATATTCTATTTATTTGCATTTTATTGTAAAGCGGAAATATTTTGACCATCTGAAAAATACGCCAAATTTCTGAAGGGCTACAGTAGGACTTTCTCGGAATATCGCCTAGTGAGGGGATGGATTTATACGTCCGTCACTCCTGAACACACCGATTCCCAGATTCTTACCCAGAAATTCATCTCCTTCCTTTCCTCAAAAGACCCTCCACACAGAATCCCCAAAGATGACACAGGGCCTGAGGGGAATTATTTTCCTCTGGGCCTTTTGTGTGGAGTAAGTGTAAAAAAAGCAACAAATTAATCATCAAATCTTCTTTACAATTCTTTAAAATAATACAATAAAAAATGGGCAAGCAACGATAGTTAAAACGGAGTACACTAAACCGAGCAACTTCGATCTATTGTACTGAATATTGGAAAAGGTATACGTGTCAAAGTTCAAAGTGGATCAAATAGATTACCCAAATGGCTCCAGTGTAATATAGGACACGGCTATACACTTTACAGACTCTACTCACAGACGCCATTTCTGCTATCCGGTGCTGGCTGGCGTCATACCAGACCAACCCAATTTTGAAGTCAAATAATTCCACAGTTTAATTTCTGATTAAGTGGTAGCACAGCGTATTTCACGCTCATACTGCGAAACTTTGGATGGGGGATTTTTTAAAAATATTTTTTACATTAACTTCATACACGAGGCCCTGAGGAAAGTAATTTTTCTCAGGTCCAATGTCAACTTTGAAGATGCTGTGTGGAGGGTTTTTTTGAGGAGAAGAAGGAGTGAACATGGGTCTTGAAGAGACCCATGTTGTAGGAAAGAGGAAACACAGAGGCCGTTATTGGTGGGAGGAAACACAGAAGGGATATGATAATCTAAAAAAAAATCCTAACAAAATTTATTTAACAAAGCAATTCTAATCTTAATATATAAAAATGAATGTTCGTTTATTTGTTCCTTATGCGGTCCCTGAACCACTCATCCGATTGCGATGAAATTTTGATGAGTTGTTGTGCGCACGTCTGCGATGGTTTCTGTATATAGTGGTGAGCTCTGGCGTTATGAAATTATTTCATATTAAATTCATCCGATTGCGATGAATTTTTGGTGAATCGTGTCCGCGCGGAAAAATATTTTTTTTTGTTTATTTGGACATGAACAAAATAATTATATTAATACTGCAAGTATTTTTCGGGTATTAATTACCCCGTCAATTTTACATCTGATGATGGACACAATAACGCTTTCCGAAACGTTGGCTAAAGTAGGAGGGAGCGCAGCACGGCATAAAACCCCAAAAATAAATCACAACAAAGGTTAATTATAGATTGCCCGAAACTCCTTCAAAGCTTTTTCAATGCGAGCTTCCAATAGGCCAATCAGGTCAAACGAAACTTTTTGCCTCCCTCGATGCTGCACGAATTCTTAACAAAATTCTTTCATTTCTCGCGCCGCACATGTTTTGAACACATGCTTCTGTCTGTTTGACCTATTCAACTCTGCACCTCAAGCTTTTAAATATTACAAGCAAACTCCAGATTCTCCGTTATTAATTATTCTCGTTTCACTGAAATAACTTTTAACGTTATCAACTCATCAATTCAGTGTTCTCAATGTTAACCCCTAAGACTAATTTGTTCACTTTTCTGAACAACTAATATAGGTCACATAGAAATCGTTATGTCTCCCTTACTATCGTGATTAGAAATACGTTTTTTTTTTTAAATGAATAACTTATAAGAGTCCCAGCTGCTCCCGTCTGGAGACGGTAAGACTATGGCATCCCCGATTGGGGTACGTTGTGAGGCTGAAGGTAGTGGGAAGGGGAAGGAGATGGGGAAGAGGAAGGTGGGAAGTACCTGGCTATTCAGATCTGGTCACCAAACACGGCTAAGGCCATTTCAATTCAATTCTGAATGGTGGTCTTACACCAGGGCGATACTGAGAGTATCTTCCACTCTGGAACGTGCCGCAAATAAACTATATTATTTTAAATGAATAAATTGTGAAACAACACAAATTAATCAAATAAAATTTATTTGCCACGCCGGGATTCGATCCCGCGAGCTTCGGAATGCGAGTCAAGAGCCTTATCGCTGGACTACGCCGGCCGTCATATAGGTTTAGGAAGAGGAATATAAACGGGGTTAGGAAGAGAAAATACCACGCTTTACATTGAAATCTAAAAGTTATCCACAAAATGATTAAAATTTACATCTTCATGAAAATAAAGTTTCCGATCGCAAAATAATTATGAAAATTTTGGGAAATTTTTATTATTTTTTTTAAACTGAAACCCAAAAAAGTGCATTGACGATAACGTTTGTAACATATTTACCTAATAAAATATGTGTGTATTTATTTTTTTCGTTATCGTAATTTTAGTCAGAAAAAAAGTAAGGTGAGCCATTTTAAAAATATTTTTATGTTTGCATTAAAAAAATTTACTTATCAAAAATTATATGTTTATTTTGGTTTATAAAATTTGAAAGCGTATCTCATCACCTTTCGCAGACAGTTTTTAGTTTTCGCATGAGTTCAGAAATATTATTTTTTTTGGATTTTATTGTAAAGCGGAAATAATAAGAATAGCTTAAATAATAAACATAAAAAATAAATTTTATTGAATGCAAACATAAAAAAGTTTTAAAAATTGCTCACCATGCGTTTTTTCAAACTAAGATTACCGATAACGGAAAAATAAAAATACGCTTTATCAGCCGAATGCAGGCGTTATCGACAACTCACTTTTTGTCGTTTCATGTAAAAATAATTAATAAAAAATTCCCAAAGTTTCATGATTTTTTTTTCAAATTGCGGTCGGAAACTTTGGCTTCATAAAGGTGTAATTTTTTAAAATATTTTTAGATTTGTTAACGAAGCGTGGTTTTTTCTCTTTCTTTCACCATTTAGATCACATTTCTAACAATGAAAGTAACGGAGACAAAATGATTTATATGAGACCTGTATGAGTTGTCAAAAACAAAAACAAAAACTATCCCGAGGGGTTAAAAAATTACGAAGAAAAAATACACATTGTTTGCATTTTGAAAATCAAATGAAAAAAACAGGTTTTAAAAATACATAGTTATACGAATAATATAGCTGTTTGTACAATTGATTGATAAACCAAACAGCACTCCTTAATTTACAGTGCGGTATTCACATAAAAAATTTTACTGTTTTTTTTTGTGAAACATCACAATTATTATGCGATCTTACTCAAGCACACATTTAGCGTGTATACCAACTCTGCACCTGTGCCGAAGGGATCAATGATTCTAGTTTTACACAGCATCTCCACTGAAACACCGATAAATCTAAACATAAATATCGGGCATACAATAAATCAATCCCAAAGCAACATACATACATACATACCCCGTGAAGAACATATTATCTAAAAATATAAGAAGAAGAGGTTACGAAATCTTTAAATTTTTTGGCAAGAAATCGTATTTTTTTTAATAGCCTTGTTTACGACAAACTTGTTTTCGATTTCCGTAGAAACAAGATAATTCAACAATGTATCTACCTAATAATAATCTATAGAGGAAGGTTAGTTCCTACCTACTCTTTGACCTTGACTTTCAATCCAATAGGTATCAGTTACAAGCCGTGACTTTTGAAGTGAAAACTTCTTAAGCACAGTTTTGATTTGAAACTCAATGAAACGAAAAAGCGACACAAAAAAACACACATCTTTAGCCTGGGAGAGAACGAGATAACAATAAAATATTTATTTATCACGGGTACTCGATTCCAATATAATACCGCAAGTCTCCTTCAGTGTAGTGGTATAAAGCACTTTTTTTTACATGAATACCGCACAAGAGTCCCAACTGCTCCCTTCTGGAGCCAGTGAGACTATGGCATCCCCAATTGGGGTATGTTGTGAGGCTGAAGGTAGTGGGGAGAGGAAGGAGATAGGGAAGAGGAAGGTGGGGAAGTCGTATTCAGATCTGGTCAAAAGCCATTTCAAGCAACGTTTCAAAACGTTAAGCAAATAAAATTTATTTGCCACGACGGGATTCGAACCTTTGCAGACATTTGGCCGACCAAGGATCGAATTCTATGAAATCCAAAAAAATGATAGTATTTTTATTTTAGAAAATCAATATCAAAAACAAAAGAAAGCGACATCTGGTGACCCCGAAGAAGAAAACGCAAATGCTAATAAGATGACCAAATGTATAGAAAAAGGTGCAATGGAATTCGACGACATAAATCTGGGAAAAAAATCATCCTTCAGTCTCTCCACTCTTGTATACTTTAGTTTTTTGAAGGTTTCACTCCTACCGCGTGCGAATCGCACACTCTGATTTGATTTTTTTTCCAGAATAAGTTCAACTTTATTTTTACATCAGGAAAGATTTCGTTACAACTTACCACAACATGTTGTGTTAAAAAAGTAGCATTCGTTAAACAGTAGCTTTTTATCACGAAAAGTTAGAGATTGAAAATAAATCCTTTCTGCTATAAAAATACCATTCGAAAATAGTTTTGTTCGCGTGCCAATAATGATGAGTACCTAACCTAACCTAACTTGACCTGACAAATAATTAAAAACGATTTAAAATTAGGTAAAGTAAAATTCTAATTGTCCAAGTATTTTTTTTATTTAATTTAAATTGAGTTTAATAATATTATTAAGTTCTGCTTTTTTGTTTTTTTTTTGTATTTATTATTATATAGCTGTTTCGGCTTACAGGGCCATTTTAAAACGTGGTTAGACCACTTTGAGACGACTTATTTATACGATTCTAAATTTCAATTTTGAATCTGTATTGATTTATTACCGATTCAACCGAGTTATTGAGAAAATGATTGTAACGGGGTGGTACTTTGAAATCTGTTTTCCCCACATTAAATCTTAAAGTAATCTTAAATTATTATTCAAGTAAATGTTACTAGCAGATAAAACCCGTTGTCACAGGTTTTTTGTTTTGAAAACAAAAGAGGGCGCCACTTCCGCTTACAACAATCCTAAATACTAGGTGATAGTATCAGATCAGACGTACTTTTTTTTTTTTTTTTATTTAATATACAGGGTGACCGCGGGTTAAGTGCATCTTTATTGGGACCGTTACTATTTAATATTTACATCAATGATATAGGAAAATGCTTCAAATATTCCAGAACATTACTTTACGCAGATGATATGAAGGTTTTTTATCCTGTCAGATGTACTGCTGACTGCCAAAAAATGCAGGAGGACCTAAACCGTCTTAATGTTTACTGTACACAGCATAACCTTAAAATCAATGTTAAAAAGTGTTTCGTCGTGAATTTCACACGAAATAAAAATATCATTACCAATGAATATTGTTTAAACGGCTCAATACTAATCAACAAAACAGAAGTCAAAGATCTGGGAGTGACATTGGACTCTAAGCTAATTTTTGATATTCATATCGACTCAGTAACATCAAAAGCCTCGAAAATGCTAGGATTCATTCTTAGGACACGTAAAAAATTCAATAACTTAAATACAATGAAAATCCTATATTTTGTTTATGTCCGCAGCTTACTAGAATACGCGTCACAAGTTTGGAACCCGCAATACAAATCATATGTGGAAAATCTAGAACGTGTTCAAAATCGTTTTTTACGATACTTAGATTTCCGTAGCTATCGCATCCACCAAAATCACCAAGATTTTCGGCGTTTTTCAATATACTCTCATTAGAAGATCGAAGAAGCTCGTCCGATATACTCTTTCTACAAAAATAGCCAGATCCGTCGTAGATTGCCCAGAACTACAACGGATCCAGATACGAGTTCCCAACAGACGAACCAGATCAGACACGATACTTAGCCTCCCTCGGTGCAACACTAATTCTAAGCAGAATTCATTCATCTATCGTGCATCCAACACTTTCAACACACACTACACAAAATTTGACATTTTTAACTCTGCACCATACTCTTTAAAATCACACAGGCGGTCTCAACAACAATAACTATAGATACTAATACTAAATACTAATGCAACCATCACCCAATGAACCTCTTACTTTTTTTTTAATTTTAATTTTTTGCTGTGCGTATTTTTATTACTATACCTCAACTTAACCGTCCCCCCCCCCATCCTACCCCTCCCTATTCCCACCTAAATTACTTGTAATAATGTTTCTTGTAATGTAATTTTTATCATCTATCGAATCACTTGTATCTAATACCCATGTGGAAGCCTGTAAATGGTACAATTATTGTGACTCAATTACTATTCCTCCGATATTAATGTAAACTGTTGGCCTCCCAAATAAAATAAAATAAAATAAAAATCAAAATAAAATAAAATTATCTCGCGGGAGAGGATTCTAAATTATGGCAGACATAAAAAGAAAACATTTTTTAAATTCTTTATTTTTTTAAGAAAAAAATCAGAAATTCCTTGACTCGGCATACCGAATTTCTCCCTTTTTGTAACATACTTTCCTTGAACATTTTAAGTTTTCAAGCTCTTAAAAAATATCTGTTATTCTTGAAGATATCAATCCATGCATTTGCCACGTCGAAACTGCAATTATATGAAATTTCTTCAAAATGCTCCGAAAATTATTATAAACAAGTTTTTTTCCCATACATTCTATATAGTTATATGTATAAAATTCAAGTGTTTCTTTAAATGGTACATAAGATATTTCCCGAAGGTTTTGGCTCCATTTTTAACGAGTCTTGTTTTTTAAACATTTTCACAATTTTTGCTTAATTATTTTCGTTTTTAATATTAGGTCGCTCGCTTCAACATTTTTACACGTTGTAATTTAGAAAAAAAGTTATTTATCTTTTTTTACTAATACAATAATGTAGATTAGTTAGCGCACTTTACTCCCGCAGTTAGCGCACTTTACCCCCAGACATCTTGTATTTATAGATTGTTCGTATTCCGGCGTACTTAACAGTAAAGAATTTCTTTGGCAAGAGTTTATTGAATCAAAAACGCAGAGGCAGATTTTGGCGCGCGGATGCCGGAAGTGGCGTGCAAATAGCGCGGGAAAGTCGGGCACGGGCGCCGCCGACCGCCATCTTCCCAAATTACCGCGATATCTGCAACAACTCTCTATAAATATGCGCGCGTAAAACCTAAAATAATTGTCTAAATCCGATGGATTCACGCCGATCCGGTGGGAACAACTTCTATCTTGGTGCGGGGCGGACTAATATTAGGAAAAACACGCTCTGGCGGGGTTCAAACATTAACTGACGGTATTTATTCTGTTGGAATTTCTCTGTCGGATGTTGAGGCAGTCCAACAAAACTATGGCCGCTCGCACACTGTCAATATTTTATTTTTATTATTGAAAATTTAATATATCACGCTCTAATATTGATGTAATAACGGAATTATTAATGAATTGCCGTTCAATGATATTGTTAATATCGCAAATCCCGTAGAAAAGTGTCGTAAGTCAAAAAATTAATTTTCCAAGAGAGCGAAAACAAATGAATGAATGATGAAAAGTGGTCCCGTCGAAAAGAGAAAATAGCGACATCTTGCGAAGATAGAGTGATTTAACTTAAATACGGTTTTCGTGTGTCATAGATAATCACTAATCACAATCACTTTACCTTTCAGAGATAAAACATAAAATAGAAAATTGTGACTTAAAACACTTTTTCACACTCACACACTCACCGGAGACTAAATTTCATTTACATTCTTTACTCCAAATAATGTCAGGAATCACTGGTTAAAGTAAGTCAAGTACGTCCCCTAACAACCTTTATATAAGGTTCTCGTGGTTCCGAGCAAGTTTTCTTCGACGGTAAGATCCACGGATAATGGATAATGGCACTTATCCAGCGGTAGACTCTGAACAGCGCCTGTATTATTTAAACAGGTGTATTAATAGGGTGGATGGGTATATTTGAGACGTTTTGACGGCGCCGCCCGCCAGCCAATAGTGCCACCAGATTAGCAGCAAGCAAGGGCGTGGAGGTAGACGGAGTGGCGCGAACTTCTGCAGCAAACTATTGCTCTGTAAAGTTCTGCAAAACCCCGTTTCTGTACAGGCCAACCAAAGAAGAACTAAACAAATCCAAATTGTTAAAAAAAGTATTTTAGTTTGGGTTCATATTAAACCTGTTTTTAATAATATCAAGCGACATAGGAAAATTTACGATGGACCAAACGGTTCCATGGCGAAACAGAACATTAATCAGTCAGGTACGCCTCACACGTCATACATATGTCTGGCAATGTTATATTATCGTGAAAACAAGCTTATGGGTCTAAGTGATTAAAGGAAAGTAAAGAAATGAAAATGAACCTAACCTACTATTCATACACGGTGACTGTAAAGTCGCGGAAGTACAAGCGTAAAACTGGCGAATTCACATCAAATAAAGAACATAAACATTCTTTTTTTTCGTTCTGTACTTACATTATTTTTTTTTTTAAACTTTTTTCATTTTTTCGGCAATAAAAGGTCTTTAAAAAGTTTTGAAGCCAGAAGAGCTATTCTCTACCTTTTGTGAGATCGAGATAGATCTCAGGCGAGATCTCCTGTCAGATTTGTGTGATTTTCTACGGCTGTTATTTGCTTTTTTCATGGGTCGATGTCAGTGTCGAATTTCGGTGAGTGAGCTACCACGTATTTTAGTTTAGGTCGTTTTAAACGCGAATTCCTGCAAGTATGCATGATTATTTATTCATCAGAAAATCACATAAATCTGCTAGGAGATCTCGCATGAGATCTATCTCGATCTCACAAAAGATAAAGAATAGCTCTTCTGGTCTACGCTTCGATGCATTTTAAAAGACACAAACAGGTGACTTTAACCCCCGATTTTATTTTCAACTGACCGATTTTTTTCAAAATTGAAAAATCGACCCGACTCAACCAGTTCCCTGCTTTTACTATGGGTTTCCGGAAAATTGCATTAAAAAAGCGCCAAAATACCCGCGTGTGTTTCCATTGTACGGCAAACACTAGCAAAAGCTAAGGAATAACTGTACACTGTACCCAATCTGTAAACTTCATCCGCCATAACACAGGGACATCCCTAGCATGGCGGATGAATTAACACAATATTTTTGTTCATAGTATAAAGTTCTTTTAATAAATAAATAAATAACAATTTCATTCGTAAATACACGCAAATTATTTACTGTTATAAAAAATACAATTATTTCGATTGTTTCCCGAAATTTTTTAGAGCCAATAGAGAAAGTAAGACAGCGTACAATAACTTATACATAATTATAACAGTAGGAATTCATTGGCATCTCAGTTACACCCGTGATGTTCAATGTACTATTTGGCGCAATATGAAAGCGCCGCCCGGCCATCTATGTCATACACACGCATTTTTGAATGTCTGTCTTTATCATACATGAATAACTTTTGAATTACAAATTTTCTGAAAATACAAGAGTGTGTCTTACTTGCCCCTTTATATCTTGAGTTTGTTTGTTTGGGACAACAGCGAGTCTATATATTATAAATAACGTCATTGCCCACAACCGAGATTAGTATTTTTGATTATGTTCTGCATTGCCACTGTTATATTTAATCTGGTGAAAGGTCAAAACTATTCTCAATTATGGGTAAAGTAATGAGTAAAACAAGGGTGGGACTTCACCGAAGAATTTCTCAAAATTCTTGATTTAGATTTCAAATACAGAACAGTTTTTCATAATTTTATATTTTTGAAAATGATAAGGTGCGAGATAAACCACAGATAGGGAGACACAGCGCGTGATAACTGGACTAGAATGAAAGTGGTACGAAGCAAAGCAAATGGTCGTGTCTGTTTCCATTCAAATCTAGATGGAAGGCATTTCTAATATGAATTACCTACATATATAATATCATATCTTTTTATGAGGAAAAATAATATCGTTTCCAAATTTACAACTTTTAGAGCTTCCAAACCTTTAACCTTTTGTTCTGTTTCCGTCCAAATTAAAATCAAATTGCGTAGGTATTTTTTTTCTAATTTTCCTTTAAATGTTTGTCTGAAAATTTGATATATCCCTCGCTCGCGAATTGAACTTTTTAATGAACTTTTTATGATTCGAAGCCAAAAGTGTTCAGAGTTAAATTAAGAGTATTTAGTTGGAAACAGAATTGATATGAAACCATCAATTTATAATAATAATAGATTAGTTATTAATGAAAGAGCGAAGGTTGGATATTATCTGGCATATTTTAAATTATTAAATTTGAAAATAATATTATTTAAATGCAATTATTACTTTATATTATTATTTAAAAATACAATTATTCTACAATTATTTTCGTTGTCAACTAAGTGTGGATAAACAAAAGATCTAAAAACCTTTTTCTTGTATTTTTTGTTTAACATATTGACTTTGTCCAAAAACTTGTCTCAGGATATACATAAAAAATTTTATGTTATTCTTAAACAAAATTTGTTTTTAATAACATTAAAAATAAGATGTTCAAATAATTATTATTATTCAGAATTTGCCAACCAAATTTTAGAAACAAGTCATTCTTTTGATATTAATAAAGGTTTAAAAAATTTACACACTAACACAACGGGAATACAATTAGATAATTTAGAAATTAAAATTTTAGAAATTAGGAAAAGTGTTAACGTTAAATATTATAAATAACCAAACGTTTTTTAAAAGTAGCCATCTTTTAAATTTATTTTCGTATTAATACTTATATTTATAATAAATTATTTTGTTATTTCGACTTCTCGTTTTTATTGTTTGTTTTAATTTTTTTTTATTATAATGCAATTTTTACACATCCTGAAATATTTTTTTTATTTTATTTTATATAATTGTTTTTATGATATTTTAAGTAATTAATCACCTCTCCTTTCTAATATTTTGTTTATGTTCTTATTTTTCTATAGTTGTTTGTATTTTGTTATTTTTATATGAAGAAGAAAATGATGAAGAAAAAATAGTTTTTGAAACATGTCGATAATGTTAATTATATAGTGGTGTATGCAAAGTTATTTGTTTTCATTGATCAATAATGACGCAACAAAGTGTATTTGCGAAGTTTGAAGAAACAATAGATTAGCCCTCCAATATCTAATTTCAATCGAAAAATGACACTATCTAAGCGTTATTTCATAATACAACTCTCCTTTTTGATGTTAACTTCTTTTTCAAGCTTCTAAAAACGTAATGCAAAATCAGCGACGAACATTCATTTTGTGGCAAAAGTGTTGTCGTAATTATTTTGTGTGACGTAGAACTTTCTGGAAGACAAATTTACTCCGTGCAGACCAACAAAAAGTAAAAAGTGATACGTCTTCCGATCTGACTGCGAAATAATCCACTTTATTTTTGAAATTGTTATCTTAGAGCAAATTTATTGAGACCAGAGTTGAATAGCCGGGTACTTCCCTACCTTGCTCTTCACCATCTCCGTTCTTTCCCCATCTCCTTCCCTTCCCCACTACCTTCTTCGTCATAACATACCCCAATTGGGGACGCCATAGTTGCACTGGCTCCAGACGAGAACAGTTGGTTTCACATAAAAAAAAATAATAAAAAACCATTATCAATGTATAAAATAATCTTTTTCCTAACATCTTCCAAAAATGGGTTCAAATTAAGGATAGTATGCAAATTATGTGCGGAAGTAAAAATATTAATAAAGTTATTCTAGAATTACGGGAAACTTACTCAATTGTTATGACCCGAATTAAATATTAATAATAATAATAATATCTTTATTCAGTGAAATTTGGAACATTATAACTAAGAAAATACATATTCAGTGTAGTTTACAATAGATTATATCAGTACAAAAAGTTTACAAGTAGAAAGTAGTATACATATGAACAGTAGGTTAAAGGTAAATTAAAGAATACTAATGTGTAGTTAGTTATATAGTTGAAGATTCTTATAACCTGCCTCACTAGGCTAGCCTGTGTTGAGGCAGTCATTTTGTACATCAATCTAAAATACTTACTAACATACCTAATTATTGTATTAATAATATGATTTTATTTATTTATTTATAAATAAACGCCCTTTTTCGGGGCTTTTACATATATAGCATAGAAAAAACATTTTATTGTACATAACTGAACTGCCTCAATAACAATATTTTAAATTTATTCAAAGATAAATTGAAGATGTCCACTGACTTGGTATAATTGTTTCCCTCCATTAGTATTCTGGGCAAAGAGGAATACATATGGTAGTTAGTCCCAGAATTTCTGCACTGAAATAAATCCTGACTTCTAGTATTACGAAGTGGAATTCGGAAGCTTATCAATTCAAGTAATACCGGACTATCAACTAAATCATTTAGAATTTTATATAAAAATACCAAGTCAGTGAAAATTCTTCTGTCTGACAATTTAAGCATATTCATATCGTTTAAAAGTGTGTTGTAGTTTAACATATTTGCTGAAATACCCATTTTAAAATTTAGAAAACTGAAATGATGCTTACTTTAATGATAAGCTCTAATAGTACCAACCAATACATTGGTGTCTTTAGTAATTGCGGATTTGGGTGAGTGCACCGGTAAAGGCCCTGTCATTACTTTTAATCCAAATTTTTATGTTTTCTTTGAAATTTTTTTGTGAGTCGCATTTTTTTATTAAGTCTGGAAGAATGTTGTAAAGTCTTGTTGCAAGGTATATAAAGTTACGTTGACCAAAAGTGGTATGCATTATGGGAGTTTGTAGTAAATCTTTATTATTGTTTCGAGTATTTAAGTGAGTATTCAATCTTTTTTGATAGTATTTATGTATGTTTGTTTTATATTGATTTGATTAAAATATTTATGTAGGTTTTAATAAATTTAGAGAGGAAAACCGTACGATATAATGCCAAAGTTCAATGTCATGAATACTCACATAGGAAAAGTTTAAATTGTTACGAAGACTTAAAAAGTTAAGACCGACATGGCGAAAAAGTTTTATGATTCTCTTTATAAAAAAACTGTTTAATCGAGATTCGAGAAACATAGAAGCCATTAATAAATTTACAATTAAATTTACTATATTTTACCTACGTTAAGAACTTGGTTTAGGCAACAAAAGGAAATTAAGAAAGCATTTGTAGACAAATTGCTTCACCGAAATGAAGGCTGACATAAATTGTAAATATCAGCTTATGCAAATATCAGTATGATCACGTATCGCACAACCCGTAGAAAAGTGTAGTAAATTAAAAAAGTTGATTTTATAGGAGAGCGAAAACAAATGAATGATTGATGAACAAGCGGTCCCGTCGAAAAGAGATAATAGCGACATCTTGCGGAGATGGAGTGATCTAACTTAATAATCATTTAACTTTTCAGAGATAAAACGTAAAATAGAAAATTGCGACTAACGACACTTTTCTATGGGATGTGCGATATTATATTAAATAACGAGCGTACACAAAAATGAGTATAATTTATTATGCATAATATATTCAATGATTTTTTTTCAACATTGACTCCACACAGGAGGGCCTGACGAAAATAATGTGCCTCAGGGCATATTTCATCTGTTGGGATGCTGTGTAGGAAGTCTTTTTGAGGAGAGGAAGGAATAATCATGGTCTTTTCGAGGAGAGGAGGGAGTAATCATGGTCTTTTTTGCATTAGCTCCAAACAGGAGGCCTTGAGGAAAATAATTTCCCTCAAAGCTTGTCATCTTAGGGGATGCTGTGTTGAGGGTTTTTTTTAATTAAAGGAAGAAGAGGACGTTCTGAAAAGGAAATATTATGAGGGGTGGGCAGGAATCTGGGGGTCAGTATGTCCAGGAGTGACGGACGTATGAATCCATCCCTTC
Organism: Glyphotaelius pellucidus; assembly: GCA_936435175.1. Taxonomy (NCBI): domain Eukaryota; kingdom Metazoa; phylum Arthropoda; class Insecta; order Trichoptera; family Limnephilidae; genus Glyphotaelius; species Glyphotaelius pellucidus. The sequence goes on along the minus strand of OW386539.1, from coordinate 2,498,998 downwards.
AACTGCGGTGGGTTCAAGGCGATGAGTCGAAGGTTTCTGGCTTGAATGATCACAAGACCTCCTCAACCAGACGTATCCGCCACCAAGACCCGGACAAACCACACCCCATGAACCCGGGCACTCATGCTAAGTCACCAACCGTAGCGAATCACTTGGGGTGGTCTACGGCAGAGGTGTTTTCCAATAAATAGTTCCCGGTGCGGAGGTACCCATACCCGCCTCCCAAAATGCAAAATCTTGAAGAGGTGTACACACGTATTGCTGTAAAAAATGTGCAAAAATAATTAATGAATGCTTAACGTAGATAGTTGAAAGTTCCTGTTTTTAATATTAAATATTTGGTAGTGGCTTGGTTTAAGATATATCTCGAGAGGTGAAACAATCGTGGGCGACCAGCGAAAGCTAGTTACTCCCGCCGCGTTATTTACCCCACGGATTGCCAACGGGAGTCCACCGAGCTCTCGGCTCTCCCACTTGCCCTGCGATATACCAAACATTTCTCCGCAAGGACAGGCAGAGACGACGGACCGCCACACACTCTATATTACTCTGTCTTGACACATACGCTTTACGCTTCAGTCCTTAGGGTCTTTGGGCATTTTGCCCCTATTTCCCAGTTACTTTCTTCAAGGCACAACCGAGGAACTGGCTAAGGGGCGCGGCAGCTCTGTCTCGTTAAGGTTTGACCGACCGCCACAAACATTCTTGCTGGTACTGCCAGACGACGAGAGAGGGAACCCTTTCAGACTGCAGAGCCATTTATTTGTATCTAAAACATGTTTTTATCTTCCCTTTCTTGCAGGTGCTTGCAGCATACGCAAGATACAATCCCCCGCGAGCGTCCTTCATCTTGTTTTTTATCATCTTTCCATGCCTTTATATATGTTTTACTAACACCATTGTATCAAGTTTATCATGTAAGCACTTGCATACTGCTTACTAACACTGTATGCAGGGACATTGGAGGTCTAGATTCGTTCAAAACTAAATGTAGCTTCATTCTTTCGAAAAAAATTAGAGTCCTTGCGAGAGCCTTGAAGGAGTAACCATCAGTTACTTATACCAAGGCGGGTAAGTGGTGGATAACCTCCAATGTCTTGACACATACTGCTTCATTTACAAGCTTGAAACCACTATTGTCTAAATAATATTCACATTCTGAAACGTAATTACTTGTGATGTAATAAATTTTAGTGCAGTTATGAGCTTATCCAAGAGTTCTTTATGCAATCAATGGTAATACTATAACATATCATTGGTGTATCGCAGTTTTGTGTTATTTCATTTCAAGACTGTTATAATAAACTTATAGATAATAATTTATTGCTGTTAATTGCTGGGTTTTGTCATACACAATTCTAAGGATTTGACCAACCTTACAGTAATAAGGCTGCTTTACTTCAGCTTAGTGCGTAGCATTCTCGAGAGTGGATCTCAGATATGGGGACCTGAGGACATCGTCTATGTACTAATGGTTGAGAAAATACAAAAAAAAAATTACGAAACCTCTAAATGAGAGTTCGGTTTTTACCCATGGCTGTTTCCAACAGCATTTATCTCGGGAATGCTGGGTATCTGCAGCCTTAGTTCCAGAAGAGTTGTCGAATTACTGCTGATGGCATATAAGCTTCTAAATGGTTTTATATCGGTACCAGATATTCTGGCTGAAATAGGATTCTATGTCCCGGATAATTTCACGCGAGGTCGCCATCACAGGCTTTTGATTCTTCCCAGGTGCAGAACTAACTTACCAATGGTGATGCCCCTGGGAAGACTTACTAGGTTAATTAACTGCCTTGCAGGAAATGTGGATATTTTCCACATTTCCTGCAATGATTTTAAGCGTGAAATAGCACTTATTGAATAAATGTTTTAACTGTAAACGTAATGATTATTATCTTGTACAACCGGTTTTGCAATATATTGGTGTAATGCTGTTTTTGCTAACAAATAAATAAAAATTTAGTATTCAGTGGTACTCCTACAGCGCTCCTTACATAAAATTGATAAAATAATATGAAACAAAAAGTGTATGAACAAAGCAATGACAAGAGAACAAAAGAGTAACAAAAACAATGCTCTTATAGCACAGGACAAAACAAGATTATTAAATCTAAAATATAATTTAAACAGGAGGCAGTTTATGTTCAGAAATAAGAATATTCTGAGTGTACATTAAACATAAAAGTTACAGCAAGGAGAAAACGATACCCAACAATTACCAGAAGCTTGAGAATATGGTTTATTACAGTAAACAACTTAACCTAAAATAATAATTATGCTTTTTGACCATACTTGGGGGTCATGTTTTACAAAATTGCAATGCTCAGGTTAAACAGTTTAAACTCACAATCATTTACAAAAATAGCTAGAAGTCTTTTTTTCTCCTTATTAAGAAATACTTTGTTTTTCCAACGCTAAGTCATATTCCATTACCCACATTCCGCAGGGGCCAAACAGTTGATATATCACACCTCTTAACATACATATGAACGTAATGAGTCTGAGTGCATGTTTACTCTCCAGAAGCTGCTGTAAGAAGCAACCAGCAGCCAACAGCCAACAGCCAACAGCCAGGGATGTAAGGAACGGAGGAGGTATGCCCGAAATAGACAGAGCACGTGTCTCGGCTTCGGTTAGTCGCTCGGCCTGCACCGGGGGGTACAGTGTTGGGAGGAGCCAGCGGAGAAGAGGGGGGAGGGGGAGGTGCAGCTGCTCGGAGGTGGCCGCTAGAGTGATGAACTACGCTTGATGACTCAAAATGTGAGACTTGATTTCGTTTGCTTGCGAATGGCTGAAAAGCTAAAGCTTTCAGAATAATTTTTCAGAACATTTTTTACTTTATTTATTTATCTACGCTTTACATGCTCTTTAGGCTTTTATTTTAGTTACGTGAAATTAAGTGGAACGTTTGAGGGATGTTTTTATGGTTTACAATTGGACACAATAAAAAAACGTGTGCAGGTCACACACCGTTAGAAGTGAAACCTTCAGAAAACTAAAGTACACACACTAGAGTGGAGAGGCACCGCACGAAGATGATAAAGTTGCCATTATTCAGTCAATAAATACATTTTACATTCTGGAGTAAAGTTTTTTAAACCATTTTTAATAAACCCCATCTTAAGTCAATCTACACTTCCACTTGGTGCGTTGAATACATTTTACGTTAGTTTAGTATAAATTAATTTCTAAATAATAAATATGTCTTGCACAAATTGCAATTGAAAAAAAAACAAAATTTTAACAAAAATAAAGTAAAAAAATTAAATAAAACAATTAGTTTGTTTATAACCACAAATTTTATTATTTATTAATACCCACCGGTTTCGCTTCACACAAGCGTCATCAGAGTGAGAAAAATAAATTTATTTAAATTTTGTACCCTGATGATGCTTTTTTTTTTAGTCCCACACAGGAGGCCTTGAGTAAAATAATCTCCCTGAAGGCCTTTGTCATCTTAGGGGATGCTGTGTGGAGGGTTTTTTAAGAAAAGGAAGGAGAGGAAGTTCTGGGAAGGAAATAAGAGTGGTTGGTAGGAATCTGGGGATTTGTGTGTGCAGGAGCGACGGACGTATAAATCCATCCCTCCAACTCCTCCAGAGTTCATCCCAGGTCAAAAGACCTCCTTCAACCAGTCTCCCTCTATCCGGCCCGCAGCAGGTGGGCAGACGCATCGGCCGCCAAAACGTGGACAAACCTCACTCATGAGCCCGGGCACCTCTGTTAAGTCACCGAACGTAGCAAACCACTACGACAGAGGTATCGTGTTAAGCGAAACCGGTCGGTATTAACAAATTAAATTAAATTTCGTAGTTTTAAACAAAGTAATTATGTCAAACCACAAAATTACTGCTTTATTGCAAAATATCTAAAAAAAATAAATTATTAATTTATCCAAGACAATATTGCTTACCATCTATTTTTATTGGGTAACTATTTTGAAACAGTTCTGCAAAGTTATGTTTTAAATTCGCGTGACAGCTGCTTCGCCTTCTGCAGGAAATATTCTAAGACGATTAGGGAACCAGTAAAATAATTATTCAATAAGATCATTGAGAAAACATTTGCACTTAAATATGACATATTTTTTCAACTTATTTTCAAAATTTAAACACCATAACTTCATACAGTACTAAAACTTGCATTGTACCAAAATCAATGAGTATATGTTACCACATTATGCTTATAAAATAAAAATGATAAAATAAAATATCTTCTGAAAGTTTTTCTCAAAGACGAGCAAAGCGGCTTTGCGAACAATTTACCTCAAACGTAAAATTTTCATCAGTTTTCCCGGGTAAGTAACGTCTCACAGCTTTCAAATTGACGATATTAAACGTAAAAATTCTTTGGTTAAACAACTAATCTTACATTTACAAAAAGTTTCGTTATTGAAATTCATATGTACGTATGCTTTGTACTGACGAGCTTTGTAAATAATTGATTCAGTGAAATTTGAAAGATAACATTCAAGTTAGTAGCCCACAATGGAGTGCTGGTACCTACCCAGATTTACTGCAGTGAGGGTGACCGAATAACTCAGAATGAACTCAACTCAACACCTGCTTTGAAAAGTAATTAAAAGAGATGAAAAAAACATATAAAAAATTGATTAAATGGGTTATGTTAGGTTAGTTTATGGGCAATTTGTGATTTTTTCCATAACTTTAATGACTTAAAGAAGTGTTGAGTTGAGTTGATTTGGAGTTGGCATGGAACCGGCAGAGGAAGGGCGGAAGTAGACTGAATGCTGTAGAAATGAGATCCCAGGGGCGTATATGTCATAAAACCATGTTTGATCGAGTGAGAAATATGGAGATCCGCAAAGAATGCAAGGTGAGTGTAATGAGTAAGATTAGAAAGAGATGCTCAGATGGTTTGAGCATGTAGGGCGAATGAAGAAAGGAGTGTAAGGAGAATACATGATGTAAATGTGAATGGTAGAAGAAGTCGGAGAAGCCCGAGGAAGACGTGGCACGACCAAGATAATCAGATACTTAAATCGGGACATGTCAAGAGTCAGAATAATGGAGGAGTATGAGACGACGTATGAGTGTGAATGAGTTGTTTGGCGGTTCATCCTATCTGCCTACACGACATGGTAGTTAGTTGAAATAAATAATATTTTTTAGTTGAAATAAATAATAATTTAATTGTGCTAAAATATTTGTCCATAATTCTGTTTTGTTTGAAAAATAATATTCAATGTATCCTGAAACATTTTTAACAAATTTTCACAAATATTTTTACTCCTTCCACTCCGTCATCAATTCTTTTGGCTATTTGGATCTGATGAAAAGAACATTGTTCTCGGAACATGTAGATTTTGTATGTAATAAAGTGACGTAAACAAAGCTATTTGACTTTTTTCCATAAATATTAAATGCGAGATAAAAATGCTATTTGTCGTAAGCTTTTACTTTTTGACTGACGAAACTTTTGGCAAACGAAGATCCGTCGCTCACCCCGAGGTACCCTCCGAGTAACATGAAAAAAACAACGCCGCTAAGTAAATGTACACTTGACAATGATACATTTATTAGTTCTCTATCGATGTTATTTATCTCCCGCACCGCCCACCCGACCAAGAACTTAGATCTGCTTGTCGAAATCAACAACAATAACTATGTAGGATTGATTCATATTGAATACACAATAGGATTCCGTTATTGCTTTAGTAGTGTTCAACGAAACTAAAAGGCTGAATAATTTCGAAATGGTTTGGGTTTTCTTCGAGTCGACGAGGGTCGGAAAGATGCCTAGACAAGACCAAGCTTGAAACATCAAGGAAATACATTTCATTAACGTCTTTTATACATTGTTCTATAATTCACAGTTTTTGTTGGCCAAACAGAAAAAAATACAATTTTCCTTGCCAGATTTTCCTTGTCTACGCAAGAAATGCTCTGAAACATAAGCATAACGTACTACTCAGGACCCGCAGCTATTATATAATAACATGGTGTCCGAAAGTTTATCCCGGACCGATGGTTCCACGAATTTTTAATCGATATAAAATTATATTTTTTGTGCCTTATTTACAAAATTTCAAACCTAAAATCGCCTTTAAATACAACTTTAATAATAAATTAGTATGGATATCAAATGAATTTATTTATATTATCAATTTTTTGTACTTATACGCTAGTATACAAATTCTGTTTACAGTCATATACGTATCCGTGCATACATGATGCATTTGAATGAAGATCAGATATTCGGCGGTAAATTCATTTACACAAGTTTCATAACGCCAGAGAATACCATTATATACAGCCTACGTTACTCGCTGATAATGTAGCTTTTTATTGGTGAAAGAATTTCAAAAATCGGTTTAGTAGTTTAGGCGTGAAAGCGTAACAAAGAATTACACTCGCTTTCGCATTTATAATACTAGTAGATTAATCTAAGATTAACTCACATCATCGTGTTGGTAATAATTTGAAAAACACATTTATAGAAAATCTATAATCTTTGGCAAACATAATATAACTTTAAATATGTTAGTATTCAATTATTACAAAACATAAATATTGATTAAAATATAATCGTATTCAATCACTAACAAAATAATTGAACATACTTCCTTCATTCCTTTTTTAATTTAACCATTTTTTCAATCTCAGTGATTTCAATCAGTTATAGTTGGACGGCCTGCTACATGAGCGATTTCTGGGTGGTTGCTTTTTCGTTGTTGGCAATTTAATTAGCTTTTCAAAATTTACAAATTCAGTCCTACATTTCATCAAAAACACTCCAACACAACATTCTCAAAGATGATATAAGTCTTGAAGAAAATAATTTCCTAGTTTGGAATTCATGCAAAAATTTAAAATAAAACCGTTAACCACTGGAGCGACCATGCGAAATAAATAAATTTGCCTCGATTTCCAAAAGATTTTTTTAAATTTTTCGCCAACATTAAAAAAATCATACCTTTGAATTTAAACATGGAGAAATAAAAACTTTTCACAGTGCTATATAGCCAATGATTTAACCTGTATTTTACCGTTTATCTCACATTTGTAGGATTTTTAATTTTTTTTTTTTTTTTAAATCGTTAAGTTTATAACCGCGCGAATCCTGCGTGTTTGTTACTTTGAAACTCCGTGAGAGGTACTTATTCGAGTCAACATAGAATATTTTCGATTTCTGTATGTTGTCTTGGTATACTTGATAATTAAAGGTGCGTTTCTAAGGAAAAGGGGCTTAATTTTAATCGTAAACAGTTGATCAGAAATTCTGCGTGAAAAAAATATTTTCAAAATTTATTTTTAACATCGTTCTAAAATAGTCTATGAAGTTCGGATTTGCGATATCTATGGTCATAATGGATAAATCATTTCAATAGCTTCGTTTTAAAATAAATGGTAGTAAAATGTGGTCGAATTTTGGACCGCCATCAATCGCAGAAAAATAAAAGTTGTCCATTTTTCGACCATAATCGCCCCAGTGGATGAGATTCCTTGTAATCTGGAGAGACGAAGAGAAAAATTATGGAGTATTGAGTATTATTGATTTCACATGGCTAATTTATATCTTACGATCGATTGCCTTTTACAACGGTTTCATATTTGAACGACTCCAATAGCTCCCATAAAACCCGTTCCGCGTTGGAATCAAATCCGATTTCTTAGTTAACTGCGGTTTAGCACTTATAGCAAATAAACAGAGCAGCTGCGCACGCCCGAGGCGGCTGCGATCGGACACGTGGACTCGCCCCACCAACCAACAAGTACAGAAACACGTGGCCAATGTTTGTTTTAACACGTACACGAAACAGAAACAAGAATTGAATTCCACGAGCATTTTAAACTTCAGGCAGAGCAGGAGACGGTAATCCATTTTTGCGTTTTCCTGAAATTACTCTTTCAGGTTTAAAATGAAGCATAGAAAAGTTACTTGCCTAAGGGAGCGAGCCTAGCAATTTACGTTGGAGTTATTTTTTAAATGAATACAGCACAAGAATCCCAATTGTAAGGAGGAACCTTGCGTAAGGGGTATATTTTGAGGCTGAAGGGAGTGGGGAGGGGAAAGAAATTAGATAAAGGGAAGGTTTTTTAATATAATTAGCTCCACACAGGAGACCCCGAGAAAAATTATTCCCTACAGGGCTTATGTCATCTTTGGGAATGCTGTGTGGAGGTTATTTTAAGAAAAAGAAGCTCAAGAAGTTTTGGGAAGGAAACAGGTAAGAGGGATGGGTGGGAATCTGGGGGTCAGTGTATCCAGGAGTGACGGACGTTTGAATGCAACTCTCCCACTGCGTGCAAGGCGATGTTACGAGTGAGTCCTTCTGGAGAGATCAATCTCCCGATCCGGCCCGCCACGCAGTTGGCAAACGCATCCGCCGCCAAGACACGTAAAACCCTCACCACATGAACCCGGGCGCTCCTGCTAAGTCATCAAACGTACCGAATTACTTGGGGTGACCTGTGGCAGTGGTGGGTGTAGTTTTGATGTCAATCCTCAAGATCAAGTGATTTAAATGCTTGAATCTAGAGTCAGATTATGTATGCGATGATGTAAACCTATCAACGTACACTATTGTACGAATTAATATTGTGCGGCGTTCGATCGTGTCTATCCACCCCTGCGGAGACCCTGAAACCTAATAAGCAATGCATTTCATGATATCACCCACAAACAACACAACGAAAAACAAAAAATCATGGTTAGTTAGAGAGAATTTTTTTCGTTGCGAAATTCAAAAATATAATGATCATGAATCTTTTCTAGCGAGTTGGTTCACGAGTATCTTGGAGGGAAAACTTATATGTAGGCTGCGTATACACACGCGGGCTGAACCTGCGAGCCGAACCGCGATTTATGGCAAAGCGGCGTTTCGCGCCATTTGCGGTGACTTCGTTCCTGTCCCATAATTCGTAGCTTGGCTCGCGTTTATGATCGCATGAAGCAGTAACATAGTGCCCACGCAGCTTGAGAATGAACTTTACCTCAAAATCGAATAGAGAAAATTTGTATCTTATCTTAACCACATCCTCATGAGATTACAGAAAGTAAAAATATCGTCTTTCTTAATTTATTGTGAAAGAAAATATCGAGAGAAAATGTGCGCCGAGAGACGGCAAAAGTCATTCAAAGAGATTTGAAAAACTTAATTAAATAAAGGAATGTATATAAGCGAAACTCAATCGAAAATCTGGAAACAGAAAAATCAGAAAAAGATATTGGTACCTCTGGGACTCGAACCCAGGACCTCTCGCTTTTCGGGCGAACGCGCTAACCACTGCGCTAAGGTGTCGATATCCAATTTTAACTGTATCATACTTCGACTAAGAACCACCCACACTATCTTCATTTTTCTTAACGCATATTTTATTGGCTGGATTCGAGTCCCAGGGGTGCCGATATCTTTTTCTGATTTTTCTGTTTCCAGATTTTCGATTGAGTTTCGCTTATATTGTCTTTATTTAATTAAATGACATAAAGATAGTAGACTAATATTGTCTTCATTTAATTAAATATTACAATTTGAGGTTTTACTCATAAAGTTAAAATAAAAATCCACGATTTGAAAAACTTGGAACGGTTTGGATTCCATTTCTCTCTTTCGTACCGCAGAAGATCGCGATGCTCCCTTAATGGATAAACCGACCTCAAAAATGTAAAATAAAATGTTTAAGAAAAATATTTGCGGAAACGATTATCAAACAAAGCACAATAAAAATGACTTCGTACATTTTTCATTATGCTTTTAGTCTGACGTCTCACCGTCACTGATTTAGTGCCTTATTACAAAATAAAACACCGAAATAATTCCCCTCAAATAATGGATTACAAAACGCTCGACGAAAAAACATTTGCTCGCTCCGTCGCGAATCGTATAAAGAAAACAAAATGCTTACATTTAAGCCTATTACGCGAGAGTGCTGAACCAAATTCTGGGAAAAACTCAAATTAATTTTCCTAATGAGAAGCTTTTAACAGCGCAAACCTCTAAACAACTCCACTACAATATTCATCTGCTTCTGGAGCCAGCAACATATTCAACATAGATGCAATGGAACGAGTTACTATGGGGACACCGCCAAACTTCGACCAATTCTGCTATAGTATTTATCTAATTCCGAAGCCAGCGCCGGATTCAACATAGGTGCAATGGAACGTATTACCATGGGGATATCGCCAAACTCCAACGAGTTCTGCGATAGTATTTATCTGCTTTTGGAGCCAGTGCCGGATTCAACATAGGCGCAATGGATCGTATTAGCATGGAGATATCGCCAACCTCCGAACAACTCAGCAATAGTATTTATCTGCTTCTGGAGCCAGTGCTGGATTCAACATAGCTGCATTGGAAAGTGTTACCGTGAGGATATCGCTAACATCCGACCAACCTCGCTATAGTATTTATCTGCTTCTAAGACCTCCGGATTCAACATAGATGCAATGAATCGTGTTAGCATGGAGACATCGCCAACCTCCGAAGAACTTCTCTACAGCATTTATCTACTTCTGGAGCCAGCGCCGGAATCAGCATAGGTGCTATGGATCGTGTTACCTTGAGGATATCGCTAACTCCGACCAATTTCGCTGAAGTATGTATCTGCTTCCAGGGTCAGCATAGAACCAGCCGGATTCAACATAGAAGCAACGAAACTTGCTAAATCACGATAATTTTAACTATCTACCGTGAAAATCCCAAACTGGTAATGTTTCCAGAAAAATTATAATATTTTTAAACGCTAATGGTGCAAAGGTTTTAACTCACAATAATAGCTGTATGTATAATAAAACAATTTTAGTTTCATATTTTTGTGATTTAACCTCAAAATTGGGTTATCTTCCGAATTCTAAAATAACGTTAGGATTTCGAGAAAGGTTTTTTCGATTATCGGGGGTTAACGTTCCCTCATCAAAAATGTTATCAACCAAAGTGTTATCCAAGTACCATATCCCTATCTGACAGTTTGTAGCTAATATACCTGCGTGTGACATTTATGGCAATAAATTATTGTACAATCAATCTGTTAAAGCAGCCCGTGCAATGATCCTAAAATGATCTCTCAGTGCATTTAATATCGACTTTGTTAAATAAGCCTCTGGGCAAAGATCGAATAGTGATCTCTCAGTGCATTTAATGCGAATCTGTTATGTGTATTTGCAGTGATCACCGCCAGTTGTGTCCCTCAAAATCATAATATCGATTCACCATAACACCGTGTCAGTACAGTCCTTACAATTATCCAACGTTTACTATCTCCCACATTCTTAGTTGTGTAAACTCGGAAAGATTGTAATTATTGATTTCAGCCCACAAATTGATCCGCAGAGAATATATGTGAAAACAGTAAGAGATATTTACAACATCCTCCTAGTAAGATACTGACTTCCAGCCGTAGTTTGAAATGTCTTTGGCTGTGTTTATTACATAGAGGTCCTATCTCAAACATTGAGCCGGTTAGAGTTGAGCACTTGTCTGCGTCCCCTGGTGGAGTTATCCGCGGCATGTTAGCAGTAATTTATAATTCCATTGCGTGTTCATTACTGACAGACGTGAGCATTGAGCAAGCAAGGCAGTTGGACAAATGCGTGGGTAAAGTCTCGAAATAGTCACAATAGTCACTACCTCAACTTCAGTGCAATCTTATTATTTTTTGTTAATTCAAACAAAATATTACTTGCAGTAAAAATATTTTTTACAAAGATCTTTTTAATTTCTCAACCATTTTCAGAACGCAATATAATTTCAACCGTTGAGTTTTAAAATATGTGCATAAAATAAAAGTCTTTCTAATTGATTTAAATATTGTTTGAAACACATAATTGTATTAACAATTATTAAAAAGTCAGGTACGCCTCGCCCTTGGGGTGATTTTTCACAAAAACGGCGCTATATAAAATAAAAATATTATTATTATTATACGTCATACATGTATCTGATAATGTTATATTATCGTGAAAACAAGCCTATGGGTCCTAGTGGTTTTAGAATAAAATAGAAATTGCCATTGGGATCAGCATTGATATTAGGAGGAAAGCCGGTCGCCGAGAAATTTGAACAATAGGTATTTTGCCAAACTGTTGCTGTCACTGTCGCTTTTACTCTTCCGAATATTGAGCGAAAGGGACAAACGCACCTCAGGCCCATAATATCTAAATAAAATCGTCAGAATCGAGGTTTTGTATTCCCCATTTTGCTCCTCCAAAACTGGACAGATTTTAAAGTTTTTTTTAACTAACTATATTAGAAACAAATATTATGTCTGTAGGTTTTCCTTTTTTTTTACAAAATACTAGTCTAGTTTGCATACTGAATGTCTGTTGATGGCGTTCAAACCAGGCAATTTTAACGATTTTCGGAGGGTTCTACCTCCAATAATAAGAAACATATCGAAAAAGCAAAACACGCTGGTGGTCAATATCAATATTATGTTAAAAAACATTTGCAATAGTGGCAAAATCTTCTCTAAAATTTCCTCTAACACTCCAATTTGAAAAGTTCACAGCATGCGTACATCAAAATTTAGTTGTTACTAGGTGAAGATGTTAGTAGTGAAATAAAAATAAATAAACAAAAATAAAATATAAAACCTAGTACAGAGAAAGAGAAGAAAGTAAGAAAAGAACAATAATAAAGTAACAAAGCAGTTACATTATTTTTAGTTCTAATATTTCCATTTGCAATAAATGTCATATAGCTTATAGATAATAATATTAACGCATGTTATTTTTTTAAATATACGAGGCTCTTTATAAAGATGTCTTTATAGTCACATTCTATGGAATTATGCAATTTACAAATTAAAATTTGAAAAAATTGGTTTTGAAATGGCAACGTCAATGTGGAAAAACCGTTGCGGCCTCCGTGGTTGGGTGGTAGTGATAATCGGCTACGAATCTGGAAGACAAGGGTTTAAACCCCGGCGTGCGCAGGTAAAATTGATTTGAATAATTTGTGTTATTTCACAATTATTCTTTTAAAATAATAAATAGTATATTTGCGACACGTTCCAGAGTGTAGTCTACTTTTAGTATCACCCTGGTATCCCATAAAATGGCTTAAGCCGTGTTTGGTGACATAACCAGGTACTTCCCCGCCTTTCTTTTTTCCATCTTCTTCCCCTACCTTCAGCCTCACAACATATCCAAAATTTGTGGATACTACAGTCTCACTGGCTCCAGACGGTTTGGAGCAGTTGGGACTCTTGTGCGATTCTCGTATTCTTTTTTTAAATTTGAATACCGCACGGGAGTCCCAACTGCTCCCAACCGCCTGGAGCCAGTGATACTATGGCATCCCCAGTTGGGATATGTTGTGAGGCTGAAGGTAGTGGGGAGGGTAAGGAGATGGGGAAGAGGAAGGGGAGAAGTACCTGGCAATTCAGATATAGTCACAAGCCATTTCAAGCAACATTTCAATTCTGAATGGTGGTTTTACACCAGGGCGATACTGAGAGTATCCTCTACTCTGGAATGCGCCGCAAATATATCTTAAATTATTATCAAATTTAAATTGTGAAATTACGCAAATCAATCAAATAAAATTTACTTATGCACACCGGGATTTGAACCCGCGATTTCCGGATCGCTAGTCGAGAGCCTTACCCCTCGACCACCGAGAGCGTCAAAAATTAAAATGGATATTTTGTAGGTATTAAAAATCACTACAGTATAACAGTACGCCCATGTTGCAATCCATCCACTAGGAATTTCCGGAACACGTTGCTAACTTTCAGAACTCGCTCTTTAAATCTGACGTCAAATGATCAAGAACCGCGTCAGATCGTCATGAGATGAGTAACATTATTTTTTGTTTTTTTTGTTTTGACTTCGTTGCTTTGTGACTAATTAGTGAGAAAGCAATTCCAATCAAAATATTAATGATGGAATGTGCTTTGGAAATGGCTTTAGTCGTGTTTGGTAACCAGATTTGAATAGCCAATACATCCTCTTTCCCATCTCCTTCCTGTCCCCACTACCTTCAGCCTCACAACATACCCCTTTTGGGGATGCCATGGTAACGTAACACTGGCTCCAGACGGGAGCAGAGAGGACTCAACGAGAGCAGTTAGGACTAACGAGAGCAGTATGGTCCTGTATTTATATCTATACAGAGTATGAATAAAACAATATATGTACATTTCTACGGAGCATCGCGTACATTGGTAAAAATCATTGTTCATATGATCGTTTGTTATCAGCGGTCGATATACCGAAGAATTCAATTTTTAGCCATAAAAAAATTTAAAATTGTTTGTCTAATTTGCAGTAGAAATCTTATATATAAAAATCAATTTTTGTTTGTTTGTTTGTTTGTTCGTATGTTTTGCGCTGCCGTATCGTTCATCCGATTGCGATGAAACTTGGTGATTTGTTGTGCGCACACCCGCGAAGATTATAGGCTGAATACAAAGGTAAGCTCTGGCGTTATGAAGTTTGTATAGATGAAAATGAAAATTATATATTTTTAGCGGCAGGGGGGGAAGGCTTGAGGGAAGGGGTAATGGTGAGGGAGGGATGACGAGGGAGGGGAAGGCGTGGAGGAAGAGTGAAGGCGAGGGGAACGCGTGGGGAAGGGGACGCAGGAGGGGAACGGGGACTCATGGGAGAGGAAATGCAGGGAGAAACAATTTATTTCTTTGCATTGCAACGCATGCCGGGTACCAGCTAGTATATTATAAGTTTTACATTAGAAATATATTACAAGTTTTGCATCAGCGCCTTTGAGGTAATTTTTCATCCATCCAAATATTATTACTATTAGATATTAAAAAAAAAAACAGTATTACCAGATATATAAAAATATTATATAAAAATAGCATATGAAACAACATGCTTTTTCAATAAATTAAATTCACTTTTATGCCGGGTTTCGAACTGCGGAACGAACTCTGATTCGTGGTCCAGAATCTTAACTCTTCGACCACATTGGTATAATAATTGGTTTTTTGTCGGTATTGTTTTGACTTGTTGTGTTGGCATTGTATTGGTATTGTGTTAGCGTAATGCGAATGTCATATTGATGTATTGTGTGTTGGTGTATTGGGAGTATTGGTGCGTTGTGTGTATTGGTGTGTCGTGTTGTGTTGGGTGCACGCATTTCCCTTCCGCCCCGTCTGGAATGCTCCTCGGGTTCCAGATCCGATCTCGAGAGGGCGTCTCGCTACAAAAGGCTGGAACTAGCAAAAGGTGCTCGAAAACCATCTCAAGACGCCGAGGAAAATTAGCTATACGCAACGTCTACCAGGACCGAACGAGAAATTCAACATACAGCATGTTAATTACAGATAAAACGATTAACAAAAAATATATTACGAGTTAATGTATATGTGACGTTATTGGAAAAATATCGTAATAATGTAGGGTTAACCAGACTATTATTGCCCGCAACTAGTGATTGCCCAAACTAATCTTGGTGGTATTTTTCTCGCTAACGTATGTAAATATTTCGACGAAATCTTAACATCAATGTGAACCGACAAAATGCGATATCGGCAAAAATGAAAATATTGTTGAAAAGTGAAATCAGATTTTGTGAAGCGTGTAGAAGGTATTCAGTATTGCAGATATGAATTTCTTATATCAATTTAATAAAACCTATTGATAATAAACCAAAACAAACAAGATATTTTTATTGAATTGCTAAAGTGGGCAATCGCTGTCATCATTTTGGGAATTATAGTGGAGCAAGTGGGCAATCACTATACATTTTGTTACATTGTTTTGTTCATTTAAAAAATTGTATTTTATTTATGGTACAATATAATCGAAGGAAAGAATTCATGGGTAATTAATTGAATATTAAGCGATTATTTATTGTTTTAATTACCGTATATGAGTTTTTATTTAACCTTTATAATCGCACCGAAAGATTGTGACTTACGATAAGCCAAACTCGATTCAAAACCTGATGACGGCATCTGATAAATCTTCCGCGTTTCTGGCCTTGTCAGTCGCACCACATTAAAATTCCTAGGTGGTTTGTTGTTTGGGTCAGCCATTGTACCCAAACCGAAATCTTCTTATTTTAAAAGGTATTTATATTCTACTATATTTACTGCCCGGTTTCACCGAATTATATATAACACACTTTAACCCATGTAATATTTTTATTGAATAATTGATAAATACTGAACAAGCAATTTGTCATGATTGACAATTAAATGGATTTTTCAAAGGTCCGTATCTCACGATGAAAATGACATCGCGAGCTGAAAATAGGGATAACTTAGAAATGCAAGATAGTAAAGTTTCGCAAAATGTATGCCGCCACAGGTCAAAATCAAACCAGAAACTTAAAACTCAAGAGATGATTATGTTGGTTCTATGACTACTCAGAATCAAGCAACTTCAACACCCTTTGAAAAGTCATTAAAAGTTATGAAAAAATATTGAAAAATAGCCCATAACCTAACCTAACGTAACCTGTCTAACAAAAAAAAATCATCTCTTTTAATGACGAAGGAGGTATTGAAATTGCTTGATCTGAGTTGTCCGGTCACCGATCGGGCAAGGGGAAAATCAGGAAGTAATAAAAATCTAAAATAGAATTCCTTTGAGTAATTACCCACCAATATTTTTCATGAGACGAGAAAATTGCGAAAACAGCCCACATAAGAAAAATGAAAATAGAAAAAAAAAATTCTTCAGAAATTTAATCTTGCATAATGTCACCTACGGGATCATTCATTTCATCAAGCAATGAAAGTTTACAATAAATCTCTTGTAAACAAACTTATAAATAAATTTTCCCCAACAACCTCTCATTTCCTCTTGAAGAGTGTTTTTCCGATATTTTTTTACAAATCAAGTTAATTCGCTCGACACAGAAAATCGTATTCCGTTTAGAGTGTTTATAATAATTGAATTCTATAATCCCAAAATCACTCACATGCGATTTTTTGACAAAATGTACTAAATATAAATATCTACCACATAAAACTGAGTTTGTAAACCCCTCATATTATACATAATAACAAAAATCGAAGACAAAAGTCAGGTGATTTTTTCAACATTATTTTTTCCTTTAATTTTACCATAGATAAATTATCGTAAATTAAGGTTCATTATATTGTTTTCACATACATAATAAAAATATTAAAATACAACCCAAATGTAAGTAATGGGAACCCACTAAGGCGCTGCCAGTGTGTGGGTAATAGTAAGCAAAAATAAGTATGTAATGGAATCAATTATTATAGCAGGTAAGATAAGTCTCAAAAACCCCCTTAACACAAATTCAAATTTAAGAATCAAAATTCTCTTTACGACTTTTAGGTCCAGTTGTTCCACAGAAATTCGCGTATGACAAAGGGCCTTTTTATTCAGCGCCATTTTACCTTTTTAACATTTTAAAGGTCCCAGTTAAACGCCGATTCTAGGTGCTTTTCAACTTTCTGTCAATTTGAAATAATGCTTAAAAACATGATAGTTGCCCTGTTCTGCTGTTCACGGTTTGTTCTAAGGAAATGGGCCTAAAAAAAAAAAATAAAGGTAAGATAATCTCAAAAATCCCCTTAACACAAATTCAAATTTAAGAGTCAAAATTCTCTTTGCGACTTTTAGGTCCAGTTGTTCCACAGAAATTCGCGTATGACAAAGGGCCTTTTTATTCAGCGCCATTTTACCTTTCTAAATGAACGCTCCATGTACATAAAAAAAATTATCAATTTTCGTAAATACACCGCATTTTAGTGGGTTCCATGACAACTCAACAAAGTAACTTTTAAACATCCCTTTTAAAAGTCCCACTACCTAACCTTGTAATTTATTTAATCTTTTTTATCGCTTTTAATGACTTTTCAAAAAAAAATTTGTTGGAGTTGTTCAGTCATGGTTTTAGGTTGGGTACCGCGAAACTTCAAGAGATAATCATAATATTTTAGGGAAAAAAAATCAAATGGATTTTATCGAACAGAATAATTCTACTTTCCAAAAAAAAATTATATTTTGTTTAAAAGTTGTAGGAAGCTCTCGTTCGCACCCGCTTTTTTGTGGGAAGCACCACGGAATAAGTGGGCAATCACTGTACATTTTACTACCCGCTAGGTAATACGTATGTTCAAAGCCAATCAGGTTACGGTCGGTCGCATCTAGAAGTAAATTTATTTAAATGTGGACGAAATAAAAAACTAGATTGTTAAGTAACACATTTAATTCAGTAACATATTTAAATGGTATTTTCCACAAATTATTAATGCTTTCAAAATTAATGACACTACCATGCAGACTTTCACAGAGGGGGTAGGGATAATCAGGCATTGTAAACTAGTCCCAGCTCGTACGGACGTCCTCTTCCTTCTCACACGTCTTGTTTGAAAACGAAAAAGAAAGAAGATAACTAGAACGATAACGATACGTACGATCTCTCACTGGGAGTAATTGTAAGTAATTGGTAAAATGCAATGCAAAATTAGATTATTCACACGTTTCTTTCATTCATTTATTATATCGGGTGTATCGAGGGGCATCAGACAGATTTAACCAGTGATTACTGATCTTATTTGGGGTTTAACATGTAGATGACCTTTAGGTCTCCAGTGACATTTAACAATTAAAACAAAAAAACTCTTTTTTTATTTCGTAAAAAATATTAAAACATGTTAACCCGTTCTACATTACAGCCCCTTCCTTAACCCTAATCGCAAAATCACGAATAGTTCGCATGATTGTGCACCGTGCGGAGAGGTGGCATAAAAAACATAACTGGGTTAAAACAAAGGTAACGCTTTAACAAAGCCACACCACATGTTTGCTTTCTGTAAAAATTAAATGAATATGAAATAATTTGGAGTATAATAATAATTGACCATGTTTCCAAAGCACGTGTGTGTGTCAGAGTTTTCTCTTGCAGTTCCAGCTTGTTGCTTGATGCGGCTATAAATAGGGCTGTTAGTCATGCGCGCGCACCGCCATCATGTCGGCCGCAGCGCTCCGAGCTGGCAGCTTGCCAAGGCGGCGGCTGGCGCGACGCCAGGGTGCGCGTGCGTCAGCCCGCAGCCAGCCATCAGCGAGCCCGCCCGTCAGCCCGCAGCCCGCAGCCCACAGCCCAAGCCAGCCAGGCAGGGGACGCGTGGCGAGCTGCTCGGGCTAAGTGCCCGACGCTTCGTGCCCCGAGCACGCACTTGCACAGTAGGGGAGGCGTGAAACAGGCCGCATTCCTCAGTTTAAGTCGCGAGCCAGCAAGAGACGGGAACACGTATTCAGAGATCACCCCGACCACCACCTTGTCAAATAAGGGAGGACTAAAACCTGGACCCTGCTGCATGCCGGAATAATATAATTGGCACCTAATCCGAGGAAAAAAGCCGGAGCTTTTTGAAAGAGCAAATGAGTCGGCACTTTTCCAGCGGTCTTAAGAGGGTTAAAACTTGGCCCTTGATTGCATACCGATCGTTGGCCATTATTTATGAGAAGAATCTTGCCGATTTCCTGGCAGTCTAGTGTTTGTGACTAGAGTCCTACCGCTGAGAACTTCATTGTTTCTTCGCTTTCTGATAAATGTTTATCTAGTGGAGGAGATTGGGCAGCTGCGTGTCGGTTTTCAGGCATTCTAGGACTGTGACTAGAAAGAGGCCTGCCGGTATTTGGTCACTCTAGGTCTAGACTAGGCTAGAATACTACCGGTTTACAGACAGTCTAACATATTCGTAACACTTGGAGGAGGCAACAATAGACGAGGCTTAATAGCTCTAAATATTCAGAAATCCAATCTTCTATCTTTATTCACCAATGACAACTATCTATAGCTTTTGGGGGTGTGTCATATGATCAGCGAGCATATAAGCTCTCATTATATCAATGGCAAGTTGTGCAAACCCTATCAACAAAGGTTATCGTCAAACATTTCTATTGTACAAGGATCAAGTCATCCAAATTAATCCGTCGTAGAAGCAGAAACGTTTATTTCCATGAGGTGTTCGTTGTAAATTAAACGCCCGACTAAGCAGCGGCAGTTGGCAACGAGTTTAGAAAGCGAATTGGTTGATGTAAACAACACAGAAAATTATCAAAATAAGGGTGAATGTGTGGAGAGGCGCACGTACAAGGGAAATAGTGTTATTGTGGGGAAATTAAACACACTATTATTATACGAACATTTGTTGTGGACCAAACAATTAAAGAAGATGTTTCATCTCATTTAAAGACGCAGAGAGTAAACAGCAATTATTTATGCGATTTTATTATTTTCTTAAGTCAGGGGTGATGCATACGGACGATTTAAATAGATTTTTCTTTTAAACATCGATTAAATCTTAGGGCCAGTTGATTCAATGAATTTGAACATTTCATCAAATTTCGAAGTTATTTTTTCAAGTTCTGTTATTATTTCAGTTCTGTGAAGTAACTGGCCCATAATGGTAGCAAAAACTTGACAGAATGTCTTTTTTTATAAATGAGCTCCACACAGGAGGCTGAGGAAAATAATCTCCCTCGGGGACTATGTCATCTTTGGGGATGCTGTGTGGAGGGTTTTTTTAAGGAAAGGAAATGGAGGAGAATTCTGGGAAGGAAAAGGGTTTAAGGGGTGGGTAGGAATCTGGGGTTCAGTGTGTCCTGGTCATCCGCTTCCAAGACCTAGCAAACCTTACCCCATGTCTAGGTCAATGCAACAATTTTCAGTTTACGACACATTTTCATATAAATTTAACTGTAAAAAGAGAAAACGCCACACCGTTTGTGTCCATTTTTACTTCTTAAATAAGCCCCGAATCATTTTTGTGCCCAAAAGGTCGGCTGTGGAGTGATTTATCTGCTGAATTTGTATTTCCTTCCTAACCACAACACTAAACACAGTATGTCCAAAGAAAACGTCTACACAAAAACGCATGCCTCTTAAAAAGAGAATTTCTAAAAATCGAAGAAATCAGCCTTATGGCCTCTCTCATTTTTGTCTGTCGTAATCTCAAAGACGCTATAAATCAGAGAATAACATTCACAAGGTAGAAGAAGGCTGGAATCGTTAAGAAAAAGTAACATGGGCCATTTGGAACTCAATCTCCTTGTCTCAATTATGAATGAAATTAAAGTGTAGGATATGACTGCTGCGCCGGAAATAGATGGAAACAAACATCTAAGGAAGGTAGAAGATGGACCATGTTTGCTTAAATGTTTTGACACGCATCAAACTCTACTTTTTGAGATCAGAGATTGGGCTAAAAAAAAGTAGGTTAATTTGATTAATTTAAACAGCTGGAAGGAAAAAACTGAGTGGTGATTTTTCACAGGATGCATGTTTTGGATTATTTTTTAAACGCCCAACAAAAATGTATGGTTACAACGGCGAATGAACTTTTACCAGTTAGACACTTTAATTTATTTACCCCGACAAGTTTAACCCAGTACTCGATTTTTTTTAAGGTCAATCAATATGGCTAAGACCGCGATGTTTTAACATACTAGCTGATGCCCCTGGCGTTGCCCGGGCGCAGTTTTTTTTTCAAATTTCATGTAGCTAGTGACTTTCCTTTTTATTTATTTTTATTATTTATTTATCTTAAAATTTTTACATATTATAGCATTACTAATCTTCGGATGGAAGAAGAATTAACATTTCATATATGTACAATTAATGCAGTTATGTGTTTCACATACATAGGTACAGTTAATACAATCACATCGCGGTCAAAACCCTTTAACTAAAAGACAAACATCCATGTATTCAGTAAGAAGAAAAACGAGTATAATTTTTAGTGTGACATTCATGTGGAAATAGGGGAAGCAGTCTTCCCGTTGATGATTTCTCTAAAATGCTTTTTGATAGAGTTCAACAATCGTACTTTGCCATTAATGCTTCTGTTTTCTACTGGTAGGTTATTAAAGAAGTATTTTCCTTGGTGTGTATAATGATATTGGGCAAAAGGGGTGTTTAGTTTGGGGCATATAAACACATATTTAAGTATAGTACGACTTTCAGTTATGAATGAGTATTTATCTTTTTCTTTTATAATTTGTACGATTGAATTTTTCACAAATAACTTTTTAAATGTTGGAACTTAGAATTCTTCGAATATGCGTTCAGTGTGGAAGTCTGGAGGTTTTTTGAAGGTCGTGTGGGCAAATTTTCTTAAATCTCGGAATAAAACTGTAGATTAGTATAAAAATCAAATTCACAACAAATGCCCCCCCCCCCCCCCCCCCCCCATCTCTCCCCCCCCCCCCCCACAGGCCACGAACACTCTTATTTACATAAATAGACTAGTTGAAGTAAGTGGATCCGGCGTTGCTCGGAGTAAGTAGAATTAATATTATTGTTACGAGTTAATTTCATCAAAATAATGCCTTAAGGAGTGGAGAAAAAGGATGGGGGTGGTTTCTTTAATCAATTTTTTTTATTTAAATTAACAGTGACCTTTCTCTAATTTTGAAGGACAAGTATGCAAAATTTCATTAACCTCGGAAAAAAACTGTAGATTTGTATTCAAATCAAATCCATGCCGCCCCGTTTGCCACAGACTTCCTTCCTTATATAAATAATAAAAGATTATGTCTTACCATGCAAGGACACTTAGATAAATATTTATAGAGTTTTTACAAATTACAGAACAGGTATAGGGAACGGTTTGATCCAACAGTTCCTGGAACAAGCTAAACAAAATACTAAATACAGAATCATTACATTTTACAAATAATTAGTACCTGTGACATAAAAGACGACCACGCCTTCAACAACTGAAAAATATGCTACATAAAATTGCCATAATAATATGATCAAAATGGAAAACAACAAAACCAAATCTGAAGCAGATTGCCGCGCCGCGCCGGCTTGTTTTCCACGCGGGAGAAGCTTGAGGCGGAGAAGGGAGAGTAGTAGCGGTAGGGGGGAGGGGGGGACGCCGACGGTCCACACTGCGCCGGGACGCCGCGCGCCGTGAGCCGGGAAGCTGCGGAGGAGCGTCGGGGGGAGAAAGGAGAGGGGAAAACAGATCGCTCCATAAATGGACTGCGCGCGAGAGTCGGCCAACTGCGCGACAGTGATACCAGGTCGCCAAGGAAAATATATTATTCGTTTTATTTTTTTATGGATAAAATTTTTATCTTCATTATAATTTACAACAGTTTATTTATTGATTGAGCGTAGCGAAGTCCTGATTTAACTAAACCGTTTTGCATTTCATCCGTCTGTAATTTTTTTTACATTTCGTTTCCGTTTCAAGATGAACATGACTGAAGCAATATTTTTGGCTTATTGTGATGGTGGTAGGAGATTTTCAAATTTTGTTAGGTTATTCGTAAACCGGAAATGTTTGTTCTTCTTTAAAACTAAAGAAAATATTTTCAAATATCAAATCGTCATGTTTATTTGAACTTTCTACTTACTAACATTCCTACTAGCCAGAAGAAAGTTAGAATAAAGAATTGTCATTGAGAGAGTGGCGTTTCTTTAGATAAATTGTTTAATTCCTTATTTGAAATTTTTAAAAATTTTACATAAAATATATAGTTTATAATTAAGTAGGCTGGTATTTAATTAAGTACGTTCTTAATCTTGTGATTTCATAGGAAATTATGGTTTTGATTTATTAAATGTGAGAACATTAGAAACGTCGTTTTATGACGCGAGGTTTACTGTTCACAGAACTACTAGTTAAAACAATTTAATGAGAGAAAAGTGATAATAGACGGAGACAGAACAGGTACGTTTGGAGGCTCCTTGCCGAAGCGATGTTCCCCCACCCGAATAGAAGAGGAAGACGTTGTGAGCTGACTGATATACACGAAAGACTATAATATAAAATACCGAAACAGTGAAATTGAACCTTAAAATTTTTTAATAATATTTCATATTAGTAATTAATAATAATATTTAATAACAGTAATAGTATTTCAAATTACTAAGATAGAATTAACATTATAAAAATAAAGGAGGTACTCTTTTTAAATATGAAGGAACTGTGATTATTATAGTTGCCATTATTTTCTAATAAAAATCTGAGCACAATGCTTTGCATAATATTTAATAATCGAAAAAGGGTGTTCTTTACCAAGTTTGACCACAAGTAGTGCAGGATTGTAAACGAAAATCCGAAAGCTTTTCTTTTCATCATCACTATTTTTCAAAAGCAGAGACGGTTACCAATAGTTTCCGAGATCACTTAAGCCTCAGGCCCATTGTGCTATATCCTATTTTAGCTCTATTCCTTTAACAATAATCCGGTCCCTTTTATAAATTTCACCAGGGTTGTCATTGGATAATGTGGCTGTGTCTTCTGGTTCTATAAAGTGTCTTTCCAAATATCTGAGCCTTGTTCCCAACCGAACGGGACATTGGCACTATGGGTGAGTTGGAGTATCTTCACCCTCTTCACATTTCCTGGATCTATTGGTGTTTTTCATTCCCAACATATGCATGTGACTCCAGAGATGGTAGTGTCCCTTTAGTAGCCCTACCAGTTCTTTCAGTAAGTTTCTGGCCATATTAAATCACTGTAAATATATTTCTCTTAATTAATTCCATTCTGTTCGTCAAAAAAATAGGTCTTTGGTGATTTCGACAAGTCATATTTTGGATTCTAATTACTAATGGATTCTTCAATAACAATCTAAAAATAACGTTGCTTTGTGTATTTCATGCCTGTGATGAACGAAATACGTACGCGGAATGATTTAATGATGAAATTAAGTAACTCCAAAGTCACCGTATTTAAAAGACAAATTGTGCAACGTAGTTTAGAACGATGAATATCTACTCGCAGGAATTAATTTTACACTGGTATGTTTTAAAATGGTAACAAAAATAATTATACACTGTATAAAAATAATCTCTTATTTTTTGCGCTTTCCAAAGCTTTCGTACTAGCACACCTTTATTATTATTTTTTCTTTGTGCTCGGTCAGCTGTTCTATTGTTCTGTTGTAAAAAAAGATGATTTTGAATTTAAACTGCTTTATTTATCTTTTAAAAGATAATTGAAACAAGTTTCCAAATAAATGACCGTTGTTCCTTAGGCTTACCTACCTGATGCCTCAAAGATATCATCCGAAAACGTGCATTACGACTCGTAAAATTAAAGCTACGATTACCATTGTTTAATTATAATTAAAGCTACCATTACCATTCTTTAATTATAATCAATGCTACGATTACATTTCTTTAATTATAATTAAAGCTACGATTTCACTTCTTTAATTATTTATTTATTTAATTATATTTATTAACGCCCCAATGGGCTTTTACATGAATATACGTAAATTTATATACACAATATTAATTACATGAATTACAAATCAAGAAAACAGAATAAATAAGAAAGCAACAACTCGTTAGGTATAGAATATTATAACATAAATTAAAAGAAAGGAAATAGTACGAGTTGTGCTTACAAAAAGCTACGATTGTATTTCTTTAATTATAATTAAAGCTACGATTACCCTCGTTTAATTATAATTAAAGCTACGATTACCCTCGTTTAATTATAATTAAAGCTAAGATTAAAAAAATTTTTACGTAATTAGAATTGTTTTGTTGAAAAAACTTTATTAGGATATTTTTCTTAGAATGCATATCACCCTTCAAAGTTTTGAGGTATGAGCGTGGAACGTGAAAAAGTATAATAAATGCACATATCATCAAACTCTCTCTTCCAATAAATTAGCCGTAAATTTAAGAATTTAGTCGATGGACAGCGGAATTTCGTGAAATTAAATTAATTACAATTATTAACGATCAATAATACAGCGGCCTGGCAGCACTGCGGCAGTATCGCATGGCTCCGTGTAACCCAACCTTCAGCTCGCGGTGCGCCCACTTCTTTATATGGGGGAAATACGACACTACTTCTCTTCTAACACTACAACACTCACAGCCCCTTCCGGGCGGCCTCCGTGGCACAGTGGCAAGTGCCACTTAGAGGTTGCAGGTTCGTAACCCGAAAGGACAAACCATATTTACTTTTATTTATACGGGTAGTACCTAGATTTGCACCTCGTTCCAATGTGAAAGGTACTCGCAGAATCACCCTGGTGAGATACCATTCACATAATCACGGTCAGTGGTTGAGTGGGCATCGCATTTGGGTCCCACCCGGGCGTCGCGTGTTCGGTTCTTCAGCTTCATCACGACTCAAGCAACATTTTCGGTTTACTGTGGTGTCACGGAAGAATGAACGCTGTTGGCGCAAAAAAAAAACAGTCCAAAGAAGCGAAGCTAGCAGTCCACAGTGGAGTGCTCGTACTTACTTTGATGTATGGTAGTGATGAATGGAATTGCAAAGGAATGATGGAAGTAGACTAAATTCTGAAGACAGAGACCCTCGAGGCGTATGTTTGGTAAAACCATGAATGATCGTATAAGAAACATGGAGATCCGCAAAGAATTCAATGGGGATGCTAAGCGTAGTAGTAAGATTAAGAAAGGGAAGCTCGGATGGTTTGGGCATGTAGAGCGAATGAACGAAGAAAGGAGTGTAAGGAGAATATATGACGCAAACATGAATGGTTGAAGACGTCAGGGACGCCCGAGGAAGAAATGGCACGATCAGGTGAATCAGATACTTGAGTCAGGTCATGTCAATAGTAATAATAATAGAAGAGTATGTATGAGACGATGTGTGAAAGTGAATGAGGCAATAAGTGTGTCCCAAGACCGGTTGTTTGGCAGTCCATCCTCTCTGCCTACCCTTTTAGAGAAATGAAGTGATGGTTAGGTAGTTAAACATTCATCAGCATGAAATTACTCAATTATTATGTCAGTTGACTTTTTACGTTTAGTGACCAGATCTACAAGTTCTACCGGTATATTAATGGAAGATGCTCCGAGTAATCACCGTCACTGATCCCTTAGGCACCGATTCATAGTCGGGAAACAAGTCAAACGCACCCCCGATCTTTGAACATGTTTGAAATTTGTCGCATGAGAACGGGTTGTTTCAAGGACGCGTTCTATACAGATTTCAACAGCTAGGCTGTGGAACGATTAACTGGCCTCTGGGCTTCCTGATTCTCAGCTGGTTTGGAGAATAGTTAATCTTTCTCATCGAATCGGCCCTGTAGAGTTGCAAGGGTACGATCGCAAGACCACCTTCCGACTAAATTTAAATTCTCGGCCGCTGGTTAATGGGACTTAATGCCTAACACTTTCTGCGTTTGATGATGGATACACTCGACAAAAGGTAAATTTAAGTGTCGGGGTTTTCCGGAGAAAGGTGCTGAGAAATCAAGGAATTAAAATATTTCTCAGAATATTCTTCGTAGTATGGTGAATCAGTTGGTGGTGGACATAAAATGATGCTGATGGTTGTTTAGCTCTCCAAAAAGGATTCACTTGGTTTAGTACAGATGTGCCTCCTGGAAATTGGTGTAGGGGACAATCTTTTACATTGTATTCCATTGTTTTTATTGTATTTGCCCGCATTCACACAATTTCGTTTCAAGAGTCCTCTCAGGGACCGGGCGGCGTTTTGTACGTACAAACGTATTCCCCAATTTTCTCTCAGGATTTTGACACTACTGCAATTTTTTTCAATAAAGTATAGTTATCGACCACTTGCGTGTCCGTACGTTTGGATTTTTTTGGGTTCTTATAGGAATTAGGACAAAATCCTCAAATACAAATCCTCGACTTTCAATATTATGAAACAACATGTTTCCGTAAGTTTTTTTGTAATTTTTTTTAAGTTTGACATTAAATTTATATTATTTAGAAACTTCAATGTTTTTTTAAAATAAAAATAATGATTTTATCTAGTTTCTAAAATGGTAGTTATTTCTACGATAACTAAAAAAATAACTGTGACAATTTTTTTTATTTTAATTTTCTGAAAGATGCATTTGTTAAGAATACTCTCACTAAATGTTCTAAGCAAATTCATAAAATTGACACAGATACAGCATTTTATGTGAAACCGTTTGAAACAGTTTTTATGTTGAATTATCCTTCAGCAAAACTTTGAACGCGTTTTTCTCGAAACTACTTTTTTCAACCTGGATGACAGCATAATAATATTATTACATCCGATTTACATACACCAAATCTTTAACTGTTCAAAAATCTTAGTTCAGTTCTATGGCACCGCGTAAGGATTTTTTGCATAAAGGCCCCCCTTTTTTAATGAACGATGAAAATTATCAAAAAAAAAAAAACGGAAATAAAATTCGCTGTTCCGCCATTTTTTTATTTCTAGATATCAGAATTCCCCTACGTGGTGCCATAAACAGTTTCAAAATATATTTTTATTTTATTTTTGTGATGAACCGTATGGCTTAATCGCTGTCAACCTCCTGTTGAAAGCGGCGTACACCGCAAACCATAAACATAATTTAAATTCGTGTACAAAAATTTGTATACAGTCTTCTATATGTATACATTGACTATGAGTTTTAATAAAAAAAAATCCATTCATCGTTTGCTTGAAAATAATTACGAAAAATACACCCTTTTACCGCCCACGCACAGTGGGCTGCCCCCTTAAAATACCGCGGAAACATTCCGAAGATCCGTGAAATTTCATCGTGTGGATGGGACTTGTAAGTAAAAACATTTTAAGGACTGAAGGGTTAAGTTATGCCAAAGGTAAAAGAGATGGTACCTACGTAAACGAGCGTAGTAGGTAACTCAATTCATAATTATTTTAGCCCTGTTTTGTGAAACATCACCTCAAGGGCATGAACTTACGAATAGATTGAATGTTTTAATTGGTGTAGATGTGAGATAACCCGACTGTGGTCCCCTCAAGTTGCAATCTCTCTGGAAGGGGGAGGGTTGCGAAACCGGAAGCGGATATGGAATGTGTCGCGGGATTCATCTCCAGCAGGGGCCAGAGTATATCGCATCATCCCGGCATCTGCCAAGGAGAGACCACGTGTAATGCACGTAAAAATTCATTACTCCTCCAAACAACACCGCGAACCAAAGGGTGACTTTTGGTTTAGACTAAATAGAATTTGTATTTTTTTTTACATGACAACCATATTATCGTGAATTATTTTTGGGTTTTTATGCCTTGCTTTGCTACTTCCTTCTTTGGCCAAAGATTTGAACAGCATCACAGTGAGTAATCGGATCTACAAGGTGAAGAAGGTAGAACAACACGGCGTAATAAAACACGATAAAACTTTTGGCCGTGAAATCTCAAATCATATGATAAACGTCTCCGAACCTCTCGGATCCCCCTCTGAATATGGCATCACCAAGATGGGGAAAGTTGTGAGAAGGAGGAGGTGGAAAGTAACCATTCCAAAAAGAGCTGGTAACTAAAAAGAACTAAATTCACTTCAAGCAAAGCAACACTTCGATTCTGAACGGTGATCTACTATCAGTGCCATTATGAAAATACCGAATGTTTGACTTCCTGTAAATACCTAGGAGATCGTGCGTTATTAACCGCTCTATTTAATATTTTTAGGTAACACTTGTGGAGGGATTGCTGAAAAGTGTTCAACATACATGTTTTACCATGCCACGAAGAAAGACCACCATTCATGATCTAAACATGGCTTGAAATGGCTTTAGCCGCTTTGACCATATCTAATTAGCCAAACATTTCCCGACCTTCCACCACCTCATCTGCTTTTTTCCCACGCCCTTCAGATTCACATCATCCCCCACCTGGGGGATGTATAATACTGGCTCCGAACAGGTCAGACTCTTGTGCGGTATTCACGTAAAAAATAAAGAAAACTTAAGAAAGAAAGATTAAGACAGGGACGCTTAGACGGTTTGAGCATGTAGAGCGAATGCACGCAGAAAAATCATAAGGAAAATATATGTCGCGAATATGGATGGCAGAAGAAAACAGGGATACCCGAGGAAGACATGGCACGATCAAGTTAGTGAACCGACTAAAAAAGTGAGTGAAAAGAGTGCGCATGAGACGATGTATGAATGCGAATGAAGCAAACATATACAGAACAGAGCTATGAGACGTTTACTGGGGAAAGGCAAATTCGCAAGGGTTAATCAAATGAGAGAGGAGCTAAATTTAATTTCAATAAAAAGATTCTGCTATTTAATGTGTTAATTTTTGAAAAAAGAAATGCCAAAATACTTTAAGGATGAAATCGTTTTTAATAGAGATGTACATAATTACGAAACAAGAAATGTAAATAGAGTGAGATTGCCGCATATGAAAAAATCAATATCACAGAACTGCCTAATTTATAAAGAACCAAAGACGTATGATGAAATACCTGAAAGTATGAAGAATGAAGAATGAATGGATGTATTTAAAATGAAATGTTACGCTGAATGTAAAAAATATTTAAATTTATCAAATTAAATGTTACATTGTGCATATTAGTTTATATTCGTGAATTATAAACTAACTTCAAAAAAGACAAACAAACAAAAACACTACGTCAAGACCGAGATGTTTGGTGATCCGTCCTATACGCCTACCCCTGCGGAGAAACGGCGTGATGGTAGTTAGTTGATAATCAAAATCAAATGGATACGCCCATTTGAAAAAATTGTTGTTCTGCGCCGGAAATGAAGCCTGTGCCTCCCGATTCAAGTGCGTATACATCACCACACAACGATGGTCATTTGAAGCCGCAACTTCGAAAGTGCCGTGCCTCGTAGAGAAATAATTTTGTTAATTAAATTGTGGTGCCTGCCTTAATTTAATAAGCACAAGATGATTCAAGTACAAGACCACTTGAGCGAACAAGTGTTCTGCTTGAGTGTTTCCTTTACGCATTATTTGAGTAGATATCTAAAATACCAATAACTAAAAGGTACGCCACTGCCTCCGTACATAGTTGAAACAGAGTCTATCGTTAAAACATTATTAAATCTTAGTACACAGTGAGAACAAGAGACAATTCAGGATTGTACTAAATTTATTTGTTGTAACAAGGGGATGTTTTAGTTTATCTAGGATATGTTAATATAATTTCCCGATTGGCAGAGGAAGGATGAAAGTTAGTGGACTAACGGCCGTTGTTTCCAATCTTACTGATCAACTGTTGAGCCGAAATATTGGTTCAACACTCCTCCAATGCACAAATACGCACTTCCCAACGCAACTCTCCGACCAACAGGCGAATCTACGTTACTAAAGAAATCACTTAGGTGATCGGAGACTCTCTGAGATTGATCCATCGAAAAGTTGGGAACAACGACCTCGAGTTGTCAAAAATGAAGTTGCTGCGACTTATGTATGTATGGTAAAACTGTTACATAACGAAATTTCACGAACCAACATTCGTGTATATTTATAATAATGCTTCATACTACTAGCATTGCCATTAGTATGAAGCTTCGTGACGATACACGCAGGTGCGGCCCCAGCATTACAGCCAGCATTACACTCGAAAGGATTTACGTATGGACGAAATTAAACTTGGAGATAAATAACGCCTGCTGGAATTACATACGTCAAAACATCTAACCTAACCTTTTTTTTCAAATATTAAATGTACTAAGCATTTGTTTTCCGTGGTTTTGGTTTGACTTGACTTTTATCTACAGTTTAGGGTATTTTGACTTGACTTTTATCTACAGTTTAGTATTGGTTTGACTTTTATCTACAGTTTTATCTGAGGTAAAAGAAATTTGCACACTTGACATTATAAATAAGAGCAAAGTCGCTGTCTAGTTTGATTTAATCATAACTCTGTGTAAAGCCCGGGCAATGCCGGGGACCTCAGCTAGTACAATCTAAAATATAAACCTTTTCAGATTTTTGAAAATACAAAACACAGTGAGAAAACAGAGCGTGATAAAAGAAAAGGTTGGGTTAGGTAACGTTAGGTTATATTTTGTATGACAGACATCGATTCGTAGCAAGTTAAAAGTTTTAGGGTAACACCAGGAGAGAAGCAACACATAATTTTATTTTATTGCCATTCTTCCGCTATTCGGTGATGTTCTTTCTGTTTTATCCTAGCCCTAATTACTTACCATAACACGAGCATTAGTCTAGTATGGTAATCGAAAAAATTCAGTAAACTGTAAGGAATAAAAGATTATTAAATAATTTTTTAAAAAAAATTTAAACTTGCTACTAATGAAAGTGTACATCGGCCGGTAAAGACTTGCACGACAGAACAAAGCTATTCCATCACAGTTGATCCCCCGACAGTTGACCCTCTGGCATACTTATATACAATATTAAGTCGGTTTAGGGAAAATACGGTATACCTGCTTAGATAAAACAAAGCTGGGGTAGGAGTGTGCAGAGAGGATAACCGAAGGATGCCGAATAACAAAAGTATAAACCATGTTTTCATTGTAATAAATATAATAATCAAGGATAAAACTACTTGTATATATACTGTATTTACCAGCATAAGTACAAAAAAATCGGTTCCATGACAATTCAGAATCAACTCAACTCAACACCTCTTTGAAAAGTCATTAAAAGCTATGAAAAAAAATAAAAATAGCTCATGATCTAACCCAGTGATTCCCAAAGTGGTCCAGGTGGACCCCTAGGGGTTCACGGGAGACCCTACGAGGTCCAGACGCGATAAAGAAATGGGGGTGGTCCAAGAACTGGTTCCGTGGACAGCCCCTTGCCCCATAACTATATCCCATCCCACCCCCCGTCTCATATCCCATTTCACCCCCTCCATAACAGGGCGACTGGCGTACAGCGCACATTATTGTACCGGTTATGCATGAGATCTTAAAACGCCCAGCTAGGCATGGGGGAAGGGGCGTAATGGGATATGGGTGTACTGTACTGGGATGGGAACACACCCTTTACCTCCCGCCACGTATCCCATTACGCCCCCTCCGTCGTGGCAAATATAATCTCTGGTCCATTTTGGAATACTGGTCCATTTTGCCCCCGTTTGAAAAAGTCGTAGATCTGGTACTGCTCCGTTGAGACAGACCACACCTCGCCATTCAATATTCAGTACAACGCGTGTCGAGTTTGGGAATATGGTAGAAATGTGCCAGCAGGGGGTCTACCGTGACCAGTAAAATTTTGAAATTTAACCTATTTAATAAATGTTTTTCATCACGTTTAATGACTTTTCAAGGCAAGTGTTGAGTTGAATTCATTCTGAGTTGTCCGGTCCCCAAAAAATCGACACTGCAAATAAATTCGTTTGATATCCAACCAATTTATGATTAAAGGTATTTTTTAAATCAATTTTATTTTATTTTTATTTTATTTTATATTTATTAACGTCCTAGTGGGCTTTTACAAGAATAGAAGCAAATATATAATTAACAATATTAATTGCATGTGTTAAATAATCAATAAAACAGAATAAATATGAATGCAACCGACTCGTTAGGTAAAGAATATTACAACATAAAAAAGAAATGAAATGAAATAGTACAAGTTGTACTTACAAAAAAACTAATACAATTCAGCTTTAAATATTTATACATATTATTAATAATAAGACCTGACATAGAACAAAGTGTAAATAGAACCGCAAAAAATATTATAAAGTAAGTATACATTTTACTGGTGAGGTTTGGATGAGAAAATATTTTATGAGAAAAACAAAAAAAATAAAAAAAATAATAATAAAAAAAATATATTTATTTAGGTTTAAAATTGTTAAATAATGCACAAAAAATATAATTAAGGGAGGTCAACTTCAATTAAGGAGGATCACCGAACAAAGACACCCGATATTAGAAATTCCGGATGATACGTCATTATTTGTCGTTAGTGTTAGTGCGTTAACAGTTGGTGTTAGTTTTATATATTGGTGTTGGTGTTTGTGTCTCTAACAAGAAGAAGAATCAGTGTTGACATTTAGCAACCTCTGACCGTGACACAGTGTCAGGCTCAACTACGAAATCCTCGGAAGCTGTTGGCATCCGCAATAACTGGTTCCCAGCACTTCAAGGCAGACAATTGGAACTGGCTTTGCGAACATTTTCTAATGATTTTTTCACAACACATTTTAACGTATTTGTGCACACCGACAAAATTGAAAATTTTAAGGTTTGTCCAGGTCTTGGAGGCAGTTGCGCCTGCCTGCCTACTATGTGGCGGGCCGGATCGGGGAAAACTGGTTGAATCTCTCGGAACATCGCCTTGCACCGCAGTTGGAGGGATGGGTTGGATAAGTCCTTTGTTATCAATCTTAGTTATAAGTATAAGACACTTGTAATAAATATAAATAGGTTAAATGTATAAATGAATTTGTAAAGCGCCCTTGAGATGATTTTCTCATAAAAATGGCGCTATAGAAATCATAAAAAAATTATTTTTATTATTATGAATTCATGCGTCCGTTACTTCTTGACGTACTGATCACCAGATTCCTGCCCACCCCTTATATTTTTGTCCTGCCCAGAACTTCCACCCTTTCCTTTCCTAAAAAGACCCTCTATGTAGCATCTCCTAAGATTACATAGATCCTGGATGGATGGATTCATGCGTCCGTTACTCCTTAACACACTGGCCCCCCAGATTTCTACCCACCCCTCATACCTTTCTTCCTTCCCAGAACTTCCTCTCCTTCGCTTCCTAAAAATCCCACCACACAGCATTCCCAAAGATGACATATGCCATGAGGAGAATTATTTTCCATCTGTGTAGAGCTAAAATATAAGAAAAAAATCCAAAAATGCATCGCTCGCCAATTGCTCAGAGAAAAGAAATCCTTTTTTTATAAAAATTAATAATTTAATTGAATTATTAATTTAAATACTTATAATTTTAATTACATAATTAATAATTCGAATGGCAGTGCTGCAGTAGCGCCGCGTATAAACCGAGATGTCACAAGCTTTTCGACCGCTGTAAATATCAACACTTTGACGATTTGTATCTTCGGCAGGTACTATTCGGTTTTTCAAAAATTCAAAAATTTATGTCAAGTGTTTATCAACATGTTCTAATTAATATGATAGTTTGTAAACAATACTTTTAATATCGTTGTAGGAGACAACTTCATTATCCAGCATTATTATTAGAAAATTTTGCGAAGCTAGGGAAGTGGGGAAGGGAGAAGAAAATAGAAAGGAGAAGTTTGAGAAATTTCCTATCATTAAACTCAACAACAATTTCCTATCAAAAGTCAACAACATATCCCAAGTAATTTTAAACAAAGTTTCGATTCTGCGTGATGAACATTCTGCAAATTCCACAGTTGTCACAGGAGCGAGGTAAAAGATATAACGTTTTTATTTATTCGAATTCTACGGGTGAAAAACTCATATAATTTGCACATTTTGTATTCGCTCAATCCGGATTTGAACCCGCGACCTCTGGGTCCTGAGCCAAGAAGTTTACAGCTCTGCCGCGGAGGTCGTCTGGTTATATTAGTGAAATGCAATGTCTTATTTACGGTATTGTCTAATGCATACATTATACACAGCGTTCGGAAATATGTGGCACAAGAAGGAAACTGGTGAGTTTATATCACATTTGGAATCGATTTTGTGGAACAAATTTTTTTGATTTGAGGCTCAGTTTTCAAGTTAAACAGGTTCGAAATTGGAATTATGTACTTAACTAACTCTCTGCCTACATCGCAGGGGTAGGCAGAGAGGACGGGCCGCCAACCGAGTCGGTCTTGCACAGTCTCTCCACACACTCTTTGCCTCATTCTCATTCATTCATCGTCCCATACATACTTTTCTATTATTCTGACTCTTGACATGGCCCAACTCAAGCATCTGATATTGTCTTCCTCAGGCATCGCCGACTTCTTCTACCATTCACATTTGCATCATATATTCTTCTTACACTTTCTTCATTTATTCGCTCTACATGCCCAAACCATCTAAGGGTCCTTTTCTTAATCTTTCTCATTAAGCTTACATCAGCTTTGCATTCTTTTCGGATCTCCACATTTCTCACACGATCATACATAATTTTTTTACACCTAAGGGATCTCATTTCAAAGGCATTCAGTCTGCACGTAGGTCCAGTTTGAAAAAAAAATCAGTCACTTCAGGGTTTTTATTAGTTATTTACTATATTTTAAAATGTGTTGAAGCCTAGAACAAGTTTCAAAAAATATTTTACCCTTTAGTTACCGAAAAGAAAAAAAAAGTTTTAAAATAAAATCGAAATGCAAAGATCGAAAAAGTGATGTAGATTAAGAAACTTCCCAATTGTATAACTAGTTTCTGGACACCGTGTATTATATTAACAATAGCGTCGAGACGCTCAAGGTAAAGAAGCAGAGGACCTCGAGAAAACACGATTAAAACCAGTGAACTTTAATTATTAGTAATTGATTGAAATGGACCATGACTTATGACATGAATAAAGTAATTTATTATGCGAACACCGTACCATGGCCTGCAGATGAGAAATGAGACGGGGAAGAGGAGGGCTGGGAATTACCTGGCTATTCAGATCTGCTCACTAAACACGGTAGACAGTTCAGGACGCAGAGAAGTAACCCCAACGCGTATAGTCAGTCTTGCTCACTGTCGTGAGCAGGATCTTTAACAATTTAATATCATCAGGCCAAAATCATTTAGATCTACTTACTAAACATAGCTAAAGGTACTTAGCAACGTTTTTATTCTGATTGGTGGTTTATCAACGTGATACACTTTTTGTGCTGTATACAGGGTGTAACAGCACGTACCCGGGGAATTTTAACCAGCGATTCCTGAACATATTTGGAGTAAAAATGTATTTAGTATTGAATTTGTACACGTATGTCATTTTGCTGTCCGATGGCATATTTTTTATTTAAAAAAAATAAAATGTGTTTCCATCACATGTCACTACTGATCACATGCTACGCGTGGCGACGGGATCACGTGATATTAGCTCTCTATCCTCTGTTACCGTGCTGCTAGAACGAGAAGGAGTGTGAATGACGTTTTATGTGAGTATCGAGTAAGAATACCAACTGCTCCCAAAGATCTGGCGTCAATGAGACTTTGGCATCCCCAATTGGGGTATGTTTTAAGGTTGAAGGGGATGGGGAGAAGAAAGGTAAGGAAATATCTGCTATTTGGCTTAAGGGAGTATTCTAGTCTAGAAACATGTAGTGTAGGTATATTTTCAGATGAAATAAAAAAAACATAATTTTTTTACATGCCATTATTATTTTACCAAATATTGATTAAACATTAATGGATATTTGAAAAAAAAAACGAAAAAATTCAAAGAGTTACAGGGTGTTGAAGTGGAGGGTCTCAAAAAAATGGCGCGCCCTGGTGTTGACACGATTGCAACCCTCCTAGTAACCTAAAAAATATATATTATTATTGATCCAAACTAATGCGGCCATGGCCCGAACTAAGAAAAAGTCAAAAAAATATTTTTGCAAAACGGCGGCTGTCTGAAGTAGAGAAGACATTTTTTTGACTTTCAAAATTTTATAAAAATAGTAAAAGTTGAAATTTCGTTAAGTTTTAGTTAGCGCGATAGAGTATAGAGAAGGCTCACACAAAATTTCAAGTAAATTGGTTCAGTAGAACTTGAGATATCGTGTCAACCATCTCAAAAAAGCAGTTTTGAGAAACAGCGTTTAAAGTTTTGCTCTATTTAGATTTTAGTTAGATTCCGTCATAACCGGTCGAACTAAAATGGCTCTAACTTTTAAAATAATTCGAATTTTTATGGAGATATTCTTGAATATTTAAACCATCGAAATATTAAGAATTTTTTTTTCTAGATTAGAATACCCCCTTAAAAAATTTAAATCGACGTTTAAATTCTGAATTGTGGTCTTTCACCAGGGCTGTACTGAGAGGACTTCCACTCTTCAACGTGATGCAAATATACATAATGAACAACACAAAATTAATTAATTACTTGCGCACGCCGGGTTTTGGACCCGCGACCTCCGAATTTCGTACCAAAGGATCGCAGCCACTCAACCACGGAGGCCACCAAATTATTATTTGTTAATGCATATTATTTTCACAGGGGTTATTTAATATTTATGTACATTGTACGAGAATAACATAATGAAATACATTCTATCTGTGTACAATATTGCGAATAACTCATATTTAGTAACCCTCTGGAATACCACGAACCGAGAGATGGGGCCACTATTCAAATAACCAAGTATTACAACAAAATGCCTACTAAGTATATTGTATCCCGAGCCAAGCCATTATACTCCCGCTATGTTATTTACTTGACCTGCCTCGGGGTATAATATGTTTGACTTCAGGATGCTGAGTGTAATAAATTTCATGGAACTTTCATATTTCACCTCGGTTGAGCGACACGTGTCAGGCACCTTATAAGAAAAGACAGCATTTTTATGTGTATTAAAGGTAAGGGCACATTGTGCCCAGATATGCTACTTAAGCAACGCATTAAGATAACCGAGCAACGTACAATCCATACATTTTCTATGAAAATAGATGCTTTAGAAAAACACTACTTGTCACACGCAATGCAATCCTAGGCTCCCCACGCAACGCCGATCCAGATCCTATCCATATATCGTCTTGGGATGTGTGAAAGAAAGATGGCGGTATTCAGAAGCCTTCCAACGAGTTGATTTGATGTTTATGGTTATGTTTGTTGTGACGTTTGGCATTTGTTGACATTTACTATTCGTTTTCTTGTTAAGATGGCACAATACCCTAAAATATATTCAGAATCTTAACGACGTAAGTAAAGAAGCCGTGCATACAAATGTATTGGACGGACCTACTGTTGAATTTGCCCTTATCAAAGAAAAATAATGTGGGAATCTTAACGACGTAAGTGAAGAAAGCGTGTAAACAAATTTACGCCCGCGGCACGACGTATCGGACGGACGTACGGTCGAATTCACCCTAGCAGGCCTGGAGATTCGACCTTTCCGCCGGGTTCATTTTAATTAATTCTGAAGAACGTGTTACTTAATATTTAAGATGTTTCTAAATGAATCCCTCCCGAAGTTATAAATTCATCGTCTAGAAAAATAAAATCTGGTGCTCACTGCTAAATTTATAGTTATATACGGGAAATAAAATTTTCAAACAGTTCTACGTAAAATATATTAATGGTGATATATATTAATTCACTAATTTTAAATATAAATAACTTACATCCCCCGGTCGCGGTTTGAAAAGAAAAATTTACGAATTCATCGGAATTTATTAAAATGTGAGCTGTGAGCAAATCCCCAATATTAAGGTATTATACCGCCTTAAAAAGGGAACATGAATATAATATAAAACGTTACGCAGTGATTTATAACGTAAAATCCATTGAATATCGCGATACTACTACAAGTGTGCACATCGGCCTGGGAACGTAGCATTGTACATGTTGCATACGTGGGCCTAGTGTGTCTTTTCTTAATTCCGTACAAATTCAGCTCCTAAATAGAATGTCATTAGGACTGACAGGAATTCAATTCGTGCATAAATATTATAAGAAAATTAGCATTGCAATCCCATAGAATATTAGTTTTTTATGAATACCCTAAGAATATCTCAGATTTCTCCCAAAAGAAAAGGTAGGTGGGCCATTAATATTATTTTATTATATTGTTAAGCAAAAAAACAGACACAAGGTTAACAGTAAAAAATTACAAAGAATAGATACCATCCGTCCAATAACGGTAACATCAACAATACTAATACTAAACAAAAAATACGTAAAACAAAACTAGACACAATAATGTTTGCGTCAAGCGAAGTCAAGTGAAAACAAGATATTTCAGAAATTGCACAAAAGGTTGGGATGAGGTTAAGTTGATTCTTTGGAAAGGAATAAGGAAAGTTTTGAATTTTCTTAGTAGATGGTGATTTTTTCTAGAAGACGCAAATCTAGTTCCATTAATAGTTGTGACGAATTCAGTGATAGCCCTCGGAGGTGAAACACAAGGATGTCGTTGTGGACCTCCGTTAC
Organism: Glyphotaelius pellucidus; assembly: GCA_936435175.1. Lineage (NCBI taxonomy): Eukaryota > Metazoa > Arthropoda > Insecta > Trichoptera > Limnephilidae > Glyphotaelius > Glyphotaelius pellucidus. Next base: position 2,459,339 of record OW386539.1, on the reverse strand, counting down.
TACTAAACTGGTACGGTTTTATTTATCTGTTATCTGTTTTCTGTTTTTAAGTACGGATATTCTGACAATCGTCCTGATAACTGCTATTATAGATAGAGATATCCCCGTGCAATGATGATTGAATGTGTCTTTGCTAAAAAAAAATCTTACACGCTCCTTCCATATTGATATTACATTCCGATCAATTGGCAGGTGTGCTAAGAATCACGAAATAATCCATTAGAATCTAACGATTAGATTACAGTGAGATTAAAAAAAACTCACTTAACCGATATTCTAACGTCCCGTTATAATCGCAGTCCTCTCGTCTTCCGCGGACCATCGGCGAACATCAGGAAATTTGCTATAGCTGTTCACATAGGTACCAGGAAACTGGTTTTGAGTTATTCAGTTATGACCAGCCGCCGAGGGACCTCCACTTAGCGTAAATGGGTTTCATTAAACAACACAAATTTACATACACGATGATAACACGCGTTACGACCTTACTCAATCCATTCAGTCGGCTTCCATTTTGGGACGGCTAAAAAAGTTGTCGAGTATTTACAGGTCCAAGAAATAGACGAGAATTTATAAATACACCTGCCAACAGAGTTATCGTGGGATTTAAATTCACGTGTTTATATCCGATTATTTTTAGATGTACGAATATTATTAGAATTTTAATAGTTATTTTAAAATGGGACGAAATGCAATTTACTCATCAAATGCAGAGTGGTGTGAAATTCTCGTTCTGTTCCACGCCCTACATAATTCGCCATTTCACACCCCTGTCATGAGAAATTTTCGTATTTTCTGCATAATTTTTATTTGGGAAACGTACGGTTGAAAAAAGTACAAAAAGTCTTTGTAATTAGTGCATATTCTTAATTATAATAATACTAGCTCAGACCGGTGAAAAATCACGGGATATTATAATTGTACGATGTGTGAAGCTGAAAGTACGAATTAAAAAAAATATTTGCCCCACGATTTCACAAACAAATCACATTTATTGAAAAGAGACGATCAGAAATTTACTTTTCGCTGAACACCGTTCGTAAAATAAAAAATCACAAAATCTGTAAAAAATTTTAACAAAAGAAATACATAAGAAGAAGAAGATAAAGAATTTTTTTTATTAAATAATTTTCTGAATATTAATAATTGACTCCACACAGGAGGCCTATGAGGAAAATAATTTTCCTTGGGACCTGTCATATTTGGGACGCTGGGTGCAGGGTTTTTTGAGAGGAATTTCTGGGAAGGAGATAAATACGAGGAGATGGGTAAGAATATTGGGATTCAGTGTGTCCAGGAGTGACGAAAGTACCCCTCTCGCTGCGGTGCAAGACAATAGGTCAAAAGAGACCAGCTGAAGGGATCAGAGAGTCTCCCCGAACCTTTCCCGATCCGGCCCGCCACACAGCTGGTTGGCAAGCGCATCCGCCGCCAAGACCTAATACACCTTACCCGATGAACCCGGGCACCCCTGCTAAGTCACTAAACGTAGCGAACCACTTGAGGTGACCTACGACAGAGGTGTTGGTTGTCCAATACATGGTTCCCGGAGCGATGTACCCTACACCTTCGCTTGTCTGAATTCTTCACACAAATTTAAAGTAAATTCGAGTTCAAAAATTTACGCAGTAATAACTGACGCACATCATCACAGACAACCGAAATTCTTATGTTTGATGTGTGTAGTGTTATCGATTGGCGTACAGAGAATATTTGTTATTTGAGACGGTGTTTCGTAAGGGACGGTGGAAATGGATTTTCTATTGCACAATGCTCCGTAGCACGTGTCTGAGGAATGGGAGTATCTCCCCTCTTTTCCACAAACACTTCTTCAGGGGTATTCTTGGGAAACCGGCTAAGGGACGCGGGTGTTTGGGCACGTTGCGGCCAGGCCACTTGCCCGCTCATTCTCGCCGGGACTGCCCCGCGATAGTGGGACAAACTGCCCTCGATATCTTTCTTTTTATATATTTTCTTTGGTTTTAATCTTACTTACACGTGTAAATATTTTGTTTTTATTTCACTGTAACTAGATGCTGAACTAACAGGCGAACACATCTATGATGTGTCTTAATCTTGTTAATTACTGCAAATGTAAGTATGCATCCATTTTCCTTCTTACTAACAATCATGCATGCAGGGACATTGGAGGGTCTAGATTCGTTTAAAAATAAATGTAGCTTCCTTTTTAAGGAGGTTAAACAATCAGTTTCCTCACACAGCCGTTGGGAAAGTGGTGGGGTCCCCTCCAATGTCTGAGGAATGCTGTTTTTGTTCTTTATACTTTTCAGGAGCTCCCTCTTCTTATTAAGTTTACTTAGCACTAGTTCTTGTTACCAAGGTTCAAGGTCTCTTCGGCTATGTCATGAAAAGCCATACTTTTAAAACTTCCGCTTTGTTCACTGCGTTTGCTTTCAATGTTCAAGTCAGACACGTACAGGATTTATTTGGAACAATTGTAGAATATTAACATGAAAAAATTATAAGATTAACATTGTAAAGAGCGAATGTATTAAGAAATCCACCGAAAAATGTTCGCAGAATGCACAGTTTAAGATTTTTTATTCTCTGTGCTAGATGTTAACAATAATTAGTTAAAAGAAAATATATAGTGTAAACAACAATTACAGATGGTATGATTTTCACTCATCTGCCCTGATGATGGACACTGTAACGCTGTCCGAAACGTTGGCTAAAGAAGGAGGTAGCATAACACCCCAAAAATAAACACAAAAACAAAATCTGCCATAGGTCACCAGTGGTTCGCTACGTTTGGTGATTTAGCAGGGGTACCCGGGTTCATGGGTTAAGGTTTGTTTGCTTGGAGGCGGAAGACCAGGACACACTGAACCCCAGATTCCTACCCACCCCTTAAACTCTTTTTCTTCCCAGAACTCTCCTCTCCTCCTTTTCATTAAAAAAATCCTCCATACAGCATCCCCAAAAATGACATATGCCCTGAAGGAAATTATTTTCCTCATGGCTTCCTGTATGAAGCTCATGTAAAAAAAAATTACAAATGCCAAAATTTTTGAAATCGGTTTAGTTTGGAGGGAAAAAGTGGGGAACAAAAAACCGATGACGATTTTTGACGATTTCTGTTAGGTGTATATCAGCTTTAAGTGCAGTCTTGCAGCCCTCCCCCCTTTCACTCAGTATTTGTGGGGGGGGGGGGGTAACATTTTGGTACTATAATTATTATTCTAATTTCTCGGGGCCGTGTTTCCTCAAATTAAGTCTATTAGAAACTTTAATTTGAATATTGCTCAGACAATGAGTGGTTAAATAACAAGAAGGACTTTTTGGTAAAAGTTCCTCAACTAATTTCTTCTCGTACCCTCATGTCGCTGTCAGGAACTCTCAATTTCCGTTTAGCCAAGCGTGTTATACAACACGTGTTTAGTATTTCTCTTTATTCCCTGCGAAAAGCTCTCAAAATCCTTTAGACTCCTCAGAAAAGCTCAGTGATTTGTATTAGTCTTTACATCACTTCTTCAGAATGTTCTGTAAAACATTCTTCAATATTCCAGAAGAAAACAAACAACCATCAGCTTTTATTCCAACGTTTCCCCGTGAAACTTCATCGTTAAATTTTGGAAAACAGAGCAGTAATACAATTATCAAGTTAGTCTTTCTACTGAAATATTTATATTTCGTAATACTGCGAATGTTACACAAGTGTTTTAGTTAAACATGTCGGCAACCTTCACAAATTTGTAATGAAATATTGCCCTCAGACATGTTTAAATTTTATTTGATGAATTTTCGTATTGAAAATTTGTATTTAAAATCAATATATCATTAATTAATTTATTTTTATTTTTCATTTTAACTTTTATGAGTAAAACCTCAAACTGTAACGTTTAATTAAATGAAGACACTATGAGCGAAACTCAATCGAAAATCTGGAAACAAAAAAATCAGAAAAAGATATTGGCACCTCTGGGTCTCGAACCCAGTACCTCCTCTCTCTTTCCGGGCGAGTACTGAGCTAAGGTGTCGATATCCAATTCGGTCACTTTTAACTGTGCCATACTTCGACTAAGAACCACTCTTGAGTGGTTCCGTGGTCGAAGAGTAAAACTCTCGACTCGTAAACCGACGGTCGGGGGGTCGAATGAATTATATCTAATTAATTTATGTTACTTCACAAATAATTAATTAAAAATAATGTGTAGTGTATTTGCGGCACGTTCCAGAGTGGAAGATACTCCTAGTATCGCCCTGGTGTAAGACCACCATTCAGAATCGTGTTTGGTGACCAGATCAGAATAGCAAGGTACTTCCCCATCTTCCTCTTTCTCATCTCCTCCTCTCCCCACCATCTTCAGCCTCACAACATACCCCAATTAAGGATGCCATAGTCTCACTACTCTCACAGGAGCAGTTGGAATGTGCGGTATTCAGATTAAAAAATGCTTATATAATCACAAATTAACAATTAATTAACTGTTGAAACTCTGGCGAAACTGTCTTGTTAGTAAGAATTGGACCGATAAAAATATTATTTAACTGCTTTTAGTTTTCTCAATTTCGTATTATTTTTTTATTGCTTTTTCAACCCTAGGTACTTTAGTCAATAATTGTGATCCTCAAAGCACACGTAATACATGATTCTAGGAAAGCTTTCATCGTCGAGTAGGCCCCCCTTGATACGAAGATACACACACGTGAATTCATCCGACAGGGTTTCATAAAAAGAAATAACCTGTCTCGTTCTTAGGGGAGAAACTGAAGGCTTCGCAAAAAAGCTTAGAGTGGAAAAAGAAGCCACCTTCCAGAAGCTTTCTCATGTTAGACACTTGTAAAGGAATATTTCGGTATTACGTTCTCTTTTTTGAACACTTTTGATTGAAGGAAGGCCTTTTATTAAATTATTAAAATAAAATCTCTTGCAATAAATTGCGCCCGGATGGGTTCATTACGATCTGAGTTTGTGTACCGGCGTTGTGTTCTGTGCGGATTTTCTCAAAATATGTGTGTTAGTCCCTTCTTCCACAGGGAAACGTGAGTATCCGATGCTTGACGATTTAGCTCATTCTCACCGGGGCTGCCCCGCGATAGAGGGACAAACTGCCCCCGATATATTTCTTTTTATTATTTTCTTTGGTTTTGATCATACTTTTACACCTGTAAATATTTTCCTTTAATTTATTATTTCACTCCAACTTGATGTTGAACCAACAGGCGAACACATCTATGATGTGTCTTTATCAATATATCATTAATTAATATCTATATTGATAAAGGATATTAATTAATGATATATTTATCAATATATCATTAATTAATATATATTTATCTTGTTAATTACTGCAAATTTAAGTTGCATACATTTTTCCTTCTTACCAACAATCATGCATGCAGGGACATTAGAGGTTCTAGATTAGTTTTAAAAATAAATGTAGCATTATTTTACAAAAAAAAAAATTTGAGTCCTGATGTGTACCTCCTGGGCTAAGGAGGTTAAACTATCAGTTTCCTCACACAGCCGTTGGAAAAGTGGTGGGTCCGGGGTCCAAAGACGATTTAGGTCTTGGCGACTACCTCCATACATCAGCGCGGAGGTTCATACACAGGCATGCGTTGCCGACATTTTGTTCACTTGTCGGCGACACCAGTCTTCCACGTTCCGACCAGAGTCTGAGGATGACATAAAAGATGTAGGTGTTTTCGAACTTTTTTTTAAATTAGTTCCACACGGGAGGCCCTGAGGAAAAAAATCCTTCAGGGCCTATCTTTGGGGATGCTGGGTGGAGGGTATTTTTTGGAAGAAACTCTTTGAGGGAGACATTTCGACTTCTCCAGCAGGGCTCTCTCGGAACATTACCTTGCACCGCAGTGGGAGGGATGGATGGATGGAATCGTCCGTCACTCCTAGACACACTGACCCCCCAAATTCCTACCCAACCCTTATATCTTTTTCCTTCCCAGAACATCCTCTTCTTCCTTTCATAAAAATACCCTCCACACAGCATCTCCAAAGATGACATAGGACCTAAGGGGAATCATTTTCTTCAGGGTCCCCTGTATGTAGCTTTTGTAAAATAAAAAAAATAAACATAAGTACCTATATAAAAATTTTAAATAATTTTTGGAAATTAAAAGGTAAGAAAAATATTTTTAAAATCATGGTATACCTATTCAAATTTTCATAGAACCAAAAATTATGTAAAGAACTTTAAAACTACATCAGATGTACATAGTAATGCTGGCATATGAATCTAAAGCTTTTGAACTATCAACGAAATATTCTATAGAAACATATGAAATAATAATAAAGAAAACGTACGTAAAACATAAACAGTATTAAAAAGAAATAATACATCTCTATAAATGTGGATAAAACATGTATGTAAATTGTACTGTATTATGCGAGCCTGGGGCGTGTAAACAACCCAAGAACGTAATACTCAAAAATTATGATTGTGAATATATCTTGCGCGAACAATATATTACAAAAAATAGCAATCTGACAAATCTCACAGGAAAAACCAGATTAACTACCTTAATTGTCGAACTCTGCGACGTGTGGGAGGCCTCCCAATAAATTCCATCCACTTAAATTAATCTCAGTATAATTTTTGTAATTTTCAAATATGCACAAGTCCGTTGTCAACGTTACACAACTAAAAGAGGAATCACAATGAAATAGCAAGATATTCAAATCACAAGATGACATGACAATTATTCACTGGTCACAATAATATTTGTAAAATAAATACATTTAAAAATTGCATTATTTCTTCAAATGGACAATCTCTGGTTCATTTGGTCAAGCATGATGATATAGCAGTTTTTTCGAACAATTTAACACAACTTAATTTAGTGCCTCTTGTCATCCAAAGAGACCGCGATTATCACTACTTTCGTAATATGTACACATTAATTATTTTTTCGAATATACAAAACAAAAATTACAATGCCTAACCATAAATAAAGCACCATAAATAACCTAAATAACTAACTAACAACCTAAACATAAATAACCATAATTAGAGATTAAAAAGAGGTTACCAGTAACTTGGTGATGCGTGCCCTTTTTGTGTAATAATCTATTGAAATGTTTATATAACCATTCAACAGCTGATTTCCCAAAAATTAATAAATAATGTAAGATAAGCCATAAGACAGACATAATATAACTTAGGGCTTGTTTACTTAAGAATTAGCAGTACTACTTGTAATAGATTAATAATTCGGTTATTTATTAATCCTCCAGATGGTTTCTGAGAAAGCAACAGCCTGAGAGAGATTACAATAATTAAGGGTAGCATGGTTCCTCGAATAATAGAGTAGCAAAACCTTTTAGATTACAAATTAAGATCTTATAAACCGAATTAACCAACTAACTTAATTAGAAAAAATACTTTACTTAATTATACATTACTCGACGATCAGAGATAGAAAAGTCGCCATTTAAATGTTTTTTTTATGGGTGCCTAAGGTTGCAATCAGTCCCGGTATAGAGGATGTTAAAAGAAACCCGGTCGCCGAGAATTTTTTACAATAGGTATTTTACCAAACTGTTGCTGTCGCTGTTGCTCTAATTCCCCCGAATACTGAGCGAAAGGGACAACTGCACCTCACGCTAAATAAAATCATCAAAATCGAAATTTTCTTCTCCAAAACTTCTTTATGCACGCTTGACTTGGGGAGTAAGCTGGTGAATGCGTGACGAGAGCTTTACGAAAAGTGTCGAGCGGGGCGAACGGAAGTTGAGAGGGTGATATAAGTTAATGAAGATAGAAAGAGAGAGAGACAGAGTTACGTTTCGTATATTACTGCAGGGGCAAGAGAGAGAGGTGCGAGCGCACATTTTCTTTATCTCTTTCTCTCGTAGCCAGTTACGTTTCGTATATCTAAGACACAGTGCAGGCCTATTGTCTGTATCACACTGTAGGAGCAAGAGAGAGCAGTGCGCGCGCAGTTTTACTTCAGTCGTGTGGTCTAAAGCACACTCGTCTTTTTTAATAACTGTATTAGAAGAAAATACTCTGCACAATTTGCTTTTTACGTTGTCTAGTTTGCGTATTGACCGTCTGTTGTTTAAACGAATTAATTATTTTAACGATTTTTGGTGGTTCCCAAATCCTTAAGTAGTAACTTATCACAAAACGCAAAACGTACCGACACGATGGTGGTCGATATCTATATTATATTAAAAACTATTTGCGTCAAAATCCAGAGAGGAAATTGGGAAATACGTTTATATGGACACCCTGCACAGGGACTATCACTGTTATCGAGCCCTCTGTCCCGGCGTGACGTCTCGACAAAACATAAATGTCCCGAAAAAAATACCTTAAGTCTTCACACTCTTCATAACGACACAAACATTCATCTGATAAAGGTGTTACGAGTATTACGATTTACGAGTACTAGTATTTATTACACAAGTGGAGAAATTCGACGCCGGCCTAGCCCGACATGAAATTCCCACAATTGATTGTGGGATTAAATATAGTGAGAATGATAAATTTAAACATAAAAAGGGTAAAGTAATCCTCCGAAAGGAATGAAATCCTGTCACAAGTTGTAGTATAGTTTTCCAAAATTCCCATAATATTAAAAAAAATTAACATCAACGTAAAGTATCATTAGATAATTCCAGTTCGCAATTACGTTAGAGTCATTAAACTTATTGTTTTAGGAACTCTGAACATAAATGATATCCAAGTCCAAGTCCACAAGTCTTTATTAATGTAAAAAAAAAAAAATTTATGAAAACAAATAACTTTGTGTACACCACTATTTAATTAACAATATCAACATGTTTCGAAAACTATGTTTTCTTCGTCAGGATAATAAGTTAATAAAAAATAACAAAACACAAACAAGTATAGACAAATTAGAACGTAGACAAAATATTAGAAAGGAGAGGTGATTCATTACTTATAAAATCATAAAAAACAATTATATAAAATAAAATATAAACATTATTTTAGGATGGGTAAAAAATTACATTAACATAATAAAAAATCTTTTAAAACAAAACAGGAAATCTAAATAACAAAATAAATTATTATAAATATAAGTATTAATTCGAAAATAAATTTAAAAGATGGCTATTTTAAAAAAAAACTTTAGTTATTTATAATATTTAATTTACTATTAACACTTTTTCTAATTTCTAAATTATCTAATTGTATACCCGTTGTGTTAGTGTGTAAAATTTTTAAACCTTTATTAATATCAAAAGAATGACCTGTTTCCAAAATGTGGTTTGCAAATTATGAATAATAATTATTATTTAAACATCTTAGATGTTCCTTAAATCTAATGTTAAAATTTCTAGAAGTCTTCCCAATATAAAAAAGTTACAATCATTACAAATTAATTTGTAAACCCCAGATTTGTTCAAAAGAACACCTTTGTCCTTGTTATTTCATATATAATTTTTTAATTTTTTATTGGCGTAAAAAGCTGATTGGATATTAACTGGCATGTTTTTAATTATCAAATGTGAAGTGTTTTTATTTAAAAATACAATTTTTCTCCAATTATAAGAAAACATAGTTTTCGAAACATGTTGATATTGTTAATTAAATAGTGGTGTGCACAAAGTTATTTGTTTTCATTAAATTAAATAATGATGCCACAAAGTGAATTTGCGAATTTTGAAGAAATAATAATTTTTTCTTTATATTTTTCCGTTTTCCACAAATCATACGTTTTTGTTGTTGTTATCGATTACTTATATTTATTAACTATTATAACTACACAACTGTACATAACTGCATCATATGTTTTACTGCTGCATGTCAAAAATTAAACATGATCATTTTTATTATTTGAGCCATATCATATGATTTTATTATTATGTGTGAATAAAAAATAATGTTTTTTTTAATTGCATCCAATCTTGAAGCGTTAAAAATGTTAATAGTGTAATTTTTGTCCATCCAGTGCACCTCTACACAATCAAGGGTATATTCGACCGGTCAGTGGTTGAGTGGGCATCGCGTTTGGGTCCCACCCGAGCGTCCCGTTTTCGATTCCTCGGCTGGCTAAGTCCTCCATCACAACACAAGCAACATTTTCGGCTTTCTGTGGTGGTTGTAGGAGAATTTTAAACATTGTTGGGTTATTCGTAACCCGGGAATGTTTATTTTTCTTTTTACAAAAAAAAAATATTTACCTGTAGATAGGTTCAACATAATAAAATCGTTTAAAAACTTCAAAGTAAATTTGAAATTTTTTGACAATAATCCCTTTCAAATGCCATAAAGGACAATTTTTTGATATAAAACACGCCAAACACATCATCCAACAAGTTGAGAGATTATTAGGGTTGTGAAAAAATATAAACGTCGAGTTTACATTCAAAGGGGTTTTTTCAGTGATTTCCGTTTTGACAAACCTGCGGGTAAGTTCTTTAACCGCGGCAATCTGACGGCTGACATCTGACGAGTCAAAGGAACGATAAGGATCCATCTGACACGCGATAATGAGCTCCAAAGAGCACTACTTTAGAGTTCATTATCGCATAACATTGACTAGTCCGATAGAGCCTTGTTGTTCTGAGGAGTTAAATGAAAGCTTTCACCGAACATCACCAACAGTAAACCACAACACGATTCGTCGGTTTGGCAGGACTTTAAAGGCTGACAGATGTCCTTATAGAAAAGCTTGCCAGGGCATAAAGAATAAATACAAATATATTCCCTTTATTTCATTTTTATTTTGAATCCAGCAGCAATTTTTGATTTAATTCCCCGCTTTTAAATGGCAGATACGAAAAACAGTTCCACGAATAACTTAAAGAGATGAAATCTGAAGTTAATAAATATTGTATTGTATTGTGTAAAAGTTGTGTTGTATAGACCAATATAATAATATATTATTTGAACTGAGAGCTCCGTTTTAATCTCACTTCCTCTTACGTGGGAAGTATAAGATAAAATGTGAGAGGTTGTAAAGGAGCTATCAGTGGTGGGCCTGCATCTTTTTTGTAACATTACATCCACACAGGTTGCCCTGAGTAAAAAAAATTTGCTCAGGGCCTGTCATCTTTGGGGATGCTGTGTGGAGGATCTGTTTAGGGAATGGAAGGAGAGGTATGAGGTGAGTAGGAATCTGGGGGTCAATGTGCTCAGGAGTGACGAACTATGAATCCATCCGATCCGAATCATTGATGGGTCGAGAGAGTCTAGCTGGAGAGGTCAAAAGGTCTCACTGAAAGAGTCTCTCCCGATCTGGCCCGCCACAAGTGAGCAAAATCATCCGCCGCCAATACTTAGAGACACCTCATCCCATGAACTCAGGCAGCTCTGCTAGGTCTCCAAACGTAGCGAACCACGGGTGATCTGTGGTTGGTTATCCAATAAATTCACGGGGCGGCGGTACCCATACCCGCCTCCCGGATTAAATAGACTAATTTGAAGATGTTTGCTGCACCATGAAATAAATTATGTTTGGAAAAGTTTGGCAGCCATCTTGGCTGTTATCGACGGCCATTTTTGTGTTTAAGCATTTATATAGGAAAGAGTTTTCACAATTACAACGCCATTAAAATGTATTTTTCACAATTACCATTATCGAATGCATAGCTTTATTTTTACCCCCGTGGGTGAAACTAACTGTCAATATCTAATGACAGGGAACTGATCAGGGAGATGAGTAAAGATGCTAATGGACCAATAAGTAGATGGTGCCAACTATTGACCGCAGATGTCTAAACGACAGAATGCACGTAGGTACTACTTGTATTATAATATTGTATCATTGCAACACTAGACGTGAACTTTTATAGATCACGGACAGATCGATTGAGTATTCAGTCCATTATTATTAATTTCTGTATTATTTTGATGAATTTCCACTGGGCGCGTTCTTAAAAAGCTCTCCAGCAAGCCTGCAAGTTTCCGGAAGCTAACTTTAAAAAAAATATATAGCAACAACCTCTGCCATAGGTCACCCCAAGTGGTTCCCTACATTTAGTGACTTGGCGGCGAGGTTTCTAGGTCTTGACAGATCTTGACCAGGTCCAGGTCTTAATCGTAATGTGTATGCCCGCCAACTGCGTGGTCCATTGCCTTGTACCTCAGTGGGATTACGGAGTTAATTCATACGAGGGGGTACCCAAAAGAAACCGAACTGATGTTGTGGTGGGCCGAGTTTTTGTAGTACCGCGTTCTGCTTCTAGGGGCATATAGAGCCACCATTCCCGAGTCAGTAAGCCAAACGTCATCGCTAAAGAAGGTACCGTTCGGTTTGTGTGATTTTTTTTAGTGGCAGTTGTTTTGTGTGCTCCTTGTTTTTGCAATGGGATTCTTGTGAATGGTGCGCGGCGTGTCACTAAAAAATTCACACAAAGCGAACGGAACCTTCTTTAGCGATGACGTTTGGCTTACTGACTTGAGAATGGTGGCTCTATATGCCCCGTAGCAGCAGAAAACGGTACTATAAAAACTCGGCCCACCACAACATGTTCGGTTTCTTTTGGGTACCCCCTCGTACGTCCATCATTCCTGGACACACTGACCCTCAGATTCCTACCCTCCGTTAAACCTTTTTCGTCTCCTTCCTTTCCTTAAAAAGACCCTCCACACAAAGGTGACAGGCCCTGAGGAAAATTATGTTCCTAATAACCTTCTGTGTTGATATAATGTTTCATAAAAAAAGTCAGTGCAAATGCATTTTTGCTTTTGCTAGGTACTTTCTGGTAGGTACTCTAAAAAATAATTACACGTAATAATAAATGTGGGAAAGAGATAATTAAAGGGGAAAATAATGATGGGCGGAAATGAAGCGTTACGCTGGTGGAAATAGAATTGATATTTATTTAGCTTTGAAAAATCCACAAGAGCAACCAGCGTTAATTTTACGAGTGTTAATTATGTATTGAAGAGTTAATTTAATTTTTTTTAAATAATTAAACCAATAATGTTAGTTTAATTACATATTTTAAAATAAATTGTTAGTTATTAATGTTATTATGTCTGTAATATTTACATTGATTCTGATAACGCATTAGGACAGGCCAAACGTTAATAAATTTGTATTATAAAATGGGGGCCTCAGCACTGGTAATCCACCCAATGAGGCCAAGATTGTATAAACTCTATTATAAAATGTTAAACAAATGCATCAAAATAAAATTTTAAAAAAATTATTAAAAATTAATCAATTTACTTGACGGTTAGTGGGAAAAATGGAGCTGATTGAAACAATACTTAAATATATCATTTTTGGCTGATAAATTCATAATTTTATTAATATTCTTGATTCGACCACAAAAACTATCGTTCACAGAAGCTTTTTAATGTTTTGTTTACTTACTTTACATAAATAAAAACAAATGTTTTACACAAGACTGGAAAATAAATAATAATAATGATATTTGGGCGTTTCATATATTATTTACTTGATGAAATAAGTGCGTGTTCTCCAAGAAATTACAATGTTTGAAATGGAAATATGCTCACTTTAATTAATACACATTATTCATCGAAACTTACTAATGTGAGAAGCGTAATTCGCACTATTCGACGTCACTGTTCGAGGAAGAGAAACATTAATAAGACAAACTAAACAGCAAAACTTTAAGCACTCACATTAAGTTTAGAGTAAGGGGAGGGGGAGAGAGTTGAGGAGGGTGACGCTTCTCTCTCTGGCGTCACAACCTCCCCACCACCCATTACCCTCCCCCCGCAGTCAGGAGGAACCCCCGCCTCGGTGCAACGCAGCATCTTAGCGTCTGCGTCGTCACGGCGTACCCGCCATGTCTCCAAACACAGAGAGTTTCGAACTTGTCACTGACCTGCTCTAAGCAGAATTTTGGCGTTTATTAAAAAACACGAAAAGTTTTGAACTTCCAACAATTATAACAATCACTCAGATTACGTGAGTCACTTGTGAACGACAGACTGAACGGAGCTTCTTGAGAAAAGTTGTTTGTTGCGGTAGGTCAAGCGCCAAATCAAAAACACACCATGCTTCAGCACACAAGTGCTCGAAGAACGAGACTCAAAACACCCTTTATCTTGATGCGCTTCGTATGAACTCGTGTTGTTAGATTTGATCATGGGATTCAAGGAACCAAAGAGTTTGGATCCTCTCGGATACCAGCTCGAAGAATTGGTGCATGCCAGATTCCTCTGAACTGTTCCCGAGGGGGGCCTTCTTCTGCGCGCGAACTTGTGCCCTCGGGGGCGGAGCGCCGGGCTCGCCGAGGTGGCCAGTAAACCCCGTCTGGCACCGGGCACCGGCCACCAGTTCTTAAGCAGCAGACACCAGTCCAACACAAGCCAGACATCGGACTGAGACCGATCGCCCCACAGAACGAACGCCGGTGCTTTTTAAGTATTTTTGACCGTCTAAATCTAGCCGGAGTCGAACGGTGCCCAAAGATTTTTTAAATGTTAAGTTTAGACATAAACAGAAGACGGGAATAATACTCTAAGTATAGAGTATTGTACGCGCGCAGCGGACGAGGCGGGGAGAAGGCGAAGGGATGCAGCACGCCCTTGGCAGCACAGAAAGGAGCAGTCATTGCCTCAACCCAACCGACACCCAAATCGCTCGATGTTCGATGTTCATCAACCAAACCAAAAAAATAGCGTCAATTAATTTTTTAATCCTAAATTTGGAAACATCTGCGGTGATAAGAATCGCAGCGATGCGCGATGTACCGAGTAAAATTAGAAGGCTATTTCGATCACGTTGTGCGAACCAATTTAAGCGAGCATAACATTAAATTTTCGAGGCAATAAATTGAAAATATTTCAAAGTTGGAGATCACCCAGATGTAAAGCGATGTGTTACTTAAGCGCAACCGCGATGTGCGTGTACCCAGTTCTGCATCAATGACCAAAATGGATAAGGTCTAATTAGCTCAGTAGTTAGAACAGAGCCCCGGCAAGGCTAAGGTTAGTAGCTAAGTTATATCTTTTAATAATTTTTCTGTTTCAAATTTTCGTTTGAGAAACGCTAATATTGTATTCAATGATTAAAATATATCATCTCACACGGAAAGTAATAATGTATTATTCTTCGTCATATGACTTTACAAATTCATAAATCGTATCAAAATTTCACTTGTTGAAATAATTTTACAAAATTTGTCGATCGGAAGCAGTTGGGACTCTTGTGTAAAACGTTAGAAATTTTACCAAAATATTGCTGTCAATTTTGCTGTTATCCCCCCCCCCCCCCCCCCCCCCCCCCCCCCTCCAAATACTGAGCGAAAGAGACAACTTTACCTTAGGCTGATAAATAAAATCGCCAAAATTGAGGTTTTGTGTTCCCCATTTCTCTCCACCAAAACTCGATCGATTTAAAAAATTTTTTTTTACCAACGGTATAAGAAAATATTCTATGTCTGTGCGTATTGCCTTTTAAAATACTTTGTCTAGTTTGTATACTGGATGTCTGTTAATGGTGTTCAAGCCAGGCATTTTTTGGAGGGTCCTAACTACTGTAACGGGAGTGGGAAACCCTTTTACCATCGGGGGCCATATACACACAATTTGGGAGGCAGATATCGGTACCGCCGCCCTGCGAACCATTTATTGGATAACCAAAACCTCTGCCATAGGTCACTCCAAGTGGTTCAGTACGTTTAGTGACTCAACAGGGGTTTCAGGATTCATGGTCTCCAGCAGGACTCTCAGCAGGATTTGGACTGCAGTGAAATGGATGAATTCATTCGTCCGTCACCTCTCGACACGCTGACCCCAGAAACCTACCCACCCCTCAAACATTTTCCTTTCCAGAACTTCCTCTCCTTCCTTTCCCTATAAAGATCCTCCACACAGCATCCCCAAAGATGACATAGGCTTCGAGGGGAATTATTTTCCTCAGGGCTTCCTGTGTGGAGCTAATGTAAAAAAAAACACACAGAACATGAAAATGGTTTTCTTCCGATTCTTGCAGCACATACATGCAGCTGCAGCTGGAATTCATAAAAGCATTTATATATATTATATGTGATATTTATCGCGTTATGAACTCGGAATATGCAAACGGCTTTCCTCCTAATTTGGCAGGAAATATGAAACTAGAATTTTACACCCCACTCGGAACATAAGAATGGTTTCATTCGAAATTCGTCAGTCAGTGAAATCGCTGGAAAAAACTGGAATTTTAACTGCATTTGGAACACAAAAATGGTTTTAAATTTAATTATTAATGCACGCAGTACACCAAAACGGTTTTCCTTCGATCTTTGCAGCATATTACGCAACTTTCATACCTTGAACTTGGAACTCGAGAATGGTTTTCTTCGAAATGGGTCCGCAGATGAACAATAAACTGAAATTTAATTGTTACACTATGAACGCAAAACTAGTTTTAATTTGCGAAGCTTCAATTATGTTTCACGCAAGCAAATGGTTTTCCTCAGAATTTTGCAGCACATTAGAATTTTAAACTCCACTCGGAACGATTTCGAAATTTATCAGGCATTTGGAAAACAAAACTGGATATAACTTGAGTGTGAATCCGTGTGCGTTTTCCCAGGTTCAAAACTACAACCATAACTCGAAAATGGTTTGCCTCGGATTGTTGAAGCACATAGAACGTAACATGAATTTTATAACTGCACTTGAAACTAGAGAATCCTTTCCTTCGAAATGAGTCAGCACATGAATCCGCTAACGGATTTTTTTAAATTTATTTCCGAACACAAGACTGGTTTTAACTTAAGAATGAATCTACGTACGAGTCCACCAGCTTACATTAAAATTGTATTTCTTTCTTAAAGCTCAAGGAACATGAAGATGATTTTAGAACGTTTTATTGACTTTTCGTTATTTGTTTTTGGGGTGTTATGCCGTGTTCCGCTACCTCCTTCTTTAGCCAACTTTTCGGACAGCGTTACAGTGTCCATCATCAGGGCAGATGTGTAATTAACGACAATGTAACGCTATTCGAAACGTTGGGCAAAGAAAGATTCTCAGGTTACCCATCCCTGTCCTATAAGAAGAATTTTATCAAAAAGGCAAAACGCACTGTCACGTAAGTGGTCGACATCTACATTATTTTAAAAAATATTTGCAATAGTGTCAAAATCTAGAGAGGAAATTGAGCAATACGTTTGTATGGACAAAACTTCTCCTCTTGAATTTTAAACGTTAGAGGGCGCAGGGCGGTAATTCGGAATTTGAACGCATAGCTAGACGCACTGTTCACACATAAGTAGCTTGTAGCTAGCTATGTAGAAACACTAGCTAGGTAGGTTGGGTGGTAAACGAATATTGAAGGCCTAACTCTTTTCCCGTTGGGCCTCCCTTCCCCCCTCCCGCCGCGCCGCTCTGCCTGCCCGGCCGGGCAGTGCGGGAGGAGGTAGGGGTAGGTAGGCGCTCGATCAAATTGATTTTGAGCATCTGCGAAGTAAAGTTGAGCCCATCCACCCACTCGACAGGAAAGGGAACTGGCGAAGGGCGGGAAACCAAGGGCGGGGGTAATAAAGACCTGATGTCAATGATTATAAACAACGACGAGGACGAGTCCATAGATACGTTATTAAATACTATAAACAACATTTTAGACGAAAGCGATTACATCTTTCAGTAAATGAAAAAAAAACAATGTTTCATCGTTCTTAATTTGATGAGGTACGAAAGGGGTGTTAAGAGGAATAAAAACCCTAGAAATATTTCAATTCTTATGCCTACAAAATTTAAAATCGCGCGTCGTATTTGCACGAGGCAAGTAAGCAAAAAAGTGGTTTTTATTTATTTTGTGCATAATTTTATAAGAATGAAAAAAGGTCAGAACATACAAAACCTCAAAAATAGTCTTAGCCATAAAGGGGCATTTTTAAAAAATTGTTACTTTATAGTTAAGTCATGAAAAAACTTTTTTTTTTGTGGTTTACGCTTATATTTTTTGTTATGTAAATAATAATTTTATTGTAATTCCAATACATAGAAAAGCTTCAATTTATCCGTAGCATATTTTTTGAGGTTCATACTGTAAACCGATTTGTCGTAAAGATGAATCTAAATAGTATCTAAATAGGATTTCACGTATGACTTCATTTTAATATGAGATAATTAAGCGCCCTCGAGGTGATTTTTCACAAAAACGGCGCTCTACAAATTGTCCAATTATTATTATTATTTCATAATATTATTAAATTACCTTAATATAAATTAATAATTATATTAAATTACCTAAATTCCCTTACGGAAGTGGAACAAGCGGTAAATGTACGAAAAAGTAACAAAATTATACAGAGTGTCCGGGGGTAAAGTTAACTTCGGGAGGCGATTCTATATTATGATAGGAGTAAAAAGGATTAACAACTTTTTTTCCCATAGAAAAAGACATTACTACTAAAAATCCTTAGTGTAAGGTAAAACTTACCCGATAAAGTTGCTGTTAGCTTGCCGGGCGCGATTGTGGCAAAATTGTATGGTTGCGATTGGCCCGTATTGTAACAGCGGAGAATAATAATGCTGACCGCACACGCCGGACTAATTTTATCTTTTTACCAAAAAAGAACCCCTAAGTTAGAATTTCTTATACTTATTTACTTATACTATCATGTAGAATCACCTCCCGAAGTTAATGCACTTTGCCCCCGCATTTATAATGCGAAGCATTTTTAATATTTAGAATATACTTGCGGAGACCTGTGACAAGTCGCGGTAAAATATGTTAGAAAATCTAGTTCGTTAGAAAACAAGGCTTTCTTGAAAAAAGAAAAAGCGCAGACACTTTAAAAACCATGAAATCTAACTTTACTTGGTGCGGCGATTGAAAGCTCCATCGCGAACGGTCGCCATACCGAGACTAAACGTCACAGAGGGTGCAGCTTGGTGAGGATTTGGCAAGGGGAAACCAGGCCACACGCCAGTGTTGCCGGATCGCGCGTAAAATCATTTCTCGCGACCATAGAACCTTGGAGACCTTATTTTACGGACAGCCCTCGTATGTCCCCAGGTAGGTGTGTACTTTTTCTCTTCAATTAAACAAACTCATAAAATACCAAGACTGGCTTGTTTTTACTAGTAAATTTGTCAATGTAGGCAGGCAACTAGACACAAAATATTATAACAAGTTACAAACACATATATTAGAAAATACATTTAAGTCATGGATTTAGTTACGTATCGTATAATATGTAGGCAGATATACAGTTTGGTTTATTTCTATTTACTTTTATGCAAGAACAGTGCTTACGTGCCAATAATATTGTAGTGAAAATTTACAAAATTTAAACACGTTCAGAGATCTTTATAAATAATACTATCGCTCCAACATTTTTAACCCTGCCCAGTATTGTTTTGGACTCGACCAGGGTTTTCCAAGAAGTAAAAGAAAAACTTGGAACAACAACAATAATAATAATAAGTTTCACCACACGAGTCTGCCCTGGCCATCGGCGGGCGGGGGCGGAGTATCGATTTCCCGCGGGTGGGGGGCGGTGTAGCAGGGGGGGCGATGCCATGGCGATGGCCCCCACCTACACCCACCGCCCCCAGCCAACCTGACGGATGACTGCCTGACAGAGAGGATGACCCTACCCCGCGGAGGATGACACGTGCCATGATGATGGAGTAGTATAAACAACACGTATAAATGTGTGTGAAGAAGACAGTGAAAATCAGGTAAAGTGCTGCCGCTGAGAGCACCGCTGTTACCGTTCTTTCTGTGTGCAGCCTTCGTTTATGAAAAAGCAGAAGTCAATAATTACAAGACGTTAAGTAAGTAATATCAAGAAAAAAAACATCATAAAGGAAATCCACCTCGTGGTGTTTTCATTCGGAATCGGCCTAAGTCACGCAGTCCTGATGCAGATATTGCTGAGGTTTTAAAATACTAGCATTAATTATCAACTAGCTCCGCTGGTTTTACTGCTATTTTTTAATTTTTTTTAATTTCTTTTTATTGAGGATACAAACAGTCATACAGAAAAATGATTATAACAATAAAATTCATATGTTGTAGACCAATTAAGCTCCATTATGTTAAAAAATATTGGTTTAGTATTTTTACCTACTCAACTTATTAAATGACAAAGAAAAAAAAATATAAACATAATAAAGAAGAACATAAAAAAGAAGAACATAAAACATAATAAAGAAAAGCGTAAAATTATCAATAAACATGGTTATACTATTTACTATGGTTGATAATAATATAATTTTCACAAAAAAGAGAAAAAAAAAAGTATTTTAAGTTATTAATTTATTAAGCTGCATTTTATATGATTTCAAGTCATGGTTGAAAATGTCTACATCTCGTAAGGCATTTTAAGTTTCACAGATACGTACTATTACAGAGTTTTGCGCATATTTAGATTTACTGTGTGGTATTCTAAATAAGTCGTTCGATCTGGTGATTTGTTTGGGGCAACGAAATGCAATATTTTCTAACAGATATGATGAATCAACAAGGCAGTTCACGATTTTGTGTAAGAATAATGCAACAGAGATTTTTCTGCGTTTATATAAAGCGATAGGGTCAAATCGATGATCACTAAAACGATAGGATAGGTGTTTTATAAATTTGTTCTGGATATTTTCAATGCGATGAATATATGGTTGATATTGAGGATTCCAAATTACTGAGGCGAACTCGAGTTGTGAACGTACATATGACATATATAACAGAATTAGGGTGTGTGCTATAATAAAAGGCTATATTTTATTTTACTGCGGGTGGCTTTTGGTTCGACCTTGCCCAGTTAGTGTTGGTGACCATTTTATAAATCCAATTGGAACTGGTTCCAAAATTAGCCCGTTCCTCGTATCCACTGTCAACCAGTAATGGCTAATCACCGGGGCAAAGTAGCCGGGACGGGCAATGACGTCATTTGTAATATACAGCCGCTTGATACAATTGAGTATTACAGTCAATCTTTCCACATCCGGAGAGATACTCAAGATTTACAAATTCGTAGAGGGGCACGTTCCTATGCGTCCTGCCGACGGAAGTGGTGACATCTTGTGACGAATTATTGAATTCAAAACCGAATTACAAGGGTAGCTTTGTTTGAAATTCCACGTACACAGATGTCCTTTGTGGTGCGGCGCGTATGGCATCAGACGTGCACTCTTACGTGCTTAATTTTTTTTTTGTTTAGAACACCCGCCAGCATTCCTCTCTTACCCCCCCCCCCCCCCTCCCTCAAAATGCCCACATACGTAGGTACTTACCTGCACCGTGATTGTACGGAACCATTTGAAATCAAAATTCACTTACCTGAGACTAGGTTGAATCTTGACTTTACAAAAAGACTTACCTGTAAAAAGACAAAAACAAGAAATTAGATACATACACACTATTTACTTTTTTAAACAATAAAAAGGGGTTTCAAATTCCGAAAGAAGGTATGTTTACTAAATCTGCATGTTTGTCCCTTATCACTTCCTATACCATTGATTAGATTACGATGAAAATTTGTGTGTATTTCATATAGTTTAACGGCTAGCGGAAACGGGAGGTGCACCAGATGGAAAAAACAAAAAATGTTGTGCATCCAAAAGCACTACTGTAAACAGAATTAAAACACAAACACTTTATTTTCTTTGAGTGTACTCGCTGGTTTTAAAATTAGTGTAACTAAAATTATGTGTTAAAAAAAGTGTACAGAATTTTATAAATTGGATTAACAAAATGAACAATAGAAAATAATAACAGTAGGTAATATGGAAATAAGAAAAATGCATAGTTATTGGTGTGTCAGTTGAGATTTTTCATAACCCGCCTCGCTGGGCTAGCACGTTATTGTAAGAATTTAAGGTCATGATGTTTTTGTTAAACCCATTAAAAGTGTAGGAAAAAATGTTTACAGAATAAATAATGGAAAAGCCAGTTCGAAAAAAGCTTTTACAGAAATTTTAAAAGAGGTTTTGAAAATAATTTTTGAAGCTTTCAATAGAATATTTGAATTTTCGCTAAACGCTTATGGGAACCAGAAATAATGTAATTGTGTTCAGTAGATAAATTATAAGTATTGTTTGTGGCGAGGCGTTTTTTTGCGTATTTCATCGGACAAGTATGATGTAATTGTGTTTATTAGAAGATATATTATAAGAATTGTTTGTGGCGGGGTGTTTTGTGTGTATTTCACCGGTTTTGTGTGTATTTCACCGGAAGAATGATGTAATTGTGTTTATTAGATATATTATAAGTAGTTTTGTGGCGAGGTGTTTTTTGTGTATTGCACCGGACAAGTTTGATGTAAATGTGTTTATTAGATATAATAAACACATTTACATCATACCTACGAGTTCTCTAAAGTCATCCAAGTAAAATTGCATTAGATATATTCTTATTAATTCTATTTAGTCTATGCTTTATTTATATATTTTGTAATTTTTTTTTATGGTTATACTGTTGTTATAAATGAAATTTGTATTGTACATGTAAAAGCCCAATAGGGCGTCAATAAATGAATAAATAAATAAATAAATAATATTATAAGTAGTTTTGTGGCGAAGTATTTTTTAGTGTTTCACCGGAAAAGTATGATGTAATCGTGTTTATTAGATATATTTATTAAGAGTATCGTTTGCGAAGAAGTGTTTTTTGAGTGTTTCACTGGACAAGTATGATGAAATTGTGTTTATTAGATTTATTATAAGTTTTGTTTGTAGTGATGTGTTTTTTGAGTGTTTCACCGGACAAGTAAGACGCAATTGTGTTCATTAGATACATATGTACATATATAGATTTTTTTTTACTAAAAAGGAAGACAAACTTTCCCGGGTTACGAATAACCCAACAATGTTTGAAAATCTTCTACCGCCACAGTAAGCCGAAAATGTTGCTTGAGTTGTGATGGAGGACTTAGCCAGCCGAGGAATCGAACGTGACGCCCGAGTGGGTTCCAAACGCGATGACCACTCAGCCACTGACCGGTCATGTTATAAGTATTGATTGTGACGAGGTGTTTTTTGCATAATTCACCGGACAAGTGACCAAGTAAATTATGTTTTACCAAAGGTAATTTTTTTCTAAATCCAAAATGTGCGTGCATGATATGGCTAATATTGGAAGGCCGTTATTAAAAGTGGGACAAACAGTGTATTGTTATAATGATATTTTATGTTCAAATGATGCATTACATTTTCAAGCGTACAATATACGTAGAGCCTTGAAACTTAAAAACCATGAAACTTTGAGCAACTGATTCAAATCTCATAAAACATGTATATTTATATTATATATATTTATATATAATGTTTTATGAGATTTGAATCATTATATATATTTATATATAATGTTTTATATCATATTTGAAATCCGATTATATCTGAAATTTGATTTTAATATATTAATTTCAGAAGAAAGTTATGACGATGATCA
Source organism: Glyphotaelius pellucidus (assembly GCA_936435175.1). Classification (NCBI taxonomy): domain Eukaryota; kingdom Metazoa; phylum Arthropoda; class Insecta; order Trichoptera; family Limnephilidae; genus Glyphotaelius; species Glyphotaelius pellucidus. The sequence goes on along the minus strand of OW386539.1, from coordinate 2,436,071 downwards.
TTTACGTAACAGATCCGAGATATTTCCCGGTCTCCCCGTTAGATGTTTTCTTCCGAAACACGTGCGCTGGTTTATTCGATCTTTCCCAATTACTTACTGAATAAAATTACTGGCCTGTCTATCGCGGGAATCAGACATCCTCGGCCGCTGTTACTTGCGGATCTTGGAATTAAGTTTGGTTTTAAAAAAAATAATTACATTAACTCCACTCAGGAAGTCATAAGGAAAATAATTTCTATCCAGAGAGATTGGAAGGGAGTGGAGGGTTGTTGTGAGGAAAGGAAGTGCAAAGTAAATTATTCACGGCCATCTTGATACTACATTATGTCTTAGCAGTATTGAAATAAATGTCCCCTATTCCCATTGTTTTAGACGCCATAAAATTTTTCATATGAATACATTTAAAAAAAATATCGCCTATTTAGCCCCTCTAACCCAGATGTGTCGACTATATAACAAGATAGGGTGTGCTGAAGTAGATATTTTCGTCGATAATTTGTACGGATTCAAAAAAAAAGTTCTGGCGCTGTTAAAAAATACTTTTTTTTATATGAGCTCCACACAGGAGGCCCTGAGGAAAATAATTTCCCTCAAGGCCTATGTCATCTTTGGGGATGCTGTGTGGAGGTTTTTTAGGAAAGGAAGGAGACGAGAGTTCTAGGAAGGAAAAGGGTTTAAGGGGTGGGTAGGAATCTGGGGTTCAGTGTGTCCTGGTCATCCGCCTCCAAGACCTAGACAAACCTCACCCCATAGCCCGGGCACCCCTGCTAAATCACCAAACGTGGCGAACCACTTGGGGTGACCTACGGCAGAGGTGTTGGTTATCCAATAAAGGTTCCCCGGGCGGCAGTACCCATTCTCGCCTCCCATATTGATTAACTTATTACATTGTCATTGTCAAATGACTATCTATACATGCCTCGCGATTTCTTATGTCTCTAGCCACTCATTGTAATGTGTTACTTGAGTGAGCTTGTACATACTTCTGTATTTTTATTTGTGATGTTTTTGATTTTCTAATTGTACGTATCTGTATTTAATTGTATGTATTGCAGATTTTTGTAATTGTGTAATAACTGAGTTTTTACAACTGGATTGTTCTCACGTAAGTGCGAACATCTGTAAAACCCAGTATAAATAAATTTTTAAAATTTTAAAAAGTCTTGGAGAGACCCAAGTTGTGGAGGAGGGAAGAAACAGTTTTTTTTTGCATTAGGTCTCCATAGGAAACCCCGAGGAAAATTCATTTATAAACTTATTTACTTACTACATGATACATATACTTGAGCTTGAATTCCCTCACCAAACACAAAAGCCTTGTCTCTTTATGATGAGGAAATGCTATTATTATATTCATTTTACAACTCTGTTTGACATGTAAAAAAAATGTATACTTATTGTAAAAACATACAAATATTAAATAAATAAATAAAAAAATAAAAAAACAGTTTGTTTAATATTTTGCAGCACTTGTAGAGGCAAAGAGAAATTACGAAACAAACAGTTCCGCATTTCTGCCGATTTATAACATATTTCCCTTCAACACTTTCAGTTTTAAAGATCCTAAAAATATAAAATGTTATTTTTAAAGATAATATCTGTGCAATTGGAGGGCCGAAACTGTAATTTTATTAAATTCCCTCAAGGGAGAAAAATACAGTGTGCAATTCATTTGCGAAAGAAGTGAAACCTTCAGAAAATTAAAGAGTGGGGAGGCTTCAAAGCACCGCACAAAGAGGAGACCGATTATACTATCTCATTCTCTCGCAGGCTAAATATTATATATATATATACCTAAGTGTTTGTCTCTTTTTAGTGTCGTTATTTCTCGTTTCATCGAGTTTCAAATCACAACGGTGTTAAAGAATTTTTCATATTAAATACCCGAAGTATACTCCGAAAATTATTAATAACACATTTTGTTCTGTTATTTACCATTTTGGGAGGTTTTTGGAGGTTATCCACCACTTACCCGCCTTGGTATAAGTAACTGATGGCTCTCGCAAGGACTCTAATTCATTTTGGGAGGTTTGTCAAGGTCTGGGTGACGAATGCGTTTGCGTGGCAGGCCGGATCGGGAGAGACTGGTTGAGGGAGATCTAACCTAGACCCATCCAGCCGGAACCTCTCGACCCACTGCCTTGCACCGTAGTGGGAGGGGTGGATTTACTCGTATATGTCCGTCACTCCTGGACACATTGACCCCCAGATTCCTACCCATCCCTCAGAATGATATAGGAAAAAATTCCCTCAGGGCCTCCTGTGTGGAGTCATTTAAAAAAATATATATGTAGGTAAAATAGAATTTAAAACTCCCAAATTAAGACCGTCGACGTCATCTGAAATAGCTGGTACTTTCTATTATTATAAACTTTGACCTTGCCCATCTGTTCGACCTTCACTCCCAAGCACGCTCTCCTGCCAGAGGTCAAAGCCTTATGTTAAAATTAAATAAGAAAACACACCTTTATTTAAATCTAGATAAATATAAGTTTGGCGAATAATAATATTGTTTTCCAGTGGAAACTAAACGTAACTTCGGGATAATAGGCTTTGTATGTATGTATATTACGTACAATGGTAGGAAAGCTTCTAAAACCTGTTGCTTCATCTCAAGTTCATCATCCCCATGGAGAAGCTGGGTAGATCCCATGACATGCGCAGAGGACTTTCTCGTTCTTATTCGTGCTAAATTTGGGGGTTTCGTTTTTCAGATATTTCAAAGTGGGCTCAACCGAAAAATACTTATTTTTATTTCAACTCAATTAATAAAACTTCAAATTGTAATATTTAATTAAGGGGGTATACTAGTCTAGAAGGATGAATTGTGGGTAATTTTTTAGGTTAAAAAAAAAACAATAATATTTTTAAAAGCCATTATTTTACCGAGTATTAATTAAACATTAAAGAATACGACAGGTTTCGACCGGTCAGGGGTTGAGTGGGCATCGCATTTGGTTCCCACCCGGGCGTCCCGTGTTCAATTCCTCGGCTGGCTAAGTCCTCCATCACAACACAAGCCACATTTTCGGCTTTCTGTGGTGGTTGTAGGAGATATTCAAACATTGTTGGGTTATTCGTAACCCGAAAATGTTTGTCTTTCTTAAAAAAAAAAAAAAAACATGAAAAAAACAAACGAAAATATTCAAAATTCTAAAAGTTACAGGAGTTGAAGTGGGGGGTCTCAAAAAGATGGCTCGCCCTGGTTGACACCATTACAACCTTCCTAGTAATCTAAAAAAAATAATAATTCTTTATCCAAACAAATGCGGCTATGGCCCAAACTAAGGAAAAGTAAAAAATAAAAATAAAAATCGCAAAATGGCGGCCGTCTGAAATAAAAAAGACATTTTTTATCAGTTTTTTTGACTTTCCAAATTTTTTTTAAATAGTTAAATTTTTAATTTCGTCAAAGTTTTTTTTAGTTAGCGCGATAGAATAATGTATAGAGAAGGCTCACACCAAATTTCAAGTAAATTGGTTTAGTAGAACTTGAAAAATCGTGTCAACCATCTCGAAAAAAGTTGTTTTGAGAAACACGCGTTCAGAGTTTTGCTGTATTTAGATTTTAGTAAGATTACGTCTAAACCGGTCGAATTAAAATTCCTCTAACTTTTAAAATAATTCGAATTTTGAAAAATATTTTTAAAGAGATATTCTATAGAATATTTAAACCATTCAAATATGAAGAATTTTTTAATATTTTTTTTCTAGACTAGAATACCCCTTAATGAAAACAATATTAGCGACTCTCAATCGAAAATTTTAAACAGATAAATCAGCAAAAGATCACATCTACGAATCGAATCCAGGACTTCAGCCTTGGTTTTTCTCTACTGATCTAAATGGGAACCTATCCCATTCGGTCGTACTTACTTCGACTAAGAACTACCAACATTATCTTTATTGGCTTTATCGCATATTTTTATTGGCTGTTATCTTTATATATTTTTTTTTTTAATTATTTATTCCAGATCTCGGGGAGGGTGGTGCAATCCCACGAGTTCCATATTATACATATATAATAATCAAGAAATGATGACAAGATATAAAAAGGATACATAAAAAAAAATATTTACATGGTTAAAGAAATTTAAAAGAAAATAATAATAATAATAAAAAAAAATAAACTTTTTGTTTTAATCTATGTCCTCAGGAAGTGGATCCATCGCTTGTAGATGGGACCCTGCAAGAAGTGGAATGCTGGCATCACAATACTATTTTCGCTCGAGGCTAGTCGCGTTCTGTAGTTGGTGATCCGTTTTTTCATTAGTGCTCGGAATCCGGGAACGCACCCTTCTTCAAACATCTCGGTGGCACTGCAGTACCAGGACAATCCAAAAAGCGTTCGATATGAATTGTTGTACTGTACTTCCATTCTTTTTAGTGATGCTTTCTTAAAGTTGGTCCACATCTCCGAGGTATATAGGCTCGTACAGTACATATTAAAAAGTTGCCTTTTTGCATCTGGGCTGCACTTGTTAAATCTTTGATTGCAAGATTCATCTTGAACTAAATGATACCTAGATAGTGACTTGGATAAATTTATTTAATATGCGACATATATTGACTGTTAGCGCCAATTATGATTTGGCTGCGCTCGGCTAATATTTCTGTGTTATTTTGGAACGAGAATATTGTTGTTCCATGGCGATTATTGTTCACCCCGCTCTCCCGTTCCCGCCTGCGAGTGATTCCGCATTAAACAGTTCGAGTGTACACGCCGCAGTGCATTTATCGCATGATTTTTGTTATTATTTCGCAAATAACGGGACAAGCTCCTCGTGAATTATACCAATCGCATTAAATAAAACGCGTCGCATTTTGATGAAAACAATCCGAAGTGAAAACTATAAAAAAAACAATTCTTAGTGAAATGCGGAGAGGGAGCACACCTTCCTTTATTCCCAGTTTATTCATGTGAGTAAATAATTGTCATAATAAGTGCAAAGAAATTATTTGCTGTAGATTATCATAATCCTAGCTGAAACAGTTTTGGTCCAATCTAGCCTGGATGTTTAATTTAAGGAACCAGCGCGCATTTTTACATTACCATTTACGCACGCGTTTCATTGCTCAAGTTATCGTGGGTAGTTTGAGAGAAATTGTAGGTAGCTCGTACGTGGGTCATCTACGAAAATTAAAAATATTCTTCGTTTCATCATAATTAACAAACACACTGTCAACATGCCGGATGAATCGACCGTCACTGAAATTGAACGCGAGATTAAATTATTAGAAGCGAGGCAGAATTCACATTTTGCAAGGATTCAGAGAATATATGATAGTATAAAAGGTTTGAAATCATCTAATTCAAAAAACATATTTTGTGCTAATGCAGCGTTACTATTGGAAACCAGAAAGGAGTTTATTGAATTAGTAAATAAAATTAATGATTTGAAACTTCAAAGAAATTCAGAATTTGTTCCAAACTTTCAAATGGAGCAATCCTTTGACGATTTATATTCTATAATCCAGTTGACTGCAAAACAAACAGGTGACAATACAATTGAGTTAGCTGACACGCATTCAAAACTAGATAAACCGAATCGCAATATGAAGTTACCGAAATTAACTTTGCCTTCATTTGATGGAGATATAATGGGATGGAGAATTTTTTATGATACCTTTCAGAAGGTTATTCACGCAAACAAAGAACTTTCTGATGCGGAAAAAATTCAGTATTTAATAAGTACTTTGTCGGGAAGGGCGTTAAATATTTGTGCTGGAATTCCAACGACAGCAGAAAATTACCAAGTTATATGGGATGCCTTAATAGAAAAATACGAAGATACCCGGGCGAACGCGATTTATTATTTTGATAAAATTTTGAACATAAAACCAATAACAGTACCGACTGCATTTAATTTAGAAGATTTCATAGATCAATTCCATTCCTCGATTTCAGCATTGCAACAATTACAAATTCCAAATTTATTACAATGTTTCTTCCTTCATATAGGGACCCAAAAACTAGACAAAGAAACAGCTGTAGCATTCGAATCGTCGGTCAGAAAATCGGAGACACCTACATACCACGAATTCATAACATTCTTGCGGGAACAAACCAAGATACTACATAGAACTTCTACATTACCAGATTGGAAATCGCAAGAACACCCGAAGAAAAAATTACACCAAAAACAATATAGCCACGCATTTCTCAGTTTAACGAGTAACAAAATAAAACAGTCTAACTGCGCTGTATGTCACCTTTCGGACCACACATTGATTTATAAATGCCCAACATTTTTAAAAGCATCTCCTAAAGGTAGGTTTGAAATATCGAAAAAACAAAAACTCTGTCGAAATTGTCTAAGTACAATACACTCTACCAACACATGTAAATCGGAAAATCGGTGCAGACATTGTAATCAAAACCATAACTCTTTATTGCATTTTGATGACACTTCACCCAATTTTTCTCATAATGTTGAGCGTGATTTAAATCCCGAACGCAAACCTGAAAATCAGTCAGATAATGTAACATTAAGTATTTTCAATAATGTCGATGCAAACGTTTTTTCTCCAAATCAAAACGTATTATTAGGTACTGCATCTATTAATGTTCTTGATTCCAGGAATAATTATCAGAAAATACGCGTTTTAGTCGATAGTGCATCACAAAATGATTTTATGACAACCGAGTGTTGCAAACGCCTTGGCTTGCCTTTATTCACAGATCGCAATCGTACAACCATTAAAGGTATTGGGGATATTTCTCAACGCATTAAAGGAATGACTAATTTAAAGTTTGAGTCTCGTTATAATAATAAAACATCTTTCTCCATTCGACCTTTGGTCGTGGATCGCATCGCAACCCAATTTCCGGCATCTTCTATAGATATGAATGCATTGTCTTACATAAAGGAATTGCCACTCGCCGATGACAAATTTCACATCCCAGCGGTCGTCGATGCAATCCTTGGTGCCAATATTTTTGGCCAAATCCTACTACCTGGCAAGGTAAAGGGCACTCAGTCATTACCGAGTGCAATCGAGACCAGTTTAGGGTACGTACTAGTAGGAAACGCACCTACTCTCAAGAAAAAAAAATGTAACTCATAATAGCTTCTCAGTCAAAGTAATGCAGCTCGCAACTAAAACAAGGTTTTTCGTAAACTGAGTTTACACACGCATTTTTAATATCATTTTTCCTGCAACTTAAGTTTATTCTTATAGTACTTAATGATTATTTAGTTAAGTTTAATTAAAAATACAACTACCTATTATTGCTATCGTTCTTATCGATTTTAATTTATTATTTTCTTTTCATAATACTTGCAATAGTGATACGCATTAACGTAATGAGCAATGAACCCCGATGACGTAAATGTTCTTAACGCATCTATTTTTATTTTTATTATTATTATTTACTATTTTTACTTTCTTTGTTCCTTCCGTTGCTCTTCGCATTGTTGGTTTGTTTTGACCATTCTGTCAAGGGCGGGGGTATGTTAGCGCCAATTATGATTTGGCTGCGCTCGGCTAATATTTCTGTGTTATTTTGGAACGAGAATATTGTTGTTCCATGGCGATTATTGTTCACCCCGCTCTCCCGTTCCCGCCTGCGAGTGATTCCGCATTAAACAGTTCGAGTGTACACGCCGCAGTGCATTTATCGCATGATTTTTGTTATTATTTCGCAAATAACGGGACAAGCTCCTCGTGAATTATACCAATCGCATTAAATAAAACGCGTCGCATTTTGATGAAAACAATCCGAAGTGAAAACTATAAAAAAAACAATTCTTAGTGAAATGCGGAGAGGGAGCACACCTTCCTTTATTCCCAGTTTATTCATGTGAGTAAATAATTGTCATAATAAGTGCAAAGAAATTATTTGCTGTAGATTATCATAATCCTAGCTGAAACATTGACTTTTCTGCAAGTTCAGGATAAATATTTATTTTTTATTTATGTGACCGTATCTTTTTTCTGATTTTTCTATTTCAAATTTTCAATTTAGAGTCGCTAATATTGTCTTCATCAATCGAAAAATACTTGTTTGAAATTGAAAAATAATCGTTGAATTCTACTTGGTATCTCTCCACGAATTATTCTTATTTTGTCATAATGATGTGACATTCCATGATTAATAGTAGAGGTAAAAACATTACGATATTTGGTTTTTTGCTTTAATAACAACTTAACCTAAATTTAAACCGTGTCGTAGCAGTGTTGCGAAATGATCATATCATTAGCCTATAATGACTGACTATAAAACACCTGATATTATAACCCAATGCTCTTACCGCTCTACCACTGAGTTCGTCGTGTTATTTTTGCATAGAAGTCGGTGAAACCACTTTCCCGCGTCAATGGAAGACATCCCTCAATGGCTGTCACATCCCTGTTCCGCGAAGAGCCTGAGCTAACATCGTCAAAATGATAATATAATAACCGCACACGTGGTGTCCCCTCCTCGTCTTCTTTCTGCTCCCCGGGCGATGCGTCCAGCACAGAAGCTGGTTGCCAGGCAACTCTACCCCCTTCCGCCACCCACCCACTTCCACCAACTCACCCGTTCACACCCCTTTCCCCACCCGCACGATGGGTATAGAATGTAGTTGAAAAAGTCCTGGGAATAAACAATTTATTATTATATTTCAATAATATTTACTATTTACGTTAACTTTGAAACTAACGTCATGCAACAACCCTTCCTAAAACAATTCATTTGGTAAAAATAAACCCTTAAAACACCTATTTAGATTAAAGGTACGTGCCTGAAAACTTCAGCCTTTTTACACTTTTAACAAGTGCTACTGAATGAAATTTGTAAAACAGTTGATTTAAATATTTTATTACTGAAACTTTTACAAACCCATCTTCCTAATTGTTAAAAATGTCAAAATAAGAAATCTTGAACATACTGTCAATAGAGAAGTAATCTGTCGTACAATAAAATATAAAAACTTAAATTTAAAAAAAAACTTGCTTTAGAGTATTTTTCATGAATTAATTACATATTTATTTATCCCTTAACACTGAAATAGGTTATATAAATTTAAAAAAAATAAGAGGAGGACCCTTTAAGCTATAAAAATCGCAGAATTGTATAAGAGAAACGCCTTTTATCAAAAAATTTACCCCTCAGATAGCATAAGCAATAGATTCAAAACTAATAGTCGGCTTAATAGCCAACCCTATGCTTAGAACGACCACGGCTCAGCACCACTATTTGTATTTAGGTGTGAGATGGTTCAATAAATTATTGTTCAAAAACAAAATTAGTACAGCCGAAAGAAACATTGAAATACGAACAATTCTGAAATTGGATAATGATATTATATTACGCCCTTAATTAACCCTTACTTAATCTGTAATATTTAAAATAAAATAAAATAATTGCTATTGTCTTTCAATAACTATTTTTTTCTATGTTGTATACCTTTGTCAAATAATGTATTTATTTCTTAAGTCTTTGATCATTGTTTACATATTTCAGTATAACATTATTTTTTTGCATGTAAATACTCCTCTTATAAACACGAGCTCCTAGAGCTCAACTTATGGAGTAGTAGAATAATAACGAATTATTGTATAACTTTGCTTATCGTAATCATTTGTAATGTTAAAAAAAATCTAGTAAATAAATAATAAAAAATAAAAATATACAGTTTTTAACTTAATAAAATGTCGGTTATTTTAATTTTTTATAGTGAAATTTACAATAAATCTACTGACAACGACATATAAAAGATTTACTGACATGCGTGACATGCGTACTCGTACTGGCCTTTTATATCCGACGTTCGCATCGTACTTTCATCAGAGACATCCCTTCACCATTATTCCAAAGTCTCCGACCTACGTTCATTACACTTGTATTGTGATCTCTTCAACTACTTTTTTTTTACTTAAATTTACTCTCATAATGGCCAAAAGATAACAAGGCAAGCAACCTTACTTTTAGCTTCGACATTTAATATTAATATGAAACAGCAGTTAGACCTACGGAAATTCATACTTTAAAACAGTTCCTAGGGTTATAAAGAAGCAAAACTACCTCTTCGGTGGCGACAAACACTAGACATAAATCCCCAGTTTTTCATTAACTTTGGAGTCACAAACTAAATTTATGACCTTGTTAATGGAGAACCCTGAATACAATATTGTGTACACTATAATCCAGCTCGTAGGTCAAGACATGGGAGTCCCTGCTTTGTTACGTTTGTAAACCTGAGGAAGGGAAAATGGAATAAACGCCATTTGGAATTAGTTTTCTAGAGCCAAAGAACATCCTGAAGGAAGAAAGAAGGAAGTGGAATAATTTAAGATTCCAAGATTCCACTTCTTTCAAAAAAGCAAATCCACTTCCACGATTCCACTTCTTTCAAAACAAGCAAAATCAAATCGATGTATTTTCAAAGAAAAAGCCATATTTAGAAAAGATTGAGATTGCCTGGATGTCTAGAGCTACTACCTAATCTAACGACTAAATACAGGTGTACTTGAATTACTTATGTAGGAACAGAAACACTATATCTCTGCCTACAATAATTATAAAGACCAAAAGTCTCGGTACATATGCTAAGCGTGCTTAAATCAAATTATATTGCGTATCCGACTGCTTTACAGGCGGCGTGTGGGGTGGGGTGACCACCCCTAGTACCCCCAGAGGAGGGAGGGTGTTCAGATGATGGGAATGGGCAAAAAATTACGTGGGCGTATCCAGGGGTAGGCTGACGTCATAGCAGCCACGTGACGTAGAAAGGTGTTCATATTCACCGGGAGAGTTCATTAAACAATCATAGAGTCGATTCACGATCGAACGCGACGAGACCAGTGTTCCCTGTGCACACTGCTCACTGTTCGCTCGTGTGCGGTTGTGTTTACTATTGACGATATGTCTGGCAACATTGTTTATTATCTTTGGTGATTGAGGAAATATTCTTTGAGAATAACAGCATTCTCGGGTCAACGTCGACATATTGCCATGCAGGAAATACTCCAAAAATAGCTACTCCAATCCTAACTGAAATTTGAGGACAGCTATTTATTATTATAATTATTTTTAAATGTTAATCACGCGTCACAGCTGCTTTATTATAAAATTAACTCTGACATAATTAATCAATCATATTATTAATAATATTAACCAAAGTTCCATCTAAACCGACGCAAAAAGGGTGGCAATATATCGAAAATTATAACCTGAAAAAAAAGCCGACGCAAAACAAAATCCGTAAAATGTTGCAGGGAATTATTTTCCATATTTTCCTTCGGGCAAGGAGGGATCGGCGGCGCGACGCCTCTCCTGCGTTTGTCGGGGGTGGGGTGGCTGAGGGGGGTATTGGGAGGGGTTGGGGTGGACTGGGGAGTGACGTCACTATTATTACGTCACAGCCGCTCCAGGAACCAAGGGCGCCCTTGAAAGTCGTCCCGGGAAGAGAGCTGATTCAATTTATCTTCCCACAATCGCAATGGTGGCTGGATAGACTATAAATTCATATTTTTAAAGCGTACGTTTCTCTCCACGAATTAAATGCGTATGTTTTAAGGCTTGACTCTCAGAGTCAGGAACCGGATCACAAAAAGGTTAACAAACACGTGCCGGGATTTCAAATTGGGCGGTTAGGGTTGTTTTCTTTCGTTTAAAATATCACAATTACTTCCAAGAATTATTGTCCTTTTGAAAAAAATTGTGGGTTCGGAGTCATCCCCTGTTATTTTCAAGAACAATATTATTTTATCATTCAACTGTTACGAGTATAACAAACATCATATTCTGATTGCGGTTTTTTTCTAACCCGTTGAGCTAGAGCAGGGAGTCATAGAATCATGGTTTATTGCCTGGAGCAGATCCTATAGATATTTTCCAGGAATAATAGTGTCTTTCGTTCACCGTGAATATTTATGGTATAATGCTCGCCTTTATAAGTCTTTATATTCTTACTGTATGTTCACATTACATATCCCCGAAGCACCTTTTTTCAAACATTTCGTGGTCAACAAGAATTGTAATTCATTAATTTGTTTACCATTTCATAATTATTAATATTATCTTATATTTATTAAACCCTCAGACCTCGGTCATATACAGTCAGAAGGTCTGAAAAATTTCTGTTTTTTAATAAAATCCAAATAAATGGAATATTTCTGAACGTATCGGAAAACTAAAAACTGTTTTTTAAAGGTGACGAAATACGCTTTAAAATTGTATTATTAAAAAAAACATATTATTTTTGAGAAATTAAAGTTTTTAATGCAAAAGTTTTAAAAGTGGCTCACCTTAAGTTTTTTCTAATTAAAATTAAGAAGAAAAAACACACACACACTTACATATGTCATTAGAACAATGTGTTATAAACATTATTGTCACCTTTTGTCGTTTCATAAAAAAATTATTTATAAAAAATTCACGAAGTTTCATAAAGTTTTCCCAAAATGCGTTTTGACACTTTAGTTTCGTTTAAACGTTAGTTTCGTTTAAACGTTAGTTTCATAGAGGTGCACATTAAAAAAAATTATATGGTTAATTTCTCGATCCAAATATAAAGCGTGGTGTTTTCTCTTTCTAACACAATTTAGATCACATTTCTCACCGTGACAGTAAGGGAGATACAACAATTTCTGTGAGACCTATGTGAGCTGACCCCAAAAGCAAATAAATTAGCCTGATGGGTTGAAGTCATGTTGGGCAGAAATAAATAGACTGTTGAAATAAATCCCGTAATAATTATGAATAAAATGTAGTCAATTAGCGAATAAATCATTTTTTAAAATACACAATTATCTCTTGAATATTGCATGGCGACCAAAAAAGGAAGAGATTTTACATTACATATTGCATCACGTTTTTCAGAAAAACGGGGTAAATTTACCATGTATTCACACCTCCATAACCTTACAAAAATGATAATGTTTCCATCCACCAAGCTGTTGGGAATTTCCTTAAGGTTTAAGGGTGCTCAAACCTTTCTCATTAATAACACAAAATAAACATTATTAAACGCAAACACAAAAAAATAATAAAAAAATACTTCAAACAAAATGCGCTTTTTGTTCACGCAACAACAATGGGTAACGTAATATTGCGAAAGTGAATTCATTAAATTTAATTGGTTAAAGATGAAGTTATATTATTGCGTAATTGAGAATTACGCGATATTGTTACCGAGTCTGCAGCCACCCCTTCGGTTTCTTGTGACTGGGGCAGGTTTACCAGTCAGGCGTAAAGAACAACGATACAAGTATAGTACAGTCGAATGACCGATCGAAACTAGATTTTCAGCCGAAACGGTAACCGAATTTCGGCTTCTTTTCTAGTTAACCGAAACGGTGACCGGACAAGTCAGAATGAAATCAACTCAGAAACAAGTCATTAGAAGTGATGTTTAAAAAAATATGAAAAATTGTTTAAATAGGTTACGTTAGGTAAGGTTATGGGCTATTTTAATTTATTTTTTTTCGTAAGAAGCAATTACTTTGTGGTTAGACATTATATTTAAAAGAATAAAAACACTTTGTATTTAAACCACGAATTTATTATTTTGTATATCTACCGGTTTCGCTTCGACCAAACTTCTTCAGGATATAATAATAAGAACTTCATCAGGATATAATAATAAGTTATTATTATATCCTGATGAAGCTTGGTCGAAGCGAAACCGGTAGATATACAAAATAATAAATTCGTGGTTTAAATACAAAGTGTTTTTATTCTTTTAAATATTTTAAAATTATTTTTTTCATAGCTTTTAATGACTTTTTAAAGAGGTGTTGAGTTGAATTTATTCTCAGTTGACATGGAACCAACCGAAACATATGTAAATAAGTTTAAAAAAAACACTACTAGTTGTGTAGGCAAAAAAAATAGGCGTATTTATTATTTAACAAATAAAATTTCATTAAAGTTAGGTCATCCGCCTATGGAGAAACCGAAAACTGGTCGGCAACTCAATTCACGGCGTAACTCAACTTTACGATTTCAGTAATTATATCAGCTTGTTTAACAAAAATATATTTTATTAATAATTTATCAATTATCAGCCTTAATGTGAAATAATAATTTAAATCAACAACCTCCAGAACAAAATCGATATTTTTCTTATCTGACATATCGCAAGTTACGCGAAAACTTGACAGGTCGTGAGGCGCTACCATGGCAACCTGTCAACATGGCAACTGAAACGCGCCGGCCGCGGCGACTAGCAGCGCTAAACTGGTCTTTCACAAGTGTGCGGACCGCCAATGAAATTCGCAAGTTTCTTTTTTTGTGGGTAGGGATTGAGTTGCCAACTGTTTTTTTTTCAGTTTCATGGCCTTAGTGCTATTTTTTATATGACTACCTCACAAGAGTCCCAGCTGCTCCCGTCTGGAGCCAGTGGGACTATGGCATCCCCAATTGGGTTATGATGTGAGGCTGAAGGTAGCGGGGAGGGGAAGGAGATTGGGAAGAGGAAGGAGGGGAAGTACCTGGCTATTCAGATCTGGTCACCAAACACGGGTAAAGCCATTTCAAGCAACGTTTCAATTCTGAATGGTGATCCTATACCAGGGCGAAATTTTCCACTCTGAAATGTGCCGCAAATATTGATACTATATATTATTTTAAATGAATCAATTGTGAAGTAGCACAAATTAATCAAATAAAATTTATTTGCGCGCGCCGGGACTCGACCACGGAGGCCGTTCAAATAAAAAGTGTAATTAAATAAAAGGGTGTCTTGGTTTACTTTCAGCGCTTTTTAGTTTGAAGTATGTAACCGTTCTTCAATGTAGGCTGTAGGAAGGTGCTTTCATTTTAAATATTTTTTTACGTTATCGTCACACAGGAGGCCCTAAAGAAAAAAATCTTTCAAGACCTGTGTCATCTTTGCTGCGTTGAGGGTCATTTTAGAGAACGGAAGGAGGAGAAATTCGGAAGGAAAGGGGAATGAGGGTGGGTAGAGATCTGGGTTTCAATGTGTTCAGGAATGACGAACATATGAATCCATCCCTCCCACTGCGGTGGCGATGGGTCGAGAGAGTCCGGCTGGAAAGGTCAGAAGTTCTTCCTTAATCACTCTCTCCCGATTCGGCCCGCCACGCATTGGGTGGGCAAAAGCATCCGCACCTAGAAAAATCTCACCCCATGAACCCGGGCACCCCTGTTAAGTAACCAACCAGTAGCGAACTACTTGGGGTGACCTATGACAGGGGTGTTGGTTATCCAATAATAATAATATGTTTATTTATTTATTTACCGCCCACAGGGCTTTTACATGATTGGTTGTACAATTTTAATATGATAGATAATTTTGAAACTTAAGAAAGAAAATAAAAATTAAATTATATTAGATGAAAAATGCACACAAGTCGTATTTTTATGACTTGTGTGAAGAAGCAGAAACTGAAAAATATAGTGATTTGAGAGGTTTACAAAAATACATAATTTGTGTTTAGGAATGGTGCTGGAATAAATATTTTACATTTACCACAAAAATTTTTGTGGATAATGTAAAATATTTTTTAGCAATTGATATAAAAAAAGGTAATTTTCTGCAATTGTAAATGTAATTTCAAATTTTCTTTCTGCTGTTATAAGTGTACATAAGATTGTTATTCTTATTATAAAAATAAAAGGTACATAACATTTACATATTTAAAAGAAGTAGGACTATAACTAATTTATAATTATTTACATAACAATAATCATACAATAACTAATTTATTATTCCAACAATAAAAGTTTTGTTCTAAAAAAATTATATTTGACTTTTAAACTCTTTCAACTCTTGAAACGTTGAACTTTAAAATAACTTTAATATAACAACGTCTTTTAAAATAATATTTTAGTTATCCCAGACTAGAGGCATACACGCGCAGTTTCAGGGAGTTTTTGGCCTAAACCGAAACCCCGGCCGAAACACGTTTATTGGCGGAAATTGGCCGAAACCGATACTTCGGTCGGTCACTAAGAACAACACACAATAAGTATGTAACAGGAATTTCAATTACGGGAGCTATGGAAGTATTGGTTATGCTTATGAAAGCTAATGAATGTTTTGGATTAAGGAAAATGATTATCACTAGTTAAATCGATCCTATTAGCGAGAATGACATAATGATCAATGTGGCCAAGACATAAAACAGTTTTGACAGGGCTAGCAGATTCTTCGAACCTAACCTAACCTAAGCTAACCCTGTACAAATCTCAAGTACCTACTCCCAACAATTGAATTTTGGAGCCACATCAAGGCAATATGATAAACCTACTTCATTCTACGCAAATCAGGGCGGTCCACCTGATCGACAATTCATTATTATAACCACCGATCGCCGCCTCTGATTAACAGACGCAATGAAGACATGCTGAATCTGTTCTACGGGTATTTTAAAGGAGCTAGATGCATTGATCGCCGGTGAACCGGTGCACTTGCGAAACTTGACGGATACTAGCGAAACACCCGTTCACAGTTGACGTTGGCATCATGGCGACACGTTTTACTTTTTTTAGGTCGGTTCGTATGTGGAAAGATCCATCGGCGTCATAATAAAAAATTGCTCATAATCCCAAAGAAAGAAAACCAATTATTTATTATAACAGGGTAATGTGGAGTGTTGTTTTGTCCTATTTTTAAATATTTTATTTTATTTTCCATCTGTCAGTTGTACTTAAATTCATATCGATTAATTTCCGTCTATGGACTCCTTTACTTTTAATTTAACGTCTTTTTGCATTTTTTCTCAACTTTCTATAACAAATTTGTCTTTGGGTCATTTTGGCTATGATTTTACAAGTAGCGAAATTCTTTATTATCCATCTCTTTCTAAATCTCGTCCATTCCATTTCTTAAAGCCTTACAAGCAGCATCGCAATTTGTTTCACGTAATTGCTAGTTTATCTGAACTGTTACACACGCAATTAACAATTTCAAGAACATAAGCACAAGTTTTTCATTACATATTTAACCTCCAAATTCTTATTGTGCGATCAACCCCTGGTTTTGAAACAAAAGAAGTCAGGAAAGAAGCTCGCCTTACAAACGACTTCAGGCTTCCAGAGACGAACCTAGGGACCACGCAGGTGTAACAGCACTTACCCGAAGGATTTAACCCTGCGATTCCTGGACATATTTGGAATAGATATCATTTTACTGTCCGACTATGTTTTTTTCAATTAAAAACAAAAAATATGTGTTTCTATCGCACTTCACCACTGACCACACTGCCACGCGTGGCAGTGATCGGGATCACGTGATGTGTGCCCTCTCTCCTCTGTCACCGTGTTGCTGGAACGAGACGTATTACGTGAACCATGCTGCACCCAACTATTCAGTTGCGACGTGTGATAGAGAAATATTTTTTTCGTTTTTAATTGAAAAGTAAAATGGCATTCACATTTTTTATTCCAAATATGCTCAGAAATCGCTGGTTAAAATCCTTCGGTACAAAAGGTACACCCTTTTTTAATATGAATACCACACAAGAGTCCCAACTGCTCCCGTCTGGAGCCAGTGAGACTGTGGCATCCCCAATTCGGGTATGTTGTGAAGCTGAAGCTAGTGGGTAGGGGAAGGAGATGGAGAAGAGGAAGGTGGAAAGTACCTGCCTATTCAGATCTAGTCACCAAACACGGCTAAAGTCATTTCAAGCAACGTTTCAATTCTGAATGGTGGTCTTACACCAGGGCGATACTGAGAGTATCTTCCATTCTGGAACGTGCCGCAAATAAAATATACAATATTTTAAATGAATAAATTGTGAAATAACACAAATTAATCAAATAAAATTTATTTGTCACGCCGGGATTCGATCCCGCGACCTTCGGATATAGGATATAGTAAGGCGAGTCAAGAGCCAAGAGCCTTACCGCTGGACTACGCCGGCCGTCAAGAGCCTTACCGCTGGACTACCCTGCATACGTATAACCAATTTAATGCTAATTTAGTTACTATGAATGAAATTAAAATCTAATTTCATTGAGGAATTTTCTTCAAGAAATAATTATTCTCTTCCGTTCTGATTCAGACGAAAATATAATTATATTAGGGTCCCAATATTTTTTCATCCATTATCGATCTACATTTTTTTGAAAAACTAAATATAATAAGAAATGTCACAGTCGGGATGTGATATTTTATTACTTTGAAGTTCGGCTATGGAAAAGCTGAGAGCTTTTGGTAATTTGAACTTGGAGCTTTTACATTTACTTTTTGTAGGACCACTCTCTACGAAGCTTTTTTCGATACAGGAGCTCCTAGAGCTTCGCAAAACACCCTGACTTTTAAATAAAGCTAGTTTGAAGAAAATATAATGCGGTAAACTGATACTTACATACCTATTATTAAATATCTATCAAATATAAATCAACAAGAAACTTTAACAAAATAATGGTAAAAAGAAAATATTTACAACTGGATTGCAAAAAGCCTTTGAAATTTTTCTGACTTTATTTTTTTTAAGGGTGCTAGGCTATAATTTCTAAATTATGGGAGAGGGAAGGCGAATTTATATATTTACTTTATTTAAATGGGTAAATTTCTGAATTATATTATGGATGATAAGAGTCGAGTTCAGACTTAGAAGAGATGTAATGCTGAACGAAGGGAAAGGACTTTTAGATAAGGCTTAAGAGAAAAGAGGATATTCGTTTTAGAGTTCCTACTTCTAGACCACAGAAAATACAATCTGGGAGGTCAAACACTTGAATATTAAATTGGGTGGGATGGAACGGAGTAATTAACGTTCGATTCTCATTCGAATAAGTGCGAAATTTTTTTTTGAAAAATTGGGGCGATTGTCGCAACCACAGTTTTGAAGGGATAGTCCTCTGCATTGAGGTATAGCAGACTCCCTTAGATCGATTAAACCCTCACACTAATTTGTTCGCTGTTGGGAACATCTCATGTATTTATTTTTGCTTTAAATTATGAGATATAGGCCATTAAAGATTTTAGTGTTTCATAATTTTTGAGACAGCTTGGGCAATTATTTGTGAGTAAATGAAAAACATAAACATATGAGAACGGGTCGTTTCTACGACTCGTTCTGGAGTTCAACAGCTCGGCTGTGGAACGATTTGCCGGCTTCTGTGTTTCCTCCCTCCTACAACATGGGTCTCTTCAAGACCCATGTTCACTCCTTCCTCTCCTCAAAAACACCCTCCACACAGCATTTTCGAAGATGACATAGGCCCTGAGGGAAATTATTTTCCTCAGGGCCTCCTGTGTGGAGTTAATGTAAAAAAAGCTCTCATTGAAATCGTTGTGTTTCCTTTACTGTCATAGTTAGAAATGTAATAATATTAGAAAGAGAAAACACCACGCTTTATATTCAAATCTAAAAACCTACCAATATAAAAATGGTTATGAAACCAAAGTTTTTGACCCCAATTTGAAAACAATTATGAAACTTTGGGAATTTTTTATTAATCATTTTCACATGAAACGACAAAAAAAGTAAACGTCGATAAGATTTGTAATATCTTTGTCTAATAAAATATGTGTATTTTTTCAGAAGGCGAAACAGCTGTCACGCTTTGTAATAATTAAACAGCATAACTTGTTTATAATATATAAAAGAAAGGAAAAAAATTACATTTATTAGCATTTTGATTTTTTTTTATCACGGGTACTCGATTCCAATATAGTAGTGGTATAAAGCACTTTTTTTTACATGAATACCGCACAAGAGTCCCAACTGCTCCCGTCTGGACCCAGTGAGACTATGGCATCCCTAATTGGCGTATGTTGTGAGGCTGAAGATAGTGAGAGGGGAAGGAGATGGGGAAGAGGAAGGTGGGAAGTAGTACCTGGCTATTCAGATCTGGTCACCAAACACGGCCAACGCCATTTCAAGCAACGTTTCAATTCTGAATGGTGGTCATACACTAGGGCGATACTGAGAGTATCTTCCACTCTGGAACGTGCCGCAAATACACTATATATTATTTTTAATGAATAAATTGTGAAATAACACAAAATGTATTGGCCACGCCGGGATTCGATCCCGCGACCTTCGGAATGCGAGTCAAGAGCCTTACCGCTGGACTACGCCGGCCGTCAAAATGATTGACAAATTGTTACGATTCCGGGTAAAATTCAATCTGAATATTCATTAATTCATATTGGTTGCTCTAAAGCAGTGATATCTCGCCGTAAATAATAATGATAAATAAATGTTTGTTGAAGCTTATTAAATAAATTCAATTAACCGTGTGCTTTACCAATTTATTAGCAACTGGAAATCATTTTGATTCGGCTTCAATATTACACAATTCGAGTTTATTAACTCATTAATCATTTCATAATCGGAGTCTTTACAATTTACCGCGATATTTTTTTAATTACGTTTCGCGGAAAACGTAATATATTTCCCGGGCGCAAAGGCAGGGGGGAGGGGGAAGGCGAGGGCGTTACGACGGGAGCAGGTCTCGTGAAGCATTCACGCGACCGTCGCACAGTGCTTCCATCCCATGTAACCGATGGGACATCACGAATTTTTACGACATAATGAAGGTCAGAAATTTTCCGCTTTGCAGTAAAATATTTCTGAATGTATCCAAAAACTGTTTAAGGTGGTAGAACATGCTTTCAAATTTTATTATTACAAATTAACATACAATTCCTGAAATATTAAAAATTTTAATACAAACATAAAAAGTTTTAATAATGACTCTTGACCTTACTTTTTCTGTCTAAAATTATTGATAAACGAAAAAAAAAGAAAAACATGAACATATTTTATTAGGCAAGTGAGTTATGGACGTTATTATCACCTCACGTTTTTGTCGTTCCATAAAAAAATAATGAATAAAAAAGTCTCGAAATTTTATAAATTTTTCTCAAATTGGTATCGGAAACTTTGGTTTCGTAGAGGTGTACATTTAAATTTTTCTGTGGATAAATTCTATATTTGAATAAAGACGTTGAGTTTTCTCTTTCTCACACCGTTTAGATCATATTTCTCACCATGACAGCAAGGGAAATACACTATTTATATGTAAGCTGGTACAATTTTGATCTCCAATGATTATATGGGCTAACATTTTTATGATTAAAAATACTTTTTGTGGTTTATCTGGGTGCGATTCAAATGTTCATTATTTTATGTAATGATCTCGTGGTCGTGATTATGTAATAGTCGTGGATCAAATTTGACTCTGTTTGAAGTAATTTAAATTTTGATAGTTTTTTGGTTGATATCGATAATATTGTTTATTTAGTACGTAATACGCCTTTTTTATTTAATTATGTATGTTTTTTCTACACTTCCAAAATGTTTTTTTTTTAAATATATATTTCATATTTATATTATACCAAGTCATCTTCAATTTATCTAAACCACAGATTCTCAACCTTTTTTTTGCCCACCGCCCCTTCGAGAATATTTTTTTTTCTAGCGCCCCCCAAATGCTTTTACATACCATCTGTCGTTGTGAATCTGAAACAGCTATTGTCACGATTATAATTACCACATCGGGGGGGGGGCGTAATGGGATGGGATGGGTAATATTACATAATCGTAAGATAGGATGTGACTCCTATCCTATTTCTGAGAAGAAGATGGTTTCAATGAGAACAATTAAAACGCATACTTAATTTTAAAGAGAAGTATTTTTATTCATTGAAAAGACACTTAATTTATAATGAGAAAGTTGAATTTGATGCGTTTTAAGAAGTTTTTTTTATATTAGGCTGATTTTACTTAAAAACAAACGTAAGTCATATTATCCAATTTAATGTAGATCTGAATGTAATTTATTTTTATTTAAGAACTTAAAACAGGCATGTTGCCCAAAAATTTATATACATGGATGACTTAAATACAGAAATTATAACAAAAATAGAAACAAAAATAATTATCTAAAAATGCAAAATAGAATCTTTCGGTTCAATTTTCATCCAATTCCCGAACTATCGAAATACGTACATTCTCTTTTTTTATCTTTTTAGACCATATTTTTTATCTGCCAACGCCCCCCGGGCCATCTCAACGCCCCCCAATTTTCTCTGGGTCTTCTACCGCCCCCTAAAGGTTTCAAACGCCCAAAAGGGGGCAATATCGCCCACGTTGAGAACCACTGATCTAAACAAATTAGAATTACTATGTTTTATATTTTCTTTTGTATCTAGTAACAAGTAAACACTGATTACGCATGCTGTGAACATTTATAATTGGAGTGTTAATACCTATGTACTTCTCAATGGCAATTTTATAACTATAATAATTGTTAACATTCTGTAAATGTTTCCAACAATAAATAAATAAAATATTGTTACCGAGGCAGTTCAGTTATGTACAATAAATCCTGTATATTTCTAACTATGCTATATACGTAAAAGCCCCGAAAAAGGGCGTTTATTAATTAATAAATAAATAAATACTTTAAAGATTTTTCGCTGCTGAAAAATAAAAGGTAAATTTTCAAAATATTATTTTTTTTAAACTAAAATACAGTTTGTTCACCTGGTTCTACCAACACATAGAAAATATGTTTTAATTTTTGTAATAAGAGGTTGCAGATTTTCAGATGCGGATATGTACGGAAAGTTTTTTTTAAACTCTCACTTTGGAGACTTTACTCATTTTGGATAACTGAAGACAATATCAGCGCCCCTCAATCAAAAATTTGAAACAGAAAAAGATGCGGTCGCATCTAGGAATTAAACCCAGGACCTTAGCCTTTGCCGGGGCTTTATTGTCTTCAGTGATTAAATATTACAAAATGAGGTTTTATTCATTAACTTAAGAATAAAGATAATTTTATTATTTATTTATTAAATTTCCGCGTTTCAGATTGTTTTTCAGTATTATTTCAGTAATTTTCTATAACTTCAGGAACCCATTTCTGTAAAGCTTGATGCTACATTTATCTAGAAGGTTTGTAAAATTGTCATGAAACAATAACAAGTTTTCTCATGAACAAACCATGTCCGCAGACACTCGTTTCGCGACACTGTGCGCCGTCGGCCGGCACGAGACCCGTTCACGTGACGATACTTTCAATAATTATTCACGTAACACGGGCCATCCGGTTGCGGCATCCGTGACAATTTCTGCAACCCGGGGAGCCGAGCAACCTCTCTGAAGGATGTCTGCCACCGGTAAATTCGTTACGTAGTAAACGTAACATTTTAAACATAACCAACTCATAGTAGAAACAAAGGGAGACAAGGCACAAGGTAGTACATTACATTCCTGGGCGCGAGACCTCTAATTAAGAAATCAGTTCTGTCGCAAAGTAAACTTCACTGACTGAGCATAGTAAAGTCCTGTTTTAACTCGACCCTTTTTCATTTTGTCTGTCTGTAAATGCGTGTGTACGTTGCGTTTCCGGTTCAAGGTGGTGGTGGCCGTTTTAATCTTTCTATAAAGATTCTTTTTTTCAAATGTGAAATCGGCGTATTTATTTGAACTTTCTATTAAAATTAATGTTATTGTACCTATGTACGTGCCTTAAAAAAGGTTGAAAACAGAATTGACATTGGGATAGTGGCCTTGCTTTTCGCGGACTGTATAATTCCTTACTTGAAACAAAAAAAAATGTTACACATAATATCAAAATATGACGGTTTGACAGAAGATGGCAATAGCGAAATTGGATAACGCACACGTCCCGGTTAGACGAGAGGTCTGGGTTCGAGTCCCAGTTGCGACCATTGTCTTTTTCTATTTTTCTGTGTCTTGTTTTCTTTCATATTTTCATTTAGATTATAAGTGTTATATTCTTCTTCAATGATATATTACGTTGATGGGAATAGCCTTCAAAAGTTATAAAAAGAGAGTTTTTCTTATAAAAAATTGCTAGGTGAGTACCTACTTACAAACCTTATGATTTTTAGAGGAAATTTTGGTTTTAATATAAAATTATTAAAAAAAAATTATGGACGCGCAGTTTAATTAAAATAGTCTAATTATCCCGTCTATTAAAGATGCTTGCGGTAAAACAACCCTCAAATCAGCAGTAACAACGAGTATCAACAGCAATCGCCGCCATTTGCAAACTACTGTTTAATGTAACGGTAAATTAACAGAACTTGAATTTTAACTTGATGAAATTTTAATTGTTAAGTTCTGTGAAAACAGCCGGTTATAAAAGCTCAAAAAACAGTGTTTAATTTTTTACGCGATAACTAAATCTGCCTGGGAAAGAGAAAGACCCTTCTTAGAAATCTCCATAAGCCAGAACCATTGCTTCACGGGAATACAGAATTAGAATTGTCATAAAATAACACTTGGGCAAGAATGAGCATCTAAACATCCACTGTCACACCAAACACCGGTTACTAAGGGCTTATATAGAGAGGGTTTAGGGTCAGCAGGTCCCTTAGGTCAGCAGCGTCATTAGTTCCTTAGCTAATTAATTAGGTCATTAGCATAGAAGGAACCAAAGTGCTCACAAGATACTAAGTTCGGTGAGCGCGCTTTCAGAGTGTCAGGACCTAAAGCCTGGAATGGACTGCCACATGATTTAAATTGACACAGACTCGGCGAAATTTAGAGCTTAACTTAAAACTCATCGTTTCAGAAAATCGTATCCATAAATTCAAAAAACTTTCACCTTCACAGCTCGCGACGTTTTAAATAACTAATTTGTAAAAATGTAAGCCAATTCTTATTTGTAAGCTTTTGTAAAAGTTTTGTAAAAGCTTTTGTAAAAATTTTGCAAATTCTTATTTGTAAGCTTTTGTAAGTCATTTCATAAAAATTTCCCAGCCCTAAAGAGTGCTAAATTCTCCAGACTTTCAAAATAAATGTTATATAAACTCAACTTTTGGCCCAAATCTTCCAATAAATGTAATATCAACAGTGATGGGGGTAACAAATGTAAATGTCCAATATTTGAAATATAATGTCCTCCGTATGCAAAGTCGTATTTTCTCCAAGTGTAAACTTTCTAATTAAAGCGTGTTTATCGGAAGTGACAGGTAATTATGTTTTCGGTATCTATTTGTAAATAATAAAATTAGATAGAGCCTTCGATCAATAACCAGATAGAGCCTAAGAATTCATAATGAATTGTACAGCGCCTTTGAAATGATTTCTCAAAAAAACGGTGCTGAAAAAAGAGAACATAGTACTCGTAGATTTCTTTCCTGGAAAATAGATCAATATTATTTGCGCAATCTCTTTCATCAATGTGATGTAAATAATAAGTTATGTTAAGTAGAGGTCCTTTACTCATTGCTCTATTCTGGATTATTTAGAGTTTTTTTAAGCTGCCTATATTACTGAGAAAGAGAATTGGGAACTCCAGTGAAAAATATTATTTCTTCAAAATTCGCAAATTCACTTTGTGGCGTCATTATTAATTTAATGAAAACAAACAACTTTGTGTACACCACTATTTAATTAACAATATCAACATGTTTCGAAAACTATGTTTTCTTCGTCAGGATAATAAGTTAATAAAAAAATAACAAAAGACAAACAAGTATAGACTAATTAGAACATAGACAAAATATTAGAAAGGAGAGGTGATTAATTACTTAAAATATCATAAAAAAAAAAACAATTATATGAAATAAAATATAAAAATTATTTTAGAATGGGTAAAAAATTACATTAACATGATAAAAAATCTTTTAAAAACAAAACAAGAAGTCTAAATAACAAAATAAATTATTATAAATATAAGTATTAATACGAAAAAAAATAAATTTAAAAGATGGCTATTTTTAAAAAACCTCTCCTTTCTAATATTTTGTCTATGTTCTAATTAGTCTATACTTGTTTGTCTTTTGTTATTTTTTATTAACTTATTATCTTGACGAAGAAAACATAGTTTTCGAAACATGTTGATATTGTTAATTAAATAGTGGTGTACACAAAGTTGTTTTCATTAAATTAAAAAAATATATATATATATTATAGCTTAAAAATATTTTCATGTAGATCAGATTCCGCGTGTAAATAATATATGATAAAACTTTTATTTTCAGAATCAGCGCTTGCTGATCTACATGAAAATATTTTTAAGCTATAATATATATATATATTATATTATATTTGAATAAAACACCACATTAAAGCACCCCGTTTCGTTGGTGCTACTGAATTTTGTAATGCTGACGTCAACTGTCGTATGTTTTATTTATGCCAGTCACCCCCATGTAGTGATGTGATATTGCAGGAATATTTTTAAAAAAATCGAGTGCAGATCACACGCGGTAGAAATGAAACTTAACCTATCCGCAGTACCCACACAAACTCAACTAATAGGTACCTTGAAAAGCACATAATCAAAGCGGCGAATGCAGTAAGGTTTCATTCTATCTTATAGTTTATTGAGTAAGAAATATAAAATGTTTTTTTTCATTTATTTATTTTCATTAACTGTAAAGCAGATTGCACCGAACCAGTTCATTAGGATTTGGTTGTCTCTATTTGCTTCCTTCTTTACAATTTTAAATATTAGATGTAAATATTTTTTTAACTTCAAATGTTAATGGATGTATATTGAGGTAGAACCTGCAGACAAGCAGCCATGTGGCACTACCTATTTAATTGTCAATTCTTTGTATTATGTTAAGTATGTTTTTGTTAGAAATAATAAAAAAACTCATTCTCTCGCGGGCTAAATCCTATAGATGTATATCTTTGTCTCCTTTAGTGGCATTTCCGTTTCATTGAGTTTCAAATCACTACGGTGGTAAAGAAGTTTAACTTAAAAAAAACGTACGGGGAAATTTATCCAGATTTAGGGGAAAAATATTATGGAAAAGGGAAAAAGCACAAAATCTAGAGCCTTTCAAAAATATTGCAGGGAAATGAAAAATATTCTAGGGAACTTCCAAATATTGTAGGGAAATTTCGGAGTATTAAAATATTCCGGAAAAAGTTTTGTACGAAGTTCTCCCCGCCATTTTCCTCAGGGCCTCTTGTGTGGAGCTTGCCGGGACTACACCTTTAACCACTCAACCATAGAAAGACCTAGATCCCATGATTTATTAGTAACTACATATTATCTTCTTCAATAATCAAATATCATATTGATGGATAAAACCTTTAAAAAAGTTATTCCAATAAATAGAATATAATATTCAGATTTAATTGTTTTTTTTAATGTCTAAGGTTTGCCAACTAATGCTGCTTCGTGACAGGTGGAAATGATCAATTTCCCTCATTAAATCCGACAGACCCGTCCATTTTCCCAAACCGGATATGCTATTCTGTCATCGCTTCTTCCGTTAATTGGTTAATGCAGCGGCGGTGGCTGAGAGCTTTTCCGTGTTTTTACAAAAGCCAAAATCGGACGCTACATTATAGATGCATCTAGATGACAGAGACAGAGACAGGGATCGTGCTGCAAAATAAAGCTGGATATATAATTGCTAGAGCTTTGTTTCCAAAGTTCAAACAACACGCGATATAATCCAATGCTTATCTATGATTTAAGCAGCAGATACTCTCAGTATCATCCTGGTAAAAAGATCTACATTCAGAAGTTGCTTGAAATGGCATTTGGCATTATGAATAGTCTGGTACATATTTTGAAAAATTCCTCATTCCACTTTCTATTCTATACAACTACCCTACACTCAAAGTGGTTCGCAGGCGATTTAGCAGGGATGCCCGGGTTCAAGGGGTGAGGTTTGTGGCTGGATCGGGAGGAAAACCCTTTGACCTCTTCATTGGAGGTTATCCACCACTTACCTGCCCTGGTATAAGTTACAGTTGGTTACTCCTTCAAGGCTCTCGCAAGGACTCTAATTTTTTTGAAAGAACGAAGCAACCTTTAATTTAGAACGAATTTAGACCTCCAGTGTCCCTGCATACGTTGTTAGTAAGCAGTATGCAAGTGTTTAGCGGGAAATTCGAGATACAATATGTGTTAGTGTGACAAAATATAGACAAGACCTCTTCAGTCGAAGCATCGCTTTGCGCCGCACTGGAAGGGATGGATTTATGCATCCGTCACACTGGACACACTGACCACCGACCGCCAGATTCCTACTCACCCCTCAAACCTTTTTTCTTCGCAGAACATACTCTCCTTCCTTTCCTTAAAAATACCCTCCACACTTCACTCAGCAATCCCAAAGATGATATGGGCACTATTATCGAGTTAATGTTATTACAAAATCCTCAATCAAATTAATTAACAAATCCTCAAAATTATCAAAAAATATTTTTAAAAATCCCAGGATGTCATAGGTCATAGCCCAAATAACTCCGGGCATATTTTTGTTTGTTTTGTGAATACCAAACTTTTTTGTTAGGTTGAGAAAAATAAGCGCGCTCGTAAGATATTTACGTAAAATATAAAAAAAAACAAAAACTTGGAACACGATGTACCTGACAGTTGTCGAATGCAAGAATTGAAAGCTAATCATAAAAATGGAGCAGCAGTGGGGAGGCGAATAAGTACTATTCTATTAAAATGTACGATGGAAGAAATTTAAAACAATAAAAACATTTTTCTATCACATATCGCAAATAGTAGTCTGGTAAAGCCTATCGGTTCACGTGCTAAGCACTCCGTCTCGTTCAAGCAGCACGCTAACACATAAAACAACGCGAGTACCACGTGATCCCGTCGTAGGAGTTTGATCAGTAGCGACATGTGATTGAAATTTTTTTGTTTTTAATAGAAAAAATATATCATCGGATAGCAAAATGACATGTACTTTTTATTCCAAACATGTTCAGGAATCGCTGGCTAAAATACTTTGAGTACGCGCTGTTACATTCTGTATGCATTCGTGTATTTGCATATTCATAATTCACATCCGCCTTTTTTCATCAATATAATAAAGTATATTTCATCCACTTTATTCTACAAAAAGCCGAGTACTAGATTTTTAAAACTTTGCACTCTTTTAGGGCCGGTTGCTTTACAGAATCGGAATAATTCGTCAAATTTCAAGTTCTGTTTACATTAAAGTTCTGCAAAACAACTGACCCATAATGATGTAATAACAGAACTTGAATAGAACTTTCACAGACCTTGAAAATGAACTTTTAAATTTTATGAATTAATTACCTAAAACAACCCGTCCTTGTTTTAGATTTATGTCCTTCTTGTTTTAGATTTAAGTCAACCAAAGGTATGCTACGCCCAAAGGCACATCTATCTGTATGTATGTTATTGAGTATATGTTTAACTATAAAATACCTACAAATCATAAAATATTTCGAAGTTTCATGAATTCGGAGGCAACTTTGGCAATTAATTGAGACTAATAAATAAAAATAAAATTTCAAAAATCTGGTTCTGGCTACTTTGGGAACATAAAATTTAAAATAAAAAAAGATGTAAAAAAAGTTTAGTATCTACGTTTACTAGGTCTAAATTTTAAATTGAGCAAGACAAATTTACCAATTACATTCGGTTTGGTTGGGTATTTTTAACTTCAAATCCAGAACAAAAGTGAACGTACACGTGGTGTTGTACCTAACACGAAAGACAAGGCTTCTGCCCACTATAAGGTATCATACCAATTTGGGAGGTGGTAATTGGTCCCGCTGTGGGAACCATTTATTGGATAACCAACACCTCTACCATAGATCACCCCAAGTGATCTATGGTAGAGGTTCGCTACGTTTGGTGACTTAGCAGGGGTGTCTGGGTTCATGGGGTGAGAGTTATGTCCGGATCTTGGCGGCAGATGCGTCTGCCCACCAACTGCGTGGCAGCCAGATCGGGAGAGACAGGTTGAGGAAGACTTTTTGGACCCTTCAACAGGACTTTCTCGGAACATTGCCTTGCACCGCAGTCGGAGGGATAGATTCATATATCCGTTACTTCTGGACACAGAGTCCCCCAGATTCCTACCCAACCCTCATACCTTTTCCTTCGTAGTATTTTCTTTCCTTCCTTTCCCAAAAAGACCCCCCCAGAGACATCCCCAAAGATGACATAAGCCCTGATGGGAAATATTTTGTGGAGTCAATGAAAATAAAACCGGAACCGTATGCAATTTTTTTTTTAAATAAATAATAAACTTAGTTTTTACCACTTTTATTGTTTAAAAACCAACATGTTTCGTGAGCCAAAATCACTTCTTCAAGGTTTACTAACTAATCAGAAAGATTTTTTTTTTTCCTTTGAAACAACGCCCATTTATTTGAAACAACGCCCATTAGGCCGTACCGTCACCGATCAACACCGTAGCATGCCATGACCGGACCGTCAACAAATCCACGGCCAGAATATTTTGCCGTACGGCGATACGCTCCGTGCATGCAACTATATAAATATAGAACAAAAGAACGCTGTCAATCCGTTGCAGTGGGCATGGCCGTACGGGAGTACGCGTCATGCCATGGCCACGCGTCGTGTCGTCTTTCTTTTTGGGTCTGATACGTTCATAGCACGGTCATGGCACGGTCATGGCACGGTCATGGCACGGTCATGCTCCGATTATGTGGGCAGGGCGGACTCCTTTTAAAATTTGTAATATTACTTTGCTCCCAACGTCGAAACCTGGACAGTTTACTGTAAACCTCCAAGAAAGAACTTTTCTAAAATTATTCCTTGTGTTGAGAGTTTCTCAGAAAATAATCCCGGGGTGATTCATTTAAGGGAATAATCCACTAATGGATTCTGCGAACAGACCACTAAAACAACATTAGGCAGACTCGACGGGACCATACTGCCAAAATCTACATTTTATTATCAATTTTCAGTAAATTTATTTTTTTTCCTTGTTTTGATTACAAAATTTGACGATATAATAACAGATTAGATTAGATTAGATTCCAGAAGGTAGACATCCAGTGGGCCGCCCAGACATGGTTGGGCAAGACAACCCCAGAAACTGTGTGAGGAGAGGATGGGACTGCCATGAACGGAGGCCGAACAATCAGCGCAAGACAGGGACGAATGGAGACGCCTTGTCGATGCAGTGGGTATCCGACCCTAATAGGACAAGGAGAAGAAGATGATGATGATATAATAATAAATAAAAATTCCGAATGGTAGATACGCTCAGTATTGCCCTGTTAAAATACCATCATTCAGAAAAAAATCAAAGTGCACGGACTATAGGCGGCAGAAACAATTAAAGTCACGCGATCGGTGTGTAAGCTAACTAACCCCCCGTTGGGCATGTTCTGTCAGAAGGTCAGAAAATTTCCACTTTGCAATAAAATCCAAATAAATGGAATATTTCAAAAAAAATAAATAAGAACTGTTTTTGAAAGGTGATGAAATATACTTTCCAATGTTAATATAAGAAAGTGGGGTTGTAATGCAAAACCGACTATTTGAAAAAACTGAACTTTTCAGTAGAGGCAAAAAACTGTACCGACTCTCACAAGCATAATACTAAAAAAAAAATTTAATAATCACTAAACATATTTCAAACTATTTCTGTGATTTATAGACTTCCCGGTCGATGAGTAATATTTCAAATAAATATTTGAAAAAAGAAATTTTTCCATACATGACTACCTATTTCCTGCAAATAGTGCGTTTTGAAGTAAAAAATGTGTATGGCAAATAAACATTTTCGCTTTATTTAAAGTGAAATAATGAAAACAAGACATTTTATGGAACAAGTGCATAAAAAGTAAGAAACACAAAAAAGGTATTGTATTTTCAAGATGAGGCACATCTGCCCTGATGATGGACACTGCAACACTGTCCGAAACGTTGACTACAGAAAGAGGAAGCTCTGCACGTCATAATAACCCAAAAACCAAGTACGAAAATACTTTTGGCCGTAAAAATCTCAAATCATATCATGTTTCATGGTCTGAGTCTTTATTATGATCAGCATTTTCTTGACAACTTTCCTCAGTACTTCGTTGTATGAACTTTTAGCATTGTCGGTGCAACTGTCAAATGATTTTGAGGTTACAACAATCAGAAAAAAAATGTTGTCGTGGCGAGGGGGCTAATCGGACATGAGACGGGGGCGGGATGGGATATGGATATGGGCAAGTGAACCGAGTGGTCCACGAAACCAGTTCGTGGACCCCCATTTCTCTATCGCGCCTACGTGGACCCTCGTCGGGTCTCCCGTGGACCCCTAGGGGTCCACCTGGACCACTTTGGGAATCACTGATTTAGACAAATGAATTATAAACGTTACGTCACCTTACTTTTTTCTCGTTTTTCCCAAATTGCGGTCGGAAAACGTTTCAGGTAAAAATAATTAATAAAATATTCACAAAGTTTGGTTTCATGGAGGTGCACATTTTGGTATTTCTGAGGTTAGCTATTAGATTCGAATATAAATTTCTCTCTCTAATACCGCTTAAACCATATTTCTCACCATGGCAGTAATAGAGATACATCGATTTCTAAGTGAAAAAATTAGCCTGAGGCAACAGAGACTTTGTTTTGAAAACATCGTTTCGTGATCATTACCCATCTCCTTTGTTTCAATTATCTAAGTTCAGAATCGAAATGTTGTTTGAAATGGTTTTAACAGTGTTTAGTGACCAGATCTGAATAGCCAGGTACTTCCTAACCTCACTCTGCCCCGTGTCATTCCCCTTCAGCCTCTCAACATCCCCAATCGGGGTACCATGACAATCTTCTCTTGGGTGGTAATTACATTTTTAAGAAATTGGCTAACCCCCTAACTGCGCAGAAAAGTTTGAATATCTATACATATTTTCGCCTGTATCAATTAGATAGCAATTACGCCCTCTCGATGTTACGTAATAATAACTGACAGGGAGTAATTAAAGATGAAATTAGGTAGGAATCTAAGCTATTTCGAGGCATAATTGATAAAAGCGAAGGAGACGGAACCATTTAACAAACTAATCAAATTAAAACCATAATAACGTTTGCTTCAGTTTGATACTTTCAATTTAAGCGCAAATCTCAATTTAAAATCACATTTAACATCTATTTAAAGATTTAAATAAAATATCTGTATAACGTTATACAAAGTCATTGTACATAATTGATAATCTCTGGAATAGTTATCTATTATACAGCCGAAGTGTGATCTATAATGTAGCCGAAATGTGATCCACTCTATAATACAGCCGAAGATGTAGCCGAAGTGTGATCCACTCTATAATACAGCCGAAGTGTGATCTATAATGTAGCTGAAGTGTGATCTATAATATAACTGAAGTGTGATCTACAATATAGCCGAAGTGTGATCTATAATATAGCTGAAGTGTGATCTATAATATAGCCGAAGTGTGACCTATAATTAGCCGAAGTGTGATTAATAATATAGCCGAAGTGTGATCTATAATATAGCCGAAGTATGACCTATAATTAGCCGAAGTGTGATCTATAATATAACCGAAGTGTGATCTAAAATATAGCCTAAGTGTTATCTATAATTAGTCGAAGTGTGATCTATGATATAGCCGAAATGTAATCCTAAATTATAAATATAGAAGGGTAATCTATAATATAGCTGAAGTGTGATCCATTATATAGCTAAAGCTATTGTAAAAAAAAAAAATCACACGTCGCTACTGATCACGTGATACGCGCTTTATTTCGTGTGTTACCGTGTTGCTGGAACGAGACGCGGTGCTTAGCACATGAACCAATAATCTTTAACCGACTACCTATTTTTATTGTTTTTAATTTCTTCCATTATACATTTTAATAAAATAGTATTTAAAAATTAATAATATACTTTGTTTTTACCACTTTTATTGTTTACAAAACCAACATGTTTCATGAGTATGCTCACTTCTTCAGGGTCTGAAGACAGCTCATGAAATATGTTGGTTTTGTAAACAATAAAAATGATAAAAACTAAGTTTATTTTTAATTTTTAATTAAAATGGTGCCACAAAATAAGTTTGCTGTTTGAATAAAAATCTAAATAAGTCACGAGCGCCCTATTTCCCTCAGCCTCACAACATACCCCAATCGGGGATGCCATAGTCTCACTGGCCAGGACTGGTTGGAAGCAGTTGGGACTCATATGCGGTATTCACATTTTTTAAAAATGTAAGAGGAATTCAAATATTTTCAGGTTGATAGTAAACCCGGGAATGTTTGTATTTCCTTTAATATTATTTTGTTGGCCTTAGAATTGAGGCAGCAAGAACTGCATTCAGTAAAATGAAATCCCTCTCCTGCAATGACAACCTCAATTTAAAACTAAGGCAGAGAATGTTAAAGTGTTATGTGTGGTCAGTCTTGCTGTATGGATGTGAGACATGGACCTTGAAAGTAAATACCATGAACAGGTTAGAGGCTTTTGAAATGTGGCTTCACCGGAGAAAGCTCAAGGTTCCATGGACCGACATGATCACCAACATAGAAATTCTCAGGCGGGCTAGAGCAGATAGAGAACTGCTCACAATAAAAGTCAGAAAAATTTCATATCTGGGTCACGTACTTCGAGGGGAAAAGTATCACTTGCTCCAATTAATATTGAAAGGAAAAATAGAAGGTCGCCGAGGGCCTGGTAGGAGACAAATGTCTTGGCTACGAAATATACGAGAGTGGACCGGCATTAGAAGTGCGGAGGAGCTATTCCGGGCAGCACAAGATAGAGAGACATTTTCCAGAGTGATCGCCAACGTCGGGGGGACCTGATAGGGCACAAGAAGAAGAAGAAGAAGTTGACCTTATATTTGTCGGAAGAAAAATTAATAAATATATCTAAATAAAGCGAGCGAAAACTGCAACACACATCAAAAATACACTAAGCGTGTTAGGTTGTTGTGAGTGATGTGCAAATTCAAATGGAGCATCGATTAAATGTGTAATTAGCATTTTCCAACAATGCTCGAACCCTCGACTTGATGGCAGGCAACCATGCGAACATGTTAGGAACTGCAATATTTCAGTAACGCAAATGCAAATTTCAGGTGACCTTTGAGTGGTGCACGGACCAACTTCCCTCTACATGTTACAAGTTACAAGCCCCCCATAAATCAACGTCTAAACCAGTGATGATCAACCGTTTTAGCTGGAGGTCCAATTTATCCATTTGCAATTTGTTCTCGGGGATAGGGAGGGGGATAGGGTACCTACAACTTGACATTGTTAATTTTGTAGACGGTGGTGTCACAAATCTGTTTCAAAAATGGTAATTTAAACAATACAATACAGAATGAAAAAAATGCGCCGCAAGCAAAAAACTTATATCTCCATGATGATTTTTGTCATTTGGAAAGTTAAACAAATTTTACTCAAGAAAACTTTTGGTATTTTATGAAATGGAAACCTTTAAAATGCATCATATAAAGATTTAAAAAAAAAACTCGATGACATAGAGCGAGTTAACAAGCTACTATCTGGGAAATTCACTATCTGTTAGTAAACACGCTCAGTGCCATCGTATTACTTGCTAACTAGCACATTGTGGACAATCAATGAAAAAAGTTGAAAGGTGGTCAACTTTACTCGCTACTCGCTAGTGTTTGCTTAAAGATGAATTATTTCACAATTAGTTCGGGCGGGAGCCGTTATTGTCTAGCGTGTGGCGCTAGCCAATAACGCTGAGCGAGTAGACAGTTTTGTGTGTCATCATGACAATCTCACTCGCCGATTCACCCGCTTTTAAACTTGCCATCTAGTAACTTGTAAACTCGCTCTATGTAATCGAGGTTTAAGAAAAGCGCTGCGCTGTGAAGGTGATTTTTTTTACACTTTACTTAAGGTCGAACTATGAAATTATGTCATTATAAGTATATGTAAGAAAAACCTATTTTTTTGAGAAAGAAAGATGGAAAATTTCCGCTAAACCCTTTTGCAAATCAACAGAAACCATTGAATATTCTCTATACCTTTTTTATATTTTTTATTTAACCAAGTAGGAAGTACCAAGGCTCACGGGCCACACGAAATAGACTCACAGGCCGCAGGTTGCTCGTCACTGGTCTAAACAGTCTAAACCTTTACTAGAGCAACCTTGCAATGCCTACAGCCAGTGCCGGTTCTAGGGGTGAGCCAAAGGAAGTGAATCCAAAAAATCCTAGATCAATTACCACCGATTCCATGTCGAAAGCAGAATAGTGACAAAAAGAACAATGAAGAAAGGTGAGGAAAGCAAATCTAACCTAACATACATGTTACCATTTCAACGTTTACTGTTTTGTCACAGTTCTGTTTTAATCGGTTAACATCACCGCCAGGAATGAAACTACTAAATTGCTTAATTTAGTCGACGTGAACTGTTGTTAGTTCGTTGGCGATCTAGTCAAGATCGGAAACGAAAACAAATTACCGAGATAATCGATAAAGCTCTTACCGGTGTGTTTTTGATGCGTCTTACCGAGGCGACGGATTCCCGGCCCGAATAGAACAAGGGGAAGAAGATGAGAGAAATGAGTTAATAATATTTTGAAATCGTCAAAATACATTAAAAATTTAAAAAGGACCGTTAGGTTTTCATTATTTTTTCACAAAAAGCGTAATTTTTAATCTGAAACACAAAATATAAGATTAACCTACGAAGAAAAATGTTGTTAGATATTAATCACTCGGGCCAAACTAATAAAGAGGCTATAGATTGAAGGGTAGAAACGGTTTTATACGATTCTATTACCTTTAAAACCATACTCGACGTTTAAAATTCCGCCCAACTATGACTTATATATTTTTTTTATATTAGCTCTAGGGAAAAATTATCTTCGAGGATGGAGTGTGCAGGGTCTTTTTAAGGAAAGGAAGTTATGATAAAAAAAAGGGTATGAGAGGTGGGTAGGAATCTGGGGTTCAGTTTGTCCAAGATCATCCGCCGTCAAGACCTAGACAAACCTCACCCCATTAAGGTTAAATTAAAATTAAAATTAATTTAAATTAATTTTTTAATTAAACGGATTTCTACGAATCAAGCACAAAAAAAAACTAATATGTATATTAAAAAAAATTGATAAATGGGTTACGTTAGGTCAGGGGTCGGAATTTGCGGCTCTTTGTATAGGCATCTGCGGCTCTTCAGACAATTGCAATTCCACCTCTACTCAACCAGCCTTAGATGGAGCCGCCCAACAATTATTTTTTTTGCATTCCGAACACAAAACTGGTTTTAATTTAATAATGAATCTATGCGCGAGTCTGTTTATAGAAACATTAAGAGTGAAAAAATTAAAGCATTTAAAGTGTGATATTACAGTAAGGACGTAGATAACACAAAGCAAATTGTAAGTATCGTTCCACCACATTTTTACCGCAATACGACGACAACTCAGAATCATGCCATTTCAACACCCTTTTGAAAAGTCATCAAAAGTTATGAAAAAAAAATAACAATTAAAAAAGCCCATACCCTAACCTAACGTAACATATCTAACCTTTTTTTTCCATAATTTTTAATGATTTTTCAAAGAAGGTGTTAAAGTTGCATGATTCTGAGTTGTCCGGCACCAAAATCAACATAATGTTACACTCTGATCTTTAGGGCTCGATTAAGGGTTCGATTCTACCTCCCTACAAAGTTACCTAGGGGAGACTTGACAACCAATTTAACTTCAGAAAAGTAATTATCGAATTTGATCTTGACGAGTTTCGATGACTGGTTTGATAACCAAGGTGAAAACCGTTGAGGAAATCTTAATTAGCTGTCGATGATATTAGAGCTTCAGAATAAGTCTAAATGTGGAGGAGATGTACCAAATATGGAATAGCTAAGGTAAAAAAGAATCTGATTAAAAAAATTATAATTGAATCCTTTATTAAGGACACATTGAAATCTTTGGAAACATAGTTACGGAACGTTAAATGTCAACGAAATATTAAAAGAAAAACACAAACGTCTTCATTTTAAACGAAAAGTACAACAATAGAAAAAACCAATATTCAAAAAGGTGCTCCTATTATGGAATACACTGATATTTTTTTTAAATTTTACATGCAATAATCACATAAAAAATCAAAATTATCGGCTCCCAAACACTCAAAATGGCACCAATGGCGGCAGACTATACATTGAATCCACTCGTCTATCCCTCTCCTCTCCCTCTAGCCTCTGATATGGTCTCCGATTTTACAGCTTCCATGACTTTTATCATTTTTTCTTTATCCCACGTCTTCCGCTGTTTCTTCTACGACATTTTGACGTTCGTGTAGACCAGAGGTTCCTAAACTTTTTTTTTCTCGTAGATCACTTTCAAAATTTTACTGGTTTCGGTAGACCCCCTGCTACAAAATTTCTACCATATTCCCAAAACTCGAAACGCGTAGTACTGAATATTGAATATAACGCTGGAGTAGTGGTCTGTCACAGCGGGGGGGGGGGGCGTAATGTGATATGAATCGGGGGTCGGGATGGGATATGGGCACAATAAGACCATTTT
Source organism: Glyphotaelius pellucidus (assembly GCA_936435175.1). Taxonomy (NCBI): domain Eukaryota; kingdom Metazoa; phylum Arthropoda; class Insecta; order Trichoptera; family Limnephilidae; genus Glyphotaelius; species Glyphotaelius pellucidus. The sequence goes on along the minus strand of OW386539.1, from coordinate 2,397,950 downwards.
TCACCGAAATAGGGGGAGTACGGATATTATCGGACGCATAGTGTTGTTCATTTGTATTTTGTTGTTATTGCTTCAATATAAACGATTAATGAATTAATCATAAGTGAAAAGGACAGATCTACATGGTACGCTAATTTTAAAAATCAAAAATCATCACTGATTGCCAAAATTTTGATTTTAAAATTACGAAATTTTCGTTTATTATCGGAATTCGACGGGCGGTATCGGACAAATTAGCTTCTTGGTTTAACACTGTATTTTCTTTTGTTTTATAATAAAACGGTTAATAATGATTAAATATAAAAGATTTCAAATAAATCAAGACAATATCTTTATTTAAAAAAAATACAAGCAAGAGAAATACAAGAAAAAGAGTAACAAAGTATTTGTAAGAATTGTCTAATAACGGACATCAAAGGTGGTATCGGACACGAAAGTGGACAGAAAATATTCATGTTTTTTTATTAAAAAAAGGATTATAAAAAAGTGGTAAAACCATGTTCAAACTTTTCATAACACATTATAATAAACTGAAAATAAAAATTATTTCTGGCACAATTCACATTTGTAAAAATGCTGGTAAGATTTAAGACCTGTACTGTAATTTTCATGAGCCCATCCGTCACAACCTTGGCCTTGAATCCAGTCTTCTTTGAAGCTTTCTCCACAGATTATGCAAACTTCCTCTTTGTTATTATCCTTATGTAGATTCATGTTTCAATCCTTACATTCACCCCGGGCCCTTGCTCGCACTTTTTTTTTGAATCTCGGCATTATCTAGAAAAAAATGGAAGAAAAATAGAATGACTTTTTGAAAATAATACTTTTAAATCAACAATAGCAAATCCTATTGTTTTCATAGTTCAATATACTTTCATAATGGTGACCGGACAACTCGGAATGAAACCAACTCAGAACCATCTCAGATAAGTCATTTAGAGTGATAAAATATATATTTTATTTTATATAAATATATATAATTTATATATATATATATAAATTGGATAAATAGGTTACGTTAGGTAAGGGTTATCGGCTAATTTAATTTTTTTTTTCAAAGCTTTTAATGACTTTTCAAGGAGGTGTTGAGTTGACTTTATTCTCGGTTGGCATGGAACCTTTTATAATATATATGTGTATAAAAATATGTTACACTTCATTTGGTGTAGGTATATTAATTTAAATAAATAAATAAAAAATAAGCATTTATTCGTGTGTCCGATATCATCCGTAACGGCCATGTCCGATATTAACCGAACGACGTGGAATTAAAAAAATAACCGCCTACCTGGTATGGAACACAAATTTTAAGACATAAGATCGTCATTTGGTTGCCACTGAAATGTAGTGTACCGTCTTATTTATATAAATGTAATTAAATTAATAACGTACCTTTTATTCGTCTTCGAATAAAGCTGAGGACACAGTATCCGGGGGTCAAAGTTCATTTTTTGGGCACAACACGACACAACCGGCTTTGGCAAGAGCCATGCAAATACTGGGCACCCAGAATTAGCGCGGCAATAATATGAACTAAATTGCATCGCCCTACCCAAACGCCAGTAAGAGAAATAACACTTGTCCGATACCATACGTTGTCCGATAATGTACGTACTCCCCCTACTAGTTAAATGCATTGTTAGGTAAAGCCAAGCCAACATTTTTGTTCTTTATTATTGAAACCAGATACATTTTCGTGGACCCCCACTTACAACTTGTGGACCCCCATTTTTTATCACGCCTACGTGGACCCCCGGCGAGTCTTCCGTGGACCCCTGGGGGTCCACCTTGACCACTTTGGGAATCACTGGTGTAGACCAAAATATAACCTGGAATAGCAAAAAATGCGTTTCCCCAGATTTCAATCAAATAATTTAAATGTGAGTGTACGACTATAATATAAACCTTTTTTAATTTATTTGGCAACAAATATGAAAGCCGGCTAAATACGCTAATTGGGGATGGTTTTTTCTTTAATACCTTTTATACGCTGTTTAAATGTCAAATGCTGATCAATGCGCAGCCCAAGATAATATAATAAAATGGAACAATGAAATTATTAACCTAATACATAATGAAGCTTGCATTGATTATAATGAGATCTTGCGTCTCGTAATGCAGAGAAAGACAATAGAGTTCTGGAACGCAGTAAACAAAGTCTTCATGATAGCCAACGTCCTTTGAACGGACAGGGCACGAGAAGAAGAAGAATATAATGAATTTATAATATTACAATATATACATATTGTAATATTATAAATAAGCGGGTGTGTCAAAAATTTTGGCGACAACCTTCCAAGATGTCACCTGACAGACGCCCGGCGGGCTCTAGCGGCGTTACTTCGAAGCTCATCTGAGGTTCACATGCAAAACGACAATAAAATGTGATGTGCCGCTTGGTCCAAAGGAAATTATTAAACGATTAATTAAAAATTAGCATACTACAAATGGGATGGTACTTTTTAACAATACATATTTTCGTATAAGTTGTTTACTTGTCCCGTACGAGCTCGTACGAGTCTACGTAGGAATGCAGTCCCAATTCGAAATGGCGGCAGAGCAAACAAAGTAATGAAAACGAAAGTGCGAAACCCGTTTACAGGCGCCTAGATAATAATACGGCGCCCAGATTTCAAGGATAATAAACGGAAACAAGGCTGCTAGGAGATTATCAGGAGGATTTTTTCAGGATATTTTGATAGATCGTAGATTAATCTTTTACGGGGGGGTAAGGTTTAAAGGCTAAAAAAAGGCATGTTTTCATGATTTTTTTTTTGGAGATGTGAATAATGTTGGTTTAATTACACGTTATAGTATGACATCTGAAGTATCTTCGAAAAAAATTTTAATTAAAAATATCAATAAATATGTAAGTGAGAGCGAATCTCCGATGGCACTTTGAAAATGAAGTGAACATCAAGTCGAAATGTGTTTAAAAGGTGATACGTTTTCCTAGATAGTGACGAAGCGTTTTTTTTTTGCAGCATGTTGAAGTCAAAAATGCAATTTTTGCTAAAATTTTCAGTGAATTTGTTACTATAAAATGAAAAAAATGGTAAAAAAAAAACTCTTCGTCACTACCTGTTGATTTATGTGTAGAAATAGTGTACAAAATTTCAAAATGATCGGTTAAGTAAATTTTGAGTTATGATGTTCACGAACTTAAAAATTTTTTTTGCGAGAAAATCGATTTAAAGTTTTTTTTTTTACTCGAAATATACTTTAATCGAGCAAGAGGACCGGTCGCTTGAAACGCTGTACCTTCGTTAGTTTTACTCCGATTTACTTGAAGTTTTGACACAATATTCTCGACATATTCCCCCCCCCCCCCCCCCCCCCCCATTAACGAAAGAATCTTTGGACCCGCATACGTTTTAAAAGTAAATGGATCACGCGGAATCAAAACGAATCATTAACTCAATATTTAATTCGCCGTGAGACCACCGTAAGATTCGATTGAAGACTGTGAAGGACTGGATATCTTGAAATAATGCCAATTAATACCGCCGCTACGGGAACCATTTATTGGATAACCAACATCCCTACCGTAGGTCATCCAAGTGTTTCGATACGTTAGATGGGTGAAGTTTGTGTGGGTCTTTGCGGCGGATGCGTTTGCCCACCTACTTACTACATGGCGGGCCAAATCGGGAGAGGCTGGTTGAGGAAGTCTTTTTGACCTCTCCAGCCGGATTCTCTCGATCCATCGCTTTGTACCGCAGTGGGAGGAATGGATTCATATATCCGTCACTCCTGGACACACTGTGACCACTGACACCCCTAGTACCCTTTTCCTTCCCAGAACTTCCTCTCGTTCTTTTCCTAAAAAGCCTTCCACACAGCAACCCTAAAAATGAACAGGCACTGAGGGGAATTATTTTTCTCAAGGTCTCCTGTGTGAAGCTAGTGTAAAAAAAAATAAAAACCCGTGATTTTTCATGGGGGAGGTTTCTGTAAATCTTGGCGGCGGATGCGTTTGCTTGGTGGGTGAGGTTTGTGTGGGTCTTTGCGGCAGATGCGTTTGCCCGCCTACTGCATGGCGGGCCAGATCGGGGGAGACTGTTTGAGGAGTCTTTTTTTTACCTCTCCAGTCAGACTCTCTCGACCCATCGCCTTGCACGCCAGATCGGGGGAGACTGTTTGAGGAGTCCTTTTTTCACCTCTCCAGCCGGACTCTCTCGACTCATCGCCTTGCACCGCCGTGGGAGGATTGAATTCATACGTCCGTCACTCCTGGACACACTGACCCCAAGATTCCTACCCACCCCTCATACCTTTTTCCTTCTCAGAACTTCCTCTCCATCCCTTCCCCAAAAATACCCACCAAACAGCTTCCCCAAAGACGGCATATGCACTGAGTAAAATAGTTTTCCATAGGGCCTCCTGTCTGGAGCTAATGTGAAAAAAAAGATGAAAGGACACCAAAAATTTTTGGATAACCAAGTGGATGCCTGTAGAAGCAAAGCAGAGGCAGACCGAGGAAGAGGTGGTTTCTGATGGATAGACCTGTGTGGGAAAGGACTGGCGCGAAGTGAAAGAAGGGTAGGTCTGAAAGGATTGGAGGCGAAAGGCGAGGGACCGCAGCCAGTTGACAGCAATTTTGGAAGAGGTCAAATCTCAATGTATGAGAGATCTGAAAATCTCTTTATGAGTAATTACACTCAGCTCAGCTCAGCAGCTCACCTTAAAAAAGAAATAAGGTCGCCGAGAAATTTGACCATTAGGTATTATACCAAACTGTTGCCGTCACTGTCGCCCTTATTCCCACGAATACTGAGCGAAAGAGGGAACCGCACCTCAGGCTGATAATACCTAAATAAAATCATCAAAATCGAGGTCTTTTATTCCCCATTTTTCTCCTCCAAAACTGGACCCATTTTTCTCCTCCAAAACTGGACCCATTTTTCTCCTCCAAAACTGGACCCATCTTTCTCCTCCAAAACTGGACCTATTTTAAAGATTTTTTTACTAACTGTAGCAGAAGAAAACTCTTTTGTGTATCTTTTACTTTAAAAAAATATACATTAGTACCCTTTACACACAGAGTTCGGAGCGGGACGTGCCCCGCGCCACTTCAGGCCGCCGCGCAGAAAAGTCTCACAGTGAACTGCGCTGTAAACCGTTATCTTACTTTCGGTCTTTACTTTTCTGCGCGACGGCCTGAAGTGGCGCGGGGCACGTCCCGCTCCGAACTCTGTGTGTAAAGGGTACTATTGTCTAGCTTGTGTAATGAACGTCTGTTGATGGCTTTAGATAAATTTAACGATTTTTGGGGGGTACTAACTCCAATGAGAAGTAACTTACCAAAAAAGCACGACAATTACCGACACGCTAGTGGTCGATATCTACATAAAATATATTGAATTTAAAAAAGCATTCCAGTAGTGTCAAAATCCAGATTGGAAATTGATCAATACGTTTGTACGCACAAAACGCCACCCGGTTTCCTCTTAATGCTGGACATAAAGGGACTTTATAGGTTTGTTAGACCATGCTTTCCAAAAGCTTGAAAACTACGAGTATGTGTGGTGCCTTAGTTTTTCATCGGTATACCCGCGCTTATTAAATACTAGCTTTTACCCGCGGCTTCGCTCGCATGTCATTAGGGGGGAATTACTGTAGCGCTTGCATTTAACAATTATCCCCCCCTACACCCCCCCCTCCTCCCTCCCCTCCACCGCCCCTACCCCCTTCCGCATTCCATACATTCCCGGTACATTCAGTTTTCAAACAGCTCGCATGCCACCTAAATTTCATAATGCCAGAGCTCACCAGTAGGTAAAAAAACAAGAATTATCCAATTTGGTGCAGTCGTTCGGGTATTGTGCACGTACAAACATTTCCAAGATTCGGTTTTATTCATATACTTAGATAGACTTTAACTATATCGCCAGAAATAAAATTTACCGCAAATATATCAACATCGTTTCCACGGCAACGATTTGTTTTCTGACGTTAGCAATAACTCGCTTTTGTTAGCGACAGAAAACGTATAATAAATACAAGTTATTAATATGTATAATTTCATAACACCAGAGCTTACCATTATATACAGCCTAAATTACTCGCATATAATGTAGCTTTCTATAGTTGATATTTTTTTATTTTAAATCGGCTTATTGGTTTATGCGTGAAAGCGTAACAAACAAACACGCGCAGTTTCGCATTTATACTATTAGTAAGATAAGATAACCGCGGTATCGCTTTATTAAACACTCATTTCGATTGTCGGTGCATGGATGCATGAGTGCAATGGTGAAGTGATTGCATATTCCTGCGTAATGCGATAAATTATTCAAGTTCAACGAACTTTTTTTTTTCAAAATTGAAACTGACAAGTGTACACAGACGTACCAAAAAAAATTATTTGAATTAAGTATTTCTTTTATTTAAATTTTTGACAGATGTTGTAATTTTTCCAGTTTACTAACATTCGAAGGTAACATTGTTCTTTTGAAATCCTGAGATGAATATTGTTTATACATACCTTCAGCTTCACAAATCCTATAATTGCAAAAACCCGTGATTTTTCATGGTTAAGCACTGGTATTATCACGGAAACCAAAACAATTCACTTTGAAGAAACCCAATGAAAATATTTAGACAGCCTAAAGATAAAAAAAACATGGCATTTTTACTTACTCTAGCCACCTATAAATTTAATTGATAATTATTATGATTTCAAAAATTATGCGTTTCGCAGATCAGCGTTTTTGACATTCATTGAAAATTTTCTCTTCATCATCATCACTATTGGCTCTACAACCCCTAGTGGGTCTTGGCCTCCTCAAGAGTCTACCTCCACTCATCTCAGTTTTGTGCCAGCTCTTTCCAGTTTAAAGCTCCAAGGTAGATATGACTTTCAGAACGTTGTCTCGCTCCATCTTAATCTTGACCTTTCCAGGCTCCTCCACCCTATCTGTCTTGAGTTCAGCAGGGACTTTTGGTGCTTGATGCTCGGTCATTCTTGATAATTATTATACCGAAAATTTTCTCAATATAATAATAATAATTAAGAATTAAAATAAAATAAATATAAAGTTGTAGCGCCCGGTATTTTGTCCGACGCACAGATCCGAATATTTTCTCCCTGACACGCATAGCTCAGCAACTATCGCCTCGCTGCCCGGCCGAAAGGACACCCCATCGGCCCGAGCTACCCCCACACTCCGTCGCCAGCCGACCACTGCAGGCCCACCTAGCGCTAAGGGGTATACAAGGGCGTGCTGACCTATAACACAGGGACACTGCTAACACAGGGACATCCCTAGCATGGCGGATGAATTAACACAATTTTTTTTGTTCATTGTATAAACTTCTTTTAATAAATAAATAAATAAAATATCATGTCAGGGTAGTCGGATTCCTGGTAGAACTAAGCAATAGCATCTTAGTGGTCAGTGCTAAGTCACCAAACCAATATCAAGTCGAGAGAATCCTCTGGGTCCTCCTTGGGAATTAAAGTAACAGTGTCCTAGGGGACATTACTTGCAGTGCATCTTTTGCCCAACTAAGAGACCGCGGGTCCTATGTTGGAATGGGAGTGAGAGGACAATCGTGAACTTTCTTTGAAAACTCTCAGTGATTTTATTTTGTTCTAAACTGTTCTGTACTCTTTACTAAAATTATAAGTTGTGAACCCTACATAAGTTAAATAAAATTGACATTGTAAAAATCGACTATTTACTTATATTAATACCCGCCACAAAGTTTAATATCCTCAACAACAATACAGTAGTTGTACTAGTGTTGTTAGTGCTTAATATATTATAATATTATGTGCATAAACCTTTCTAAAAATAATTACAGTAATTTGTCTAGTTCTTATAATACAGGTACATAAATTCGATGGTGGGTGTACCTACTTATATTCTAAATAATATTTAAACCTATAATTATTATTGGCATTTTTTAATGTACCTATTGGCATGTTTAAGTGTTTTTTTTACAATATAAAAAACAATATTATTGCATTATTTTTCTAATAATTGCCGGTCAGGACACTGCGATATTAAATGCATTATTTTTTAAGTGGTAACGAAAATAGTGATTATTTCCGGGATGAATTCGTTAAAAATATTTTTTAACGAAAGTTTCGCAAAAGAATTTTTCAAGGAAGACAGAATGGGTGCGTGCACGCCCGGTATGTGTTCCAGAAATGTGTGTGCCCAGGATGTGTGTGCTCGGATATGTGTGCCAGGATGTAAGTATCCAGGACGTGTGTATACGGCGGGAAGTGTGCCCGAGACGTGTGTACCCAGAATGCCCAGAAGGAAGTGTACCCGGGATGTGTGTACCTAGCATGCCCAGAGGGGAGTGTACCCGGGATGTGTGTACCTAACATTCCCAGAGGGAAGTATGCCCGGGATGTGTGTACCCGGGATGTGTGTGCCCGAAGGAATGTGTGCTCTGAATGTGTGTACGTGAAGGGAAGTGTGACCTGGATGTATGTATCCGGAGGGAGATGTGCCCGGGACGTGTGTACCCGGAGGAGGTGTAGTTGTGGAGGATGTAGGATGTAGTTGTGGGGAGGTGTAGTTGTGGAGCTGGAGTTAGGGAGGGGGTGTCTGAGGGGTAGAGATGGGTGTGCTTGGGGTTTGTAGTCCGGGTATGTGCCCGGGGAGCATGCTAGAGAGGTGTGTCCTGGTGAGTAAATCCGGAAGGTTACGGGTACGATGTGTCCGGGAGGGGTATGTGCCCAGGGGGGAGGGGTTTGCAGACGGTCGGTTAGTTCCGGGGGGGTATGTTCCTGACATTGTAACATTAAATTTGTCAAGGGTGAGGTGGTCAAATGGTGGTCTCCCTGTGGTTAGATCGATCATTGTTTTAATGTACATATTTTTTAATTTCACTGTAAGGAAAACGTGATCGAACAATCCGTAAAAACCTTTACAAGAGCCAAGTGAAAATAGTTTATTTTCATTACCATGTTAATTTATTATTTCTTATTATTGTGTAATGTTCTTGATAGAATTTTCAAATATAGTTCAAGAGTCCAATGAGAATCTGAAAAGAGTTATGTTGGAAACTGCCTAGGTACCTGGATAATGAGACACTTGAGATTCTGACCACCTGACCATCATAGAAATGATAAATAATGTCATCTCTCACAGCCTTTGAGATAATGAATGCGAAACTAGGGGTGTGACGGTCGCGGCGTGCCCTCGGAATATTCCCGCTTGAATTCCTTCTTGGCGGGAAAACAATTATCTTAAAGAATGCAAACTTCTTATTGTGATCTTCGACACTAACATTACTGACAGCTCTCCCAAGGCTAACCTTTGCGCAATATCAAGAACCAGCTAGGTACCTATTTACAACTCGTTAGTTGGCGTGGTCAGGGCGAGTTAAAATACTAAAACAATGATAATATAATATGGCAAAACAACAATATTTGGTAGAACGGAGATAGCGTCGAAGCTTGGCGCCAGGAGGTCATGGAAAAACATTAATAACAACAGTGCGCAAAGGACAGTGATATTGATTACCGCGCGCAACGCTCAATTACCTATTGGTTTCATTAACGCTCGTATCTTGTATCAAATGGTCAGAAAACTTCCGCGGTGGAATGATAAGACAGACCAATACATGCTTTCAGCTTCTAGCTGCCGGTCAGCAGTCGGCAGTTAGCGGTAGCAGAAGAAGTGATGTCATGGTGACATCACTAATTAGCTAGTCCTCTTGCCTCCGCCTCCCGCTTCCCGCCTGCCACACTGCCACCGACCGCCGCGCTCCTGCGACCTTGAAAGCCAGGTTCGCCAAGCAACAAGTATGCAAATATCCTTGCCCCGCGTGTCCCCGCCTCCGCCACTGCCGCTCATCATCGATCCAACTCATTTTCGAAACGCAAAATATATCAAACGTTTACCTATGATCTGCAGATCCATTTCGAGCATCTCGAGTCAAGCGGGGAACACGCGCACTGATAAAATTGGCAATAACTAATCGTTATTCAGAAATCAATCCATGTTGACACTTGTTAGAGCCGTAAACACTGGCACTGGCGGGCACACACGGGAATATCCACCCGTTTACAACTTCTCGCAGAAGTTTAGGAATCCGTCAAATAAACAACAGGGATTCGGTCAATTTGTCGGTTAATACGTTAAATAAATGACATTATCGGACAATCGTGTTATTAATCAATTCACTGCGCGGCCAAAGATGTATTCTTTATCAGAGCAACATCTGTTGTGCAAAAACCAGTCGGTGCTTCCATCTGTTCTCGGAGCGCGGAACTTGTTTGTAGCTCGACTCAGAAATACGGTATTACTTACTGCAACGCCACCGCGGGAAACTCAAAGAGAAACCCCGCCTAGAGATGTTATTTCTGAATATTTTTTTTAAATTACAAATCCCTTTTTTCTGGCTTCAACATTTTAATTTTTGTTGTCTACTTTGTACTTTTTGAATGAGATCCCCACAATATAGATCATGCAATTCTATCTATCTACGGTTTTGTATATTTCCTACCTTCACGTAGGTGTAAATAGGTACCCAATTTCCCACGTTTCACCTACTTTTGTTGCTCATCATCACAACTTTTATTTCATTTCTACAATCATTGTTAATTGATAACCAGGGTTTTAAGGGATGTACCTGACCTACCAATGATTCTTGACATTATTTGCAATAAATTAAAATTAAATTTTACTCTCCAATACCTACTGATTTTTTAATGTTTTTAGTTGAAAAAAAAATACATCAAAAAGATCAAAATTTCGTTTCCATTTTTTACTCCAAATAACGTCAGGAATCAGGAATCACTGGTTAAAGTTAGTCAAGTATGTTCCTTAACACCCTGTATATTGAAAATGACCCTTTAGAAAACGGGATTATGTGGAAATGTTAAGAGTTTTCTATTGGCACACAATGAATTGATTAAAACGATCTGGCTAGACGAAAATTAGAATGGAATTTCTATTTTTTAATGAGAATTTAAAAAAGGGATAACCAGAAAACCCGAAATGGTGTAAGTCTAATTCCTAATATAATTCCAGGACTGAAACACGACATAACACAGTGAATGAAATCAGACTTTGTAATTGGTAATTAGACCAACCATCTTTATGTTCATTATTTTAATAGTTGCACTTAGTTGATATTGAGATAAAAGATGTGTTCTATAATATGGTGAGCCGACAGTTGATCCTCCGTCAATTGCCCCCCCCCCCCCCCCCCCCCCCCCCCCCCCCGGGAAATGTTTTATTGTAAAATTATAATTTTTTGTGCATTATTTACCCAATTTCAAACGTAAAATCGACTTCAAAAACACCCTTAGTAATAAGTTGGCATGAATCTCAAACAAATTTATATTCACTGTCGATTTTTTTGTACTTATGCGCTGATATTCACAGTATAAAAACAAGTTGATTTTCCCTTGATGCATTTGAATGAAAATATGTTTTATACTTTGTTATTCAGCGATACATCCTCTCTGCACATCTCTTAGGGATTATTCACTCAGTTATATTTTGTGTAATTAGTTATACCGTATTTTCTCTAAACCGACTGCATATTGTATATAATTATGCCGGGATCATCTGTTATGAAACCGTTCTTTATTTTGATTTTAAAAAATATTGGATTTGAGTTTCTGGAATATATTTAACATTTTTGAATATATTTCGATTTTAATAATTAATTTGCAGAACTTCTTAAACTTATGAATGCCCAATATTGTTATCGTATCCTAATTGGATATGTTGTAAGGTTGAAGGTATTGAGGTAGGAAAAAGTATTAAAAAGTACCTCGCCATTCAAATCTAGTCACCAAGCAAGGCTAAAAGCTGTTTCAAACAACGTTTCGTATCTGAATGGTGATTATTCACCAGAGCGATACTGAAAGTAGCTCCTCCTCTAGTGGGTTATTATGATTATTTATTGAAATTTTGTTTATTATTACATATATGTTTTAAATTAATAAATATCCAAGATTTTCTTTTCAAATTTTACGCTTTTCCTAAAAAATTGACCTGAATTTCAGGAAGGCCATTTAAAAATCGATTTTTCGTGATTATGGAGGCAACTTTTTTGTTATTATCAAAAATGTAGTACTATCTACTGGAATACTATAATCAATATGTATTTTAAAATAAAGTACTACAATTTGCGTGCCGCTAAAACTCGGAAACGAGTCCCGGTACGACCAAGGGAGTTATATATGTGGTAGCCCTCTATCCCCCATCAATGAAGAAGGTTCCCGTTTTTACCCGAAGGGCGTGCTTTTGAAGATATAAGGGCTGGAAGTTTCGCCCTCTAGAAATTTCTAGAAGAGTCCCGAACTTTCGAGAGTATTCGAGAGCATTTACGAAGATCCCGGAACATTCTTAAATGTTGTGGAATGTTGAGAATAGTTTGGAACGTTCGGCAACATCCCGGAACATACCAGATCATTGAGGAACATTCTAGAACGCTCTCGAATGTTGTGGAATGTCCTAGAACATTGTGGACCATTCGTTTTTTGGTTGGACATTTCAATTTATGCAGACAAATTTGTTTTCCAACGTAGATCCGCCATTTGTAATTTAAATTTACCCCCATCAAAATGTTTTAGGGTTCTTCTTTTTACATAACTTTTAACACTCTTGTCACATTTTGTTTTTACTACAAACGAATTCTCTCTGGATCTCAGAGGGGAAATTGTAGTAAAGGGGTAAGGAGGCCTAAAATGCCTATTGGGGGTGACAAACACGAGCTGCGTGTTTCGCATTTCGAATGACAACCCACGTGACAGAATTAACGTACGATATAAAAGTTGTAGGAGACAAGTTTTTGAGATTTTTAAAAATATTTTATTAAATATCATTAAAAATAATAATCACTGTTGCTTGATAGTTTATAACTTTTGGAGTTTAAAAATATTTTTATGTTGTCATATCAGTTTTTTGTAACATTATAGAATGTGTGCAAGTTGAGGTGGCAGAAGAAAACTGTGATTTGTATGAAATACCCTTCTGTCACGAGGAGTTACAACTCTGTAATGTAATTTTTACTACAAAAATATAAGCACATATTTTTTTAAACGCACACGTCGTTACGTTTTTAGTACAGATTTTAATACAGATTTTAAAGTAATTATAAAATAATAATATTAGTAATTATGTTGAATTGTTCTCCACTAACTGGTGGGGACAACTCTATGTAGGTTAAAAAGAAGAACGACCCTTTAATAATATTTTTTTATTTATTTTATATTTCAACATATTTAGTTACCTACATTATTGAGCAAAATTATTTTCTTAGATAATTTTCAGTAACTCACCAATAATTGCCAAAGTTGTCTCTAAAATAATGAAAAATTGATTTCTTTAGTGGTCCGTTCCTAATTTAAAAAAAAACTTCCTAATTTAAATATAATAATAATAATAATAATAAGTTATTTATTTCAGCCGAACAGAGCGGTGGGTGCAATACTCTGTCAGCCATATAAAAGTATACATTACATACTATATGAAAAAGAAAAAATAAATTAATAAAAAAAGATTTGAAAAGAAATATATATACACATATTTAGTACTCGTATATCTACTACGGGGGCTTCAGATGAATTCTCCATGTTTGGTGAAGAGGCGCGCCCTGCCACTGGGCCACGGCCAGGACGAGAGTGTTCTCCGACCTTTGGTAGCGCTGTCTCACCCCGGCTATTCTGTGGCGCATCAAAGCGGCGAACCCATGTACCCTTCCTTCTGCGAACATCTGCGAGGCACTGCATCGCCAAGGTAGGCCGAATAGCGCCCTATATGCGTTATTGTATTGTACTCGAAGTGTGTTCATGACGCCTTGTGAGTATCTTGTCCTTGTATATATATATATATATTATATGTATTTTATGTATTATATGTATTATATATATTATATGTCCTTGTATATATATATATATATATATTATACATTTGTATAATATATATATATATATTAAACAAATGTATACTTATTACAGTGACTAAATAAAATAACCTTGAGAGGAGAGAGGACTTGGTATACCAATAAAACATTCTGTCCAAACGGTTGTACAAAAATGGCGGCACAAGTTGTACCCAATATTCATTAATTTTCACATGAACTGAATAATTAACCATGGAAACGGTCCGGCGCACAGTGAATCATTCCATACAAGCTAGACTGAAGAAACTCTAAAACATCCATCAAAGAAATTTAATTTTTATAACTATCTTAATTACCTTATGTATAAATTTCTTACAAAATTATTTATTTATGCGCATTTTTGGTCATATAGATACCTACAGTATTTATAAGTTATCGGAAAAATACATATTTTAGGATTAAATTAAGCCCACTTCTGCTTTTCATCTGTTTTCCACCACTTATACCGAGCTTTTCAAGTTCAAAAAATATACTTAAAATATTATTATACATTTCCTGAAGCCTTTCTTTCTTCGGCAAACTCCTCCATACAGGGCCGTATTTATTTTATTTACGAGTTGTAGAAACGACCCGTTCTCATGTGACAAATTTCAACAGTATACATATGTTGGGCGCATGTTTGGCGTGTTTCCCAATTATGCACCGGGGCCGAGGGGATCAATGACGCTAGTTCGTCGGAGCATCTTCCATTGTAATAATAAGAATAAGTAAAACATTCCCACCTGACGCCTGTACTCTAAAGGTTGCAATCCGTTTGCTAAGATAGAATAATCAAAAGGACACTTAGTCACTTAGAGTTACACTAAGCATATCAATAGAGGACCTGTTCGGAAGATTGCTTCCGTTGAAGATTTTTTGTTGAAATTTTCATTTCGATCTCTTTTAGACGTAATCAGAAATGATTGGGTCTTTGAAACATTAAATTCGACGAGATTATTCTTACCCCAGGATAAAACACTCCCTTCCAGAGGTAACTGTCCATTCTTCGCTTCAAAGCTCTCCGAGCATGGAGTTTGTGTGCCCTTTGGGGATTTGTCAAACAAAAAGCTATCATGGACTGTACTGTCATCCGCATAACAATGAATCGGTGCACACGACAAGAGGTCTTTGATGTGCAACAAAAACAAAGTCGGAAACAGAACCTATCCTTGTGGGACGCCAGCATTGATCGATATGAGGAAGATGTGAAACCATCAGCAACCGCCTGAATCAACCTTTTTCTCAAAAAGTCGGCAATCCACGTACACAACGATGCGGGAAGTCCGTAAGAAGGCAGTTTGTTGACAAGTCCTCGATGCCAAATTTATTTTACGCCTATATTATTTTTTTTACCCGTTCAAAGGTCTTGGAAATGTCCAGTGTAACCATTTGGGTCTCACCGAAACGTTCCAGGCACCGCCCTCAAACATGCGTCGCATACGCGAGAATCCGTATTGACAGTCGTTAATAATTTTGCTCTTCTCGAGGTATGTGAGCAGTTTGTCGTTGATCACGATCACATGTCGTTGATCACATGTCGGTGATCACTTTGGATAAATGTGATCGCTACAGGACGGCAGTTGGCCGGGTTGGAGCGGTCACCCATGGAATAGGGTGAACAATCGCTTTTTTCCAGCCAGAGAGCGCAAAGCCATAGGGGACATTTCAAAAAGCTTCGTCAAAATTGGAGCTATTTCTGCAGCGCACCTCTGCAATACCAAATGAGGTATCCCGTCATGCCCGCTAGCTTTATTAATATCAATCCCCCGTAAGACTTCAAGTACCTACAACCCGATGCCGGATCCTCGGCTTTTTCATATGAAAACCGCATTGAGACGGCGGGATAGTACCTTGATTATCGAGGGTCGAGTTTTCCGCGAACATTTTGCCTAATAAGTTAGTCTTTTCGGCGGCGGTGTCTGCACTGTCTGTGGCTTTGCCGAAATTTCTACCTATTAAGCCCGCAAGCGACCTGTTTGCTCTGCCGCCATGCAGGCAGCCAGCCAACTTTCTGCTGATTTACAGGTCGTGTATTTATAATCCCCTTTTGCTTTCCTTTGTCATTTTATTATACACTGTTCTGTTTTCCGACGTTCGAAACGTAAGGTAGGCTCGGTAAGCTTCGTTTTTTCGTCGGACTGCTTCAGAGCATTATCGATTGAACCACGGCTTTGGGCCCACACCAGTTTCCTTAACAGTGGATTGAATTAACCATCCATCGACTCCATCAAATCCATGACTCCACCATTTTTAGACCACGGGAAAGCATTTAAATATCCTCGCAGACCGAACCAATCTTCTGACCTAATCTATAGTGCCGCATTTTTCTCTTCAGACCCTCGTTTGGCGGTCTGAAGTTTATGGGGATTGACGTCGTCACTAGGCAGTGGTCGGACGATCCTAAGGGCGCTGTGCCTTCGATCTTCACGAGGGTATGGACATCAGGAACTTTTGTAGGCTCCTAAACGACCAGCTGAGTCCGTTGATCCCAAGAACTTCAATCATGGTTCGTTATGAACATTAAAGTCTCCCAGAACCACAAACTCGGTCGTAGGGTAGCGGGACAAGAAGTCATCGCTAGTCTCGCTCAAATGTTTAAATAGTTCGGATGTGTCTAATTCGCTAAGTTTCGGTGAGCGTTATAGACACCTTTATATAACCCTTTGGACAGAATGCTCAGTACGTATTTTAATCGGAATGCCAAGTCATTCTCTTAGGTATTTTGTTCAGTCATTGATTTTTCCGTACTAGATATTTTCTACACCCTTAAAAAAAAGTAAATGGGGTAGAATTCTGGGAAAGAAAAGTGTTTAAGGGGTGGGTAGGAATCTGGGGTTCAGTGGGTCCTGGTCATCCGCCTCCAAGACCACCCATCACCCCATGAACCCATCGATTTCTAACATCGAGAGATTAATTCTCA
Organism: Glyphotaelius pellucidus; assembly: GCA_936435175.1. Classification (NCBI taxonomy): domain Eukaryota; kingdom Metazoa; phylum Arthropoda; class Insecta; order Trichoptera; family Limnephilidae; genus Glyphotaelius; species Glyphotaelius pellucidus. The sequence continues at coordinate 2,381,164 of OW386539.1, read as the reverse complement.
GATATTTGTTTCGGAGGTTTCATAACAACTGAGGATAGCGAAAAATCAACACACTTTTGAAAAGAGATTAAAAAAACTAGCATATACTTGACCAATTTTTTTTCATGACACCACTTTTCAAGTGTTTTGTTGTTTCCAGTTTCGGAAAACGATAAAAAAAAACGATTTCGCCATCACTATTATTATTATCTATGATCGTATTCATATTTACTATTTTGTCTATGGGTTTTCATAATGTACGCGGTTTTGTCAAATTTGACAATCAAAAACAAATAACAATAATATCGAATTTCATATAAAATCTGAATGTGTTGTTTGATTCGTGGGGATTGGTTTATTTATGAATTCGTATCTCATGATTCTTTCGGTGGTTACCTTCCCCCTTATTTTTTTTTTCATTCTCTGTCTTTTTCTCGTGATTCACCATCGAATAACGTCCAGAACAAGCATTGGCATATCACAAGCGCTGCGCTGGCTTCTGTAACTATTCGTGACGTTCCGTTCTGTGCTAAAAGAATTCCCTCAGCACGTCTCTGACATACCAATCATTACAATGGATCTTATACAACAATCACTTAGGTAAAAGCTATTCATAAGTATAAATAATGTATCTTATTTATTTTCATCGTGTCATTTTCTGACGCAACACATTTCTGGCCATAAGTTTAAAACAGGAGGAGAAATTAATGGAAGAGCATACTCAGTATGATGGCCTCTCGTCAGCAGTTATCGCTGCATTTTAAAGGCACATCTTATTTGAGCATAGGTGTGGAAATTCAACATGTTGATTTATGTAAAATCAGTATTGTGATAATATATTACTAATGTTGTCTATTCTCTCAGGGAACTGGCGCTGGAAGGTTTGGTGCTTGAGGCAAATGAAGTCAAGGGGGAAGCGAGAGCAAATGAAGTCACTGACGACCCAGCACATGAGGTAGGAATAAACACATCTCCGAGCAAGACCCTTGACACAGGCTGTAATTTCAATGAGGACAGCAAGCACCATCTCGTCGTGTACGGAGCACTGAGACCCCGAGAGAGAACAGATCTTTTAGATATGCACCCGGGACATTTGAAGTTTAATGAGCTTATCAAGGATATGACTTCTGTTGTTGTACCAGGCCTGAACGTGGAGGGCGTCATGGGGGCTATCGAAGGCATACATTTCCCCGGTAAAGCTCCTTCAGAGGATGGCTCGAATCCATTAGCGAACAGCCTGGTCTGGGTGCACTATGCCATGTTCCTGGAAGGAGAGACATTGCCTTTTGACAACTCGTTGACCCGACTGCAAGGCAAGCCAGCCCGGATGAAGGCCTCCGAGAGTGAGATCATCCCTGGGATGGCCGCGGCCCTGCGCTGGCTGAAGGTGGGTCAGAGAGGGAGGTTCATCCTCGCTCCCCAAGCTCTGTTTGGGGACGTGGGGCTGTACCCCATCATCCCCGCCGACGCCAGTGTGCTTCTGCTCCTCCACTCCATCAGCTACCTGGACGCTGGGGCTATCGTTCGATACGATGATCTCGACGCTGAGAGTAAAAAAGATTTTAATATTGTCAAACCGTTTATTGAAAGCATCAACAATGTAGCGAAAGACTACTTTGCTTCTAAGAAAATTACTTATTCTTATCAGACATACGAGAAGTCCATTAAAATACTTCAGTGTTGCGCGCCTGATAAATACACTCAGGAAGCCATCAAAGCTTTGAAAGCCAAGACATTTGTGAACCTGGCCGTATGCATGGACTTGTTGGGCAATTCCAGAGATGCCATATTCTACCTGGACGAAGCATCCGTGTTGGAAGACTTCTTAAGCAACTGCAAAGCTCTTTTCCTCAGAGGACGTTCTCACCTGAAACTTGCGGAATACGAAGAGGCCAAGGAATATCTGTTGGCTGCCTTTCTTATGGAGCCATTCAACGAAGAAATAGGAGCTGAACTTGAAAAACTGGATGAATTATTAGGAGGATGGGGCAAGATAGAAACAGACATAGGAAAGAACATGGCTAACCGAGTGGGTAGCGAAGATCCAAGCTTTATTCAGTCGAGGGAACAATTCTTAAGTGCTGAAGATAGGATAAAAGTAGAAGAGGCTTGTGATTACATGATTGTAAATAATATAACCAAATTTGAAGTAGGGGGTAGCTTGCTAAAGAATGAAATTGAAATACTTGAAGAGATTTTGAAAAACAAGTGTGGACTCGAATTAACAAAGCCTGCGAAGTAATTAACTGAGTTACGTGTCATAAATCACATAACGGAGTTTCACTGCTGCGAGTGCCAAAATTGTGATAAAACGTGTTGAACATGATTCACTCCAATGTGTACAATACATTCCTTTTATTATTTTTATATAAACTCCATACAGAAGGAGGGAATCTCGGGGTCTTATGTGTGATGGAATAAATAAAACTGGCAAGTCATTCACAGCGAACCTGTTGAGCTAAAGATAATTTTTCATCTGACAAAACCTTGTACATGATGTTGGGTATAGTACACATTTGGCATGTCTTCATCAATGACCCTTATTATCAATCCTCACCAAAGCTTTAGCAGACTTGGTGGATGAGTGACAATGTAATTTTATGTGGCTATTATATAGTTCACAATATTAGCTGTGAGTCAGACAAAGCGAGCCGGCTGGCAACAATCTGGTCAAATAATTATATTATAAGCAGGTGATGAGTAATGTAACTACTGTCCTATGTCAAAAAGAAGCCGCATTAACTGTTTAAAAATACTGTGTATTTAATAATATTACACATTATGTATTATCATATTTTATTTGTTACAATTTTTTCATTTTGCTATTAAAATACCAAAAATTCATGAGTTTTTATGTTCTGTCCTCTAAGGAACGCCTACTTGTTAGTCTCCTACTGTCTCCCTCCAGTCCCTTATGACCGAAGAAGTGGTATTCACCTCAACACTGTTATTTTGATTAGGATCAACTAAATCACATCGTAGCATCATCAAAGTGAAATTAGCTTCACTGTTTAGAATTTAAATGTCTGCTTGAGGAGTTTGCAGAATACTCAATTGCCAAGTGTAAGCTTGTATGAGAAATGGACCCACACACAAGGGACCGGTCTGTACAAAAGAGTTCAGGTTTTTTGAGTCCCCTCTATGCATTTTATTTTATACACAATAATATTGATTTCAACTAAAATTATTAGGAAAGGTCCACTTGAGCGATTTTTGGCATATTATGGCAGTTTTGAAAAATAACTCGATCACTTGCTATAATGTGCCAAATTTATCCACCTTTCATAAAACATTTATTAAAATTTTTTCAAACCTTCTCACTATCTACAGTTTTCTTTATTAGAAAGCTGATATTATACTTTCCCATTTTGTCAATACATGTCTCAAATCCTCTTCCTGTGGCCGATTCTATGTGTCTAAATTTAAATATTGTTTATAACTTTTGAAGGTTATTCCCATCAATGTAATACATCATTGAAGAAGAAGATAACACTAGTAATCTAAACAAAAATATGAAAGAGAACAAGACACAGAAAAATAAAAAGATAACGGTCGCAACTGAGACACGAACCCAGAATCTCTCGTCTTACCTTGGGATGAGCGCCTTCAAACCAGTCACGGCCAAAAATATTTTCATTATTTGTTTTTGGGGTGTTGCCGTGTTGCGCTACCTCCTTTAGCCAACTTTTCAGACACTGTGACGAAAACGAAAAAAAGTGTGAATTCTTCGCTGATTCATGTCTTACATTGTGGCTGTGTAAAATTATTTATTGAACTAAATAAAACCGAATAAATTGAACTAAATTTATTGAAATAAATATTATTCTTAATTGATTTGTTGACAGTGAATGTATTTTTCTAATGTAATACCAGTTCTTTGTGGTAAATCTATTAAATATCATAATTCAGTGCATTCAATTTTGACAATCCATAAATAAACCAAACCCCACACCCATGTCCCAAATTCTATAAAACATTTTTTTTTCATACAAAACTTTCGAACGTCTGTTTACGTTAAAAAAATGGAGTCTTTTAATACATATATTATTTGTATCTATGATTATCAAGTAGGCCTTAGACAACATAAAGAAATAGAACATACAACAATACTACAAAGTGACAGCTGTTTGTTTTTGTTTGCGCCCGCATAATTAATGAAAAAATAAAGTGTATCAACTATTACCTCTCAATACAAGTTATTATTTATAGAGGGACAAAGATCCTCCATCTTTTGCCATTTCTCTTGAGAATTAACAGGCTGAAAGTGTGTCTCTTAGAGTTCTAATTACAAAGTTTACAAAAGTGCACAAATCTTATCTTTGAGTTTAAAGTGATAAAACAAGTGACTTTCAAATCATTTGAGTGATCAAATCATTGTTTTAAAAATACTGACTGTTTGATTAACAATTTAAAAATAAATAAATAAAATAATTTACAAATAAATTAATATACCCCATCTGGCGATTAACATTAACTTTTAACAGTCGTCTATCATACTGTTATCGCAAAATAAGACTTTGACAACAGATGTCACTACAGTTCATAAACATACAAATAAAAATAATTTGAAAAAAATAAAAATTAATACACAATCTCCTTAATAAAATATTGTTTATAAGAAACACAATTTGGACTAACCGGTCAAAACAAGTGAACCAACTTAGTTACATATATTTAAAAATTGACTACTTATATTAAATTTAAACAAGAATATGAAGCCGTGCACGCGAAATACAGCACGCAGTGGGTCTCCGGCTGCAACTTCAGCAGCGTCGTCGCAGATGGTACCGGCTAGTTCTCTGGCTGAAATTATGGAGAAGCTAAACAAAATCGATGTAGAGCTCACTCGCATTAAACCAATGTGGGGTGAGATATCTGATATAAAGAAGAGCCTCGAGTTCGCGCTAGCTGCCATGTCCGATACGGAAAAGAGGGTAGAGGCGGTTGAGAAGAGACTGGAGACTGTCGACCAGTTAGTTTCGGAGGTGGCATCTATTAAGAAGAGCATGGACATCTTCAGGTATGAACTGGACGAGCGGGATCAGCTCTCCCGTATGAAAAACCTCGAAATCAAGAACGTGCCATCGACGAAGGGAGAAAACTTACTCTGCATAGCCCAAAAAATAGGCGAGCAGATCGGTTTCGCACTACAGCCAGAAGATGTGGACATAGTGACGCGAGTGGCTACCAAGTCCAACCAGGTTAAGCCAATAATAATCCGATTTGGAAGTAGACGACGAAAAGAGGAATTTCTTGCACTATCCAAAAAGGCCAGGAAGATTACCAGCACCGACCTAAAATACTCTGGACCAGAAGCTACAATCTATGTCAATAACCATTTAACAATTAGCAATAAGATTCTGCTGACAAAAGTTAAAAGCAAGGCACGGGAAGCAGGTTTTAAATTTGTATGGGTAAAGGACTGCAAGATCGGGGTGAGAAAAAATGAAAATTCACCGGCTTTTTTAGTCAGGAGAGAAGACGACCTTCAGAAAATTTCTTAAAAAAATACCGTTCATTTGATTATTATTCTATATTCCTCCCTCTCCCTCCACACGCCCGCCTCTCCTGCATCTCATATTGCCATTGCATTTCTATTATATTTATTATACTCGCACAACATTACCTAATTATATTAACCTTTTCTCAAACTCCTGTCAACTGCAAGATATTTTTACCTTCTGTACTCAACTATTATTATGTACTTGTCACATTTCAAATGTCACTCGATAATTTTATTTGGAGTTCTGTAATATTGATGTGCGAAGGGTCTAATAATATTGTGTTGGTGGAGGATTTTTTTCGATCGCACAATTATGATAATTACTATTATTTTCTTTTTGCGGATAATACAGATATATATATTTATATAGATATTTTGTATATATATTATGGATATTATAGATATAATAAATATATTGTATCTAATATATTATATTTATATATATATTATATTTTATATATTATATTATTATTTATATTATAATATTTTATGTATTATATTTTATATATTATTTTATATAGTATATATATATATATTTTGCAGATATTACACCCCTTATATTATTCTCACGCATTCTCTGCATATTTTTTTTATTGACACTGAACTGAAAAAGAGTCCCTTCCTTTAAGTGTTTTTTATCAGAACGTACGTGGACTGAGAACAAAAACTGACACATTTCTTCGTAGTGTAACGAGCGGTGATTATGACGTGATTGGCATAACAGAGACATGGCTTACAGATTTTATTTTAGACGGCGAGCTTTTTCACTCAAGATACAATGTATTCCGACGCGACAGAAGTATCGAAGGTATAACTATGGGTGGTGGGGTGCTCTTGGCTGTCAAAAAGGAACTCCATGCAATTTGTAATTACTCATGGTGTTCTACGGATGAAGACATTTGGGTGACTCTTCGCATCCCACGTGCAACTGGATTTACTAGCGTTCATCTTTGTTGTATCTATCTGTCCAAAAGCTTCAACTTTAACGCTCAAATCACCGCCTTTTCGAATGATCTAGGTATAAAACTCTTAAATCAACCTGACGACAAGTTTCTTATCATGGGAGACTTTAACCTACCCGATATTACCTGGACTCTTCCTGCGGGTGAGGTTAACCTAATTCCTAGTAACTACGCTTCTACAATAAGCTCAACATTTATTGACAATATTAATTACTGTAACCTCTACCAATATAATGGTGTTCAAAATACGTTAGGAAAAATTCTTGATCTCGTTCTCTGTAATTTCTCGGTAAACGTTGTTCCCGCGATTGATCCGTTGGTTCCTGAGGATACTCACCATAAATCCATCATTATCACTGCTGAGTTCGTTGAACCCCCGGTCATAAAGGAAAACTCAATAAAACGGCCCTTATTCCACAAGGCTAATTATGATGACATAAGAGACAGCCTGGCACAAGTAGATTGGAGCCTACTTAACTTAACCGATTCCGTCAATCCTGCAGTATCGCATTTTTACAATATTATTAATAACTTGATCTCGGACATGGTTCCATCGAGGCGTACTGGTAAACATTCATACCCCCCGTGGTATAGCTCATCATTAATAAAACTTATTCGTGAAAAGCAGAAATTTCACAGACTATATACTACTTATAAGAACCCTTCTGATTACATTACTTTTTCAAGGCTACGCACCAGACAGAAAAAAATGGCAAAGAAGTGTCACGAAGACTTTATTAATAACGCTGAAGAGAATATCGCCAGAGATCCCAAGGCATTCTGGTCATATGTTAAATCAAAAAAACTATCAGCATCTATTCCCAGCGTATTAAATCTTAAGGATTTAAAAGCCGAGGGTGGCCAGGCAGTCTGTAATTTATTTGCTGATTATTTTCATTCTGTCTACGAACCGCCTGACCCTCTGGGGACTTCCTGCAATGACTTGGTAGCTAAGCAGGTTTGTGCAATGGGATCAATTTTTATCGACGCTGACCTTGTATCTAAATATTTAAATCGGCTCGATTCCAACAAGGGAGCTGGGCCAGATGGTATCCCACCACTGTTCATTACCGAGTGCGCAAATCATTTGTCACTTCCTCTATCAATACTGTATAATATATCGCTCAAGACTGGTACATTTCCTGATACATGGAAAAGAGCATACATCACACCAATTCATAAATCGGGAACTAAGTGTGAAGCAGATAATTATAGACCCATTTCCAAACTCTGCATTTTTTCAAAGGTGTTCGAAAACATAGTCTATGACCAGTTATTCCCTGTGCTAAAGAATTCGATCAATGAATTTCAACATGGATTCTTTGCAGGTCGCTCTGTTGCTACAAATCTTATAATATTTACAAATTTTTTGTCTGCCTCCATGGATAAACGTGTGCAAGTTGATACAATCTACACCGACTATAGCAAAGCCTTTGACAAGATCAATCACAGCGTCCTCCTTAGAAAACTTGCTAATCATGGTATTCATGGAGATCTCCTTCGTTGGTTATCTTCATACGTGACAAACAGGTCCCAGGCTGTGACAGTGGGTGGATTTTCTTCCATCTGGAAAATCATCACTTCCGGTGTGCCTCAGGGGTCCATTTTGGGTCCTTTGCTTTTCTCTATCTATATAAATGATATTACGACATGTTTTCACAACTCTCATATTTTACTTTTTGCTGACGACATGAAGATATACCTTCCTATAAGCTCCCCGGACTGTTCTGTGCGTTTACAAGCAGATCTTGACCGACTGACGGATTACTGTCGAAGAAATAAACTTTTTATTAATATTTCTAAATGTTGCAAAGTTACATTCACACGTAACCATGTGAAAATACTGCATGATTACACCATTTCTGGATCGCAGTTAACAAATAAAGATTATATACGTGACCTCGGTGTTATTTTGGACTCTAAACTTACATTTGAAAAACACTTTGATAACATTGTCACCAAAGCAACAAAAAGTCTAGGTTTTGTACTGAGAACATGCAAATTTTTCAAAAACACTAAGACTTTTCTGACTCTCTACAATTCACATGTTCGTCCTCACCTAGAATACTGTTCACAAGTTTGGAACCCGCGCTATATTGTTTATGTTAACAGGTTAGAAAGAGTTCAGGAGCGATTTCTCAAATTCCTCAATTTTAAATCATTCAACATATACAACTCTTACGACGAAATCGAGAAACATTTTCGAATCACGAAACTACTCAACAGGAGGCTTGTCGCTGATCAGATGCTCCTGTACAAAATCATTAACTCTAAAGTTGACTGCCCGGAGTTGCTAAACAAAATAAATTTCCACGCGCCGATTCGATATAGTAGACAAAATACCCTTTTCTATATTGACAGATGCAACACCAATTCCAATCAAAATGAATTTATGCAAAGGACATGTAACTTCTATAACAATAAATTTGCAAATATAGACACACGTGCTGACATATTCACTGCTAGTTACTGTCGTTACAAAAATTCATTGTATAACATTCTAGGTGCGAATAACACATATTCATGATTATTAAATTAATTGTATCTAATATTTTTATATTACTTGCGTGGCAACTTTCCCTTAACTTTCCTTTAACCCTCTCCTCCTCCTCCCCTTCCCAACCCAAATACCTAATTTGCAGTCTATTACAGTTATAATCATACTTATTTTATTGTTGTGTATTGGTTTATTATTTGTTGAATTTGGATTTGTATTATTATTATTTTTTTAAATTGCTGCTTAGTTCTGTTTTTTTTTTTTTTCATCTTTCTTAAATATTTTAGTTTACATTCAGTTAGTCTTTATAAATACCTATCTGTGAACATTAATAATTGGTCTGTTTTTTATTATTCTCTTATGTATATTATATTACTAAGACTGTTTATGTTCCTTAAATAAATAAACAAATAAACAAATAGAAAATATCCTATGTTGACCCATATAAGTACCTCACACTGCAATTTCAAAGGAACTAACATGCAGAATTCACGCATTTATAAAGTTAAAGATTTTTTTATAAATCCTAAAAATATGGGATAAACAATATATCAGTTTACGTATCTCCATATTAAAATTCAGAGGTATAATTTTTTTTAAGTTTTTCAATTATCAATGCAATTGATCGAATGGATAAAGAAAACTTTTAAAGGAAAAATAAAAACAACAATAAATAAATTCAAGTTAAAGTTTAATTTATTTTTGGTTTCCTCGGAGAGCAAGCATATTCTAATTAATAAGTAAGTACATTATAACATTTATCATTCTCTCTTTTCATATATTTGGTATGTATATTATTTAATAAATATTTATGTTTCATTTTTCAATGTCATTAATTATAAAGGCATATTATTAAAATATACTGACAGCCATTCAAAAATGCAATTGACAATTATTATTCCTCTCATAAATCTATTTCTGGATGTGTAAAGTAGCATTTTATTTACCTTTCCTTATTATGTAAAAGTTAAACTTTGTAAATACTAATCTCATTCAAGATGGTGTGATATAATTATATCAGAAGGTTGGTTCCGTAATGCAATTCTTTATAAAATATATTTACTAAATAGGGATATCTATAATATGATAAGAAACACATTTAAATTAGTTACATAAGTATATTTGATTATATCTTCTAATTACATATTATAAATGCCCATACCTAAAATAAATCATAAAATGACTAGACACCGATTTAATAATACTTCTAAAACTAGTGACAAAATAGACTGAAAACTCTATTCCTTCGCAAGGAGCTGATATTGTTTTACATCAAACTAATGTATGGAAATTGTAAAGCAATATTCGCTAACCAAAACAATATGCATATTGTATAAAATCAAAAATTTTATCATAGTACTTACCGACTTCAACTCACGAAACTTTCAATTGCAACGAGAAGTTCAAATATGTATTCGTACTTAACTTGCGGGGTTTTAGGATTACAGGGACCTTCTATGTTGTCTTTAGCATAGAAACCAAGTCCAGCTTGATAGGTAAATCATAATTTTATTATTCAACAAAACAAGAAAACCATTTTATTCGAGATTAGAGAAAAGGGATAGATCTAGTTCCCAGATTTCATTTAAAATTAAACACTGGACTGGGGGAATTTCTTTTATTTGAATCAATTTGCTAAAGAAAACAATTGCCAGTAGGTTGAAAAAGAGACCTCAAGAAGAAGAATGGGATACATAACTTTTTGTAGTGCACTTACACTAAACTTTTTGTAAAATCCAAAAAATCTCAATGAGTTTCTTGGGAACCAAATTTGTAGGTAATAGTGACTCATTTTTGACAAAAATGTCCCTTATTTTAATTAATTAAGTAATAATTATATTTAGCTACCTAGAGGTTAATTATACATAATTTGTGTTTTAAACACATGGGGGAGTGGGGGATACACTTTTACTAATAATTATTATTTTTTCTGGAACTTACATAATAATATAAACTACATAGATAACATGGTAAAAACAATTTTCAAGTGAATTATTATTTTTTGTAAATAAATTTCTCTGGTAAAAATAATGCTGTATTAAAATATACTATATGCAAGTACTCATTAAAAGTACAACACCATAAAATATTTTTATAGATTATGTAGTAAATAATTTTTTTTAATAAATATTACATTATTCTCAAAAATACAATTCATGTAGGTAGGTTACCAACCAATTAATAAAATATTAGAACATTTATTCAAAACATTTAAGAGCAGATAAAATCAATGATTCGTTTATCTGTATATATTTTATGTGTAGGTATCTATATGATTAATTTTAATATAATATTTTTTTATATTATGTAACAGAAAACAATTATAAATTATTCTAGCTGGTTTTCTGGTCATGAAACATCGTATGGGTGTTTCTTAGAAGAGGTGACCAATATGAAGGTTGGTCTTATTACTACGGAGACATTCATCACTAGGAGGTGGATATTATTGTAGAGATGCACATTTCAAGTGTTTCTAAAATAGGTTAAAATAACTTCAAATACTGAAGTGGCGGAAAAGTGGAAAAAGAATCAAATACTTTGTAGAAACCGGTTATAAGCCGAGTGAACAAATTCGTTGGGTTTCCCCTTCTGTTCAATCCTCTGCTAGCTAAGGCCCAGTTGTTTCACAGAATTCAAATGTAACATTGCCCATTCAGCGCCATTTTGCTTTTTTGACATTTGAAAAGTCCCAATTAAACGCCGATTCTAGATGCGTGTCAGCTTTGAGCTTAGGCTTCTTGTTACATATTTGAACCTAACGCTCGCCGGGTTGAAGTTGTCCTCGTTTGCTGATCACAATTTGCTCAAAAGCTATAATGGACTTAGAATTAGCATTTAACGGGAATCTTTCAACTTTAAAAAAAAACAAAATGGCGCTGAATGTCCATTTTTATCATTCGTGTATTTCTGCAAAACCACTGGGTGTAAGTCTTTTATCATAGCCCAAGCAACATTATATCCAGGTACTTCCACATCTCCTTTCCCTCCCCACCACTTTCAGCTTCACATCATACCCCATCAAGGGAAGCAACAATAAGACTCTTGTGCGAGATTCACATAAAAACAAAAATAAATTAATTTAATCATTCGTAACCGGGAAATGCATGTCTTTTTTTTTTAAATATAGCCTACTTAAATGATTTAACACATAATTTAGCAAAGGACTCCTTGCTAACTAACAAATGTGCTCATGTTACCTACTGTGCTTTATTTAAAAAAAAACAGGTAAAATTACTAAAACTAAATAAGGTAATTCTTGATTTACCTTTGTGCAGATTTCCAAATTTTTTTAGAACACATTTCCAGGTTTTGAGTGCATATTGGGGTCTCTAGTAATTAATGTATTTTATTGAACAAATTATGTTTCCTAAGTAGAGAGTTGATCAGAAGGGTGATTCTGTGTGTTTTGTGTTAAGTCAGCATTACGAGACAATTCAGACAAAAGGGCAAAATCTGTTGGATGGAGGAAGGCATTCGTCGAGCGTTAACAATCGACTGTCAAACTTCTGTGATTTTCTATGGCTTTCAACAGCCTGGCTATCCCTATCGTATGTTAACTTGTCAAATGCCACGGGAGGAAACTCGTAAATTTCGCAAAGTTTTGACTTTGTCGTAATATTTTGTGGGTTTATTTTATGCTATCGTATATAATATTTACCGAAACACATTCCTTGAACAATAAACTATGCCTAAAAACAACATTACTTGCGTTTATTTGATGAATTTATATGTTTTACGATCTTTTTCACGAGATCGACGCTACCCAATTTGACAGCTCAAATACCGCAAAAAATTTTGGCCAAAGGGCATAGAGAATTCCATAGAAATTATTCCGCTTCCCTAGGTGTGTTCACGGTATTTTATACCTTAAGAACAAGAATGCCCCAAGCGATTCCGACCTTGTCCTTCATATTTTCTTTGTACATAAGGATTAAAATCGCTTTCTAAAAATTTATTTTTTAAATTTTCGGCACAGGATTGGTTAATGGCAGTTGGTGTGGATTATAACCTACTTAAGTACACTATTTATTAGTTATTAAAACTACTTACTTATAAGCCTAATGGGTGTTACTACTTTTAAGAGTTGGTGTCTTAACACAGATGCAGTATTTAGCTTGTTAAAGCTAATACCGCATTTAAGAAAACTGTCAAAATGTGTCGTATACGGCCGATTTAACACGTATTAGGCTATTGCAAAAGATAACGAATCACCCTTCTGGGCTCTCCTCTTAAAAACTGTTTTTCTTTATAATCTTCTAAATTATAAAATATGCTCCTATTACAGTTTTAAAGATATGAACAGATCCAAAACTTACATATTAAAAGATTATATTATGCGGACTGTGAAAAGGCAGAAGGGCCTAAATCACAATTACAAATGTTTTAAAAAATATGCTGCATTAATATTAATATGATATTTCGTCTGTATAAGTTCAATACCGCAAATAAGCCAATAATTTCAACATTCGTTTTTTTTTGTGCTTTCAGTTGAACAGTTGATTAGTGCTTTCGAATTTATTAATTGACCAATGACTGCTTGTACTCGGTTAAAGTCAACACTGCAAATGAACCATCCCCAGTACATAAGTACGAAAGAGCGCGTATATCCCTAGATAGTTTTTTGTCATGAACATTTTTACAAATGGTTCTTCCGTGGTATTAGACTTACATTGATGATAACATGTTCTTATTACATACATAAATTATATTAATCCGAGGGTTGATAAAAAGTCAAAATCAAGGGATATTGCATTAGAAAATATGACAACTAAATGTTGCTCGCTTCTTTTTGCCTTACAATAAAGAAGTCAATATTAATGCGACATATTTTATCTTAAAAAAAAAACAAAGGTGTTTGTTCAGACTTTCTTTTACCTTGCCATTAAACGCACTCCGAGTAGTGGGTAACTTCTTTTACTTTTCTGTTATTATGTGGAATGATAGTGAATTAAATAAACTTGTTGATATTTGAAAAAAGAATGGTATTTGTTCATACATTCTTCTGCCTTGCCATTAAATACACTCCAAATTAGTAGCTTAACTTCTTTTGCTTTTCTGAAACGCACTCCAAGTAGTAGCTTAACTTCTTTTGCTTTTCTGAAACGCACTCCAAGTAGTAGCTTAACTTCTTTTGCTTTTCTGAAACGCACTCCAAGTAGTAGCTTAACTTCTTTTGCTTTTCTGAAACGCACTCCAAGTAGTAGCTTAACTTCTTTTGCTTTTCTGTTATTATGTGGAATGTTTGTGAATTAAATAAACTTGTTGATATTTAAAAAAACAATGGTATTTGTACAGACTTTCTTTTGCCTTGCCATTAAATGCACTCCAAATTAGTAGCTTAACTTCTTTTTCTTTTCTGCTCTTATGTGAAATAAACAAAGTTGTTGAAATTTTAAACCTATTTTTTTGCAAAAATAGTACGTATTTTAGTACAGGGGATAACAAAGACAATGGATTATTCCATTCCGCCTTTTCAAAGAAGAAAGATGCAATTATTGTTGTTGTTTCAAACAGTTGCATCTAAAGCAAAAACAGTCACAAGGTGTTCCAACCTCCGCTAGGAGAACAAGATCAATCTGCCTATGAATATCCATTCGATTGGTCAATACAATGAAATAAATTTCTTCATGGATAAGAGAACATATTAGAATGTAATGTAATGAGGTTTATGGTTTAATACATGTGACCGTAGAGAGAAGAAGTGGGTAGGCAGGTTCCTCAAAGGTTGCTGGCCTCGAAGTCGGGGATGTGTTGAAGGTTGGGCTCGTCCGACTTCCAGTAGTAGGTGGGCGGGCCGGCACTGAAGCAGTACTTGGTCTTCAGGGGCTGGTCGTTCTCCACCCAGTACATCAGGTAAAAGTTGCACATCTCATCCTTGTTGGTGGGGCTGGAATCAAATGTGTTACATTACGCACAGGGCAGACCGACAGTATTATCTTCCATAGTGAAAGGCTAGGAATGCACGGATTGCCAGGGACAGTTGATACGTAGAGAGAACTTCAAGCAGTGACTACATACTTCTCATAGAAAAGAGAATACTCTCACTATCCACTCCTGACTACTGTCTTCATTGAGTCCATCTATTGTGTCCATCTTCGTGAAAACATTTTAGTGGAATACGTTGTTCGCACAACACAAAGAAGAAAGAAGAGGTTTACCCAATGAGCGTCCAGGTGTTCTGGTTGCTCTGCATGGTGCAGCGAGCGGCCAAGATGTCTCCCTGCAGGATGGGGCTGGTGTCGGCCACAGGGTAAAACATCTGAGGAGTGAGGGGGTCCCTCTTGCCCAACAGAGACCACTGGTCCTCCCCCTTCTCATTCATGCGCACGCGATAGCCAGACACCACTTTACCTGGAAATACACACAAAGTCACACTTATTATTAAAATCTTAACAGTTTATGTGGGTTATTACTAACCCCAATGTAGACTGATTTTATTTCTATAAGGTCTAGTATGAATGCTTTCAAATGGCCAACATTGACATTCAATACAGTGAAACCGGCTAAATGCCAGCGAATCCATACAGTTATGTTTAAAATAAATCATATCTCTGAATGTATTCTGGAGAAACTGCACATGGTAGATTATATACAATCTTTATACATTATCTGGTATAAATGCATTACCTGGTAAGACAATAACAATTTACAAAATATAATAGTAACATAATCTTGGTGGAATCTGAAAGCTTATCAACGCTAGGAATTCTGGACTATCAATTCATAATTTAAAATTTTGTAGAGAAATACCAAAGATATTGAAATATAAGGAGATATGCTGTGATGTCCGCCCGACGGTCGCCGGAACTACTATCTAATGGGAATAGTTTGAATACGGAATTTAGTTGATTTATCAAAATTGTGCAGTAGTAATGGTTAACAATATAGTTTGAATACGGAAAGAATTCGTTCATTTAGTTGATTTTTTGACCGTGTGCAAGAGTATTGGTTAAAAATATCGGCAACACCAGAAAGCACAGTCCCGCCCATAGCCCATCTCCTTATATTTCAATATCCTTATATTCAAGTCAGTTAAAATGCTTCTGTCTGACAATTTAAGCATATTCATAGCACTTAAAAGAGTGTTGTAGTTCAAAAAATCTGCTGGAATACCCATTTTAAAACTTTGTATTCTTTCAATAGTTTGTATAAGAATATTATAATGTGGGTTCCAGACGGGAGAATTGTAATATGGTTAGTTTATCGAGACCATTCGTTACATATCAACAAGTTGATAAATATTGTTACTATTTGTTAAAAATTTGAATATTATTGGTTTTTGATCAGTTAGCTCACCCAAGTTGTGGGTGTGTGTCCTGTAAGCGAAGGGATGAATCTCCTTGTTCTCGTTGATCTTACAGGAAGTCTCCATGTGCTCCAGCTTCATGGGGGCGATAGCCCCGCTGCTTCCCAGCAACAGCACTCCGGCCAACTTGCTCAGCCTGCAATCAATTATTATACAATGCCCATCAGTAAGTTTTTCTTCTGATCATCCAACAACATTTGATGTTTATATTATACGTATTGCCAAATTTGGTGCATGGTTAAACCATAAAAAAACTCATTGACTCTTGACCCAGGGGTTGTGGATCAAAAATGGGCACTATCTCTGGGAAATTAGGACTGGGAGTTGGAAAATAAATAATTATGATGTAAAATTCACCAACAAATAAACAAAATCAGTTTCTATGCTAAAAGAATCCATGAATTATAAAAAGTGACGAAGCATTTTGTGGATGTAATTGAATTGCAGTTTATGTTTTAACATAGAATTAGAAGTGACTCACCAATATCTCCAAACACTGCTGTATACTCTCCATTATGCACTGAGTTTATATCACCAGGAAGGTAATTGTTAATTTGGTAAATGAAATGAAGGATGAAAGAGGGCGTGACGTGCTTTGTTGTAGTGAATGGCGTACGCGGAGTGGTAATTGCAGCGGCGAGATTCATGCATAGGTAGCGAGAGTTTTGCGATTTGATAAGCGATAAAGTAATGCAGTTTTTGGAATGCAATCTGTTAATGTATTCGAACTAGGCAATTTTTGGAGGGTCCGAACTCCTATAAGAAGTAACTTTTTTTTTTTTTTTACATGAGCTCCACACAGGAGGCCCTGAGGAAAATAATTTCCCTCAGGGCCTATGTCATCTTAGGGGATGCTGTGTGGATGGTGCTTATCAAAAAAAAAAAAAAGGAAAACGTAAACACACGCCATTGGTCTGTATCTATATTACATTAAAAAATATTTGCACTGATGTCAGATTCCAGAGACGAAATAAGGGAATACATTTATATGGACAAAAGGTTTTCGCGTTTCCCCTTACATGCATTTTCACTAAAAAGATTGATGTGACGTCGGATTGTTGAAGTGCAAATAATGAAGAACAAATGTAAAAATAATGTACTCACGGAGAGTCTGTGTAGCGAAGGAAAACACCAGAGTTGTCAGTCAGGCCAGCTGAAACAATAAGGCTTGGATTTAAACACACATTGAAATAAAGCTGTAGCCAGCTCAAAGAATCATCATAACCTGTCTACCGGGCACCAGGTCAAACCATTCAAATGTTTTACAATTATTATTGTCATCACTTCACATTGGAAATAAGGAACTCCAGTGAAAAATATTACGGCTTTAAAAAAATATGTTTATATAGACCAGAGGTTCCTAAACTTTTTTTCTCGTGGACCACTTTCAAAATTTTACTGGTCACGGTGGACCCCCCCTGCTGGTACATTTCTACCATATTCCCAAAACTCGGCATGCATTGTACTGAATATTTAATAGCGAGGTGTGGTCTGTCACAACGGAGCAGTACCGGATCTACGACTTTTTCAAACGGGGGCAAAATGGACCAGTATTCGAGATTATATTTGCCACGACAGAGGGGGCGTAAAGGGATATGGGAAGGGGGGGGGGTATTGGTATATATATATATATGGGGCACAGAATGGGTCTCAATCGAAACCAGTTCGTGGACAACTTGTGAACCCCCATTTCTTTATCGCGCCTACCTTAGAGGTCCACCTGGATCACTTTGGGAATCACTGATATAGACCAATAAACGCTGATTCTGAATATATAAGTTTTATTAAATAATATTAAACGTAGAGTTTAAAAAAAATTATTAAAAAGTCCATTTTAATTTGTGCCGTTAAAACACACTGTTAAATTGGTATTATTGGATTTTTAGTGCTGACATCACTGCTCTCCATAATTCTCCAGTCACGTGGTGATAGCATTTGTAGTTGTATTGAAATGTATGACAACATCCATTCAACATTTCATATTATTGGTTTATTTAA
Source organism: Glyphotaelius pellucidus (assembly GCA_936435175.1). Taxonomy (NCBI): domain Eukaryota; kingdom Metazoa; phylum Arthropoda; class Insecta; order Trichoptera; family Limnephilidae; genus Glyphotaelius; species Glyphotaelius pellucidus. The sequence goes on along the minus strand of OW386539.1, from coordinate 2,362,919 downwards.
ATACTGTTTATAGAGATTTAGGCATATAATAGTTGTTGTTTCTATTGAAACATTATTTAGGCCTAAATAATTCAGTATCAAAAATAGATATATCTCCATCAGTTTATCTATATTATTTGAAATATTCAAAAACTTTAAATATTAAAAAAAAATTGTACTGCTACTCGCAACCCTCCAACTCTGAACTCCGAAATGGCGGACGTCGAACAGCTGATTCGGTGCTGTATAGTACCTCCCACATGTAGAGTTCGGAACGGGACGTGCCCCGCGCCACTTCAGGCCGCCGCGCAGAAAAGTAAAGACCGAAAGTAAGATAACGGTTTACAGCGCAGTTCACTGTGCCACTAGACAGTAGCGCAACACGGCGTAATAACCCAAAAATAAATCAAGATAGAGGAGTGGACAGAGGTGAGTAGAGGAGGATTAAAACACCGGTAGAACAGGGTCATTCCCATTGAGATTTGTACAGGGTTAGTAGTGTGTACTATTTAAGTATCTGTACAGTACGCCCAGCTTCGGAGAGGCTAATAAACTCTGGCTTCGATAGAGCCCCCGTACCTGAACTCGTCACTTAGAGTCACACCAAGCTTATCATTATCAATGAAGATACTCTCAGTATCGCCCTGGTGTAAGACCACCATTCAGAATTGAAAAGTTGCTTGAAATGGCTTTGGCCGTGTTTGGTGACCAGATCTGAATAGCCAGGTACTTCCAACCTTCCTTTTCCCCATCTCCTTCCCCTCCCCACTACTTTCAGCCTCACAACATACCCCAATTGGGGATGCCATAGTCTCACTGGCTCCAGACGGGGGCAGTTGGGACTCTTGTGCGGTATTCATGTAAAAAAAAAAAAAAAAATGGAAGGCCTGTTTGGAAGATTGATTCTGTTGAAGGAGACTAGGTTTTCATTTTGATCCCTTTCACCTGCACAGTATATTTAGATCAAAAGACTTGATAAACATTAAAGACTGTGTTTTTGGTGCTTATGGCAATCTTTTATAAGTTTCTTCATAAAATGAGTTGAATATGGGATATAATGAAACTTCTTGCACGTGGCATAGGTAGGTACTCAACAAAAAAATATTTTTTATTACATTTGTAATAATAATATTATCAACAAGAGAAACACACATCCCTGTTAAATGCCATATGGGCATATTTTGAAAAACTGCGCAGAATTTATCTTGTTGCTTTCTGGTGATAGCGATTGTTTTCTGTTTCCCATATAATGTATCTTATTATTCATGTACATTGTGTGATAATATTGTAAGAGGTTTTTCCAGAATAGCTAACTAACTAAAAAAAAAGATTAAAAAATCTCACATTTTGGAAATAATTGTCAAAAAATATAATCACACAAATTTAAACTGATTTTATTATTTCTACACAAATCTAAATAATACTCAACATGAAAAAACACAATTCAAAGGAGTTCGCAAATAAATAAAACTTATACACATTCGAAAACATAAAACTTCGATTTTTCGCCGATGACAGTTGCAAAAAATTACCCGCCAAGTCATAGAAAATTAATTTAAAAATATTCTAGAGTAGCTAGATTAATGAACCTTCGGTTATGTCAAGAATGGTATTGGCGCAAGCGATTCTGACCTTGTCCTTAATACAGTTTCTTTATACATAAGGGTTAAAATCGCAATTTAAAAAAAAGCAAAAAAAAATTTGTGGCCGCCAGCAGCCTTCTGGCATATAACAGGTTAAGTCAAATATTTGCTGTCAATAAATACATTGACTTGGATCATCAAGTTGAAAAAAAATAAATATATATATATATATATATATATATATATATATATATATATATATATATCATAATATACAAATGTTTAGGAGAATTCATTTTGTAGTTGACGGATTCAATGAATTTTAGCACTTCACTGATGATAATGTCTATTTCTACGTCTTATTCACGACAGACAATAAATCATCAGTAAAATAAATAAAAAATGTTATTTGTTTATCAGACAAACAAGAACTACATATTTGTTTAGATAGTACAGCAACTGGCATGATATTTTCTTCTAAGATATATCACATTCTATTAACTCATATCTTGGGGATATTTTTTTCAATTTGGGAGGCGTGTATGGGTACCTCTGCCCCGGGAACTATTTATTTGATAACCAAAACCCCTGCCACGGGTCACCCCAAGTGGTTTGCTGTATCTGGTGACTTAGCAGGGGTGTCAGGGTTCATGGGGTTTGTCTAAATCTTGGTAGCGAGTGCCTTTGCCCAACTGCTGCATGGCGGGCCGGATCGGGTGAGACTGGTTAAGGTAGACCTAATCTATACCTCTCCAGCTGGACTCTCTCGACCCATCGCCTTGCACCGCAGTGGGAGGGATGGATTCATACGTCCATCACTCCTGGATTAACCCCCAGATTCTTAACCACCCCTCATACCTTTTTCTTTCCCAGAACTTCCTCTCCTTCCTTTCCCTAAAAAACCCTCCACACAGCATCCCCAAAAACGATAACGAGGGATTTATTTTCCTTTGGGCCTCCTGTGTATAAAAAAAAAAAACATATATCATGGTATAGTCGACTTCTATGTTTCCCCCCTCCTACTGTTCACTCTATCCTCTTCTCGAAAAGACCCTACACACAGCATCCCCAAAGATGCTGTGCGTAGGTACGACCCTGAGGGAAATTATTTTCCCTAGGGCCTTCTGTGTGGAGACAACGCATAAAAAAAAAATTATTTTAAAAAAAGGCGAAAATGTTAAGTGTCTTCAAATATGCTATCCAGGAAAGTAATCACGAATGTACTAGGCTTCAGCCATGTGAATTATACATTCTAATACTGATTATACATCTGGATGTATGAATACCGTAGCGACTATACAGTTGAAATTTAAGAATCCGACTCCGAGTAAAGCTCTGACGCCGCGCCATATGGAAACCATCTGTGAATGTGAAATTTGTGACTAAGCTACTATCGTAATAGAACCGAATTAAAGCAAGTAGCTAAAAATGCCAAAAGATGGCGCCACTTACGTTAAGAGCTAGCATGAGGAATGTCGGCTGGCAGGCGTAAATGGAGGAGGAGTGGATTTTTAACTGCTAGTTTACATATACTACAAGAGATTGCAGTTCCCGGATAAGACATACAGAGAAATGTGGTATCCCTTTTAAGAGAAGAATGTCTCACCTGGAAATCTGTGCATGTAGTGAACCTGCAGCACCAGGTACTGGATGGGGGAATCCCCGCCCACCTGAAAGCCCACTCCCTCGGGCAGGGACAGGGCCGGGGCATCTCGGGCCCATGCGTAGATTATCTAAAATTAAATTATCCGTTAATAAGATACTGCCTCCATAGCACAGTGGTCAGGGTATTTGACTTTGAGTCAAGTTCATTTACCACACAGTGTTTACACACATAGATTAGATATACACAGTGTACGTAAACTTGTGGTACGAGCAGCAAATTGATGAACCTATATACATCACACATTGAGTCGATTTTAAGGCACCACATCACGATAAAAAAAAAAAATTGTCATTTTTTTTAATTTCATTTTCTGAAATATGCATTTGTTAAAAATGCTTTCACCAAATGTTTTAAATAAATTTATAACGGTGGTGGTAATTAAATAAAATCCACACTTTTCTTCTGTAAACACAATTTGTCTTTATTGGGTGGGTATAATCAATTTGCAAGCATACAGTTCAATAATCGTAAAACACAGTAGCTTAACAGTACAAACTACAACACTAGCTTTATAGTTATTTTAACAATAATAACCCCAAGGGACACTAATTGTCCTCTAATTGCTCGCCACCTTATAACAAAGGTTGTACGAATACCTTTTCTCTCTCTAGAGACCTGAAGTTTTACGCGGGCCACCCCGGCGGGTAAAACTCAACAACTTAAGCTTTCGCTTGTCTTTATATTGGCCCACTGCCCTAGCGATAGCGGGGGTGAGGGACAAGCAAAAGCTAGACAGAGAAAGTATTCGAGCGTGAACCCTTATCGATGTACTCTCAAAATAATGAGATTTGCCACAAATTCGTAAAATTGACGGAGATACAGCATTTTATGTGAAACCGTTTTTATGTTGAATTATCCTACAGCAAAACTTTTTTAGCGTTTTTCTCAAAACTACATTTTCAACCTGGTCATCATATAAAAAAAAAACTATACATCCGATTTGCATGCACCAAATCTTAAACTGTTGAAAATCCAGTCTCTTTGCTACCACATATTAATTTAAAAAAATTCCATTCATCGTTCGTTAAATAATTACAAAAAAAAAAAAACATCCTTGTACCACGCACGAATCGTCGTGTGGGGCCTTAAATAAGTCAGTTAAGCCTCCCACGTCATACATATCTGGCAACAATAAATTATCATGAAAACAAGCTTATGGGTCCAAGTGGTTAAGCAAAAACTTTTTTAATTTGAGATTTCGTTTTTGAGTAAATCAAGCCCGAAGTTGGAAAATGCTTTGGATCATAGACACAGCTCCAAAAAATTTCAACAATGAAAAAATTGTTTTTTTTTGTTCTCTTGCATTGTAGATTCCCCGGTTTCCCGCTTGCACCACTAGTTTCTGGACACTGTGTACAAGATATAAACGCTGGCAGGTCTCGGTTTTCCTCTGATGGACCTCATTAAATCTGCTGTCATGGATAAAAAAATCCACAGTTAAAAAAGTTCATTCACATTTGGCTGGTCACGTGGAAAGAAGCAAGAAGGCAATATACCAAAAATCACGGCCAAGTCCAGTGAAGCGATCCAGAGGCAGCCCGATGAAGATGCGGACAGATTGTATTGAAGAGGGTTGGAGCAGGATGAGAAGACCTAAGAACCAAATGCAAATGGCTAGGTTCTAGAGCTGGTGAGTGGTGAACTGGTGAACATTTATGGAGAAAGCCAAATCCCACCCAGGGATATAGGACCACTATTATGACCAGAAATAAATCACAAAGTATTATAATAATCTTGATAAAATCACCTGCGATCCCTCCCCGCACGGACTGGCCTGAGTGGAGTACTCAGAAGTGGACTCGGATTTCTGCATTTCCCCGCAGTTCCTGGAACACAAATCACAAAAAAACTTTTTTTAAATACTTTTAAGTCACTACTTAGTTACATGTTTTAATCATAAGACAAAATGTTGAATGCTCAGGAGAGCGAAAAGAAAGTGTCTCCTGGTTTTGTAGGAAAAAAACCCTCGACTCTGTGCAAACGGTCCGTTTGAAAGATTCTCCCATTTTAACCAACGGATTGAAAGATTCTCCCATTTTAACAATCGGAATTTCAATGGAAACTCCGAGGAACTAGAGTTATCGATCCCTTCAGCACCGGTGCATAGTCAGGAAACACGCCAAATACGCGCCCAACATATGTACATGGTTGACATTTGTCACATAAGAATGGGTTACTTCTTCGATTCGTTCTTGAATTCAACAGCTCGGCTGTGGAACGATTTGCCGGCCTTTGTGTTTCCTGTTTCCTACAACATGAGTCTCCTTCAAGACCAATGTTCATTCCTTCCTCTCCTTAAAAAGACCTTCCACATAGCATCTCAAAAGACAGAGGCCCCGAGGGAAATTATTTTCCTCAGTGCCTCCTGTGATAATTATAAATTTTTATCATAAAATTAACATCAAATAGATCTTTCAGAATACTTAACATTTTTTGTAAATTTCTTTAATAAAAGAATTTAATTTATGCTAAAATTTCAGAAAAAAGATTCTCTTAAAATGCAAGTCGTAAAGGATATGTCGTCACACTTATTTTTAGGAACTTATTTTCCTAGAAATATTTCGATGACGCAAATCAAAATAGAAAAAAAACTGAGAAAAATTATATATTTAACTAATTTTTGGATTTCTTTTCCTTTAAAGCATTTCAAATTTTTGCAATTGATATCCAACAAAGTGATTGTTTTCAATGGGGAAAAATATAGTTTAAATAATGTGTTGTTCAAACAATAAGGTAATAACTTACCAAACAGGTTTTTCTGAGCCAGGACTGGTGCAGCCATAGAGCAGCATGTGATGTGCGGTGTTCATTGTAGCATTGGGCTCGAATCCCACTGTCAAACAAGCATTCATTGTTTTCACTTTTAATTACGACCATCAATTACCTGCATGAACTTATATTATGCGGCACTCAAGCGATTAATGCCACCGTATATGTTAAGGTTTTGAAACACTGATAAATTGTTTATAAAATGCGGTCAGGGGTGTATTTTTGCACTTTGGTAGAATACGACAACAATAGTGATGAGATGATGACATTTTACCTAGTTTTATTCAAATTACGGCGCCTGCTGAAATAAAGGTAGGTGTTTTGTGACCGGTGATGTTCACAGACAACCACAGATTTGGTGCGAATTAGGGAGATTCGTAAAATTAAAACTTTGAAAATTATTTTAACTATCACAATAAAATAATATATACTGGTATTTAAGTTAGAAGGTCATTAGTGTTAAAAATATATATAAAAAAAGTGACTGGAGTTCCAAGTTTACAAAAACATTGTCTTGTGAAAAAGAAAATAAATTATTACAAAAATAGAACCATCTGGCGGAAGGGGAAAATTTTGCATCGGCACTCTCAAGTGCAAATGCAAGATGCAAATTTGTTGTAATAATTATCTTCTTCTCTGACAAATAGCATATCTTTCTCTTAAGTCGCTTTAGATGCACATATAGTCCGTCAAGAAAATGTAATGGAAAATTTGTTCATTATTATGGCAACACCGATTTTATAATAAATTTATGAAAGATTCAAATGTGAGGTAATGATTGACTCACGAATTTGACATATTGATATTGAACAAAAAAATGGCAAATCAATTATCCTTAACATCTACACATTTTGATAAAGGGGATATTTCACCAACCTCTTGAGAGCTTATCCATTAGAAAATGTATATTTTCGATATGCGATTTATAATAATTTTTAAATTTAAAAAAAAAGAAAGACAAACATTCCCGGGTTACAAATAACCCAACAATGTTTGAAATTCTCCTACTACCGACACAGAAAGCCGAAAATGTTGCTTGTGTTGTGATGCAGTAGATTTTTGTAGTCCGAGTATATTCGGTGTATGAATACATGAAAATGGCTACATATAAGATAAGTCGGGAGAGTTCTCTACCTTTTGAGAGTATTTGTTTGTTTATTTATTTATATACCCATGGATAAGCTAACAAGAGGATGGTGAAATACCCTACCGGTCTATAATAATATAAATAAAAAGAGTGTCCCGGTGAGGGTTTGCTTTTTCAGTTCAATCTAAATGTAATTACACTATGTAAATTTTTTAAAAAACTTAATTATTTTCGCATTAAAGTGCAGCAAAAAATTACAACAATCATTTCCTGATCTTCCTGAGCAATTTAATAAAATTTTAAAAATTACCAATGAAGTAGTTAGTCCGAGGGTCCACCTTGATGGGAGTGCACAAGTAAAGTTCATCCTGAAATAAGAAAAAATTTCAACTTAATTATCTAGAAGTTTTTAGAAGAATAATTTGGTTCCATTGATATCCAAAAAAATGTGAACTATTTAAATATCATAAACTTAAAGGTATGAACCTTCAAAGTACAGTGGTACCTACCTATCTACTTAATACCTATACACACAGTAGAATATAGTGCCCTTGAATTTTCATAATAAAAGTTAATTAAAAAACTATCATCGAAATTTAAAAAATAATAAACACTATTTTCATCAAGGGCGCAGTAACTTTTATTAATATCTTTCAATAATTCGCAGAAGAACAAATGTTAACTGTGGTTCTGCCGCTGAGAGCTCCGTTACAACTTCTCCTTCTTATATGAATGCATAAGAAGGAGAAGTTGTAACGGAGTTGTAACATTCTATGAATTAAGACGACGTATGTGTTTTACTGTTTTTTGATAATTATAAATAATTATTTAATTTAATTATAGCTTTAATATTTTTTACAAATTTTACCAGTAGCTGTTTAAGCCGCCGCTACCCGAATTTCTACCGATTTCTTGCTTATGTCCCTTGAACATTTAAAGTTTTAAGCTCTTAAAAAAAATATATGTTATTTTTGAAGAAAATATCTATACAATCCCCACGCCGAAACGAAAATTATATGAAATTCCCTCGATAGAAAAAAATCGCAGATTTGGCGCGTGCTTTCTTTTTACTGGTTGTCAAGTATTCTATAATCCCTTCCAAAACGCCACGCCCCTTCCGATTTCGAATGTTTCAAGGACTGGTGCATCGCCTTAAATACGTCATTTATGAGAACAAACAGTCACTCCTTCTTTTATCGTTCACAAATACATACTTTGTTGGCATACTACTCACTGATGGCTGCTTATAACTTCTCGATATGCTAAATCTGACTAACTTCAATGAACAATTTTGCAATATTTTTAATTTTTAAGTATAAAAAAAATAATTGAAATGTTAGAATCAAACATGTACTTGAGTCTGGTAATGTTAAATTTCAGAATAATAGAAGAGAGTTAAGGGTCCGAACTATTCGAATATCGACCGATTTCTTACATATCTCCCTCAAACATTTGAAGTTTTTAAGCTCTTAAAAAAATATATGTTAATTTTGAAGATAATATCTAGATATTTTCCACGCCGAAACGCAAATTATATGAAATTCCCTCGATAGAAAAAAATCGCAAAGTATGCTCCGAAAATTATTTAAAACAAGTCTATTTCTATTATTTTACAAGTTATATTTGTGAAAAAATTCACAATGTTTCTTTAAATGATACTTAAGATACGTTCCACGAGATTTTTGCTCTATTTTAAACGAGTCATGTTTTATTAAGCTTTTTCGTCATTTTCGCTGCGATTTCATCACTTAAAATATTAGCGCGCTCTGTCCAACATTCGTAATTACACATCTCTCCATCTTCTTCTTTTTCAGCCGAATAGCGCCGCCTTAATGAGATGGCGTATGAATGTGAATGGCAAGTGTGTGTGGCAAGAGTTGTGCGGAGGTTTATTCTCTCTGCCTACCACTGCGGAGAAACTATGCCTATCAATTTGGGAGGCGGGTATGGGTACCGCCACCCAGGAAACCATATACTGGATAACCAACACCTCTGCCATAGGTCACCCCAAGTGGTTCGCTGCGTTTGATGACTTAGCAGGGGTTCCCGGGTTCATGGGGTGATGTTTGTCTAGGTCTTGGTAGCGGATGCGTTTGCACCTCAACTGCGTGGCGGGCCGGATCGGGTGAGACTGGGTAAGGGAGATCTTTTGATTTCTCCAGCCGGACCCATCGCCTTGCCCCTCAGTGGGAGGAATTGATTCATACGTTCGTCGCTCCTGAACACATTGATCACCAGATTCCTACCCTCATACCTTTTTCGTCCCCAGAACTTCCTGTCCTTCCTTTCCTTAAAAGGACCCTCCACACAGCATCCCCTGAGATCACATGCCCTGATGGAAATTATTTTCCCCAGGACCTCCTGTGTGGAGCTAATGTTATATAAAAAACGGCGTTTAGTTAGCTTTTTTAAAACCAATATTTTATTAAAAACGTAATGTTAAAAAAATATATTGTACGGTTAAAAATACAATTTAAAAAAATAATATCGAATGCCTTACCCAAAACAAAATCATCACGATAATGTTGGCAATAAAAAGAACTAGGAATGTTAAAAAAATATATTTTTATTAGTACCTAAACTAAATGAATTCGTTCTCCCATAGTACCTGAACCGAATCTCTAATTTTAGTGCGTGGCTCATTGACCTAGTATTTTTTTTTTTTTTTACAGTTAGTACCGCACAAGAGTCCCAACTGCTCCCGTCTGGAGCCAGTGAGACTGTGGCATCCCCAATCGGGGTATGTTGTGAGGCTGAAGGTAGTGGGGAGGGGAAGAAGATAGGGAAGAGGAAGGTGGGGAAGTACCTGGCTATTCAGATCTGGTTACTAAACACGGCTAAAGCCATTTCAAGCAACGTTTCAATTCTGAATGGTGGTCTTACACCAGGGCGATACTGATAGTATCTTCCACTCTGGTAGTATACCCTAGACAAGCCGTCTCATAGTAAAAATCAGAAAAAAATTACCCCAAGTATCAGTAATTTCGCAATACAACTCTCCTTCGAATTCCGCCGTCTTGCATGCGAATTCTCGGCAATATAAAACTGAGCACCGTTTAATTCCATTGTGTGATTTGTCGAACTAACACTTCAAAAGGTGAACACGTGTTGCATGCGTGATGTTTCGACAAGCTGTGTTGTATATAAATGGTTTTCAAAGTGGGGATCGCGAGACATTCATAAATTTAATTAGACAAAAATATTTTTTTACTTTATTATGACAAGCGATTCAATTTCGGAGGCGAGTATGGGTACCGCCGCCTCGGGAACCATTTATTGGATAACCAACGCCTCTGCCATAGGTCACCCCAAGTGGTTCGCTACGTTTGGTGACTATGCAGGGGTGCCCGGGTTCATGGATTGAGGTTTGTCCGGGTCTTGGCGGCGGATGCGTCTGATAATTTTTTAATTTTATTTTTCTTATGAACCGTATGGCTCGTTGTCAACCACCAAGCAGCAATTACGTCGAAGTGTCCTGTTGAAAGCGGTGTACACTCTTTAGATTAACCATACTTTAGATTCGTGTACAAAAACTTGTACACAGTCCCGTATATGTATATATTGATCATGAGTTTTAAATTTAAAAAAATCCATTCATCGTTTGCTTGAAAATAATTACGAAAAATTTACCCTTTTACCGCCCTCGCACCGTGGGCTGCCCAGGTTGGTTGCTTATCATTAACACAGTGATGAGCAACCAGCAGCCCGCAAGCCCTTTTACTGCTTTCCGGACTTTTGACTACAAAAAATATCAAAAAAATTGCGCTAAAAAATATTCAAAGGCTTCTGTTCTGTTTTGCAAAATGTCTTAGCCGAAAACTATAATCTTTCTTAAAAGTTTTGAATCAGCTGCTCAATCATTAAGTTTTTTTTGTGTATAGGTAATAATTAAAAAATGACAGAAATTCGTAGTTAATTAAAGCCCGTTAGTAAGCGCTAAAAAAGAAGAGGAAGGTGAGATATGTAAATACGAATGTTAGAGGGAGCGCGAAAACGATAATATTTAAGCGAAAATTGTGAAAGTGTTTAATAAAACATGACTCGTTTAAACTATTTTAAAATAGAACCAAAATCTCGCGGGAAATGTCATAGCTTTAAAGAAAAAAATGAATTATGATTTTTTTCATATATATAACTTGTAATGTAACAAAAATAAAGTGCTTATAATAATTTTCGAAATATACGATTTTCTTCTATCGGAAGAATTTCATTCAATTACCGTTTCGGCGTGGCAAATGTATAGATATTATCGTCAAAAACAACATATATTTTTTTAGAAACTTAAAAACTTTAAGTGTTTTAGAGAAATATGTTGTAAAACGGTAGAAATTCGGAATGCTATGGCTTAAGATGGGTTAACTTTCGACCTTAATTGAAGAATAGTGCAGCGGTTTTTTGTTAAGATCTGCGTTTAATGTATTTTAAAGTTTTCCGTTTTATACAAACCGGGTCGCGTTTTTAAAAAGTTTAAAAACCACTGCCATTTCGTGATGCCAGCCTTTCGTCTATGTGTTAGTATCGGTGTGTGGTGACGTCACAAGCATTTGGGTGATTAAGTGACGTCAGAAACTTTGCTTGCCAAAAAAATAATACGTCAATATTATTACATTTATTAAAACGCTGCCTTAAAGCTATCGGTAAGGCATAATTTTTTTTATGTATTCAGATAGCTGGTTACATTATCGAAAATAAAGTCCGCGGACTGTACCTTGTACAATATTCGGAAGTAGGATATTTTTGTGTTTGAAAAAATTAATTCCGTCAGGACGGCTGGGACAGCAATTAGTTTCAGTGTGGACCGATAAAAGGTAAAACACAAAGCACTATGCGATCCAAATAGTACGAAACAATGCTCGCACTTTTTCATAAATGGGCCTTGAGCCAGTTTTATTTGGTTTCTGGCGTCATTTTTAATTTCACAGGGCATGTCTTGATATACTTGGTCGAAGGCGTGGCTGAAACAGAATAAATTAATTTATCTCCATTCTTGTTCTAGGAATCATTTCTGGCGAAGTTAGTGGCATTAGAATTATTGGTCATCGAGGAAGAATGGGAGAGGAGTCGCTACAAAAAAAGCGTTTCGTAAACTTTCTAAATTCGAAAATAATCGATCATCAACATTATCGTCACTTATTTTTTTGATGTTATGCCGTGTGTACCTCCTTCTTCTTTGGCCAACGTTTCGGACAGCATTGCAATATCCATCATCAGGGCAGATGCGTAATCTCATTAAACTTTTTAAACAGTTTAAACTGACTGATTACAAATCTGCCCCGGTGATGGATGTAATCTCATTAAACTGTGTAAACTGACTGATTACAAATCTGCCCCCATGGTGGGCACTGCAATACTCTCCGAAACGTTGGCTAAAGAAGGAGGTAGCGTATCACGGCATAATACCCCAAAAATAAACCACGATACTGCTGAAAATGGCCGTGAAAATCTAAAATCATAATCGATTATTATCAACATGTTGCGATAACATTACCTGCAAGTACAATCTATCCAATTTGTTTGGCTTTATCTCAAATCGATCCACCCCCTCCAACTGTGTTCAATCAATTATCTACTAAGTTTATCTTCTAATCTAAAAGCTACACCCACATATGCCACTACATAGACTCCATATTTCAGGGTGGTACCGCAAAACTCGAATAAATAAATAATAACCAAAAAGTTATGATATACAATCGATTAACAGCCGTGTATGTAAGTGAAAACCTTACAAATAAACTAAAATAACTGATTATTTAACAGCCATAAAAAGTTATACACGCCTTACTAAAAAACGTCGTGAATATTTTAATCAATTGATAAACGACCGTGTACGTAAAAACTTATTAATTAGAAACTGGCAAAAATAGTTCCCGGAAAGATAATATACATTGCTTATCCAGCCAAAGAGGATAGTGTTTATCTATTGTACCTATACGGTGTTTTTAATATACATTGCTTATCCAGCCAAAGAGGATAGTGTTTATCTATTGTACCTATACGGTGTTTTTAATATACATTGCTTATCCAGCCAAAGAGGATAGTGTTTATCTATTGTACCTATACGGTGTTTTTAATATACATTGCTTATCCAGCCAAAGAGGATAGTGTTTATCTATTGTACCTATACGGTGTTTTTAATATACATTGCTTATCCAGCCAAAGAGGATAGTGTTTATCTATTGTACCTATACGGTGTTTTTAATAATAATTTCTTAAGCCGCCGCTACCCGAATTCCTACCGATTTCTTACATATTATATCCCTTAAGCATTTGAAGTTTTTAAGCTCTTAAAAAAATATATGTTATTTTTGAAGATAATATCTAGATACGTTCCACGCCGAAACGCAAATTATATGAAATTCCCTCGATAGAAAAAAATCGCAAAGTATGCTCCGAAAATTATTAAAAACAAGTCTATTTCTATTATTTTACAAGTTATATTTCTATTTCTATTATTTTACAAGTTATATTTGTGAAAAAATTCACAATGTTTCTTTAAATGATACTTAAGATGCCTTCCACGAGATTTTTGCTCTATTTTAAACGAGTCATGTTTTATTAAGCATTTTCACAATTTTCGCTCCAGTTTTTTAATTTAAAATATTAGCGCGCTTTGTCCAACATTCGTAATTACATATTGCTCCATCTTCTTTTTTTGAGCCGGGAGGCGCCCCAACGAATTGCGGTATCTTTCCAGGGTATTTTAAACGTCCTATACATGTCTTATTTTTGAAGATGTCGTAAAAACAAATAATCAACATTTTAGAAACTAAATAAAATTACATTTTAGTGTTTAAAAATTGCAAAATTTTAAGCTTCAAACACGAAAAAAGTTGAAAGAAACCTTACCCCAAACATTTTTAAGTAAAACGTTGAAAAATTTCATAAAATTCTAAATTTAAAAAAAACTCAGTCGTCTTATTTGAGGAATTCGCAACAAAATTGTCATTTTATCTTTCATCTTGTTCATACAATTAAAAATTATAATAATTATGTATAACTGAAAAAATCTGGTATTTTGGATTCATTTTTACACAATTTTAACTTGTATTTATTTACACAAGGCATGTATGTTATTAAAAACATTACTTTCATGGAATTATTAAACTCACGCCAACATGACATAATTAATGAATTAAAACTGACGAAAAATAATAGTAAATATATTGAATTACACGATTATAATAGTGAATTGGTCATTAGAATATGAATTATGAACAAAAAAATATCTGAATAGCAACAACAGTTAAATTTGTAACTAAAACACTGTTTATCGGTTGGGATTTTTTTAATTAGTAAGGTTGATAGTATATAAACACTGTTTCACCACTACAGACCGGTAATGCAAGCTAAATGCGAAAATTGTTTTAACAACCGTAACCTTACGACTGATTGGCTATGGACGTACTACCTACCTAGGCGAATGGGCGGGTACCTGTGGAAAACCTCGATTACATTGAGCGAATTTACAAGCTACTTGCCGGTAAGTTTAAAAGCGGGCGAATCGGCGAGTGAGATTGTCAGGATGACACACAAAACTGTCTACTCGCTCGGTAGCGACAAAAATAACGAATCTCGCTAACGAACCAATTCGGTCGACTTTTTGTAAAAAAAACTTGAGCTCGCAGCCAGCGCCAGTAACGAGAATTACGGTGAGAATTAACGCTAGCCAGTAGCGAGAATTACGGCTCCCGCGCGAACCAATTCTGACAGTTACGAAATCAGCTGTTGGTAGGCCGCCATCTTGAGCGAGTAGCGAGTAAAGTTGACCACCTTTCAACTTTTTTCGTGGATTGTCCACAATCTGGTAGTAAGCTAGTAATACGATTACACTGAGCGAGTTTACTAACAGATAGTGAATTTCCCAGATAGTAGCTTGTAAACTCGCTCAATGTCATCGAGGCTTAACAGCGGTAAAGCTACGAGCACAATACATGCTTTCAAAAAATATTGAATAATCCTGACGTTTCCCAGTGCCGCCCTGCAACACGGCGTACCTATAAAACATTATCCCCTTACTTTTATAAATTTTAAGCGGCGCTTAAGGTCGGAATAGTGAAAAACTTGACTTCTTACCACGATGCAGGTACATTTGCTTAACAACCACCAGGCAAAAGGCCGCCTCAACAATACCGATGATGAACTAGTGCCTAAGAATCTAATAAGTAAGGCGGTATATATAAACATAATGCCATAATATTGATTATATCAAAAGAAGTTCAGAATGTGAAGACGATATGAGCGTGTTCACACACAGCTTTAAAGATGTAGCTTGGCCTATTTCAGCATATCGCTCGCCATACATTCCCAATGGGAACACGCTTAAGAATAAAAATGAGAAAAACACCGAGTTCAAACAATGAGCAACTTGCATTATGTTTTGTTCAAGGATTTCTAAGGCATTTAGAAATGCGTTTTTCTTCTAATTAAATTTCTTACTGTCAATCAGACGAAGTAATCAGATTTCATGATTTTTCACGGATTTTCGCTTTTTAGCTAACATTCAATTTATTAATTTTAAAAACATTACAAAATTAAAATTTCAAAGCGTTTTTAAAGGAGAAAAAATTTTATATTAGATAAGCAGATTTAAGCAATTTAAACATAATTGAAGCACAATTAGACTAACAGCAACAAAGCTTGCCGTCTAAATTGTGCTTCATTGATGTTAAATATATCGATATTCGAAGCGATTCTATTTAACAACAAGACAGCTCTCCCGAATGTCACGACCATTGGCAAGTTGGTTCGGCAAGCTGGGAGATAAAACAGTTTATGCTGTCGGTGACGGAGAAAACCATCGGGAACATAGAAACTAACGCTCTCCATGGTAGTCGAGTTTTCGAACCAACCACGAATCAGTCTGAAGAAATGTGTTACAATGAGCACATCCCTTCTGACCCGTAGATGGTTCATACCGAGTACGCCAAGCCACGGGTAGATCTCGATCGAGGCTGTTAATTGAATAAATAATCGTGCATACTTGCAGGAATTCGTGTTTACAACGATCTAAACTAAAATACGTGACAGCTCACAGCTGAAATTCTGACATCGGCCCATAGAAAAAGCAAATAATAGCCGTAGAAAATCACACAAATCTGACAGGAGATCTCGTCTGAGATCTATCTAAAAAAGATAGAGATAATAGCTCTTCAGGTAGAGTAATCTCAGAAATTTCTTCTGAACCTTCTTCAACAATACTTCACTTGGTGTGGGATCCGCTCTCAAGCCTACTCCTAACCAAAGCATTGTATAGTACTGTGAGAACCCGGGTGTCTCTGAAATTTCTCGCAGCGCGTAGGACAAAACCCAGCATTCTCAGTGAAGTACTACGTCATTACGATATAAGCATGAAAAGTCAACCTACTATCAAACACAACAAAGAATATTAGAAACCGGAAAGAAAAACCTATCGTTGACAATTTAATAAGACGTTGTGGTTTGCGATCAAAGGCCTTTGAGAAATCATTTTTTTTTTTTTTTTTTTTTTTTTTTTTTTTTTTTTTTTTTTTTATTCTTCATTTTAATCACCCGCTAAACTGCCAGGGCAGTTTGTCAGCAGGTCAATTTGACAATATTAATAAAACACTAAAACATAAAATATTATAAGAAAACACAATAGCAAAATAGTTCCAGAAGAATAACTTATAAGCAATTGTATGAGCAATCTACTTGGTATCCTTTATCTAAAGATTCAATAATTCTCAAACCCACAATTATAATTCCATGATTTTTCACAGGTCTGCGATAGTTAAACCCTAAAAATCATCTCTAAAAAAAGCATCCTAGAACATTATGTATATTTGTGCAAAGGTTACTACACCCATCGATCAAATATGGTTTGTGGTTACGCGTTACATGTTATGCTTTTATCTATCTGTACATCCTGTCGAAACAGTCAGATTTAAATGTCAGGGTTCACGTTGCAAAACAAACAAAAAGAATGTACCGACTTTATTACGACCACCTGAGCCCAATAGTGAAGTACGCAGCTTTCAATATCATTTACGCAATAAACACTAACTGACGTCATCATTTTGTAATACGTTATGTCAGAACCTTTTTTATGTTTTATTGTATGCGAACCCACAATATATTATTGCAGCAATAAAATTTATTTATTTTATTTCATTTGGATCATTTACAGGTGAAAATACAATAGGTGTTAGGTAATATAAAGGGATTTACACATACCCGAAGGATTTTAACCAGCAATTCCTGAGCATATCTGAAGTAAACAATGTGGATGTGTTTTTGTTGCCAGATGGAATTTTCAATCAATTAAAAACAACAACAAAAGTTTCCATCAGACGTCACCACTAATCACGTGATACGTGCTCTCTCTCCTGTGTTACCGTGTTGCTAGAACGAGACGGAGTGAGCTTCACGTGACCCATGCTGCATGAACCCATGCCCGAGTTCATGGGGTGAAGTTTGTCTGGATCTGGCAGCGGATGACCTGGACACAACGAACCTTAGATTCCTATCCACCCCTCATACCTTTTTCCTTCCCAGAACTTCCTCTCCTTCCTTTCCTTAAAAATCCTCCACAGCATCCCCAAAGATGACATAGGCCCTGATGGAATTTTATTTCTCAGCGTCTCCTGTGTGGAGCTAATGTAAAAAAAATACTCAGTTGCGGCGTGTGATGGAAAAATATTTTGTTTAGAAAAAAAAATAAAATCAGACAGCAATATGACATCTACATTTTTACTCCAAATATGTTCAGGAATCGCTGGTTAAAATCCTTCGGGTACGTGCTATTACACCCAGTAATCTCCGTAATATCGTTTTATTGATACTACGAAAATTTATTAAAAAAATGGTTATAATCATTAAGTTACACAACGGGTAGCTAGTTCTTTTAGGAGGGTTTTACAGGTGGTATGTATTGAATGAATAATGTATGTAAAATTCTCGGTAACTTCTCGGTCCCTCGCTACAACAAGGTTCTATCTGCCATATGCATGGAACCAGCATATTGACATTCAAAGTTTGAATCACGAATAAAGTGGCAAAAATTGTCATTTTTATGAAAAAATGAATTAGAAGAACGAATGTAATTGAACTATTATTATTCCAGCAAAAAAGTGGCTTCAGCCCAAAAAAGCAGATAGAACCTTGTTGCTTTGAAAGTCCGCTAAAGTCGGAACAGGGTGCTTTTTAATTTTGTTGTTAAATAAAATTCAAAAACGTCAAATGCCAGCCAATGCTCTGATGGTTTTACATTTAATCATAAACATGTAATGCTGCAGCTCTTTCTTACACACTGTTTTTTGCGAATAATTTTATTAAATGTAAAGATAATTCAATTATTATTGATCAATCTATTGATTTTTTTAAATTATTTTCTCAGTTTCATGCATTGACAGATGGAACATTGTTGTCCCAGGAAATGAGTTCGAAGCACAAATGGAACCATGTTGCTCCAAAAATGTTTTATCTTTTGCAGATAATATTACGTTGCCCGTAAAATTTGCAAACGAAACCTTGTTGTTTTAAAAACTATCTTTTTTGCATACTGATCTGCGAACTTACACAGAACTTGGTTGGACATACGATAGATAATTACTCCAGAAATAGTTTCACCACTTTACTTCTAGAGGAAAGCTTAGCATCTTATCAGTGTCTATTTTTACATTAAATGGTTGCTTCCCAATAGTCAAGCCACCGGTAAGACACCTCATTTCACTTTTATTTTACTCGGAAGTAATTTATTCACGTGGGAAGTCGACAGGGATGTTTACGGGGTGTTGTAAGGCCGTGGTTTATTCAGTTCCAAGACCTTTAAGGACCTTGGAGCGAAGCGGACATAAAGTATTCATAATCAGGCTGCGGGGTATCTTGAGTAACCAGATATTTATATCAGGTTCTCCCCAAACCTTCCTCTTCTCTTTCTCATTTCTCTTTTTTTCGGTTCGGTTCAAATTCAAGTCCATTTCCAGCGATTTGGAGAAAGTGGTTGGTGATTTGGTTTTGATTCTGAGATAAGGAAGTGAAATTGAAAATAAGATCATTGAACACTGTAGAAAACTCCAGGAAGATATAAACGCAGTTATTGAATGGAGTATCGATAATAAACTCGGTTTCAACTTCCAAAAATTTTCAGTTATGTGCTTTACAAGGTCACAAAAGACCATATATTTTAATTATAAAATATGAAAGACACGTCATTGAAACACATTGCGAACTGTAAGGATCTAGTAATTGTGTATGACGCTCCGTAAATCAGCCACAAAGATCTTGGGTTTTGTCATACAGAATTCAAGGGAATCGACCAATCTTATGGTAATAAGGCTGCTTTACTTTAGCTTAGTGCGTAGCATTCTCGAGTATGAATCTCAGATACGGGGGCCAGAGGACATCGTCTATGTACTAATGGTTGAGAAAATACAAAATAAATTTTTACGATACCTCTATATGAGAGAGTTAGGTTTTTACCCATGGCTGTTTATAACAGCATTTAGCTCGGGATTGCTGGGAATCTGCAGCCTTAGTTCCAGAAGAGATGTCGCATTACCGCTGATGGCTTATAACTTATAAGCTTCTAAATGGTTTTATATCGGTACCAAATATTCTTGCTAAAATAGAATTCTATGTCCCGGATAGTTTCATGCGAGGCTGCCAACACAGGCTTTTGATTCTTCCCAGGTGCAGAACTTACCAATGGTTTCCACATGTCCTACAATGATTATAAGCGTGAATATTACTCATGTGTCAATTTGTACCTTAAACGTAAATGTATTTATTATATAATTTACTTTACCGCTTTTGCAATGTATTAGTTTTTACACTGTGTTTGCAAATAAATAAAATAATAAAATCAATGAAAAATATTTTATTGATTTAGAACAAAATCGGACAGCAAAATTACATCTATATTTTTTACTCCAAATATGATCAGGAATCGCTGATTAAAATCACTACTACATTATTTTTACCAATTTGCCACACCCTGCGTATATATTTTTAAAAAACATCGTGACTAAGCGTAGTCAATTCGACGAAGGTTTCTCTTCCAGAGTTAATCAAGTGAGAGAAAAGATAAAAAAATGTACGAAAGTTATAAAGGTGCAATCAATAAAAAGTTATATTAAAACGAAATTCCATCATAACCATCATGAATAATGAGGTTCAAAATTATAAATAATCAAGTGCAGTTATAATATTAATAATGCTTCAGCGAGATAAGTGAAATTAATTTATTCGCAAACGCTTATCTGTAATCCGGTATGGGATGGATATGGGACACACACAATAAAAATATTACGGCTTTTCGAAACGTCACCATTATTATATTCTTTTGCAAAATAAATTATTACTTTATTTTGCAAAACTGTCACTGAGTGACAACAAGTCTTGTTATCTTTGTTATAGTGGTTGGTTGTTCAGAGCTCATTAAGGCTGAAAGAAGATTAGGGGGCGATTCAGAAATCGGCTACAAGTTAAGGGCCTTCGCTCATGGAGAAACTGAAAAAAAAACAGTTGGCAAATCAATCGCTATCCACAGGAAAGCATCTTGCGAATTTCATTGGCGGTTCGCACACTTGTTAAAGACCAATTGTCAAGGGCGACGCCGCAACTCGCAGCGCTAGTCGCGTTTCAGTTTCCAGGTTGCCATGGTTACACCTCACTGAACGCGGCGACTTAGGCTGTTTTTAGATGAATTCGAGTCTGATATTATTAAACTCGTCCAAAGGCAACAGATTCTTCCTTTACATTAGATAAGTTATTCAAAGCCTCATTTTAATAAAAAATACTTCGAAATATGAGTTTTGTTTCCTCTCATTGAAAACATTATTTGATCTCAGAAATAAGATAGGGGGCGTTCAAGTATTACGTAACGCAATTTTTGACCCTCCATGTAACGCGCCGTAAAGTTTTTCTGTACCCCCTCCCCCTCCCTAAATGTTACGTTATACCCAAGTGACTATTTTTACCAATTTGATTTGATTTTGACAACGAAAATAAAATAAAAAATGACGTACAATCCAGGGATTCCGCGTAAAACGTAAACGAAAAGGGTTGCCAACTTGGGAGAACGAAATAAAAATGGCATACAGTACAATCGAGGGATACCCCCCCCCCCCCCCCCCCCCGGTAACGCACAGTTACATTTTACACGACCCCCCCCCCCCCCCTCCCTCCCCCCAAATTGCGTTACGTAATACTTGAACGGTCCCATAAGGGTCACACCCTATCTATCCCCGTATTAATAATGCTTTTTTTTTAAATTATATTTGCAATAACCGTTTTTAAGATACGCAACAGATGGTAATGTAAAATATATATAAAACATTCTTCGGGGATTTCTAAATTCTTGGTCGCGGGGGAGTCCAATAGCAACACGCTACATACTAAATGTAATCAAAGGAATGACATAATCATGGACCAATCGGACGTCAGAGTGCATAATCTATATCTAAATACATATGTATATGGACGTAAAGAAAAATGTCTGTGGCGGGCGGGCGTCTGCGGAAGGACACCGGGTAGGCGGCGTGGATTTGATTTTCATGCAAATCTAGTTTTATTTCAAGATTGATAAAATTTTTGCACATTTGATCTTCAAAACAAGCGGATCGTCATTGTCTAAGTTTGATTTAAAAAAACTCTGCGTAAAGCCCGGGCAACGCTGGGGACTTCGGCTAGTGTACAAGAAGGGACGTTCTCAACTTACGTTAAACTAGTGATTCCTGACATAAAAAATGAAAAAGAAATTTTGGTCTCCGGTGAAAATTTTGATTTTTTTTCTTCTACAAAAACATAAAAAAATAGTGGTTGTTGGACAGTTGGGGGCGGGGTCAGAGGTTGGGCGGTTGCTCGGCTGAGTGATCGGTGACGACATGCGGAAGATTTTTTTTTGTTTTATTTTATTAAAAAAAAAATTGAAAAAAATCTTCGAAAAAGTCACCGGAGGCCAAAATTTTATTTACATGTTTTACTCAAAATAAGTCAGGATTCACTGGTTAAAGCAAGTCAAGTACGTCCCTTAACACCGCATATATTCATAATTATAAGATTGACTGTTGTGGGCGGAGAGGGGCCGTTTTATTCATTCATAAATCTAATTTTATTCAGAGATAAACGAATTTTTGCAGACTTGACCTTCAAAACAAAAAGAAGGTCACTGTCGTCGTGATATTTCGAGAAACCACCCCCGTCCACTTTTCTCACATAAAACAGCATTTTGGTACTTGATGCAATTTAATTTTTTTAATTATTGGGAAAACCAACAATAACAATATTTGATAAGGTGCGGTAAAATATGTATAATAGTTGAACGAATAGAAGGTTTTCACTGATGTTTTTTTTTAATTATTAGTGAACATAAAAGAGTTACAATAGTCCATGGGGATGGGATGGTGGGAGGGAAGGGAAGGGGATGGATCTAGTCTGTGTAGAATAATTTACGTATGAAAGTTATTTATTAAAAACGTATGAGCGCGGTGAATGAATGTGTTTAGCTTTAAGTTTTTTTTTACAATAGCTCCACGCAAGAGCCGCAGAGGAAAATAATTTCGCTCAAGGCGTATGTCATCTTTGGGGAGGCTGTGTGGGAGGTATTTTAGAAGAAATGAAGGGGAGGGTCCTGGGAAGGAAAAGGGTATGAGGGGTGTGTAGGAAACTGGGAATCACTGAGACGCAAAGCAATGAGTCGAGAGTCCTGCTGCCTCTCCAAATGATTCCCCTCAATCAGGCTCTCCCGATCCGGCCCGCCACGCAATAAGTGGGCAAACGCATCCACCGCCGACCTAGGCCAGCCTCACCCCATGAGCTCGTAGCCCCCGGGCTCGTAGCTTGCCACTTGGTTTAACCTATGGCAGAAGTGTTGGTTATACAATAAATGGTTCGCGGGCCGGCGGTACCCACACCCGCCTCCCAGATTAAGACGTCTACGGAATATCTATGACTTTCTAAAGATGTATGATAACCGTTACGCCCCTACCATTACCATTCTTACCAACAACCAGCAAAGTTTTAGGATGACCGGACAACTCAACTCAATACCTCATTTGAAAAGTCATTAAAAGTTATGAAAAAAAAATGGTTAAATAGTTAGGATGGGGTTATGGGCTATTTTAAATGACTTTTCAAAGAGGTGTTGACTTAATTCTGAGTTGGTATGGAACCAGTTTTTTGTATAATCCACCTCCATACAGCGCGATCAGCGTGTGATGTAGACTCATAGTCACCAAACAGCTTGCAATTGAACAGTCATTATGTAATTAATTAATCAAATTAATGTGGTTAAAACTTCCGCCATTTAACTGGAAGCAAATGACTAAGGCCCGGTATTTCAGCCATTCCGTATCCTCGCTACGTACGATCTTCCTAGCTCAAATGTAAGCGGACTAAATCTGCCGCTCAAGCTTTGATAAGCAGAACAGTTCCTATTTTAGAGGCCGAGGGGCTAGCAGTCACACGCCAAATCTGACATTTACGTAAATAATATTTGAATACTTCCCACCGAAATTTACGTAAATTACCTAATTTGATAAGTATAGTATCCATACTCATCGGACGATGAGGAATGACGATGTTGTAATGACGTCGTTGGAATGACGCCGTCTCCATTAACATTAATAGAGACGACTGAGCTAAGCTCAATAGTTCTTGGTATCCAGTAATTGACGGCTACATCAAAGCTAAACGCAAAAAACCAGGCTGAATTTTTTTTCTTACACCAGCTCGTAGAGAAATGGAGCTGGCAGCACGGTATCGCTTCTACATACATAAGCACACACTTTCACCAATATCATTTGCTCATCTGATGATGGACACTGTAACGCTGTC
Organism: Glyphotaelius pellucidus; assembly: GCA_936435175.1. Classification (NCBI taxonomy): domain Eukaryota; kingdom Metazoa; phylum Arthropoda; class Insecta; order Trichoptera; family Limnephilidae; genus Glyphotaelius; species Glyphotaelius pellucidus. The sequence goes on along the minus strand of OW386539.1, from coordinate 2,339,041 downwards.
CGAAACGTTGGCTAAAGAAGGAGGTAGGGTAACACGACATAACATCCCGAAGATAAATAACAAAAATGACGATGTTATTAATTGATTATGATGATCACTCTAAAATAGTCCGATAAAGGATTTTAAAAGTTTCAACGTCAGTTCAATTTCTTTTCGGCGGTTAAATTAAAGTGCACGACTCCAACAAAGATGCTCAAGAGTCCAAGCTGCCGAAATGAGGTACTTGAGAGGAGTGGCAGGGGTTACGACATGGGATCATATAAAAAAACTCGACGATCTAAATATTGAACCACTGCTACTCTTCACAGAAAATCGCAATCGAGATGGCTTGGGCATGTACTAAGTGAAAATACTAAGTGCGATTCCAGAGGATAGACGTTTAGTGGGCCGCCCCAGACACAGCTGGGCGAGACAACTCCAGAAACTGTGTGAGGAGAGGATGGGACTGCCGTGGACGGAGGCCGAACAGTCAGCACAAGACAGGGACGTATGGAGGATCCTTGTCGATGCAATGGGTCCCCGACCCGAATAAGATAAGGGGATGAAAACGATAATGATGATGACTCCAACAAAATAAATACTATTTAAAATTAGTACTCGCATACAGCACCAAGCTGATTGAAGTTGGGAACTTTATCAAAAATTAACTCGTAAATTAAACCCGCATAAAAATAAAATGCGGTCGTTTTTGAAAGATCGCGATCGTAATATCACGTTATCCCGGTGCATATAGACGTCCCGATGAAGACGACAGTAGAGAGCATAGGTAGGTATATCACTCATGTATCATGTATCACTCGGTTTTCAAGGAAAAAAGAAAAACATTCCTTTATTGAATTTACAGACAATATGTGCACGCAATATTGGTGACATTTAGGCTTTCGGCCTATGAACGGATTATGTTCCAAGCTGTGCTAAGCTCGACATTCCAACCAAGCCGAGCTTCTGATCAACTGATACACCGGGCCATAGTATTTACCAGCAAGCTCAATGAATCCCGCCATACAATAACTGCCGTGTTGGATTATTTTCCTGAACAACAACACGATTATCAACAAAAAAACGTGTTTTTACCTGTGTTGAGAAAGATAAATATATTTATTTAAAGCACATATTGCGCATCTCTTAAGAGGAAACGGTTGCCGAGAAATTTAAATAATTGGTAATTGGCAATTTTAAAAATTTTTGGAGGGTTCTAACTCCTACAAGAAATAATTTATCAAAAAAAGCAAAACATGCTAGTGATCGATATCCATATTTTTTTTTAAATTGCACTAGTATCAAAATCCAGAGAGGATATTGGTGAGTACGTTCGTAAACGCCGCAACCTAACCTAACTGCATTTTTCTCCTTTTTGTACTGTCCCATCTGCAATTCCCACATAGGTTTTGTTTTCCCACCTTATTATTAATAAGGCAACATCATTCAAATGGGGTCCGCCGTATTTTTTTTTTTTTTACATGAACTCCACACAGGAGGCCCTGAGGAAAATAATTTCCCTCAGGGCCTATGTCATCTTTGGGGATGCTGTGTGAAGGGTTTTTTAAGGAAAGGAAGGGAAGGAGAGTTCTGGGAAGGAAAAGGGTTAAGGGGTGGGTAGGAATCTGAGGTTCAGTGTGTCCTGGTCATCCGCCTCCAAGACCTAGACAAACCTCACCCCATGAACCCGGGCACCCCTGCTAAATCACCAAACGTAGCGAACCACTTGGGGTGACCTATGGCAGAGGTGTTGGTTATCCAATAAAGGTTCCCGGGGCGGCGGTACCCATTCCCGCCTCCCAAAGTAAAGCCAAGATCATCATATCTCTTCGGAATAATAAATATTTTGGAGTAATTAAACGCGGCAAGCGGTGTGTTGCGCCCTCTCTACAGCTCAGTGATAAGGAAAGCCGAGCTCAGCATCAAGACAAAGATGGCAGTGTTCAAAACGGTATACCGCCCGATACTCACTTGGACCACCAGATTGGATGGATGGATGCTAAACGAACGAACACGCTCTAGAGTACAAGCTGCCGAAACGAGGTACTTGAGAGGAGTGGCAGGGGTTATGAAATGGGATCACATAAGAAACACGACGATCCGAGACGATCTGAACATTGAACCACTGCTACTCTTCATAGAAAAATCACAACTGAGGTGGCTCGGACACGTACTAAGAATGTCTGATGACCGAATTCCGAGGAAAATACTGAGTGCAATTCCAGAGGATAGACGTCTAGTGAGCCGCTCCAGACACAGTTGGGCGAGGCAACTCCAGAAACTGTGAGGATAGGATGGGACTGCCATGGACGGAGGCCGAGCAACCAGCACAAGATAGGGACGTATGGAGGAGCTTTGTCGATGCAATGGGTCCCCGACCCGAATAGGATAAGGTAAAGAAGACGAAGAAGAATTAAATGATTGAGAGAACAGATCCATAATAATATAAGCAGACATTACAGTATCCACGAAGATGACTCTAAAGTCAACAACTATCCGATACGTGAGAAAAACTACAGTTTGTCAAATAAGAGTAGAAAGCATAGGAGAGCGCCACTGTTGTTCAAATGGCAATACTAAAAATATAACTCACGGTGGAAATGAAAAGCTGTGTAACCTACTAATGTTTGGCACCTAATATAAAACTTAATAAATGAAAAGCCATTGACGCTGGAGTTACTTTTCTGAAGTTCATTGTTAGCAATGATCAAGAATTACCTTGCGTACAAATACTTATTATCTACCTGGTGAAAGAACACAAGGTAATCCTTTATCATTGTTAAATAACTAAATTTTTTGATGTTTTGATCATCCAATTAAGTATTGCCTCACACATATACGACGAAAATCGATTCACCAGATCAGATCAAGTTACATTTTTACTTGCGCCCTACCTGTAATTACCGCTGCCCTATCTTAAATCCAACTCTGGCTACGGCCCTGCAGTGTCCTGGCCTGGGTTGAAGCGGTTTTGGTTAAGGTGGAAAAAGAGCATTTGTGAAAACAGTTTTTTAACGAATTGGCGCCCTACCTGTAATTACCGCTGCCCTATCTTAAATCCAACTCTGGCTACGGCCCTGCAGTTTCCTGGCCTGGGTTGAAGCGGTTTTGGTTAAGGTGGAAAAAGAGCATTTGTGAAAACAGTTTTTTAACGAATTGGCGCCCTACCTGTAATTACCGCTGCCCTATCTTAAATCCAACTCTGGCTACGGCCCTGCAGTGTCCTGGCCTGGGTTGAAGCGGTTTTGGTTAAGGTGGAAAAAGAGCATTTGTGAAAACAGTTTTTTAACGAATTGGCACCCTACCTGTAATTACCGCTGCCCTATCTTAAATCCAACTCTGGCTACGGCCCTGCAGTGTCCTGGCCTGGGTTGAAGCGGTTTTGGTTGAGGTGGAAAAAGAGCATTTGTGAAAACAGACATGTATGTTTTTTTAACGAATTAGCACGTTTCGTTGACGTGATAAAACGGTCTAACTCCGCATAGTTCAGACGTATCTTCAGCATATCATCTGTGCATTCCGTGTTAAGTGTACTATTCCACAATGGAATGGTATTTACATATAACCAGTATAATCGTGCTTCAATATGGTTCAGATATCTTGGTGTCTGTCTGCCCGCCTTATTGATTTTCTTCGATACAAAATTTAGCAATAACATAATATGAATAATAATCACACTTATAATCTAAATGAAAATATGAAAGAAAACAAGACACAGAAAAACAGAAAAAAACAATGGTCGCAACTGGGACACGAACCCAGACCTCTCGTCTTACCGGGACGGCGCGTTTTCCAATTTCGCTATTGCCACCTTCTGTCAAACCGTCATATTTGTCAATCTCATATTTCAAATATTTAGAATCATTAATATTATCTTCAACTAGTTCTTTTTCCATATTATAGGCAACTACTCTTTTTATTGGAAACAATCATTCAAAGAATTGGTTTGTAACCTGAATAGCGTCTCGGATAAATGTATCCGAATTTATTCATATGGAACTATTGACTTTATGAAAGTCTAAATGAATATTCAATTTTTTATGAGAAAAACTCTCTTTTAATAACTTTTGAAGGTTATTCCCATCAACGTAATATATCATTGAAGAAGAAGATAACACTTATAATCTAAATGAAAATATGAAAGAAAACAAGACACAGAAAAACAGAAAAAAACAATGGTCGCAACTGGGACAAACCAATTCTTTGAATGATTGTTTCCAATAAAAAGAGTAGTTGCCTATAATATGGAAAAAGAACTTGTTGAATAATAATCACTTCTAATTAACTAATTGTTTGTTGAAAAATCGCGGAATGTAAATTGCAAACGATGAAAACTGACGAACTTTGTTTCTACAAAATGAAAAATATTGAAGATTTCAAATAAAGAATGAAAAGTTTATCGCTAATCTAAATTTGAAAAGATTCTATTTACAATTTCATCATTTTCAAATCACTTTCAATTTTGAAAATGTCACATACGCACAATGTAGAGATGTATAAATACATAGGTACGTTAGAGTTCATTTTATTTTATTCACTTATCTTGTGTACCTTTCATTAACATCAAGATAATAAAGATAGTAATCTTGTGAGATAGTTGCATTTGCCTGTATTGTTAGGAATTTTTGTGCACATATATATTGAATATTTTTTTAGTGTAGTTGCTAAACTTTATTGGTTCAAGAAATGTATTATAATCCACCGTACTATTACAATCGGTGTTCTAATTGGTAAAACGGGTGTAAGCAACAACAATATGGACTTGAAATAAATACCATATTGAAAGTCTTTAAATGTAAATCACAAGAATACGTACCTAAACTGTATTGGGGATATTCCTACACACGTGTGTAGGAATATCCACGTTGTTTGCCTTCAATAAACTATTCGTTTATTATTAATTTATTACACCAATGAGACAGGAAGGTAATCTAAGGTGATGACAGAAAAACTAGCAAAACATACGCAACGGTAAATTATACAGTATGTTCCCTTTAGATTCTTCTTTTATAAGCCACAATAAATCAGTGAAAGTACATATAATAATATATAAAATTATGTGTTACCCTGTTAGGAGTGACATTGGGCATCAAGAATGGAAATTTCTCGGTCTCGGCAGCCCAGACGAGCGTGAGCACGGAGAACAACAGCAACAGATGGTAGAACTCCATAGCTCGAAGCAACTCGGTGGAGATTATAAACAAAGTATGTATTCTTCGGGTAAACAATCTAAAGCAGAAGCCGCCAACAATGCAATCACGTTATTATTTAGTCAACAAACTGAATTGCGGTCGCTTCAGCGGCGTAAACAGTCCCGCTGCGTATTCCGTGCTTTTAATTTTTACTGACAACAGTGACACCGACCGCGAACCGAACTGCAACTGACTGACTGATAGACTGAGACAGACTGACTCAGTGATGCTATACCGAAAAAATAAATCTTCCCAAATTTTTCGCCAAAACTCCCCAGTTATCATAAAAAGTCCCCAGATTCGAATATAAGCGCAACAGCTGTCGACGAGCGGGGAGGGCGTATTCACATACGTATGTTTGTATGTATACATTGTTTTATGCGATACATTTATGACGTTATCTGAATATGGCAATTATTATTATTGTTTTAACTTTGACACATTTAGCCAAAAAGGTTAATTAGACCGCGCCAGTGCCCAAATTCCCCACGAAAAAATACCTTTCAAATTCAAAATCCCCAGGTCTGGGGACTTCTTCCCGGAAAGCAGCACTGTACTGAATAATCAATGCAATCGAGGATATATCGAAAAATAGAAGCTCCTCTAGTAAAAGCATAAAAAAAACAAAAATTCCGAAAAATCTGAAAAACTTCCTTGATTTTCGACAAACGCGTTATATTGTTAAATATTATGCTAAGGGGGGCAAACAAATTTTTAAGAACGAAACATTTCTGGGCCGATAAAAAAATCTTTGTCGATACCTACCGAATTTTCCTTGGATTCGATCAGATTTGGGAGGCAGGAATGGGTACCGCCGCCCCGGGAACCTTTATTGAATAACCAACACCTCTGCGATAGGTCGCCCCAAGTGGTTCGCTACGTTTGGTGATTTAGCAGGGGTCCCGGGTTCATGGGGGTGAGGTGTGTCTAGGTCTTGGAGGTGGATGACCAGGACACACTGAACCCCAGATTCCTACCCACCCCTTAAACCCCTTTTCCTTCACAGAACTCCTGTCCTTCCTTTCCTTAAAAAAATCCTCCACACAGCATCCCCAAAGATGACATAGGCCCTGAGGGAAATTATTATCCTCAGGGCCTCCTCTATGGAGCTCATGTAAAAAAAATTGGTTGTCTGTAAAGTCGGTTTACGGACGATAGTTTTTCGTGATAACGTCATATAATAACGATGGAATGGAAGAGAGATAGATGCGTCACAAGTCGAACGCTTAGGCCGAACGCTTGTTCCGCGCTCTCGCTCGCACGCTCGGCTCAGGCGGATCGTGACAATGAGTCATGCTTTTTCGTGAGTGCAGCCGGCGCTCATCGATTTATAAGACGTTATCACGTCAAAAAATATTCGATCAGGCTCCTTTTCTTTCTTGGAACTCTCTGTTCTTCCTAGACATGGGAATGCAGTTCACCGATAACTGTATAAGGGGCCATCCATAAATTACGTCACACGAATTTCATGATTTTGCCCCCCACCCCCCCCTCCCCGTCCCTGTCACACATCGTCACATTTGTGAGACCCCTTCCCCCCTAGCGTGACATCACATATTTTCCAATTTTTACATCTAAAAGTAATCAAATTTCAGATTTTTACATGTGACGTAACAGAGCTGATGACCCCCTCACCCCTTGTCACACGATGTCACGCTTCTATACTCCCCCCCCTTAAGGTGCGACGTAATTTATGGATGGCCCCTTCAGCTGTTGTGTTGACGTATACCTATAGTGTAATTTTTAGTAATGATATCAGTTTGCTTATTTTGTCAGGATTCCTAGCAGAAAGCAACTAAATTCAGGCCAATAATGCCTGTGTCAGACAACGATATATGCGCGCTATACTTTCGTGGCTTGGCCTATTTCAGTACATCAGATATTCAGATCATCATCATCATCATCATCAGTATATTAATACGTGAAGCAAAAACTTTGTACCCATTTTACGAAAATTGCGCGGACGGAGGAGTATGAAATTTCGCACACTTATAGCTTATATAGAGAAGGAGTGCAGAATGCTAATATTTTTTTTAAATTATGCATAAAAAATACATAAAAAAACATTACAATTATGGTCGAATTTCGACCATTCGGCGTCCACTAGTATGCTGAAATAGGCCAAGCTCAAAAACGTTTACTACGTTATAGCTTAGTTTAACAGTACCACCGACTATAAGCAGATATTTTTATAATTGAATCGCTAAAAAATACCACCGTTTTCAACTTTACTTAAATTAATATGATAAAAGTTTATTTTTTCTTTTATAGTTATCTTATCGCCGTAGCACGAAAAGCATCGGGTACAATTCTATGTTCAATCAAGTAGGTACCTACCTACTCATAAGATGCATTACTTGCCTACATCGTTTATGAAACATTTTTTAAATATAAACGATTTGGGAGGCGGGTACGGGTACCGCCGCCCCGGGAACCGTTGATTGGATAACCAACACCTCTACCATAGGTCACCAAGTGGTTAGCGACGTTTGGAGACATAGCAGAGGTGCCCGAGTTTACTGGGTGAGTTTGTCCGCGTCTTGGCGGCGGATGCGTCGGCCCATAGCTGCACGGCAGGCCGGATTGGGAGAGAATGGGAGGTTGAGGAAGTCTCTTTGACTTCTCCAGTCGTACTCTCTCGGAACATCGCCTTACACCGCATTGGGAGAAATGGATTCATACGTCCGTCACTCCTGGACGCACAGACCCCCAGATTCCTACCCACCCCTAATAATACCCTTTTCCTTTCCAGAACTTCCTCTCCTTCCTTTTCTGAAAAGACCTTCCACACAGCATCCCCAAAGATGACATAAGCCCTGAGGGGAATTATATTCCTCGTTTCCTCCTGTGTGGAGCTAATGTAAAAAAATACATGAAAGATTTCGTCTTTCTAATTTTATATTTAGATATACTTTTTATTTAAATATGTACTTCATAAAAAGTTATACTTATGTGTAAGGGAGGAGGGTTATTATTATTTATTTAGTTATTGAGAATAACATGTTATTCGACTAGGATCGAAAAATTCCAGAGATAAAATATATGTATTGTTTAATTTGTGTAAAAAGGACGTACTACTTGTCGAATATTAGATGTTTTCCAACGTACTTGTACATATAATACTGTTTCTCAGTGACATTTCGCAAGGTTACCAATATTCGTTTAAATTTACGGTAGTGGGAGAAATTCAAATACTTATTGGAAAATTATATTTTATTGGCTTCTCTTTTTGTCTTTTATAAAACTGGTGTATTTTATTATAATATAATCTGGTCAAACTTCGCGCATGAACTCTGGCAGCACCGGCCTATGACGTCTGCTGACGTCAGAACTACAAGCCATCGATCTGCGCGGAGGCCTTTCGAATTTGCGTGGGATATATTTTGTTATATTACGATATTGTGCTGTGTGCGTAGCCTGATGCCTGAACATTCTAATTATGTTTCCCTTCAAATAGCGGGGGAGTAGTATGATGATCACAAATGATCTCCATTCATGATTTGACTCTATAGTTTATATATCTGCATAGGCTATCACTGAGGTGGCTCGTATTCGTAAATTCGTACATACGATACGATTGTACCCCCCAGCCAGGAGCACTCCAGTCCCGGTGAGACCGGTACACCGAGGGGCACTGATTTGTTAGGACTTGGAACGTGCTCTTAGGATAAGAAGGAGGTTGGAGAATAAATAAACCAAACACAGACCACTGTGGGCTTCGGCATACCGAATACCGACTTCCACCTGCCGACGCGTCTCTCGGTCAGGGCCGGACTTCTATGTTTTAACAGTAATTCTATCATCGAAAAACTTAAAATGGTGAATCGTCTGTAGGTACGTCAATCATATAATATCAACTGTGGTTTGGTAAAACCCTTCAAGCCTCAAACCACAAACTGAAAACTTTACAGGAGACGATAAAAGTGAATTTACAAATTTGTAAAACCGATGAAATCTTGAAATTTATTTGAAAGTGGTTATTTATTTTTCAAAATTTTGATGTAAAATCTTGCAATTCTATTTACGATTATGAAAAATATTAAGGTGGAGTAATTTCAGCTATGATTTTTTCGAAAAACTTAACCTAAAGAAAATTTACGCATAAATTTAATTTTTAGTAAAAAATGCTTCGACGACTTCGACCAAGTATATCAAGACATGCCCTGTGAAATTAAAAATGACGCCAGAAACCAAATAAAACTGGCTCAAGGCCCATTTATGAAAAAGTGCGAGCATTGTTTCGTACTATTTGGATCGCATAGTGCTTTGTGTTTTACCTTTTATCGGTCCACACTGAAACTAATTGCTGTCCCAGCCGTCCTGACGGAATTAATTTTTTCAAACACAAAAATATCCTACTTCCGAATATTGTACAAGGTACAGTCCGCGGACTTTATTTTCGATAATGTAACCAGCTATCTGAATACATAAAAAAAATTATGCCTTACCGATAGCTTTAAGGCAGCGTTTTAATAAATGTAATAATATTGACGTATTATTTTTTTGGCAAGCAAAGTTTCTGACGTCACTTAATCACCCAAATGCTTGTGACGTCACCACACACCGATACTAACACATAGACGAAAGGCTGGCATCACGAAATGGCAGTGGTTTTTAAACTTTTTAAAAACGCGACCCGGTTTGTATAAAACGGAAAACTTTAAAATACATTAAACGCAGATCTTAACAAAAAACCGCTGCACTATTCTTCAATTAAGGTCGAAAGTTAACCCATCTTAAGCCATAGCATTCCGAATTTCTACCGTTTTACAACATATTTCTCTAAAACACTTAAAGTTTTTAAGTTTCTAAAAAAATATATGTTGTTTTTGACGATAATATCTATACATTTGCCACGCCGAAACGGTAATTGAATGAAATTCTTCCGATAGAAGAAAATCGTATATTTCGAAAATTATTATAAGCACTTTATTTTTGTTACATTACAAGTTATATATATGAAAAAAATCATAATTCATTTTTTTCTTTAAAGCTATGACATTTCCCGCGAGATTTTGGTTCTATTTTAAAATAGTTTAAACGAGTCATGTTTTATTAAACACTTTCACAATTTTCGCTTAAATATTATCGTTTTCGCGCTCCCTCTAACATTCGTATTTACATATCTCACCTTCCTCTTATTTTTTAGCGCTTACTAACGGGCTTTAATTAACTACGAATTTCTGTCATTTTTTAATTATTACCTATACACAAAAAAAACTTAATGATTGAGCAGCTGATTCAAAACTTTTAAGAAAGATTATAGTTTTCGGCTAAGACATTTTGCAAAACAGAACAGAAGCCTTTGAATATTTTTTAGCGCAATTTTTTTGATATTTTTTGTAGTCAAAAGTCCGGAAAGCAGTAAAAGGGCTTGCGGGCTGCTGGTTGCTCATCACTGTGTTAATGATAAGCAACCAACCTGGGCAGCCCACGGTGCGAGGGCGGTAAAAGGGTAAATTTTTCGTAATTATTTTCAAGCAAACGATGAATGGATTTTTTTAAATTTAAAACTCATGATCAATATATACATATACGGGACTGTGTACAAGTTTTTGTACACGAATCTAAAGTATGGTTAATCTAAAGAGTGTACACCGCTTTCAACAGGACACTTCGACGTAATTGCTGCTTGGTGGTTGACAACGAGCCATACGGTTCATCAGAAAAATAAAATTAAAAAATTATCAGACGCATCCGCCGCCAAGACCCGGACAAACCTCAATCCATGAACCCGGGCACCCCTGCATAATCACCAAACGTAGCGAACCACTTGGGGTGACCTATGGCAGAGGCGTTGGTTATCCAATAAATGGTTCCCGAGGCGGCGGTACCCATACTCGCCTCCGAAATTGAATCGCTTGTCATAATAAAGTAAAAAAATATTTTTGTCTAATTAAATTTATGAATGTCTCGCGATCCCCACTTTGAAAACCATTTATATACAACACAGCTTGTCGAAACATCACGCATGCAACACGTGTTCACCTTTTGAAGTGTTAGTTCGACAAATCACATAGTGGAATTAAACGGTGCTCAGTTTTATATTGCCGAGAATTCGCATGCAAGACGGCGGAATTCGAAGGAGAGTTGTATTGCGAAATTACTGATACTTGGGGTTATTTTTTTCTGATTTTTACTATGAGACGGCTTGTCTAGGGTATACTAGGTCAATGTTCGACGACTGTTCTACACAAAACCACTCAAAAGTAACATTCCCTAAAATGTGACTTGGGCTATACCAAAACACAGTCGACATGAGATTGCCTGCCAACAGGCGTCAGAACCGAAAGTAGTCAAGGTGTTGCGGAATTTGCCCACCAACAGGCGCTAAGTTAAACTTCCCAGACAATTATTACTGGCAAATCAAAACACTGCCAGGGGGTTTTTGCTACCAGCCTGTGCAGGCGGTTTTTTTGATGAGCTTCGCCCAATTTAGTAAAGTTTCCTGGCTTTAGAATTTTTGCCCCCTTGTATGTGTAACGGCAATTCTAGAACATTTGCAAAAATTAACTTATTACATAGGTACCTATTAATTTTTTTATTCAAATAAAAACCATTTGTGAACACCTACGTAATTTATGCATGTAGTATAATTTCTTTCATTTGAAATTCACTAATTTAAAACAACTTATTTGTACTAAGCAAACTCCCATTAACCAATAAATTTACTGGCAATCAGAACGTCACCGAAGTTGTGTATTTTGACATAAAATTTCAGTAATTCCGTAATCTCCTCAATAACAATTTTTAACCAAATCGATTAAAGAGCTCTAAAATTTTAAGATTACCGTTTACAAATAATTTTCCATAAATTTTGTTGTCCATAGGCAGAGCTCAAAGTATGAAAATTTTTCAAGTTGGGAAATTTTTATTTTTTCAGCTCAGAAAACAGGTCAGGATTTTAGTAAAATCATTTAGACATTTATCTTTTTGATTTTGTTATTTAAGTTTGGAAACTTTTATATTGGGAATTTTTAACACTGGAATTTTTTTTTCTGAATAAAGTTCTTTTGGGAAAATCGGAAAATTTGTCGGGAAATTTTTAAAAGGCATTTTTAACTTTTTGATATCATGTGCAGCTTGGAAATTTGCTCGGAAAATAGATCAGGAATAAAGTTTTTGAAACTTACCAAGTTTTGTAAATTTTAATTTTTACATTTTCTCATCGGGAATGCTGTTTCTTTTTGAAAACAACAGAGGGCACCACTTCTGATTAAAACGAACCTAAACTATATAGTCATTAAGACAATAATACTATCAGATAACGCATCTTATAAGCCTGTATGCACTAAATCATGCAAAATGTAAAAATATGTAGAAGTCCATAAGGGCGTTAATAATAGATGAACGATTAATTAATCAATAAATAAATATAAACAAGACATTTTTATTTAGTGACGTCACAAGCTAAAAAAGGCTGAATTGTTTAATTTATTATAAAAAAAATGTGTGTATTATTTTCATATTGTTATCTTCTTCTGTCTGTCTGGTGGACGGTGGGCGGGCGGCGTGGTTTTGAGTTGTATACAAATCTGCAGTTTTATTCTGAGGTTGATGAAATTTTGCACACTTGGCCATCAAAACAATGGGAATGTCAGTGTCTCCATGAAACTTTGAAAAATCACCCCCCATGAAAAATACCACCCCTCCAGTCCATAATATATTACAAAAGCTCAGCCTTCTCAGCATGTGGTTTTTATGATGAACAATAAAATAAAATAATTCTTATCGGCAACTACATAACTTTTTGTAAAAATGTTTTTTGTGGAGTGTTTAACACGTCACATTTATATTTCAATGTATTTATTTTCCAGGTGATTGATTTCCCTCAAACAAGTTTTATCCAGACTAGTTTTTTTGTAATGGTGGGAAACTACATGTATTCATTTCAAATAACTGCTCTGTACAAATCGAAAGTATGCTCCACGGTCGAATTTGGAAGCCATCTCTGATCTGGAGCCCCAAAATATCTGAAAAACCCTCGACTCTGCGCAGAAACGGGCGGTCTGCTTTTCTGCTTTATAATCCGGTCTTCTTGCAATCTTTAGAGCAATCTAAAGCGTGGGATAGAAAAGCTGTCATTGTTCTCCTGATATTTCAATTGAAGATGCTCCAAGGAACTAGCATCATTGATTCCTTCGGCACCGGTGCACAGTCAGGAAACACGCCAAATGTTATGTATACAGTTGACATTTGTAACATGTCGTGACCTCATGTGACCACTCGTCGGCACTTATGTAACTTTTTTTTGGACATGACTTTTTCAAATTACAGTGAAACCCTCTTAAGAAATTTTCCAAGGGACCGGAAAAACAAACTTCTTATGCAGGAAAACCTTATATGTGGGATTTTTAAGGGAAAACCTTATATGTGGGAGGTCAATTTTGGGCTGAGGGACCGAAAACACCAAACGTCTTAAGGTCTCGTCAAACAGGATGCGTAATTTACGCGGCGTATGGCGTAAAGTACTGTACGCCGCGTTGTGTTGTACTGAACTTGTCTGAACCGGTAAAACAGAGCGAGCGCGTACCAGTACGCTACGCTCTAGCGCGGCGTTAGGACTTTGTGTTGTATTTTTTTACAAGATTTTATTTTACGCCGGGCGCTCTGCTGTATGCCGAAGCCGTTCAAACAGAAAGTACGCGGCGTTAAGGCGTAATTTACGCCGTCTGTTTGACGAGGCCTTTACACCACAAAACTTCTTAAGAGGGTTTCACTGTATATGGTTTTCCTCTTTTATTTTCAGTAAAATGTTACAATGAATCAGCCAGGCTCTTCGGACATGAAACGGGCAACCTCAATTGAAAATAACCGTGTTCGTGTCACCAGGAAGAGATACACGGCCTCATTCCAAGGGAATTGCGTTTGTCGATAAAAAGACTTCTTGGGCCAGATGCACAGGAAAATGTAAGGCAAGAAAATAAATGGAGGGTAACCAACCTAGAAAACTCTGTTATATCTGTTCCTCAAAACAAAAATGAAAAACTGCTTACAAATGTAACACTTACACGAAACATGTATGCCTGCAATACAGTGAACCTGTGTGCAGGATGGGGCAGAATGCAGTCCCTGATTTGAAAAAAACACTTCAAAATAAAGAAAAAAGGTTTTTATTTCTCAAAAGTACACATAATGCCGTTTTTTTCATGATGTTTTGAAAATGATATTTCTGGCGTGGCGGCCTTGGCGAGTAATACACATATTGAGCCTTTAAAGGAAATTTTCGGCCACTCTTCCCAACATAACTTGCGGAATTCCAGCGGTGACGTCCTCCTTCAGAGCTCAAAGGGTTCGAGGTTGAAGTTTGTATACCTCAGCTTTGACGTATCCTCACAGAAAAAAGTCACTCGGGGTCAAATCGGGGGGGCCACGAAATATCCCCCCGCCAAGAGATCAGGCGATCTGGAAAGAGCTCTTGCAAAATTTCGCGTGAACGACGGGCAGTATAGGCCGTGGCTCCATCTTGTTGAAACCAGAAGGCTTGTGTCGTGTTCCCACAATAGCGAGACAAAGTCACGGTAATGGTTAATCCTTCGGATTCAAAAAAATAAATCCCAATAATGCCTACCGATACTTTTGGGCTGTGAAGAGGTCTTTAATGCAGTTTAAGAGGGTTTTCAAAATGTCCAACAAATAAAATTTTCTTTGTTTATTGTGCCACAAAATAAAAATGCGCTTCGTCGCTAGCGAAGGTGCTGTGGACTAGTCCACAAAACAGCGCCGGGGGGTACAGCAGTTACGATTGCAATGCAAGCATCTCTACGTTTAACAAAACTTATGGGCTCAATTCCTGTGCAAGCATCATCTTTTAGGGGTACTGAAGGTCTGAGTGAAAGATTTGCCTTACAGTTCTGGACAATATTTCATGCGCAGGGACATGTTTCCGCGCTGATCGGGTTGATCTGATCTCTTCAATTGACGCTCTTATTGCCGCAATGTTTTCAGGTGTTTGCACACTTTTAGGTCGCCCAACCGGTATTTTAGGAACTGCAGATCCTGTCAACCTTACATTACTGATCCATTTCCGAATGGTTTAGGATCAGGAACACTGTCATTGCGATTTAATCTGAACCGGATCCGAAAAGCCCCTGCAAAGCCACAACGCTTTCCCCGTTTTCAAAGAACATCTCCACAACAAAGCCCCGGTATTCACCTAACCACGGCACGTTCACTACCATAAACGATACTGTTCCCCTGACCTAACGGCACCCGCCCCGGTCTGGGGGGCCTTCAGTGATTTTTTTAAACTACGAACTCCATTCTGCGTCACTCTGTATTTGTAATATTTGATAGTTCCAACAACTTGATGCTTTTTCATAAAACTGCTTTTTATTTATGATTTCATAGTTTACCTAGTTATTGAACTTTAAGAATAATTTGTTTTTGAGAAAATAAAAATGTTTAATTTTTGAGAAAAAAAAAGTTTAATTAAAATATATTAAAATTAAGAAAAAGTCAATTTTTTTTCCAAAAAATCGACGTCTATCTAAATCTTTCAAGGCTCGTAAACTTCATTTAAACCCTAGGATACGACCAACTACAATTGCAGTTCATTTGTAGGCACTATACCTAGAAATGCACTGCAATGTGTGGGTAGCTAGGTTTTAAAAGTTTTAACGCATTTTGTTACTGTCCATGAAAATTCGAAAGCAAAAAAATTGATTTTGTAGAAACCTGTCAATTATTTCAAATGCAATTTTAAATAATATATTTGGTTTTCAGATATTTACAAAATACTACCCGTCTTCTAGGGGTTAAAAGCGTGTTCACACACAGCTATAAAAGATGTAGCTTGGCCTATTTCAGCATATTGAAATAGCTGAAATAGGCCAAGCTACATCTTTTATAGCTGTGTGTGAACACGCTCTAAGGCACGGTTCGTGCGTGTACTCAAGGGTGTATTTTTGGTAATTATTTTCATGCAAACGATGAATTTTTTTTTTTATTGATAACTAAGGTACACCTCATACGCCATATGTTTGTCTAGTAATATTACATTGTCGTGTAAACAAGCTTATGGGTCCGAGTGGTTAATAGTCATAGTCAAAATAAACATATAGAAGACTGTGTACAAATTTTTGTACTCGAATCTAAAGTATAGTTTGCGATGTACGCAGCTTTCAACAGGACACTCCGACGAAATTACTGCTTGGCGGTTGACAGCGATTAAGCCGTACGATTCATTTGAAAAATAAAATAAAAATATTTTTAGAAACTAGACATAGGTTTACATGTAGGGGAATTTTGATAGCTACAAAAAAAAAATGGCAGATCAGAGAATTTTATTTCCGACTTTTATGGAAAATTTTCATCATTCATAAAAATAAAAAAATAGAAGGGAACCCTTTCTAAAAAAAACCCTAAGTGGTGCTATAAAGACAGGATTTTCGAACATTTTAAGACTTGGTGCATGGAAATCGGATGTACAGTTTTTTTAATATGTTGCCAATCAGGTTAAAAAACTTGGTTTCGAGAAAAATGCGTTCAAAGTTTTGATGAAGGATAATTCAACATACAAACGAATTTTTTTTTATTTGTCTCTTTTTACTGTATCTCCGTCAATTCGACGAATTTCTTTAAAACATTTGGTGAGAGCATTCTTAACAAATACATCTTTCAGAAAAAGAAATAACAAAAATGACAAAATAATTTTTTTTTTGTGGTACGGTGCCTACAATTATAGATATATATATATTTTTTTTTTTTATAAAGAAAGACAAACATTCCCGGGTTACCAATAACCCAACAATGTTTGAAAATCTCCTACTACCACCACAGAAAGCCGAAAATGTTGCTTTTGTTGTGATGGAGGACTTGGCCAGCCGAGGAATCGAACACGGGACGCCCGGGTGGGACCCAAACGCGATGCCCACTCAACCCCTGACCAGTCAAAGTATATAGTTATGTATAAACAATATTAATTTAGAATCAATGTTTTTAGATAAATACAAAAAAAAATACAGTATTTTTTTATATTAAGACTTGGTGGTCTAGCAGTCGTCACGTCGGTACTTATGTGACTAAAACGGCACTTCGGTACTTAAAGAGGTACTTTATAATAAAAATATGATTTTACGATTTTTATGAAATGTTTTATTGATAATAAATAAAAGTACTTGTTTATGGTAGATTTTAATAAAAACGTTGGCAGTTCTTATAAATAACTCAATGTTTATTGGAAATGTTGAATGTATTATATACTATTATATATTAGAGAGGTAACACATACATTTACCATAACAAAAATTCTTTGGTAACAGGAAAACACTGAATAAATTTGACCCGATGAAAAATATCACAAAATGTTATGTAATAATATGTATAAAATATATAAATTACCTAAGTATCAAAATTTCAGGCCTTTTACGGCAGTTTCAATTTTTTTCACTAGAACGCGATAGTAATATTGCATCTGATTGTTATTTGCTAAGCCTATCGTGGCAAGCATGAAACTGTAACCAAAGAGCATGGTGAGCAGCTTGTGTTCAGAAAACCAGCGGCGCATGGGGCTGTCTCTCCGGCGGAGCAGACTGGCCAGCGAGGGGGGCTCCTTGCAGTAGAGCAGCAAGTAGCGCAGCTTCACCAGTTCGTTGTTGGCCACCACAAAGTACTTGAGCGGGACTTCACCCGCCTTGCTGTCCCGCACCCTGCACTGGATCTGCTCCGCCTTGGAGTCGGATGTCTTCTGGCAATAGACTCCTTCCGTCTGGATGAGCTGGCACACGGCCAGACATGACAGCTCGGGTCCAAAGCTGCTGGAGCCCCACGCCAGGCCCCCGGGGCTGTAGGGCAAGCTCACCGACAGCTCTGAAGACAGGTAAATTCCCTTGCCAAACACCGAAACCTGAAACAGATTGATCAAATCACACGCATAAAGCTAGAATACTTATAATTACAATGAATTTCAACCATAAATTTAAATGCTGGTGCGGTCTGTGATAGAGTTGGGTGAGTTTTGCATCCTTTTATAAGTACTCGAGTTCTAGGAGCAGATCTCGGGTCCGAGTTCTTGGGTGGGGACTGTGTGCTGTTGCAGCTACCGGGACGCACAAGTTCGGCCGGAGCCGGACCTCGAACCTCGTACCTCGCACAAGAACTCGGACCCGGACAAGAACCCTTACAACTTGTGAATGGCTCGAACCGCAGACACGGGGACGACAAAGGAGACAATCGGACTCCGAGTCCGGCTCCGTGTTCCAGGTTCGGGCCCGAGTACTGGACCAGGTTCTCTGGGAGTAATCGATTTGAAAAAGGAGTAGAGTAGGATCTGCTTCCCGCGAAGAACCCGAGTTCAAGAGCCCACCTTGAGGTGATTTTTCACAAAAACAACATAAATCAGCTAAATAATTTCATTAAAACTGTTGGTGTTGTTATTGTTTTTTTTTCGAAATCTAATATTTTTTTTTATATGGTAGTCCTCGAAACATGGATGTATGTAAAATTCAACATTGCAGTCGGTGCACATATATTTTGTATTCTTTCTTTTTTGAGGCAATGTATATATAATTTATCGGTTGTCCTAGTATCGTTATCTGAAAAAATGAAGGGCTCGCAAGGTAAAGTAAAAATCTGTTTGGGAAAAAAAAGACTTTAAAGAAAGGAGTTTCAATTATTGGATTATTTGTCCAATTATTTGTTCTTATTAGAGTGGAAGATACTCTCAGTATCGCCCTGGTGTAAGACCACCGTTCAGAATTGAAATGTTGCTTGAAATGGCTTTAGCCATGCTTGATGACCAGATCTGAATAGCCAGGTACTTCCCACCTTCCTCTTCCTCATCTTCTTCCCGTCCCCTCTACCTTCAGCCTCACAACATACCCCGATTGGGGATGCCATAGTCTCAATGGCTCCAGACGGGAGCAGTTGAGACTCTTGTGCGGTATCATATAAAAAAAAAAAAATTATTTCTTTATTGAGCTTTTTCCAAGACCCACTAGAATAATCGTGGCTAAAAACATATATTTCGGCGGTGGTGTCCGTGGTGTCTTTCTATTTCTTAATTTTAGAATTCAGAGAAACGTTTAAAGAATTTTTTACAGCGTACTTATATGTAAGCGTTTTGCTAACAATTATTTTCATTACATCAAGCTAAAAAATAATTTTAAAAACTCAATTTCCAACGAATTTTCACTAACAGGTATATTTGGTCTTATACCTGAGTTATTTGAATCGAATTCATGAATAATGGAGGTAAAGTCACCCTGATCCCATTTACAGAGATCAACTTTCCTCTTTTTCAAAGTTTAACAACATCCGCATCTGATGAATCAGATTCATTCATTCATGGATGAGCTATCTGAAAGTAATGGAAAATCTTCAAAATCCTTGTACACATCCAGGGCCGTATTATCCATAAGGCATTGTAGGCAACAGCCTAGGGGCCCCGCATCGGTTAAGGGTCCCTAGGGTGAAGGGGCCCCGAGACATGCATTGCCTAAAGGCCCCAACATGTTTAATCCGGCCCTGACAGGGCCATATTATCCATAAGGCTGAAGGCATTTGCTTAGGGGCCCGACATGTTTAGGGCCATATTTCTAGGGCCCACTTCGCCTTCACCGTCAATCAACATATTGGCGATGTCTTGTTCATTCAAAGGGTTAACCATTTTTATATGTTATCAGTACTCAACACAAAGTCAAATCACTTCAAAATTACCTAAAAAAAATCTATTTGTAATATGATAATACAATTTTTTTAAGAAAAACTCTCTTTTTATAACTTTTTGAAGGTTATTCCCATCAACGTAATATATCTTTGAAGAAGAAGATAAGAATAATAATCTAAACGAAAATATGAAGGAAAACAAGACACAGAAAAATAGAAAAAAACAATGGTCGCAACTGGGACACAAACTCAGACCTCTCTAATTATCTCTTCTAATTATCTCTTCTTATTATCTCTCTAATTATCTTATCTTCAACTACTTAATTATTTTTTCCAAATGGAAAAAAGAATTAGTTGAAGATAATATTGTTAACCCTTTGATTAGTGAGTTATTTTTTTATCATTTACTTAGTGAGAGTAAGTTAATTATCAAGTTTTTCTTAATTTTTAGTATTGGATTTAATAATTATCTTTTTTCCTTTTTTACTACACAAGTCTTTTTTATTACTACAACCTTTTCTTATTGCATTATAAATTATATTTGGACAAATTCAGTGCGTCTCAACATTTTACAAATAAAAAAAATTGAATAAAAAAGAACGATGGATCTAAATGGATCGTTCGAGTGCCGCCGCATACGTGTGGCGATACTCACTCCTCAGAGGGTTAATTCTAAAATTTGAAATATGAGATTGACAAATATAACGGTTTGACAGAAGGTGGCAATAGCGAAATTGGTTAACGCGCACGTCCCGGGTAGACAAGAGGTTTGGGTTCGTGTCCCAGTTGTGACCATTGTCTTTTTCTATTTTTCTGTGTCTTGTTTTCGTTCATATTTTCTTTTAGATTGTTATTGTTGTCTTCTTCTTCGAAGATGTCAATGATAATAGCTTTTTCCTCAGGGCCTCCTGTGTGGAGTTAATGTAAAAAAAAAGCTTACAAATAATATTACAATACCCACTTCACAATTCGAACAGTAAACCACACTTTTGCCCAAACCAAACTGTTAAAAACTGACTTCAAACTAAATAAAAAATCACTGTCGGCGCATTCATATAATAAGTATACGCATCCAAATCTGTAAGATAATTTTTCGATGTGAAAAAATATTAAATGAATAAGTTACAATGTGAAACGCATAGAAATATTAACAGTTTAATCTCTCAAAAGAAGCGTTGCACGCCGCTCGCAATAAAAATGTGACATTATGGACGGTGATATCGATATCGACGGTGACTTCACAGAATATTTAAATGGTGAATAACTCCGCCGGTATGATAGCTATATCGCTAAAAACTTCGACAAGTTATGATGAATTGATTAGAGATGTCGGTAACATTCGGTTTTCTGGAAGAAATCCAGTAATTATTAATTTCTAGGCGCTAACTTACATGTACTGTTATACCCTTCCCGACTATTTTTTTCTCACCGTACTTGTACGGTCGTACTCCCATACAGATATATAGGACTTGTTCATAATATTCCAAAATTCAATTAAAAGAAAAAATTATTTTAAAAATTCAGACATTTTCTTTTAAACGTGTTTATAAAATTAGAAAAAAATTGTTTATCATTTTCTGGGAGCTTAGGGCTCATGGGTGCCATTACAACATTCCTGGTTACCAAAACCAGATTAGAGATTTCAAAAACATGCTTTGATTTTTCTTGGTTGGCTTTATGAGACATGCAGAACTCTTGGACTCTTTGTCCGAACTCATTTTAAACCATCAACCAACATGATTCCCAAGTATTCTCAACTTTTTTTTTTGTGACGCATCAAAACAAGTTTTGCCATCTCTGTAGAAATTTTTATAGTTACGCTTTCACATATTTATGATACAGTTAGTTGTAGAAGGGAGTGATCAGTGAGCAGGCAACTAAGCCATCCCGCCAACTTCTATCTCCCCTTTAGCAACCATACGCAGTTCGCAACTCCTACGTATATATACGATAGAATGCCCCAAACATATGATAGAATGCCGCAAAATAAAAAACTTACACAGTAGCCCACTTGAGAGTTATCAACAAAATGATGATTACTAAATCTTTAAAAATAATTGCTTACAGAGTTAGTTTCCAACTTCGATAACCAAGAGTAAAGAGAACATGGAATTGTGTTTTTTCTTTTGGGTAACGCCAGAACATTTTGCAAATTCTAAAAAAGGCAGATTTAAATTGAATGCTAATATTTATTGAAAGATAGGTGTTAAACTAACATACATAAAAAGACTGACCTTATTCAAATGTTGCTGTAATCCATGATGAATGATGGAATGAAAATTTTCCAGTTTACTGCCGTGGTATGCAAAGAAAGTGTTTTTGTTTTTGGAAAGACTTTTCCACTTATTTTCTGACTGTGAAGTCGGCGTGCTAACAACTTCAAATATGTACTGCGGACGGCATGCCTCAGCCTCTGAGGGCACTTTCTTCAGAATTGCATCATACTGAAGAAAAGCGATCATTAGAAATACAGTCAATAAATGAATAGATTAGTAGAATTCTTGTTTACATAAAAACTCACCTCTTCTGGACGAACACTCTTCAGATATGGCTCCCGCAAGTTTACAAGAATGTAATGCAGTAAATCAACAACTTCTTTGTGGCTAGCAATGTAAGAGGGATCTTTCAGGTACTCCAATAATAATCGGAAACTCTCTGTTTTCGCTATTACATTCATCTAAAACAAAATAATTATACTAAATCAGATAAAATGATATTTCCTACATTTACATTGCACATTTCCGTAAGCATATAAATGTATTTACCAGCGAATCGAAATCTTTAGTTCCAGCGTTAACGTACTTTGGTGGAAATGGTTTTAGGCATGTTTCATGCCTGAAGCTGTCGGACGCCGCTATGAATAAACTCCATTTCAAATCGGCAGCCTTTATGTCTTCTTTCAACACTTGTAAAACAGCAGCGGCTTTCGTTTCCCACGTATCTTTGTTGTCGTTCGTTGGAGTTGCTGCACATCTAACAGAAGACTCGGAATCCAATGCGGGATTAGGCGCGAGGTCCGCAACTTCTCTATCGGTCTCCATTGAAAAAATATATTATAGACACAATTTAAACAAAATTTTGATAAAATCCTACAATGAACCGAGATAACCAAAACAAAAACACAACATTCCAAATTCCAAACATGACATATAAACGTTATGACATGTTATTATTCAAGTAGGTACCTATAATTTTAGCAATTTAAGTTATGACTACAGCTATGGCTCCTTATGGATGAAGATTAAAATTTACTTCTTCAAAATTCGCAAATTCACTTTGTGGCGTCATTATTAATTTAATGAAAACAAATAACTTTGTGTACACCACTATTTAATTAATAATATCAACATGTTTCGAAAACTATGTTTTCTTCGTCAGGATAATAAGTTAATTAACATAGTTTTCGAAACATGTTGATATTGTTAATTAAATAGTGGTGTACACAAAGTTATTTGTTTTCATTAAATTAAAATTTACAGCTAACAGTTAAGTAGGCTACGAACACTGAGGAACCGAGGCATAGAATAATCCAAAAGTGCCTTGGGGGCGTGTTTCATGATCCAAATACTTGTCCAATCGAGGCTTAAATTTCCTATGCAAAACTGTGTAAACGAAATTCAAATTGGATGGAGATCTTCGATGTCAGCGAGTGTAAGTGAAACAGAACGCTGGGCAACCAGGCTAAATTGAACATTTCTTTCCATCCAAATTTATGCGGAACGTCTACTTTTCTTCTTTTATAAAAGATTGACAGTGTGTGATATAGTTGTGAACGATGAATACTTGGAGCAGGTGGATGAGTTTGTGTATCTGGGTAGTATGTTTACGAGAGATGGGAAGGCTGATAGAGATATTGAAAGAAGGGTAAATGCCGGTAACTCCATTAATGGAGGACTGAATGCCGTTGGCGCTAATAAAAAACTGTCAAAAGGAGCGAAACTAGCAGTCCACAATGGAGTCCTGGTACCTACCCTGATGTATGGCAGTGAGGCATGGAACTGGCAGAGGAAGGATGAAAGTAAACTGAATGCTGTAGAAACGAGATCCCTGGGGCGTATGTGTGGCAAAATCATGTATGATCGTGTGATAAATGTGGAGATCCGCAAATAATGTAAGGCTGATGTAAGCATAATGAGTAAGATCAAGAAAGGGACCCTCAGATGGTTTGGGCATCTAGAGCGAATGAACGAAGAAAGTAGTGTAAGAAGAATAATGACGCAAATGTGAATGGTAGAAGAAATCGGGGACGCCCGAGGAAGACATGGCACGATCAAGTGAATCAGATACTTGAGTCGGGCCATGTCAAAAGTCAGAATAATAGAAGAGTATGTATGAGACGATGTATGAATGTGAGTGAAGCAAAGAGTGTGTGCCAGGACCGACTTGTTTGGCGGTCCGTCCTCTCTGCCTACCCCTGCGGGAAACGGCGTGATGGTTAGTTAGTTAGTTGACAGTTTTTGACGTTTCTAGTATCCGATTTCGACTATCTATGGATTCAACATTCAACTCGACTCTCTGGCCTCTCTGCCCTCTGCTGGGATTGGTTTATTTGTGTCTCTGCTTCTCGTCGGGATTTGACATTTGACAGTTCGGGATTGGTTTATTTATGGGCAGTAGGCAGTTCTTAGCTGGAATATTATTGAATTCTCTGGTCCTTTATAATTATCATAAATTAATTTGTATTTGTTGAAAAATATGGTTGAACCCTTTTCTATTAAAGTTTTACAATATTTCTTTATGCAAGTGCAAACGGATTCGTGTTTCAGGCTGCTTGGTTTAACTAGTTAAATCAAGTCCACTGCCTATTTTGATACGATTTTTTATCAAAATCAATACTAAACATGGCTTGTCTGACGAACAGAGTTGAATCGCGTAAATGTGATTGTGAAACCTCCAAAAGTATCGATGATCCTGCTTTATTGGTGAGTCTCATTGTCCAAAATGCGAAGCCCATAGAGCAATATTGATACTGCTAAGGGATGGTGAGGTGATTTTCACAAAATATTACTGCTACTTATTCTGGTAAATATACAGAGTCTCATCCAATGCGCGCAAATAAAAAAAACTACAGTATGATCTTAGGCTATTTTTTTTGGTTTAATTAAATCCAAATTAAGAACCTACTTTACAAAAAAAGTTCTTAGTCTGGGTTTTATAAAAATAGAAATAAAAACTCACCTACAAACCCACTTGTCTTATCGTCAACAGATAAACAATGCCGCCCAAATGCCTAAAATCTAATTGTGCAGGAGAGACAAAAAAAATATTAAACATTTCATTAGCCGCCACACTTGCACAGATTATGGAAATTACACTTCACTTCAACAATTAATACAAAACACAACTATTTACTTGCACAAAATAGGTATTAGTTATGGTAAACTTATTTATTAAGTTCTTAGTTTGGGTAAACTAATTAATTCATGTATATTTAGATTTAAGCAAATTTCGCAAATGTCAAATCCATATAAAAAAAAATTAAAATGGCGGTAAAGGGATCGTTTTATATTGGAAATTTGAACTTTGATTGAATAAAAATTGAATTTTAATGCATCTTTTACCATCTATCCAAATGTTGTTAGTTGTTTCTTGAAGTAATTAAGTTGAAACATAATGTAATTTCCAAAATCTGTCACTAATAAAAGTGCGGCGGCTTGTGAAACATTTACTAAGGTTTATTATTATTATTATTTATTTATTTAAACGCCCATAGGGCTTTTACATAGAATGTGCACTACATGTTTTTTTTTTAATTACAGTGAAAATAATGTTGACAAAATACAGGTAACATAATATATGTTAAAAACAATATACATATAGGTTACATAAAATATAAGTGTTGACAAAATACAAGTTACATAAAATATAATAAACAAAATATAGGTTGCAAAAAATATAGGAGTTGACACAAAGTAGTGTGTCAACTCCTATATTGTTGTTCACATTAGGTAGAAATACATAGTCTGCACATACGGCGTTTGAAGTTAGCTAAGTTCAAATTATTGTCAAATACATCCATATTGTTTAAGTATTTGTATAATGTTGATGTTTGTCTAGTTGTTTGTGTAGGTACATGTAGATTTATAAATTGCAGGAGTTCACAACAGTAGAATTTAGAATTTAATAATTTTAATAAAAACGTCAGGTCGTTAATTTTTTGTCTATTTTCTAAAGTGGAATATTTAAAATATTCATTAAAATTTACGAAACATAGAAATTTTCTTTGAATTCTTTCAACATTATGAATATGAATTTTGTAGAAGGGCGACCAGACTATGGAGTTATGTTCTATTAGGCTTCTAACAAGGGATGTGTATAATAGTTTAATGATTTGTAACGATTCAAAGTTTTTAATTGTTCTTAATATAAATCCTAATGTTTTCATACCCTTATTTACAGGTTGTTGAATGTGGACCGTGAAGTCTAGTTTCTTATCCAATATTATGCCAAGATCTCGCATTTCCGTTACTCTTTCTAAATTTATTTAATTTATTGAATAGTCGAAAAACAGTGATTTTTTTTTTGGAAAAGGTCAAAGTTTTGCATTTTTCTACATTTAAATATAGATTGTTTTGGAGCACCAATTATTTAGCATGTCTATATTGGATAGAACATTTACCATTTGAATGGCGGACATTTAAAAAAAGGAAGTTATGCTGCCGCACCCTGTATTTGATTAGAATGTTGCAGAGTAAATTATTAAAAGAATTGTGTATATAAGTGGTATTTTTTCCAGAATCTCCTCCCTGTTGAGTACAAATATGCCCTCTGTGAGTTAAAGAAGTCTGATAACAGTCACTTTGAGTCCAAGTTTCGCGTCAACATAAACAGCAAGGTGGAAGCCCTGCAGTGGTTTGAAGAATTCAAATATTCATCCAACACCTCCTTCACAAAGGCCAAAACGTTCCAGGAAGACACGCAAGGCAATGTTTTTAAGGTTGTTGAATATTTTGCATGTTTTATTTAAAGACCTACTTTAGAATAAGGGTTACTTCTTGATTGCTGTCTGAACTGAGTTTTCAAACTGCAACGTTATAAAAATAATAATATTTGGATGATTTGTATAGCCTGTTTTTGTGAAAAATCACCTCAAGGGCGCTGAACAAGTGTATAATATATTTTTTCAATAAAACATCAATGAAATGATAGATAAATTTGACTTAATTCTATGTAATGCTATTAATTTGACAGCAAATCCCTGTATTATGTACTCGATCTCCTATTTCCCCCTAATTTTTGAAGCTCTTAAATACTGAACATCTGCAGTCCTATTGTGGATGCTTCCAAAAATTTAGGATTTCATAATACCAAGTTATACCGTTCATATTATATACTATGCACCCTTATCCAAGCTTAAAGCCTGGAAACTAAATGAAAGTAGGTCATTGTGTCATCTACTAAACTGATGAAACAGTAAGAGGAATGGTATTGTTGAATGATTTTTTTTCCTTTCAGACTGTGTGGAAATGTATTCACAATACGCGGCCAGCGCATACTGTGAAATTGCCCAGCAAGAAACACACCAACTGCCCGGCACGGCTTATTATTACAGTCAAGCAGACATTATTGACAAAAAAATATCAGTAAGTGGTCAAACAGCCTACTTAGGCCTTATATTATATACCTGTGCCTTGAATAATGCACCAAATGGTGTGTGTTCCGCAGCTGAAGAACAAAAGCTTCTCATTTAAGACAAAAAAATAACAGGAACATGATTATTTGTGTTCAATAAATAATTGGTGAATCTTCTTTTTAAACAGTGCAGCTTTTAAAAATTCTTTCTACTTAACTCTGCAATCGCTGCAAACACATTTTAATACTTTCCACTTGACCCTGCAATCGCTACGAACACATTTTAATACTTTCCACTTGATCCTGCAATCGCTATGAACTCATTTTAATACTTTTCACTTGACCCTGCAATCGCTACAAACACATTTTAATACTTTCCACTTGACCCTCCAATCGCCACAAACACATTTTAATTTATACCTTCCTCTTATTAAGTGTTGGTGTTTCATTTTAGCATTTTTTAGGTTTTTTATTTGTCTTTGTTTATATTTGTCTGATATAATCTGTGAAAATCCAGAAATTTATTGAAATAATTAGAAATACCGAAACAAAGTATAAAATTACCTCAATCAATTTTTAGTCAATATGGAGTAGTTAGGGTATAATGATAATCTTCTATAATGTTTAAATAATAGTGATAATAATTAATAATAAAATGCTAAATGATGGAATTCGTGGGGCAAGATATCTACCAAAAAATTAAATTGGAATGGTAACGAAAATTGTAAACACTGTTTTAAATTACTAAATATCAATCAAGCATTTATGTTTAATTTTTCAGAAGCAGAGATATTCATCTCAAAGATCTTCCTATGGTTGTGACTCTCAGGCACATACACAATCACAGCACAAGATACCGGGAGCCATTGAAGTTCGAAACACCAGATAGTGATGTACAAAAAATATTCCTAAATTATTTCACAAGGGGGTTTATGCCTTCAAAAGCCATGGATATGTTTGTCAAAGAAATGGAAAAAGAAATATCAGTTTATGATAATTTCACATTATTTGATTTAGCCATTTGCCCGGATGAGAGATGGGTATATCACTTTTATTACAGAGTTTTTCTTGCAGACAATGACAAGCGTGAAGAAATTGAAAAAGAAAAATACAATTTGGAAAAACTTGGATCTGGAGAGAGTTTTACCTTTGAGGAAATCTTAGACAACTTGTCGGAAACATCAGAAATCTTACTGGTGGATTCAGTAGGTAACATAGAAAGGATCAGTTTGTTTCAAGAAGATGCAAATTCTGGCCAAGATATGAAAGAGGAAATCAAAGATTGTCCAGATTTAAAAAAAAAGAAATACGAGGAAGATAATAATTCTTCTGAAGAGTCCGAAGCTCAAAATAATGAAAATAATCCTGTTGATCAATTGCAATTAATATTTAAGAATATTATTGATAAAGTTATGCGACTGCAAGGTACCAAAGAAGGCCCCAGCTGTTTGCGGGCAGTCAAGCAATTCATAGGAAATACTAAAAAAATTACTTCTGAAAAGCAATTAATTACAGCTATTTCTCGGTTTGGAGCCACCACCGAACCATCACATTATGTAAAAGACCAAACTCATCTACAACCAATTAAATCGCTCTCCGACTCCCAGAGGACTGCCTGGAGGCAAAAGTTAAAGCGCCGTCGAGTACAATAAGCATTCCTTTTTAAAACACCATAAAATACTATGTTATGTTTAACCATTTTTATAGTAAAATGAGAGATTTGTTATTGTTAATACAAGAAATTTTCAATTGGAATTTTATGCGTAAAATGTTAACAATAAAGGGTGCCTGCAGACGAGAGACTATAGTTGGGAAGACAGTTGCGTTGCAACGGTTGCAAGCATAAAAATCCATAACATCGGTTCGAGAGACTTTTTAGTTGTGAAACTTATTTGAATTTGTATAAATTTCGGAATAGATTTCCAACTGTAGCTGCGACTAAAGTATCTCGTCTGCAGGCGCTCTTAAAGTTTTCAATGACGAGTTGTATATTATGTACCTATGCAAAAAATCCAATTCCCACAGCGACCAGATAATGATAGTTCGATTATGAATACATAATATGTATAATACTATGACAAAATTACGTATTAGGATTTTGGAAAAAGAAAATAACTCCTCTCTTCAACGAATGCGTAACAGAAAACGAGTTGCAATTTATTAACAAACAGATGAAGGAAGAAAAAAGAGGCATCAATAATTAGAGCCCTTGTCTGGAATAATGTTGATGTATAGTGTAAATAATATACCCAATAAAATTATCAATGTCGATTTATTGATTTAAATGCTTTTCTTCACCACTTTTTATTCAATTGTATGTTTATTGTAAATAAAATGTTTTGAAACATAACTGCTTTCTTTTTTCAGTCTTTCTCAAAACAAAAATAATTTTGACTAGAGTATATAAGTATATTTATACATTATATTCAAAATCTCCTGGGATTTTTGGACTGTTGTATTTTCATATTTATTGAAGGTGTAAAAAAATATTTTGTGTAAGTAAATTTACAGTTAGTTTTTTTAGACGGAACTAGGATTCGACTATCATCCAAGCGGTGATTCAGAGGGTATATTCCACAAGCTGCCACACTTTTAATAGTCGCAGATTTTGGAAATTACACTACGTTTCAACTAATTTACGATTGGATAAATGGTAAAACACGCATTTCATTTTTATTCGATCAAAGTTCAAGATTTCCCGCATAAAGTGATCCCTTTCGCTATTCTATTTTTTTTTTTTTTTATGGATTTGATATTTGCTGGGTTCGTTTCAATTTAAATATGCATGAACTATTTACTTTATCCAAACTAATAACATATTTCATGCATGTAAATAATTGTTTCTTGCATTATTAAGACCTGTGCCGCACGCAGTTATAAAAGATCATTTGGCTTGCCTATTTCAGTATGCCGAAATACGCCAAGCCACATGATCTTTTATAGCTGTGTGTGTAGCATAGGCCTAATTGTTGGATTGAAGTCTAATTTTCATAATCTGGTCCTCAAAAGTGCGGCGATTAGTGGCACAAACAAACCACACGTCAGTGGAATAATTGATTTTTTTTTTTTTATTTCTCGTGTCGTATGAAAACAGAGAAAAAAGACACAGTACAAAAATATTTTTTCATAATCCAAAACATAAATCCAAAACTATTATTTTCTCTTTTCCCGAGACTCCCGAGAGACATTTGTTGTCAACGCGGTTCCAGTTACCGATGAGCGTTTTGGAATCGGTTCCTGAAGGCGAGATGGTAAATATTAGATTAGCGTCACACGCAAAGATAAAAGTTCATTTGGCTTGGCAAATTTCGGCATGTTGCTCGCCGTACATTGCCAATGGGGATATACGGCGAGCGATATTCTGAAATAGGCCAAGCTAATTGATCTTTTATAGCTACGTATGACACAAGTCTTTGCGGGTTCAGGGAATTTTAATTGATCAACTCGACACTTCAAAGCTATTGACAAGTGCTAACTTTCTTTTTAATGATGAACACGTTTTTTCAAATAATTTTAGTTGATCAACTAATCGAATTTAATCATTTTTATTTTAGAAATTTTGTCAGGGTGAGAGTCCGCTCCCACTTCGGATCGTCATTATTAGTAGGACTTCGTTCCGTTTAAGAATTGGATGCCTTGGGGGCTGTAGATGATACATGAAGCTGTTGAGATGATACACAGCAGATTTGTCGGATGGATGGCCAGCTTATCGCGTCATATCGGGACTCGCTCGCGCATTGGGCATCAGGGTTGTTACGGGTGCAAAAAATTTGACATCTGCGGATGCGGATTATTAGAGGTTCACATCTGCAGATGCAGATGAAGATGTATGAATTAATGCGAATGTTCCGCATT
This sequence comes from Glyphotaelius pellucidus, assembly GCA_936435175.1. Lineage (NCBI taxonomy): Eukaryota > Metazoa > Arthropoda > Insecta > Trichoptera > Limnephilidae > Glyphotaelius > Glyphotaelius pellucidus. The sequence continues at coordinate 2,307,836 of OW386539.1, read as the reverse complement.
TGCGGATGCCGATGCGAATATCCATAATGGTACTGACACATTTGCTCATTGACAAGCCTGCTTATGAGCATGCTCATTAATGAGTATGCTCATGTCAAATAGTCAACTGTACACATTTGCTCATCAAAGAGCAGGCTTGGTTTGAGCTTTCTCGTGAATGAGCGTGCTTATAGCCAACATTTGAACACACATGATATTTAATGAGCATGCTCATGTCAAATAATAAATGTCATCGTATAGTGTCAGTTCCGTTCGCCCTGAACTAAACAAAGTAATCTTATTGCTTGCTTCAACGCAATTATTAATTGTTTAAGAACCTTTAGACGAAAGAAACAAAACGGTTGATTTGGGTCCAAGATGTCAACGGTTATACAGTTACAAGGACATAATAGAGTCAGTTCCGTCCGCACAGAAGTCAATAAAGTTATTGTATTGCTTGCAACTCATTTACTGAAGAAACTTTTGGCGAAAGAAAAAAACAAAATTAAAAGTTTGATTTGAGTTCGCAATTGGATCACTAGAAGAACAAACCTTGGAGCAAGTAATCATTTGTTAGTAGAAATGCGAGAAGAAGATATCAACGGATATAAAAATCATTTATGAATGCTTCCGCAGAAATTTGACGAGCTACTCTCTAAAATTGAAAGCGTGATATAAAAACGAGATACTCATACGCGGAATGTTGTTCCGCATATGAGTTCCTATATTCTAAAGGTTGATTTTCGTCAAAGACGTCAACAAATTCGAATATGTCTAAATTATAAAAAATAAATACTAATTTCAATAGAATGTGGTTTCATTTTAGAGGTAAAGGAACTTTTGGGGAATTTGGAAGTCTATTGTGGATATTGTGGTGACCTTGTAATAATAAAAATCCAAACACATTCGTGATTCCCATAATAAATCACGAAAAGAAAGGTTCTTTCGTCGGTTCGTCCACCTAGCGATCTATTTTGACATTTTTGCCAAGAACGCGCAGGCGCGAACCAGGAATGGTATGTCTAGGGAAATTTCCCTAGATCTAGGGAAATTTCGAACTCAAATACTTTGTACAATTTTTTTTTACGTATGACAATATTACTGGTATTGCTAGTCGCTAATTATTATTTTTTTTAATTTCCATGAATCTTATATACTGTTGATATACTTACATATTTAAGCAATGTTGTTTTTAACAACGACAACTCAAAATGATATTAAATTTAGGTTACAAGTTGCGTTTTTATCTAAATATGTTTATTACAAGATATTTTCTTCAGTTTCGGTGATTGCTGTTGATTTTTATTTTGCAAAGTGATTTTTTAATAGGAATTTCGTTTTTAATTCAGTTATAAGTGTATACATATTTTGAAATTATTATGTCGTTTGGCAAAAAGTGTTTTATTTGGAAAAGTACAGCAAGAAATGGGACGTTTGTATAATTATGATCTCACTAGTAGTTAAAAATCCGATCCACAAGTTTTTGATGCTAGGCCCTGAGGGCGGCTTTTGTTTCGGCTTCGCCCAGTTTGAGTGTTGGTGACCATTTTATAAATCCGATAGGAACTGGTTCCAAAAATAGCCAGTTCCTCGGATTCACTGTGATCTAGTGACAGCTAGTCACCGAGACAAAGTAACCGTGACACAGTAACCAAGACACGCAATGGCATCATATGTAATATATATATATTTTTTACATGAGCCCCACACAGGAGGCCCTGAGGAAAATAATCTCCCTCAGGGCCTATGTCATCTTTAGGGATAATGTGTGGAGGGTTTTTTTAAGGAAAGGAAATGGACGGGAATTCTGGGAAGGAAAAGGGTTTAAGGGGTGGGTAGGAATCTGGGGTTCAGTGTGTCCTGGTCATCCGCCTCCAAGACCTAGACAAACCTGACCCCATAAACCCGGGTACCCTTGCTAAATCACCAAACGTAGCGAACCACTTGGGGTGACCTATGGCAGAGGTGTTGGTTATCCAATAAAGGTTCCCGGAGCGGCGGTACCCATTCCCGCCTTCCAAATTTCATAATTTATCGCGTGTAGCCGCGTGTTTTTATTATTCACAACTCGTCAAGTATCACCTTTCCATATCCTGAAAGATACTTAATTCTATAAATTCGTAGTACATATACCTGGGGGGGGAATTTACACATGCGAGCTGCTGACAGATTCTTGAATTAAAACCGAATTACAACGGTAGATTTGCCTGAAATTTCATGAACATAGATGTTATTTGAGGCGCGGCGCGTAAGGCGTGGCGTCAGATTTGCAATCGAAGTCAGGTTCTGAAATTCAACCACGCAGAAGCAAGGGTATTAATACTGTGTGATGATTATTATTCTGTATGTATACATTTGACACTGTGACAGAGCTGTGTCAGATTAGTTGTTCCAGTCTTGCCATTGAGAATCGAAAATTTCCATTAGCAAAATTAAAAATTACCATGTAAGAAAGATAATAAAAGCGGTGACTGCGAACTTGCGTAAAAGTGATTATTTTAACGAAATCTAGGGAAATTTTGTCTCAACATCTAGGGAAATAATTTTTTTGGGCATACCATCCCTGGCGCGAACTGAGATCGGAATGACATGAGCATGCTCATAAGCCAGCCTGTTCACACATGCTTAGAGGCTTCCCCTTCCACCCGATAATCCAATGAGCATGCTCATAAATCAAACGGCTGTTGATTCTATCAGCTATCTCATTTGGCTTCAAATGAGCATGCTCATTACTAGCAACGTCACGACATGCTACTAGGTAGCATGCTCTTTGGCTTCAAATGAGCAAGTGTGACCGTAGCATAACACCCCTGATTTTGGGTTTTTCAAAAAAAAAATGACATCCGAGAAAGCGGATTATTAGAGGTTCGCGGATGCGGATGCAGATGTCTGAATTAATGCGAACTTCAGTCGCAAGGAAACATGCACTCAGTGTCTGCATCATACGAAAAAACATCCGATTTTTTAGTCGTTTCGTTTTTTTAATGGAAGTGTGAACAGGGCATGCGACGTTCGATTTTTAAACGGAATATGTTTTATCGACCAATTTTTTAACGGAAGTGAGAATGAGCCCTGGCATGACATGAATATTATTCAGTACTGGGTATTTTATAAAAATTAAAAAGTATCCGGTTCTTCGGAAAAATAAATCACCAAGTCGCTAGGACAAAATAGCCGGGACTTGAACATCTCTAATTGTTTTTGTCTATGTAGAGATGGATTGGTTAATTGGTTTGTTTATGGTAAACATATTATTATCTATGGTATCACATGCTGGATGTGACAGTTTTGACAGCAGCGTTGTGTATCGGAATCTTATGATGTATTAACTTAATTTTCTCAAATCAAGACCAAGAGCAACATCAAAATGATCGCGGAGGACGTTTTGGATTCGGCTGCCCAAAGTTTTGAATATCTTACAAGCAAATTGGAAAATTATTTGAGGTTAGATTTTGCCTAAGTCATTGTGTTGGTTTTTCTTGTTTATTTTATTTATTTCTGTTAGATGATTATGCTATAATTTTCGTAATATTGTTCATAATTTTATTTCCAGCGTCCAAGAAACTGCAGTCCCAAAGGTCAAAGGACTTACTAAAGTTTTATATGACTTGACCAAAAATGAAGAAATTACTTCGGCACGATGCACGGCTTTGCCCGAGTTGATAATTCAAGATTTTGTCGAAGAACAAATTTGGCAACAAATCGAATTGCAGAATCAAGATAAGTGGACTAGTTTCCTGTCGAGTGTATCGAAGATTTTAACACAGAAAGATGTGTTTAAAATACCCGTTTCGATATCCAATAAACCGCAATCGGATGCTCAGGATTCAGACAGCTCGAATCAAGATAATCCTGAATTAGATACTTCCCATGTTTCGAGGAAACTCATCAAAAAGAAAACAAAAAAATCTAAAAGTAAAATTCGTAAGTTTAACATTATTGTTTATATCTTATATTATTGTCTTCAGCCATTACTGTATCCTCTTTCAAAGCCTGAATTTCAATTATTTGTTGACATTCTTATTCTATTCATTTTAATTGTTAAATATAGTTGAGCAGTCATTTGGCGTGCAAAGGGAACGTGCCGGTAGCAAAGGGAACAATTAGGGTTTTTTTAACAATTCAACACTAGTGCGCACTTGTTATTTTTATAGCAGTTGAGTACTAACAAATTATCTGCAGGCCCAGCTTCAGAGAAGCTAACTTAACTAAAGCTATATTATAATTAAAAAAATATAAAACTTTTTCCACTTTAATTTTATTGACTGTAACCGGTTTCAGCTCGCTAGAGCCATCTTCAGACTGGTACATATTATTATTAGTCTACGGTTTATATACATAACATATGAGGGAGGGAAAGCGGGTGGTCTAAAGGATTTTAATCCATTATATTAATTACATTTGTTACTAAGTCGTTTTAGACTGTCGAATTTCTAAATATTTTGGTAATTCTAGTAGGCTACTTACCATTGGTTTGTAGCTCACTTCAATATTGTTCAGGGAAAAACCTTACAAGTAATATGAATTATTAATGACCTAATTTTATTGTCAAATCGTTATTATATTTATGATGAATTCATGTGAATGTAGCATCACACTTATTAGAAAACAATATCACAAAGTCCTTCACACATGTAATAAAGGTCATAAACTAGATAGACTAGAATCTTTAGAAATTTCTCGCTTCTAAAAAAATAGACCATAATTTTGTAATGAATAAGCAGTTAGAATCATTTGCTAAGTCTCCACTTTTGTATCCATTATATAATTATATATATTATTCCATATCTATGGTACCTACCTAAAAAAACCTTTTCCATTAATTATTTTTACTTTATTTCAGAGAATGGAGAAAGCAAGATCGGTAAAGGTTCCATAGTTGATGATCAGTTCTTCAAATTAAAAGAATTAGAAGCATTCTTGTCATCCCAGGATAAAGCCGAAATGAATAAATTGAAAAAGCAGAAGAAACCACTCAAGATCGGTGAAGAGAGCAGCGAAGAAGAGGATGAAGAAGAAGAAATAGACATGTTTGCAGATGATTCAGAAGATGAAGGAATGATGGTATGTTCCTCAAACTAAACCTCTGTTTCTTCTTTGTGGATCCCTCACGACTGATGAGAATGGTGACTCCTCTGAAATGTTCCCTTCAGGGTAACTCCAGTCACCTTCTTCAGAGTTATCCTTTCACCAATTTCTTTCGTTCTCTAGTCTCTCTTTGTGCACCAAAAATTCATCAACACGTATTCTATTTATATTATAGAATAATATGCAAGTGCAAGAAGCACACTAGAATAAATCCACTTACCGAAATATATAAGGTTTACCAGTTGGATTTGTTTCCAGTATTTCTGGAGTGAATTTCACATTACAGGAAGCACTTCAAATAATTCACTGGTTACACGTTTTGTGTTATGTCTATTCATTCTCAATATTCTTATATGTATACAGCATGAAGGATTTTAAATCAGCGATTCCTGCGCTGTATAAAAGTAGTAAAAAATGTAGATGTCATTTTGCTATCTGACGATATATTTTTTTTCAATTTAAAACAAAAAACTTTCTATACAGTCGCAACAGATCCTGTGATAAGCTCTCTGTTTTGTCTGCACGGTAATACTAGTATAAGTGGCCCAGTGGCAGAAATTTGTGAGTGTGATGGATAATATATTTTTTTTGTTTTGATTGAAAAAACATCATTGGACAGCAAATAATGTTTACATTTTTTACTAAAAATATGCTCAGGATTCGCTGGTTAAAATCCTTGCGGGGTACGTGCTATACATGTTTACAGAAGTTTTTTTATCATACGGTTGTCTATGTTCCAATTTCAGGATGAGGAAGAAGCAGATTCTAAACAGATAAAATACAAAGACTTTTACCAGGATGATTCCAAGAGTGATGATTCAGAAGAAGATATTCAACTCAGAACTCAAAGCGATGATTTAGGTTTCGATGATAATGACTTTGGGGATGAAGACCTCAATTCTGATGAAGAAATCGATCTCACAGAAGTCAGGAAGAGTGGAAAAGATAAAAAAGTCAAGTGAGTTTCTTTTTGCTACTCTTAACACAATTGAATAAAAAGGTTGCAGCAACCCATCATCAGGATTGAACCTATTTTTGATTATTTTCGCATGGCGACAGAACCATTAAGCAGGCAGGCCACGAAACCTATTCCAATCTGGTATTATTGATAATTCTTTTTTTGTGCACTGCACACAAATAAGTTTATTTCTTTGTTACAGATTTGAACAACCTCTGTCCTCTGGTGATGATGACGAATCTGACAATGAGGATAAGAATGAGAGTGGTGTGAATAATGAAGCCAAAGAAGATTTATCGGAGCTTCAGTTGAGACAACAAAGGTTAAAGAAAAAAATTAATCATTTGGAAAATAACATGTTTGAAGAGAAGGCTTGGCCAATGAAAGGAGAAGTAACAGCAACAAATAGGCCACAAAATTCTCTTTTAGAAGAAGTTGTAGATTTTGATTCGACCAGTAGACCTGCTCCCATCATGACTGAAGAAACCACTCTCAAACTGCAGGACATCATTATCCAGAGAATCAAAGATAAAGCCTGGGATGATGTGGAACGTAAGATCAAACCCGTAGAGGATATTCAAGAATTCAAAAAACAGTTGGTATTAGACCAAGAAAAAAGCAAACTATCTTTGGCCCAGGTTTATGAAAAAGAATATATCAAACAAAAGGAAGCTTTGGATCCTGATGCGGATGAGAAACCTGAAGAGGAACCGAAGGAGCACATTGAGATACGCTCCCTCATGACTACACTGTTTACCAAGTTGGATGCTCTGTGCAATTATCACTACACTCCTAAACTGGCGGCGCCGGAAGTGAAGATCATCAGCAATATGCCAGCTATCACCATGGAAGAAGTCGCCCCTGTGGCCACCAGCGATGGTACCCTCTTAGCACCAGAAGAAATCAGACGTGAGTATTTACGATGATACGATTTCTTTCATTTGAATACCACCTCAATAATTACAATCATGTGCACACACACACTTTGTTATCTTGTTTTATGTTTTCAGGTAAAGCAAAGGGTGATATTATCGGTAAAACAGAGCGGACAGACACTGATAAAAAACGTGAAAGACGCCAAAAGAAAGTCCGTCAACGTGAAAAAGAAAAAAACAGAGCCAAAAGAGAGAAGACTCTGGACAAGATGAATCCTGGCTTAGGAAATAAATATAGCAGGAACAAAGCGTCCAAACTACTTGAAAAAGTTACTAAAGACAGGAATGTTGATAAGGTATATAAATAAAATTATTTGTTGTTTTGCAACAGGTCTGTAAGATTTGTAATAATTGTGTATTGTCATACTTGTTCATATTGTGATTTATTTTTGGGGTATTTGGGGTGCCATGCTGCGCTACCTCCTTCTTTAGCCAATGTTTCGAATAGTATTGCAGTGTCCATCATCAGGGCAGATGTGTGATCGAAGATTGTGATGAAGTGTGTGCTTGTGTGTGTAGTTGTAATACAATGTTGCCAGCTCCAAATCTCTACGAGTTGGTATTACAGTACAATTTAAAATGGTTTTCTGCATTTAGTTTTGGTGTAGTCATCAATTACCGGATACCGAGAACTATTGAGCTTAGCCCCGTTGTCTCTATCATTATTAATGGAGTATTTGTGAATTGCCGATTTGTCAGAGTGGCTGAGATTTTTTTACCTGTTGTCTAATATTTCTTTTAATATTTTAGATGGAAACCATTGGCGATGGAAAATCACTCAAGTCGTCTTCAGCTTTCTTCACTCAACTACAAGAAGAAGTTTCAAGTTCCATTAAATCAACATTGAAGCGGGCCAACAAGAAGAAAAATAAGAATGCCCCTTCAGCTAAAAAAATGAAATTATAAATGAATAGAGTAATATGTAACTGTAATGTTTTGTTCAATAAATAATAAGGAAACTCTTTTTAAAAACAATTTGCCTTGTCTGTCCGTGAATAATTGCAATTGACATTTTTCTTAACCCATACACAACTGAATCAAATTGCAATCGTCAAAGTCACGTTATACCGTGTCATGTACAACGACAGAGTTGTGGGATTGTTGGCATTAAAAAGTTCAAATAAATAATATGCAATTTAAATTAAATCATCAAACATACTAATTTTGGTTGACTGTGCGTTAATCCTGCATGAACTCAAATTTGCTTTGAATTTAAGTGTCATTTTCAAAATTGGAACTGGTTGTGTGAAGAATTCCTATTCATAAAGACGAATGCAAAAAAAATGTCCAAAATTATCGTCCAATCTATACTTCCAGCTATCTCTAAAAAATTTTAATGTATCATTAAAGAAAGACTATTGAAATATCTCGAACACCCCAAAATTCTCACGTCAAAACAATACGGTTTCAGGCGATGATCTAACACTAAATATGCAGCTTTCGATTTTATATCAAATCTACAGAAACACATTGATCACAGGGACTTTATGGCGGCAATATTTGTTGATATAAAGAAGGCGTTTGACACGGTGGATCATAATGTATTGATCGAAAAACTGAAACATTTGGGTATTGTTGGTACTCCTCTAGGAGTTTTCCGATCTTACCTATCAAATAGCTTTTCGGCAGTAGAACTGGGAGGAGAAACGAGTGAGTTGGGTAAAATAGTATGTGGAGTGCCACAGGGATCAATTCTTGGACCGTTACTATTTCTAATCTATGTGAATGACATAACAAAGTGGGGTATTAAAGAAACTCTACAACTTTATGCAGACGATACAGTAATTTTTTATAATAAACTGAATCTAGCGGAGCTTGAAACGGAAATGAATGTTGATGTTTCTAAACTCACAAGCTGGCTGAGAATAAACAAACTAACTCTTAACATAAAAAAACTCATATACTTTTCGGTAACAAGAAAAATTTCAGCCTCAATATCAAAGTTGGTGAAAACTGCCTCGGAAAGAAAATGAGCACAAAATATTTGGGCCTGATCGTAGATTCCCAACTCTTGTGGGATCTCCACATAAATTATGTAAAGGAGAAAATTATTCCCATAACTGGTGTACTTTATAGACTCCAAGGATTACTAAATATTCCTTTACTAACATCAGTGTACAATGCCATGGTACATTCACACCTTTCCTATCTCTGCTGTATCTGGGGATTTGCCTCAAAGAAATTGATAGCTGATCTGCAGGCGGTTCATAGCCGTGCTCTCAGGAATGGTTTTGGACTTCCATGGGACACCCATGTCAGAGACATCTACTCAGTTTCCGGTATTCTTCCAATCACAGTCCTTCCTAAACATGAAATCACAAGCACCATCCTACAAATTACTCAACAATCAATGCACACTAACATCAAGCCACTTTACAATCAAGACATCCATTTTTTTCATTACAATACAGAGTCATCCCAAGTGGTTCTTGGTCTTGGCGGCAAATGCGTCTGCCCCCAGCTGCATGGCAGGCCGGATCGGGAGAGAATAGTTGAGGGAGTCCCTTTGACTTCTCCAGCCGTACTCTCTCGGAACATCGCCTTGCACCACAGTCGTAGGGATGGATTTATACGTCCGTCACTCCTGGACACACTGATCCCCAGCTTTCTACCCACCCCTAATACCCTTTTCTTACCTAAAAAAGATCCTCCTAAGATGACACAGTCCCTGAAGGGAATTATTTTCCTCGGGGCCTCCTGTGTGGAGCTAATGTAAAAGAAGGGAGAATTTTTTTTATTTGAACATCCAGCCCCAGATTTATCGTGCTTATTGACGTTAGCCACAAAGTTGTGAACAATTTTACACTCGGCCAGTGATCGCACTTTCACTAGCGTGAAGTTTCCGACATATTCAAAATGGCGATCGTGGTGTTGTAAACAGAACTTTCCTCATTTTTGATGTCATTATAGTTGTTTAGCTTCGTATTTTACAAATCGGGTTTGTTTTCAAAAGTCTTAATTGTCGTTAAATGTCATCGAATGTGTTTTATATCAGATGTCTACAGTAACTCATTCTTATCCAGGTTAGTCAAAGTTTACGTTCGTCCTTGGCGTTTGTCAAATTGATATTGTGGCTTGTTGACATCAAAATCTGATCAAATGCTACAAATATGAATGAAATTATGGTAGATTAGTAGTTTAGAAGCTACTTCCACCGTGTTAATTCCCGCCGATCAGTATTTTTGGGCGCTTTCGTTCGTTTTTGTGTACACTTTTCGCTGCAAGTGTGACTCTTTTGTGGTGTCATTATTTGGCAATTTCTTAATCTTGTATTATAAATATTTTCAGGGATAGACCCAGCTAAGGTCATCCATAAACGTCGCGCTGGCAGTATAGGGTAAGTGATTTTAAATTATTTTTCTAAAATTTTCAATGTTTATTGCGCAAAAAATTTCCACCAAGTGATGTGTCAAGACTTCCAAGATGTTACACCAAAGTAATGCAAATAATATATTATGGACAATAAATATTATCAATTTTGCGTTACCTTTGAAATTTAATATTATCGGCTTTATCTCCGTCAGCAATCTACCAGAGAGTGGTATGCACTATCCAGTAATCAGTTAGCACGGTAATGCAGAATTCCTTGCATAATAATTCATAATTCGAATATTTGTTTATAACCCTACACTTCTGTTTGAAAACAACAAGCCTAGGCACACAAGCAAGTTTAGTTGCGGACAGCAGTTGCGTGCTTCAAAATCCATTGCAATATCGAAAGCTAAACTCATTGGACTGTTGAACTGTTTTTGGATTTATAGGGATTTTGAAAGAGTTGTGAACTGTCACCGCAACTAAAGTTACTTGTATGCGGGGCTCATGATAATCAGTGTATAAATCTGCCATAAATATATACCAGAAATGTATAGCGCACACAACGTGTTTACAATAAAGAGAAATTTTGATCTGAATCACATGAATCGTGAGATACTTGAATAATTCAATTTCTCCAGACTTTAAAGCCAATCGGTTCATTGATAGAATTTTTACGGTTACGATGAACCTCTGAAGTCTGCCAACCAATGTAGGTCGATTTATTCTCTACTTTATAAGGCTGAATTTTTCAGGTCATAAGTGTTTGAAGTGAACAAAAGTAAATTCGATTAATGAAAATTTAATACTTTCCTGGTTTATTTTGTGTCACATACAGCGTTAAAAAATTTTCAGTTTTTAGAAGTGGCTTATCCACTCGTGCGTTGGTGATTTCTTGGTGTTCGGTTTTCGATTCGGCCATTTGATAATATCATACCTACAAATATTTATACGGAAACATATGAACTGTACTGCGGTTTAAAGTCAAAGAATCCATGTAGATTTCACCGTTTATCCCATTTTTTAGGTTAAAAAAAATTAAATTTCTAATACCTATTATTTATTATTCATTTAAATTTTATAAAAATCACCTACATAAATTTGGGTAGCCATCGTTTTTGCGATGTGATCCATACTAAATTATAACATCCGATGTTACAATTTAGTATAAAAAATAATAACATTATTAACCAAAATTTTAAATCATTATTGGCTTACGTCTCTAAAAAGTAGGTATCTGTATTATTTTATTTGTTCTAGAATTTTAAGCAGCGAAGATACTTACCACATTCACAATATGTAGTTTATTCGCCACAAGATACATAGATGGCACTAGTAGAATGAAATTTCTCTTGTCTGGTTCACTTTTATAATATTTCACATTATTTTATAAACATAAATTTAAGATTTAAATTATGAATATTCTACCGTGTTAAATTGCAGTATTGTCCAACTAAAAAAATACGAAGTTATTATAGTGGTTACGATTTTTAATAATCAGATTAGAACTGAAACAATTTTTAAAATCTGTGAAGTATCTTGACTATCACCGCCCACCTGCTAAGCCTTACCTGTAAGTAAAAAGTCATTGAATATAAAATTCGTTATTATACAGTCAAAACTGACATTCTCTCTAATTTTTTCATAATGTATGCGGCCCATCTACTTATCTGTGCATGATATTACAGGAGGAAAGTAGCTGGTGTGCAAATACTCACATTCGTGCATACATAAAATCTATTGGTATCACGAAATAATAAATTAGTAAAAAAATTAATTTAATTTGTAATTGAAAAAACTATTTTATACCTGATACTCTCTTTTTTGAGATAGGCAATTCACCCCAAAACCTGATAATGTAGGTATCTTCATACTGGAATCCAGTATGTTAATAATTTGTTATTAATTGGTACCATTAACAGTGATCATTTGTGCAGCTACCATTACATAATGTATTTATTCCAGTTCATGTCGATTCTATACTGGCCCATTAGGGAGTGGAGTAAGGCTAGACCAGCGAACTTTTCAATTATGTATTGCCTCGGAAGGACATGAATTGTTTTTCAGGTACACAACAATGAAATAGCCAGAGTAAAAAGTTTCTGTTAATAGTTTATACTTCTCCCGTGCAGCAAAAGAATTTAGACACAAAGACCTTCAAACAAGGTAGAAAGTATTAGATCAAAATACGTAACATATTATGATCTTAAAATCTATCATAAAATGTCAGTTATTTTTGTGTACACTTGGGTGAAACAAAAATCTGGTGACACATTCCTCTCTTTGAAATGTGTGTGGAAGATGAAAGCATGTGTGCTGACAATTTTTATCAGATGTGCCCACACTTCAGAGGAACATTGGTCATTAGTTTTAAATTATTTTAGGTGATTGGTTTTAGAATTATTAATACTATTAGAATTATTAGTAATTTTATTTTTGGGGTTTTATGCCGTGTGGTGCTACTTCTTTAGCCAACGTTTCGGACAGCGTTACAGTGTCCATCATCAGGGCAGATATGTAAACGAAGATTGTTGAAGGTTGTGCTTATTTTTGTAGTACCGTGTTGCCAGCTCCAATCCTCTAGGAGCTAGTATTGCAATATAATTTAAAATGGATTTCTGCGTTTAGTTTTGGCGTGGCGGCCAATTAAAAAATAAAAATTACCCTTTATTACACTTATTTATTATTTAATTACATAAAGTTCATGATTCCAAAGTGTATTATTTTTTTTTATTATTTCATACCATTTAACCCTTTCTAATCGGTATTGTCAACTGATTTGACATGTCCGTACTTACTTCGATACCTCTGTAATTCTAAACACGGAGTTCATATTTTAGGTGTACTTTATGGATTGAATAGAATTATTAAAGGTCTACTATTCGTATTTCGACCGATTTCTTACACATCTCCCTTAAACATTGGAAGTTTTTAAGCTCTTAAAAAAATATATGTTATTTTTGAAGATAATATCTAGATACGATCCACACCGAAACGCAAATTATATGAAATTCCCTCGATAGAAAAAAATCGCAAAGTATGCTCCGAAAATTATTTTAAACAAGTCTATTTCTTTTATTTTACAAGTTATATTTGTGAAAAAAATCACAATGTTTCTTTAAATGAAACTTAAGATACGTTCCACGAGATTTTTGGTCTATTTTAAACGAGTCATGTTTTATTAAACTTTTTCGCAATTTTCGCTGCTTATTTTACGACAAAATATTAGCACGCTCTGTCCAACATTCGTAATTACATATCTCTCCATCTTCTTCTTTTTCAGCGCCGTGCGTTTCAAGAGTGCGGCCTTAATTTATCGAACGCAACAGGAAAAATTTGTTTTGCCTGCCCCCCTACTAAGTCACCACTTGGGGTGACCCATGGCTTTTTTTTACATAGCTCCGCACTTGAGATCCTGAGGAAAATATTTTCACTTAGGGCCTACGTCATCTTAGGGGATGCTGTGTGGAGGGTTTTTTTTTAAGGAAAGGAAGTTCTGGGAAGGAAATAGGTATGAGGGGTGGGTAGGATTCTGGGGGTCAGTGTGCCCAGGAGTGACGGACGTATGAATCTATCCCTAAAACTGCGGTGCAAGGCGATGTGGCGAAAGATTTTGGCCTGAGAAGTCAAAATACCTCAACCAGTCTCTCGATCCGGCCCGCCACGCAGCAGACACATCGGCCGCCAACATCTTGACAAATCTCACCCCACGAACCCGGGTACCCCTGCTAAGTCTTATGCAGGGATAATGTGCAATGGGTTGCAGGGGGTCTTATGCAATGCCATGGGTCCCCATGGCATTGGTTTTGGTTATCCAATGATGGTACCCGTACCCGCCTCCCAAATTGATTTCCATAATTATCATAATCCCTCACGAATACAAAAGTATGACTGTATATTACTGCGAGGCTATCAGTTCATACATGTTTTTGAAGAAAGCTGAAGAATGTGAGATTTGTCTGTTCATTTTGACATGGCCCTAAAATGTTAAATAAATTAGTATGCCACAATACTCCCTGTTTGCTAAGCCAAAGCAACGTCTTCATCTAGCGTGCATGCATAATATATTTATTCAGGGGAGAGCGGGGCTAGGGAGTGGGGAGGGTGGGGGACAGGTCTCGTAACATTTTTCCACCCCCGCATTTTTTACCCGCCAGACAGAAGTCTCCCCTTGCTTTGTGCAGCGCGGTTATAATGAAAATTAGAAAAGGCGATCTAGTAGCCCCGCCCCGCGCCCCGCGCCCTCGAGGGCCCGATAAGGTTGTTCGAAGGTCCTCCAGAGCCGCTGAGAGGGCCCTCCTGTTTTGTGTGGCGATCCCCGCGGGCTGCAACCAACCGCCTTCCCCACCTCTTCCCAACCCCTTTTCTTTTTGTTGCCCCATTGAGTGTTTTATTTTTGACGTAAGCAATTTTTATGTACATATTTTTATTGTCCATTAATAAATGGTGTTGACGGTAGACAACTGTTCGATTTGTGTTTGTTTGAAACATTCCACATCAGTGCCTCTACAATGGGGTTCTTATACCAATCCTGATGCGTGGCAGCGAGGTTTGGAACTCGAAGAGGATTAGATCAAGGAGTAGAAATAGATCTTTGAGGCATTTTTGTGATGTATCGTAGAACCATTGTTGTGACCGTGGAAGTTCATTCGGAGATTAGAAAGGAAGGAAAAAATTCCCTCAGATATATGAAATAAGGTGCTGCGCACTCGGGCAGCTAGTAATTTCCCAAAGTTTGCAGGTCTGCCGCTCTGGCGCCACTAGTATGTTTTGTATGAACCTTAGAAATACGACGCAAGGTTCCGTAGGTGCTGATATTCGTAACGCACCTTTTGGATTTGGGATTCATTTTGGGCTTGCTTTTGGGCAGTCGAGTATTGTTCGGCGGGTGGATTTTTAGCACTGAATTTGAATGGCGCGCTGTTTGTTTAAAGTTTGGTGAAATTATAATACAAGTATGTGTTATTTCCTTATATTTTTAAGGGAGTTTATTTTTTCATGACTTTATATAGCTTTTCAAAGGTGTGTTGAAGTGCCTCCGTGTTGAGTTGTCACCGCTGATAATACAGGAGTTGTAGAAGATTATGACTCTCTGGTGAAGTTAGGGACGTCCGAGTAAACTGGTCCCAGCGATAGCTCGTACGGATGTCATCGACGTTCGCCGTTATCTCACGTATCTTGTTTGAAAACGAATCTTTCGCTGAGACTGATCTAAGATTTCGCACTATCAAGTGGTCGGTACCTGAAAGGCTATTCCCTAAAATTTGCGATAAGAGATCGTTCTCCCGCGAGAATTGCTGTCAGATTTGTGTGATTTTCTACGGCTGTTATTTGCTTTTTCTATCGGTCGATGTCAAAATTTCAGCTGTGAGCTGTCACGTATTTTAGTTTGGGTCGTTTTAAACACGAATTCCTGCAAGTATGCATGATTATTTATTCATTTAACAGCTGTAGAAAATCCAAAAATCTGACAGCACTTCTCGCGGGAGAACGATCTCTTATCACAAATTTTAGGGAATAGGGGAATAGCCTTTCTGATAATAGATATTAGCAAGAAATGTGCGCCAATAAAAAATTCTATGGCGGCACATCTTCGCTATCTACCCCTGCTGCAAAATGACTTTTGGTTAGTTTGTTCATTGATTGATTGAATGAAAGCGCCATCTCACACGGAAATAATGTAACTTTTATAAGCTACTCTAATATGCGCATAGGTTGGCGATAATCTGAATGTAGGAAGATCACCAGACAGTTGAAATAAAGATGCAGACATTGATTTAGAAACGTTACCGGCTAGTTCCGGTAGTTCCCGCGGTCTCCCTCGCTGTCTATTTATGAAACCAAAATTGTTGCACTGGATAAGTTACCTCTTCAAATATTAACCGAGATAATCTCTCAATGTCGGATACCTCGTACATGAACAATATAACCAAATTACACGCAGTATTCACGGAGAACGCCTCGTGAGTATTTAGTGTTTGCCGGCTTTGTCGGAGTTTGTACTCGGCTTGTACCGTGGGGGTGTGAGGCGGCAGTTAATTGCGTTACCTGACTACTTGATATGCCCCACTCTCCTCTCCCGGCTGCCTGATACCTACCCAGTGGAGGCCTAGGTGCCCCCAATTCCTCAGTCGAGAAGGGGCGAATCACGAAACCTCTCAAACTCAACAACCACGCCACTAAACTGTGAATAGACAATACAGATGGGCCGATAAATTAGTGCGGTTCTGTGATTGCTGGGCTTCTTACAATCAATTTACTCTGCGTTACTTATCTCTCCCATGCAGATTGCTGAGGGTTCCAGCACAACTCAACACAGTGACAAATCAACACACACAGACTGTTTATCTCTGGGCTTGCAGAACTAACCTGTCCATGGTCATGCCAGTCGGGAGAGCTGTCTTGTTGTTAAATAGAATCATTTCGATATGTTCAACATCAATGAAGCACAATTTAGACAGCAAGCTTTGTTGCTGTTAATTTAACCCTAGAAAGATAATCTACCTCTTTGCGAGACCCAAGAATTGCTCTCTTTTTTTATTTCGCAACGTAGCGCGCTGTCTATCTCAGTTGTCGAGCGGAGCTTGCACGGGGCTGTTCTGTCACCACAATAAGTACAATTACGGAAAAATACATACACCACACGTCCGAAAGACGTATGATTGTCTTTTGCGTAACTTTCGGACTTGTTCGTATAAATGTGATAACAAAAAATATTTTTTTAGTACAACGACTGATTAGCATCTAAACTTTCATAGCATATAAAAAATTTAGACAAAATAAAACATTATTTTTCATTTAAAAAAAAAAACTTAATATTTTGTAGTTGATTTGTAAGAGGTTTACAGATTTTGTTATTTTTTTAAATTATAATATATTTTTTATAATTATTTTGGTTTTATTTAAAGTAGAAAACCCTAAGTTAATAATTCAACTTCCTTCAAACTGTGCCAATATGTCAAATATACACTTTTAAACGCAATTAACGTCTTTATGACGTATCTTTAATGTAGGTAAAAATAAGATTATCTTTCTAGGGTTAAATCTGTTTATCTAATCTTAAATTTCTCTCTGTTAAAAACGCTTTTAAATTTTGTAATGTTTTCAAAACTTACTTGTATGCGGGGCTCATGATAATCAGTGTATAAATCTGCCATAAATATATACCAGAAATGTATAGCGCACACAACGTGTTTACAATAAAGAGAAATTTTGATCTGAATCACATGAATCGTGAGATACTTGAATAATTCAATTTCTCCAGACTTTAAAGCCAATCGGTTCATTGATAGAATTTTTACGGTTACGATGAACCTCTGAAGTCTGCCAACCAATGTAGGTCGATTTATTCTCTACTTTATAAGGCTGAATTTTTCAGGTCATAAGTGTTTGAAGTGAACAAAAGTAAATTCGATTAATGAAAATTTAATACTTTCCTGGTTTATTTTGTGTCACATACAGCGTTAAAAAATTTTCAGTTTTTAGAAGTGGCTTATCCACTCGTGCGTTGGTGATTTCTTGGTGTTCGGTTTTCGATTCGGCCATTTGATAATATCATACCTACAAATATTTATACGGAAACATATGAACTGTACTGCGGTTTAAAGTCAAAGAATCCATGTAGATTTCACCGTTTATCCCATTTTTTAGGTTAAAAAAAATTAAATTTCTAATACCTATTATTTATTATTCATTTAAATTTTATAAAAATCACCTACATAAATTTGGGTAGCCATCGTTTTTGCGATTGCGTTTTTTATTCGTATTTCGACCGATTTCTTACACATCTCCCTTAAACATTGGAAGTTTTTAAGCTCTTAAAAAAATATATGTTATTTTTGAAGATAATATCTAGATACGATCCACACCGAAACGCAAATTATATGAAATTCCCTCGATAGAAAAAAATCGCAAAGTATGCTCCGAAAATTATTTTAAACAAGTCTATTTCTTTTATTTTACAAGTTATATTTGTGAAAAAAATCACAATGTTTCTTTAAATGAAACTTAAGATACGTTCCACGAGATTTTTGGTCTATTTTAAACGAGTCATGTTTTATTAAACTTTTTCGCAATTTTCGCTGCTTATTTTACGACAAAATATTAGCACGCTCTGTCCAACATTCGTAATTACATATCTCTCCATCTTCTTCTTTTTCAGCGCCGTGCGTTTCAAGAGTGCGGCCTTAATTTATCGAACGCAACAGGAAAAATTTGTTTTGCCTGCCCCCCTACTAAGTCACCACTTGGGGTGACCCATGGCTTTTTTTTACATAGCTCCGCACTTGAGATCCTGAGGAAAATATTTTCACTTAGGGCCTACGTCATCTTAGGGGATGCTGTGTGGAGGGTTTTTTTTTAAGGAAAGGAAGTTCTGGGAAGGAAATAGGTATGAGGGGTGGGTAGGATTCTGGGGGTCAGTGTGCCCAGGAGTGACGGACGTATGAATCTATCCCTAAAACTGCGGTGCAAGGCGATGTGGCGAAAGATTTTGGCCTGAGAAGTCAAAATACCTCAACCAGTCTCTCGATCCGGCCCGCCACGCAGCAGACACATCGGCCGCCAACATCTTGACAAATCTCACCCCACGAACCCGGGTACCCCTGCTAAGTCTTATGCAGGGATAATGTGCAATGGGTTGCAGGGGGTCTTATGCAATGCCATGGGTCCCCATGGCATTGGTTTTGGTTATCCAATGATGGTACCCGTACCCGCCTCCCAAATTGATTTCCATAATTATCATAATCCCTCACGAATACAAAAGTATGACTGTATATTACTGCGAGGCTATCAGTTCATACATGTTTTTGAAGAAAGCTGAAGAATGTGAGATTTGTCTGTTCATTTTGACATGGCCCTAAAATGTTAAATAAATTAGTATGCCACAATACTCCCTGTTTGCTAAGCCAAAGCAACGTCTTCATCTAGCGTGCATGCATAATATATTTATTCAGGGGAGAGCGGGGCTAGGGAGTGGGGAGGGTGGGGGACAGGTCTCGTAACATTTTTCCACCCCCGCATTTTTTACCCGCCAGACAGAAGTCTCCCCTTGCTTTGTGCAGCGCGGTTATAATGAAAATTAGAAAAGGCGATCTAGTAGCCCCGCCCCGCGCCCCGCGCCCTCGAGGGCCCGATAAGGTTGTTCGAAGGTCCTCCAGAGCCGCTGAGAGGGCCCTCCTGTTTTGTGTGGCGATCCCCGCGGGCTGCAACCAACCGCCTTCCCCACCTCTTCCCAACCCCTTTTCTTTTTGTTGCCCCATTGAGTGTTTTATTTTTGACGTAAGCAATTTTTATGTACATATTTTTATTGTCCATTAATAAATGGTGTTGACGGTAGACAACTGTTCGATTTGTGTTTGTTTGAAACATTCCACATCAGTGCCTCTACAATGGGGTTCTTATACCAATCCTGATGCGTGGCAGCGAGGTTTGGAACTCGAAGAGGATTAGATCAAGGAGTAGAAATAGATCTTTGAGGCATTTTTGTGATGTATCGTAGAACCATTGTTGTGACCGTGGAAGTTCATTCGGAGATTAGAAAGGAAGGAAAAAATTCCCTCAGATATATGAAATAAGGTGCTGCGCACTCGGGCAGCTAGTAATTTCCCAAAGTTTGCAGGTCTGCCGCTCTGGCGCCACTAGTATGTTTTGTATGAACCTTAGAAATACGACGCAAGGTTCCGTAGGTGCTGATATTCGTAACGCACCTTTTGGATTTGGGATTCATTTTGGGCTTGCTTTTGGGCAGTCGAGTATTGTTCGGCGGGTGGATTTTTAGCACTGAATTTGAATGGCGCGCTGTTTGTTTAAAGTTTGGTGAAATTATAATACAAGTATGTGTTATTTCCTTATATTTTTAAGGGAGTTTATTTTTTCATGACTTTATATAGCTTTTCAAAGGTGTGTTGAAGTGCCTCCGTGTTGAGTTGTCACCGCTGATAATACAGGAGTTGTAGAAGATTATGACTCTCTGGTGAAGTTAGGGACGTCCGAGTAAACTGGTCCCAGCGATAGCTCGTACGGATGTCATCGACGTTCGCCGTTATCTCACGTATCTTGTTTGAAAACGAATCTTTCGCTGAGACTGATCTAAGATTTCGCACTATCAAGTGGTCGGTACCTGAAAGGCTATTCCCTAAAATTTGCGATAAGAGATCGTTCTCCCGCGAGAATTGCTGTCAGATTTGTGTGATTTTCTACGGCTGTTATTTGCTTTTTCTATCGGTCGATGTCAAAATTTCAGCTGTGAGCTGTCACGTATTTTAGTTTGGGTCGTTTTAAACACGAATTCCTGCAAGTATGCATGATTATTTATTCATTTAACAGCTGTAGAAAATCCAAAAATCTGACAGCACTTCTCGCGGGAGAACGATCTCTTATCACAAATTTTAGGGAATAGGGGAATAGCCTTTCTGATAATAGATATTAGCAAGAAATGTGCGCCAATAAAAAATTCTATGGCGGCACATCTTCGCTATCTACCCCTGCTGCAAAATGACTTTTGGTTAGTTTGTTCATTGATTGATTGAATGAAAGCGCCATCTCACACGGAAATAATGTAACTTTTATAAGCTACTCTAATATGCGCATAGGTTGGCGATAATCTGAATGTAGGAAGATCACCAGACAGTTGAAATAAAGATGCAGACATTGATTTAGAAACGTTACCGGCTAGTTCCGGTAGTTCCCGCGGTCTCCCTCGCTGTCTATTTATGAAACCAAAATTGTTGCACTGGATAAGTTACCTCTTCAAATATTAACCGAGATAATCTCTCAATGTCGGATACCTCGTACATGAACAATATAACCAAATTACACGCAGTATTCACGGAGAACGCCTCGTGAGTATTTAGTGTTTGCCGGCTTTGTCGGAGTTTGTACTCGGCTTGTACCGTGGGGGTGTGAGGCGGCAGTTAATTGCGTTACCTGACTACTTGATATGCCCCACTCTCCTCTCCCGGCTGCCTGATACCTACCCAGTGGAGGCCTAGGTGCCCCCAATTCCTCAGTCGAGAAGGGGCGAATCACGAAACCTCTCAAACTCAACAACCACGCCACTAAACTGTGAATAGACAATACAGATGGGCCGATAAATTAGTGCGGTTCTGTGATTGCTGGGCTTCTTACAATCAATTTACTCTGCGTTACTTATCTCTCCCATGCAGATTGCTGAGGGTTCCAGCACAACTCAACACAGTGACAAATCAACACACACAGACTGTTTATCTCTGGGCTTGCAGAACTAACCTGTCCATGGTCATGCCAGTCGGGAGAGCTGTCTTGTTGTTAAATAGAATCATTTCGATATGTTCAACATCAATGAAGCACAATTTAGACAGCAAGCTTTGTTGCTGTTAATTTAACCCTAGAAAGATAATCTACCTCTTTGCGAGACCCAAGAATTGCTCTCTTTTTTTATTTCGCAACGTAGCGCGCTGTCTATCTCAGTTGTCGAGCGGAGCTTGCACGGGGCTGTTCTGTCACCACAATAAGTACAATTACGGAAAAATACATACACCACACGTCCGAAAGACGTATGATTGTCTTTTGCGTAACTTTCGGACTTGTTCGTATAAATGTGATAACAAAAAATATTTTTTTAGTACAACGACTGATTAGCATCTAAACTTTCATAGCATATAAAAAATTTAGACAAAATAAAACATTATTTTTCATTTAAAAAAAAAAACTTAATATTTTGTAGTTGATTTGTAAGAGGTTTACAGATTTTGTTATTTTTTTAAATTATAATATATTTTTTATAATTATTTTGGTTTTATTTAAAGTAGAAAACCCTAAGTTAATAATTCAACTTCCTTCAAACTGTGCCAATATGTCAAATATACACTTTTAAACGCAATTAACGTCTTTATGACGTATCTTTAATGTAGGTAAAAATAAGATTATCTTTCTAGGGTTAAATCTGTTTATCTAATCTTAAATTTCTCTCTGTTAAAAACGCTTTTAAATTTTGTAATGTTTTCAAAACCAATTAATTGAATTATAACTATTTATGGCTAACAGATTGCAACCATCGGTTCGTCGATCACCAATACAAAACTATTAGACATTATCGATATGTTGTCCTTAAATCGGCGGAAGTGCTGAGGGCGGCCAGGATATGTCACCTAAATTGCCCCCTAGTCCTAATCCGTGTAATCCGTCCGCCCTGTGGGGGGAAGTCTCCCCAATCGGGATCCGGGTTCAACCCGTCTATCCTGATTTCAAACCAAAGACCAAATTATATTCATGTTATTTTTTTTACTTAGGCGACGACACTACGTTTACACTACGA
Source organism: Glyphotaelius pellucidus (assembly GCA_936435175.1). Taxonomy (NCBI): domain Eukaryota; kingdom Metazoa; phylum Arthropoda; class Insecta; order Trichoptera; family Limnephilidae; genus Glyphotaelius; species Glyphotaelius pellucidus. The sequence continues at coordinate 2,285,269 of OW386539.1, read as the reverse complement.
AGTAATGCAAAACCACGTGTTTTTGGTTTGAAAATTTGATTGCTTAGAAATATTTTAGATGTTCAAATTAAATACTGTGAGTAGAACGAACAGCTTGGCCTTTGAAATAATCGAGTATTTTTTTAACAGGCGCACAGTGGGTGGAATGACGAAAAAAACACGAATTGATTGTTTGCTGATAAAATATATATTAGTGCAATATATATTTTTTAATATTTAATTAAATGGAGACACTATGAGCGAAACTCAATCGAAAATCTGGAAACAGAAAAATCAGAAAAAGATATTTGAAGTTATAAAAAGTTGTTCTTCAAACAAACCTCACAATGTAACTGCGGCTTTTTCCCCATTTCCTCATAAACTGTAGTGAAAAATTCTTTACGGTTTTGTAAAATGTAGGGCTCAAAATGTTCGAACCTGCTATGTGGTACGTTTGTGTTATGTAATTAATTAAAAAACTCCTTTGATTTCACATAATCGGCATTTAATATACACCGTTCTTTTAATGCCCCGAATAATTCTCTCCGGGGAATGCGAATCGTCCTTCCTGAAAATAACAAACTTGTTCAAGGGAGGACAAAAATGATCACAATTTATGTGATATAAAAGGTGAGACTTCAGTCTACAGTACGTATATATTCATAAATGGGAACAAACGATTTTTTGTTTGTAAATGCTAATTGAAATAAGCATTTTAACAGCAAAAAAAAATACAAAAATTGTGGAACATTAGATGTTAGTTCAAATGTCACACACATGTGATATTGATATATAGTTTAGTAAATTAAATAAAGAATACCTTGAATAATATCATATATAACAAACTTTTGTATATATATCTAAACGTCACTTAATACACAACCGTCTCTGCCCACGCGTAGGAGCGAAGTGAAAAACGCGATGCCGAACATCAAATTTACGACACACTTTGAGGCGTTGCCAAACTTCGGTCAAGCGCTTTTGAGAAATTTAAATAAACACAAAATGCAGAAACTATTGTGCTACACTAAAAAAATTTATTTAAATTAAAAACATTAAAGTTTGCAAAATCACTTGATTCGAATTTTTTCTCCGTTTCGTACACTGTGAGGCGACTTAAAAATTTAAACCTTAGCGCAATTTACGGTTCCACGACAGCTCAACAAAGTGGCATTTCAACAACCCGTTGAAAAATTATGACTTTTTTTTAAAAATAGCCCATAACTTGTTTAACCATTTTTAATCACTTTTAATGGCTTTGCAAAGGATTATGTTGGAGTTTGTAGTGTTGGTTAATCCCAATGATTGATTCTTCTTAAAATTTAAACTTCTACCAGAAAAATAAGTTCGAGATTTGTTTTGATAAATTTACGTTGTTGTAAAGTTTACGTTGACGTCCTTAATTCAATAGATCGTCGCCCGATTGATGGTGTCTGCTTGACTACCCGATGCCTTCATCGGAACCGTTCGTTCATTAGACACGAACGACGATAGATGTTACTGATCTTATATAATACGTAGCTGACATCTGTTGGGGCATCGCAAAACTTCGTATAACTAACTATACTAACGACATCTATTGAAGGATGCTGAAACTACATAACTAGCCTACCACACTTCATCCTTTTTTATTTAACTCAATTTCATGTTTAAGTCTTAAGTTGTGTTACCTCCTTCGTACATCATTGTTTTCTTCGAGAATCCTTCCTTCCCTTAAAAAAGCGACCCTCCACACACTATCCCCAAAAATGACAACACTGTTATAAAAAATATTAATTTTGCTAGAAAATAAAACCATGAGTCATCATTGACAATAATTCACATTATGATTATAGTACATAACGACCTTCAGTCGAATTTAAAAATAATTGGGGAAACTTTAAATAGGATAATAACCAGTTTATTATAAGTCAGTTTATTAAAAAAATAGAAATTAGTAATTGTAAATACCTATGTAGAAATAATATAAATACATCGTTTGTAAGTGGCATGACCACAATTTGATAATGCCTTCAGAAGGCGAAACAACTGTCACACGTAATAATAATTACATAGCAGCACTTGTTTATTAATAAACTGTTTTTATAAATTGAAAAATAATTATATTGAATATATAAAACAAATTAAAATTAAAATGGAGTTCTACAAATTAAACTTGATAACAATGACAATGCATAGATAGGAGAGGAGTTGAGACAAGAGTAAAATATTTTGGATGTGAACGCGAGCCCTGGCGGTGCGGCGCCTCCCCGTTGAATATTTATGGGGATTTGTCTCTACGGGCGCGCGATAATGACGGCGGATCGGCCGCAAATCCCGGGATCATCCTTCATCTCCCACCCGATCTTTAGCCCCCGATAAGTCACTTCCTCTGCTGTCGATGGATCATTTCGTCGGCAAACTTTCTCACTCTCAATTCTAACAAACAACTACAAGCCTTCAAAATGATAACATACTTTCAATTATAATCGTGTATTGCTTCCTAGTGCTTTCGCACAAACGAAGTATTGAATTCCACACACATTTACACCCGCGCTGTTTATCTACAGAGCATCGGGCCACCCCAAAATAATAATCAAATTGAGAGGCGGATATGGGTACAGCTGCCGCGGGAACCAATTATTGCATAACCTCTGCCATTGGTCACCCCAGGTTCTTCGCTACGTTTGGTGACTTAGCAGGGGCGCGTGGGTGAGATTACAAGTTTGATTGATTGAAGTGAAATTACACAAAACTGCGCTATATAAATACTACGTTATTATTATTATTATTGTGAGGTTTGTCTAGGTCTTGGCGGCGGATGCATCTGCTTTTGCGTGGCTGGTCGGACCGAGAGAGACTGGTTGAAGGAGGCCTTTTGACTTGTACCGCAGAGGGATGGATTCGTATGTCCGTCACTCCTGGACACACTGACCCCCAGATTCCTACCCACCCTCACATCTTTTTCCTTTCCAGAACTTCCTCTCCATCCTTTCCTTTAAAAGACCCTCCACACACGCTCCGAGGGAAATTATTTTCCTCAGGGCCCCCAGTGTATATGCCAAAACATTTTTTTTATGGGACCGATACTTTTTTTTATGGGACCGATACTTTTTTTTATGGGACCGATACTTTTTTTTATGGGACCGATACTTTTTTTTTGGCTTACCTACGAAAGGACTGATAAAAAAAATGCTAAACTATAGCAAAGTCCAAGATGTGTTCTACTCGCAGTATTTAATTAAAGCATCTATAATGTATCATTGAAGGAGAAGATATCACTAATAATCTAAACGAAAATATGAAAGAGAACAAGACATAGAAAAATAAAAAGAGGACGGATTCTCCAACCAATAAATTTGGGAGGCGGGAATGGGTACCGCCGCCCCGGGAACCTTTATTGGATAACCAACACCTCTGCCATAGGTCACCCCAAGTGGTTCGCTACGTTTGGTGATTTATCAGGGATGTCCGGGTTCATGGGGTGGGGTTTGTCTAGGTCTTGGAGGACCAGGACACACTGAACCCCAGATTCCTACCCACCTCTTAAACCCTTTTCCTTCCCAGAACTCTCCTTCCTTTCCTTAAAAAAACTCTCCACACAGCATCCCCAGGCCCTGTAATTACGTTACCCGCCTCACTAGACGATGTCTGTTCTGAGATGGGCAGCAATGCATTGCACCGCTTTTAATAATCCTTCACTTTGTTCACAGAATTTGAATAAAAAAGTATGTAGATACAGTGCATTTACAAGTTTTCAGTATCATTCAGATTCTAAACGTGGCTTGAAATAGCTAAATTTATTGAGTGGATCTGAAAGTTTTCCAACCTCCTTCTTACCCACCTCCTACCTCGCTTCTTTCATACAACTGCATCGCACCATCTGGAGCCAGTGAGACTATGGCGGCCCCAATTGGGGTATGTTGTGTGGCTGAAGGAAGTGAGGGGGGGGGGAAGAAGTTGGGGAAGTACCTGGCTATTCAGATCTAGTCACTAAACACGGCTAAAGTAATTTCAAGCAACGTTTCAATTCTGAATGGTTGTCTTTCACTAGGGCGATACTGAAAGTATCTTCCATTCTGTAATGTGACGCAACTGTAACGTTGTATTATGTTCAATATAAATAATATAATAATATTATAAAGAGGAAAGATTTGATTGATTGTTTGTTTGTTACGCTTTCGCGCCTAAACCACTAAACCGATTTTAAAAATTCTTTCACCAATAGAAAGCTACATTATCAGCGAGTAACATAGGCTATATATAATGTTAAGCTCTGGCGTTGTGAAATTTGTATAAATGAAAATGTGTGCATTTCATATATTTTTGCAGGACGGAGGAATGGTAGGGGGAAGTTGGGGTTCGTGGAGAGAGAAGAGACGGGGGGGTGGGGAGGGGAGGCGGGAAAGGATAAGAAGGGAGAGTCAATTTATTTCTTTGAATGGTATAGGAGCGCTTGCTAGGAACCAGCTAGTGTTCAATAAATAAATTATTTTGAAATTTAATAACACAAATTAATTCAATAACATATACTTATGCACGTTAAGATTTGAACCCGCGAACTCTGGATTCGTTGCCGAGAGCTTTACCATTATGGGTTCCATTCCAACTGAGGATAAAGTTAACTCAACACCTCCTTGAAAAGTCATTAAAAGTTATGAAAAAAAAAAAAATAGCCGACAACCCTAACCCAACGTAACCTATTTAACCATTTTTTATGATTTTTTTTAATCACTATAAGTGGCTTATCTGAGATGGTTCTGAGTTGATTTCATTCCGAGTTGTCCGGTCACCACCATTAGGACCACAGAGGCCATCAAATATTCGCACATGCTTTGTTGATGTTTCCTGAATAAAAGGGCCACTGAAAACTGTACAGCCGTTTTAGCAAGTAGGCATTCCGATCTTCGTGGTTCATCATTTTCACCCTATCGGGTAGGTTGGCCCACCTTCTAATCTTGGTTCTTGGTTCCACCACCTCGCCGGGAGAGATGTGACGCTGGCGGGGAGGTGAGGAGGCGGAGAACGTCCCCGCTCCAGGTGAGTCCACATGTGTGAGTGTGCGTGTCTGTGTGTGTGTCAGGGGTCCGGACTAGAGTGAGGAAACGCATGCCGTGAATGCCAAATCAGATTAGGCTCAGCCCAAAACACGCCGCCCCCGTCCTGCCGCCCCCGGCCCCCATCAGGTCTGCTTGCTCAGGGCGGGATAAACACCAGTGACGGGACATTGCGCCAATGTTTTCTTCGACGATAAAAAAAACACGTGTTGAAAGATTCATTATTATCTTTACATTTCTAATTACATGTGGTATACATCTATCACTCTCAGTATAGCTCTGGTGAAAGACGAATAGACAGTACCTTCCGTTCCTCGCACTATTCAGCCTCAATTATTGGGGATACCGTGTACGTAAGCCCCAATGGCTTTGGACAGTTTTTTTTTTTAAATGTGAATACTTCACAACGGTCTCACCTGCTCCCGCCTGGAGCCAATGAGACTATGGCATCCCTAATTGGGGTATGTTGTGAGGCTGATGGTAGTGGGGAGGGGAAGGGGAAGGTGGGTATTTAGATCTGGTCACCAAACACGGCTAAAGCCATTTTAAGTAAACTTTCTATTATTAATGAACACCAGGGCGACTGAGATTATCTTCCATTCTGGAACGTGCCGCAAACATACTGTATATGATTTTAAATGAATTAATTGTGAAATAACACAAATTAATCAAATAAAATTTATTTGCCCACGCCGGGATTCGATCCCGCGACCTTTGGATTGCGAGTCAAGAGCCTTACCCCCAGACCACGCCGGTCGTCAGTGCGATATACAATTATCAAAAGAATATCGAAACAAATTAATTTTTGCTGTCAATTAAACAAACGCCCACTATGTCAACTACAAACACAAATTATGAACATTATTATTTACTAGCTTTTACCCGCGGCTTCGCTCGCATGGTATAAGGGGGAAATTACTGTAGGGCTTGCACTTATTAATTATTCACCCTCCCCCTCACCAATCCCCCCTCTTCTATACACACCTCCTCCCCCCACCTAGTTTATTTTGTGTAATTAGGTATACCGCATTTTTTCTAAACCAACTGCATATTGTACATGAGTATGCCGTGGGGCCAATTGTCTGCGGATCAACTGTCATGAAACCCTCCACTGTACCTGCAGATAGAGGCGTTTTTGTGGGGTGTTATATTAATAAAAAATACGAGTGCAGTCCAGACACGGTAAAAGCGAAACTTTACCAAAACAATCTCAAGCCTTGAAAAGTGAGGTCACAATCAAAGCAGCCAATGAGCGCAGACCTAGAACCTAGCGTCATTTCCGTTTTATATCTCAACCAATAGGAGCCTTTAAAAGTGACATCATAATCAAATCGGCCAATTAGCGCAGTGTGATGCTTCGCAGGTGCTAATGCGTAATTTCCGTTTCATCCAAATTCCGAATAACTAACGCCGCTAAAGAAGTTTCACTTCAAAATTGAAGTATAGCAAGGAGCAGAAAAGTTCAATGAGATGTAAACGCAGTGTTTTATATTGACTCTTTCAGTAGATAGGGATAATAAATCAATGTTTGTCATATGGTTCGGCCTTTTGAAAATCGCGTGCCGGGAGTCCGGGAGAACAGCACCCCTGTCACGGACCGACACGGCGTTTTGTTTCACCCTTGATACTGTGTAAAGTATTAAAGATTTACGTCGGCTTGTAGACTCGTATAGAGTCATTATTATGAGGCCTTTGTAGTTTTCCCGGAGCCTCTTCCCACCCAAAGTCCCGTGGAGGGAAAGCGGCTTAATGCTATCTCTTCTGGGGGAGGGACTTATTACCCGTGATAATAGATATTATTACTTTGCTTAATTTATTCTGCTTTGCGTCTCTTCTACCTCCGAAAGCCACTGAGCACTGAGCACTCACGATCCAGCCTCGTTAAGTCACTTGCTATTTAGTTAAAACTTACATAACTGGGGCACGCTAACCTCTCTACTTATTGCTTGTTTTTCCTTGTCGTTTATTCATTTGATCCTTTCTTATAAGTTAAAAAAAACTCACGGTAAAGTTTCTTTTTTATTAATTGTTTTTTGTGTTTAATTCATAGAACTCCATTTAATTTTTTTTTATAATTAATTAAAATTATATTTGATAGTTTTATTATCAAGTTTTGCAAGAATTTTTTTAGTAGGTATTTTTGTTACAGCCGTTTCGGTTTACAATTTTCAAACTGTGGCTAAATCCACTCAATCATTCAATTTTCAAACTGTGGACAAATAAGTCGCCAAATAGTGGATTCAGCAACAGTTTGAAAATAGTCTTGTAAACCGAAGCAGCTGTAACAAAAATACATACTAAAATACCTGCAGAACTTGATAATAAAACTATCAAATTTAATTTAATTAAATATAAAAAATAAAAATTACTTTTTTACATAAACTCCAAACAGGAGATCCTTGGGAAAATAACTTCCCTCAGGGCCTCTGTCATTTTTGGGGATGCTGTGCGAAAACCGAACAAATTAGTCTGAGGGGTTAATAAATTGGATCAATGAGCCTGTAAAGCAGAGAGATGCAACCTTCATATTATGTCAGGTGACCGGACAACTCAGAATGAAATCAACTCAAAACCTCTGATTGAGTGATTCTGAGTTGGCATGGAACCATTTTGTCAAACGGTAATAATTTAATAAATTGGTCACCGAACATATAAACAACGCGCTGCAGACGAAAAAATTCTTTCTTCCGGGTCAAACCAATAAATGCAGATTTTTTACAGAAATTCATGCAGCCCGCGACCAGCCTGTTGTGCATCACTGCTGTATAAAGCAAATTCGGGGCGTCGCAGGTCGCAGCTAACAGCGTCCAGCGATCAGCGCTCGCTCTCTGATTGCCCGCGACGATTTGAGGGATTTAATTACTTTGTCTGAAACGAAGTGTATCGGAGAGTCGTGAGGTCAAATTGGAGCCGAAACCAGACTCAATGGACCATTTAAAGTGCGTACAAGTTTCTGAATTTATCCTGAGATTAGGTTCAGATTATCCGGCGATTTAGATAGTCCGTTGACCTACCTGATCTGTCTCTAGTTCAGTTGATGGGTTTCATTTCCTATACTTCTTGGTTGGAAATTTGATGATGGCTACGTAGGAATGCTCAGGTTCTTCGGCCATAGCCAATACTTTCAATAAGTTAAAGGATTAATTGTTTTTAATTTAGATTTTTTTTACATTAGCTCTACAAAGGAGGCCCTGAGGAAAATAATTCCCCTCAGGGCTCATATCATCTTTGGGGATGCTGTGTGGAGGGTCTTTTTATGGAAAGAAAGTTCTGGGAAGGAAAAAAATACGAGGGGTGAGTAGGAATCTGCGGGTCAGTGTGTCCGGAAGTGACGGACGAATGAATTCATCCCTTCCACTGCGGTCCAAATCCTGCTGAGAGGTCAAAAGATCTCCTACAACTAGAACCCGGGCACCCCTACTAAGTCACCAAACGTAGCGAACCACTTGGGGTGACCTATGGCAGAGATGTTTGTTATCCAATAAATGGTTCCCGGGGCGGCGGTACCCACACTCGCCTCCCAAATTGATAATTTCTTCGATCGATGATTGCAGCCCGCCATATTGTTTACAGACCATTCTCGTGTTGATATTGCGACATTCTGTATTATTTGTAATCCCTGACCTCTGAACTCTCGCTGTACTGAATTTAGCCTTGAATCTTGATCCAATGGATTAAATATTTCTATTACTATTAGAATCTGATGTACCCAATTGAAAAAAAATAATAATTAACTATGAGGTCAAAACGAAAATAATTATTCTGAAACCTCGCAGAACTAATTTTATATTAATTCCACACGGCCGGCGTAGAACAGCGGTAAGGCTCTTGACTCGCATTCCGATTTTATTTGATTAATTTGTGTTATTTCACAATTTATTAATTTAAAATAAGGGGCCATCCATAAATTACGTCACACGAATCTCATCATTTTTCTACCCGTCCCCGTCCCTGTCACACATCGTCACATTTGTGAGACCCCTTCCCCCTAGTGTGACATCACATATTTAGCAATTTTACATCTAATCTTTTTTTGCGTTTTAATCATTTAGATTTTTAAATGTGACGTCAAAGAGCTGATGACCCCCCATATCCCTTGTCACACAATGTCACACTTCTCTACTCCCCCCCCCCCCTCCCTAAAGGTGTGACGTAATTTATGTATGGCCCCCAATATATATTATATTTGCGGCACGTTCCAGAGTGGAAGATACTTTCAGTATCGCTTTGGTGTAAGACCACCATTCAGAATTGAAACTTGCTTGAAATGGCTTTAGCCGTGTTTGTTGACCAGATCTGAATAGCCAGGTACTTCTTCCCCATCTCCTTGCCCTCCCCACTACCTTCAGCCTCACAACATACCCCAATTGGGGATTCCATAGTCTCGCTGGCTCCAGACGGGAGCAGTTGGGACTCTTGTGCGGTATTCATATAAAAAAAAAAAACATAGGAAGAGAAATTATTTCCCTCGGGACCTACGTCCAAATGTTGACCGCGCATTTGGCGTGTTTCCCAACTGTGCACCGATGGTTTTTGCCGAAGGTATGAATGACTCTGGTTCCCCGGAGCATCTATCCATAGTCCTGTTCACACACCATCATGTTCCTAGCGTTTGAGGCAGTTCCCAACCGACAGATATATTTTTCACAGTCAAAAGGGCAAACGAAATCAATTGTGACGGCAATAATAATTCGGACCTTTGCATTAATGTTCAATTATTGCTTGATAAATTACTCGCATTTATTTGTCTAGGTCATCAGGTGACGCAAGGCAGTCATTATTTAACCAACAACTTTTTTTTTCATAAAGAGATATTAATTTATTTTGAAAACTCGACGACTTTGTTCACTATGTGTTGAATGAAAAAATCATTTATATTTTTGAAACCCGTCTAAAGTTTATTTGGTAAAATTTTAAAAGTGAATCTTGAATATGCTCGGGTCGTGTGGTACCAATGTAATGGTCAAACTACGTAATGTATCCGTATTGCAATGTTACTGGTCTGGCGGCTGTGACTGGTTGCAGTGCTTCCAGCTCATCGGTGAATCTCGACCGTGACCCAGTCCCAAAGCAATCATAGCTTTACCATTTAAATTACAATCATTATTGTGACTCCATATTACTAGGAATTCGAAAACTGATTTCTCCATGACGATACTTTGACGCATCAAATAATAATATATTATTTACACCGTGTAAACCTGAATGCCGTCAACTGCTCGAAATGACTTTGAAAAGCATGATTTATTTGCTCCTGTTATTAATTAGGCTAAATCCCGTGGTTTTTGGTAAAAAAATGTTTTGAATTTTTCAAATTACCGTTATTACATTATTTGTTAGATGTAAGTAGTTTGCCTCGCAAATAAAATTTCCATCAAGTCTCCGCCTCTCAAAATTTTGAGGTTTTAAATGTTAGGGCAGAGGTAAAATTCTTTACCGTATATTTTAATCACCGCTTTAATCAACGTGCATCCATCTTAAGAGGAAACCCGGTCGCCGAGAAATTTGAAGAATAGAATATTTACCAAACTGTTCTTTACTCCCCCTAACACCGAGTGAAAGGGACAACTGCACCTCAGGCTGATAATACCTAAATAAAATCCTCGAAATCGAGGTTTTGTGTTCCTCATTTTTCTCCTCCAAAACTGCACCGTTTTTGGAAGAAACTACTCCATCTGAACGTTTTGCTTCTTTTAAAAATACATTTTCTAGTTTGCGTACTGAAAGTCTGGCTTTAAAACCAGGCATTTTAACGATTTTTAGAGGATTCTGACTCCTATTAGTAGTAACTTATCAAAATAAGCAAAACTTACCTACACACTAGTGGTCGATATTTATGGTGACCGGACAACTCGGAACGAAACCAACTCAGAACCATCTCAGATAAATCATTTAGAGTGATAAAAAAATATATATATATAAATATAAAAAAAATTAGTTAAATAGGTGGTTACGTTAGATTAGGGTTATCGGCTAATTTAAAATGATTTTTTTCATAGCTTTTAATAAATTTTCAAGGTGTTGAGTTGACTTTATTCTCAGTTGGCATGGAACCATATTTATATTATGTTACAAAAATATTTGCAGTAGTATCAAAATCCAGATAGAAAATTGGGGGATACGTTTGTATGGACAAAGCGCCGCTCTGGTTCCTCTTAATAATAGGTCCTACTCAAGATCCGATTTAAAGCACTGCTTGCAGGACTGCATGCAGTTTCTCTGCAATTCGAATAGTTCGTAATTATGGTCGAATTTCGACCACTGGGCGATCACTAGTAATAATAATTAGGCTAATGTTTTTGCCTACAAACTATTTTTTATTGATTTATTGAATTTTTAATGCATAATTTAAAAAAATATTAGCATTCTGCACCCCTTCTCTATATAAACTATAAGTGTGCGAAATTTCATACACCTCCGTCCGCGCAATTTTCGTAAAAAGGGGTACAAAGTTTTTGCTTCACGTATTAATATATTGAATGAATGAATTGAATGAATCCCTTTGGCGGGCCGTCGGAATAATAATAATAATTCGGTTGGGGATCCTGCATGCAGTTCTGCAAGCAGTGCTGTAATAAGTAGCGCGTTTAAAGTTATTATCATTATCAGGGAGAATAACAACTGCAGCCTTAAATTGTGTCTCTCTCGAATTGGGTTTTATTTCCCGCGAATATCTTGTTTGCAGATAACGATTAAAATGTTTGAATATGGCAGTAATTATTTATTAGAATATCTCGGCACTACGGCAACTGCTATTGTTTTGGAGCTAATTAGTAGTAATTTATTCATCGATGCTTGCTTGTTGGTTTAACCGAAGTAGCAATTTACTGGTCGAGAGTAACAGGCCTATAAACGACGAAGCCGGAGTTTATGAGATTATTTTATGGGTTTCTTCGCTTCTGGCAAGCAATCGTGATTTCGTCCCTTGATTTATTGCCAATAAAATGCTCGAATGGTGGAATCAAAGCACATTTATTGATTCATTGATACTCGGTTATCGTGCCTCAAAACTATTCAACTCAACGACTGCTACGGAACACCGATTTTATACACTGAAGATTGTAATAATATAATTGCGTGTAGGCATGTTCACGTTCAATGAGTATGAATTGTTATTTCAGGAAGTCTGTCGATTAATGTATTGTAATTGAAATATATATTTTACAAAACGCACGTTGTAAAATAAATTTTGTTTTATTTTCCATCATAGACCTTTGCCACATTATCGAAGGTAAGGATGTGCAGTTTTCCAAGCATCGTACATAACACAGGCCAACAGTGAAAAAACTTTTTTGATAATCTTTACTAATTCCTGCGTAATTTGGTGTGCTGATTACGAAAAATATATTATAAAAAAGTCGTATCACCCACCATTTTTTCACATTTCACTATTAAGTACGCCTGATGAGCCTTAAAGTTCACTTCTTGTACAACCATCTTGACTTTTTTCCTGAAAATTCAGGTGATGTGAGTGAAGAGCAAGGGGAACGGTTTCATCAGGACATAAAAGAGATGGAGAAACGATACCAGGGATGGTGGAATATCAAAATGATGGGTGATTACTGTTGGTCGCTTCACAGAGAACAACAAAACGCAACACATCGGCGAAAAAGCTACGCAAGAAAGAGAATAAAATAAGCATCTAATATTCAAATTTTAGTAATTACACATGGTTGTAGGCAAAATATAACCAATTTTAAAAATTATGAATTTTTTAATTTTTATAGATCAAATTTTCCCTATTTTTTTAAATATTAAATCGATATTGTGAAAGAATGTTGAAATATTAAATCGGTATTGTGAAAGAATGGTGGGTGATAAAAAAAACTGCTATGAAATACGGTTTCAGCATTCAAAATTACGTAAGATTTAGGTAAATTTGTTTAAAAAGTTTTCACAAACATTTTTTTTGTTGGCCTGTGTTTCAATAATGAATGATTCCAGAATGCATAGCACAACTTAAGTTCGCTGTAGTCGTTTCATTGTGTTTTATGCAATGACCACCAAAAAATTTGATCGTTTTTTTTTGTAAATTTGGTCCACTGTGCGGCGTGTTGTCCATTCCTCGCGAGGTCGTCAGTATCCGATATTGGTATTGTCGGGTCCTCGAACTCGGTCGATGTCTTTTGTTATGCCGAACTGGCTTTCATTTCACGGTTCCGGGAATAGATTGGAATTAAGTTTACTGTCCAGAAACCATCTCAGTCGACGAACAGCATCAACAGCCTTCTTTCGGGAGATCGGAGATGGTGAAGATTACGTTCTGTATAAAGTTTTAACGCGCATCGTACATCGGAGTTCTATTGAATAATATGCATACTTGCACTAAATTCAAGTAGAGATAGGAGTCATGATATTGTTATGACCTTTATTCCACAACGCGGTGAAAGTACCTATGCGGGTTGCCGGGTAACACGCGCTTTTTGATGTTCCCACGAATATAATGAAACACATGATGATCGGACATATTTCCGGAACAGGGTGGGTTATTTCCTTTTTAAAATATATTATTTATTTATTTATTTCTATCTATTACAGTATTTACCTATAGATCAATTTTGAAAACATATTTACATAATATATTTTGTAATTTTATTATGTTGGGTGTAAGGTAGGTTTGTGAAGGTGAAACTGTGGATAGGTATTGTTATTGTTTGTTATATTAAAATGGTTTACAGTCAGCCTATTTAAAGATTGTATTTTTATTACAATTTTATATTTACACAACCATAAATTGTCAAATAATCTCTATAATCAATCTTTGCACATTTAGTTTATTTTTATTAATATCAAACGTCAATGACGTTTTGACAATAACTACCCCATAGGCGATACTGTATAGATGCAACTAATTGCACATAGCAGCATTCAATTTAATAATTATGTAACGGAGTTCTACAAAAGACATCGATTCCATAAGTGATGTTTTTCTTCATTTTTGTTAAAAGATATATTTTAAAACAAACCTTTCCGGTGTAAATTTTCATCTAAATATGCTTAGATCTAATTATAAATCGTGACTTTACAATAGCAATAAATATTTCAAATTTCCTGGGAATCCCTGGGAAATTAAGCAATATTCATGTTATATATAGGATGATAATTTCTCTTATTATGATTCCTTGTAAATTTGTAATATTTTGTGTTATTTTTGTCGTCCACATTTAATCCCCTATAATGGTACAGAAAAGCTTAAAAATAGTTAACAAAAACACTTTTCTCATTCAACATTTCTCTGGATTAGGTTTTTTTCAGGAGCTAAAACACGATATGTTTTGTTTGTTTTCTTTTTTTTTTTATATTTTGTGTCGTTTATAATGTGCAGTTTGTTACATACTATAAATCCGTATTTTCAGTAGAAAATTCTAAGCCAATTAAAATGTAGGTTTTCAAGTGGATCATTCACTATTTGTGGGAGACGAAATAATAATTAGATAAGTTTTTAGAATTTTCACGGCCAAAAGTATTTTCGTTATTTGTTTTTGGGGTGTTACGCCGTGTTGCGCTACCTCCTTCTTTAGCCAAACGTTTCGGACAGCGTTACAGTGTCCATCATCAGGGCAGATGTGTAATTGTGTTGAATGAATTGTTGTTGTAATGATGGACACTGTAACGCTGTCCGAAACGTTTGGCTAAAGAAGGAGGTAGCGCAACACGGCATAACACCCCAAAAACAAATAACGAAAAAAAGAAATAATAATTGTTTGAGCGTAGCGAAATACTGTTTAAACTCGACCATTTGGCATTTTATATGTCTATTATTCACCTGTCTTTTATCCCGTCCGAGTTCGCATGATCGTGATTCCTACAAAGAGCTGTCAAATCGGAATAATCAATATTACGGTACCTACCGGCCTGAATATAGTTTAAAAAATATATATATATATTGTCGTTGAGATGGTGACATTTATTTGGACAAATTGTTTAATTCCTTTTTTGAAATTAAAATAAATATTTATGATTTACAATTAAACAGGCAGGTATTTAAGTTCCTACTTAGAAATCTTACGATTTGGGGGGGAAATTCTAGGTTTGATTTATTAAGTAAAAGAAAACTGGAAACATACCTTTTTTACGCGAAGTCCTCTACTGTTTACAGAACTAACCAGTTTACTAGATATAATGCGATAATACATGTTGTCATATTAAAAATATATGTATTCTGAATGTTCTAAAGCTGTGTTGACTCAAGTTAATCCTTTGGTTACCAACCACTTGAAGCATCTGAGATTTTGTCCATTTCTACGCGTTTTTTTCCTCACGTAACTCGATAATTCCCACTGATAACATATCAAGTGGGTTTGGACTCTTATCACTAATTTTAACAAGAATATTATTTACTTTTGAACGTGGCTATATAACTTTGTGGTTATCCATTATAAAAAAAAAAAATTACATTGGCTCCGCCCTGAGGAAAACAAAATTGCCTCAGGACCTACGCCATCTTTGGGGATGCTGTGTAAAGGGTCTTTTTATGGAAAGGAGGAAAGAAGAAGTTCATGAAAGCAATAAGATATGAGGGGTGGGTGCGTGAATCCATCCCACTGCGGGGCAAGGCGATGGGTCGAGAGAGTCCAGCGGGGGAGGTCAAAAGGTCTCCCTCAACCAGTCTATCCCGATCCGTCCCGCCACGCAGTAGGTGGGCGAACACATCCGTCGCCAAGGCCTGGACAAGTCTCACCCCAAGAACTTGGGCACTCCTGTTAAGTCACCAAACGTAGCGAACCACTTGGCGTGACCTATGGCAGAGATGTTGGTTTTCCAATAAATGGTCCCGGGGCGGCGGTACCCGTACCCGCCTGCTATTTGTAAATAAATAATTTCTAATTTGAATAAGTTTTTCTTTATTTGAACCACTATATTTTTTTATACACGCCGACCGGTTTCGGTACAACCGTTCCCTCCTCAGGGCAAAATCTACTTACAAAACGATGTGTGAAAGTGTTGAGGTAGGGGTGGGGATGTGATATGATTGTAAATAATCACAGTTTTAAAAAAAAACCAGTGTAAATATTCTTCGTATTAATAATAAAGGAAAACAAAACAGCCTTAGAAAAAAGAAATCCCTTAATAACGTGAGTCCATCAGTGATAAATAAAAAAATATTATCGTACAGTCCCATCTTAGACATGTTCCCTTTCCGTGCTTTACTAATCCCTTTTCACGCCACCATCCATACACTAAGTAATATATTACGTTCATCCATTGTTTTGTAATGTTAAGTTAGTATATTTTACCCTGAAGAAGGAACGGTTGTTCCGAAACCGGTCAGCGTATATAAAAAAAACATTAAGGTTCAAACAAAAAAATATTGTTTATTTTATTAAAAATATTATTTATTTCGGCTTTCTACATACGTTCAACGAGAAATTTCGCTTTTTTCCGAATTTTTTTTTTTTTTTTTTACCATCTTCATCGTTTAACATCGGTGAATACCATTATTTAAAAAAAACTTTTTCATCTTTAAATAAATCGAAAATTAATATTTATTAACTTTCAGCAAAATGGATCTAATGTGAAGTTGAACTTGGTGCTAAGACGGCCTCCGTGGGCGAAGGGTGAGGATCTCTATTTGCAGTCCGGAGGTCGCGGGTTCAGACCCCGGCGTGCGCAAGTAAATTTTGTGTGGTTAATTTGTGTTATTTCACAATTAATTAATTTAAAATGGTATGTCGTATATTTGCGGCATGTTCCAGAGTGGAAGATACTCTCAGCATCGCCCTGGTGGAAGACCACCATTCAGAATTGAAACATTGCTTGAAATGGCTTTAGTCGTGTTTGGCGACCAGATTTGAATGGGCAGGTACTCCCCTACCTTTCTCCTCGCCACCTCCCCCCCCCCCACAACGTTCAGCCTCACAACGTCCCCCAATTGGGGATGCCATAGTTTCTCTGGCTCCAAACGGTTAGGAACAATTGAGATTGTATTCACATGAAAATAAAGTGAGTCAGGGTACGATGACGTCAATCTCTTATGACTTCATTTAGATAAATTTTCAAAATCGATGTTTTTTGTACAAACAACAGCTCACCTACAATAAATCTTAATACTAATTGACGTTTGTTGTTATTTTCAATATGAATTTAAAAAATTAAGTACTTATTATGTAATATTTTTCACTGGAAATCCGCATTGCATTGTTTTTACGCTGTTATTTGTATTGGTGGCCATTAGAAATGCATATCAAGCATTACAAATATCGCAACCTTGCACTTGACTGCGTTTGCACACATAAATAATTAACAGCAAACCAATAAAAACAGTATGCAAAGAATAACTTTAGTAATAAAATGTAGTTATCGCATTTTTTATTTGCAGGTACACAAATTAAATATTGATTTTTATGTAATTTTTTTACACCTTTTGCGTGACTTATTGTAAAATCAACATTTATTTGAATCATTCGTGTCGTCATCAACTGCTTCACTGCCGGATAAAGGATTCAACTTTAGCTAATCCTCTTCCCCCACCTCCCCCAGCTGTGACTTCTTGGGTAAATAAACCACCCCCCCCCCACTTCCTTCCTTTTCTCTCCCTTTTCCAAGTCATGTGTTTTTAAAACGTTACATATTGTCTGTAACCATTTCACCCTCACTAGACTAGATATTCAAGAGCTTTCCAAACTTGATACACATGTAATTATAATATTACCCGTTAAAAATCACGGGATAGTTACACGAGCGCTATTGCGTACTGATATCTCATCGAAACGTGTTTCAGTATTATCACGCAAGTAGCGTGCGCGGGAACCTGATTCGGTAGTTTCCGGTCGTTCGGCGTTAGAGTTCAAATTGGACTAAATGGAGGTAATAAAATGAAACCAATAGATCCACCGGCGCCTTTGAGGTGTTTTTTTTTACAAAAACGACGGTCTGCAAATTATCCAATTTTTCTGAAAAAGTCTGAATTTTAGACAAATCTATTCCAATTTTAAAAATGGTAATTATAATAATTTTCTCTTTTTTTATCGCTTTTCTGAATTCTCCAAACAAGCACTTCCAATTTTTAAAAATTCAAAAGCTTTCGAGTTTATTTAACCGGAATTGAACGCAGAGGCACAACCGAAATTAGTGGTTTTATTTTTTTTTATTTTCTTAAAACAGGTTTCATTTTTATTTTATAATCTTTATGGAACAAGCCAATATATTTGGAAAAACTCTTACTACATCATTACGAGCGGAAAATGTTGCTTGTGCGATGATGGAGAACTTAGCTAGCTGAGGAATTAAACCCATGATGCCCGCATGAGAATCGGCGCATTTGTCAACTCCGCTAGTAATATTAATTTTTCTAAAATTAATAAAACACCCTATTTGTACACAGTATTTGTCTCATTGGATATCTTGTGTTGAAAGTAATGACATTGTTAATATTTTTATACAATATCTTTAAATCCCCAAAAAATATTAATAAGTTTGTGTACCATTGCTCCGGCATAATATTTCAATTTTATCCCTCGGGTTTATTCTCGTTGACGACTTTGTCATTTTTTCCCCGGTACGTTTGACATAAGGCGCACGCCGGAGGGAGGGGGTGGGCGAGGAGGTCTGATTCAAGGGAGAAAGCCCCCCACGCGATATTACATATTTTACATCCAGACGTGTGAACATCTTAGCAATCTTTTTTTAAGATCAAGAGGTTTTTTCACGCTTTCGATAAAAGGATAGATTTCAATATATATCACAAAGATATTAAAATAATTTAAATCTCCTAACACGGTGGAAGATACTCTTAGTATTCGTATAGGCATCAAGTATTTTTATTCACCAGACCGGAATATTCTGATACCTCCCCAGCCTTTTTCGTTCCATAAAAACACATAATGTATGTATCAAAAAAATTCAGTACAACAATATTACCGAATTAACTTACTTGAGTGATGTCCTGATCGTCTTCAAGCGACAAGCGATGAATACCTGTATTTTTTTTTATGTGAATACCATAAGAGTCCCAACTGCTCCCGTCTGGAGCCAGTGCGACTATCTCCAATTGAGGTATGTTATGAAGTTGAAGGTAGTGTAAAGTGGGTACGGGAAGAAGATGGGGTAGAGGAAGTTGGGAAGTACCTGGCAGTTCTGGTCACCGAACACGTCTAAAGCCATTTCAAGTAAAGTTTCAATTCTGAATGGTAGTCTTACACCAGAGCGTTATTGAGAGTATCTTCCACTCTGGAACGTGCCGCAAATATATTATATATTGTCAAAACTAGTGGTCGCCCAATGGACGAAATTCAACCATAATTGTAATGTTTTTTTAATGTATTTTTTATGCATAATTTAAAAAAAAATATAAGCATTCTCACTCCTTCTCCATATACACTATAAGTGTGCGAAATTTCGAACTCCTCCGTCCGTGCAATGGTCGTAAAAAGGTGTACAAAGTTTTTGCTTCACGTATTAATTAATATAATATAATAATAATAATAATATATACTGATGCCACGAGTTTCGTCGTCTGCCGTGTATATATATTTAATTAGTTATTATTTACTGGGAATTTAAAAAAATGGCTCAATTTCTAGTTTTGTCTACATTTCGCATCTCCGTTGTAAGTTGTTTCACATAATCAAATTAATTTATTAAATGTTGCTTTCATCTGAGAGATGCACTCAGTTGCATACTGCATTCATTTGCTCGAAGTTACAATTTGTACGTAGCTACATAAGTTTCTCGAAGGGCGAAGTGAGATGGGGAATCTAGATTCTATGAGCCTGCTATGAACTATAATATAGGTGTATGAGCCCTTCTCAGGTGTGCTAGGCGGGCGCATGGTGAGGGGAGGGGCGGCACGTTAAGGGGAAGGGGGCACAGAGTACTCCGCCTCTGCTCTCTTCACCTCAGTCTCGTCTCGACGCTTGCCGCGAGAGGGCGTCGTCTCCCCATACGTTTGCGCGCAAACTACGTCTACATTATTATTATTGTGATTCGAAGTTTTTGACAAGAGAACAAAACATAGTTTTTTCTTCAATAAACAACCGACGTGTATAAAAGTTATAACAATAACTTGTGTAAAAGATAATTAATATAAAGTTTAAAAATATTTTGTTTTAATATATTTTTTGAAATGATTTTTCATTACCGTGCGTTTAAACTGTGTTTAATCCAGTCGAGCATTTGTTTGGCCAAATCGAGGGTGTCGAGGAGTTGAGGATAGCCTCTCACCCCCGCGTATTTTTCCCGTCAAACACACGTGGCGCCTGATTTATACGCCAAACTCTAAACTGTTCCGAGAAAGTTCAGTCTACATCCCGCGGTGATGTATTATCCGAAGTCGCGAGGACCTTTTAGCCCGTCCCCGTCGGTATCCCTTTACCCATCGACCAAGATGCTGTAATAATATTATTTTACATTGTGTTTATGTAATTTTATAACTTTTGTGAAAATATTTGGGTTTTGCTTGAAACTTTACCCATACAGTGTAAAATTTTGTGTTTGTGTAAAAAATAAACCCGCTTCTTTGGGGGCAAACAAATAAATATTGTACAGTTCAAAAGTGCAGTGTTTTGCGATTTGAACTGCACGTGATACATTTGGTCGAGTTACTAAAAATATATTGTTGAATCGTGGATTGGTCTCGATCTGAAATCTTTCTCCGATGTGCGACTTGAATATGTCGGAGTTGTGACGTCCAAGGGTCGAGTTGTGGTCCGGCTCCATGGACAACCTGACGATGTACGGGTACGGGGGCGGCGAGGGCTACCTGCCCGGGCCCGCGCCCCCCGCCTACCTGCCGCAGCACCCGCTGCCGCCCATGCCGCCCTCGATGCATCACCTGCCGCCCTTGTCCCCCCAGTCCAAGAGGCGAAGGTATAGCCACTCAAACCTGGTGTCATTTAAGATTACGAATACTTGATTGCTTTTTTTAACTTTTGAGGTTTTATACATTTTAGTGTTAGTTGCTGCCAAAGTTTCAAACGGTCCGATTTGAACCTTGTTCAACATTGATGAACACTAGTTCATCGTCACGGTTGATATGTGCAGTGTAGAAAAATTATTCGAGTGAAAGTGATTCCGGGTAGCCATAGTTTTCGCACCCCTTTATAAATCAAACAACAACGCTTAAACCCAACTTAAAATACGTTCGCTTCAATAAATCTCTTCATAGTAATATTTGAGATGGATCATCCTCGCTAATAATTGAATAGTCCAGATGACGACCAAATAGTTACGTTTGGGTCGTCATAATATTATGATATTTTTTTGTATTAATTTTCTAAGTGTATGGGTGTTAAAAAAGTCCTGGCATGAAACACTACTGTAGTTGAACTCTGAATTGTAAGTTTACGATTTTGTTTCTGCTTCTGACGTGTTACAGTACAATGCATTAATCCTGTCATTGTTTGTTAGGCCAGTGTAAAGCCGAACCGGTGATAGCACCGTTGCAACTTGCATCCTCTTCAATTAAGGCGGCGCTATTCGGCTGAAAAAGAAGAAGATGGAGAGATGTGTAATTACGAATGTTGGACAGAGCGCGCTAATATTTTAAGTGATGAAATCGCAGCGAAAATGGCGAAAAGGCTTAATAAAACATGACTCGTTTAAAATAGATCAAAAATCTCGTGGAACGTATCTTAAGTATCATTTAAAGAAACATTGTGAATTTTTTCACAAATATAACTTGTAAAATATTAGAAATAGACTTGTTTTAAATAATTTTCGGAGCATACTTTGCGATTTTTTTCTATCGAGGGAATTTCATATAATTTGCGTTTCGGCGTGGAACGTATCTAGATATTATCTTCAAAAATAACATATATTCTTTTAAGAGCTTAAAAACTTCAAATGTTTAAGGGAGATATGTAAGAAATCGGTCGAAATTCGAATAGTGGACCCTTAACGCATAACCTATAAAAAATAAGAGGTTTAAAGGGACCCCTCAGCAGACCGTAGTGTAGTAGTTTTAGTGTGAAACTACTACACTATGTTTCGATTTAATTCGAACTAAGTTCTGTAAATCTACTTTGCAAGGAATACCATTTGGGATACCAATTTCCCTGACTAAACTCCTTACTTTGAAAGAAGTCCGTTCATTTGGTATTTTCGTGAATAAATCATATTTCTTCAGTTTCGTGAATAAATCATTTTTCTTCAGTTTCGTGAATAAATCATATTTCTTCAGTAGTATTATGCAAACGATTTTTAAGCCCTCAGTCCATATGGACAAAATAAAAGCATCTCTTCAAAAAATGGCAACGATGTTGTATTTAAATTTTAAAAATCCGATCTAAATAAAGAAACCAAAGATTTTTTTACTTATTAGCAGTTTTATTGTCAAACGAATGTTATTATTTTTATGCCTCGTAAACTTTCCTACTACGCTATTATGCTATTGCGCCATAATGATCTTCTTGCAGATAATGCACCGTTTAATGTAGTAGGTATAGGTACAGTGATTACATTATTTTAATGAGGTTTACCTCTTGCTAACTGTAAATAATTTATGTTGTTAGATAAACACGGATCGGTGCAGAAAACAAATAATCATATGCATGATATTATGAACAACTTTTCAGAATAAAACATATTTAATTATTAATTATTCAAGTAGATTTGAAAACAAAGCAATGCATTATCATTTGATTAAAATGGTTATTTAACAATAAGTAGTTATTTTACAATTATTATTGAAAAATAAAATATTAATTAATTTCATCTAATAAAATTATTAATTAGATACCTAGATATCCATTATTGTTTTTACCATTCTTGCAGATTACTATAAGATATATGTACATATTTTCGCTTGAAAACTAACTTTGACAAAGGTACCTTAGTAGGGGGAAGTGGGGGATGTCCAACATCTGTTGAAAAACGAAAAAAAATAACGAATAAGTAAAATCTTTTTTACTACAGTTAAAATTTTGGCATATTCCCTTTGAGATAAAATAACACATTTTGATAAAAAAATAAAACAATACGAAATTGAAAGCGAAAAACAATATGCTTGCCGTTCCGAATTAGGTACCTGAATTACACGTAATTATATTATTTATTTATTTATTTGACGCCCAGAGGGCTTTTACATGATTTGTAGTGTAATTTTAATTTGACAGATACTTTGAAACTAAGGAAATAATACAAATAAAACTACATTAGATAAAAGTCTTACAACAAGTCATACAAACACATAAACATAAACAGAGAAATACAGCTATTTTATTGGTTTACAAGATGTGTTTAGTGATAGTGTTGAAATAAATTTTTTAGATGATCCACAAAACTCGCCAAGTTAATATTGAAAATGTCAACATCACCCAAGTACTTATTCCCCATGGTGTGAAGTCGTTGTATCGGAGAGTGGGCAATGTAGTTACGCTTATGAGTGCTGCTATAGAATATTGTATTTTATCGTGTTGTTACTGTGGGTATTCGTAAGTTAATGAGTTGCAAGAGTTCACAACAGTCCAATTTAGAGTTAAGTATTTTGAATAAAAATGTTAAGTCGTTTATTTTACGTCTGTCTTCTAATGTATGTAATTTTAGAATATTTAATAAGTAATCGTATTTCAAGTCTTCTACTGGGATATTTAATTTAAAATTGATAAAACGCAGAATTTTTTTTTTAATTCGCTCAATTTTATTAATGTAATGTAATTATGAATATAATGTGGTTTATGAGTAGGTAACTGCGCCTCGCTGGTGAGGTCACGCTACCGACTGCAGAAGTATTGACCAATTCTGCAACAATTCTGGTTTCCGCTTCTGCATCATTGTTTTTTCTACACCGTTTTTGTCTTCCTTATCAGAATAAAACGCTGTCGTTGTTGTTTGTGTTAATCACATGTCTTGCTTTTATAACGGTCGAAGGTCGTTGGTTATCAAATAATAGTGTGAACTTCCTAGTCGAAGTACGTGACTACTGTCACCCGTTTTCTTCCTGGTTTTGTGATAAAGTGATTTCTTGCTGATGCCCCCATTCCGTATCATTGTTTCACACGATTATCATAAACCGATTGATTTATGCAAGCAAAAACAATGTCACATCTGTAATATGTATATTTTTTTCTGTAATATTTATTGGGTGACCGGGCAATTCAGAATAAAATCAACTCAATACCTCATTTGAAAAGTCGTTAAAAGTAGTGAAAACAAAAACAAAAAAATGTTTAAATCGGTTTCTTTACGTTAGATCATGGGTCGGTAACCTTTTGTTGTAAAAAGGCCTAAAATTTAAAGTTTTTTTAGTGCGGGCCGCACAAGTCAGTACATTATACATATTCCAATTTGGGAGGCGGGTGTGGGTACCGCTGCCCCGGGGAACATTTATTGGATAACCAACACCTCTGCCATAGGTCACCCTAAATGGTTCGCTACATTTGGTGACTTAAGCAGGGGTGCCCGGGTTCTTGGGGTAAGGTTTGATGCGTCTGCCCACCCGCTGCACGGCAGGCCGGATTGCGGGAGAATGGTTGAGGGAGTCCCTTTAACTTCTCTAACCGTAATCTCCCGGAACATCGCCTTGCGCCGCAGTGGGAGAGATGGATTCATACGTCCGCCTTTCCTGGACGCAAACATCCTCAGAATCCTACCTACCCCTGATACCCTTTTCCTTCCTAGAACGTCCTCTCTTTCCATTCCTAAAGAGACCCTCCACATCCCATCCCCAAAGATGACATAGGCCTTGAGGGGAATTATTTTCCGCAGGGCCTCCCGTGTGGAGTTAATGTAAAAAAAAATACCTACAATATTTACGTACAAATATTAAACATAAAACGCTTATTGTAAATTTTTACTTCGAGTACATTTATTGTAGTTAATAAAATCAATGAGATTTTTGTGGTTGCATTTTTAAAGTAAATCCGCGTAATATTGTGTCTAAATGTGAATCCGATAACCGAGAACGGTGTTTGTTTTTCGATAATTCAGAATTGACAAAGTTTGCTCACAAACAGTGCTACCAATCATAGTAATTATTTGCTGAGCAAACCTTTTTAACTCCTTATAGTTTTCAGAAGGCAAATCTATCACGTTGATTTGCAAATCTCTTGGTACATTATCGATATCCACTGTGAAGTGGGTTTTCGAAAATCTCCATCTTGCGTGAGATTTTTTTGAAATCAGCAAAGCGGTTTTCAAACTTACTTTGAAGTTGTATCGCTATACCTTCGCTCCCTTTCACTCTGTTGTGTATGATGTCGTCCATCACATGCGTTGTGGCGAGAGTCTTGCGGGCCGCACCGACATGCCTCGCGGGCCGCATGCGGCCCGCGGGCCGCAAGTTGCCGACCCATGCGTTAGATAATGGACTGTTTTTCAATTTTTTTTTCATTACTTTTAAATTATTTTCAAACGGGTGCTGAAGTTGGGTGATTCTGAGTTGTCATGGAACCCTTTCTGTTAACTCATTTTAGTTATTTTTTTTTTAAACGTATTTTTTAAGCTATTTTTCTTTTTAAATTACGTATATATTATCGGCAATTTTTTCCTTTGAAATAATTTTGATTAAATAAGTGATTTTTTTTTCATTTATTTAATTTAAGTTTGATATGTACCACATAATCGTCTCAATTGCCCGAATTTAGTGACGCTATGACATCACCAATTTGTAAAATGTTGTGAGGGTGGAGGAAGAGGGGATAAGAATAAAATGAAGAGTATGTAGGTACCTGGCTCTTCAGATCTGGTAATTTTTTTTCACGTTAGCTACAAAAAAAAAATCCCTCAGGGCCAATGTCGTCTTTGGGAATGCTGTGAAGGGTATTTTAGGGAAAGGAAGGAGAGGAAGTTCTGGGAAGGAAAAGGATATGAGAGGTGGGTAGGAATCAGGGGTACAATGTGTCCAGAAGTGACGAACGTTTGAATCCATCTCTCTCATTGCGGTGCAGGGCGGTAGGTCGAGAGACTCCGGCTGAACAGTTCTAGGTTAGGTCTCCCTCAACCGGTCTCTTCAGATCCGGTCCGCCACGCAGTAGGTAGGTGGGCAAACACATTGCCACGAAGAGAGACAAACTTCACTTTCACGTCACTTTTAAGTCACCAAACGTAGCGAACCATTTGGGGTGACCTACGACAGGGGTGTTGGTTATTCAACAAAGGATTCTCGGAGCGGTGATACCCATACCCGCCTCCCAAATTGTTTTATCGATTTTTTTGTTAACATAACATGCATTTAAAAAAGTGGCATTCAAATCTCAATCTGGATAAAAATACACTTACGTAAATTACTAATTAATTGATGATATTCGGGTCGAGTTCATCTGTTGCTCGAAGGTAGGTACTTGCTCCTGTGCAGCTCTCATGCGACGCATGCCGCGCGATGTGTGGACTAAGCTAGTGGTATGCGTCCATTTGTTTGCTGAGGCAATTTCCGGCCATCGCATCTCCACTGTGGCTATACATTATGATGATTAGCAGTAAATGGTGGTGTGTGGTGTGTGGTGAGGTGTTCTGGTGGCGGTTTTGCCGCTCTGTTTGGTCCGTGGAATGGCTCCAGCTGCGGTGCGCGATAGTGCCGTTACTGCTCTCTTCTGCGCTCCTGTGTTCCGTGCGCGCTGTTAACACGCAAGGTCGGGGCTCGATCCCATCCATCCACCCGTCTTCTCAACTGAAATCATTTCAGTCAACGATAGATACTCCCAGTATCGCCCTGTCAGTTCGACCCTCACATCATCAATTTTGAAGTAACTTGTCAGATTTGGCCAAAGGAACAACTTCCACTACACAAACATTATGAAATTGAATTGCCTGGTATCTACATAATACAAGCATTTCTTACCTCTTACCTACATAATTCAACATTCCCTGAGTAAGAGATGCCCACTAGGTACCTAAGAGTAGGAGTAGGAGATGCCAACTAGGTACCTCTGGTTAGTTGGGACTCTTGCGCGGTAACAAATCATTCGTAGCATATTCAGCTCAGCCATTGTGCAGTTGTGTCCATTTATCAGATATTGTGCATCTGTGGCTGAGTTGACATTGTGTTTGGGATCCACAATGGCGTCGTGAGTTCAATTCCTCGGCTAGCTAAGTCTCCATCACGACACAAGTATCATTCTTTTTCTTACTGCGGCGGTTTTTTCAGGGATTTTTCGGGAGATTTTAAAAATATTTTCAGATTATTCGTACCCCAGGTAGGTACATACCTGGCTGAGTTGATATCGCGTTTGGGATCCATGATGACTTCTTGAGTTCAATTCCTCGGCTAGCTAACTTTCCATCACGACACAAGTATCATTCTTTTTCTTACTGCGGCGGTTTTTTCGGGTGTTTTTTTCAGGGATTTTTTAGGAGATTTTTCAAATATTTTCAGATTATTCGTACGGTAGGTAAGTACCTACCTATGTTTTTCAGGAAATCTCTCTCGTCACATTTTCGTTTCATTTGATGATTTTTTTCTCTTATTTCAAATTTACCCAAGATAATGAATGCATTGATGGAAAGATCGATGCTTTGATGTCCACGAATACACGTAAAAATACAAAAAAACGAATAGTGTGAATATCTTATGTATACTTCTCATTCTTAGGTCCAAAACTATACAACTTAATGCCTGATGCTTGGAAAAACGAAAGCACAGGTGTTCTTCGCAGATTGACCACTACTTGGCTTCATCAATTAGGGAGAAAGGAGTGTGAACTTTTACTACACAAAAAATGAAATCAAACACAAACCAAAAACAATAACAAAAATTCCAACAAAAATATACTGTGTTAAAGATACCTTTATGCCCTAATCGTTAATATTACGTGAATGTATGTACTTACCTATTTCATTTTAAATTAGAATTCTACCAGGCACCAGATAATCTTATGTCTTAATTGGATATTTTATTTTATTTTATCATTTCTCTTTTTTATTTCATATTTATACAAAATGTATATGTAAGCTTATTATTTTGGTATGCAAACGTCATTTATAAGTAAACTTATTTTATTATTATTTTGTTAACTATGCAAGAAAACAACAGTAATAATCATACATTGTTTATTTTATTTTATTGTTTCTGTTATCTTTATAGTTCTCATTAGTAGTAATTTTTTTTTATGAAATGCAAACACCAGTTCCCTTTATAAATCATAGTTCATGTATAATCACACTTATCCTTATTTGACTGTCCTAAAATGGGAATCATCCTAGTCAAAACATTTCACAAATAATGTACATAAATGTGTAAATATTTTACTAAATAAAATTTATTATTATTATTATTATTTCACTAACGTTTGTGTTCTCTCTTGTTTTAAGACTACCTACTAACTCAACAACTTTGTATACAAATAAACCGGTGAGACGTATATTTTTCAATTTTCCAGGAAAAACTTTCCCCTGAAAATAGACATTTTTCCGCTTATCGTGTTTTGACCACATAATTATTCATTTCTAACAGTTTAATAAAGTAGAATCATTAAACCGATGCAATTTAAGCACAAGTCAGTTGCGATAATCTGATAAAAGCGATAAATATGTATTTAATTCGTATAATAAATAGTTGATATAATCATCCCGATGTGTCCGCAACTGGTGTCCGGGGCGGGCGGGTGGCGGGGCAGGGCGGGGGAGGGCGGGGCCGGCCGCCCATTGGCCGGCGGGCCGAGGGGCGGGCACCTACCTCACACACGTGATAATTATCCAAGGAGGTGATAAGCCCTCTGCACTCTGCAGTCTACTCTCTACTCTTTATATTCAGCCGATGTGAGATGTTCTTAAGTGCTCATGTCCACGTATCGATACAAGAATGATCCCAGAATCAGATACCTTTGTTTCATATTTAAATTACTTGATCTTTTATCAATTATTTACGTTTGCATAAGTCATGAAAGACATTCAGGAAAAAAAAACATTTTTTTTTATTTTGCAAGAAAATCTGCAACAACCTTCCCTCAGAAATAAAACGTATACAACGTTTAATGAGTAGGTAGATTCAAGCCAAGAATTAACTTCTGGCTGAAAGAGGTCAATGAAATAACCTTAAAATCAGCATTAAAAATACACCGAAGACGCACCTAATATTATAATAATTTTAGTCCGTCCCAGCGCAGGTCTCCCTAAAATTAGGAAAAAAAACTTAAAAAATATAATAACTTGTTAACATGCCAATTGTAGTTATTTAAACATTTAATTCTTTAAAATAAAACATATAGGTAGGTACTCTAGAAGAAGCTCGGTTGTAGCGAAACCCGATCAACATTAAGTTTAAATTAAAAGTGGTGTTTCATACAAAGCATCTGCTTCATTCATATGAACAAACATTTTATACACGTCTACGACATATTTTGTATCTTCCCATTCGTAATTAAATAGTTGCTAATAAATAAATATGAAAATAAGTGAATTATTTAAGGAATTACCTAGGTAGTGTGGAATATTTTTTTGTAGAGAAAAGACGTCATTTTCGACTTTACAGGTAGGTAGATAGGTAGGTACACGAATTTTATTTTAACCTTGTCCTCTATATATTTAACCAGTTAATTTGTCTGCTAATCCAGAATAGTCACTTATAATTTATTCTATCCAGTCTAATTCAGGGTATTAACCTACACAGTCGGTTTCATCTTTCGTACCTGAAATCGAGGTCAGAAAATACACCCTTCTTACATGACAATGTTAATGTCTCACCTCAACGTAAAAAAATAACGTTACTCCACCACGGTCCTGCTGCTGAGAGCTCCGTTTTAACTTTACGAGAAGCATCGTCATCAACCATGCGCCTATGTCTAATTTGCTTTTTTTCTCATTTTGTGCAACACGCAACACCCATTGTGTCCCACTGGACAGAGCCAGCGGATTTACGTCACCCCAAAGCTGCAATTATCGCCGGAACTAGGATAGTTATTACAACATGCTGAAGTCTGAACTAAATACTATTGTG
Organism: Glyphotaelius pellucidus; assembly: GCA_936435175.1. Taxonomy (NCBI): domain Eukaryota; kingdom Metazoa; phylum Arthropoda; class Insecta; order Trichoptera; family Limnephilidae; genus Glyphotaelius; species Glyphotaelius pellucidus. The sequence goes on along the minus strand of OW386539.1, from coordinate 2,255,446 downwards.
ACTAAGCTACCGGCTAAACAACACCAGCAGAGATAAACGTTGTTGGTTTAATTTTCACTCTGACAGGGAAAAGTGTGACGTTCGACACGCATGGCTTTGGACACGTCACGGCGTCGCGTGACGGAATAGAAAAGCAATTGCATGATGGATGAAATATATGCAGCCAGCCAGTGCATCGACATTCTCACGTGAAAACATATTTTACTGATGATGGAAATAATTATTGTCATTGCTTTGACCTGAAATGTAAAGTATTTCAGCGAGGTTGCTGTGTTTGGAAGTCGTGTGATTTCCCCCACCTTTCTATCACTACTATAGCCCGTTTTTCACCTTACGCCCCTTAATGGGGTGCTTACCCCTGAAGGATTGGGTGTAACAGCCTCACACGATATCCGCTTCCGAGGCTCACGTGGCTGGTTAACCGGTTTGTTTGCCACTTCCGGCTTACACGCGGGAAAGGAAACTTCATCTTGAAACTTTACGGAAATTTAAAAAATTTAACCCACCGAGGGCTTGGTAAAACAGCTTATGGAGATTGTGTCTTATGAGAAATGTAAATATCTACCTGGTTTAGTATTTTCTGTCAATTTGACAGTCTTTGTTTTTTTAGAATGCACGTAAATAGAGAGATTCACATTTCGAAATCTTCTTTCGATCACGTCAATTATACTTTAATTAATTCAGTGTACAGGTTTTCAAACAATGCCGGAGAATAACCCTTGAACTAAAACTGATTGTTGTTTACTAAATAATTGTTTCTACATCTTCATTCGTGTGAACACTTATTTCATGAGATAATTCCAATTTGTCGTTATCCCACAATTTTAAGTATTTACAATAAAATACACAATCTACCGGTTCATTGTTGATTACTAAATTACCAGTAAATATTTCTTATTTGGGCCTGCGTTGAAATGATTCATTTTGCACCCCTCCTAAACCAAACTCTTTCCAGATGGAATCTCTCTTTTCTCACCATATTATTATCATTTGAATTATGGCTTTGCTATGTTAAGTTATATCAACATGGTATTTATCTTGGTGTTGATGAGACAATCTTGCGCAGGGAAAATATTATAATTTTTGGCGTAAACAAGTTAAATTTTGGCAGCAAAATTAGATAATCGTATCCATAATTAAATGACATGTGTTTTCTCCAGATTCCGTGAGTGGCTGTTGAGATTCAGTAAACACCTTAATTAGCTATTAACGAAACAAGTTTTTTCTCGCGTGGGTATGTTTGTCACACTAGCCTACTGTAAATAATGATGAATGAATTATTTATTAACGCCATTTAATCAGCATTCCAGTATAATTGATAAGTTTTTATCTGTTTTTGCTATTGAACGTTAATTTTATGCAAATTATATAATATTTTTCTTAATGGCTATTAATGGTTTTTTTTAATGGCTAGGCCACCTGGTTAGCATATGCTATTAATGCATGCAGATAAATGTTGCCGACTTCGGAAACTTGTCCTTTAATAAATCTAATGATTTTTCTCTCGTTTCTGAGTTGGTTTCATTCTGATCGGACAGGTCAGAATGAAACCAACTCAGAACCACCTCAGAAAAGTAATTTACAGTGATGAATAATAAAATCTAGTGCAGTTAACACGCGTTAGAATCGAAACTTTACCAAAACAATCTCAACCAATGAAGAACCAAGGAGCCTTGAAAAGTGAGGTCATAATCCAAAGTGGCCAATGAGCGCAGACCTACTGTCATTTCCGTTTTATATCTCAACCAATAGGAGCCTTGATAGGAGTTTGATGCTTCGCAGGTGCTGTGTGCATCATTTCAGTTTCATCCTAATTCCAAATCACAACGGGGCTATAAAAGTTTCACTTCAAAAATTATTAAAAAAATTGGTTACATAGGTTACTTTAGGTTAGGGTTATTGGCTATTTTAAAATTTTATTTTTCATAGCTTTTAATGACTTTTCGTAGAAGTGTTGAGTTGACTTTATTCTCAGTTGGCATGGAACCGTTACAAATATCATTGATTTATATCAAAAACAATTTTTGTCCAAGTACGCATCCTTGCGGTACTCCATGGTTGATTAGAAGAGGTTTGCTTTTTCTCTTGTTAATTTAACGCTCTGTACCTACATGCTCCATCATGTTTAGTTTGGAGTTATTGATTTTATCATTTTTAGTTTATCTGAAAAAAACGTAGTGTGAGGCTTTACTTTACTTTTTACTTGTGTGTTGATTACGCACGTTATTCGCGCTAGGTGTTGGCAAATCTGGAAGAAAGCAAATTAAATAAAAGACATTATCATACATAATCTTCGTGTTTTCAGCTTTAAACACGGGATATGTTACAAGCAAAGTTACAACAAGCAAGCATCAGAAATTCCCACAATTTTTATCCTCTTTATATCTCTGAGAGGAGTTGTTCCAAATTCCCACGTCACAGCTTCCCACAGGTCCTCGACACTGGTTCCACCGCCCGCATATCTGCGAATCCCTCATACAACATACATGCGTCGCGGCTTTCCGACGTTCCCGTGCCGTATGTCATTGTATCTACTGCCTACCGCCTGCAGGGGGCATCTTTTCCCATCGTCCGCCCCTCAAGTTTAGCACTCGCGCTTCTGTTCTCCTGGCTCCGTTCTCACACCGCTCGAACCCCAAACCTGGGCTCGTGACTTATCTGCAACGGAATCCCTCGCCATCATTCATCTGCATGTTAATGGGTACTCCATGCTTTTTCTTAAATTCTTCTCTTCGATATTATCTTGTAACACATGTTATGAATGGGTACATTATTGCGTGTCTAAATATGAAGTTAAAAAGATTATTTATTTAATTTTTTTTTTTTTAATTTGGGAAGCGGATATGGGTACCGCCTTTTATTGGATAACCAACACCTCTGCCGTAGGTCACCCCAAGTGTTTCGCTATGTTTGGTGACTTAGCAGGAGTGGCCGGGTTCATGGGGTGAGGTTTGTCTTGGTCTTGGCGGCGGATGCGTCTGCCCACCAGCTGCATGTCAGGTCGGGTCGGGAGTGAATGGTTGAGGGGAGTCCCTTTGACTTCTCCAGACGTACTCCCTCGGAACATCGCTTCGCACAGCAATGGAAGAGATGGATTTATACGTTGCTGGATACACACCCCCAGATTCCTATCCACCACTCACACCCTTTTCCTTCCCAGAACTTCCTCTCCTTCCTTTCATAAAAATACCTTCCACACAGCATGACATGGGCCCTGAGAGGGAGGGGTGATAAAAAATACAAGTATGTATTATGTATATATATATATATATATATATACATACATTATGCATAAATACATGTATGTACGTATTTTTGTACGTCAGTTCATTAAGTCAGGAAATTATATTGTATTACATTTTTATTAGGCACGTTGATTGGTTCTAATATGTTGGGACTAATTTAGTACCCAAATGCTGCCTCAGGGAAATGTGGAATGACTAATATTTTTGTGGTTGTTTCAAGTTAAAGAGGGTTTTGGATTGCGTGCAGCCCTCTAACTTTTCGGCTGAGGAATTATCCTGTGTAACATAAGAACACGCTTCCGATTATCCACTGATCGCAATAGAACACTGAACTTCATCATTATCACATTCTTATTGTAGGTACATGTTTGGAAATTTTCTAAACTTTCTGGTGGCAGAAAATGTTTTATTTTTAGATTTGATAAAAAAAAATTATTTCTCTTTTTACAAGATATAATTTATTAGACGATATAAAAATACAGGGTGTGAAGGGACAACTTGACTTACATTGACCACTGATTCCTGACATTAGTTTTTTTTCGCCCCTAACTGTCCAATACCTACTGATTTTTAAGTTTTTAGTTTAAAAAAAACATCAAAATTGTCAACGGAGATTATAATTTCATTTACAGTTTATACTCCAAATAATGTCGGGAATCACTGGTTAAAAGTAAGTCAAGTACGTCCCTTAACACCCAGTAAATGAGTCATATAATAACGATGGAGTGGAAGAGAGATAGATGCGTCACAAGCCGAACGCTTGTTCTGCGCTCTCGCTTGCACGCTTGGCTCAGGCGGAACGTGACAGTGAGTCATGCTTTTTCGTGAGTGCGGCCGGCGTTCATAGATGTATAAGACGTTATGACGTCATAAAGATAAATAGCTTTTCGAAATTCCAACGTTGGTAGTTTTCAGGTAAAAAGAAAAAAAATATAAGGAAAAAATTCTTCTATTGAAAACATTTTTGTATAGGAAAAAAATTTATCATTTTTATTTCTGCCGTCGTTTAGATCACCTCCCGAAGTTAGTGCACTTTGCTCCCATGGTCGATGGATATGAGGTTCTTGAGTATATGAGGAACAGAACATGATGAAAGAGATTATGAATAAAACAAAATAATTATAATTGAGACATAATTTGTGACTCAAAATAATCCAATAATAAAATTTCTATTTTTTTACCATGTTTTGTTCTATCTTGGAACCGGTTAATATGTACATTATGTATCGAAATGTGTACAATGCTCGTGCAGTCGATACAGCAGAGAATAATGTATTTTGCCGTAGAAAGTTTACCGCACGCAACCGACTAACTCACCCACAGAGAGTTTGACTTGTCAAGGGTAATTTCCTTTAAACCCCTTATTGAACTGTTAAGGAGCCATCTGATATGCTGTAATTACCTACTATTTTATTTGGATGAATACCATATTATTGACAACGAAATAATGATTAACCTCTCATTCTCAATTCTTGATATTTCCTCCTAAATTTATCTCGAATTATTTTTATTCGTGTACCAGTGTTGCAAAATTGGCGGCCTGTAAAACCGTGTTTTTCCGAAGTAAAACATAGAATTGGGCGTCTTTTAATATCTACCCAATTATTTCTGCTCACTTTTTGTTCGTTGCATCGTTTCGTACAACATTTTTATTTGAGAAATTGGTCTGAGGCTCTGCTCTGAGGCAGTAATTTGTGCCTCCATCGCATGGGTCTTGTCATGACCTGCATTCGTATTGGTCTGCCCACTTAACCTCACTAACCTTAGTTCAGTTGAGTTCAGGGGTTGCTGGTTCGATTACTGCCCAGGGATCACTGTGGTGAGTTTCATTGTCAATGCCGATAAATCAACGTTTATTGAAATATTATTTTCACATTTTCATTCAAAATACAACAATATATAAGCAGGTACCTACCATAGTTAATTTCCATAACAAAATTTAATTGTTTACATTACCTAGTTGACATTACATTTTTCATTACCTATGACGTTGACATTACATTTTACATTACCTACTTTACATTACCTAGTTTTGACGGCCTCCGTGGTCCCGAGGCAAGACTCTCGACTCACAATCCGAAGGTCGCGGGTTCGAACCCGGCGTGCGCAAATAAATTTTATTTGATTAATTTGTGTTATTTCACAATTTATTCATTTAAAATAATATATAGTATATTTGCGGCACGTTCCAGAGTGGAAGATACTATCAGTATCGCCCTGGTGTAAGACCACCATTCAGAATTGAAACGTTGCTTGAAATGGCTTTAGCCGTGTTTAGTGACCAGATCTGAATAGCCAGGTGCTTCCTTACCTTCCTCTTCCCCATCTCCTTCCCCTCCCCACTACCTTCAGCCTCACAACATACCCCAATTGGGGATGCCATAGTCTCACTGGCTCCAGACGGGAGCAGTTGGGACTCTTGTGCGGTATTTCATATAAAAAAGTATAACCTTTTCCCGCCCGTGTTACAGCAATATGCTATATCTACAGATACAGCGTTTTGGCTTTATAGCTCCCAATCAATTTTTTTCATCGAATTGCATCGTATGAACTCATTTTTTTTTATTGTGGTTACTTCCCAAGTTGAAATTGACGATGGCACACGTTGTAACCGTAACAAATGCTAACTGTAACTGCGAAAAAACAACACTTCTGTTACGGCAGAACATTAAAATGCAGCATTCTGTCAGGACAATCCCACAAATACACTGTTTTACCATTACAACTCCGATATCATTACAAATCCCTATTTTGCAGTCTATTTCAGTTATAATCACACTTATTTTAATGTTGTGTATTAGTTTACCATTTGTTGAATTCAAATTTGTACTCTTATTATTTTTTTAAATATTCTAGTTTATATTCAGTTAGTCTTGTTTCTAAATACCTATCTGTGAACATTAATAATTGGGCTGTTTTTTTATCATCCTCTTATGTTTATTGTATTACTAAGACTGTTAACGTTCCTTAAATAAATAAATAGATATCGCGTGGGAGTTTTTTGGGGATGTTTGAGTTGGAGCGTATTGGCCTCACATAATATCGACAGCTATTAACTGCCACGTGCGCATGTGTCATTATGTTGTATCTTCACAAAGTTAATTTTGAGATGAAATTTTAAATTTTTTTGGACATTTTGTTATTTTTCTAGTGTAGTAACAATTTAAAATTTGGTGAAAGGCTTGGTTGAGAATTAATTTGAAATGTTAAAAAAAAATAAACAAAATATGTCATTAATTTCAAAATACATATTTGGACATTTTTAACTTTATAAATTAAATGAATGGTCAGTATAACCTTTCACCAAATTAGAAATTGTTACTACCTGCTCTTAGTTTGCGAAGAAAGTAACAAAATGTCAAAAAAATTAAGTCATTTATTTAGATAGAGATACAGCATATCGCCATTACGCGGGGGTTCCGAGGTAGGAATGTACCTAAAATAAATTAAATATTTTAGTACAATGTTATTGACAGATTAGGTAGATTTAAATTTTAATTCTGTTCTGCGCGGCCTGCTGCAACTGCGCCTTTAAAATATCCCTGTTTGTATTGTTACCTAATTCCAGGAAGCCATCGATTGTAGCATAACTTGCGTTTTGTTGACTTTCATTGATCGTGGGAACTGGGCACATGTTCTGATGCCACCGCATCCGATACAATTCTCTGTAGAGACTAGATCAGCGGCCAACGATCAGCAGATGATGCCTGCCATTAATCTTTGCCGGCAATTACCCACCCAGACCTCTTACTTATTGCTGTAATGGTAATGAATGTCTTACCGATATTGTGTGATGGTTATAAACACACACTGCGTTCAGCACTGTACCGTAATCTGACGGATTGCTTTGATTGATGCTACCAATGATATGTTTCTGGCTGCATCATTATATTAGTATGGTTTAGTCTGGTGATATGTTGTGTTCGATATTATTACGACTGTTGGAGGTCTTAAATCCTGGGGATAGGCATTAGGCTCATGGCCAATCATTTTTTGTGGTGTCTACCTCTTATCGAATCCCGTGGGACCATGATGTCGTCACCATTTGAGGAATGTTGCGAGGCTGGAAGAAACGGGAGAATATGACTTCTGGGAAATTCCTGGCTACTCAGATCTGTTTAACCCCTCGTTGGTGCAGTCGACATAGCCTGTAATACTGTTTTTCTTCAAAAATAGATGGAAAATACGGTGACAGGACAACTCAACAAAGTGCAACTTGATCATTCCTTTTAAAAGTGATAAAAAACTAGGTTAAATAGGTTAAGTTAGGTTAGGTTAGGTTTTAAAAAAATCATCACTTTCAATGACTTTTGAAAGAGGTGTTGAAATGCTAATTTGTTGAGTTGCATGGAACCGGAAAACTTCATGAAATTCATGAAGGGATAATTTATTGTCAATTAAAAATATTTTTCCGTGCATTTTTCTGAATTTCTTTTCCTACATCTTTTCTTAAGGTAAAAACAATTTTACAGTCTCCATGAATTACAGACTGACTTTTTGTAGAAACAACAATACAAATAATAATGTATGAATTCCAACAACCCTGGGTTGGGCAACATCCTGTTTTATGTACTTAAATAAAATAAATGAGTCTAGTTTTTGCACTGTTAATTCGTGGTGGAATTCCATTGTATTATAATTGAAATTAAAACACTTTTGCACTTTTTTCCACTAATTTATTTACACCAGGACCGGTTTCATCCTACTACGTATTACGTACTGGTTCGTATTCGTATTACGTTCAGACTGGTCTGACGGACCAGTCTGAAAATGTCCGTAGTATGATGAAACCGGTCCTGGTGTAAATAAGTTAGTGGAAAAAAGTGCAAAAGTTTTTTTTAATTTCAATTATAAATAAAATAAATCCTTTGCGAAGTGAAAACTTCTTTAGCATCATTGTGATTTGAAACTCAATGAAACAAAAAATAGCGAAACTAAAAAGAGGCAAACACGTACATATACAGGATTTAGCCTGTGAGAGAAAGAGATGGTATAATCGGCCTCCCCTTTGTGCGGTGCTTCGTAGCCTATCGGTCTCCTCTTTGTGCGGTGCATTGTAACCTTCCCACTCTTGTCTACTTTAATTTTCTGAAGGTTTCACTTCTACCGCGTGTGGATTGCACACTGTTTATTTTTTTAATCTGCCGTTAGAAGCGCTGTCATTGTCATTGTGTAATGATTTGTCGGCTTCTCCCTCCTACAACATAGATCTCAAAACAATCCCGCATGCACACATCACCACGATGACGACGTCCAGGGAGAAAATATTATCCTGTGTGGAGTTAATAAAAATTTTAAAAAGAATTTTTTGTTTGTTTATGCAAGAAGGACGTTGGATGAACGCACCGTAAGGGCTGTACTGTGACAAGTTGGCCAGTCTTTGTTTTAAATCAATGCCACCATTTCCATAAATCAATACGGCAAATTATCACATTATAATATTATCTCGGCATTTCGTGTGCGTTATCCCCACAGTCTTCGACCGTAAACTAATCTACCGCAAGTGTCATCATCGTAAACCTTCCTCGGTGGAATACTGGTTAGTAGGTAGGTGCCGGGTACCTGCCAGCATCTCCCGTGTATACCGTTTGCAATTATTTAATGCTGTATGATTATATGCACGTGATCTGGCGTCCGCCTAATTCTGTATGCATACGTGTGATTAAGTCGATCGCCTTCAGTTGCCTGCAGTTCCGTACCACACGATCGTTCATTACGAGCCCGGACTAATAATTTAATGATCACTTTAAAAATTTATTAGTGGTGCTCTCGGAGAGATTATACGCATTATTTTAACATCGTCGATTATTCGATTCGGCTATTAATTATGTTCTACGTGATTCCGGAAATAATGCTAGGCTGTGTGGACCCTGATGTGTAGGCTCATATTTTCTTCTCTCCTTTCTCATATCAACCCCTCAGACGCAGGCCATATTCTGACAGTAGGTCAGAATATTTCCGCTTGACAATAAAATCCAAATAAATGTAATATTATTTATGAACGTTTCGGCAAACCAAAACTGTTTTTGAAAGTGATGAAATACGCTTCAAAATTTTATTATTACAAAAAACAAATTATTTTTTAAAGCAAACTTTAAAAAGTTTTAAAAATGGCTCACCTTAAGTTTTTTCTAAGTAAAATTACTAGTAACGCGCACGTATTTTATTAGATAAGTGTTTTATAAACGTTACATCACCTTACTTTTTTGACTTTTCATGTAAAAATAATTTATGAAAAATTCATTAATTTTTTTTTTGTACATTTGAATTATTTTGTTAACTGTTTATGTGTTAAATTCGTAGAACTCCATTTAATTTTTTTATATGTAATTAAAATTAAATTTTATAGTTTTATTATCAAATTCTGCACTAATAATACTAAAATACTCGCAGGATACTTGATAATAAAACTATCAAATTTAATTTTAATTAAATAAAAAAAATTTAAAAATAAAATAAAAATAAATAAATTAATAGTTTAAAAAATATATATTTATTGTGTTTAACTTTTAGGTTTGCGTGTAAAGCGTGATGTTTTCTCTTTCCAATATCGTTTCGATCATATTCCTCACTTATATATTGTGTAAGGGAAACAATGATTTCTAAGAGACTTATATGAGTTTTTCCGAAAAGCGAAAAAATTAGCCTGAAGGATTAAAGATTGGCCGTCATCCATTATTATTAAGGTAACCTTTTATTTGAATAAATAAACTGAGCACCTTTATATTAAACGCTTATAAATACATACAATGACACCTAAAAAATAACGTCATACTGTGTGATCAATAATTATCGTAACCCCCTGTAAAAATCCAGATTAAATAAACAAGTTGTGCGTTTTGAAATGATACCTGCATCGGACGGGGGTGGGTGGGCAGTAACCACCCACCCCCACTCCCACCTCCCGCCAACCCCCGGACACCCCGCCAGTCCTAATGAGCCCTTTATCGCCCCATCGCGGCACGTAAACCAGATTTGCGGCATAACTGGCAACTGTATCAGTGATGAACAACCTCGAAAGCTGCCGAACTTTTCACCCAAATTTATTTTTAATTTTTTTATCAAATGTACCAAAAAAAGTTTTCAATAAAATGTATATACATACATACATTATTCGTGTTGTTTTTACACACGTATTTAAGTTGTCACGGCTAATAGTTTCAGGTTGGCTGATTTTTTTAGTTTTAACCCCCCAAAACCGAGTTTGAAAACATTAATCCACTCTCACGACGACACACAGCGTTGCCGCCTAAATAAATCTGCTATGAACACTTTATTTAGGCAAAAAAATATGCGTCCTTCGAAACCCATGTTCATTCCTTTCTCTCCTCAAAAAGACCCTCCACCCAGCATCTTCAAAGATGACATAGGCCCTGAGGGAAATTAATTCCTTGTGTGGAGTTAATGTAAAACAACAAACTATGTGGGGAACCCGATTGCACAGCGCAGGAGTAAACTGTGTGCCCTAAAGTTTAGAATTCAATTTCTCTTCAAAAAATTTTGAAAATAAAATAAAATAAATTATTACGTGGCACGATTTTCCGGAGCATAGGGACAAGAAGAAAGGAGCGTGATATATTTTACATCTCGAAAATCAACCAACATTCTGTTATTTTTCTTTTTAGTTTGTAATTAATTTTCGATTGTTCGAAATCTTTCATTTTATAATTTTTTCTAACTGTGAAAAATAACTTAATACTGAATGAGCGAAACTAAATTCATTATCAACTCTCAGACGTGAATTAAAACTGGCAGTGGTAATATTTGATGCTTGACAACAAGTGGTAGAGTTTTTTTGAATTTATTTTTAAAAACGTTTTTTTTTTATTTTTTAAATAATATGATAATGCTACTTTCACCTGAAAGAACATTTGGTCTCAGAGGGCGTGTTCACATCAAATTACAAATCATATACCAAAAATATAACATTTAAAAAAATTCCATACAAATTAAACATTAAAAAATACTTTAAAACTTACTTTAAAAAATCCGGTTGATATTAAACACAAAAATCATCATTGAAGAAGGAGATACCACTAAAAATCTAAACGAAAATATGAGAGAACAAGACACAGAAAAATGAAAAGATAAATGTCGCAACTGGGACTGGAACCCAGAACCTTTCGTCTACAAACCAATTTGGCTTCTGCTATATTCTATCAAACCGTCATATTTGTCAATCTCGTGTTTTAAATTTTAGAATTAACAATATTATCTTCAACATTTTTTTCCATATTATACGCAACTACCTTTTTCATTGGAAACAAACGTTCTAAGAACTGGTTTGTTATATTGACCTTTTTGTAAAAATTTAAATGAATTTCAAAAATCACAAAAATTCAAAATAAATAAAAAATTGCTACCGTCTGAACTGGAACATGTTACGGAAATTAGAAAACGAAAACTTTTAAATGTATTATTAACTAATTTTTATTCGCTCCGATATTTACACCGTCTGAAAAGGTTAGATATGTAACTTTTTTGTCCGGAATCAATACAAGCTGTGACAATAAGAGTGCATTAATCTAACTGTAATACGTTCTTGTTTTTCAAACCACCCTGCATGTTGTGTATCTCACTCTACGATGATATTTTATTCCCGGCGTTAATCCAGGGGTAAGCGCCAGTCCCACCCGCCCTCGGTGATCCGTCTCTCGTTAGGACAACGTATTTGCACAATGTTGTCCATTGGGTCCCATTATTTGTACAAGCTGCAATTTACATTGCATCATTATTTCAGTTAGGGTTAAGTTTGTTTATCTTGGATGTCTGGTAATATCCGAATTAACTCACCCAATAAGGCGTAACAGCCATTACATGTTTACAAATCAGTATGTTCACTTTAGCCATTAACCGTATAATATAATATCACTTGGACAAGATTATCTTTGGTCAAAAATCTTCCAAAATTAGATTGATACACAAATTTAATATATTTTCTCTATCAAATTTAATTAACATATTTAATATAACAAATTTAAAATATTTTCTCTATCGTGTTCATATCGTGTCAGACGATCGTCTAGTCCAGGGATTCTCAACCTTTTTATTACTTAGATATTTATTTAATGTAAGTATTATTTAATAAATATACTATTTTTTAGCTCCACACAGGAGGCCCTGAGGTTCCCCTCAGGGCCTATGTCATATTTGAGGATGCTGTGTGGAGGGTCTTTTAGTTAATGTCACAGTAAACTACAAACGTAAGAACGTGCAATACACAATTTATAAAAAATAACACTTAAATTTATAATTAAATCGTACAATGACATCAGAAAGTATAAAAATGAATACAACAAGTAAGAGAGACAAGTATTTGCATAACATATAAAGAGACTTATGTTATTTAATTTTCATTGATGAGATTTGGTAGTATAGCCTCCTTGTATCTTTGGACATTTTCAGAGAAATAAAACTTTTATGAAACTTTCCATGTTGTCGATGTGCACAATACATTCAAAGTGTCCACTTTAAAATGATTAGCCTGTAAGTGTACAATCATATTAAAATCCAAAATCCAAAATCATATTAAAATCGCCTCACAAAATCATAACCAGAATCTTTTTTAAATCGCCCATTCACTTGTGGGCGATATTTCTCGTGTTGGGAATCACTGATGTACAGTGTTTCTTCTTCTTAAAATATTCCCAGTGCATTCTATAAATAAAAATAAAGTAAATTGCTCTATCATTTTTTAGAATTAGATTGATTTCCCTATGTTTGGTATATTTTGTCAATTCTTCTTCCACACACCATCGCTGATGAGGTACTTGTCTCAGTATCGCGCTTGTGTGATTTCTATGAATCTTTCATTCTTTATAATAATTAAGAATAATTCAATTCTCTAGTCAGCTATCATCTTGTCGATAGGATTCCAATTATGTGGACCAATTTCTATTTGAACACGTGCGACTTCTCATAAACCGGATCATGTTCATCGAGTTGCCCAACATGGCGTCAGTGTGTAGCTGTGGCCGACGATGCTGATAAATCTATTCGACACATTAATATATCGATCAATTAATGTATGTATGTGACGTCAATTAAGATTTCCTTATCGGTTTGTCAGCCGAAATGAATAGAACCATGACTTTGTGGTCATAAAAAGAAATACAGATGAATGGATTTATCTATTTTATACAGGTTGGGGAGGATCTTACAAAAACAATCTAAACTCAGTAAAAGTTTCGCAAAGAATCATCATTAAAGTAATTCTAAAAAAAGTCTACCTTCTCAACAGAATCACTTTTCAAATTGTTTCCAGTACCAAATGTCGATGATATATTTAAGCAAGTTTCCATTATTAAAATGTGTAAAGAAAAACACGACAAAGAATATCAAGAATTTTACAAACCAATAAGAAATGAAATCAATTTATTATACCTAAGAGGCCATCCATAAATTACGTCACACGAATTTCATGATTTTTTGAACCCCCGTCCCTGTCACACATCGTCACATTTGTGAGACCCCCTCCACCCTAGTGTGACGTCACTTATTTTGCAATTTTACGTCAAAAAATTTCTTGCGTTTTAATCATTTAGATCGAATCGTAGAAGAATCGTGGCTCCCTTGTCTGGCACAAGAGCTCCTCTTTTCTGATAAGGCATACATGACCAATGATGACTTTAAATATAATATTTTGTAAAATATATGTATAAATGTAACTTTAACTATTTATATTTATAAAATATATTATTTTAAACTTAAAACACTGTTGCAACGTTTCAAAGAGGCTGCTAACCAGCGAATAATATGCAGTTTGTGATAACGTAATATATTATTGTGTTCCTACTATTGTATTCATAATAGTATGACTCGACTGCATAATTCACCTATATTTATTATGTATGCATGCACGATTTTCGACATACTTGCCGATAGGTTAATACTGTTTGTCATATAATGGAACATACATTTTTGTATGATTTTTAATCACTATCATGATTACATTGTGTTATTATTATTTCTGAAATAATTATGTGTTTACTAACCGATGGCGCCATCTTGCTTTCTGATAAATAATAATTATATTGTCCGATTTAAAAATTATTAATTACGTTGTACGAATAATATCTCGTTCTTTCCGACAGCCGTTATTCGCCGTAAGAGCCCGGAATTTTAGATGTGTAATGCGCGAATGACGTTTTAGATGTATTTTTAGCTGCAGCTGCGTGGTTTTTGTTACCGAGAAACTTCCCAGACAACGTTATCTTTTGTCTATCGAATAGGGAACTCCCAAAAACCCCGATGATAATATAATTTATTTTGACGACCTCCGTAGTCAAGCAGTTGAGGTCCTCGGCTTCGGGTCCAGAGAGGTCGCGGGTTCAAATCTCAGCGTTCGCAAATAATTATATTTATGTTATTTTACATGTTTGAATAAAACATTGTATATTTGCGGCACGTTCTAGACTGCTAGTCCACCATTCAGAATCTGTGTTTTTATTTGGTGACCAGATCTGAATATCCAGATGCTTCCTCTTCCCCATATCCCTCCTCTCCCCACTCTCTTCAGTCTTAAAACATACCTACCCTTTAAAATTACTTTGAAGTTTTTATTATCTTCGTACATATAAAAATCAAATTTTGTTTGTTTGTTCGTATGTTACGCCATACCTTTCATCCGTTTGTTGTGCGCATACCCGGGAATGTTATAGGCTATATATAATAGTAAGCTCTAGCGTTATGAAATTTGTATAAATGAAAATGAGTGTATTTTATATATTTTAGCGGCAGGGAGTGAAGACATGAGGGGAAGGGTAATGAAAGAGGTGGGGTTAGCGGGAGGGGAAGGCGTAAAAGGCGGTAGGGGAACGCGGGGGAAGGGGACGCGGGAGGGAAACGGGGACGCATGGGAAAGAAAAATCGGGGAAAAACAATTTATATCTTGCAATACAACGCATGCCGGGTACCAGCTAGTGTTCAATAAAAAATATTAGACAGGGTAATATAGGAATTTAGGTATCTGAATGTCTATCGATTTATAACATACCTACCTTGAACACTTAGGACGGGTGTTTCACAGAATTTGAACAAATCAAGTTCTGTGAAATTCAAGTTCTGTCATTATATCATTATGGGCTTGACAGAACTCAAAAAATAACAGAACTTAAATAGTACTTAGACAGAACTTGAAATTTGATCAAATTTTGTGTAACATCTGGCCCTAGGTTTTTACACTCTTCAAAATCGCAAAGTGTGATCCGAAAAATATAAAAAGAAAAAACACATGAGTTTCCGTTAAAATGCCAAAGGTATGAAAAATTTCCCCGTTTTTCTCTAAATAGACATTTTCCAAAAGATTTTTGCTCTATTTTAAATAAGTCATTCTTTATTAAATATGTTTTATTACGTCTGTTAATATTACAATCGTTTTTTATGTTAGTGTCTTCCCTCTAACATATTTCCCTCTCAAATCATACTACGGAGCCTTATTTAATTTAAATCTTAATTTTCCTACTATATTAAGTAAAAGTTCTTTTTACGAAAGCTTTTTAAATCTGATGTCCGTGTTGGTAATTCTAACTATTTCCTCTGCCTTTTGCTAGTCTTTACAATATCCGCACGTCCGCATGTCCGCCGGTAATAACACAACAATGTCAATGTGCGTCGAAGCCGGGCTTTGCTGGCATATTATTTGCTGTTTACACTATCGGCACGATCTGTTGTGATTCATGAGCCCAGGTATCGGCTCCTATTTTCCAGGTGTCTGTAGCCAGCCTGTGGACATATTACACTGTGAGTGCAACGTTACCCTAGATAAATACACTGTTTGCCACGTGTCGATAGGATAAAATTGTGCAATATAATCCGTATTATCCTTTGTTTCTGTGTTTGTTTATTTTTTAATAATCACGTTACAATTTTTTTAATAATCGCGTATCAATTTTGATATGTTTGTTTGACAGTGAGATTTGTAGATTAAGTTTTATTTTCTTTATTATATGCTATTTGGTATATTTGCATCTTTTTTATGTGATTATCGCACAGAGCCCCAATTGCTCCGATCCATCTGAAGCCATTGAGACTGGTATCCCTGATCGGAGTGTTTTGTGTGGCTGAAGGTAGTGGGAATGGGAAGGAAATGGTAGTGGAATATACCTGGCTAAACATGGCTAAGGTCAATGCAAGCAACGTTTCAATTCTGAATGGTTGTCTTTCGCCAGGGCGATACTTAGAATTTCTTGCCGCATATAAAACATATTATTTTTTTTTAAATTAATCAATTGTGAGTTTAATTATCCAAAATTTATAATCAGAATAAAATAACTGTATATTTAAAGATTTATTATATTTAAGATAGAGTATACTCAATTAAGTGGTGTTCAAACTAATTTATTTTTTTCTAAGTTATAATTAAGTGTACTTGCAAAGTGATTGATTGCTGTATGAGAAAATTTCAATAAAAAAATACTTGCGCACGCTGGGATTTGAACCCTTCACCTCTCCCTTAGAGCTTTACCACTCCAGCATGCAGACCGTCAAATCAATCAAAATTATTCCAGAGTGGAGATAATCTCAGTATCTTCCGGTGAAAGATCAAAATTCAGATTCTGAACGTTTCTTGAAATGGCTGTCGATACCTACAGCAGAAGAGAATGGGCGAAACAAAGTGACTTGACCTGTGGCTGACTTGACATTTGCGATTCCTCGGCTAGCTAAGTCCTCCATCATTGCACAAGCAATATCTTTACTGGTGATAAATCACTATTTTCGATCATAAATACAAAAAATATGCTTAGCATAAATTGAAGCTTTATCATTTTCGTTGAGTAGAATTAAAATAAAATTGTCAATTACTTTACAAAAAATATAATCGTCAACTAATAAAAAATGTATTTTTTCATTAAGAATGTATGAACGCATGCATGAGAAACAACTTTTAAAAAACATAATTTTATGGCTTCATAACATTATCTCTGAAGTTTCCCTTGATAAAATTTTGTTATATAAAATTATTCATAAAATAAAAACCACTTTAGCGCTTGAAATCCTGACCTCTATACTCCGTTTGCCAAGCGATTTTAAAGCCTCTTACCTATATTCGTTGCGATTTAAGGCACAAAGAATGCATACATTTTTGACTTGTGGCTTTCTCTTAGTAGTGGGAGATTTTCCAGAATTGTCATTGGATTATTTGTTACCCGGAAATATTTGTTTCTTGTACGTTTGTTTTTTCATGTTTTAAATTGTACCAACGCAAAGATGCCAATTAAATTGTACCACGCCATTTCTATCCTCTCGGATGGAAATGGCGTGATGGTTGGTAGTTCACAAAATATATAACCACAAAAGATCAAGAGCCTAGGATCTTCTACTACTTTGTCATCGCCGAATTCGTGAATTCAAAGAAATGTCAATCTTTCCCTCTTGTCTTGACTTCTGTTGGATCCGAGTAAGTTATTTTTTTCCGGCGAGGCATTCCTTTCTCTGAATGATAATCCTGTTTAGAAATAATAATCCTCTTATTTAGCTGTCTTTAATTCCTTTAAGATTCGCCGCTCTCATTGTGTATGGATGTTGAATGAATTGTATAGATGTTAAATAAATTCAGTGTGAAAAAAAAGTTATGGTATCACAGTTGAAAGGCGGCTTTGTACACCTAATTATTCGTCGTAAAATTTTGTGCGCTATTAAAAAATAATAATCGTACATTATTCGCGTTCAGTAAACTCAAATTTGCTTTTGATTTGTAGAAGATGACTTCAAAATTGAAACTGATTATTTGAAGGACAAAAAAATAAAGCGATGAAATTCGTACTTGCATAAGATTCAACTTTTTAATAGAAAATTATTTGAATTGTCTCTTTCGAAATGGAAATTGTTATACTCCGTGATTTTTCACGGGTCTGCGCTAGTGTTAAAATAGTAATTGTAGCAAAAGTTCTGGCCCAGATCCTTGGTTTTAATTTTACGACTTGGAGCACTCACTACCATTACCCGAGTTAGCGGATGACCTGTTATTGAAAGAGCTTGTGTGTATTTTTCCCCACTATTCTCCGCTCGCTTCTTTTCATCTCGTGTGTGTTTACATCTAGTACTTGTGCGGTTAGTGGGTGAACCACGTCAAGGTATCAGGGGCTCGATTCTCCAACAGCGATCAAGAGTTATTCGTACGCGCCATCTGCCAACGAAGAATTATTTATTTCAAACATATTCTTTAATGTCGAAGGGTTGAAGAAATGATTGGATTGATAGCCCTGTGAATATTGTCCATGTTTCTAATGTTTAATTTTAAATTAGGACTGCACTTTTAATATGAGTGAGTAGAAGCAAGAAAAGTAATCATTTTCTTGCCTCTTCTTCACTCGTATTAAAGAAATGAGATGGTGCGAACCAACCCTGTCACCACGTCGTTTCCACGGAAATACTAAAAGTAGCCATTAGCTGCTTTTATAATTCGGCACGGCACAAAAAAGGCAATAATAAACTTACATTCCTTATCACAATAATGCTGCACCTCTTTCTTACACATTAAATAATAGTGAGACTCACGATGTACGTATGAACCTTGAAACAACTTTATATAAATATATTATAAAAAATATAATTTTGTAAAAATACAATGTCTGTCCTTCAAAGTACGCGCGAAATACGATCTTAGGTTAAGATGCAATGTACTAGATTTTGACAGTTTTGTCGTATCGACTGGTTTCGACCCACTTGTTCGAGTGGAATGACTTTTACGTCTAAGTGTGTACCTCCGGCGAAGCTCGAGAATGACAAAGTCGACCAATGTGTGCACTTTCAACGGCGGTTGCGAGCGATCTGGATTGGAGAATCGGGTCCCAGGTCTGTAGTAAGGACAGGAGGGTGATACGGGCTTCCCCTCGACCGGCACCACCCTTGGGAATATTCCCGTGCCCGGCCGTAAATTACCATTATTCGATATTGAAGTTTGGTGTTTTACTGCCCGCTACGGGGAACGGTCCCACCAGCAGACTGTGGGTGAGATTCCTTTGTTGCTCCCTGACAGGTCCCCCCCCACCACCTGGTCAGACAGGTAGACGCTTCTGCCGAAAACTACTATATTTACAGCTAATTGAAGGTTTTTCGCACCTCGTGTGCGTCTCTACAAAATATATTTCTTTATTCTGTCAATCATCGTGGAAAGAATAATTATTTTACAAAGAAAGTTTATTGACTAATTTAAAAAATCGTTTTAAATTTTTAAAATAATTTTATTTGTCTTTTTCTTAAAAATTCTTAGTATTATTATGGGATATTTCCCATGATTTTTCGGTGGTCTGCACAATTAAACATTATTATTTGAAGTCTTCAGTTTTTTTATGAATTTTCCACGAACATAGTTGCCGTAAAAACTTTTAAATATTAATTTTTGGAAATGTTAATTAATTTAATTTAATTAAATATTAATTTTGAAATATAAATTCTTCTAAATGGTGATCACTTTTTGATGGCATTATTTATTTTATTCAAATGACAAATAACTCTAGTAAACATCACTTTATTTTTATATGCATTATCTAGTTTGTTCACAAAACATGTAGGTAATGTATATAAAAATAAAGTGATGTAAACTCAGTCTTTGTAATAAAAAAATCTTTGAATATTGTTGAGTGTAAGTTATGTTAGGTTAAATTCATGAAATTACTGAAAATGTGATAATTTTTTTTGTATGTATTTATTAGAATGTTTGTTATTGTATTTTTGTTTTGGGGAGGAAAATTATTGAGATTTTTGGACTGTTTGTCGTGTAGCTTAACAAAATAGTTAACAATGTACACAATATAATATTAAGTTCATTATTATTATGCATGTAATACAATGTATATAATATATACATAAAATACAATCTTACTAATATTAAAAAAGCGAAAGTTTGTACGGATGGTTGTGTGTTTGTTACTCTTTCACTCAAAACTAATGAATGGATTTTAATGAAACCTTACAATAATATAGCTCATACATCAAAATAACATATAGGATAAATATAATGGTAAGCTCTGGCTTTATGAAATTTGTATAAATGAAAATGTGTGTAATTCACACATTTTAGCGGCAAAGCAGGTGGAAGGAGAATGTGGAAGGTGGGGTTCGCTGAGAGGGAAGAGAAGAGGGTGGGGGAAGGCGGGGAAGGTGGAAGGGAACGGGGACGCACGGGAAAGTGAATATTTATTAATATTTCTCTGAATGTCATTGTAACGCATGGTGGGGACCAGCTAGTGTCTCATAAATAAGTGTAGGTTTATTTAGAATGCACCATCCATATCGGATGCTCGAAGTCCTTCCTGTGGCAACTTTCCCCATTCCTTATTCAGTGTCCGCCGATAGAATCGATGCACCACAAATGCAGCGACCACCTTCCGGCTGCATACTCCATCAGATCAGAATGCTAAAGAATTTAATGTCTATTCAAGGTCTTCGTTCCACTTAACACTTGTTTTATTTCCTTTCCTAATCCAGGTTATTACAATAATTCAATTTGGGAGGCGGGAATGGGTACCGCCGCTCCGGAAAAATATGAATTTATTGGATTCCTGTCATAGATCACCCCAAGTGGTTCGCTACGTTTGTTGACTTAACAGGGGCGCCCGGTCTCATGGGTTGAGGTTTGTCTGGGTCTTGGCGGCGGATGCGTTTGCTCACGGATCGGGAGACTGGTTGAGGGAGACTTTTCGACCTCTCCAACCGAACTCTCTGGACCCATCGCTTTGCACCGCAGTAGGAGGAATGGATTCATACGTCCACCACTCCTGGACATACTGATCCCCAGATTCCTACCAACCCCTCAAATCTTTTTCCTTCCCAGAACTTCCTCTCCTTCCTTTCCCTAAAAAGACCATCCGCACATATCACCAAATATGACATCGGCCCCAAGGGAAATTGTTTTCCACAGGGCCTCCTGTGATAGTTAGTATAAACAAAAAAAAATTTAAGTTGTGATCAAGTATCGTAAGAAAATAAATAATTTAACCATATTATATATAGATTTTTGTTTCCTAAGGCCTTTTGTTAGCTAGATCTTCTGTTTCATTGTATGAAAAATATATTGTGAATCATGTTGCCTTTTAAATAAGACTATACACGTACATATACATGTACACGAACTGTGTTTCACGAACGTCTGCAACCGGCTTACGGGTTCGTGTGCTCCTGAATTTACATGGGATGCACATCAGCTAGTATATAATACAAGGCACAGACAAGTCGCCAATCACAAAACGATTCCTGGCCACCGTGTACAAACGGGAGCTGTGTCGCATCTCCTCGCTTGCGAAGATGACATTTGAAAGGATACTTTTGACAAAGTCAAACTGCTCGGCTGTGGATTTGTGGATGTCCAGCGTGAAACGGTTGCGATTTATCCCCACCTCCACTCCTTCGACCCTCCCCCCACTGACTTCTCCTGCATCAGCATTTGCCATTTTATTCCCAACATAGTTAAAGTGCAGGTCGCTAAACGTAAATAAAACATTCTATTGTTTTCATTTCAAAGTACATTATTGTGAACATTCCACGATGTTGGTTTTACTATCGGAGCAAAAAACCCTGGGAGCTGAATGCACGCAGACCAAACTATTATTATTTTTTGTATTCATTGTCGAGTCGATTCCGTAATCTGATGATTTATTGTAGGCCGTTTCTTTGGCATACCTCGTGTACCTTTTATTATACAACTACGTATAGGGAATGGTTATTCTGCTGGTGACAGTTTTTAAATCGTATTGCAAATCGTTTTCAGGAATCTTTTCCATGCGTCCCTTTGCAATACTCTAAAACACGATACCTGTAAAGAGGCTGTGTTTTCAATCATTCAAATATATTTTATTTTATTATTTTACCGCAAAAATGAAAACACGTTATAACAAATTCATCCTTACTCCAAGAAACATATTATTTAACATAAGTTATAGATATATAATTTTATATACATATATGTATTGGTATTTTTAGAATGTTACGTAACTTGATGTTATTCTGACAATATAATCACAAATTATTATTATTATTTCTAATACATTCATTAGTTAAGATTACGAACCGTTCTCATATCAAAATTACCTACTGATATTCTATGCATCTACGTAATAGCCACTATAACTATGTTATAATTTAATTTAATTTAATATACCTTATCACTCCTACTATAATGTGCTATGAATGTCTTAAGGTGATACTTAAAAGAATTCATAATCTTCTATTTCATAGACGAGTTTACTTATTTTAAGGAAAATCACTTTTTACAAATGCTTTAAAATATAAGATCAATTAATTGTTTGCGCCCGTACATACGCAATATAAGTATGATAGAAGATGATTATCTTTTTCTCGACTTTCAATTTAAAATTATTTGTAATGGGTATGATACATATATGTGAAATGTAATATCTGGGTGGTAATAAGAAGGTACTCTAAAAGGTACTACTCTAAAACTTACCTTGTTTGAATGCTATAAATTCCTCTGTAAGGTGCTCTTGATTGAGGGAGTTGTGACCTTTTTATTAAAATATGTATACCGCTCAAGAGTCCCAACTGCTCCCGTCTGAAGCCAGTGAGACTATGGCATTCCCAATTGTGGTATGTGTTGTGAGGCTGAAGGTAGTGGGGTGGGGAAGGAGATAGGGAAGAGGAAGGTGGGAAGTACCTGGCTATTCACATCTGGTCACCAAACACGGCTAAAACCATTTCAAGCGACGTTTCAATTCTGAAAGGTGGTCTTACACCAGGGAGATACTGAGAGTATCTTCCACTCTGGAATATCTATATCTCTGGAACCTATTTAATGTAGAAATCAAAATAATGAATCAGCGCTTTTACTTTGAAATCGATAAATAGTTTCGTTAAAACACAAATATCTTTGTACACATCACTTTTATTTAATATACACTCAACATGTTTCGTGAACGATGCTCACATCATCAGGAGTTAAAGTATACTGAAGTTATAATTTTATACAGATCATGGATTAAATACAGGGCTAGGGGTAAGAGGGAGGGGGAGGGGTAAGAGCGTGGGAAGTTTACTGGAATTTGGGATTACAATATTATTATTATCATTAGAAGGGAAAGACCAGTTAAGTGGGAAAATTTTTAAATCTGTATAAAATTATAACTTCAGTATACTTTAACTCCTGATGATGTGAGCATCGTTCACGAAACATGTTGAGTGTATATTAAATAAAAGTGATGTGTACAAAGATATTTGTGTTTTAATGAAATAAATAATGCCATCACAAAGTAAAACCCTTAATGAAGAAGTTTTCTTCGAAAAAAAAAAAGATAAATAGTCTGTACTATTTTGTAAAACGATAAATACCTGTGGAGCGATTCACTATTTATTGTGATAAGACAACTAGTTTTTCCAAGACAACTGCTGTCAGATTTGTGTTATTGTCTATGGCTGTTGTTTGCTTTTCCTTGCTTTTCCTGCTTGTGTCAGGCCGACTTAGCCGATTTTGAATAGTTTAAAACACGAAATACAGTAAATATACATGATTATTTATCCACTTAACGTATGTTTAAAGTTGTATACCATTGATTTGACATATGCGAAATTTCTTTTCAATCAAATACGCGTGAATTACTTAGTTTGTCAAAATTAACCTAAAAATCTACTTTCTGCACGTAAATAATTGTTTCTTGTACTAATTTTTGAAATGGAGTATAATTTCCATAATCTTTGCATAAAAGTGCGGCGGTTAGTGGTTTTAGCGGTTAGCGGTTAGCGATTTCGTCCCCAAATATTAAATTGTGCTGTAGATGTGGATTTGTAATGGAGATATGTTTTAAAGTTAATTTAACGAAACAATTCTTTAAATTAAGCTCCTATTTCTCCAATAGATGTCTAGGAGGCATGCGACGAGCGGGCAACTCGAGATGTTGGTCAGTCGGGTAGAGTGGTCATGTTTTCAGTTGGTTGTTGGTCATTCACCGATCCATAAGGTTTTGGAAATGGAAGGATGGGTACATTTATAAATTAAACAATCTCTTGCTATACAAATGTCTCGTATATTGCAGTAAATGAATCCACACTACTATAAAAAGCTTTAATCTCTTTGTGGATGGATTTGGCAGTTAATTTACTGATTTTAAATCTATTTTTGCTACTACCACCTCTCTCTAAACTGTCTGCCAATGAAAATGCACGCACGCTTTGTCAAAGAAGGTTTGTTGAATCTAAACTCTTAACTGTAACCTTTGATAAAACTAGAGAAAAACATCATCCACATAGAGAGATTCAGCATTAAAAACCTAGGCAGAATGTTACATATTTTACATAAATAATAGAATAGTTCACAGTTTACAGGAACATAGTATTATAATCATAACAGTAAATAGCAACACCAATACGTCGGAGTGACCAATCACAGGCATCCGGAACGTTGGTGTTGGCAGCTCTCTGTGCCGTGAAGGAGCGCACGTAGTGGAGTATCATTGTTCCTTGTTCATCAGGGCGTTTGGAGTGGGAGTCGTGTCGGACCCTCGGCAACAGATAAAATGACTCAAGAAGAAGCGACATGAAAGCAAAACAAAAGAAAGATTAAAGAGTACACATAAAAGGCATTCGTATTGATATTGGTCTGTGAAGCTATTGAACGACGATCAATTAACAAGAATCATCATTATGAAAGAAAAGAGTTCTCACAAAAAATAAGTAAAAGACAACAGAATATGGGGAGAATTCAATATTATTTATCTTGATACACATATAAATATGCACATTATACTAACACACAAAGATTATTATCAGTTATTGACGGCCTCCATGGTCGAGCGGTGAGGCTCTCGACTAGCAATCCGGAGGTTGCACATTCAAATCCCGGTGTGCGCAAGTAAATTTTATTTTTATTACTTTGCGTTATTCCACAAAATATTCAGTTAAAATAATAAATAGTATATTTGCAGCACATTCCAGAGTGGAAGATACTGTTGTGACACCATCATTCAGAATTGAAACATTGAATGAAATGGTTTTAGCCATGCTTGGTGACCAGCCAGCCAAGTACTTCCCCATCTTCTCTCTCCGGGCGGTTGGGAGCAGTGGCAGTTGGGACTCCAATGCAAATAATGAGATTATTAAGAATTAGGATAAATGAAATAAAAATTAGCAATGTCCGTTCCTCAGTCTCTGGTGATTCCTGTGTCGGCTGCACTCTGCACTACTTCCTTCCAGCTGGTGGATGCCTATTGACCATCATCTTGGACGGCAGGACCATTTGAATCAAATCTTTCAAAATACAATAGAAATTCATATGAACAAGTCATAAGTAACGTGAATGCGTATTCCAGCTATTGTTGAACTACAACGCCAATGTATTGATAAGCTTTTGGATTCCACACAGTAAAGGTAGTACTACAAGTGAGGGTTTATTTGAGTGCACCAATTCTGGGACTACTGCTAAATACCGTATACGTAATGTATTCCTCATTGCCCCGCATGGATTACTAATGCTGACTCAGTGGACATGTTCAGTCATCACCAAATACTAAATATTGTTGCTGAGGCAGTTCACTTATGTATAATACTGTAACATTTTTAATATTCTTATGTAAAGGCCCCTTAAAGGACGTTAATAATAAAATAATTAAACACAAAATATTTTAACTCACCAGCCCGGAAGAACTTAATTCAATTGCTGGTTCAATCTTTAGCAGCACTGGATCTTCCATATCTTGGCTGGGCCCTCCGTCAGTTCCAAATAACTGGCAACGAATGCTTGCCCTCTGCGTTCGGGCATCTCATTTTAGATTGTCCCAGGCCTTTTTTAGAGCTGCGAAGGACCTGCAACGAGAAATCAATTTGAACGTATAGAAACGTGTTGATAATATTGATTATATAGTGGTGTTTACACAAAGTCATTTGTTTTCATTAAGTAAAAATGTATTAGTGCATTTGCAAAGTTTAAAGAAGTAAGTTATTATCATGAGCATATTGCAAAAAAATCTTGTTTACCTAACCATATAGCTGGAGATTGTGTTATATAATAATAGATTGAGTTGTTTGGCGGTCCATCCTCTCTGTCCGTCTTCAGCCTACCCCTGCGGAGAAATGGTGTGATGGTTAGTAAAATTAGTCAGTAAAGTATCAACGGTTCCTGGGATTAGTTGCAAATTGTTTAGAACTCCGTTGTTGAGATCAATCATCGACATACAATATAAAAGGATGAATATTTGATGCAGCTTTCAAAGAAAATACAAGAGTGCATTGCTCGCTTATTTTTATAATGATATGAGAAAAGCTAATATCTTTTGACTGTTGTAGATTCATTTCATATTTGAATCGAGGACCCATGTTCCATAATAAGCACCAATGAGGCAGTCCCGCTTTCAAGTACCCGTAAGTACTTTAGCACTGAAATAATAAGTAGTGGTGTGTTTGGAAATAATATAAAAACTGGCAGCTCCGTCTGGAAGAGAGGTGGGAGAAGAGAAGGGCCTCCGCCTAGAGGAGAGTAGGTGGCTGACAATGCAGTTAATTTTAAAGAAGTGTTTGCTTATCTTTGAAAGAATTTGTAGATTAATGTAACTATACATTAATCTGCAAATTGGCGACAATCCTACGCCTGACAATTTGACCTTGCTGAAGGTTATCATCATGGATGTCATCTGCATGCAGTCCTTCGGCAATTCGCCTCAAGTCATCTTCGACACGCAAGTCTGCTGGTTCTGGAAGTCTTGCGACGAGGGCAATGTTGTGGAGAACCGCACAGGCGTTTATTATTTTAATTGTCATCAGAGGTGAATAATGAAGCACCCGATGCTTCAGCAGACAGCGCCATCTTGACTTTAAGAGTCCAAAGCAACGCTCGATGCAGTTCCGGGCCTTGCAATGCATGTCTGTGTACACAGATTCTTGCGAACCGGGAACTGCATTTAATACTGGGGTCATCATGTACGGACGGAGTGGAAATGCAGAGTCTCCTGAAACAAACATATATTTTAATATAAACAACATATTAATTGTAATCAATAAAATGTTTATTAAAAAAATACATGAAATTTACCTAATAACCACACAATTTCTTGGGTGCGTACTTGTTCAATGTATGGTTTCACAGCCATCATCTGCCAAATGTGAGCGTCATGTGAAGCTCCACCAAATCTTGCACAAACGGACAAAAATTTTAAATTTGAATCGCAGATCTGTGGACAATATAAATAATATAATAATATTGATTTGTCTGCTAATTTGTATTTGAATCGTATTTTTAAAAATTAACAAAATTGGTCTCCAGCTGCCTCTCCTCTCTTGCCTCCTCCCTCGCCTCTCTCCTTTCCTCTAACAACATCAAACGCTCTGCTACGGAGAGCCCCCTACTATTAGCTGAAACAAAATAATCAATTAGTATTTTGACGTTTGTTATTTGTCACATACCATTTTATAGTATTTCCAAACACTCTTCACTACTTAGTATTTCAGTGCTAAAGTACTTACCGGTACTTGACAGCGGGACTGCCTCATCGGTGCTTATTATGGAAAGTGGGACCACGTCAACTTGCTCCATTTCCAGTGATGGTGATGATGACGGAGTCCTTGATTCCGATATTGAAATGAATCTACAACAACAGTCAAAAGGTATTAGCTTTTCTCATATCATTGTAAAAATAAGCAAGCAACCCTTGTATTTTCTTTGAAAGCTGCATCAAATATTCATCCTTTTATATTTCATGTCGATGATTGATATCAACAATGAAGTTCTAAACAATTTGCAACTAAAATCAGGAACCGTTGATAATTTACTAACTGAATCAAGCCATTTCTCCGCAGGGGTAGGTAGAGAGAACAGACCGCCAAACAACTCAGTCTATTATAATACAACATATTCTCCAGCTACATTTTTATGTCAACACGATTTTTTAAATAATATACTTGTATTATTAAGCTTAAGAGATGATAATAACTTACTTACGGTGTATTTCACCATCTTCTTGATAGCTTATCCATAGGATAATATATACTAACAAATAATTAATAATACTCCACTATAGGTAGAAAACTTGGCTAACTTATCCGATTTATAGTCACCATTTACAAGTTCGAGTAGGTATAGAATAGTAAACTCCGACTTTATAAGTAAATAAATCTTAAATTGGAAATCGAAAATATACAAATTCCTATGGAGTTATCCAAAGCTATCAAGAGGATGGTGAAATACTTCCATATGATGATAATAATTAGAACTTACGGGTACGGACTCCGTGGCGGTGTGCCCATATGCCGCCTCGGGTGCTATCACCGCTAGCACCCTTTCCTCTAAAGGTGTCAAGGGCTGTGCCATACTTGGGCCACCTCCAGTCCCTCCCATTTCTATCCTCAACCCGGATGCCTTCTTCTTTACAGCACTCCTACAATCCCTCCAAGTCTGAAATAAAGACACATTTTGTACTACAGAAAATATAATAAAATTCAAATTATATTAATAAAGAATGTTGAAATGTATAATTTTTAATTGAATCCATAAATTGAAGTCCGTACCTTGTTGTAACAATGGAAACATAATAGTGGTTATAATATAATTAGTGCATACCTGTTGCCACATCTCGCCTGTCTTTTCACACCCGAACTCCGTGGCATTTAATGCCACCGCCAGGGAGCGCCACGCCAGTTTGTCGTTTATGCGGCCATCTCTTCCATCGTGGCGCCCCGTAGCCATTGCCGGCCTCTCCTCCATCCAAGCGACGAGCTTCTCGATTTGGCCATTTGTGGCACGTTTTCTAGAAGACATCTATTGGAGAAATAGAAGCTCAATTTAAAGAATTGTTTCGTTAAATTAACTTTAAAACATATCTCCATTACACGGATTTGAATGTGCAACCTCCGGATTGCTAGTCGAGAGCCTCACCGCTCGACCACGGAGGCCGTCAATAACTTGAAATGACTAATCTGCAAAATATTTTTATTATTTCTTTATTTTCCCATATTTTTGTAAAAAATTTTTTATTGTTGCCGAGTTGTTTCTCTGTTGCCGAGGGTCCGACACGACTCCCACTCCAAACGCCCTGATGAACAAGGAACAATGATACTCCACTACGTGCGCTCCTTCACGGCACAGAGAGCTGCCAACACCAACGTTCCGGATGCCTGTGATTGGTCACTCCGACGTATTGGTGTTGCTATTTACTGTTATGATTATAATACTATGTTCCTGTAAACTGTGAACTATTCTATTATTTATGTAAAATATGTAACATTCTGCCTAGGTTTTTAATGCTGAATCTCTCTATGTGGATGATGTTTTTCTCTAGTTTTATCAAAGGTTACAGTTAAGAGTTTAGATTCAACAAACCTTCTTTGACAAAGCGTGCGTGCATTTTCATTGGCAGACAGTTTAGAGAGAGGTGGTAGTAGCAAAAATAGATTTAAAATCAGTAAATTAACTGCCAAATCCATCCACAAAGAGATTAAAGCTTTTTATAGTAGTGTGGATTCATTTACTGCAATATACGAGACATTTGTATAGCAAGAGATTGTTTAATTTATAAATGTACCCATCCTTCCATTTCCAAAACCTTATGGATCGGTGAATGACCAACAACCAACTGAAAACATGACCACTCTACCCGACTGACCAACATCTCGAGTTGCCCGCTCGTCGCATGCCTCCTAGACATCTATTGGAGAAATAGGAGCTTAATTTAAAGAATTGTTTCGTTAAATTAACTTTAAAACATATCTCCATTACAAATCCACATCTACAGCACAATTTAATATTTGGGGACGAAATCGCTAACCGCTAACCGCTAAAACCACTAACCGCCGCACTTTTATGCAAAGATTATGGAAATTACACTCCATTTCAAAAATTAGTACAAGAAACAATTATTTACGTGCAGAAAGTAGATTTTTAGGTTAATTTTGACAAACTAAGTAATTCACGCGTATTTGATTGAAAAGAAATTTCGCATATGTCAAATCAATGGTATACAACTTTAAACATACGTTAAGTGGATAAATAATCATGTATATTTACTGTATTTCGTGTTTTAAACTATTCAAAATCGGCTAAGTCGGCCTGACAGAAGCAGGAAAAGCAAACAACAGCAATAGACAATAACACAAATCTGACAGCCGTTGTCTTGGAAAAACTAGTTGTCTTATCACAATTAATAGTGAATCGCTCCGCTGATCATGATACGTATCTGCTTTTCTGAAGAGGCAAAATCTTTCGAACGGTGAGACTTTTCTCTTTTAATTTATTATAAGTCAAAGTTACTTTATTCACCTCACCTCACATCGATATTTTCGTCAAGAGTCTTTGAGCTTTCAAATATTTATTAAATTTAAAAAATAAAACCGAAATATCTTTTCACCGAAATCTACTTCAGGACGCAGCCGTGATGCAACTGATGCAAAGGTTATGTAGTTCATACATAAAACAGTTTTTTTCTTTCTAGACAAAAGGTACCATCGCGGAGGGGTATCGATATTTTATTAGTTATTCTTGTGATTTTTAAAATTTTATTAATCGACCTGTTCAAATGCAGTTAAGAAAAGTTGTGCGACGTCGTTAATTTAAGTACTGCCGCCACTATCCAGTAATGATGAGACCTGTCTCCCACTAACGAGGGCTTATTTACTTCAATTATTTCTGCCATTATTTTTGCTCCTCGGCAAACCGCTTTCCAACTTGCGCATTAATATTTAACTTCCATCTTTTGATTTGGTAACTTTACCTTTTCTTCAGTTTATTTTCTAACTTAAACCTTTTCTAACTTAACCTTAAACTTTTGTTCACCGTCTTATAATTTTCATCACCAATGCATTTATAATCTATCTGTCTATAATATTAAATTGTTTATATAAGCCCTGAAATACTTGATTCTTTGAGGCAATATGTGTGGAATATATTGGGAATATGTGAGGCAATATGTGTGGAATATGAGTGGAATATATTGCCTCAAAGAATTCACATGAATATATTGCCTCAATGATGAATCACAATTGTACTCGTATACTCTAGTTCGCCGTAAGCAGAATTTGGGTAATGATTATTAGGATGTTTTCGACAAATTCAACGTATCTATCACTAAATATGAACAGGTCTTAGTAGAATTTATATCGGAAAATCGAACAACAAATCTAATTAAACTGTCTGGCTCTACTTCGACTTATTTAATTTGTTTATGGTACTATTCCCAATCCACCATTTTTCTGACTTGCGTGGTGGAGTATTTTTTTACGAAGTTGTGCTCGTTTGGATGTTCTTAGTGTTAAAAAAAATAATAATAAACATGGGCGTGAAATTCAAATAAATAAATATTGTGTACAATTTGTCATCTTCGTGCACTCGTTCATGCTCCTTATCATCGGTGTTTTTAAGTCTTTATCAGACAAAGGTTCATTAGTCTTGTCCCACTAGTAATTATGCTTGTTCGCTCGTAATCTGATTTGAGCAGTATGTATAATTTTAAAATGTGTCATGTTGTATTCAACTGTTATCGAACTTTGATCACAAGACTTGACTTAGTATTAATTTGCGCCATACCAGATTTTTGTTCTTTCCTACATACTTGTGTGGATATTTTCTTTTTCGTCTTGAGTAATTTTCTTTAGATGAAACTGAACAATTAATATTACTGAATAGTAATTTACATAGGTACAGAGTTTTGCCTTGCATCTCCGATTTCTTAGATTCGTGACATTTTCGAGATGTTCCCCATTAGCTTTCTCTTCTTGTTTAGAATTTACAAGTCTTTCGCCAATACAGGTGGCAGTTCACGGTGTACTTTCTCTCCTAATTCCTAAGTATTTACATATTTCTTCGAATTACTTCATTACAGGCGCGAGGTGTTGTCAGCCTTGCCTTTCTTTTAAGAGGAAGCCACAAGCCAAAATTGTGTATATTCTTAATGCGCCTTTTAACGCCACCAATATAAGTAAAAGGTATAAAACTCGCTTGGCAAACGGAGTCTAAAAACTCTCGATTTCAAACGCAGAGGAGGGTTTATTTATTTTGTGCATAATTTTATAAGAAAGAAAAAAATGCCACAGATAACCTTTGCCATAAAACTGTAATTTTAAAAAGTTGTTTATTATACGCATTTATATATTTTTCTAATGAAAAAATACATTTTTTAGTAGTTTACGCTTCTATTTTTTATTAAGTAACTAGCTTTTCCCCGCGGCTTCGATCGCATGGTATTACGGGAAATTGCTGTAGCGCTTGCACTTATCAATTATCTCCCCCCCCCCACCCCACCCCCATCCCCTCCCGCATTCCATATATTCATTCCCTTACATTCGGTTTTCAAACATCTCGCCTACCACCTAAATTTCATAATGCTATAGCTCAAAGAAAATTTCAAACATCTCGCCTACCACCTAAATTTCATAATGCTATAGCTCAAAGAAAAAAAGAATTACTTATCCAATTTTGTTCATTCGTTCGGAAGTTATGCGCTTACAAACATTTCAGATGTTTATTTTTATTTAAATATTTGGAAGTTCGTTAATATAATAAAAAATACTCTATTTATCATTCAGTCTTTATAATCGAATTATATTTTTAATATAGAAACTCAAATCTGACATTTATTCCAAGCTTGTCAAAAAAAAAAACGAGTTCTAATATTTGTAGCAGTATATTTTCTGCAGTAGTAGCTGACCAGTCGACTGAGTACCTACCAGCATAGAGCCCAAAAATATATCAACATTGTTTCCATGGAAAATATTTTTTTCTGACGTTAGCAAAAACTCGCCTTTGTTAGCGACAGAAAACGTATAACAAATATAATATATTAATATTTATAATTTCATAACGCCGGAGCTTACCATCATATACAACCTGTAGTCTGCGCATATAATTTAGCTTTATATTGGTGAAAGAATTATTAAAGTCTTTATATTGTGTTATGCGTGAAAAGGTCATAAACAAACTCGAGCAGTTTCGCATTTATAATATTAGTATGGATTAACTATTTTATTTTTACTCCTCAGGGGAAACTATAGGAAAAGCTTCAATATCTAAAGCATATTTTTTGGTGTTTTGATGTAAACCGTTTTTTGTACATTAACTCCACAGGCCTTGAGGGAAATAATTCCCCTCCGAGGTTTTTGTCATCTTTGGGGATCCTGTGGGGAGGGTCCGTTTAGGGAAAGGAAGGAGGGGAATTTCTGGGAAGGAAAATGGTACGGATAGGAAGCTGGGGGTCAGTGTGTCCAGGATAAATCCATCCCTACCACTGCAGTTCAAGGCGATGTTCCGAGAGAGTACGTCCGGAGAAGTCAAAGAGACTCCCTAAACCACTCTCTCCCGATCCGGCCTGACACGCAGCTGGTGAGCAGATGCATCCGCCGCCAAGACCCAGACAAACATCACTCCATGAACCCGGGCGCCCCTGCTAAGTCACCAAACGTAGCGAATCACTTGGGGTGACCTATGACAGATATGGTTATCCAATAGATGGTTCCCGGGGCGGCGGTACCCATACCCGCCAAATTGACGTAACGAGTAATCGAAAATAGTGATGCTGTTTTATATTCGATTTGATTTTACTGTACTAAAGATGACCTAAGACTTGGAAATCCATCAAACCTAAAGCCAATTAGCTAGAGATTTTGCGGAATTTTTGTTCAAATAATATTAGATATTTTTTCGTCGTGTTTGCGCCACAAGAATCCTTTAGTACCAGTTCGCCTCTACGGCATGCATTTGTATTCATTGTCAGTGTTGTGCGCGGCCCAAACAGGAAATCCACCACGTGTTAAAGTATTGAATCTCTAATGTGATTATTTATGGCGAGGTTAATCGGCCGCGTTGACCGCTGTGGCCATGGCCCGTCCAGAGCCTATCACCAGCCGCTCTAGCTCACAATAATACCTACTGTGGGAGCCACGTTTAAGGTAATCTGATGCCAAAGATCTGCCGAAATCATCATCAAAAATATTCATTTTTGTTATCTGTGTGCCCTGAGTAACTCTGGTTCAATGACCTCGAATTTGCTTTGATTAAGTACAAAATTGGAACCGATCGTCACGATGAGATATGATTTGAGATTTTCATGGCTAAAAGTATTTTTGTTATTTGTTTTGGGGTGTCATGCCGTGTTGCGCTACCTCCTTATTTAACCAATGTTTCAGACTGCATTTCAGTGTCCATCATCAGGGCTGATGTGTGGTTAAATAAGGAGGTAACGCAACACGGCATAACACCCCAAAAACAAGTAACAAAAATATATCATGATTTTTCACGGAATTGCGTTGGTCGTGACGTAGTTGTTAGTAGTGACGGCCGGCGTAGTCCAGCGGTAAGGCTCTTGACTAGCATTCCGAAGGTCGCGGGATCGAATCTCGGCGTGGCAAATAAATTTTATTTGATTAATTTGTGTTATTTCACAATTTATTCATTTAAAATAATATATAGTATATTTGCGGCACTTTCCAGAGTGGAAAATACTCTCAGTATCGCCCTGGTGTAAGACCACCATTCAGAATTGAAAGGTTGCTTGAAATGGCTTTAGCCGTGTTTGGTGACTAGATCTGAATAGCCAGGTACATCCCACCTTCCTCTTCCCCATCTCCTTCACCTCCCCACTACCTTCAGCCTCACAACATACCCCAGTTGGGGGTGCCAGTCTCACTGGCTCCAGGCGGGAGCAGTTGGGACTCTTGTACGGTATTCATATTAAAAAATAATAATAATTACAGTGTCCATCATCGGGGCTGATGTGTGGTTAAAGAAGGAGGTAGCGCAACACGGCATAACACTCCAAAAACAAATAACAAAAAATACTTTTAGCCATGAAAATCTAAAATCGTATCTCATCGTGACGATCGGTTCCAATTGTGTACGGGTACAGACCCGTGCTAGTCAAAAATATTAATTAATGTGACCTGTGCTCGTCAAAAATATTAATTAATTTCAGCTTTGCGTGTGTCCTGCGTAACTCTGGTTCAATGAACAGTGTAATTCGGATTTGTTTGGAATTGTGTCATTTTCAAAATTGGAACTAATTGAAGAATTCAGACAAGCGATAAAGTACCTACCTAATAATATTTTTTAAATACAACTTTTATAATTGTCATTTTTGCATCTCGACAGGTGTAATTTTTGAATTAATTTCACGATCACAATCGCAATAAGCACTTAAATCGAATGAAATATCGTTAGCGGCCGAAGTAACTTTTAAAAAATGCAAAGCCGATTGCCGGTTATTAAAATTCCTTAGTGGACACATGTCTAAGACTGACGTCAACGTGGAAACTTCGATGTTTGGAACTGACAACGAATCCCTTTTAAAAAAAAAGTGATTCGTTACACCATTATTTGTTTCGTAATAAATAACGGTTCTCCAAATAGATTTATTCCATCGATTAAGTTTATCCCGGAGGTTCCCAAAGTGGTCAATATCGACTTCGGGGTTCGATTTTGACTTATTGGGGGTTCATGTCAGTGAGAAAAAATATTGGGGGTACATGTGTGTGGCTATGGAAACTTCTACGCTATTTCTTTTTCGTACATTTATCAATTATCAGCCAATCTTTTGTATTTGTTTTTTCGATGTCATATCAATAAACATTGGCGTAAAGAATATTGGTTAAATTATTCGCTGAAGAAAATTTATACAAAGAAAGACATTCCATACTTTTATCAGTCCCAAAATTCTTTCAGTAAGAGCAATTCTGTGGTACAAAATTATATTTCAGCACATAAATAACCCTTTATATATAAACAGGCTGGAACACAACCATAATACTCAATATGGACAAATAACGTTAAATTACATGATTCCCAGTTGTTTAAATAATATGTTACCTGCTGAAATTAAAAACTGTGCCCAAAACAAACAATTGGTGAATTTACTGAAGAATTAGCTTACTGAAAGAATTAATGTGTATTAGCTTTCAATGACATATCATTCTAAAGACTTTAAAGTTGTTATTTATGTTTTCATTATTTTTCTTTTCTCTGTATTTCTGTAAAATTTTTATTTTATAAAAATGTAAATATTAACTCACTATAATAAGATTTTTAAATGTAAATAACCCATTAGATAAACTGCTAAAAAGCACTTTACCGGGAGTTGTCTTATATTCTATAAAATAAATTTAAAAAATATATTTGGTAAGCATTTTACGAATCGAGTTCCGAGTGTTTCCACTATATGTATATATTTTTACATGAAAATGAGCACAATGGGACCCATTTATTACGATAAAACTAATTTTGTTGCAATATATTATTTGGAAGAGGGACGCCTAAAAATTTCTACCACGGAAAACCTATTAATTCGATGCACCACAACAGGCTGCTAACAATAACAATCCTTATTTAGAAGGACGATAAGATTTAAACAGCCGCCTGTTTTGATTTTTTCAAGAAAATAAACATCGCCAGAAAGTGTTTTTATTTTATTTTGCGTAAAATTTACATGTTTTACGATCATTTTCTAAATAATTTAATTTTTCGCCTTATATAATAAAGCCGTAATCGAAAAGGTATATTTGAACTATTAATTATATTTTGAACTTTGCATTTTTTATAAATCTGATACTTTATTTTTTCTGCGCTTATAAAAAAAGTACTCGATTATTTCAAAGGCAAATATGGGTTCAGCTCGCAGTATTTAATTAGAGCATCTAAAATATTTCTATGCGATCTAATTTTCAAACCAAAATCACCTGATTTTGGTTTGCTTGGTAGTGCATCACCTTAAAATGAGTAGCACTATGTCAGCTGTGAAAAACATATTTAACGTTAATACGTTTAGAAAAATTGACTATTCGACAGGCAAGGGGTCGATGCAAGAAGAAAAGAAATCGAAAAGTGGTCTACGAGCGAAAAAAGTCTGGGAACCTCTGGTTTATCCTCTGGTAGGTTGGACGGTATCGTCCTGGCCGTGTCTTACCTTTGCCGTCGTGACCCGAGCCTCCTGGCCCGGCCTTGCACCGCCGATGGTCAATGACCGCTTTGGGTAGCCGCATTGTTCCTTTTTACTTGTTCCGATACTGCTCCACTTGTCCCGAATCCAGCCTTACTCCCGCTAAGTCTAATGACCCTATCGACGTACCTCACCACTTACCAATTCGGTCCATCGACATCATCTTCCTTCACATTTTGAAACTGTTTCAATAAATTCTTCATTATAAGCATCAAGATACTTGTGTTGATCTTGTCCTTCTACGCCACCTGCTTAGCTGAAACAAATTCGCGAAACGCACACCTACGCTGCGGGGTACGCATTACACTTGCGCGGCGTAGCGTGCTTGCTTCCTTGCTACATATGTTGCCTATTGATTCGTCCCGAGTGATAAAGTATTCTCTCTATGTACACTGACAAATAATATCTCGTTTATTTGTTCCCGTTCTCCCGAATGAATGGGGGGAGACGTCTCGTCAGATTGTTATCCGAGTGGATCCGTAATATTCTTTTGTCGTTTGTGATCGCTTGGTACATTATCTGTTTGATGGCAGCCAGCAGCGTCTCTGCTATTTTCCATCTCGGCTCTTTGTCGAGCGCCCGATACCATATCGGCTACGTTCATTATCTGCAGACACGTCTGTCTTGATGTATCCAGTCAATATGATGACATTTTCATCAACTTTTTGCTACATTCTATCATTAAATAGAAAGAATTGTAGGTTACTTCAATCTTTTGAATTATTTCGTAGGCCCATCACAAGGGTTGAGTTTGTTTTGTAGTATTTTATTTAACTGGAATGAATGAGTATTATTTGATTGTTTCGTGGAGTGGGTTTCCTGGCTTCATACGAGTCAATATTAAAATCGCTCGCAGGAGGTACATGGGAAGATTCTTGTACAAATTGTTATAGCGCCACGTAATTTGACGATGAAATAACCTTAGCAACAACTCGTAGTCCTTGGCGAAACTTTAAATGCGTCCTCGCTTGCCTTAAATTAATACGAGAACTAGACGACGCGATTCCGAGAAGTAAAATAATTTAATGATATAACTTTGAGAATTATATCGCTTTCATGTAAATTTCTAATGAAACGTTGTTCTAAAATTGTAATTTAAGATAGGTATTTCTCAAACATTTGAATATATTTTATGTTTCTTCAAGTTTTCTTAAATTTATTTCATCTAATTTCTTTCATTAAAAGTGGATAAACACAATGAATAGCTGTTTAACTTTTTTTTTATTTCTATTATTTATTATTTGTTAACCAAGATACAAATATATTTTTTGGGTATATGCCACCTCACTTATGCTGTGCCTGTTCTGAGGTGGCAGGAATTTGAAAGAAAAAATAAAACAAATTAATAAAAAGAGTTGAAAGAAATAAATAGAAAATGAATGAGAGAAATAGAAAGGAAAAGAAATGGAGAAGAGATGAAAGAAGGAAATAAAATTATTTGAGAAAAAAGATAAAAATACAGGTGTGTTTAATACCCTTGTTGACTATCCATGCGTGAATTTTGTGATTTTCGCTTTTTGTCAGGTGAATGAATATCTTTAATGTCTTAAAATATAAAGCTTTTTAATGATTTTACTACATTTGCTTTTGAATAATTTCTTTTTCATCGTAACATTAACTTCTATCACCACCGATGATCGGACAACTCAACAATGTGCAACTTCATCACTCTTTCAAGTCATCAAAAGTGTTGAAAAAAACTTGTATATAAATAGGTTATGACCATTTTTTTTAAATTTTATCTCATTTAATGGCTTTTGAAAGGGGTGTTGAAATGCTTCGTTTAGTTGTCGTGGAACCACTACCAACATATTTTGGTCCACCAGATAAAAGATCTCATTAAAATAAATTGATGGTGGTTCCCATAGCGCCACTTGTATCTGTAAGATAAAGTGTTACCATTATGAAAACACCGAAAATACACAAGTAAAGCATATTTCATCAGTAAATTACATTATTAAATTAAACAAGCACTCTGTTTTTCCACTAAATTATATAATACCACTAAATTTTATTGTTTTTATTTTTTGCTAAGGCAATTCTGATGACTTTGATGAGTTACAAAACTCATTTTAGGACGGGATGAACTTTTACAATTCATAAGTGGGAGATAATAGTACGATTTTACACAGGTTTTTGATATCAAAAATATAAGTTTCTCATACAGTACAGCATAAAAATAAAATTTAGGTTCAGTAGAACAAACAACAAGAAAAACTTTTTTATTTCTTCAAAATAGGCAAATTTACTTTGTTAGTGGTTGTTACACAAAGTTATTTGTTTTTCATTAAACAAGAAAAACAATTAACAAGTAAATACAAATATGGATGATTACAAAATTTATAAAAGTACATAATTTATTAACAAAGGGAAAAGAAGAGGAGAGGAAAAGAAACAAGACAGAATAAAGAATGATATATT
This sequence comes from Glyphotaelius pellucidus, assembly GCA_936435175.1. NCBI lineage: Eukaryota > Metazoa > Arthropoda > Insecta > Trichoptera > Limnephilidae > Glyphotaelius > Glyphotaelius pellucidus. Next base: position 2,215,932 of record OW386539.1, on the reverse strand, counting down.
TTCACTTTTGTTTGATTGTTTTATTTAGTGTAATAATAATACAGACTGATTTCTGATCTCAAGTGATTTTTGCCAAAAATTAATACATAATATCGAAATTGTCAAATATAAATTACTTAACAATAAAAAAATATTTTATTTTATTTAATTATGTTTAAATTGTCCAATAAATAATAATTTGGACCTCAAAATTTTCATACCCATACCGCCTCCAAATTGAAAAATAGATTATTAATATGTTTTTTTCATAGTTTTTCGTAGATCATCCCCTGAAGTTTCGTGAAACATAGTTATGAGCGTGAAACATAGTTACACACACGCATACTGCTTGCAAGGTGTTCTTTAACACAACTTGATAGTGTATTTAACAGTAGCATTTATCTTATGTTAAAACCATGAATAATCGATGACATATTGAATGCCAAACCACGATTTTTTACGAAGTCGGAATCTTCCCTGTTCGATATTGCCGAATCAAAAATGCTGATTTTGAAATACGTTTAATTGATCTTACCGATTGGTAGCACACCTGCGGCAAGGACTCACTCATTCGACATCTTCCCTTCCGGCATCCTGTCTTCCTGGTCAGTTTTGAGCTAATCGATTTGTAATAATAAGGCCTCCGCGGCGTGACCGTCCGCCCTAGCCACACTGCAGTTCCTGTTCAACAAATGCTCTTGAGATATTAACACTAATTAAAGATTTGGGCATCACTTTTACATCAAAACTTTCATTTGTAAACCACATAACGGAAATTTCTACAAGGGCTTACAAATGTTGGAATTTATAATTAAGCTAACTAAAAATTTCAACAATAATGAGTGTATTAAACTGTTATATTTGCCTTGAGGTCAACTTGAGTACAATTCTCCCGACTGGAACCCACATATAATATTCATGTACAAGCTGTTGAAAGATTGATAAATTCTTTCTAAATTTTTAAGTGGGTGTACTCTAGGAATTTTGTTGGATTTCAACACTTGTTTAAATGATATGCATATTTTAAATTGTCAGACAAAAGGATTTTCAGTGACTTGTACTTCTACACAAAATTTTAAATGATGTAATTGATAGTCCAGAATAAGCTTTCGGATTCTACTTGGTAGAGTATTCTACTGGAAGTCGGGATTTATTTCATTGCAGAAATTCTGGGACTTTTCCACTACGCCCAGTGGAAGGAAATAATGCAGGTGGATATGTTCAATTTATCACTAAACAAATAATACAATATAAATGTATAATTTTTACGATTCATACGTAAAAGCTCCTAAAAAGGGCTTTAATAAATAGATATCTTTCATTTGTGAAACCAATATTTTGTCATGGTAAATGTAAAAATTGGATTTTCTGTGGTTTGCCTCTTCCGTTGATATAACCATGATACATGGTCACTAATCTGAAAACAACCAGCTATTTATTGTTTTCGATGTCCAGAGACAACACTGCAAACTTCAAACTATACCTGATATGAGAAATGAATATTTTGACCTAAGGTCGCAGGTATTCTTAATTACGGATCTAATTTTATTAAAACCTCTCTTGCCTATTCTGAAATTAAAACGCTAAGTTTCCGCAAATTGCCTTGCGGTAATTGCTGCAATAAGTATAATTTATTAAGTACACTCGTGATAATTAAGTGAATTTTCCTGTCAGTATTGAGTTGTTTAATGTTTAGGAATAAGGAATGTATCTCCCGCGAGGGTCATCGGTGTAATGGGCTGGGCAGTGGCTAGTGACCAGTGATTGGCCGCTGTAGACGAGTGCACTGTGCAGGGCCTACTGGTACTGGGCCTGGCAGAAGTTACTACGGCACTACAGGGCCCACCGTACAAAGCAAAAACTGGTCTCTCTCCCATTCCGCTCACAATTAAAATTGCCTTCTTTATGAAAGTCCGATAATAAACGTGGCCAAACATTTCTCCACTCATTATACCCCCGTGATGAAATGCAGTTTGTTATTTCTTTTTACCGCAATCCCCCATTAATTCCCGATCAATCGTCTAGTTAAGCGTCGCTCTACCCTTCGCATCGTATTGGTACGACGTTTTTTTACCTTTGAAGGTAATTACACACAAATATGTTAAGTTTGGCTCTTTTATATCCTTGTAAAAGCTAAGTGGCCATTGTTTCTTGGAAATAAGGCTGCAATTAAGAGACTCAATTATGTACTAAAACTAAACGATTCATCTATGAAAGAATAAAGTTTTTTGGGCAGCCTCGTTTAATTTTATTTGCGAAAGCTTTTAACGTTGATGTCTCCTTTTAGGAACAATTTCATTAAATCCATTTAACTCGTATTACCTTAGATATTCTCGTCATTAAAAGTTGATTCAATTCTCTATTTATCTGTCTTCGGATTTTAGTATGATATTATTGTAATGGAATAGAATGTTTCGGAAAGCAGATATTTCTGCACGTGCAATTATAAAAGCTTGATTCCGACATCCCAGAAAGATATTCGTTGTAATAATATAAGTAGTATTCAGTGGCGGTTTTCTCTGAAGTGCGTTTCTGCAGTGAACTTCCATAAAAAATATTTAAGAAATAAGACAAACTTGTGTTATAATTTAACAAAACTTTAAACAGCTAAAAAATCAATCTTCCGAAGGATACCACTGCCCAGGAGCCAGTCCGAATGATTCCCAAATCCCACAGGTGCATTGTAAATATCGGCACCTATGGGATCTTCCGTCTTATTTCTGGTTCATACTTTCATACACATTAGTGGCGCCAGAGCTTGCCTACAAACCTACAAACCTCGGGAATCTACTAGCTGCCTGAGTATGCCAGCACCTATGAGATACAAACACCGAATTTGTAGATACTGAAAAGCATTTTGCAGAAATCAACAGAATTTTTATTTGATCATATTCACCAATTATCGTGTTTTAACAGTTTCTTGCGTAAATTGGGAGGTTCTCTAGCCATAGGTGTTTTAATGAATCACCGAATTGTATATTAGTCGCTTATCTCTGTGATGAAATTCCTTTATATGTAGGGAAAATAAATTTAAATCTGACGACCGCCACTGGTTGTATTATACAAGTTCTCGATAGGGAGACTTAAAGGATCGCAATGCTTTCTTTGGCCTATCGCATTGCCGGGGCACTTTGACGTGAGCTTTGAAGGGGATCTTTAAATATTAAATTTGAAGCTGGACAATATTTGCCCAATCTCTCTCAAGTCGGTTCTATTCTTATTTGCGCAGTCGACTGAATATTTACTCGTTTACTTGCGTCACGTTCTGGTTCACTAGGTAAGATTGAGTAAGAAATGGTGGCAGAGAAAGAATGAAAGTAGAGTGAATGAAATGAGATCCCTGAGGCATTCCTGTGGTAAAACTGTGTGAAAAATGTAGCGATTAGCTTAATTGTAGCTGTAGTAAGCGTAATGAAGTAATGAGTTATTTAATCAAGAATAGGACTTTTAGATGGTTTGGACGCACAGAGCGCAGATCGAAGAAAGGAATGTAAGGCGTATATATAATGGATTCAAGAAGTCAGGTACGATCAAGTGCACGATGAGTCGGGCCATGTCAAAAGTCAGAATAACAGAAGGGCATGTATGAGACGATGTATAAATGCGAATGAAGCGAGGAGTGCGTGCCAATTTTAAGAGGGCTGTTCAACTGATTGACAAAACGTTGTTAACTACCGATTTCCATCTCTAATGCACAGACGCAATGTAGGCATGCTAAGTCTGTTAGCAGATAGTGCTAAGTCTGTTCTACAGATATTTTAAAGGAGTCTGCTCTAAGGAGGTAGCAGCATTGATCACCGGTAAACGTGCGTGAAACTCGACAGACACGAGCGGATCACCCGTTCGTATTTGATGTTGGCTTCATGAGAACGGGTTGTTTCTTCGACCCGCTTTTGTGTAAGTCGGCTCGTATGTGGAACGAGTTACAGGCATTTGTTTTTCCTCCTTCGTATAATGCGGCCCTTCAAGACCGGCATTAATGAATCCCTTCTTTCAGCCCCTAGGTACCTCAACCCGCCTGACAACGCGGCACAACCTGGTGGCTACATAGTTCTCCTGTCTTTACATTGTACAAACAGTGTCACAAAAATAAGACAGTTCCATCCTCTCCCCCTACTCCTGCGGGAAACGGCGTGGTAGTTAGTAAAATAAGATAATATAAATATTTTTCCGAGTTGGAATCCCAAATCTATAGTAAATTTAGGGGTTCTTCGAGTAAATGCTGGTATCCTGCAATCATACTTCAGTTAACCCGTAGCGGTGCTCGTCTCAACCCCTATTAATTATGCTGCCAGCCCCGTGTCAGTGAAATAATTCCCAAATTGTTTCCAGTCGGTTCTTTCAGTCGCCTTATCATATCCATAGGTCTGTCTAATTATTTTTTGACTGCCGTCATTCCGTTCTTCAGTTTGTTGCACGCGATGCTTTACGAGATTTCCGATACCTTTATTCCTGTGCTTCGTTCTGCTTTCTGCCGATTTATCAAGGATCAAATATTACGGCAAAACGACCAATTATTTATCAATTTATCCGATCCGAGATTTGTATTCGAAATTTTCATGAATCAAACAATATTGTTTGTGACGTTTTTACACCTAAATTAATATTTCAAGGATCTAAACATTTTAAACGCCTTAAACGACAAAATGTTAATAGTTGGAAGAGCGAAAAGAAGGTTCTTTTTTCGAAAAATTCTCACTCCCCTTTTTGTATTGTTATTATGAAATTTTATTATAATTAAACTTGATAATTTTATTATCAAGTTCTGCAAGTATTTTAGTATGTATTTTTGTTACAGCTGTTTCGGTTTACAAGACCATTTTCAAACTGTGGTTAATCCACTGTTATCCGACTTATTTATATGATTTTAACTGTGGATTAACCACAGTTTGAAAATGGTATTGTAAACCGTAACAGCTGTAACATAAAAATACACTAAAATAGTTGCAGAACTTGAAAATAAAATTATCAAATTTAATTTAAATTAATTTTTATAAAATTATAAGGAGTTCTACGAATTAAACACAAAAACAATTAATGATTTTTTATTATAAAATAACATTGAATAGATCTTTCGGAAAACATAACATTATTTCTAAATGTGTTAAATAACAGCACTTAATGTATTTTTAACTTTTATAAGGAAAAACTTCCTAAAATGCACGTTGTAAATTTATTTTCCTTGAAATATTTTGACGACGAGAAAAAACTGATAAAAGTGACATGTTTAACTCATTTTTGGATATTTTATATTTATTTTATTTTAAATTTATAGCAATTCGAATTTCCGCTACCCAAGTAGTTTTTACATTAAAATACATATGAATTAAATTTGTTATAATTGCAAAGAAACGTCTGAAATTATATAACGTGGTCTTTTTACACAATGTAGGTAAATTCACGGATATTTTTACATTTTTAACTGAAAATCGCAATTTCGCACATGTGGTTCTTTTGCTTTCAATGAGCGATATTTTCTGATACCTATTTTGTTACTTATCTGAAAAATGAGCCCACAATGAAAGATGGGGGGAACGGTAATTACGTACCTTAGAAAATCAATTTATTATGGTTTTGTGAAGTCTTAAGTTTCTTAGTGTCTGTTGACTAGCAATAATTAGATTTCAATGCGCTTACAATATGGTTAAGTAAGATTATTATCCGATGTCTATATCTGTTTCTTTTTTAATATTTTTCTGTAGTAGCTAATTTTCTCTTGGATCCGACCACGCTAGTATGTGAAACATCGTCTACCTAATACGTTACCATAATTTTATAATGGATGGCTTACATTTTTGGATGATTGCCTATTCGTTTCTGAATCCAAAATACTACCGAGCAATTATTTTTGGACAAGCTAATATTATGGAAGTTTTTCCCGCCGGTCACGGAATGGGATCTTTTTTATTAGTTGTGCTCTTTCGTCTTGTGGCTGAGGTTATTTACATTCTTTCCGAACCCGCAACAGTCCCACTGGGTATGTATTTATAATGCTGCGGAATATATGAATCTCATTTTCGTTTTATTTCGCAGAAACCCTCTGTCAAATTACATCAACTGTAAATTAATTCGAAGAACGCAGAACATCTCGTCGTTTTCATGTAGATTAGTGTATTTATTTATGTGTTCATTATTGTCTCGTATTTTAATGGCTGGAGTTTCTGTTTTAACTAGAATGAGATGGGTTGTAAAATGTATTTTCGTCCAATCGTTTCGTGCTACGTGTATTATTACAATTTACAATAACCCTTCTTAGGTCGAATGAAAAGCCTTCGCATCGCAAGAATTATTAGCATAACTCCTTTAAACAAGTTTAGTCTGGAGTGGTTTATGTAACACATTCTCATAATATAATATCGAGCACATCATTTCACAAGGCTTCGTGAGAAGAAGAGAATCGTGGCCGCGGGCACTTACTCCGTGAGAGAACTTGCAGGCCGCTGCCGCTGCCGCTGCACATCAGATGCATATCGGATCTGCTGTTGCCTCTTGCCTCTAACCTCTAGCACACTCTTCCGATTAATGGAGATTCAAATTAGGTTTATTAACAAACTGCTATCTTCCGGCTTTCTTTTTAATTGTGAAGTATGTCCTTACGGCCTACGTGGTTTTAGATTCATCTCGTCATAATTAAATTACTTAACATTACATCACTTGCAGTAATTGCGTTATTACCCGCAAAGTTCTCTTTTTTTTAAATTTTATTACACCTTACACTTATATAGCAAAATTAACATAGTAATAATGTTTATGTATTAATGTATTACTTTATTTTCCAATAAATAAATAAAATAATAGTGCACAATAAACGAAAATATTTAAAAATGTGGACAAGTGTTATTATGTCATGTTGGGTCGATATTAGTTCCTAGCTAGGTAGATTGCCGTTCTATGTTCTACGGAACCATACCATTATACCTACATATCGCTGCGCTATAACACATCGAAGAAGTCGGGGATGCCTGATGAAGACATGGCACGATCGGTGACCGGACAACTCAGAATGAAACCAACTTAGAACCGCTTCAGAAAAGTCATTAAGAGTGATAACAAAAAAATGGTTATAGGTTACGTTAGGTTAGGGTTATGGGTTAAAATTATTTTTTATTGCTTTTAATGACTTTTCAAACAGGCGTTGAGTTGACTTTATTCTCAGTTGGCATGGAACCGTCACGATCAAGTGAATCAGATACTTGAGTTAGGTCATCTCAAGAGTATGTATGAGACGATGTAAGAATGTGAATGCCAAGAGAAGTGTACGCCAAGACCGAATTGTTTGGTGGTCCGTCCTCTCTGCCTACCCCTGCGGGAAACGGCGTTATGGTTAGATAGTTATAATTACATTACGAACTCTAAAAAATATATTTGTGATAATTTGCTGTCCTCCGTGGTTGAGTGGTTACGATCCTTAGTTACAATTTCGGGGTCACGGATTCAAGTCTCTAGTGCTCAAGTAAATTTTATCGAATTAATGTGTGTTGTTTCCTGCACCATTCAGGATCTAAACCTTGCATATAATGGTTTTAGCCGTGTTTGTTGACCATATTTGAAGAGCCAGGTACTTTCTATTTTCCATCTACTTCCCCTTCCCTATCTATACCTTCAGCCTCACAACATACCCCAATTAGAAATCCCAAGATCTCACGGACTTAAGACCGTTGGGAGCAGTTTATTTTTACATTGTTCGTAAGAAAAATAAATCGTTCAAGGTTCCTAATGGTACAAGTATGTCTAATAATGGTACGTAGATAATTTTTATATCTCTATTTTTGTGTGGGTGCACTCAGAAAAGTTAGAAAAATGGTAGTTTAATTTACTTTGAAAATATATTTTTATTTTAATGAGCTAATAAACTATCTCTATTATTAGCTATATATAATTTATATTTTTCTAATTCACTTTAATGATTAAATAAAGTTAATAATAAAATAAACTTATTTTGTTAAAAGATTTTACCTCCTTATTTAGCCAACGTTTCGGACAGCGCATTTATCATCATTATTACTATTACACATTATCTGCCCTGATAACGCTGCCCGAAATGTTGGCTAAAGAAGGGAGTAGCGCACACGGCGTAATGTCCCAAAAATAAATCACGATAATATTTTTAATATTACTGCGTAATGCTAACCACCTTAGTATTACTGAGCTTTCCCAGTAATTCCAACCGGGTCCCGCGTCTGGCCCGATTCTCTTAAGTAGTTTCATCCCGAAATAGGTGAATGCAAATTATCGGGCATTTAACATAAACGATGAGGACCACTCATTTTAGTTATTATGTTATCGGTTTCCCACAATAGAACGATGTTTCGAATCTCTCATATTTTAAGTGCAGGGATAAAAAAAAATTATGAAAAGGTATATTGCCAATTTCCTGTGAGCTCGGCTGGTATCGACAATAATTACAGCATTGTGGGGTATCGACGAGTGACTTCTGCTGGTCAATGGATTTTCACATTCTTAATAATGTTTATACCGCAATAATGACCAGTAGCTGTATGTAGTCCTAACACCAAACCGCAAATCTCGGTCGACTGGGAATCATATTATTTATATTGCGTAATTGGAATGCTGTAAAGTTCTCCCCGGCATATCAATGATGTCAAATGGGTGAATAATGAGAAACTTCTATCTGTGTCTTGTTCTCTTTTACGCGCATTGTGAATACAAAGAGGTCCCTATGCCAGATCGATATAGCAGTGAGCATACTTAAATAAACACAAATTCTAACATGCAAAAACATTCCTCCTAATATGTTTCATTGTGATTCGTCGCAGTACTTGGCCTCAATTCAGGTCTACGTCAGTTTATACCCTCAGGCTACCCCTCGCTTTTGGGAACAGCTCACACAGGTCTCACAGAAATCGTTCCTATCCCTTACTGTTATGGTGAGAAATATGATCTACTCAACAAACCTCTACCTAACAAACGGATTGCAATCTTTAGAGCATAGGCGTCAGGTGGGAATGCTGTCCTTTTTCTACCGGTATTACAATGGAAGATGCTCCGAGGAACTAGCGTCATTGATCCCTTCGGCACCGGCGCATAGTTGGGAAACACGCCAAACACGCGCCTAACATTTGTACACGGTTGACATTAGTCCCATGGGAACGGGTCGTTTCTACGACTCGTTCTTGAGTTCCTACAGCACGAGTCTCTTCAAGACCCATGTTCACTCCTTCCTCTCCTCAAAAACACCCTCCACACAGCATCTTCAAAGATGACATAGGCCCTGAGGGAAATTGTTTTCCTCAGGGCCTCCTGTGTGGAGTTAATGTAAAAAAAAAAACTCGGTGTTAGAAAGTGAAAACACAACGCTTTATATTCGAATCTAAAAGTCAACCACAGAAAAAATTTTATGTGCATCTATAAATGTTAAGTTTTCGGCCGCATTTTGAGAAAAAATTAACATAACGTGAGCTATTTTTAAAACTTTTTTAAAGTTTGCATTCAATATTTAAAAATTATGTCTAATTCTAATAACTTTGAAGGCGTATTTCATCACCATTAAAAAACAATTAGTTTCCTGATACATTCAGAAATATTCCATTTATCTGGATTTTATTGCACAGCGGAAATTTTCTGATCTTTTGACAGAATATGCCCGAAGCCTATAAGGGGTTAAGTATCTTTTCTTTTACTTTACTATCCAAAAATTTTCCAAGAACCTTCGATGATGACGGTGCGTTAAAAAGCATTAAAATCAATCGAGCATGACATTGCATAGAAATGAATTAATTTGTTTTTATATAATGTTTTGCTTATCGGCTGGCTGTCCATTGTGTACTTAATGTTGCAAATATTTCCTTATGTTTGTAATTGCGTAAAGTCGGCGGCGCTACGTGCGTGCGTTGCCAAGTGTTTTTCCGCTTTGCCCAATGTAAAATGGCCGTTTTCTCTATTGTTTGCCTTATCGCAGATGCTGGCCGCCCTGGTCTCTCGGGCTGGTCTCGCTGCCATGGCGATGGCCCTTGTAGCCGCGTGGCCGCCTCGGATGACCACTGTAATAATTCACGATTTGTATCACAGCCGATTCGTTTGGAATTATTTAATACCCGATTTATCCAACGTTTAGAAAACTGCCGATGCGTAAGAGTGGGTGATCAACGGTCAGTGACCATCGCCGATTCAAACAAACTGATGTGACTCGCGATTTATAGAGTCATTATAGAATATAGTTACAGTTACTATAATTTATAAGAATGATAAAATATGTACAAATTATTTAACCAATAATAGGTTTTCACTGACGTGTAAAATTATTTAGTGAATATAAAGAAAAGAAAGAGAAAGACAAAAGAGTTAAAAAGCTTATGCGAATGGGATGGTGGGAGGGGTGGTGGATATATTCTGTGTATGTTATCCATTACCCTTCTTATTTAAACGTTTTTTATAAAGGGTGTTAAGGGGGTATTCTAGTCTAGAAGCCCGAATTTCGGGGGTTTTTCGGGGTCGATAAAAAAAAAACCATTGATATTTTAAGTATACATTTTTTTATTTACATTTTAAAAATTCACAAAAAAAATCAAAAAATATATAGGTATTTCACGAAGTTATACGCTGTTGAAGTGGAGGGAGAAAAAAAAGAGCATGAAAAAAAAATTCTCTCAAAATGGCATCTGCTCAAAAAAATGATGTTTTTCAGTTATTTTTTAATTTTCCGAATTTTTATAATAGTAAAAATTAAAAATTTTGATTTTTTGTTAGTTCCTACCATAATGGAATGTATAAAAAAAAATATGCTAAATTTCAAGAAAATCGGTTCATTAGAATTTGAGATTTTGTGACAAACGTTTTGAAAAAAGTAGTTTCGAGAAAAAGGCGTTTAAAGTTTTGTTCTATTTAGATTCTAGTTGGATTCCGTCTATTACCACGACACTAAAATGGCTCTAACTTTTAAAATAATTCGAATTTCGAAAAAAAAATTTAAGGAAACATGTTATTCGAATTGAATAGGAGTTTAGATATTCCAAATTGGAAAAAGATTCAAGGTCCGTAATTCTTGTAGAATTCGACGGAAATTCGGTCGAGCATGTCTCAACGTGTAGACAACGCATAGAACATATTAGTCGCCCGTGTTGATGTGCTTGTTGTCCTTATCATTGGAGAACAAAAATGGATATTCAAACTTATTCAGGCATTTTTATTGAAAATTTTATTAATTTATATGTTGAAAGAGAGTGCTCCTGGAGTGCGAAGTCAGCAGATTTGACTTTTGACCATGAATGAACTACTTACATTAGGTAGTGTGAACGCATCGACTAGCATTAAGTCAACATGTTCAATGTTCAAGTCAAATCGTCGAACATGAACGGGCGTCGGTACTTAGCATTAGAGCTGTATTAAACAATAAGTAACATAAGTAACATTTCGGATGCGATGTTCGGGATGTGATGTGCATGATATACATGTGCCGCACCAACGAGCAATAGAGAAACTGTGTCGATGGCTAATCAATGCAAATGACCAATCGTTGGCCTTAATTCAATGTTTATTGCTCTAAATTACATACTTCACTTATTTGCTTGATTCGAATTTTTTTCATTAAGACAAAACATAATATGAAATAGTAAAACATTGTTTTGCATTACATAATATGGCTCAATATTTGTTTCAAGCTACTGTATTGCTTTTGTAAATGTATTTAATGTATTTAACCCCTCTTGCCTTTTTTTGTCGGAAGGTCAAAATATTTCCGCTTTGCAATAAAATCCGAATAAATGGAATATTTCTGAAGGCATCCGAAAACTAAAAACTGTTTTTGAAAGGTGATGAGATACGCTGTAAAATTTAATAATTCGAAATTAACGAGAGTATAATTTTTTAAATATAATAAATTTGATTTCAAACATTAAAATGTTTTAAAAATAACCCGCCGTACGTTTTTTTAAACTAAAATTACTGATGACGAAAAAAAATAAATACAAACTTTTTTATTAGGAAAAATGTATTATAAATGTTATCGTCGACTTACTTTTTTGTCGTTTTTTTGTAAAAATAATTAGTAAAAAATTTCCAAATTTTCATATTTTTTTCGCTCGTGGTCGGCAACTTTGGCTTCATAAAGGTGTTCATTTTAAATATTACGTGTTTAACTTTTACGTTTGAATATTAAACTTGTTGTTTTCTTTTTCTTACACACCATGGGAGTAAGGGAGACACCAATTTCTATGAGATCTATATGAGTTGTTTGAAAAGCGAACAAATTAGCCTGACGGGTTAATTTTTTTTTATACAGGTGACATTCAGATCACATTTCTCCAACTTTCTACACCAATTCCAATTTAAAAAAAAAAAACATAATTAACAAAGATATTTCTAATAAATTCGAAAAAAAACGGGATATACACTTTAGAATGTAATAAATGTGACGCTCAGTATGTAGAGGTTACCAGAAATTTTTAAATTAGAATTAGGGAACATGAACTCTCTTTACGAAATGATACCTATTCCGAGTTTGCCAATCATTTATTAGACAGGTCATGGTTTCAAAAAAGAAGAAAGTGAAAACTTTAAACATTGAAATATTAATACATATTTTAATTTGTGCCCTTTAAAAATAATTTAGTAAACAAAATAATAGCCCCTTTTAAGTCACCTTTGTTAATCGTGTTTCCTTATTATTCTGACTCCTCGCACCGTTCTCCCCCCCTCCCCCCCCCTCCCCCCCCCCCCCCCCCCCCTCTCCCACCGAATCACCACTCCACTATTCTCACCTAATAAAAGTAATATCTAATCATTTCTCTACTAGTATAATTTTAGAGTTATTTAGAACTCAAATGACACGGTGTTTGAAACCGGTAGCAAATAAATTAAATCAAGTAATAAATATACATTGTGAATAACTCTTTAAAACAAAATAAATTATATAGGCGTTTTTAAAAAAGTTGGGTTTTTTTGTCTAAATCGATTTTGATTCAACATTTGTTACACACGAGAGAAATTATTGATCGTCTTAGTTAGAAACGGGAAACAATACGACTGGCGACAATGGAGCACTCGATCTCTCTAATATCTCCGATCGTTTACTGTCTGTCCAATGTCTCGTCTTCAACGCATCCCTCGCCACACGTCAAGTCCCACAGGGCAAGCATACGTTGGCAAGTTAACGCAATGACTGGCATTGTACAGAAAGTTCGATATCGTTCTTGCCGCTCAAACTAACATCACTGAGCTTTTTGATCAATAAACCTCTCGAGCCGGACTTTTCTGTCCGCCGTTGGTGCTGTACTGATTGATGTCAATTTTCTACGGGTTATAAATACACGGACGTTTCCGGAACAGGCTTTTTCCTTTGCATTATTCTGTTGCTTTTTTAAAAATAACAACACAGAAAAGCCGTCTCCTTTTTCACAATATCACTGTTCGACGTGATGCTTCAACTGCTTTGAGATGCCGCCAACTCTGGCCGCGAAGTCATCATGACTGTCGCAGTTTCAGGAAATATCTAACAGGAATGGGAATTCGCTAAACGCTTGTCGACTTGCTCTATTCTAAGAAGACATTGTTCTGTATATTAAATTCGATAAAGTTGTCTTCGAGATGTTTTTTTGTGTCGATGTTCTTTCTATTGTCATGTTTCATCATCGCGCTTTTTGGAGACAATGTCTCCATGATTGTGTAGTTGTGTTGAATTGAAGGTGGAAAAGTACATGTTGCGTGAGAACCATCGTGGCTGTGGAACGGTTTGCTGACTTCTGTCTATCCCTCTTCCACAGAATAAAGAAAACCATAAGAAATGCACTAAGGGCGTGTTTCTGACATTCTTCGCTTATTTTACTTTAGTTCCACACAGGAGGTCCCGAGGAAAACATTTTCTCTCGGGGCCTATGTCATCTTTGGGGATGCTGTGTGGAAATTCTTTTTAGGGAAAGGAATGAGAAATTCTGGGAACGAAATAGATATTAGGGGTTGTTAGGAATCTGAGGACCAACACTTTTATTTTTTTTATTTTCTTTATAAGTATGTTTACATTGGGTTTTTCGACGCCTGTCCCACTAGGATATACCTGTGTCGAGACAGACTTAGAGGTACATAAATGAACATATTTAAGGAACATATTTGGTAGTTACAAGAATATTTAAGGTTACATACATATTCATTTAAATACAATAAAAATAGAAAGGTGATTGGAAGAGTGGGTAAATACTTTAAAGAGAGTTATCGTATAAATGAAGGAAGATATGAAGTACAGTAAATAGTAAATGAAATAATGTATTACCGTGATGATGAATATTTTACTTAAAAATTACAAGCGTGCAGTCCACACGCGGTAGAAGCTTCAGAAAACTAAAGTAGAAACTTCAGAAAACTTCAGAAACTTAACTTCAGAAAACTAAAGTAGACAAGAGTGGGGAGGCTACGAACCACAGCACAAAGAGGAGACCGATCAGTTCTTATCCTCTCGCAGGTTAAATCCTATAAATGTATGTGTTTTTATTTTTTTTATAGTCGTTATTTTTCATTTTATCGAATTTCAAATCACAACGGTGCAAAATTGGGGGCTGAGTGGGGTTAATATTAAAAACTATATAAAACGTATTACACTTTTCTTTCAGTGTAGTAAGAATGAATACTTGTAGTGTTTTTGTCCGTAGTGTTAAATTCCGCCTAGATTCTCTACATTCCCCCGACAAGGAGCTTAACACATTTGTTCCTTTCCGATTTCGAAACCGGAGCGGATTTGCATATTCCATTACATTCCAATTTCTCATTCGCTGTCTGCATAATGCGCCAGTTCCGAGGAATACGGACTACGGACTCCTTGCCGTACTGAGAGAGAGACCAAATTAATTTTGTTCGCCCCGTACTCTGGGTGCGGGGCTCGGGGCTTGGGGCTCCGGTGTAGGTGGCTTGTATCTGCCACTGTTTCTGTTTGGCTGCGCAGTGCAGAAACAGGGCACTTCTCGCATTCTAAATCCAAACACATTAGACCGCAACTTATTTCTGCTTTTGCAGATGAAATGTTGAGGCTATTATTTATGTAAAAATTTTTCTTCTTACGCAATAAGGGAAGTTGAGTCCATTTTTTAATTTTTTTTATCAATGTTCACATTCAAACTTAAATACTAGTATTTTTTTTAAAGTTCGTTTTCATAATTAAATTAATTCTCAAAGTTTAAATTTTATCAAGCCCGCCAAAACGAGCGGAATCCGAGCGGTAAGAGGCGGGGTGTGTGTGTGACGTCATTTGGGCTCTGAAAAACACGTTTGTATGGAGGTTTTTTTAATTCTTCAATAAGGAATTCCAGTAATTTTTTTTATCAATGTTAACCGTCTATCAGAATTAATGGTATTTAAAAAATATATATTTTTCATAGTTAAATTAATTTTCAAAGTTAATTTTTGTTTCTCCCGCCTAAACTTACCGCCGATGATTGACAAGTAACAGTTGTTGTCAGGTATTCGATAGGCATTCCGAATCAGCTGTTCGACGTTCGCCATTTTGGAATTCAGAATTGCCGAGGGTTGCGAGTACCCAGCATTACGATTGTTTTTGTACAGTTTAAAGTTTCTGATATGGTATGTAGTTTTTGTACAGTTTAAAGTTTCTGATATGGTATGTAGTTTTTAGATTTAGTATTGTATTAGTATTATTGATTTGTGTATTATGGTTACTTACTTAAACTAAAAAGACTCATAACAGGATAGCAAGCAAAACTGTTTGGCGTATACCTCTCTTATCATAAACAAACCATCTCTCATATAATAGAAAGAGATGCACCATGGACCTTTCAATGACCGTACAAACAGAAGTACGGATGACGTCAGAATTCTTTGGAGCAAACATGAAGCGTTTATAGTGTAAAGCTTTTTAATCGTTTTTTAAGAACGTTTAATTAATTCTAAGAATAATAATATAGAAATATATCGAAATTTAGAATCGATATTTTTGATCTACATGAACATAATTTTTATACATTAAAATATTTTTCACTCAACTTCCTTATTGTCACATAATAATTCATACAGTACAAATTATCGTGATTTTCCACGGTTTTACGCTATTTTCATAACTTCACTATGTAGTATGAAAGTTGTTCGAGACAGCAATCTTGTAATTCTTAAGATATCTATAAATTAGGTGCGGTAATGTAAGGGTTAACCGGAATAAGCCGGCGATTGTTAGTTTTGGATACCTTCCAAGCCATGTAAATTGTACCGAACAAGACGTTGAATTCTAATTATTATCCGAACTGATTTCGCACGGATATAGGTTACAGACTAAACCCACAAACAAGCCGCTAGACGGGACGGGTGGGGCCATCCTTATTTATTTTTGCTTGTACAATATTAATGAATAACTAGCATTAACCTACATATTGTGTGTTCAACATTGTTTGCTATTCGATTCTATATTAATTTATTTATTTATAAACAGAAACAAACAGTTTCAACAATTAGTTACAATGGTGAAAACAATTTACAATTATTAAGTACTAGCTTTTCCCCGCGGCTTCGCTCGCATGGTATTACGGGAAATTACTGTAGCGGTTGAACTTATCAATTATCCCCCCTTCTCCTCACCCCCACCCGCTCCCGCATTCCATACATTCATTCCCTTACATTCAGTTTTCAAACATCTCGCCTGCCACCTAAATTTCATAAAGCTATAGCTCAAAGAAAAAAAGAATTATCCAATTTTGTTAATTCGTTCGGAATTTATGCGCTTACAAACATTTCGGATGTTTATTTTTAATTAAATATTTGGAAGTTTGTTAATATACCTAATTAAAAAATTACACTATTTATTATTCAGTCTTTATAATCGTTACGAATTATATTTTTAATTTAGGAACTCTTATCTGACATTTATTGCAAAACAGAAGCTTGTCCAAAAAAAAACCGAATTCTGATATTTGAATTTTCTGCAGTAGTAGCTGACCAGTGGACTGAGTATCTACCAGCATAGATCCCAAAAATATATCAACATTGTTTCCATAGAAAAGATTTTTTTCTGACGTTAGCAAAAACTCGCTTTTGTTAGCGACAGAAAACGTATAACAAATATAATATATTAATATTTATAATTTCATAACGCCAGAGCTTACCATCATATACAACCTGTAGTCTGCGCATATAATTTAGCTTTATATTGGTGAAAGAATTATTAAAGTCTTTATATTGTGTTATGCGTGAAAAGGTCATAAACGAACTCGAGCAGTTTCGCATTTATAATATTAGTATGGATCATTATGGGTACCTATGATATGTTTCTTTTATAATAAGTCTATGTATGTTAAGTAATTACCGGATGATGTGCGTTGTGGGTAAGTGTGTGTGTGTATGTGTGAGTATGTATGTTATGTAGGTATGTATGTAAGCGCATTGAACAATTTATATTATTGACATGATGCTCTTTTTAAATTTGGGCAGTGAATCGAAGAATATGTCGATGTTAGAATTTAAGATAAATATTATTGAACGTTTGAAGAGCACGATTAATTGGCGAATTAGTTGCTGCATTTCTTGTAATTAAGCGTGTGGAATAGTTCACTATGGCGTGTACGTCTTAAGGGTATGTTAAAATTAACTAGGGAAAAAAGTTCGGTACAGTCAATGTTATAATTTAAAATTTTGTGTATAAATGCCATATCAGCTATTCCTCGCCTTTGTTGCAAAGTTTGAAATGCGCATTCGAAGTTATTAATGTGAATACATATTTTCTTATTCCATTTCAAAGTGATTTCCCAGGGATTCACTCTCATGGAATATTAGAATGGGGCTCAGCATCATCAAATCGCATCAAACGATTAATATAACTCAGAAATTCATCATATCTTATTAAAAATAATTAATAAAAAATCCCCAAAGCTTCATAATTTGTTTTTCAAATTGCGATCGGAAACTTTGGTTCCGTAAAGGTGTACTTTTTAATTATTTTGAGGTTAACTTTTAGATTTGAATATATAGCGTGGTGTTTTCTCGTTCTAACGCCATTTAGATTCTTTTTCTTACCATGATGGTGAGGGAGACACAACGATTTCTGTGATACCTATGTACATGAGTGGTTCCGAAAATCTAACAAATTAGTCTGAAGAGTTAAAGGTATATAAGGACGTTAACAACTTTGGTTCCGTAAAGGTGTACTTTTTAATTATTTTGAGGTTAACTTTTAGATTTGAATATATAGCGTGGTGTTTTCTCGTTCTAACGCCATTTAGATTATTTTTCTTACCATGATGGTGAGGGAGACACAACGATTTCTGTGATACCTATGTACATGAGTTGTTCCGAAAATCGAACAAATTAGTCTGAAGAGTTAAAGGTATATAAGGACGTTAACAACAGAAATCTTTAAACAGTTGACGTTCCAAGTATACAACAAATCTATGGCAAAATATTCTGGTTCATCATCTCAAAAAAGACAAAATGCAAAAATCTCACATAAGCCGCCGCTACCCGAATTTCTACCGATTTCTTGTATATCTCCCTTGAACATTTGAAGTTTTTAAGCTCTTAAAAAAATAGTTATTATAGAAGATAATATCTAAACATTCCTCACGCCGAAACCCAAATCATATAAAATTCCCTCGATAGAAAAAAATCTCAGTGTGCTCCGAAAATTCTTATTGTCACGTCTGTCTCTATTATTTAACAAGTTATACGTATGAAAAAATGCAGTGTTTCTTTGAATGTTGTTTTAGATAACCCCCACGAGATTTTTGCTCTATTCTAAACGAGTCGTGTTTTATTAAATATTTTCACAATTTTCGCTTCAATTTCATCGTTTAAAATATTAGCGCGCTCTCTTCAATATTCGTAATTACATATCTCTCCATCTTCTTCTTTTCGAGCGAGGATACGGCGCCTTAATCGTAAAACCAGATCAAAGCAAGTAGACAAGCTAACTCTATACCTAAGTGTAATACTAAATTCCTTTGGAAAAAGCTCTGATGTTTTAGCTATAAAGTTGTATAACAGACTCCCAACCAGTATCAATGAAATCAAAAATAATTACTTATAGCCCATCAAATCTTGGTTTAAGGAATTATCGGAAAAATGACAGACTAGTGTTTAAAAACACCGTCATAGAAGTCACTGAAAATCCTCTTTCCAAAAACTATTTCCCCTCAGCACAGGATCTCCTAAGTAATCCGGTTGTTCTCCGACTCAAAGTTCCTGCGGTGGGCAATAGGAATCCACAGTAAACTTGTCCCAACGAGAGTCCTCTTCCTTCTCACGAGTCTTGTTTGAAAACGAAAAAGACATAAGACACTAGAACGATGACGTCACGTACGATCTCTCGCTGGGACTAGTTTACCCGACTCTGGGCGGTTGATAGCGGGCGGGTTACAGATAGGAGAGTGGCTCGCCAGTGTGACGGAGTACCCCGTGTGTTGGCTGGCATCCAGGCACACTGGCACAGGCACCGAACAGCAGGCATCAGGCACTCCTACTTACAAACATCAGGCACTACTTTGCAGGCGGCCAGTACTTGCAGGCGCATCAGGCCCTGTGCAATATGTTCGCCTTGTTCATCGCACCTGCCGCTCGGTGTGACCGTGATGTATGGCTCCGCCTAAGATCGGGCGCGCTCGTGAGAAAGCCGCACCAGGGGCGAATTTTAAAGGTTTCTAGGCGATGTATTAAATTCGTTAAACAAAAAAAATTATAAAGCAATTTGCAATGACTTGATTTCCACTTTATAAGAATCTATATTATTCAACAACGAAAAAAATGTATTATCGTGAAGCTATTCATAAATATGTATTTTATTTGAAATTTCTCTAAAAAAAATTTTTACAAGTGTGCCATTCACAAGCGGTAGAAGTGAAAAAAAAACTTCAGAAAACTAAAGTAAACAAGACTGGAAAGGCCTCTATGCATCGCCCAAAGAGGAGACGATTAGTCTATCTTATCCCCTCGTAGGCTATATTCTGTAAATGCATGTCTCGTTTCTTGTCGCTTTTTCGTTTCATCGAGTTTTAAATCACAACGGTGCTAAAGAAGTTTTCACTTCAAATAAATTAATCTATTTTATGTTGCGTTCGTTGGTTACATTTTAGACATTGTATTAAATCTAGTGCAGTTTGGTTTTATCGATGAATTTGAAAGAGAGGTAAAGTCCTAGTACCAAATGTAATGACATTTGAATGTTAGTAGAATGTGAAATGTCAAACAGAAAATTCGGCCCTGGAGATGAGCTATCTCTGTTGTAAGAGCGATTTACTCTCTTAGTAGCTTATGGAAAGCGTCAATGGGGTTACTTGAAATGAATGTAAACTGTAAACAGAAAGAGATAGATAGTTTTCTGCCGTTTTTGTACATTTTTAAAATATACCTACTTATATTATGTACGTAAATTAGCCATTGATACTATATTTTTGGACTAACTATAACAACTTCATGGGCATGGCTGTAATGTTGTCTGTTTTAAATCTAATTTGATCAATCTCAGGTACAGATCGTTACGATGGTACTGGCACACATGCTCATTTACAAACCGGCTCATTAATGAGCTTGCTGATCAACTGTACACATTTGCTCATAAATAAGCAGGCTTGGTTATAGCTTTCTCATGAATGAGCATGCTCAAAGCCTACAATTGAACACACATGCTCTTTCATGAGGATGCTCATGTCAAATAAATGTCGAATGGAGTCAGTTCCATTCGCCCAGAACTAAACGAAATAATCTTATTAGGTAATACAATTATTTATGAATCTTCTAACGAAAGAAAATAAAACGGTTGATTTGGGTCCAAGATGTCAACCACGAAAATGACTAAATAGTAAAAAAATAAATGCTAATTTCAACGGAATGTGGTTTCATTTTGGAGGTAAAGGAACTTTTGGGGAATTTGGAAACTATTGTGGGTATTTTAGTGACCTTGCGTTCCAAATATATTCGTGATTCCCAAAATAAATCACGAAAAACAAGGTTTTTTTGTCTCTCCAGCGGGCTATTTTGACATTTTTGCAAAGAATGCGAACTGAGATCGGATCGAAATGAGCATGCTCACAAGCTAGCCTGCTCACACATGCTTAGAGGCTTCCCCTGATAATCCAATGAGCATGCTCATAAATCAAACGGCTGTTGATTAGTGTGCATGCTCATTTGGCTTCAAATGAACACGCTCAATACTAGCAATGTCACTGACACATGCTACTAGGTAGCATGCTCTTTGGCTTCTAATGAGCAAGTGTGTCCGTAGCATGAAGGGTTCGGGAGCCGGTTCACTTGAACCTAAGAGTTTGTCGCCATCCTACTGTAGTAGTCATCGTAGCTTACTCGTGACATGACATTTCCTTCCTTTTGTGTTTCACTTTTACTTGTTGACATACTGGCATCTATCTGTAGGAAACCAGCCGCCAGCATAGGAATATATTTTGTACTTCAATAGTCCCCACAGCCGTACATGCAGGTCCATTTAGTACCTAATTTAGAACAATGTCTTTGTCCGATATCGATTTATAACACAGCCTTAAAATAATGATTGTCTCTGTCTACTCCAGTTCATTAGCGTGTCTGCTATCACTTAAATATCATTTAGTTATGTCCACATAACGTACAGTCATAGATCAATTTAGTTGTTACACGGAACAAACGCACGCTTTGCGGCAACCAAGGCGTATTCCACGCTATTATTATTGTTATTATTTATCGTTTTCCTGCTCAATATGCAATTTTATTGCCACATTAATTGCTCGACAAACAGCACTCGGAGCTTTGCAAACTTTACGACTGAATTAAATTATGATTTATACTTCAGTAATTGACTTTGTATTTGTTCTTTGAAATTGCCCTAAAACATTTTCCGTTGCAAATGCTTACGAACTCATTAATTATAAACACGCTTATGTGTTATTTCAGTATTATATTTTGCTTCATTGAAATATTAATTATTATTTATTTATTTCTATACATTACATTATTTACCTATAGATCAATTTTGAAAAACATTTTTATATAATATATATTGTAATTTTATTATGTTGGGTGTAAGGTAGGTTTGTGAAGGTGAAACTGTGGATAGGTATTGTTGTATGTTTCGTGAACACCTCACTAGGAGAACCTGTGCTGAGGTGTTTACGTGTTTATTTATGTTTATGTATGACAAGTATTTATGTGTTGATTGAATGTTTTGTTTTTGTTCACAGATCCGATGAGGACGACCCGAGCGGGAGCAAATACACGAGGATGGACGACGATAATATACAAGACAAGGAACGTTTTGCAAGGTAAAATATACATTTGTTTTTCTAAGGCTCGAGGGTTAACGTTCGTGTGCATTGCGCTCGTTTCTGGGTAATTTCCCGAACACGAGTATTGAAAATAAAACATCCAGGTATTAGAAGTATTCAGATTAGCCTAAAGGGTGTCATTCCCCCCTTGCCTCCCTGGAAGCGAAGTTACCACTCTCTGGCACTCTTTTTTTAATGGTGTTGTCTTTTGGCGGTGACTTTAGGGCTTAGTTCGGGTCGTTAACTCCTAAGCCGGCTAATAAAGTTAGATACGGAGCAAGTCCCCCGGTGTAGCTATAGCAGCCAGCAACTAGCAGGAGAAGTAACGCACCTCGGCCGTACTCCCGACCCCCGACCCCCGTCCCCGACCCAGTCTTGTTCCCGAAGACAAGTACAACAACACCCTAACCAACACTCGTAACCCGCGACTTGGAACTTTGTGGACTTAGTGCCGGAGTAACTTTGCTATTTACTTAATAATGTGCGCATTAGAATGTTTGCTTTACGAGCAATAAACTTTTTAATGACTGATTTGTACCCGCTATTTATCTCAGTTTCTTACTTCAGCCGCACTATTTCGTGAAATTATGCCTACCCTTTTGCTCCAACAATACATTGGTCCACGATTTTTAAATTGAAATATTCCCTCTGAGATTTTTAGATTAGCTCCACACAGGAGGCTCTGAAAAGAATAATAA
This sequence comes from Glyphotaelius pellucidus, assembly GCA_936435175.1. Classification (NCBI taxonomy): domain Eukaryota; kingdom Metazoa; phylum Arthropoda; class Insecta; order Trichoptera; family Limnephilidae; genus Glyphotaelius; species Glyphotaelius pellucidus. Next base: position 2,193,068 of record OW386539.1, on the reverse strand, counting down.
TAAAATAAAATAGAAAAATAATATCCCCCAAGGCCTGTGTCATCCTTGGGAATACTGTGTGGAGTGTCTTTTTAAAGAAAGGGATAAAATAGGAAGGGTGGGTAGGAATCTGGGGCTCAATGTGTTCAGGAGTAACGGACGTATGAATCCATCCCTTCCACTGCGGTGCAATGCATTGGGTCGAGGAGGTCCTGCTGGAGAGGATACGTATGAATTTTATCCAAAGTACAGAAGATTATATTGATCTCAAATCCAATATTAACCTTTGGCTACTGACGTGATTTTTTTTTAATGTATACTCTTACGTGGGAGCCTGGGCGGCCTGTTACTAATGTTTATATATTAGAGATCCATGATAATTTGAGATCTAAATGACTATTTATTGGACAATTTAAATATATGTATTTAAATAAAATAAAATACTTTTTGCATTGTAAAGTAACTTATATTTGACAATTTGGAAATTATATAATAATTTTTGGCAAAAATCACTTGAGATGAGAAATCAGTCTGTATTATCCATTAAACTAAATAAAAACAATGAAATCACTTTTATTATAATATTTCAATAGTGTCTCAAATAAACTATATAATACAATCAACTTTAGTAAAGTTTTTTTACGTTTATATTTAAATAGTAAAAATCATCTTTAAAAGGACCGCAAAAAAATTTAAACGATTTTACTTACAGAAATGTAACTTTAAAAATTTAAAATTTACAACTTACGACTCTGGCGTCACTAAATTCGAAGCTACTGGAAGCGGCGAGGTGGGGGAGTATTTCGATATTATTATGACGGAGCCTCCCCCACGTCAGCAGTTAAAGGTTAAGATTTGTATGAAACGGGCCGCGCAAACGTTCCTTCGACCATATATAGACTACGCTTACAAAGCGATTTTTATGCCTAATATATGTATAAATTCGTGGTGATATCACGCGCTAAGAATAGATATATTTTTGGGTTGCACAATACGTCCTTCTTACGAAAATAACGAATACATTCCTTTTACTGTTTGTCTCTCTTTGTTCTAAGCGCTTTAGACTCCGTGTTATCTTTCATTTTTAGTGGAATGTGTGACGAAGACCAATTTTTGAAGCACTGCCAAAAGCTCTGGGAACAAAGTACCAAAACACGTACATTTTAATGCCGTGTTTATTGTTGTGATAAAAGTTTTTAGCGGTGAGATGAAAAAGCTCGTTCCAGATCGTAACAGGGAAAATGACAACGCGGGCATTATTTGTTTGACACCAAGTTTTAAGACTAAGTCTGGTGGAAATAAAAAAAAAATTATAACATAAAAATCTTTCATTGCAGAAACAGTGGTTAGGACACTCTCACGTCCTTTATAACTATAACTCTGTTCTCGTTTGTGTTTGTTACTTTCTTGCCTCTATTTTATGTTCTATTTAGGTGCATTGTTGTATACGCCAGTGTACAATAATGCACATGTTTAAATTTCACATGTTTACGGATAAAATTTGATTGTACATCTTTAGACCATGTTATATTTTAGGTAAATAGAGTAAGTAGTTTTTTTTTACATATGAATTCCGCACAAGAGCCTCAACTGCTCCCAACCGCTTGGAGCCAATAAGACTATGGCTTCCCCAATTTTTTTTTTTTTGTTTTTCCTTTATTTTCCCAAATTTTACATTTGATGTATACAATATTATGACATAATAAGAACAATGGGAACCCACTAAGGCGCAGCCTGTGCGTGGGTAATATAGTTTAATATATTTTATTATTGTACCTAGAAGGAACAAACAATGGGCATATAAAACAAAAACATGATTAAAATTTGTTTAAAAAGCTGTGCACCAAATGAGCACACAAACAGTGCAACAGTAAGTGTATAGTGTAATATTAAGTATAATAGTAATTGTATATTAAGTGAAGTAGTGTAATAATAGTGGAATAGTGAAACAATAAGTGCATAGTGTAATAATAAGTGTACTGTTTGTGAAAAAAACATAAAGTCATACAAGTTAAACAAACAACGTTTCAATATCTACATTGTCAAGCCATGACTTGGGTCGATTGGGGTGTGTTATGAGGTCGAAGGTAAGTTGTAAGGGGAAGGAGATGGGGAAGAGGAAGGTGGGGAAGTACCTGAAAATTCAGATCGTCAAAGACCACCTCGGAGTACTCACAATACTCGGGAGTATCTTTCACTCTGGAATTTGCCGCAAATACAGCTTATACGATTTTAAATTATTAAATTGTTAAATAAAATTCAATTGCGCGCACCAGGGTTTGAATCCGCGACGTTCGGGTCGCTAACCGAAAGCCTTACCCCTCGACCACGGAGGCCTTCGTATAAAAGAATGCTTGAAATGAGATTCCTGGGGCCTATTTGTGATAAAAACATGTATGGTTGTGTGAAAGTAACTAGGAGTGTGTGCCAAGACCGACTTATTTGGCGTGCCGTCCTCTGCCTACCTCTGAAGGGAATGGCGTGATGATTAGTTAGTTAATTAATTTCATTTTTGAAAACTTTTCACTTCGCCACAAAAATCAGAATAATGAGTGCTTGAGAATATTTGTTTGATAAAACTTCCTTCGTCTATTTCTTTTTCAAGCTTACGTATTCCTTCTTTCAGCGTTGATCATTGCCCATTTCTACACAAACAGACTTTTTGCCGAGGCCGACCTGACGCCATCAATCTGACACCATCAAATTTGAATAAACAAAACGAAACGACACCGAGCGATGATACTTATAGTCAATTTATGGATGGGGTGAAAATCTAATAAAAGCGCTCACGTCGTAATGAAAACGTTATGTTGCTTATTCCAATCCTAACGACTGTGACCTGTGGCAGATCGTTGAGCTGTATTACTTTAGACCCCGAGGCCTTGGGTTGAACCAAAAAAAAAAGAATTTAGTAGATATATTTGACACTTGTTACAGAGGAATATTACATACTCATAACAACATAACTCCAAACATTTCTTGAAATGGCTTAAAATATTTATTGTGACCAGATTTGAATAGTCGTATACTTCCAAGTTAATTTTCCCTTCTCCTTCTCCTCCCTCATTTTATTCAGTAGGGCTGGGAGATGTGATGTCTACGGATTATGTGTAATAAGTACCGGACAAGCAGTGGCGTGCATTGATCTATGACCAAATGTAGGCTGTGTGTAGTCTTTCAAGTTCGGATATGAATTATTGTGCTTTGAATATTTTGATATATCCATTTTATTATGTTCCTAAAATGTGTAATTTTGTCATACGGATACAAAAATGTAGCTATTGTGAAATAAATGGAATAAATATTCACAATAAAAACAAATGTAACTATTGTGATATAAATAAAATATTCACAATAAAAACTAATGTAACTATTTTGATATAACTAAAATTTTCATAATTTTAAAGAAAAAAATTAATTTTGATAAAGAATTTTTTATTGCAATTTGGGAGGCGGTTCTGGGTACCGCCGCCCCGGGTTCGCTACGTTTGACGACTTAGCAGGGGTGCCCGGGTTAATCGCGTGAGGTTTGTCAAGGTCTTGGCGGCCGATGTGTCTGCCCATCTGCTGCGTGGCGGGCCGTATCGAGAGAGACTGGTTGATGAGGTCTTTTGACCTCTCCAGCCACAATCCCACAACCCATTACACCAGAATCCCACAAACCACTTACACCGTAGTTCAAGGGATGGATTCTTACGTCCGAAACTCCTTGACACACTAACCCTCTTATTTCGGATTTGGATTCTTACCCACTTCTCATACCTATTTCCTTTCCAGAGCTTCCTCTTCTTACTTTCCTTAAAAACCCTCCAACAGCATCCCCTAAGATGACGTAGGCCCTGGGGTATTTTTTTATTAAATTATTTTCCTCGTGGCCTCCTGTTAAGAGCTAATGTAAAAAAAATCCTGTTTGTTTGTCTTAAGATGAAGCCATAGTAAATAATGCAAAATCACACAAAATCTTGTGTTTTTGTTTTTGAAAATTTGATCGCTTAGAAATATTATAGATGCTTCAATTAAATAGAGAATAGAACATATCTTGGCCCTTAAAAATATCGGTCATTTTTTTATGTCTTTTAATAAGCCTAGAAAAAAATAAAGTAACAGGTCTTTAATAAAACACTTTCAAGTGCAAACTCTCCTACTTATGAACATCTTTTCGGATATGATTTTATTGCTTATTGTAGCAAATTTAGTTTCTTTTATGATAATCGCAAAAAAAAATGATATTTACGCCCGATATTCACAAAATAAAATAAAATATGCATATTTGCGTTGTTATTTTCAATACGGCTGGCAGCCGACGAATGTGGATTTTCAAAGTGACCTTTATGTCGTTCACCGAAGGACTTCTGGCTTGCCACACCCCACTTCCATTCAGAAACGCCCTGGCCGGAGCAGGGAACAGGCGTGTGACTCCACGTCGCTCGGTTCCGTGAAATTAATTTTAAATTTCCTTGTTACAATAAACAATGTGTAAAAAAGGAGTTAATGTTTTTTTTAGGTCTTTACGAAATCAACCTGTAAAAAAAATTCTCAAATACCCTTTTCAACCGTTCCAAAAGCTTTTTCTCAAATATTTTTAAACTCCTCCCACAATGGGCGTGAATTCCGACTTCGATTTTTCCCTGGACTATTGGATCCCCTTAAGCTAGGAACAGCTTTTCAGTGCTTATGACCTGCACGCCAGTGAATCAGTCACGCCAGAGAAGAGTCCTAACTGCGTCCAGCCGTCTGGAGCCAGTGAGACTATGGCATCCCCAATTGGGGAGGTATGTTGCTAAGCTAAGATAAGATGGTGGGTAAAGGCAGGAGAAAGAACGGTAGGGAAGTACCTGGCTATATATATTATGTACGGTTGCTGTATCGGCAGTGGGTATTATTATGATTGATCTAGTAACTATCCCTTTTTAGCCCAACGTGGGTCAGCCCCTCTGGTTTCTGGAGGCAGTTTGGTCGCTTGGTTTGTTGGCTGCTTGCATTATTTACTTCCCACGGCATGCGGCAGCCGGTAATGGCGGGCGGCTAATTGGCGCTTTCGCTCCCACAACAGCATGCTCCATTATTATCGTCTTCTTCATCATCTGCATCATCCCTATCACTAGGTACCTATGTACCTAATGTACCTGTCGAACTAACCTGGAACCAGGCGAGTGCTTATACACTTCTAATATGGCACAAAATATCATTCTCGACACATGCATTGATTTTTGTACATATTTCGCGGATGCGTAAACGCGAATTCTTAACGAAATTTGTCATCACATCAAGTCACACCAAGTGTTCCATCACGACTCAAGCAACATTTTCGGCATACAGTTAGTGGGAGATTTTCAAATATTGTCGGATTATTCACCCGGGAATGTGTCTTTCTTTAAAAAAAAAAAGTATTTTTCACGTGGTGTGTAAAAAAAAAAAAATTGCAAATTTGCGTTCTAAATATTCTCTTGTCTCTGGTTTTGACAAGCTATTATTAAATACCTTAATTAAATTCTGTAAGTAGAACACATATTTGCCTTTGAAATAATCACGTATTTTTTCAAATTAAAAATACAGTATCAGGCCTATAAAATCTGATTTAATGTTCAAAATCTCCTACTTACGAACCCCTTTTCGGTTATGGTTTTATTGTATAATGTGGAAAATTAAATTATTTAGAAAATGATCGTAAAACGTTCAAACATTTGTGCCTAAGCTTCGCAAAATAAAATAAAACACGCTTTTTGGCGATGTTTTTTTTTGTTAGACGGGAATTTAAACCTTATGCCATCTACATAAGTAGTGTTATTGTTGTGGCCTTATCCTGAATTTAATTAACCGTGATGATCATTTTTTATTTTTTTCCAGGCTCGAGTATCTGAATGATGTATGATAAAATCGGAGTATTGGTGTTATTTTTTTCCCAAGGTTGTGAAAATCCATATAATTGCTTTCTCCTTCGGCTATCTATTGCTTGAAGAAGCTTCTCCCTTAAAATATCAACAATCAATAGCATTTTATTGGGTTTCACCAAGACAGCAGGCATGCTTTATCCCCTCCAGAAGAAGAAAGAATAATGTCCTGGTTCCCAAATAATTCGTTCGTTTCACTTACCTTGATTGGCAATCCCGTAACGTCGGCAATTAAACCGGAGAACCTCCCATTCACCTATATATAACATAGTCCTAAGCTTCCCACTGTCTCCGCCACGAACACGTTCCTTTATCTAATAGGTCAAATCTATGTTTGGAGTCAAACATTTTTATTTTAAATCTGCATTTCATTTCATAGTTTAGTACCTGCTTCATTATTTTATTTTATTGAAGATTTTCATACAAACAATATGGCCTCCTATTTATTAACCCTTTAATTAATATTTCTGTGGTTTGCTCTACGGTCCGATATCAGTTTGTTTTAAAAAATTTTTTTGCGATTTCGCCTCAATTATCTTATCTATCTTCCGAATTATTTAAGAGCTTTTCGATTTTGCCATGTAAAACAATGGCAATGTTACCCTTGAAATCGCTTTTCTTAAAATAAAACATGAAGCAAATTCTAGAGGGGCCTCGTGAAATTTGAAAAACTGACATTTTCTGTTTTAGAAGCAAGCCATAGATTTTAGTTGCAATCGTTCAATAGTAACGTTGACGTAGATTCTAGACAAAAGCTGTGCGAATTTCATGATGCCAGAGCTTCACGAGTTATCGAAGATTTTATTTTTTAAACGATTTTTTACAATGTAAAAGTTCTGTTACTTTTACGTGTGACAGCTGTTTCGCTTTCCATTGTCTTACTTTGGTAAACAATATTTTTTGTAAATGAATGAATGGCGGGTACCTAATGTTGGTATTTGTAAATACGGATAAAATTATAAGGAAGTCCTGATAATAGAGAGTTGAGTATATTCTCTTGAGGGGTTTTTACTAAAACGACGCTATAAAAATCATCCAACAATATTAGTAACTACAATAACTACTGATAAAATATTATAAAGCAATAATTGGTATGCGAGTTTTTTTACCGTGGAATTATCAGCAAGTAATTGTAATGCAAAAAAAATTGGATTTTCATGTAGACGTGTTTCGTCGTCATGATAAAATATTCTTCAGGACATTCTGACAATTCGCGTTCTTATATTTATTAGGCCACCTCTTCCTGCAAGGCGTAAGGCCGTAAGCCATGCAATCCCGTTTGTAATCGGAATTACGAATAATTTGAAGAGAATTCTCAATAAATTAGCAAAACATTTTTCTCCGTGACCTACCTGTAATGAAAAGGTTCTCGTCATCATTAGATATTTCATAAAAAGCTTTAACAAAAGTTTAGAAGTTTAAATTGTGAAGGTTAACATTCAATTAAAGTATTTATGTTGTAATTTCTTAATTTACTCTGAACGAAGAAAAAAGACCGTCTTACATTGTATATCGTTATATTTTTCCTTCCCCTACAATAGATTTTCAAGCACGATAGTAATAAGCCGGTTATATGTGGTAGTGAGCATCGAGGCTGCTCTTCGCGTTGTTTGTGTAGCGATACATATTATATGGGCTTGTATTTGGTATTATAGCATCTCCCCGTATGAGCGCGATGCTTTCTCGATTTAATTAAAAGATACGAAGAAACGAGTAATGTACTTTCTATTCAAATATGATTTTATAACTTTAATCGTGGACGGTTTTAGACGAGCTTTTCTAAATGTTGCCGTTTAAATTTAATTAATAATATGTTCATGGTTTACTGGCTCTTGCTTGCTATTCTAATAAAATCTTTTCAAGATTCGCAAGATTGATGGAAAATAAATAAATAATTATTACTTCGTAACTTACGTTAAGGTTCTCCGTGTTTAAAAGTTGCTAGTTTAATGTTACAGAAAAAAACAATTATATTACTAAGGAAGCACGAATTCCAGACTACGCTGAGCTTGTGATTTGTTACGCAATAAAGTTCCTTTCATAGCTTTATCTATAAATTCCTTGCAGAAAAACTATGAATTTCATGACGCCAGAGCTTGCCGTTCGAGGTGTCTTCGGGGGAACAGATTATCTGATGAGCTAAGAACACGTATTTGCTAGATTACTTTGTAATAGTATTATCGTGGGCCTTTGCGTTTCCTCCCTCCTACAACGCGAGTCTTTTCAAGACCCAGGCGCACTCCTTCCTTCCCTCAAAAAGACCCTCCACACAGCATCCCCGAAGACGAAATAATATAATTACTAAGGGAAATTATTTTTGTCAGGGCCTTGTGGAGTTAATGTAAAAACGAATCGTTCGTAAATAATTTGCTCGCTTTATTTGTTTTTTGCTCTTCAAAAAAAGTTCCAAAGCCAATGTCTCCGCTCCCCCCCCCCCTCTCACTCCGTATTTAGGCCCAGTGCACAGATGATGGGGGTGGCTGGCTTGCTGGCTGGTGAGGGAAGCGGCACCTACCGGAGGGATGTTTGTTTGGCTAGATTTTTCCATGCACGATTACAGCGCGGGCGCGGACTTATAGCTTTATATTTAAAAATTAAATTATTTTATTTAATTTTCTAAATTTCTATTCTACTGACAGCATTTTAATTTTTTGTGTTAAATAAAAATCATGAAGGACGGTTATGTTTTTTGCTTTCTGGACGATCAGAGCTAATTACTTTATTAATTTATTTTGTGACAATGCAATAAGGTTTTGGTAAACTACCAAGATTTTCCTGCAATTTCACTCAAGATTATTGTGAATTGCCTCGACTTACTGCCCTAACTTGCTGGTGAGTTCGCTCGATATTACGACAATGCTGCTAATATTATAATCAATTTCCTTCTCGTTCTTTGTATTATAATATGCAATATGGATGCATTATTATGTGCGTCTCTGCCACCTAACCGCCACCAAAACTGTCGTAATTTGGAACGCGAAAATTAATAAATAATTTTGCAAGTTGTTACAGCAGTTCGCTTTTTTGTGTTGTGAATTTGTCTTACGCATTATTTCATCAGAAAGATCAGAAACTTAAGAAAAAACAATTGTTTTACCGCCAGAAAAAAAAAGTATTTATTTTTAATGTTTAATCTAGGTTTTAGACATTGCGCATCTAGTTTAACACTGTATAATATCAGAGATTGCATTTGAGATCAGTCTCGTGATTCGGGTAAGAGATTTGCTGTCTATCTCGAGCATGCGGTCCATATCTCGTATCTCGCCATCTTGTAATAATGCGCTGCAGATCGGTGGGATGCGGCGGCCTGGTACCCACTGTACTCCTGCAGCCGGTACCCAGGTACGGGCACGGCCGGTTCATGATCCATACATCATTGGGCCGGGGTAGGGAGACGAAGGGTGGAAAGGGACGGGGGGCAGGGGGGCAGGTCAGGGGGCACCGGAGCGCCGCGGGACCGGCTCCCGCTACCACGGGGCGCCCGGCGGCCGAACACGACGAGCTTTAAAAGCTCTGTAAAATCTTTCAGACTTTTGTAAATTGCATTGTGATCCTTTCCGCTTTCATATTATATCGTCTGTGTAGTGTGAAACATATGATTCAGTAGCTCAGTATCAATCCTTTCCTATACTCGAAAAATTTATAAAAAGAAAATCAGATTTAATTAACGTTAATAATTAAATTGACGTAATTAAATTGATGTAAATTAGTCCTTAACTTTGCTTTGCTTGTAGGTAAACTCCCTCTCTAGTCACTCTTTTAGGTGAACGAAATCAGAAAAAATGCTCTCCTAGAAAATTTGCAATTAGTCGTTTGTTGAATCTACAGAATTTATTTAGAATTAAACGTTTGTTGTTAAAACAGTTTTGCACTAGACGATATTTTTTCTTGAAATATCAACTCGAAACATATGTTTGACTAGGTTGGGGTGTTTCAATCTCCATCACATTAATTTGACGACTGTCAAATAGACGATCAGCGCCGTTTTGATTTTTTGACAATTAAACGATTCCTTTTGAACGTTGATTTTCGGTCCATTTTAGATTTTTATCCATTTGTGATCAGTTGTCAAGCATAGTTACACCTTCTCTTTTTTCAGCCCGATTTCCGTATAGAGATCAAAGACAATTTTTTTCGCTTTACGCGATCGCTATTTTCATATCTACGATTTCAGTTGGCATCATAGCAAACAATATGTTTCATGTGTTGTTTGCAGTTATGCCAATTGAAACCGTAGATATGAAAAAAGTGATCGCCTTGTCGAAAATTTTGTCTTTGGTCTTTTCTCTATAAGGGAATCGGGCTGAAAAATAGATGGTGTAAAACCTACATACTGTCTTGTTGTCTACCTAAGTACGTTGTTGCTGATAGCTTGCCAGCTGGGATGTAAGTAGAAGAAATAGATGACAAGAATATCGAGATAAAAGCGCGTGTATTTTTATCTCATAATTTCTTCCACCAATGCACTGATGGATCAAAAGATTTAGATTCATTTTTAGTTTGTTTTTGTTTTGTTTTGAAGAGTTTTATTTCACAAGTACATTTGGTGCTTAATTTTTGTATATACATATGAAATAGAACTCTATAAAAAATCTCTAGAAATTGTTACATATTATTTATTGCCCAAGAAATACAAAAAATTGTATCTTAGGTACCTATTCACTAATTTACTCTCGTAATATTGTGGATGTTTATTATGCTGCCTACTTGACTGGAGATGCGGTGTCCTATTTCCAGCTAGTTTTATGTCTAACGGCATTACACCATGCAGTTACCATTCTAACCATGTGAGAAGAAAGCTGCAACGAACCTCCCACTGCAGTTACCCATACTCTCTGTTAGCCGCGCCACCTCGCCCCCCCATTTAGTAATGATCTCTCTCTGGTTCTTCTTCGTGCAGACTCCTTTCTGTTGGTGGTGCCGAGGACCGTCTTGGAAGTTGGAGGACCCGGCGATCCGTGGCAGTATTGCAAGCGTTGTCTTGCGTCGTGTCATGCGCCCAACCCGGTCACCTCTCGAAGCTTGTCTCGTGACGTGACTTTTGGGGTCATGCAAGAAAATGTCAAGATAGTGTCAAATAGATAAAAGGGCTCGTAGAGTCCTACTAGTGAATATAAAAAAAATATTTATAATTACGTACCATGAAAATTCACTTTAAAATTAAAGTGATGCATAACTAAGCAATGCTAAATCATGTGATTTTGGTTTGAAAATTAGATCGCTTAGAAATATTTTAGATGCTTTAATTAAATACTGCGAGTAGAAAACATATTTGCCTTTGAAATAATCGATTTTTTTATTGGTCTTTTTATAAGCCCAGAAAAATCAGGCCTATAAAACTGCTTTAAATTTTAAAATCCCCTACTTAACCTTTTCGGTTATGGTTTTATTGTATAATGTGGAAAATTTAATTTTTCAGAAAAGTATCGTAAAACATTTAAATATTTGTGCCTGAATTTCGCTAAATAAAAGAAACACGCGTTTTGGCGATGTTTTTTCGTGAATAAATCAAAACGGGCGGCTGCTGTTAAACGGGAATTTAAACCTTATCGCCTTCGACATAAGGAGTGTCATCGTTAGCGGCCTGATCCCGAATTTTACACAACGCGGTGCATTACCTGTTTACCTTACTTTGTTACGATTTTTCTCGTGTTTTGCAAAAAAAAAATGGATGCAGCGAAATTATGAAATTAATAAATACGTCATACTTGCAACTTGTAGCGAAATAATTTTATTTTTATAAAGTAACCAATAATTGAAAATTTTAATTAGAAGTTAGACGTTTGGTAATAATCATGATTTCCAGCAGAATCTTCAGAAATACTACCAATTTGATCAAAATTGTGATCCTGGTGTTGACTTCGTATGTGTGGCAACTTGCATCTTACTACAGTAGCTAGCAACATTACTTCTTTCTTAATACAGGGTGTTAAGGGACGTACTTGACGTACCAGTGATACCCGACATTATATGGAGTAAAAAATGTAAATAAAATTTTGGTCTCCGGTGACATTTTTGACGCTTTTTTTTTTCTACAAAAACATAAAAAAATGGTAGGTGGTGAATAGTTAGAGGCGAGGTTAGGAATTGGTCGGTTACTCGGCTGAGTGACCAGTGACGACATGCGGAAGATTTTTTTTTGTTTGATTTTGAAGAAAAATTGTTTTAAAAAAGACATTTTTTTCATCAAAAAAGTCACCGGAGACCAAATTTCATTTTCATTTTTTACTTCAAATAATGTCAGGAATCACTGGTTAAAGTAAGTCAAGTACGTTCCTTAACACCCTGTATAATGCTTTTTGAGTACAACAGTTGCTGATTTCGCCAGTTGTTTCACAGCCAACTAAGTAATAATTCTATCGTTCTATGCGTCCCGGTAATCTATCTAGATCTAGGTAATTATTGAGTATCTCGTTAAAGTAATTGGGAAGTTCCCTGCCCTCGAGGCGAATAGGTAATCGGGAGCACGGGGGCTGAAGGGCCGGCGGACCTTCGCCCCGGGGCGGTCAGGCGGTCGGGCGGTCAGGTCGGGGCGGCGAGCCATACTGAGAACGTGAGTGGGCGCCCGTATCTAGGAGTTTTCATGCCCTCGTGATAATATGCTAATCTTCGTGATCATATATAATGTGTAACCGCTGTGGAGTCCGTTACACTGCATTTAGAATTCCCTTATCCTGAATAGGAACACAATTGAACATCGCTAATATTTTTAGTTGACTAACGCCGATCTTGATATTATAATAATATATAGCAAGTTGTACGCTTTGTGAAGCTGGAAGTTTATGTAAAGAACTCATCAGAACAAGGACAATTGCTGGAGAATAATAAAGTAAAACTATTCTCGAAAATGTTTTAATTTATAGGTTATACCTTATGGCTTTTTCTAAAATGTTGACACAATTAGTTCCAATATTTAAAATTACAGTTAGGGCCCGGTGTACCCGCTCAAAAAGAAAAAGGAGAAATGTGTAAATACGAATATTAGAGAAAATGTTCAATAAAACACGACTCGTTTAAAATAGAGCAAATATCTCGTGCGGAATGTCTAAAATAGCATTTAAAGAAGCACTGATTTTTTCATACTTTTCAACTTGTAAAATAACTGAAAAAACGTATTTTTAATAATTTTCGGAGCGTACTTTTCGATTTTCTCTATCGAGGGAATTTCATATAATTGCCGTTTCGGCGCGTGGAATGTATAGATATTATCTTCAAGAATAACATATATATTTTTTTAAAGCTTTAACCTAAAGTATTTAAGGAAAATATGTAATAATGCTAGAAATGATAGAAATGCGGGAAGCTGGTCTTAAATTCAAAACCAATCCGAGTTCATTGGATCAGGGTTTCAGATCAAAGAAACGCAACTGAAATTAGTACTATTGATGATGTCGATAGCATGAGAATAAATTGCTCTGCATTTGTTTTTCTTTTTAAATCATGTACGATGTTCAAAATTTTCAGCCAAACCGGAAAATAACATAGACCGTATATATGTAATCTTTGAGATTGTTGTAGGTAAGTAAGGCATTTTAAGAAAAACAGATGTGAGGCCCTAAAGGAAATTATTTTCTTCAGGGCCTACGTCATCTTTGGGGATGCTATGTAGAGGATCTTTTTGTGGAAAGGAAAGGATGAACCTCGCTCTTGAAGAAGGGAGGAAAATTAAATAAATAAATCGTGGTTACAAACAAAGTTATGGTTTTATTTCAATTAATATGTCAAAACGCAAAGTGACTGCTTTCCACCAAAATTTTATAATAATTATATTTTCGGGGGAATCAAGTGTCGGGTAACCAGATTGGTCTAAATAAATACAGGCAATGGATATCCTTTTGATGTGTGACGACAAACAGTTATTTTACTGTAAATCCGCGTGACATAAAATGCTGAATCTAGTCTTTTAAAAAAAGTTTTTTTTCACCCTTCTGAAAACCTAGGTTCCATAGTAAGGGGAATTCGGGGGTGTAAAGTGTGACCCCATGTTTCTTCTGCGCGTTCTTAGCCGTTTCACTTAGTTGGGGCACAATTATTTAAACGGCTACACATGTATTTAAAACAAGCGTAGTCTTTAATCCCCAAGATTTATTGCGGAGTCCGACCACCGCGCGTCGACGTTCAGCAGTAAAGATGTCGCTAAATATATCTCTGCATCCTGCGCCCGTAAAACTCACCCATCCCGCCAAGGACTTGACGATAGCAGTAATTATTCCCAACCCAGCTGTATATTGGAATAGTGGAATAATAAAGTTAAGGACACATTGGCTCCATGTACGCAACGCATGCAATGCTAGCTGTTCCCAGGCTGACGTGCACCCTACGCACGCAACGCCGTTGAATAATCAACGGATTCTACGTTATAAATCACTTACCAAATCTATTAGTTCTTCATCGCCAAACGTCCAAATAAAATGTTAACGTCAAATCAATTCCTTTGAAGGCCTTTCACACCACCGCCATCTTCCTTTCACATGTCCCACGCCGATCTGGACAGCGCAGATCGGCTGCGTGAGGAGCGAAACTTTCAATGCTCATACCTTACAAGAGTTCCATCTGCTCCCGTCTGGAGTCAATGGCATCCCCCGTTAGGGTATGTTGTTAGGCTGAAGGTAAGTGGGGAGGGGAAGGAGGTGGGGAAAAGGAAGGTGGAGATGTGCCTGGCTATTCAGATCTAGTCACCAAACAAGGCTAAAGCCATTTCAAGTGACGTTTCAATTCTGAATGGTGGGCTTACGCCAGGGCGATACTGAACGTATCTTCCACTCTGGTACGTATCGCAAATATACTATATATGATTTTAAATGAATTAATCGTCAAATAACACAAATTATTCAATATTTGCCCACGCCGGGATTCGATCCCGCTACCTTCGGATTGCGAGTCGAGAGCCTTACCCCATGACCACGGAGGCCGTGATGATACATGGCCGTGCCGTTACATGTGACAAGCAGTGTGTTTTTATGGCATCTATTTTCCCAGAAAATGTATGGATTGTAAGTTGTCCAGATGTCTTAAAATTAATAATAAACGGTTAAATTGTAGAGCGCCGTTTTTGTGGAAAATCACCTCAAGGGCGCTGCCGACGTTGCGTACGTGAACCCAGTGTGTCCTTGCCTTAAGACCGGGTCCCCAATCCATTTGACGGATCTATCATTCACTCGGGACTTTTACGATCCTGAGCCGGTTCCTCCCCCGGGCGAGCGAGACAGGTAACATAAATAACGGGACGAACGCGACCCACCCCTTCGTATAATGCTGTACCTTGTGTTCTTATACAAACACCACCTTTTCTAGCTTCCAGTCTTAAGAAAATAACGCCTAAGAAACTAGATATTATTGGCTTTTAATTGTCGTGCCCTGTTTTAACTCCATTGTTTTGCATTTTGTTTATCTGTAAAATTTTTGGTACATTCCTTTTCCGATTCAAGATGATTGCCATTTTTAAGGGTTTAGAAATGATTATTTTTAAAATGTGAAATAAATCTTTCTGTTTGTTTGTACTTTCTTATTTGCAATTCTGCCTGGAGAAATTTTGAAAAAAAAAGTCATCAAGATTGTCACGTTTCTTTGAACATTAAATTTTATAATTCCTTCTTTGAAATTAAAAAAAAAATGTTCCTTAAAATGTGTGGTTTATTTGTTATTATCATATTTGACGGCCTCCGTGGTCCCGAGGCAAGACTCTCGACTCACAATCCGAAGGTCGCGGGTTCGAACCCGGCGTGCGCAAATAAATTTTATTTGAATAATTTGTGTTATTTCACAATTTATTCATTTAAAATAATAAATAGTATATTTGCGGCTCGTTCCAGAGTGGAAGATACTATCAGTATCGCCCTGGTGTAAGACCACCATTCAGAATTAAAACGTTGCTTGAAATGGCTTTAGCCGTGTTTAGTGACCAGATCTGAATAGCCAGGTACTTCCCCACCTTCCTCTTCCCTATCTCCTTCCCCTCCCCACTTCCTTCAGCCTCACAACATACCCCGATTGGGGATGCCATAGTCTCACTGGCTCCAGACGAGAGCAGTTGGGACTCTTGTGCGGTATTAACTGTAAAAAAAAAAATCAAGTTTAATTTGTAGAACTCCATTTTAATTTTAAGTTTATTTTTTATTTGTTCAATAATATTATTATTAATTTAAAAACCAGTTTATTTATGAACAAGTTCGGCTTTGTGGCTATTATTACGCGTGACAGAAGCCGTATTTCGCCTTCTGAAGCCATTATCAAATTGCTAAATAAACTGTTTTTTTTTTAAATGCATTGAATTGTTTTATTTTTTTTAATGTGTAAAAGAAAAACATAAACTTTATTTCTGCAAACACAGCAAACTTATTTTGTGGCACCATTAATTGTCATTAATTCAAAATTAATTAATGCACCATTAATTACCATTAATTCAAAATTAATAATAAACTTAGTTTTTACCACTTTTATTGTTTACAAAACCAACATGTTTGATGTTCTTCAGAGTTTACTAAACTAATAAAAGTGGCAAAAACCAAGTTTATTATTAATTTTGAAGTATACTTTATAATTAAGTAGGCCGGTATTTAACTATCCACTTAACAAAACTTATGATTTCAGAAGAAATATTGGTTTTGGATTTATTTAAATAAGCGAAAATAAGAAACTTACTTTTTTGGATGCGATAAGCCTCAGAGATCCACTAGTAAGTAATACATATTGTAACTGTTTTTCTTAATCTTTTAGCAAATGAATAGTCAATCTACTTCCCAGCGACATCCATGTGCGCAGTGAGAATATAAGGGACATGTGAATGAAACATTACTTTAACTTTTAACATTTATTGAAATCAAACAATTTGTAGAGCATGAGGCAATCGTCTATTAAAGGATTAATGTTTTAACGAAACTCAGGACATGGTCCAGGGTTCCTTGAAGAGGAATCTCCTGGGATAATGAAAATATGCAAGTCACTTTTAAAAGTACTAGGAACCAGCGATATGTGAAACATTATAATCTCAACAAAACTAACCTTTCAAACAGAATGTTGGGCGCCTAGGTCAGTCTCAAAGACATGACCATTAAAAAACATTAACTCCTATTTAAACCAGTGTAAAGGAAACTAATGCCAATCCACGATGTCAGCATACCAGTCGGAGACCAGACCCTCCTTCCTTCACCAGTAAATCCGTGGAGTGACCGCTCTTCCGTCCTCTACCAGATGTCGCCACTGTCCCGTCCGAAGTTAGCAACCAACACGCTCATAGAGTAAGGTGTTTTGTGTAGTCAACATACAAATAAACGGGGTAACAAGTTAAAACTGTTACAATATTAGATAAAGTCTCGACTTTTTTTCTTCATACTGCATCTGCAGAAATAAACACTGTACACAGAAATTTGTGTGTTCAAAAGAAGGAAAAAATCATTTTACTGTGTTATATATGGCCTTATGCGTTTGTTCAGATATTTCTGTCTGGAATTATTCATTAGGTCAACGCAGCTAATTTCAGCGCTGATCGTCGTTTCTTTCAGTAGCTCTGAAATAATCTTTCGACTGCTAAAAAATAACAAAATACTGTTTTTAAACATAGTTATGAACTCGGGTGATAACGGCTTAAATCTTTGGTAATTTTCTGAAAAAAAAGTGTTTGTAGCTTACGAATTAATAACTTTCCTTTTTTTCGCGATGAATTAATAATGGTGCCGACCCTATTTTTGAAATGAGAAAAATAGTAGGTGCCTAATTCTAATTTAATTTATTACATATTTGTTAGCTGATATATGTTGCCTCTATGCAGTGTTTCTTAACCTATTTAAAGAATCGCCCCCTTTACCACAATAAATTTTTCAAGCGCCCCTTCCCCCCCCCCGAGAGGAAATTTAAAAAGTACACGTTGTTGTAGGAAAAGTCCATTAACGCAATTTTTATTTTACGCAGTTTATTTAACAGAATTTGTCAATCGTTGCACCTAAAGAGAGTGTTCAATGTATCAGTGTGCATAGCTCGTAGATGAGCTTATTTTCTATATTCACACAACGCCCACTCGAACTTTTGCAGCGCCTCCTCAGTGCTAAAAATTTAAAAATGCCCCCTCAGACCTCCAAAACGCCCACAAGGGGGCGCTGGCGCTCCCGTTAAGAATCACTGATATAGCAATCTCAGTAGGTAGTCTAGAGCAGTTGTCCTTAATGTGAATACCTCACAAGAGTTTCAACGGCCACCTTCTAGAGCCAGTGAGACTATGGAATCTGCAATTAGGCTTCGGCCTCACACGAAGATAGTGGGGAAGGGAAGGATTTGGGGAACAAGAAGGGGGAGAAGTACCTGGCTATTCAGATCTAGTCACCAAACACTGCTAAAGCCATTTCAAGCAACGTTTCAATACTGAATGGTGATCTTACACCAGAAAGGCTATTCCCTAAAATTTATGATGAGATATCGTTCTCCCGCGAGAAATGCTTTCAGATTTGTGTGATTTTTCTACGCAATTCGTAAGCAATGCTTATTTCATCAGGGTTGTTTTAAAACAATGAATTAAATGAAGTAAAAATTGCTAACGAAACATGTCGGTTTTTTCTAACAATAAACGTGGTTAAAACTTAGTAATCTATTAGTTTTGACATAAAATTTGTTTGCGCACGCCGGGATTTCCCTTACCTACAGGCCGTCGATGCCCCGTGAGAGAAGGTTTCGATTTAGAAGTTGAAAATAATATTTTTTTACTATCAAATATCCATCACTGCATATTGTCGGAAAATCGTTTAGAAAATTACCTCAATACAACTTTCTGATTTATTTTTCACTCGCCGTTTAGAATTGATACGCCGTTTCGGTAATGCTCTCCTCAACACTGAACATAAATCTCACACATCATGCTCCGGCGTAGAGGTAAAAGCTCTTCCTCGCGAGTGCAAAACACCCCCCGCCCGCCAATCTGTATGGGAATCTCTGCCGGGTAGGCAAGGCGAGGTGAGGCGGAAGGTCGTCCCGCCTCCGCCTGTTGCTTCGAATTATAATATTTCGCTCATATCCCGGCGGCAATGGCAGCATACGTATGATGAGCGCTGAACACACTCTATCGGATCCGGTGGGATATATTGATGATTGGATACGTGACTTATCATTCGACTGCATCCACTCCTTAGCGGCTACATTGCCGGTGTTTTAATGCCGCATTGCCGAGGGTAATGTGATCAGAACCCGCTAGCAACAATTTTAAGTTCATATCGCACATCCCGTAGAAAAGGGTCGTAAGTAAACTAACTTTAAAAAAACTAACTTTCACACTGTTTCCCCGCAAGGGTAGGCAGAGAGGACGGACCGCCAAACGATTCGGTCTTGGCACACAGTCTTTGCCTCATTCACATTCATACATCGTCTCATACATACTCTTCTATTATTCTGGCCTTGACATGGCCCGACTCAAGTATCTGATTCACTTTATCGGGCTTCACCGGCTTCTTCTATCATTCACATTTGCGTCATGTACGAGTATTCTTCTTACACTAACTATTCTCTTCGTTCATTCGCTCTACATGCCCAAACCATCTGAGGGTCCCTTTCTTAATCTTACTCATTACGATTACATCAGCCTTGCATTATTTGCGAATCTTCACATTTCTCATACGAACATGCATGGTTTTAGTACACATACGCCACAGATCTCATTTCATCCTTCCCCTGCCTGTTCCATGCCTCACTGCCATACATCAGGGTAGATACTAGCACTCCAGTGTGGACTGCTAGCTTCGCTTTTTTCGACAATTTTTTTTATTAGCGCTAACGGCGTTCAGTCGTCCATTAATGAAGTTACCTGTATTTACACTTCTTTCAATATCTCTATCAGCCTTGCCATCTCTCGTAAACATACTACCCAGATACACAAACCTATCCACCTACTACTCTAAGTATTCGCACTATATTCACAACTATATTGCCAGTATTTTGTTATTTCACACTCCGAGTTCGTAAGTTTTACAAATAAATTTTACTTTTAATAAATTTTACAGGAGAGCGAAAACAAATGATGATTGATGAAACAAGCGGTTCCTTCGAAAAGAAAAACTAGCGACATCTCGCGGAGATAGAGTGATCTAACTTAAATGCGGTTTTCGTGGGGCACAGATAATCACAATCACTTTACTATTCAGAGATTAAAATAAAATTTTACAAAACTGAAAATTTTGACTTACGACGTTCTGCAGATTCTCTTGTTGGTCCTTCTCTATCATTACTAAAAATTCTTCGAAATTATTTTGGAAAGCCGAATGTGTATCGTTTTCATATTTATTATTTGTCCATATTGATTTGTGTCTACTCAAGTGTAACAAAAATCAACGTTAACTATGCAAAGTCGAATTTGCCATTCATGTTTGAACATTTCACTGCAATTGCAAAATGGGGGGTTGGGAGGGGCCCAGTAAAATCTCTTCAAATCTCATTTAAACTGGGAGGGGGTCAATAAAAATCGCACTTCAACTTTAAAAGAATATACATATATATATATTATTATAGAGATAATAAAACAAATATTAAATTCTTTCACTTCTTTCGAAATGTCCCATTTTGCTCGCTGAAAAAATCTAAAGGCTATTAAGAAAAACATTTATTTCGAAAATGTAGTCCTTTAACAACTGTAGTGTAAATCTTACGTGAGGGGGGGGGGGGAGGGGGCGTCCCATCAAATCTCACTTAAATCTCACCAAGGGGGGGAGGAGTCCAAATTGAAAAAAAAAATGCTCACGTAATTAATGTATGTCTCCTTAGACAATGCTCACCCCATGAACATGTTTGTGTACCCGGGCACTCTTGGAAAGTCACCAAACGTAGCGAACCGCTTGGGTTGACCTATGACAGAGGTGTTTAGCATTTATTGTTTGTAAATAATTTGAAGGTCCGATGAATTAAAGTGATTCTATTACGAAAGCAGAGCTATGGAAATAATCAATTTATCTTTATTTTGAAATTCAATAAATGTGCCAATAACATCTTTACCCATTTCCGGAAATTTCCACTTTATCATTTCTTCATTTCTAATAATGTGCCGATCGGTTATTTAAAAAATATTTATATTTATGTCGCCATTGTGATACTTTATTTCTACTCTGAACTTGCGCAACACTTGGGCATTGGTCAAATAATGACAGTTTTTATAACTCGAGACATGTCTTATCGCTATTTTCCAACGGACACGAACGATTGATTGCTCTCACCTAAAACAGGGCGTCGGTAAATAATAATAATAATATTAATTTAATAATAGATATTACGAAGCTGACGTCATTCTCTCGAGATTAAAATTGCATTGTTTATAAAGTAAGAGCGCGGTGATTAATATGATTTATGATTAAGCGGATCCAATAGATCAGTCATATTGTCATACATAAAGAATGTCGCCCATGCCGTGTCCTGTTACGGGAGAACTAATGCTTTTTTGTTAACCCCGCAGGCCTCGGGCCTATTTTGTCGGAAGGTCAAAATATTTCCGCTTTGCTATAACTTCCAAATAAATAGTATATTTCTGAACGCAAAACTCAGAGGAGATGGTCATAGTAAGGGACCAAACTTCCTCCTTCTTTAGCCAACGTTTCGGACAGCGTTACAGTGTCCATCATCAGGGCAGATGTGTAATTGTGCATAACACCCCAAAAACAAATAACGAAAATACTTTTGGCCGTGAAAATCTAAAAACGACCCACACAAACATAGGTTTATTACCGTTAAAAGTGGTGAACGGAGGCTCTGAGGAAAATATTTTTCCTCATGGCCTATGTCAACTTTGAAGATGCTGTGCGGAGGGTCTTTTTGAGGAGAGGAAGGAGTGAACATGGGTCTTAAAGAGACCCATGTTGGGAGGAAACACAGAGGCCGGCATATAGACAGCCGAGCTGTTGAACTCAAGAACGAGTTTTAAAAGCTACCCGTTCTTATGTGACAAATGTCAACTTCGCAAGGAAGTAGGTGTATCTTTACGATATCGCAATGCGCAATAAATTGAATTATATGTTATTTATTTTTATCGTTTATTTTTACTAAATGCCACTAACTATGTTATAAAGAGACGAAGATTGCAGTAGGAACAACCCGGCTGTGAAAAGCCTTATAAATTCTGGAGTAAAATTACTGTGAATTAGTCTTACTTTTACTTTAATTCACACCTTACGACAAAATAAAAACGTAGACATGTTACTGAAATCGTTAAAAAAAACATTTATTTTTGTTGCACAGTACTTGCCTAACATGTATTCTAAAATAAATTGATTTCTGCAAAAGCGTAGTGTTTTTTCTTTAATTTCCCAAGCAGAGTTCTATTTGCCTCGAACAATATCAATAAGTGTTGGATATTTCGCAAAGAAAAGAAACCTATGTCGACCCGCCTAATGGCGTCTCATTTTAGAACCGTTACAGTTAGTTTTTATTTTACACGGATAAATGTTACCGAGTCGTGCAGTCTAATTTTACGGTGCTTGAACTCCGCTCACGTGGAATATTGTCCGTAGGTACCTACCTACTACCTACCTGCTCGGTCACCGTAGACCTTACCCTTCCAGTTCCCTAAAAGCAAGGGAACTCTAAATTATTATTTACACTTGTTTATACTTCGAATTGATTATTACTTTAAAAATAAAATTATTCAAAATTAATTAATACTTAGTTTTAACGTTTTATTATTTAAAAAGAATTGTTTGTCTGTAAAGTCGATTTATGGACGATAATTTTACGTGATAACGTCGTATAATAAAGATGGAGTGGAAGAGAGATAGATGCGTCACAAGCCGAACGCTTGTTCCGCGCTCTCGCTTGCACGCTCGGCTCAGGCGGAACGTGACAACTTGACAATGTGTCATGCTTTTTCGTGAGTGCAGCCGGCGTTCATCGATTTATAAGACGTTATCACGTCAAAAACCAACATACTCGTATTTCGTAAGCAATGCTACTTCATCAGGGTTAACTCAAAACTAACTACAACGATAGATATAACGAAGTGAATGAATGGGCTTTCGATAATATTGGTTTTTGAAATATATTTTTTTGATGTGAAAATTTCTTTAGCACCGTTGTGATTTGAAACACGATGAAAAGAAAAATAGCGACACTAAAAAGAGACAAACACATACATTTGTAGGATTTAATCTGCGAGTGCATAAGGTAGTATAAACGGTCTCTTTTCTGCGGTGCTTCGAAGCCTCCCCACTATTTTTTAACTTTGTCTACTTTAGTTTTCTGAAGGTTTCACTTCTACTGCGTGTGAATTGCACAACTGAACTGACTGATTAAACTGTTTTTTTTTTACAATTTTTTAGAAAAGAATTTGTCCTTACTGAGGTACCCCGTTCTAAGGTCACATTGTACATGGTTACGTGTTTGAATTATAAGTAAGTTCCCATGTTGAAATATTACGAGAGGAAAATGATGTAGTAATATCTAGAAGAAAACACAATGCCAGCATTAATCTTTGTTTGTTCTTCCTTCCCCTGTCCATAATCCATATTTTAATGCTTCTTTTGAAGTCGGTTATTTTTTAATGGTTTTTATTGAATTGATTTATTGAATTGTGTACAAGATAAAGTTAATAAATTTAACAAAGAACAAATTCACTTAATTACAACGAAAACAAGTGCTATATTAAACTGGATGGGACATTTAACTATTCAATTATCTGAAGCAAAAGAAAAAATAATTGAACCAACATTCGGATACGGAAAAGTAGCTGAAAACCAAAATAAAACATTGAAAAGTGATTACAAATTAATAGTTTCATCGAACAATGCTGAGGAATCGTCAGAAAATATACAAAATAAAATCAGGAAGAAAATTAACTTAAGTAAAATTGGTGCCAAAGTGATCGGTGTTAATGCGATATCTAAAAATAGAATACTTATAAAATGTTCGACAAAGTACGATGCGGAAAAAATGAGTAAAGCTATTGGGGACGAGTTCAAGGACATCAGTGCTACAGAAATTAAAAAGAAGAGACCAACTATAATACTTAAGGGCATTGCTAATGACTACAATAAGGATGATATTATACAAGATATTATCCAACAGAATGAAGATATCAAGGCTGTGATCATAGATAAACCAGAATCTGAGATGACGTTAAAAAAGATCTTGAAAAACAAATATAATAACACTTCTAATTACATATTAGAAGTTAGTACTCAAATAAGAAGAAGGCTAGTTTATACCGGTAAAATCTATGTGGGGTACCAAAGAATACAAGTAGAAGATGCCCTTCCTGTGGTGCAGTGCTACCATTGTTTGGGTTTTGGACATACTTCTGTCAGGTGTCTTCATAAAGAAAAGGACAAACCATTGTGTACACACTGTGCTGGTGATCATTCCTACAAAGATTGTGCTAACAAAGATAAAGAACCTAAATGTAAAAACTGTGATAACAAAAATAAAAAAATGAACTGGAATATTGATATTAGGCATTCTGCAAACGATAAAACGAAATGCATTGTGTATAAAAAAATGAGCAATTTAGCAAAGGAAAAAATAGAATATTGACTAGTAATAACATTAAACATGTCTCAAAGTAGATGTAGTGATATTATAATACATTTGATTTTTTCTCGTAGAATTTGCTACATTTCAATAAATACAATTTACGTAGCCAAACATTACACATTTATATTTCTATATTATATTAAAGAAAAAAAACATTGTAATAAGATTCTAAATTTCCAAACGTCGTCATTTTCTATTATTGAATATTCATTTTATTACATAAATATTGTTATAAACATTATAAAAGATCACAAAATAATTAACAAAAACAACATTATTATATTACATTATATTTTTAACCATAATTTCATAACCACACCTTCAATAACATTTTTTTGTTTACTTAAACATGCATATTACTGTGTACTATATCTCACATTCATAAATATAAAAACAGTTTTTAAAAAAATCTTAAAATATGATAAATATTCTGAAATAACACTAGATGTGAACATACAGTTTATTTTATATTTATTAAGTCTTTATAAAAAAGTATTTGTAGCAATTAGCTCTAGATTCAATCACTTTTATATTGTTAAATATTTAAAATTAAACTCTTCAATCTATAATCACAATACTTCTGTTGTTAAACAAAACCAGAAAATAATCTATTCTCACGGGCTGAAAACTGCAAAAGATATTAATTATTGTTCAGGTTTCTCAAATGGAGTCATTTTATATTGATCTCTTTTCATGTTTACTGGACAGATAATAAGAATACGTGTTAATTGTATTATTTATGTACGGGATTTAATGAACCTAATAAAAATATTAAATTTTATTGTTTTACACAAAAATGAAATATATGTAATATTATTTAATGCTAAATGCATGGAAAACCATTTTGTATCAATATATTATACCATCTGCTATAACATTAAGAAAAATAATTGTGGTATCTTTGATAAAAACAAGTATGTAATTATATCAAGTACAAATTTGAACCTCACACTGCATTATATAGATATATTTATTATAGAAATATTTCAATATGTAAAATCAACCAAACCCGTATTAGAAACTTATTGTATTGCATCAAATTTAACTACGAATTAAATGGCGCAGAATAATTTTTCGTATATTGATAATTATAACGAAATAGAATGTAGTACAGTAAATAATTTAGAAGTTTGGATAAAAAAACAAAGCATAAATGCTTCTGATAATCTTGTTTGTATTCAATTAAATATAAGATCTATACAAAAATATTGGGATGTATTGCATGTATATTTATTAAATAGTTTGAAGCATATTGACATTCTAATGCTATGTGAAACATCTGTTCAAACTGAAAGTACGAGTATGTACAATATTCCCGGATATAATGCATATAACTACTGCAGGACTGATAAGTCAGGAGGAGGTATTATATTGTATATAAGAAACAAATTTGAATTTAGACCAAAATCGTTCCAATCACAACATTTTGAAAATATAACAGGAAAGCTCATACTCCAGGACGAAACTAAAGTTAATATAATAGCCATCTATAGACCTCCTAATCTCAGTAAATCTTCATTTCTAACGGAATTATCAGCACATCTTGATACAATTAATAGTAAGGAAAATATTATCTTACTCGGAGATCTAAATCTAAATTTACTAAATGACCAAGATTATATCATAACTTCGTATGAAAACTTACTTACTAACCATTATTTAACTAAATGCATCAATATAGTAACCAGAGAAGCTGTATTAAATGGACAAATAACTCGCACTTGTATTGACCATATATTTGCTAAATTTAGAGGCAAGAAAATAACTGCTTGCGTCTGCGAAAATAATATTGCTGATCATTTTATCACTGCTATTAATATAAAATCTCATAAACGTCCGATAGACTTTGCAAATAAGTATGTTCAAATCATCTCACAAAAGGCTATTGATAGATATATCAGAGATTATAACTGGAGTAAACTTATAGAGGAGAAGGATTGTATTCTATTATATGAAAAAATAAAATCTTTATTTAAAAATTTTTACAATAGTAGTTCAAAAACGATAGTGCAAAAACCGAAAACACGACCTTATGCAATAAATGAATGGGTAAGCAGTGAATTATTATGTAATATAAATAAAAGGGATAAACTATATAAAAAATGGAAAAGTACACCAACAAACAAAACATATGAAACAGAATACAAAAAAACACGAAACCTTGTCAATAAACTTATAAATAAAGATAAAACTAAATACTATAATAATAAATTTAAAACCTGTTTTAATGATACAAAAAAAACCTGGGATGAGATAAATAATATTTTAGGACGTAAACCCAAAAACGATTGTGATGAAACTATAATACGATACATGTTAAAAGATAGAACTGAGGATTCTGTGTCAAATGATTTTGTGAATTACTTCTCGGATAGCATCAGCAACATGTTACATAAATGCAATCACAAAGCTTCTAATATAGTACTAGAAGAACTACCTCATAGTTTATATATACCAAGAGCAACTATAACTGATATTGAAAATATCATTAAAAAAATGAAAAACTCTAAAAGCACAGGTATTGACAATATAAGAATGTTTGATTTAAAAAGAAATATAAAAACTCTTGGGCCAATAATAACTCATTTAATCAATATGATAAGAAAGCAAGCAAAAATTCCACAAGAATTTAAATGTAGTATCACTAGACCAATATTTAAAGGTGGAAAACACATTGAACTGGGAAATTATAGGCCAATTAGTATTCTACCAGCATTAGAAAAAATTCTTGAAAAATTTTTATCAAATAAATTAAATAATTACATTGAAAAATTCGCTATCATAGATCCAAATCAATATGGCTTCCAAAGAAAAAAAAACACTGAAAAACTACTGCAAGATTTTTCCAATTATATAAATAATCAGTTAAATAATAAATTACATGTTATTGTTTTATTTATCGACAACTCTAAAGCTTTTGACACAATAAACTCTTTAAAAATGCTAAAAACTCTAGAAAAAATTGGAATAAGAGGAAATTTGTTAAATTTATTTAAAGATTATCTTACAGATAGAAAAATATGTACCAAAATAAATAATACATTTAGTAAAACAAAAAATATATCTGCAGGAGTTCCACAAGGTTCCATATTGGGACCTACACTATATATAATCTATGTAACTATAATGAAAAAACTTTTCTCTTTTGTAAAACATTTTGTATTCGCAGATGATACGGCATTGGTCATATCACACAAAGATCTAAAAATTGCAATTGAACTCTTACAAATTGACTTTAATCAACTCTGTAAATGGTCACATGATGCAGGGCTATTAATAAATGCTAAAAAAACTAAAGTAATGCATATAAGATCACCAAATGCCAAATTTCAATTTAATCCTAATATTATTTCTCATAACTTTAATTGCATCCACAAAAATATTCAAATTAACTGTAATTGTGAAAGCTTAGAATTAGTTACTGAATATGTGTATCTTGGTGTTACAGTAGATTGTTTTTTTAAATGGGACAAACATATTAAAAAAACCTGTAAAAGACTCAGATCAATTGCTAGCAGAATGTACACATTAAATTTTTTCCTATCAATTGATACACTTAAAATAATTTATATGTCACTAGCAGAATCAATAATAAGATATGGGTTAACAATATGGGGAAATACTACTGTAACCAACCTGAAACAGGTACAAGTTGCACAAAACGCAATTGTAAAATTATTAGTTGTCCCTAACATTTTCAAACAAAGACACAATACTCCGTTGCTGTTTCAGAGTGCAAAAATTTTACCTGTGAAGGCAATACTATGGTATAAAATTATAATTCAGCATATATTTACCCCGCAGCATAAAGAGAAACTAGATCATAAATATAGCACTAGATTCACGCGTAACGACGGGTTAATAGTTCCGAAATTCAATAATAAGTACGGACAGAGAACGTTTGAATACAACATACCGAAGATATTTAATTTATTACCTGACAATATAAAGCAACATAATTCTATGAATAAGGTTAAATATATGGTGAAAAATTGGTTATTGGAAAAAGAATATTTATTTTGATACTTGATAAAATTTATGAAAAAATGTTTAACTGTAGATAAAAGATGTAAACTATAACTTTAAATATATTTGTAAGGAATTATAAGCACCTGCTGTCAAGCCAATTGCAATTGGCTTAGCGGGACTGGATTGTTGATTTATAAAATAAATAAATAAATTTAAAAAAAAAAAATTAAAAAAAATAAAAAAAAATTAAAAATTGCATATGATAATATTTAAATTCATCTTTACACTCTTTCTAATTTGTAATATTTCAAGTTTGTGGATACCGTTAACAGTACAGTGTAGCAAATCTATACCATTATTAAAATCAAAAGTATGGTAACCATACTTTTGCTGTGTTTGAAGTACATAACATTATTGTGTTGAACATTTCATGCCTGAAATCGTTCCAAAAAATAAATAAATATATATTCACACCTGGTCAATTTTTTTTTCGTATGTCCTTCATTTACAAAAGATAAAAAAAATGATGGACCCAGGTAGAGTATATATATATATTATTATGCACGCCTTGTAAATTTAAGCATTTTTTAGCCCCCCACCTGATCTCGATTTCTTAGATCCCTCTCAAATTATAGTAAAAATATCTCTAGATTCTTAATTAATAATATTTATGAAGAGCTTTTTTTAGTTCATAAATTTGAGTAGCATGTCATTTAATGACGTACCCCCCCCCCTCCCCATTCGGCCACTTTACCTACCTCTTATCAAACACCCCAATTTCGGTTGTCAGTTTGTGATTGTAACTCTGATTCAGTGAACTCGGATTTGTTTTAAAATTAAGTGTCACTTTCAAACTTTGGATTTGATTTTGTCAAAAATTCAGAAAAGCGATAAAATACCTGCACATATTGTAATATTTTAACAGAAAATTATTTTAAAATCCATTTTCAAAATTGGAGCTGATGTGCCAAGAATTCTGTTCTAGTCACATTAACGCCTCCCCCATTCCCTTTACCGCTCCATATATTTTATGGACGCACCCATATTTATTTTTTAATATTGCTATTTCGAGTTTTAAAAGTGTCTCCTATCGAATAAAGTGCAGAAGAGCATTTTAAATATTGGTCCACTCTAAACCCATGATTTTTTTCATCCAATTTATGTCCTCACCAATAAATACATCATGAAAATGAATCTATATTTTCGTTTTCATATTATTTCAATTTGATAATTTATTTAAGGAAACAGTAAGTTTACAACGTCGATAACAGCAACCTCAACCACCACAAGCGCTTATTGTTATATGACTACTCTATTCACGGTCCAATTCGCCTGCTGCGGTGCAATCATTATAACACCATAAGACCTAAGTACCCACATCGATTGTTATACGAAGTAAAATGTTCCCAGAGTAATACGGTAGCGGTGGCGATGTAGCCGATGGCTGGCAACGCCATTAGCCATTGCATTAGGTATGCACTGTAGTTTTTCATTCACCTTGATGAAATATCTCTAGGTGTTGAATGGTGTGTATACCTTCCACTCTGCTGTATGTACGTGGGATATCGTTGTTGTTTTCCTTCTGGGAACTGCGGAATGTTTTCCGAATTGATTAGGATGGAAAGTGTCCCTAGGACTGTGTCAAGATCGCGCACGCAAACGTTTTAACATCAAAGTACCTGAATATTGCTTCACTTATTTGGTTATTTGAGATTGGATTTAAAATTATGTACATATGCAGAGGATAGCAGCCCACAATAGAATGCAGTAGAAATGGGAAACCTTGGTATGAGCTACCTGTGATAGCATGAAGAAGTGATCCCAATGGGTTTAAGATTAATTCCGAAGATTAAGAAAAGGATTAATAATACTTTTTTTATGTGAATACCACGCAAGAGTCCCAACTGCTCCCAACCGTTTGGAGCACGTGAGATTATGCATCCCTAATTATCGGGAAATGTTGTGAGACTAAAGAAGTGGGGGGAAGGAGATAAGGAAGGTGGGGAAGTACCCGGCTATTCACTTATGGTCGCCACACATGGCTAGTCATTTCAAGCAACGTTTCAATTCTTATACCTCGGCGATACTGAGAGTATTTTCTTGCCGCAAATATACTATAATATATTATATTAAGTGAACAAATTGCGAAATAACACAAATTAATCGAATAAAATTTACCTGCGCACGTCCGGATTTTAATTGCTAGTCGAGAGCTTTACGCAAACGCATTCGCCGCCAAGACCTAGATAAACCTCACCCCATGAACCCGGGCACCCCTGCTAAGTCACCAAATGTAGTGAACCACCCGGGGTGACCTACGGCACCTACGGTTGGTTATCCAATAAATGGTTCCCTGGGCGACGGTACGTATACCCGCCTCCCAAATTGATTTGGTAATGTTGAGATGATGGACGTAGGTATGACCTACGGCAGAGGTATTGCCCAATATATATTATCCAATAAATGGTTCCCGGGGCGGCGGTATCTATAACCGCCTCCCAAATTGATTTGGGCATGTTGATAGGATGGACGTAGGCAAGAGTGCAAGAAAATATCTATGACGCGCTTGTAGCTTGTGGCCGGAAAAAGAACACGATAACGAAGCCATAGGAAGACATCGGTATACGATCAAGGTGATTCAAACACACGAGGAGTTCTGTAAAGTTCCATATTCTCTTCTGCCTCTAGTTGAACAATTCGAGGGTTCTTGCCCCTGTGGTGGTTGATTTAATTCGAGGGTTCTTGCCCCTGTGGTGGTTGATTTAATTGCTGTTGAATTGAGTTATTGTTGTGTTGTTGCAGCCGAGAGAACCACTGCGAGATTGAGCGACGAAGGAGAAACAAGATGACCGCGTACATCACCGAGCTGTCGGACATGGTGCCCACGTGCAGCGCGCTGGCCCGCAAGCCCGACAAGCTGACGATACTGCGCATGGCGGTGGCGCACATGAAGGCGCTCAGAGGTCAGTACAACACCACTCCTTCATCCTCCACCCTTTAGCTTTCATCATCATCATCTTCAGAATTATAGTCCCGTCTCTGATGTTTTGCCGAACTAATATCTACTCTTATGTGACCGCGATTGATTAATTTTTTAAAAGCTTTTCCTTTTATGTATTTATAAACATTACAACCAAGTGTTGATGAATGTGTCACAAACGGTGTGACTTCTTGACGTTTATTATTTTTTGACAGTTAGATATGAGTATTTCAATGTTCAATTACCTAAATGTACTCAATTTTATTGGAATAACTTTTAAGAATAAGTTTTGAAGGTTTATTTTATTTATTTCTATTCTCAAACATACACTTTACAGATTATTGCATTGGTTTACATAAACAACAAGCTTTCAGTAATAAAAAAATTAAATTAAAATGTTAATGATCTGTAACTGTATGTAAATTGGTTTTTTATTTTTTTTATTTTATTTATTTCTATACATTACAGTATTTACCTTTATAATTTTATTATGTTGGGTGTAAGGTAGGTTTGTGAAGGTGAAACTGTGGATAGGTATTGTTGTATGTTTCGTGAACACCTCACTAGGAGAACCTGTGCTGAGGTGTTTACGTGTTTATTTATGTTTATGTGTGACAAGTATTTATGTGTTGTAATATAAAGTTTTA
Source organism: Glyphotaelius pellucidus (assembly GCA_936435175.1). Classification (NCBI taxonomy): domain Eukaryota; kingdom Metazoa; phylum Arthropoda; class Insecta; order Trichoptera; family Limnephilidae; genus Glyphotaelius; species Glyphotaelius pellucidus. Next base: position 2,161,119 of record OW386539.1, on the reverse strand, counting down.
TATGTATTTTTTTTTTCAAATTTTAACAGTTATTGTACATTGGTTATATAGAAGAGAAAAAAAAAGTATTTAAATATATTAGAGGAATATAAAAAAAATTATATATATATAAACATACACATACATACATACACATCCATATAAATACATGTACCTGCACACATGCATATGAATATATATATATACATACGTATACATCCGCATACACATTCACATACACATATATATATGTACACACATATATAAATTGTAAGTGTATGTATAGTTATTGGATACTTGAAAAACTACTTAATTTTTAGGTTTATTTAATTTTATACTTTTTATAGTTTTGTTATGTTTGGTTGGGAATAATAATGTTTTGTATAAAGTTAATATCTTGATTTTTAATCCAGTCAGTGATATGTTTTTTATGAATGTTTGTAGATGTATTTGCAGATAGTATTTGTTTCAAAGTAATGGGCATGCAATTAAAAAGTTTGGTTGCATAATACTGAAAGTGTCTTTGTCCATGTGTGGTGTGGGTTATCGGTATGTTCAGTGTTTTATTTGTTGAGGACCTGGTTTTTGTTATGGTTTTTGGTTGAATTGGAATGTGTTGTTTGTTTTGGACAAGGTATATTATAGCAGATTTGGCATAAAGTTGTCTTATTGACATGACTTCTAATGCTTTGTAGATTTCGCTAGAATCTGTGTGAAATGGTACTTGCAGGATGAGTTTAATTATTGCTTTTTGTATTTTTTGAATTGGGTCAATTGCTATGTTTGTAGCACTTCCCCAAGCTAGTATTCCATATGTGGCAATGGATTGACAAAGTGCAAAATAGATCGATCTTAGTATTATTAGTGGGAAGATGTTTTTAACGTACTTTATTACGTGCATTACTCGTTTCAGTTTATTTGTGATGAAATTAATGTGGTCAGTCCAGCGTAAGTGTGAATCAATAATAACCCCCAGGTATTTTGTATGTTTTACACTTTCTATATGTTCGCACTGGCAGTTGGATAAAGTACAGTCATGTAGAATCAAGCCTATGTTTGATGGAGGTTGACCTCTTTGTGTAATACTATGAGTTATATATTTTGTTTTGATTGTATTAACTGTAAGAGTATTACTGTTTAGCCATTTTTTGACGATTGATAAACTTTTTTCGGCTATTATAAATACATCTTTCCATGTGGCTGCTTGACAGAGAAGAACTGTATCGTCAGCGAAGGTCACGATTTTACCTTCAATTTTAATGTCGCACAGTTCATTTATATAAATGAGGAATAATAAAGGGCCAAGTACACTCCCCTGTGGGACTCCGTACGTAATTGAAAGTGGTTCACTTGTCTTGTTGTCAATTTTAACTTGTTGCGTTCTGTCAGACATGAAGCTTTTAATTAAATTGAATTCTACTCCATTAATGCCAATGTTTTTTAACTTCTTGAAAAGTTTTTTATGTGAAATTGTGTCGAAAGCTTTACATAGATCTAAATAAATAGAGATAACTTTTTTTTAGCGTCTAGATTATGTGTAATGAAGTCCGTTACGGTAGCTATTGCATGTTCTGTGCTCCTGTTTTTCCTGAAGCCATGTTGGTTTACCGAGAGTATTTGTTTTGCTTCTAAATAGTGTTGGAGCTGTTTTTTAATAGTTTTTTCCAGGATTTTCGAAATGGTATTTAGTAGCGTAATGGGTCTGTAGTTGTTAACATTATTTTTTTGTCCTGATTTGAAAATTGGAATAATAAGGCCTTTTTTTAGTAAGCTAGGAAAAATTCCTTCTTTTAGACTACGATTAATTAAATATGTGAGTGGTATAAGTAGTTGTTGGCTTAATGTTAAGATAGTTTTAGAGTCTATACCATCAGGACCCGCAGTATTGTTAATCTTTAGTGAATGAATTATTTTATTGGTATCTTCTTCTGTAATATTTTGTAATTTGAAGTGTCTGTTAAAATTTTCATTGCTTATGTTAGATGTATTGTTTTGAGGTTCCTGAATATCTTGGGGAGGCTGGGTAATTTTGATATTTTCAGCTAGGCTAGCTCCAATATTTGTGTAGTGTTTGTTGATGTAATTAAGGATACGTGTAGGGTTGTCATGAAAGTGGAGTTCTTTATCATCAATGAGTAGATTTTTTATGGTATCGTCTTTTTTCTTCTGTGAATGCGAACTTTCCCTCAGTATTGACCATACGCTTTTAGGGTCATAGTTTGATGTTATCAGTTTGTTTCTATAGTATAATTCTTTGGCTTTACGTATTGTTAAAGAACAGATGTTTCTGTACCTTTTGTAGAAGAAATATAGCGAGGTATTATATGGGTTCAGTTTGACTTGTTTGTGTAATTTGTCCCTTTTTTAATGCTATTTATGATGCTTTGGGTAATCCATTTTTTAAGTCTTACTTTACGGTGTGGAATAGGTATGTATACCGTTTTGGTATTTTGGGTAATGAGAGTTTGTAGGTAAGTTAAAAAGAAATTCCAGGCCTCTTCTGCCGAGTTATAATTTCTAAGATGTTCCCACGTTTTTATTTCTAAACATTGTTTTAGGTTAACGTAATCAATTATTTTTTTTGTGGTATTGTTTTGGAGAGTTGAGTTTCTAGTTAGCAAAGTTAGGCCTATCATAATTGTGTAGTGATCTGTGATTGTGGATTCGTATACTGCACTACATATTGGACTTTTTGATTTTACCATAAAGTGATCTATACATGATTCTGAGTCTTTGCTTACTCTGGTAGGAGTGTTAATGATGCTAATAATGCCGTGTTCCAGAAGCATCAGTTGGTAATCGATATTTTGAGGGTGGCCATTAGGAAGTATATTTATGTTTAGATCACCAGCTATAATGATGTTTTTGTATGAAGTGAGTTTTTTTAGGTGAGTATCTAAAGCTATTATAAATGGTGTAACGTTATGTGTGGATGGTGATCTGTATAGGGCGAGAACACACGTATCTGAGTCGATGATTATTTGTAGACAATTAGTATTTATCAAGTCGATTTCTGAAACAGAGGCGTTAAGACTATCATGTATGTATACAACAATCCCATCATTTTGATTTTTGTTTTTTAGTGTGTGATACTCAGTATAATTTAATTTATGTTTTTTTGTAAAAGCGGTTGATATCCAACATTCCGTTAGGATTATAATTTTGAAGTTTGTATTAAAGTTGTGTAAGAGTATGTCAAGTTCGTCATAGTTACGATTAAGTGATCTTATATTTTGGTTAATCAGTGTCAGAGAATCTGGATTGTTAAAAATATCATCGCATAGTTTTGGGTCATTGGTTATATGATGATGGTGAGAGCTATTTAAGTTCATTGAGAGTAGATCAGCCATGATGTTGTATAAAGCCGGATAGTTTTGTTTCGAGGTCTGAGTGGCCTTCATTAGTTACATAATTTTTTTAAGTCATTTTCGTGTTTTATTTGTATAATTTTTTCCCCCGGCCCTTTCCGGGCTAGCAGTTTTCCGGATTTAAACCATACGAATTGGAAGTTTTTGTCTTTTGCTGTTTGCTTCGTTTCCCAAAGTAATTCTCTATAGTACGGTGTTAGGACTTCACTTATGAATATGGGGGAGTTTGAAATCAATGTTTTGGCCGCGTTTTTTAGTGTTAAAAAGGAATCCCTAGTTTTCAGGCTGTGGAAAGTAGCACGGAGTTTGTCCGGGGTATTGTGTCTCCGGTCCTGTGTTGAGGTCACCATTCGCAGATCCTGCTGTAGCAGGGGCATTCCCAGGGAGCTGGCGACCCGAATTACCGCTTCCACAGGTGGTTCTCCCGGCTGCAGCTGTACTCCCGCCATCTCTATGCTGTCAAAAAGTTTTTCCTGCTCCAATTCTGCCAGTAGTAGTGTTTTGTGAACACCTCCCTAGGCGAACCTGTGCTGAGGTGTTCCCATGTTTAGGATTAAGTGCTATTCTGTCGGCATAAGTAGAAGCACCGCATCACCACCGTGAGTTTTATTTTATTTATTTGGGAAAATCAACATTATTTACATTATGGGGCGGGGGTAAGGTTTTAAAACTCATTTAAAAAAAAAATCTAAATGTACAACATGTCGAGAGTATTGTGTCAAAATTTCAAGTAAATTGGAGCAACAAATTCACCGAAAATTTTAACAAAAATCGCACTTTTGACTTCAACATGCTGCAAAAAAAAAACAAAAACAAAAAAAACGCTTCGTCACTATCTGACAAAACATATCACCTTTAAAACCCATTTCAATTTTTTTGTTTTAAATGATTCGTTAACGAGTTATGATGTTCACCGCGAAACACCTTTTTTTCGAGGCGCCTCCGGAGATTCGCTCTCACAGACTTATTTATTAATTTTTTTTTCAAAGATACTTCAGATGTCATACTACAACGTGTATATAAAAGAAATAAGCCAACATTATTCATGTCTCTAAAAAAAATCATGAAAATATGCCTTTTTTTCGCCTTTAAAACCTTACTCCCCCCTTAATAACAATAAAATTAATAACACACATAAAGTCCAATAATAGATTTTCACTTAAAATTATGATAACAAACCAAGGGTCCTTATTTCCAATACAAAAATGTGACATCCCTATTAGCTTTGAATTAAGTATTCGTTGAGAAGTAACACTGTAGTACCATGCTTTCCATTTTTTCTAGTTTTTTTTTAGTCTAACTTTTGAAAGATCAAAGAAGGTTGTCGGTGGTGTCGGCTGTCGGCACTGTCTATTTGGATGCGTTTGTTGCATAATATGGGACCGCCTGAAAGGTAGGCTGTAAAGAGTTGAATGGAATGATAACCGTAAAATGGCTCGGCAGTAAAACAATAATTATTGGCGAGACCAAATACTCCGTTACGGCCGTGTCGGGACTGGCGGGGCTCGGTGCTCGGTGCTTGGTGCAGTCCCACAGTCCCCGCGATCCTTTAGTCGGAATTGATATAAACATCTTCGCGGAACCAGCACACACGCGCCTTGTAAACCTGTCAATGTTATCAATGACCGTTATTAAACATTTCAAAGTGCATTTCAGTGCTTACATAGGTATAGTACGTGCCTAACTTTAATGCCGACCTGAACTTGACACGATCCATTCTCGCGCAAGTATATGACTTAACAATTGAGAAAGGCGTGGGCGGGGAGGCATGCCGGTTTTCGGACCTTAAACTCGCCTATTACGACGATTTCTGTATCAATGTCAGGTCGGCGTGGGCAAATAAATTTTATTTGATTAATTTGTGTTATTTCACAATTAATTCGTTTAAAATAATATAAAGTATATTTGCGGCACAGTATATAGCCACGGCATAAATTATATAGTTCCTGATTGGAAGATACTCCCAGTATCGCCCTGGTGTAAGACCACCATTCAGAATTGAAACATTGCTTGAAATGGCTTTAGCCGTGTTTGGTGATCAGATCTGAATAGCCAGGTACTTCCCCCACTTCCTCTTCCCCATCTCCTTCCCCTCCCCACTACCTTCAGCCTCACAACATACCCCAATAGGGGATGCCACAGTCTCACTGGCTCCAGACGGGAGCAGCTGAGACTCTTGTGAGGTATTCACATAAAAAAAATATCTGTTTCATCGTGCTTTTTTCTACACAAATACATTATACGATATTCATAGTTGCAAGAATCATACCTTTGAACCGGTGACCGGGAAACTCAGAATGAAACCAACTTAGAACCTCATATGAAAAGTCATTAAAAGTGATTTAAATATATATATATATATAAAAAATTGGTTAAATAGGTTACTTTAGATTAGGTGATGGACTTTTAAAAAAGAAAAATCATAACTTTTAATGACTTTTCAAAGAGGTGTTGAGTTTAGTTGATTCCGAGTTGGCATGGAACCCTTCGAACCATTTCAAATCTTCGTACTTTTTTTTCAGGGAAAGGTTCAAGATTCATATTAGAACCGATCATTTTCCAATAAAAGGATCTTCTATTTGATCTATGTAGCTTGAAACTAGACAATCCGTTTATGTTCTAAATAAATCCAGAGCCATTTTCGGTTCAATCGTTGTTGCAAAATATGCGACAACTTCACCGCTCTTCATAACCATTGCTTTGTGAAATATTCCCGGCCAGCTTGAGCGGAGTTATAAAAATTCATTTGATTACATTCGTGCACGTTGTGTTCTGTGGGCTTTCGCCGGACACAGTTTAATATTCCCGCAGTCCTGTGAACAGTGAACACTGGACACCACCGTACAACACCACTGTGCAGGCAAGTACAGTCGGACAGTGCTGACAGTGCTCGGTGTTGCTCCTACACTGGTACACCCAGGTACACTGGTACAGACGTCTGCACCAATACAACCAACATTCTGTTTGCTATTCATTCCGCGATGTCCATCGGGGAAAAAACGGTTAATCCATTGACAAAAGGCGCGTCTGCTCATTTTTATTGTTAACTAAATATTGTTACCGGGAAATGCTTCAGGACTAAACTACGTTTTCTGCCCAATCAAAATGGAAATCGCCCGTCTTAGTATACATAGCGCGGTATTCATTAAAATACCTTCCAGCGGCCGTCTCGGACATAAAACCTAGCAGGCTACCCTCGTCATGCGTGGAACTGGAAATGCAGCGGAATTAGCATTGCGTAATGTGAACCACTGCGGGTACTTTGTTGCATTCGCTAGAAGAACTATAATAGGCCGAGTTGGCACATCTCGCATCGCTTCGATATGCGACGAGAATAATAGGCACTCGTTTAATGTGCTGATGAAATTTAATGCGGTATAGATTGTATACTAATGCGTTAAATGACACTGCGCTGTCGATCGTTCAGCAATCAGTACGAACACTCCATTCAAATCCATCACTCTCGGTACAATGTTCGTCCAGCATTGAGATGTTCACAGCGAGTATTCTCATTATCTGTGAATAGAATAGAAGAAGCATGACGAGTGTAGTTTGGTGTTAGGTTAGAAGTTAGAACCCTGCAGTGGTACCGTAGAACAAAGGACTAGAAAAAAGCAAACGGCGGCGTGCCTTCACCTGTTTATCATAACTTTCATTAAATTCCTGAAAACATTTCCCCGCGCTCCACGACCCAATATTACTACAACATATATGAGAATTTTCCTTCAGCACGCGCCGCCCGTTCCCAGATACAAGCTCTTTTTTATTTTTCCAACAACGATTTATGATTCATATTATGACGTATTATTATGTATTTTTTTGTATTAAAGAAAAATGTTTATTAAAACGTAGCTAAACGTTTGCGGCGGATACGCCTCCGTTTCTTCCCCGGTTCAGCTTTTATTTCGGTGAAATATGATGCTTTTGCATGTCATCCGACTATCTTTACAACTTAATTCTGAAGTTGTGAACTCAATCGCTCTATTATGAAATTGAATTTCATCTACGTTTTCTTTACATCGCGGAGCATTTAAATTTATTTGAATATTCTTCTACTTAAATATCTCATTTAATTGGCTCGACGACAATAACTATAAATTATAAATGAAATATTACTTTAATTTCTTTACAAATTCCTCTTGGATGATAGTATAAATAATGGGGGTTTTGTAGTTTAATTGGGTTGAGTTTTTATGAAGTTGTCGGCGAATGAAAATAACTAAGGTAGTAAAATAATAATGCAATTATGTGTTTAACTAGCAAACAATGTTCGTTTGTTGTGTTTTGGCTGTAAAAAAGCAAGGTACCATTCTGAAATAGGTAGTAGCTAGGGTTTGCAAATCCCGCAATTTTTCAAATCCCGCGGGATTGCGAGATAAATTTCAGAATCATTTTATAAATAATGTCGAATTATTTTTTATTCATAACTTGGTATCTATTATTTTTGATACTAGTGTAATATTATTAGAAGCTATTGAAAAGATAACATACAAGGGGGGGGGGGGGGTTTAAGTTCGCGGAATGGGTAGGTTGGTGAGTAGTGGGGGTGTCGCTGAATTGGGTGCTAATTGAACGACTCATTATAAGTATAAACACCGGGTTTTATCGTTATTAGGCCATTAGTCTTGAGCTATCGTCGACCAAACAAGTCAATCGGGAAGACATTGTGAAAAACGGAAAAAATCGAGTTCCGCGCTGTTATAAAGTTCCTTACGAAGCAAGGAAAATCAGTTCAGACCATACTGAAAACGATGTCATCCGTTTACGGATAAAAAACCAAGTAAAACTATGGTTTACAAGTGGCATACCCTCTTTAAATAAGGCAGGGGGTCCCTTGAATACGACCCACGGCCAGGAAGGCCGATCGAGGTGACCACTCCGGAAATTATTCAAAAAGTCGAAAAATAAATATTAGAAGATGCCCAACTGAAGAAGAAACATTTCGTAGAAATATGAGTATCAGATGCAACCATTTTCAAAATTCTTCACGACCATCTTGGCATGACTAACTCACGCCGCGAAAAACAACAGCGTGTGGAGGGTTCACGTGCATTTTTGAACCTCTGTAGAGAAGACAAAGATGGAGTGTTTGCTCAAATCGTCACTGGTGATGAAATTTGAGTTTATTATTACGAACCTGAGTCTAAATTGGAATCAATGCAGTGGTATAAAAAGCCACACCACCACCAAGAAGTTTAAGGTGTCACAATCGGCTGGGAAAATCATGGCGACAGTCTTTTGGGACTCAGAAGAAATTCTGTTGATCGTTTACAAAGATAAAGGTATTTTCATAACCGGAGATTACTTCGCTTCAATTCTAGACCAATTGAAGGAAGCTATCAAGGAGAAAAGAAGGGGAAAATTGACCATAAAAGTTCTGCTTCTGCACGACAACGCGCCTATTCACAAGAACCCTGTTGCGAAGGCTGCTCTGCAGAAGGTGGGCTTCAAAATTTTGCCACACCCACTCTACAGTACTGACCTGGCTCCCAGTAATTATTATCTATTTCCAAACATGAAAAAAAAACTCGTGGGAAAAAGTTTTCAAGTAATGAAAAAGTGAAGGATGCTATTTGGGCGTATTTTTTAGACAATGACAAATCTTTTTTTTTGAGGGTATACATAAGTTAATTGAAAGATTCGAAAAATGTATTAGGGTAGAAAATGAATATATTGAAAGGGAAAAATAATTTTGGATTTTTATTTCCACTCCTTACCCCCCATTCCACGAACTTAAAAACCCACCCTCGTAAGTAAGCAAGTATTTTAAGAAGACTTTGATAATAAAAAAAATATTAACTGTCACTGACATTTGAGATCGATAAACATCTTTGGTTATAGTCAAATTATACGTTAAAAACTTTATAAGTAGTAAAACACGTTATAAGTATTTTAAGAAGTCTTTGATAAAAAAATATGTTGGTAAAAGTTTCGTAGGTACTGACTTCTGGGCATTCTCGCGCTTGCGTATTGCGTGATTCGCAACTCCCAATCACATGAAAATCAAAGTAGCGTGGTTGTGGTGTAAATTTATTAATAGATTGCGGGATTTGCAAATCCTAGTACTTCTGTGCATTCTGGCGCTTGCTTGCACGGGACTCGCAACTCGCAAGCACATGAAAATCAAAACAGCAGTGTTTTTTTATGTAAATTTAGTATTTTTTTAATCCCGCGAATCTCGCACATAAAAAATCCCGCAAACCCGCGGGATCTAATATTTGTGAAATCCCGCGGGATTGCAAACCCTAGTAGTAGCCGCATTAGCTAGCTGCAGGATTATAGGTTTATCCGCCCCCCAATCGTGTCGTTAACCGTCCAGCGAGCAGCGCCCAGCCAACTAACTCCCCGTAAATTAGCCGAGTTTTCCTGCGCCAGCTAATGCAGTAAGCTTGTTGGCCGATATCTGATTTTATATATTATTGCCCACAACTGGCAGCTTTCAATTGCCGCTATTTTACACGAATGTTCGCCTGTAGGAAATTATTATTTTGTGTCAACTCGGAAATAACCTCACGTAATGTTTTAATACTGTTTTTGAGATGTTTCGTAATGGCCGACAGATTTTATCACGTGGTTTTTTTGTCGTGTTTACATTAAGGCAACGGCGCATGAAATTTTTCTGAAAAGGCTAATGTGATTAAATGAGATAAGTCAATCAAATGTAAAGGTAATTTCTTTTTCAAAAAAGTTATCTTCACAAACGCTCAACCACCGACTGGCTATTGTGCGCTGGCTGGGCAATTTTTCTACTTCAAAGAATACCTTCTGCTGCAAACCTTGTTCAGTTTTGTGGTTATGAATGTGGAAAATTAAAGTTTTTCCAAAGTTTGCATTTTCGTTGCGTTTTTGTTATGTCCCACAACTATTTATTGATTTTTTCAGTCGTGTATTGTGAAATAATGGAAATTTGTATACTTTGAACAGGTAAATAATTTAATTTACTTCGTCTTCCATTTAAATACATGCATTTACAGTTAAATACAATGGCCGAACTGCAGATATATATTTTATCTGAATTATTTAGATAAAAAAGAGTGTGTTTTTACCATGTTGTTCCATTTAAGTCGTAGGTTCTCAACGTGGGCGATAACGCCCACCTTGTGGGCGTTTGAGACTTTCAGGGAGGCAGAAGACCTAGAGAAAATTAGAGGGCGTTGAGATTGCACAGTGGGGCGTGGACAGGTAAAAAAAATATGGTCTAAAAATACAAAAAAACACGCCAATCACGAACTAATAATTTTACGTGTATTATTAAGAATTGACACTTAACACGAATACAAGAAGGGAGGAGGTAGCAACCCGGTACATAAAATACAAAATAATTGCTTTTTAACTTGCTGAACAAAAAGGTATAACAAATTATTTTATATATTTTTAATCGAATTATTGATTTCGTGGCAGTTGAGCCCCCCCATCCCCCCATCGGTATGTATAAAAAATTGGGGGGCTCTAGAAAATATTCTCGAAAGTGGGCGGTGGGCAATATAAGGTTGAGAATCTATGATTCAAATGAAATGCACAAAACATGTATAAGCTTTGGAAAAGTTCTCTTTTACGATATAATGTGAATAATTAAATGTGAGCAATATTGCTATATTATATTATGAATTTGCTATGTTGACTGTCTTTTTATTGATATCTAAACTGAAATCAATTATTACCTACTTATAAAAATGCATTTTTAAACATGATTCGGGCTTGGCAGATGTCAAACTAGATAAAAAAAATAACTACATATTCCTTTTTGTTTGTCTCTTTCGCTAGAAACCTTAACACAATATTCAATTCATAATGTTTTTCTTCAAATAGGCAATGACAAATGATAGCTTTGGAAATCATAGTTCTCAATAGACGATTCCATAAAGCTCGTTCTGTTGTCTGTTTAGTGCCTCCGCCGCGGTAAGATAGTGAGGTAGGAAGGTTAGTCTTACCTCGGGAAGATGGGCAGGTAGAGGTAGGTACTGGGACTGGGTAGAGAGGTAGAGGTGGGATGGCAGTGTAGTGTGTATGCTAGTTACCCGGAGTTATTGCGGCAGTGTTTAGTATTCCACATACGGTATAATGTCGTGACTGGGTGTAGAGAAGTGTAGAACCCGAGGCTTTTGTCTCAGGACCAAGGCGGCCCCGGCCACCGAAGAGGTTATCCTTAATTTGTTAAGGCCCGGTAGTAAGCGCTCAAATAGAAGAAAGGGAGATATGTAAATACAAATGTTAGAGGGAGCCCGCTAATATTAAAAACGATAATGTTTTAGCGAAAATTGTGAAAATGTTTAATAAAATACTACTCGTTTAAAATAGAGCAAAAATCTTGTCGGCAAAATGTCGTCTTAAATAGCATTTAATGAAACACTGAATTTTTCGTACATTTCACTTGTAAAATAATAGATAATATTATGTATGTTTTTAGGTTTTCACGGCCAAAAAGTATTTTTGTTATGATTTTTGGGGTGTTATGCCGTGTTTCGCTACCTCCTTCTTTAGCCAACGTTTCGGACAGCGCATAAAGGGCAGATGAGCCTGATGATGGACACTGCAACCCTGTCCGAAACGTTGGCTAAAGAAGGAGGTAGCGAAACACGGCATAACACCCCAAAAATCATAACAAAAAAAAGAAGATAATATTATCTTCAAGAATATCATATATTTTTTAAGAGCTTAAAACTTAATGTGTTCAAGGAAAGCACGTTATAAATTGTTAGATTTTCGGGATGCCTAATGTCTAGTCTTAAAGACCTTACTATAATAACTGTGTTTTCAGTTTTACACAACTGATAAACCATCATTAATGTGGGGTAAATGAGGGGGCACCAGATAGAATAAATAGGTACTACGGGCATTCTACATTATTTATTTATGAAAGCGGTTTTTCTGAAGAAATGAGCTTTGTTTTTTAAATACATACTCTATTATCTGATCAAAATATACGTATCAACCATCTTCATGAAATATCACATCAAGTTTAATTTTATTCTATAGTAAGGCATTTCAATAATTGAAAACTGTCTTGTGGCGCAGATTTCATGATTTGAAAAGGGTTATAAAATTGATATTATTGCTTTTCGTTAGCTTTTCTCTTCAATAACAATCATGTGTGCAGTTCACACGCGGTAAAAGTGAAACCCTCAGAAAACTAAGCTTCGAGAGAATGAGACGAATGCAGAGTATCAGGAGTAGGATAATTGTAGGGTTTATTGATTATAATATTGTTACCAAGTTTAAAAATTATTTTACATTTTATTCTACGAAGCACTGCACAAAGAAAAGACCGATAGGCTACGAAGCACCGCACATAGAAGACACCGATTAGTCTATCTCATTCTGACGCAGGCTAAATCCTTTAGAAATTATTTTACATTTTATTCTACGAAGCACTGCACAAAGAAAAGACCGATAGGCTACGAAGCACCGCACATAGAAGACACCGATTAGTCTATCTCATTCTGACGCAGGCTAAATCCTTTAGATCAGCGGTTTTCAACCTGTGGTACAAGTGACCTGTGTAACAAAAATTGGGGGTACCCAATATCGCGGCACTAACGTAGGTTTTAAAGCTCAACGTTTTCGAGGTTTTTTTTTAGGTTAAAAAAATTTATCCTCTCATTAACACTTGGTGAGTTTGGAGTTGTGTATGGAGAACATATTTTTTTTTCGTCAAAATAAAAATAGACGTGGAATAAAATCTGTTCAATTTTACATGTATAATCACCGGTTAAAAATGTCCGAAGTCGTGTTTCACTCTATATAAAACTGCATTAATTGCATTTGTGTGACTTGATTCTTAAATTCATGTAATAATAAGAGTATTAAAAAATTAAAAATGAAACATGTCTTTCACACGTGTACACAGGGTAGTTGGAGGGTCCGGGCTAAAACAAATTTGTAGTAAGAGTCAAGGGGTACTCAGGCCCAGCCGCTGCTTTACATGTATTGTTTGTCTGTTTTTAGTGTCGCTCGTTTCCGTTTCATCGATTTTCAAATCATAACGGCGCTAAAGAACTTTTCACTTTAAAATGTCTTGCTATTTATTAGGAAAGCTAGGTGATTAATTACATATTGCATTTCATCCTCATTTAACAGGAAAGTGCACCACAGTGTATGTGTAAGTTGGGAGAGACACTTGAAATATAACCTACTTAGCGGAGGAGCGCGCATCACGAGTTGGTCGATGGGACGCCTCGGTGGCTGACTGACTACACACATAGACCATATCATTCTATGGTCCTATGCCGTACCCCGGTGTGAACCTCGCTGCCAGTCCCCGGTCCCTCCCCACAGGCCCGCGGTAATATTCGCGCCTAATAAGCTACCATTCTCTATACTAATAAGCCGGGGCACTTTAGCACCTACTTACCGCTTTATCTCGCTGCATCTGTTTTATTAACGCCGTGTCGATGGTTGCTGGTTGCTGGTTGCCTGCTTGGACGGTTCTCCGTTAGAGGCTGTGCTCACTGCTCTGAGCTCGCCGGGAAGATCGCTATCTACGCGAAATGAATTATAGCGCGCGAGATCATGCTCTCAGTTCTCCCATGGATTTGTTAGCTGGCTGTAAATATCTGGTAATTCTCAACGAATCCTGCCTCTACGAACTATGCATTGAATCTGATCGCTATTTATTACTTACGCCTCGTGGTTAGGCATCATAATACGTACTTTGTTTTGATTTCGAAATAATTTTTAAATACTTTTATAAATGGTTGTTTGGCGGTCTCTGTGTATTGTCAAAGACATTGAAATATTTTGTGCACGGTGAACTGCGAAGGACCACAAATGGCGTGAAAGTGTCCTTTTGGACAAGAATTTGAATTTTTCAAGTAATGTTATTGTGACACAAAAAACTCAACCTGCAAAATCATTGTGAATTTACTCTTGTTTCGAATCGACCTGTACTGATGACCTAACTTGTTTCTGTCACGATATATTATACATATTGCAATTGTGCGGGTGATATTTAACGTGTGGAAACTATCTCAAGGCCTCCTATCCAGAAGACGTCGCTTTATAAGGTTGGTGTCTTTGTTCAATTAGACCAGTGCTGATTCCCATTTTTAGTAAATATTTTTAACCGAGTAAATTCATTGATCAATTATTGGTTTTTAATATTATTTGTCACCGAGTTTTGGGTTTATTTACACGCCTCAGACTTGCACATTATGATACACCTAATTTGGAGAGAGAGGCAAATAATTTTCTACCAGTTGTAATACATAATACGAGTGCTTATTAAATTTTTGCTTGCCTAAATTATACTAACTACACAACGTTTTAAGAAAACTTTTATAAGACACCTTGGCTCTTAATTGAAGTTTTTTTTCATTTCCCATTCCTTCTACTTCTCTACTAAGAATGCAGAAGAGGGTAAAAAGTTCGCAGTCATTTTTCTTTGAATATTCTCTAATTGTCGCATAAATTAATTCGGCGCGGAACATCCCGCCAACCCTTATCTCCCCCACCCCTTGGCTTTTTTTCACTCCGTTTTTAATTTTTAGAGGAGAATCCTCCGTCTGAAGGGGTACTCGGACACCCCCTCCCCCTAGCCCGGCTCCGCTATCCCCCTTTTCTCCTATTCACTTTTTAAAATTAAGTACCTAACTAGCCTTCGTCTTTTTGTCACCAAGAGAATAAATTCTTGCACCATTTGCGCCTCGTTTTTGGCGGGGACTCTAAAAAGCTCGCGTTAGTTATTTCACAAAAAGAGCCTCAAGTTCCCACTTACGTAATTAAAAAAAAATGTTTGAATGCATTATTTTTGATGCCATCTTTTTACGTCTTGTGGCAGATTTTCTTTTTAACTTACATAACTTTTACCACTCTGTCACATTTCCATCACTCTGTCACATTTTGTTTTTACTATAAATTAATTCTTTCTGGATCTCAGAGGGGAAATTGTAACAAGGGGGGGGAATGAGGCCTAAAATCTAAAATGCCTATTGGGGGTGACAAACGCGAGCTGCGTGTATACCCATTTCGAATGACAACCCACGTGATAGAATTAACGTAGGACATAAAAGTTGTAGGAGACAAGTTTTTGAGATTTTTTAAATATGTTATTAAACATCATTAAAAATAATAATCGCTGTTACTTGATAGGTTATACCTTTTGGGGTTTAAAAATAGTTTTATATTTTATGTCATGTCATTTTTTTTAACATTATAGAATATTCGCAAGTCGAGGTGGCAGAAGACAACTGTGATTTGTAAGAAATACACTTCTATAATGAGGAGTTGCAACTCTGTAACGCAATTTTTACTACAAAAATATAAACACAAATATTTTTTTTAAAACGCACACAGTCGTTACGCCTTTAGTACAGTAGATTTTAAAGTAATTATAAAATAATAAAATAGGTTATTCTGTTGAATTTTTCTCCACTAACTGGTGGAGACAACTTTATGTAGGTTAAAAAGAAGAACGACCCGGCTATACTGTCAAATCTTTTCAATCAATATTAATTTTATTTGTACTATAGATTTTTGTATGTAATTGCACCTCTGGTGTCATTTCTCCTTTAAACGCCACAATTATATTTTATATGACAGGGCCTTTACCGGTGCACTCACCCAAATCCGCAATTACTAAAGACACCAATGTATTGGTTGGTACTATTAGAGCTTATCATTAAAGTAACCATCATATTATTAATACAATAATTAGGTATGTTAGTAAGTATTTTAGATTGATGTACAAAATGACTGCCTCAACACAGGCTAGCCTAGTGAGGCAGGTTATAAGAATCTTCAACTATATAACTAACTACACATTAGTATTCTTTAATTTACCTTTAACCTACTGTTCATATGTATACTACTCTCTACTTGTAAACTTTTTGTACTGATATAATCTATTGTAAACTACACTGAATATGTATTTTCTTAGTTATAATGTTCCAAATTTCATTGAATAAAGTTATTATTGTTATTATTATTATACTCTTTTTTTACTATTTCTAATATGTTTTTTTGACATGTGTGCTTATGGTATATTTATACCGTTGTTATTAAATAAATATGTCTTTATAAAATTGAAGTGAGGCCGTTTACCTAACTTCATAATTCAATTATGAGAAATGAGCCAAGGTCCCTATGCCATTTTCGTGCGAATTCTAAGTGCATAATTTTTTCTTCCTTATTATGATAATTACGAAGTGAATACTTAACAGTGAAGCGGAACGTAATACGTGTTGCATTAGAAACGTAACGTTTCAAGTTTTTATAAACTTTAAATGTAACGAGGTAAAAACACATAACAGCTTCATTGAGCCTGCAAAATGCTGGAAATACTTGAAAACTTCAATTTGTTTTTCTTTTAATGTACTACTTACTTTTTGCGTTTTAAAAATTAGCATTTAGAACGCTGTGCAATCGTGATAAATATTATTATGCAAGTGTATGTGGCAATGCGCTATGCCGAAGTCGGCTTTATCTAAAGCTAAAACGATTCTCGGAATCTGGAAAGTGATCATCTAATCATACAGAGAAAATCTGCCGTGGGGACCTGGAGACTGGAGACCGCACGATGCGCGTCGCAGAACAGATCCATCGCGATTATTGTAATCACGGCTCGCATGTAATGATGCACATTTATCTGCCGCGTACTGCTAATTGTACTTACCTACAGACTACAGACCTATTCTATTCACAGTACCTATCTACCTGCCCGTCTTTGAAGAATATTTTAACCCTTTCAGCAATTTTGGGAGATATTTCTCTCAGACGTCGATTTGAGAGGTCGCCGCCCTGGGAATCATTTATTAGATAACCAACACCCCTGCCTTAGGTCACCCCAAGTGATTCGCCACGTTTGGTGACTTAGCAGGGATGGCCGGGTTCATGTGGTGATGCGTTTGTCCACCTGACGCGTGGCGGGCCGGATTGAAAGAGACTGGTTTAGGAAAATTTTTCGACCTCTCCCTAAAAAAACCTCCACACAGCATCCTCAAAGATGACATAGGCCCTGAGGGATTTTTTTCTCAGGGTCTCCTGTATGGAGCTGATTTAAAAATAAAAAACACCCGTTGGGTCTTTTTGGAAGATATTTCTCCCAGTCTGACACACGGTCTCATAAAAGCAATGCTATCTCATTATGTATAACAGCGAGGTATATGATTTAAACAGTGTTAGAATGAGAGAACATCACGCTTTGTATTTAAAAGTTTACCATGTACGCTCCCGAAAATTTTAAAATTATTATATGAAACATTTGACATTGAAAAAAAAAGTTTATAAAGCATTTGAAAGACATACAGACGAAATGCAAAGTTAATAAAAAAGGACTTAGCTACGTAGTCAATTACGACAAGCTTTTCATTATCTACCTAGAATAAATTCATTAAACTGTTTTTTTAAACAATTCTTCGAACACGCATTTTATTATAGGCCCGTTTGTTATGATACTCGTGTAACGTTATGATTTAACCCTGCTCACAAAGTAAGACAAAGCAATATCCCGGCGAAGTAAGTTTTTCCAGTCGCATTGTTTTCTGGCGCTGTTTATAAAATCGTTTTCGTGTCTCATAAATCAATTTGCCTTCACCACCTTAACTGTTTATTCACCAACTTCATGGTTTCCACATTCCCGTTTTGTATCTGGTATCTGCATACTTTATCAATAGTACACGGAAAATATAGCCGGCGGAAACATTCAGCAAGTCATTATTGGCTGCTAACTACTGGAACGAGAAACACCGATCACCAAGCATTTGGCGGAGAGCTTTTTGATGTGGCGTTTAAATGAATCTCTTAAATGGATTGCGGACGTTTTACTTGTTATGCAGTTAAGGAAATAAACGATTCTCAGAAATCAAGAAACATGGAGATTTTGTTTACTAATACATCATCTCTTGATACCAAATGCATCGTGCGGTCTCAGCAAATTCCCTGTAAGGAATTTGGCATAGGTCCTGGATATGCTGGAATATATGAAGGCATTTATGAAATTGCTAATTTTCGGAATGGGTTATTAAATCATCAGATCAAGATACTATTGGAAGAAATGTAGAAATATGTGTACCGAGGTTCCATGACAGTTGGCTTATTTATATACAATATGCAATCGGTTTAGGGAAAATACGGTATATCTAATTACACAAAATATAACTACGTGACCCGAAGGGATGTGTAATGATTATGTACCTAATAACAAAGTATAAATCATATTTTCATTCAAATTCATCAAAGAAAAATCTACTTGAATATATTCTGTGTAAACCAGCGCGTAAGTACAAAAAATCGACGCTGAATATAAATTTGTTTGAGATTCTTACCAACGTATGCCATGTCAGTCATGCCAGTCTAAATCATTAAGTACCAGCAAATAGACCTGTTCCCAGTAAGGAATTTGGGATAGGTTTTGGATATACTGGAACATATGTGTAAAGGCATTTATGAATTTGCTAATCTTCGGAAAGGTTATTAAACCATCAGATCAAAACTATTGGAAACACTACAGATGCATGTGTATCGAGAAGTATCTCAAATCGTAGAATTAAATTCTATGATCTGAAGTTGGTATCATGCCGTGCGGTCATATAAAATATCATGCATCCCGGAGTAGTTTAGGCCTTAGAAATGCATTTGGAATTCAAATTCATGATTTTGGAATTATTGCGGTATCTTGTTTGGCTTGCGGAACCAGCCCTTGCCGTGCGGTCCCAGCAAATACCTAGTCCTCGATAGAAATTCGGTAAAGATCCTGGAAATTCTGGAATAACCGTGAAGACATTTGTTATTTGCGATCATTTGAATCAGATGTTTCGTATTCAACGCGTTCATTACCCCTGGCCGTGCGGGCACAGCAAATAACCTCTTCCTCAACGCGAAATTTGGTACATTTGCCGGAAATGCTGGAATATGTGTGAAGGTATTTATCGCATTGTCAATCACTTGGATCAGATCAAGATGTCCCGATTGGAATCGCCGTAGATTTATGTGTATCGTGCGGTACCATCCCTGGCCGTGCGGGCATAGCAAATAACCCCTTCCTCAACGCGAAATTTGGTACAGTTCCCGGAAATGCTGGAATATGTGTGAAGGTATTTATCGCACCGTCAATCACTTGTATCAGATCAAGATTCCCGATTGCAATCGCAGTAGATTAATGTGTATCGTGCGGTACCAGCCCTGGCCGTGCGGTGACACAACTAGCGGTGACCCGTCCCCGCCAAACAATGGAGACATCACGTCGGAGTTCGGCCGGATGCCCTGGGCTGGGGCTCGTGGCGTCGCTTGTTGCATAGAGATCGCCCGCACTAACCGCCAACAGACCGATCGACCGATCGCACGATTTCAATATTTCAATCATATTGGCTCCCCGAAAACAACTATCAACATTTTATTACCGACATAGTTATAATTGAGTTATATAAAACCACAATGCTTAAATTTGATAATATCATTTTCGACTCGTTAAAATTATAACATTTGTTCGCACCTCTGAAATGTGCTTCCCTCCCTACTTTCTGGAACAAGGAAATTATATTTTATTATTTGTAAATTTAGGTGGAGCACACTTTGCTTATTTTTTAATTTTGATTTTATGGTGAAATTCCTTAAGATCTAGGAAAAAAATAAATGGTACGGGTGGAAAAGACCAACATACAATTTTTTCTAACTTTTTTAATCTCCGATTAACTCTCAGTGAGATAATCCGAGAACCGCCATTGCTCCTACAACATGAGTTTCTTCAAGACCCGTGTTCACTCCTTTCTCTCCGAAAAATGCATTTTCAAAGTTGAATTAGGCCCTGACGGAAATTATTTTCCTCGGGGTCTCCTGTGTGGAGTTAATATAAGTGAAACCTTCAGAAAACTAAAGTACTCAAGTGGGGAAGCTAAGAAGCAGGAGGAACCGCACAAAGAGGAGACCGATTAGTCTGTCTTATTCTCTCGCAGACTAAATCCTATGGATGTATCTGTTTGTCTCTTTTTAGTGTCGCTATTTTTCGTTTCATCGAGTTTCAAATCACAACGGTTCTAAAGAAGTTTTCACTTCAAAAACAGCTCCGCTCGATTTTTAGCTAATGAATTTTATTTATTTATCTGTTTTATTTTAGCAAATTGTACATTTAAGTTTACAATTTCCTAATTAATTATATCATTTCATATTTCAAACTATATTTTTTCTTGTTCTATGTATCTCCTACAATAAATTTTGAACTTTCCGATTGGTGCGGCCTTTAAAGTTTCTGGTAGAGTGTTGTATAACTTCATCCCTTTGTGTAGTAAACTGTTCTGCGTATTCGTTTTGTCCTTTTTTTGTAGTCTGATTTCCTTGCAAGTCCTTGTATTATGTCTGTGAATGTCCTTGTTGTATATAATTTTGTTTGAGAAGTATTTTGGTAACATGTTGTTCACTATTTTATGGATAAATATCATCGTGTGCAGGGTCAACATCTGTTTCACGGTTAGCCAATTTAGTTCCTTTAACATTTTATTTACTTTTGAGAATCTATTTCGTCGAAGTATTATTCTCATTGCCCTGTTTTGGAGAATTTGAAACTTATTTTGTTCTCGTTCATTACACAGGAAAAGGATAGTTGAGCAGTAATTAAAGTGTGGAGCAATAATTGAATTATAAATAGTGACTGCAGTTTTTCTAGAAAATTTTTGCCGTATTCTTCCCAAAAAAGATACCTTTTTTCCAATTTTCTTTTCGGTATATTCAGCATGTTTGTTAAAGGTTAGTTTGGAATCTAATATAACTCCTAGGTATTTCATTTCAGTCACACTTTCAATAATTTCACCGTGAATGAAAACATGTAACCTAGAAATGACTAAAATAACTCTAGGAATTCTGTACAAAAACTGACGGCAGAGCTCATAGTTGAAGAGTTTTGCTGCTTCACGCAGAGTTTCCGCTTTCTTTTTCTCATTATAACTTTAGAAATGTCAAGGTATGTACTTTCATCCAGCTTTGAAGAAATTGAGCCATCTCTTCTCGCGGATTAGCAGGCCAATCAGAAACAACATTCCCACCACAATCAAGAGGCACTTTTGTTGGCCTAGCAATGATTTCGCTCGCATTAAATGATTGATGGCAACAGCGGTTCACGAGCTGAATACAATCCAGTTATTTGGTTTGGATGGAGCCCTTCGGCCGCGAATCTCCGTTTCTTCGTTTCTTCATTTCTTCGCCAGCATTATTTCGATGTTCGCCGGCCGCCCGTCGTGACCACTTATTTATCGGCCGTTTGTTCCGGTATCGAGTATGAGATTTTTTTTGCATATTTATTCAAATTACCGCGTGGAGGATTGCCATCGGTCTGCGGTCCTCTTGAAAACAATTATTAGTTTGGATAGATATCCAGATCTCTGTATGTTCACTGTTCATATTTATATGGTTCATGCCGTAGACACCAGATATAATAGAAGATTGAGATTTAAAAAAATAACTCAGTGGTATTAATTAGAAATATAACTATCGATATTTTGTACATATTTATTATGCAGCATAAAATATTTTTGTTTATAGAATCTTTTACAATAATCGGTACACATTGGCTGCGATCGGTAATATCCGTTGGCAAACGTATCCTTAATCCTGTAACATTAACTTTAATTGAGTTGTTGTCTTCTCACTGTATCAACGCAAATGTCAGGGCTATGTTAAAGGCTGCCGCTTGAAGGATGTTCTACATCTCTGTCAATTCATTGTTTAGTTATCGATACGATATATCAATCAAGTCCTTTGAGGATCAATCTGATGATCGTGTCTAGCAAATGATGCCGTTGTAAGAGTCGTGTTTCGCGTATCTGAAAGATACATTTACATCTTGAAGAAATGGTATTCGAATTAAACACGATTTGGTAATTTTTCGGTTTGAACATTAGCGAAGTTAATCTACCCTTAGTGAAAGCTGAAGAGGTAGAATCTCATCCGAGTTTCCCTCCATTGTACTGTTATTACCTGCACAAAAGGGTAAATTCGTAAATTTATTAAAAGTTGTTCCCACGGGCCGGCGAACGTGACCGCATCTTGATGGCATTTTTATGTACATTTTTCAGTTCTATTTCGACGTGTTTTAAATATTAATTCGCCTGAAAAATTCTACGGCGATAATATAATAGATTTTATGGTGCGCTTTTCTAGGAAATTACTGCCATGAAGTTAGTCCCTTTGTTGCATCGTTAATAATTTTGGTTTGTTTAATATGGCGCCATCGTCACGTTCTTCTTTGACGTTGCGTCTTTTTCTTTTATTAAAATTTTGTCAAAAACTTATTATAACACTATTCTTTATTATGAAACAGTTGTAAACGAATTATATAACATTTCATTGAAGAATAAAATAACAATAATAATCTAAACGAAAATATGAAAGAGAAAAATAGAAAAAGATGTGGAAAAAAAATAGTTGATTATATTGTTAATTCTAAAATTTGAAATATGACGGTTTGACAGAAGGTGGCAATGGCGGAATTGATAAACACGCACGTCCCGGTTAGACGAGAGGTTCTGGGTTCGAGCCCAGTTGCGACCATTATTTTTTTCTGCGTCTTTTTCTCTTTCATATTTTCGTCTTCGTATAAAATACGACTTTATTCGTATTCGTATGATATTGCGACGTCGAAGAAGAATGGTTGTCTTTAACTGTCCATACGAAATTAAATATAGCAACTTAACGGAATTCATCATCGAATTAATAATTTTAAACATGCGCATTAAATCGGAAGTAATTCTTCGTTCCGATAATTTTAATAAATTTATTGAGTAAAGTAGGTACGAGGCATTCTCTGGGAATACCTACTCTAAAATTTGCGAATTTTAAGAATTTATTTTGTATTCTTTCAATCGTGTGTGAATGAACTTCATAATTTGGAGACCAAACTATGGATTTATACTCCTTACTATGACCTAGGTAATAATATTGTAATCTATCGGTGATTTCATTCCCATAAACAATTTGCTCCTAGTTGCGATAACATCTAGTCCAACCTTTCCTCGCCTCCATTCCCCGAACCACCTGGTGCGGTGATTTTATCAGTTTTCTTCAAGCTAATCGCTTCTTATTTATTGAAATTGTATTCACGTGTATTGTTGCTACCTGCACCTACGTCTCCGCTCAGTGCTTTTGTAATGCACATTGTAACAATTGGTTTGCGGATGTGGTGGCGAGGCGCCCGTTGTTTTCCAAGGATAAACAGCAATAGGTGATGTTTTAGTATTCATTTATTATTATATTGATTTATGATATCCGTCGTTCTTCAAGCTAGTTTTTAGTGCGACAAACTTTGCCGATTTATTATTGGAGTCACGTAAGAATAATAATATTTGGCTTATTTATATAGCGCCGTTTTTTAGTGAAAAATCACCTCAAGGGCGCTTATAATTATAATATTGTTTGGGATTTGACTACAATATTTAATAATTTACATAATATTATATTTAGGTCCTACTTATGTATTTGCTTCATTTATTTATTACTACTAGCACAGATCCACGAAAAATCACAGGATATTATGATTGTAGGATTTTTGAAGCTTTAAAGCATATTATTATAAAAAAAAATATTTCCTTCAGGATCGTCTACGGCCCAATAGCCTTCCAATAGAAGAAATTTCAACAATACATTTAAAATCAAACATTTAAACAAAAGAAAGACACATTACAAATAAAAATATTATTCATTAACTGGGTGAATTTCCCGGCGTTGCCCGCGCATCACGCGGATTTCTTCGAAATTTCATGTAGTCAGTGTGCAAAATTTCATCAGTCGGGATAAAACTGTAGATTTGTATTAAAATCAAATACCCGCCTCTCGTCCGGTGTCCCGCCCGCCCACCACAAACACACAGACACTACTTTATATAAATAGATAAATAATTTACTATATCGTCGCAAGAAAGCAATACTGCTGTAACAGCCAAAAACCAAACTGTTCAATTGTTGATTTTGAGGTATTTTTACATCAGTTAAAAAACTTATTATCGACAAAACGGCTAGTTTTTCCAACATCGTACATTTCTTATTTATCGGGACCCAGATAAATCGACGCACAAAAGAAAACTCTGCAAAATGGTGTATAAAAAGCATTTTCATAGGTAGTGGTGGTTACAGCAGTATTGCTTTCTTGCGACGATATTTAATAATTACGAATCAGTTCCAATTTTGAATATGAAAACTTCATTGAACTTGAAGAATTTTACGCATTACGTAGAAATATACAGACATCACTTCACGCGTGTACGTTCAATTATTTCTGCTTACTACACAACTTGCGCAATATTCTTTTGCTGAAGGATTCTATCTAGATTCGATTAAAAAAGCGTGGTTCTAAAAAGCTTCGTGTAAACTCGGGTGAACGAAAGCACGAAGGAAGTGGTATTGCGGTTGGTCTATTGGGTTGGTTTTCTCGGAAACTCAACTTGTTATCGGCTCCTGATCTTCCGAGTCTCTGTGACCGGACTCCATAGGCGAAGATGCTAATCATCCCCCATAGAGCCTCAGTCAGACCACGTGGCCTTCCCCCCCCCCCCGCACTCCATCCCGCCACCCCCCGGCAAACTAAAATATTATATTTTATTTGCTGGTTGGTGGTTGGTGGTTTGTTGGTTGCATGCCGCGCTACCAGATAAGAGGCTGCTTTGTTTTTGTTTTTTGTTGGCTGTGTTTATATTAATATGCCACTCCGCGCTTTATGCCTCGATTAGAAACATGGAATGGCCGTGTTTCTCTTTTAAAAGTAGTTCCTTTTTAAGTACATCTATTTTAATTTCGATTTTGTTTTCTTGAATTAATGTGGGAAGTGGAAATCACACTTTCCGACATTCGTTCGAGCTGAAACTCGGCAGATAGCCTCGTTTTTTTACATTAAATCCACACAGGAGGCCCTGAGGAAAATAATTTCCCTCAGGCGTTTGTCATCTGAGCTGCTATGTGGAGGGTCTTTTTGAGGATAGGAAGGAACGAATGATGGGGGGGGAGGATTGTGACATTGTGTGACAAGGGATATGGGAGGGGAGGCATCAGCTCTGTGACGTCACATGTAAAGATTTAAAGTATTAAAACGCAAAACTAAAAAAATTAAAAATAAATTTTGAACTACTGTTTTGATTAGTTTTAGATGTAAAATTGAAAAATATGTGACTTTAAACTAGGGGAGAGGGGGGTCTCACAAATGTGGTCTCATAAATGTGGTCTCATAAATGTGACGGGGGGGGGGGGGGGGGGGGTTAAAAAATCATGAAATTCGTGTGACGTAATTTATGTATGGCCCCTAAAACCAACTTTAATGTTTACACTGAGTTTAAAATTAAAAATTCCCAATTTCGGGGTGTAGGTGTTATTTATTGCGGCTGAAAATGTCATCTCGGTCTGTCATATCTTCCAATAGATGAAAGTGCCGATAGAGCCAATGTGCCTTGTCTTTCTTGGATTATTTTCCTCGATGGGTGATTTCCCCATCTGTTGGCTGTCTGCTTGTATTGGTTTCCCGCTAGCTGATAATGATTGCTTTCAATGATGCTTCCCGGCGCTTACAAAACCCTGTGCCCGACCGGTGACACCGCGCCGGCTTCTGGCTAATTAAAGAGAGCCCTCAATTGGTGTTTAATTATTATTTAAATGTTCCGCCCCTTCATCTGTACTCTGTACCCGCAACTCCAACTTGGCACGAGTTAACCCATTCCTTTCTCTGAGGAAATTTAAGAATTTAAGTTATTTGTCTGTTTGTATTATTTTTATTCTGTAATATCGAATGTAAAATCCTATAATAATATAATATCAATTTGTATTGAATAATTTTATTCACGATGTGCATTTGTTATTTAATTTTATTCAAATGTCAAAACATTTCCGTTTTGTAATAAAGTCCAAGTAAATGGAACATTTCTGAACATATCCAAAAGCTAAAAACGGTTTTTTAAAGGTGATAAAATATTCTGTCAAATTTCATAATTCGAAATATACACATAATTTTTTAATACAAAATTTTTTAATGCAAAAAATTACTAACCTTACGTTTTTTGTAACTAAAATCCATACTAATATTATAAATGCGAAACTGCTCGAGTCAATAAAAAGACTTTAAAAATTCATTCACCAATAGAAAGCTAAATTATATGCGCAGACTATATGTTGTATATGATGGTAAGCTCTGGCGTTATGAAATTATAATTATAAATATTAATATATTATATTTGTTATACTTTTCTGTCGCTAACAAAAGCGAGTTAATTGCAAATGTCAGAAAAAAATCATTCCCATGGAAACGATGTTGATATATTTGTGGGCTCTAAGCTGGTAGGTACTCAGCCCCCTGGTCAGCTACTGCCCCAGAAAATTCAAATATTAGAATATGTTTTGTTTTTATTGGACTAGCTGGAATAAATGTCAGAGAAGAGTTCCTACATTAAAAATATAATTCGTAACGATTATAAAGACTGAATAATAAATAGTGTAATTTTGTATTATGTTAACAAACTTCCAAATATTTAATTAAAAATAAACATCCGAAATGTTTGTAAGCGCATAAATTCCGAACGAATGAACAAAATTGGATAATTCTTTTTTTCGTTGTGAAATTTAGGTGGCAGGCTAGATGTTTGAAAACTGAATGTAAGGGAATGAATGTATGGAATGCGGGAGGGGGTGGGGTGGGGAGGAGGGGGGATAATTGATAAGTTCAACCGCTACAGTAATTTCCCGTAATACCATGCGAGCGAAGCCGCGGGGAAAAGCTAGTTACTGATAAAGGAAAAAAATAAAAACACAAATTTTTATTAGACAAATGCATTACAAATGTTATGGTCACTTTACTTTTTTGTCGTTTCATGTAAAAATAATTAGTAAAAAATTCCTGAAGTTTCATAATTTTTTTCAAATTGTGATCGGAAACTTTGGTTTCATAAAGGTATATTTTAATTATTTTCTACAGCTGACCCGGCCATGCGTTGCTGTGGCTAATGAAACACAGCGCCATCTACTGGATGGTTACCCAAACTTTTAACTCACACCGCCATCTATCGCCAGTTATTATCTGTATTTTCTTTGGTATGTCAATTATGTCATAATTTTACCTGTCGTCATTACTTCTTATTTTCTCACTTGCTGTAGTGTAAAGGAATATCACACTGACTACAATTATTTATTATACTAGAACTACCTAGTTATTCTTGTTTTGTTTACATTGCCTCCTTATTCGCTCGCTGGTTGTATTAATTAATTGACCCCTTAAAATATGTCTTTCACAGTGTTATTCCCTGTATATACCGAGTTTCCCAGCTTGCAAAATTAATAGGCTAGGTTTCATCCTAACAGGAAAAGGGGTACCTACATACATATGATGGGCTTAATTAACTAAGGTGTCAACTTATCAAGCCGCACGTTAATATACTGCAACGTGTCACGTGTTGCTTGTGACTTACGAAGGAAGGCTCTGCATGGAATATGAAATCTAGCCTCTTATTAATTGGATAATAACAACAACCTAACCAATATACTCAAATCGGAGATGCCATAATCCCACTGGCTCCATTCGGTTGGGAGTAGTTAGGACTCTTGTGCGGTAATCATATAAAAAATGTTTAAACCATTTACGCTTCCCTTTCTTAATCTTGTTCACTATGCTCTCATCAGTGTTGTATTCTCTCCGGATTTCCACATTTGTGATATACGTGTGTGTCTGACATACGTGGTTTCGCCACACATATGCCTCAGGTATTTCATTTCTACAGCATTCAGTAGTACTGTCATACATACGCCAGTTTCTCGTCTCAACGCCGTATATCACGGTTTGTATCAGCACTCCATTACAAACTGCTAGCCTCACTACTTAGGACAACTTAAGGGGGTATTCTAGTCTAGAAAAAAAAAATCAATTTTTCTTCATATTTTAAATATTCAAAAATATTTCCTCAAGGATTTTTCGAAATTCGCATTATTTTAAAAGTTATAACCATTTTGATATCGCGGTTTAGACGGAATCTAACCAAAATCTAAGTAGAACATAGTTTTAAACCCATTTTTCTCCAAACCACTTTTTTCGAGGCGGTCGACACGATATCTCAATTTCTACTTGAAAATTAGTGTGAGCCTTCTCTATACACACCTCTATGGCGGGAACTAGAACTATAACAAAATTTTAATTTTTACTATTTTTAAAAAATTTGGAAAGTCAAAAAAACTGTTACAAAAACGTCTTTTTTATTTCAGACAGCCGCCATTTTGCGAAAAAAATTTTTTTTTACTTTTCCTTAGTTCGGGCCATAGCTGCATTTGTTTGGATTAAGAATTATTATATTTTTTTTAGATTACTGGGAGGGTTGCAATCGTGTCAACCAGGGCGCGCCATTTTTTGAGACCCCCCACTTCAACACCCTGTAACTTTCTGAATTTTTAATTTTTAATTTTGACTTTTTTTTAATGGATTCTTTAATGTTTCATAAATATTTCACAAAATAGAAATCGGTAAAAATATTATTGTTTTTTTTTGTTGCACCTGAAAAAACACCTACAATTCATGCCTCTAGACTAGAATACCCCCTTAAGGCCGTTGTTCCCAATCCTACTGATCAACTGTTGAGCCGAAAATTTGGCTCAACTCTCCTCAAATGAACAAATACGCTCATCCCAACGCAACTCTCCGACCAACAGGTCGACCACGAATCGAGCGTGACTAAACAAATCACTTAGCTGATCGGAGTCTCAGATTGATCGATCGAAAGGCTGGGAACAACGGCCTTTATTGTTATAAGCATTTTTTTTAATTTTAGGAATGCGATTTTATTCATTTTGTGTATAAAGAAATCGTATGAAGAACAAGGTCAGAATCGCTTGGGGCATTCTTGTTCTTAAAGTATAAAATACCGTGAACACACCTAGCCACTCGGAATAATTTATATTAAATTCTCTATGGCGTCCGGCTGAGATTTTTCCCGGTATTTGGGCTGTCAAATTGGCTGGCGTCGTTCTCGTGAAAAAGATCGTAAAACATATAAATTCATCAAATAAATGCAAGTAATGTTGTTTTTATGCATAGTTTATTGTTCAAGGAATGTGTTTCAGTAAAAATAATATACGATAGCACAAAATAAACCCACAAAATATTACGTCAAAGTCAAAACGTCTCTTTGGCATTTAACAGGTTAATTAATAGTTTCCTGAATTCACCTTTCTTCCTATGTCTCTATCAGCATTTTCGTGGTAAATTACGTTTTTTTTTCAGTGTTCGCTTTCACTTGACGTGTTTCTGCAGACGTTGTAACAGAGTTGTTATGTATAATTATTTATTAATTTTGTTTCTAAGGGGTGAAAATATACCCCTTGCTTTAATTTGATCTGACAAATAAATCATCCTCTCGGCAGAAGTTACAAAACACTTATCCGCCGGTTAATGGCAGTTTATCAATCACAGTTTATTAGGCGAGGTGTCGGCTCGCCGTGAGTTATATGTGCATTCGTGAAGTCCGCACGAGACACGCGATATTACGCCCAGTGCACCCCGCACTCAGTACTCTGTACTCAGTATGCCCGTGGCTTCGGGCACCGCCTGATTATCCCGAGACTTAATCCGAGATTACACCTTAAGCGACTTCTAATGGAAGCCGTACCGATTGTGACGGGTTATAAATGGGTTATCACACTATCGGAAAGCTGCACAAAACTGTGACCGGACAACTCAACACAGTGAAAAATCAACACACCCTTGAAAAGTTATAAGGGAGGGAGACCACTCGGTGCGTGGGCGGTAAAAGGGTGTATTTTTCGTAATTATTTTCAAGATGAATGGAATTTTTTTATTAAAACTCATAGTCAATGTATACAAATTTTTGTTCACGTATCTCGGCAGTGTACGCCGCTTTCAATAGGGCGTTCCGACGAAATTGCTGCTCGGTGGTGACAGAGATTAAGCCATACGGTTCATCAGAAAAATAAAATAAAAATATATTTAGAAACTAGACGTATAGGTTTATGGCACCACGCAGAGGAATTTTGACATCGAAAAAAAAATTGCGGACCCGCGAATTTTATTTTCGTTTTTTTTTTGGAAAATTTTCATCGTTTGTAAAACTAAAAATAAATAGAAGGGGGCAGTTAGCCCTCGAAATTATAATAATTTATAATTTTTGTGTATTATTTACCAATTTCAAACCTAAAATATACTTCAAAAATTCCTCTATTAGTTGGTATGGATGTCTAACGAATGTATGTACTGTATCGATTTTTGTGCTATATTTAATTTTTTTACGTTAGGCCCTGAGATAAATAATTCCCCTCAGGGCCTATGTCATCTTTGGGGATGCTAAGTGGAGGGAATTTTTAGGAAAGGAAGGAGTGGAAGTTCTGTGATTGAAATGGTATCAGGGGTTGATATCTGGGGGTAGGAATCCGGGGCATTGTGTTCAGGAGTGACGGACCTCTGAATCTATCACTCCCACTGCGGTCGAAGGTGATGTTCCCAGTTGTCAAAACGTCTCCCTCAACCAGACCCTCCCCATCCGGCCTGCCAAGCAGTTGGCACACATCCGCCGCCAAGATCCGGTCAAACCTCACCCCGTGAATCTGGGCACCCCTGCAACGTCACCAAACGTCGTGACCTATCGCAGGTCTTGGTAATCTAATAAATGATTCCCGGGGCGGGGTTACCCGTACCCGCCTCCCAAATTAAATTAATTATTTTGATCTTATCTGGTTACCATGTCACTCATCGTTGGCTGTTAACTTCAACGCCCCCTCTTCCCTCCATTTCGATTTATTAAATCGCTTTTTGATGGGGCCAAAGTAGCCATAAAAATTATTATAGGCAAGTAGTTTTAATTTTGGTGCATTTGAATGAAAATGTGCTTTGGCGTAGCTTCTAAGATCCTGGTTTCAATTCTTATACGTGACCGTATCTTTTTCTGATTTTCTGTTTAAAATTTTCGGTGAAGAGTCGCTAAAATTGTCTCCAATTAAATATTAGAATTTGAGGTTTTGCTCAGTTATTCCAAAAATAAAGAAAAATAATCACCGTGCTAGTGGATTTTTATCTCCCTTTCTTTGCACATTTAATGTGAAGAGTAAAAACAATGTTGCCTTTCCTGTAGGTTCTGTAGCCGCTCGTTACCGGAACCCACTTATTGCGCAGTTTGTTTGTGGCTCGGCGCTATAATCGGCGCGGCGGGAAACATTTAAAACATTGCATAGCACGTGATCTCATTTGTTCCGAGGGGGTGCACTTTCTGCCCGACTTGCAACTATCTCGTGATGAATGACCTCCTCAATGATTTGTCGAGGACTTCTTCCCTCGTGGAAACACTTTTATCATCGTCATCTTCATTTTCCCCTTATCCAATAAATCGTTTCCTACGATACTTAACTAACTAACTAACTAACTAACCATCACGCCGTTTCCCCGCAGGGGTAGGCAGAGAGGACGGACCGCCAAACAACTCGATCTTGGCACACACTCCTTGCTACGTTCACATTCATACATCGTCTCATACATGCTCTTCTGTTATTCTGACTCTTGACATCGCCCGACTCAAGTATCTGATTCACTTGGTCGTGCCATGTCTTCCTCGGGCGTCCCCGACTTCGTCTACCATTCACATTTGCGTCATATATTCTCCTTACACTCCTTTCCTCATTCATTCGCTCTACATGCCCAAACCATCTGAGCGTCCCTTTCTTAATCTTATTCATTACGCTTACATCAGCCTTGCATTCTTTGCGGATCTCCACATTTCTCACACGATCATACATGGTTTTACCACACATACGTCTCAGGGATCTCATTTCTACAGCATTCAGTCTACTTTCATCCTT
Organism: Glyphotaelius pellucidus; assembly: GCA_936435175.1. Taxonomy (NCBI): domain Eukaryota; kingdom Metazoa; phylum Arthropoda; class Insecta; order Trichoptera; family Limnephilidae; genus Glyphotaelius; species Glyphotaelius pellucidus. The sequence goes on along the minus strand of OW386539.1, from coordinate 2,129,033 downwards.
TCTCTGCCAGTTCCATGCCTCACTGCCATACATCAGGGTAGGTACCAGCACTCCATTATGGACGGCTAGCTTCGCTTCTTTTGACAATTTTTTGTTGCTGCCAACGGCGTTCAGACCTCCATTAATGGAGTTACCGGCATTTACCCTTCTTTCGATATCTCTATCAGTCTTCCCATCTCTCGTAAACATACTTCCCAAATACACAAACTCATCCACCTGCTCCAAGTATTCGTCGTTCACAACTATGTTGCACATTGTTTTCGTACTCTCTCTTTCAAATACCATTACTTTAGACTTACTTACATTCATCATTAACTCATTCTTCATACATACTTCGTACATCCTAGACACGAGCGACTGTAGATCTTCCATACTGTTAGAAATCAGCACTGCATCATCAGCATACAACAGGCAACATACTTCTAGATCACTCAATTTCGCGCCCAATCCCATCTCTTTCAACTCTTGCATACAATTATCCATGTATAGATTGAATAACCACGGTGACATTACGCATCCTTGCTTAACACCTTTTGTGATGTCAAACCACCCCGTAAAATCACCGTTCACCCTAATACATGCAACGCTTCCCTCATACAGAGACGCAATTGCTTGTATGAGATTCTTATTCACTCCGTACTTGGACAACACCTTCCACAGCTTTTTCCTGTCAACTCGGTCGTATGCTTTTTGTAAATCTACAAAGGCACAGAAGAGTTTCTGGTTTTTTGCAAGAAACTTCTCAGTGAGCATACGCAACGAGAAAATCTGGTCCATGCACCCCCTTCCACTCATAAAAGCGCCTTGCACATCCCAAACTTTTTCCTTTGTTTCCATTCTTACCCTTTCTATCAATATTCTACCATATAGCTTGCCGACTGAACTAAGCAGGCTAATAGCCCTGTGATTCCCACATTCCATACGTGACCCTTTACCTTTGTATAATGGCATGATTACAGCCCTTCTCCAATCTAATGGCGTGTAACCCTCCTCTAAACACTGGTTAAAAAGTTTGCACAACCACGTAAGAATAATAGGACTATCCCCTTTAAAGTATTCGGCAGCAATATTGTCGAAACCCACAGCCTTACCATTCTTCATACATACTCCTACGATACTTAGATTTTCGTAACTATCGTCCCCACTTAAATCACTAAAATTCGGCCGCGTACTTCAATATGTTATCCTTGGAAGATCGGAGAAACTCGGCTCATATACTCTTTCTACAAAAAATATCCTGGTCCGACGTAGATTGCCCAGAACTACTTCAGTTACACAAAGATATTTTTAATAAAAATATTACCCCATTGCAAAATATTAGCATAAGGAATACTTCTATTGGTGGACTAACTGTACCTCCCGTACGAACCACAACTGCACAGATTCACTATGTATATAAAGGAATAAAATTATTTAATCAATTACCCGCTGATATACGAACAGAAAAAAATTACAACAAATTTAAAAAAAAGAATTATATCTTATTTTGGTGGTACCACCATATTTTAATTTTCTCCTAGATATATTTTTGACTGTTTGTTATTCCTAATGTTTTATGTACATCCTATATACATTTCTTGTTTAATTACTCCTATGAACTTTTAAAATATTTTAAGCCCAAATCTCTTCACAAGTTAAACTCTTTAGTTTGTGATAAGGATCTTTTTTTTTTTTTTTAAATAATTCTCAAGTTATTAACAAGTTGTCCGCTCCTAAACACAAGCATCTGCTTTCTTAGGAGAGTGTATAAAATATGTAAGCTATATTATGTTATATTATGAAAATTTAAATGAAACCAATATTAATATATAAAAAAAAACTCTTACAACTACGAGTTTCCAACAAACGGAACAGTTCAGACTAAATTCTTAGCTTCCCTCGGTGCAGCGCTAATTCTAAGCAAAACTACTTCGTTTATCGCGCACCTTCAATATACACTATACACAATTTGACATTTTTAACTCTGTACCACGCTCCTTAAAACCACACAGGCGATCTCTCGATACCACCATCCTATAAATTTATTTTTTTATCCCCATCCTATCCCCCCCTATTCCGGGAGGGATATTTCATTCAAATCTTCACTTCACTTACATATAATACCCGTGGAAACTTGTGAAAAGAATCATTATTGTAACTTAAATACTATTATTATTTAATATTAATGTAAACTGTTGGTCTCCCAAACAAAATAAAATTAAAAAATCATAATATATATCAATCCAAGAATTATTTTTTATCCAAAGTGACGAGGATATTATGCCAATATATTGAAAAATTAAAGATGCTCAACTGGAAACAATTTTTTTTTTCAATATCAAATATTTTCTGAAATCATTAACTCACAAATGGATAGGTATTAGAGAATAATTTGCAAAATTACTGCCTCAACACAGGCTAGCTTAGTGTGGCGGGTTAAGAGAAACCTTAATGTATAGTTATGCATTTTTATTCTTTAAGTTATATTACCAAATGTTTATACATCGCACATCCCATAGGAAAGTGATGTAAGTCAAAATTTTCTATTTTACGTTTTATCTCTGAAAAGCAAAGTGGTTATGAGATTACCTATGCCCCACGAAAACCGTATTTGAGTAATAGTTTTTTTTTATTTTTATTTTATTAATCTATAAATATAGGGTTTTACATAAGGTTTAATTGATGCCTGTCTCACTAGGATTTACCTGTGTTGAGAGTAGTAGTCTCCGCAAGATGTCATTAGTATCTCTTTTCGACGGGACCGCTTGTTCATCATTCAGTCATTTGTTTTCGCTCTCCTGTAAAATTTTTTGACTTACGATACTTTTCCACGGGATATGCGATATTATTTTGTGTTGTTAATTTCATTTGCTTGTCTATTTAATAAACCAATGTACACTGCACATATTTAACAAGCATTTTTAGTTATATTTGCGATTTTTTTCAATAAAGGTACGTTATTATTATTACATTCAGCAACATTCTTTAATAAGCAAACATTAATTTCCGAGATAATTAATGATTTTATGTTAATTTAATACGATTCGTTTAAAATATGCCCTTCTTGGCTGCAAGAAAGCCCTAACTCCATTTACTTTCCAATTGATATTTAGAAAACCTTTGTTAAATAATTTTTGTTGCCTTGTTAAATTTAAAAAAAAAAAAAAACTTTATTATACACTGTTCAGATTAAAGTTTAGTGTGCACAGTGAAAAATAAAATATATAAGTAAATCTAGAATTTAAGATTATATAGCTATTTTAAGAACACGAAACGTTGATATTCTGAAAACTGGGTTTTTGGAGATAGTGATTTTTGCTTGCACGCTTACGATCAAGTTCCTGGATTAATGATTATCTAAATATGTAAATAAAAGTTATACAAGCCTGAAAGTTTTATTTGCCTAAAAGATGATAAGCTAAGATTTCAAAGGTTCCCAACCCAGGATTATATTTACCCCGCGCTTTACTTCAGGACCAAAAGCTTTTTTTCTATCTTGAAAGCTTTCGCATTTTAATAAGGCGTACGTACGTTTCCCGCTGCCTACAATCGGTTAAGTTGATATCTTTATTCACGTTGCTCGGTCTGATAACGATCCTCATTTAATTTCCAATATGAATAAGCCCTCGGCGGTCGGCCCGTCGGCCGTACGTTTCGGTTGTATATCAAACAAATAATTGCCAAAGTTAATACCGAAGATCGCTGTTTCAGTTCGACTACCCGGACCAGACCATCGAGCATTGCCATCCCCCCCAGGCGGGGTCGTAGTTTATAGCTTACCGTAGATACTAAACCACTAATCACAGCATTATACACTGTTTATGGGCCAAATCTATTGATTCTGTTGCAATTATTGCGGCAATCAGTTCCTCACTCCAATGCTAATAAACATACTAAGGCCCGGTGTATCAGTTTGGTACTTTTAAGCTCGGCTTGGTTGGGATGTCGAGCTTAGCACATAATTCGATATCACCAATATTGCACATTTTTCTACGAGTTTAATAGAGGAACGTATTTCTTTTTCCTTTGCTACTGTCACGGTGATGTTTCAAAATTTCAACGACCGCAGTTTATTTTTGCGCGGATTTAATCAACTAGATTCCCACTTCAATCAGATTCTAATTTATTGTTAATAGTATTTATTATTTTGCTGGAATCGACGCACTGTTTTTTTAAACGCCATAAAATGGCTTTTACATGCAAGTGTTACATAATACAGTGGTACACAGGGAGGTATCAGTATTTTAATAATAACAAAAATATAATAGTTATACAATATTTAAATAATATACATACTAGGTTTATATAAGACCTGACATAAAACAATATGATGTATGTGTGATAAAGGCTAGTAAATAGGTATGTGATACAACCAAAAATAAATAATAATTTGAAAACTTAAGGAATAGAATAGAATATGTTAAAATAACAGAACATTATATTTACGCCTAATAAAAATATGTAAATAAAGGTGACTTGTTAGCAAGTAGAATCGAAGAATTCATTCACATTTATTTGCAAATCTAGGAATTGGTTATGAAATTACGACGAGCTAACCGCTGACAACAAACTGTTTTCACATTGAAACTTTTAAAATCCTTCCTATAACGTACCAGACTGTTTTAGATTGAGTTTCATCCTTCATATATTAATATCATCATTAATACCAACATTCCCCGTTGCTCGATGAATCATCGAAGTCCGTAGGTACTGATAAAAGTACGCAATGTACGTAAATTTCGGTGAGATGAAACTGCAATTTTTCGCTTAAATATTAAATTTGTCATTTGTCACTGCGAACTCTAAAAGGGGAACTACTTTGCGGCTTATCAAGGATTGAGCGGCCGATTTAGCCCGCTCAAATTTTAGCGAGGAATCTTGGAAGGATACGGAGCAACTGATATACCTAGCCTGAGCCTAATAGATGAATTCCCAGAACGAGAGCCGTTTAGAAGTCCGCTGGATTGTGAAAGTGATCTTATTAAAACTCGACTACACGCCGCGCCGTGTTTGCCATTAAATATTATTGTTGAATCTTCTTCCGAACTCACGTTTTAAGATTTATCAAGCTCTTAGCACTAGAAACATCATGTCTACCTCTAATTTAAAGCACTATTAAGTTTATTGCAGTTTCTCTTGTTTTACCTAACGCAGTCGTCATTTCGGTCATTTTAAAATTCAAACAACGTTGGCGTAGGAAATTTAGATTAGCAGGCTGTATTTTGCTGATATCATTGGGTATTTTTGCGACATCAAAGAATACGCCGAAATGCTTGATACTCCTAGTGCTGTAGTGCAGGAATGTCATGTATGTCTTCCACTAATTTAAAGCACTATTGACATTATTGCAGTTTCTCTTATTTTAGCGAGCGCAGTCGTATTTCGGCAAATTTTGGTACATTTAAATCAACTGTTGGTATTTTGCTAATATTAAACAATTAACTAATGATATCATTGTTTTTTTTGCAACATCAAAGAACTTGCCGAAGTGCTCGTCAATCATATTTTCTTTTAAATGTATCTCGAATCTCATATCATTAAGTACCTGCATCCAAAGTTATAAAAAACACATTTAGTAATAATATATCTATTGATATTAATTAATCTTTCATTTTATTAAATCACGAAACATACTTATAAACTAAAGGATTTTTTTAGGTTCTTGATTGATTGATGGAGTAATCATCAATCTATATAACATTATGTATATAACAAGTTAAAGTTTGACTGACTTCTCACAGCCTTCGCTTTAGACCCGATTTGTAAAGCCTCATTCTGAGTGAATGAAATTTTTGGCCAGGATATTTTCATCGTGTGGTAATTTGGGAATAGTTGGTGCTAGACCATTTACAAAGTCCTACATTTAAAATATAATATGACGTTAATAAAATATGAAAGATGCACTCAACCTGTAGTAACTACAATCTCCAGAGTTTTTTTAATGACCACCTAGGCTAAAACCGCTACAACAAAACCGCAAACTTGTATCAGATTCCGTACAAAAGCAGAATTGCGAAAATTGCATCGCGCTAAAACACTTTGTTTCTGAACGAAGTTTTAGATTTAGACTTAGATGAAGATTTTCAATTTTATTTTGCATTGTTTTTTTTTTACGTATTTTTTACTTACGTATTTTATATTATTTATTGCTGTACATAACAGTTGTTTCCTCGTACGTAAAGTATTGTCAAATAAACAAAAAATAGACCGGGTATTTTCCACGTTTTTTCCCATTTGAAGGCTGTACGCTGTACGAGAGAAGCGCGGTATACCTATTTCTAGTGTATATAATTATTATATCTCGTTTGCTTTATGCATCCACTCACAGCATTCTCTGCAGGCTCTGATAAACGAGCAATTGCCGGCAAGGTATCGCCTTTTCGGGCAAGATATTCATGCATTGCCCATTCTTGTCGCTCGGCTACCAATATTACGACAATGCTGCTGGGTCAAATCTGTTTCCTTCACGTTCCGTTTGGCAACCTTCGAACTCTATGATATTTTTATACTTCTACTTTGCTCTATTTCTTATTAACCTTTTTTAGTTGTACCAACGTAACATAATAATGTCTCTTGCATGTTTATTTGATGTTGTTGTCTTTATATTTTGTCGTAAATACTCCAAAATAGTCCCAGCTGCTCCCGTCTGTAGCCAGTGATACTATAGCATCCCCTTGGATATGCTATATAGTTGGGTATGTTGTGAGGCAGAAAATGGTGGGGAGGGGAAAGAGATGGGGAGAGGAAGGTGGAGAAGTACCTGGTTATTCACATCTGGTCACCATGGCTAAATCCATTTCAAGCAACTTTTCAATTCTGAATGGTGGCCTTACACCAGGGCGATATTAATAGTTTCTTCCATTCTGGATCGTGCCGCAAATATACCGTATATTATTTTTAATTGATTAATTTTGAAATAACACAATAAGTAAAATTTATTTGCGCACGCTGGGATTTAAACCCGTAATCTTCGTATTGCTAGCCGAGGAGAGCCTTGCCCCTCGACCGAAAACTTGTTCATATATTCTCAATTGCGCTGTATCATCAACCAATCAGAACAAATAAATAATTTTGTTTATTGAAGAGTTATTTTTCAATGTACATTTGTTACTTTAATTTAATTTTTCCGCGACCGGTTTCGATACAACCGTATCATTCACGAGCAATACAGAAAAAAATCCAAATAAATAAAATTAAACAATATAAAAAAGTAAAATTTATTAAAATGTTAATATTTAATATAAAATATCAAGCACAAGAGTTCCTCTTTATACCTTATCAGAAACGTTACATATAATATTTTTTACACTTTAAATATAATATTTTGTAAAATATATCTACATGTTTAAATGTAACTCAAATTCTTTGAACTACAATAAATAAAAATAAAAATATATTTTTACTTTAATTTAATAATAATTAATAATGACGCCACAAAGTGAATTTGCGAATTTTGAAGAAATATATTTTTACTTTTACCCCATATGTAGTTACTGTATCTACCTTTGTTGTCTAATTTTTTAATCTTCTAAAATCTTGTGGCATTACATCACGGCAATCTTGACGGGACACCACAATATCGACGGCCAACACCTTGCCCGGCAAGACTGTTTACGGGCCAGGCGGCAATAATAAGCAATGTATCTTGCTAGTTTACCAGTACCTTTATGAATTATATCTCTCGGGACAATACGTACGCTGTCTGACTGAGTCCGCTGTGTGCAGCAGATCCGCCTCCAACCTTCACTAGGTACAGTCATTTAACATTCGCATCGACGTTTATTTGATTCTATGTACTTATTGCCAGCCATCTTGTAACTACATATTAAATTTAATATGACACCAGCCATTGCCGACTCGAAAACTCACGTTCCACGAGGTGCTCAATGATGGTGATAACATGAGAATAATTATCCATTGTTAATAAATTATTACAATGGTTGGCAGCCAAATTATCTTCGCCAACAATTTGTGAATTTTATAGAATAAATTTGCCAGTTGGTGTTCCTACCTACCTAATATTATTATTTCAACGAAATATGTTTGTTATTATAAGAGATTATAGATATATTGTTCATAATCTCTTTTATGCATTGCTTTCCCGGTCATAGATTTTATCTCAAGTTATTATTTTATTTGAAGTTATTGCGGTTTCTAGGTGCATTATTTAAAACTGCTAACTGGCCATTATTTCAGAGAGATGGGTGTCACACAACTCTGTCTCTTGATTTATCGTTAAATTCAGGCGCTGTATACCCGCTCAAAGAAAAGAAGATGGAGAGATATGTAATTACGATTGAAAATTGAAGCGAAAATTGTGAAAATGTTTAATAAAACACGAATAGTTTAAAATAGAGCAAAAATCTCAACGGGAACATCTAAAATAGCATTTAAAGAAACACTGTGAATTTTTTCATACTAAATAACTTCTAAAATATGTGAAATGAACGTATTTATAATAATTTTCAGAGCATGCTTTGCGATTTTTTTCTATCGAGAGAATTTAATATAATTTGCGTTTCGGTGTGGAGATCGTCTAGATATTGTCTTAAAAAATAACATAATTTTTTTTAAGGGCTTAAAAACTTCCATGTTTAAGGGAGATATGTAAGAAATGGGTAGAAATTAGGGTAGCGGTGGCTTCAGCAGTTGGGACTCTTGTGGGGTATTCACATACATCTTTCAGGATCGAAAGAGGAAATTCCTGATGCTCTGAACCCACTATTTCATGCTCTAAAATTCACTATTTCATGACACTCTTCTATTTCTCATTTTCCATTCGGTTAATTGTTTTCGCCAAGCGATTTTTAAGGATCGATCCTGTTTTAGATTCAGAATATTTTTCACTTGCACCTCTAGTAGAAATTTCATACCTAAGCCTCTACCCATCAAATATTTTCTAAGTACTTTCAGTACAAATCCTACAATTATAATATCCCGTGTTTTTTATGGGGCTGCGCTAGTAAATAATAAACCTTTTTTACTATAGTATAAAGAATACGAGTTTTAATTTAATGAAAACAGATAACTTTGTGTAACACCACTATTTAATTATCAACATGTTTCGAAAACTATGTTTTCTTCGACAGGATAATAAGTTATTTGTTTTCATTAAATTAAATACTGACGCCACAAAGTGAATTTGCGAATTTTGAAGAAATACGAGTTTTATTTGTAGATATATATTTTACAAAATATTATATTTAAGGTCATCTTTGGTCATGTTATCAGAAAAGAGAAGCTCTTGCGCCTGGTAAGGGAGCCACGATTCTAACCTAGGTTGTTATATGTTGTTATGTTATAGTTAAGTGTTTTGTATAAAACATTTACTTTTTAATATAAGTTTGTTTAATTAATGTTTAATTTTATTGATTTGTTCTGATTGATTGATGATTAACCACTCGGACCCATAAGCTGGTTTTCACGATAATACAACATTATCAGACGTATGTATGACGTACGAGGCCTACCTAACTTAGAAAGAAGGGAGGGCAATTCAGAAGGAAGATTATTATTAAGGGAAGTAGGTTATACCTGAAAATCATGTTTTTAGGTATCTACTAACTCTAACAAAATAATGATCGGATAATTTTGTGAAAAATCACGTCGAGCGCTATACAAATAAGATCAGTTTAAGATCAGTTTAGTTTAAGATCAGTTCTCCTAAGATCAGTTTTTTCTTGAATTATCGTGTTACTAATTTTTCACAGACCGCATCTGAAAATATGTAAATACTTATTAGCAAGAGTTTATTTTACGTGCTGTGGATAGTGAATAAATGGGGTTTGAAAGGTCTATTAATAAACATCGTAGATCAGACATACGGCACTCCATCTCCGCCCGCCAGTCTGTACCTCTGCACTCTGCATCAGATCTCTACCTGTTGGATTATTTACCCCGCAGTCTCATCTCATCGTACGTTCGCGATTTTTCCCTGTCAGCTTTTGCAATATGCTTAGAGCATGCCTTTTCACCCGCCCGCTAGTATATTATCAGTATTGGATGTGCCGGGATAACTGGGATTCATTTACGTGTAGCCTGAATGCTTGAGATTGTTAATTGGTCTGAGAGTGCGTTCTGAAATCTCTACAAAAATTATGTTCTTAACTTTGTGATAATTTTGACTTTAAAAAATTTTATAAAACGAAATTATTTTTTTAAGCAGAAATTTGTTTTTGTGAAGCCAACACTTTCGAACGCGTGTCTCAGCACCGTTTTCAGTTTGAATTTAACTAACACATCTGCCCTGATGTTGGAAAGTGTAACGTTGTCTGAAACGTTGGCTAAATAAGGGGGAATGGCTGCGTGGCCTTTTTCACACAAAATTTAAATTTGGACGTGAAGCTTAAATATCCAACCAAACCTAATAATTATGTTTTTCATCAAAATGTTTACCAATTTTCTGGTAAGGATAGATGCTATTTTACGTATGTGTGTTTTAAATTAAGAAATAGGTCATTTTCAATGATTTTGGAGGCAACTTTGGCAATCATTTGTGTTTTAATAATAATTATTTAAAAAAAATATTTTGCTCTACTTTCTGTACAAATGTGATGAAATATAAATATTAAAAAAAATGTTTAAAAATATATTTAAAAAATGTTCAAAAAAGCATTTCAGTGGACAGAAATTACGTACGTATTTATATTGAAACACAAATTTGTCATACATAAATTGAAATTCCTGCCCATGACTTTTATTCCAATGTTTTATTTTCATTATATATTTAATTATATTAACACGGTAGTTAGGACAAGATTATTTTAATAATTATAATCAACTCGCAAAAAATTGCCAATATTGCCTCTAAATTCATGAAAAACCGAATTCTTTGATGGCTCCTGTATCCTAATTTAAAACGCAAATAAATAAATCAGCACAATTGGATACTTTGGCTTACCCTTTGATTCAAAAATGATTTAGTTTGATTATGTATTTTGTCCTCAAATCCAAATTTAAGGATTGCATGAAAAACGCCTCGCAGCCGTTCATCTTAATAATTACGATAATCAAAATTAATCACGTTAACTACAAATTTGTCTGAAGGCGAGTCTCCTGCAACGCGTTTTCACAAAAAATGAACCAAGTATTTGCACAACCATTGCATCTGCATATAAAAAAACGTGTACCCTCCATTTACACTAACATTTAGTTCAATGTTTGTGGTAATGTTTGTGAAAATGCGTCGCAGGAGACCCGCTTTAATAAATGTGCAGATTTGCTCAGGGTTGGCTCATAATTTTTCACTGAGCCAGAGTGTTAAGATTAAAAAATTCGACTTTCTAGATGTTGTAACTGAAAAAAAAATCTTTCGAAATTTTTAATTTTTATATGAAGATTTTTCAGTTACGCGGGCAGCGCCTAAATCTAAAAAAAAATTTAAATTGGAAAATAAAAATATTTTCGGTTCACAATAACATTCAATTCGAAAGTTCAATTGATAAAACTTACCAATCTAACTTGCTTATTACACTGATCCCCATATTATTTGGGGTCAATCAGAATCGGCCCACCCTGAGCTGTGGGGAAAGATGTATCCACCGAACACCAAGCCGCGATGCGATCTCCACTAGTCCACTACTCCACAGCGGAGATGGATGTGGTTACGTTATGATGGCGTGACGGAACTAGACGGCCGTATCGCCCAATACATCAACACACATTATTACCTATGCTGGAACTAACAGTTTGCGGTACAACTGCCTGCACTGGTCGATCTTCGATTATATTGCACCAAGCCATTCTACAATACACATAGATTAATAAATTATGTAAATGGCTTTTTATGGCACGCAATTTCATAAATTTCACACATCTTACACAATACACTTACCATTAAACGAGTTGTAGGTAAAATTTTTTATTACAAATACAAAAAGTACGTACTAGTGCAGTTCCATGACAGTTATATTATGACAGGAAAATACGGTATACCTTCTTACATAAAATATAACTATAGTGTCCTTGAAGGGATGTGCAGAGAGTGTGTACCGCCGAAGGGATGTGTACCGCCGAATAACAAAAGTATGATGCCTATTTTAATTCAAATGCATTAAGGAAAAAACTGCTTGTCTGTATACTGAATGCAAGTACAAAAAATCTACACTTTAAATAAATTCGTTTGATATCCATACCAATTTATTATTAAAAGTCATTTTTGAAGTCGATTTTTAGATTGTAATTGGTAAATGCCCAAAAAATTACAATTACTATACATATGTACAGGGTGCCAACAGTCGGGGGATGAACTATCAGGTCACCACCTAGTACCTAACTACATTTTTTTAAAGCATTTCCTTATTCTTATTTTTTTCAAGTAACCTCTTTGAAAAATATCTGAGCCACCACTGATGAGCTAGTGCAAAATTATTGATTATTTATTATTTCAGTTTTTTTTTTTTATAATTTTTCACAATTCTGGACTTTTCTGCCGGAAGTGCGCTTTGGTATCAAAGTCCGTGGAATATGTTTCGTAAATGTGTACATAGTAAAATGAATTTTCTAATAAAGCTATATTCTCAATATTTCGACCACCACTACACTACAGCATACCTGTATCGAGTACCTTGATCGTGCCGGACAATCTTTACTATGTACGCCTTACCTCTAGGCCGAAAACTCAAAACAGTCCAAGAAAAAATGTCATTTTTATGTGGATCATCCCAAAAACTTACGATGATAGCCTTGTAGGTATGCGATTTGTCTGAAATGAGCTTTTTTCATTGATAATGGAAAATAATGACCATGAAGTAAAAAAAATCACCCTTACACAGTTAGTTCTCAAACTCGCAACTAAGCAAATATCTTCAACATTCATATACTTGGTATCCAGAAACTAGTGGTACAAACGGGAAATTGTCGAATCCACTTCACACCCATATAATTCAAATAACTTTTTTTACTCGAGTTTTATCGATTGAATCGAGTCCTAAGGCCAAATAAAAAAATCAGGCCGCCAGGGGGTTAACATCAGTTGTGCATGTATTTTAAAATGCGTCAAAGCGTAGACTCGGTTCCAGAGGATTTTAAATCTAATTAAGTGGCTGAATTTTTTTTATTTTTGGTTTATCTATAGTTAGGTTATTATGTATAGTTATATATAGTTATATTATTATACGATTTAGGTTATTCTGACCCGTGTTTTATAGAAATTTGGTGTTAAATGTTTAGATTGATCTGAGAAAAAATTAAGTTAAAGTCTCTTTAAAAACCATTAGGAAACTCAACCTTAGCTATAAAGTGTTGAAGAACTGAGGACCTTCTCTCGTGGGCTGTGATGCAACAGTAAAGTGACCTCTTTCGCTAGGAATGGGATCAGGGATCAGCGTTACCTCCGAGTCACTAGTCACCAGTCACCTGGGAGCTGGGAGGAGGAAACGCCGAGCTGACCTGGTGTGACCCGCGCCCACACCTCGACGTGATAATATGCTTTCATCTTCACCGGATCCACGACTAACTTACGCTTTAATGTGGTCCCTCTATTTCCACAACACAATAATGACGCAGGCGCCGCAAGCTCTTTCGTTTATCGTAGATGCACTATGTACCTACGCATAATTAAATCTTTTAGGGGTAACAGATGAGGTTAAAGGTCTCAAGATAGCTTTTAATTGTGTTATCATTTAGCGGAGAGTCTGGTCCAGTCGAGGTTTTTTTCAGTGCGTTTTTTTTTTCAAAGATAAAATTTATTTTCGTTCACGAAACTTTAGTTACGTGTAATAATAAATACCTTTACACATTTGAAAAAGAAAAAACACAATTGAAAATTTTATTTGAATATCATATTATGTCTATGTATATAGATATACCGGCCGCAAGCGACTGGCCTTGGAAATCATTTGAAACATGAAATTTAAAAAATAAATCATTATGTTATGAATGTACATAGAATGTGTATGAACTACAGTTGACAAAAAAAAAAGTTGTTAATTGCAAAAATGGCGGACATAAAATAAAAAATTAACGAAAAAAATCAGCCTTATTTTTCGCTACAACTTTGTCCTATAATAATTATTTTCTGTAAGCCGAGGTTTTTCCGTATATAAATTTGATTTTCTTTAACTTAAACTTTGAATGAAGTGAATCGGATGATAATTCGATGATCTACGATTCCTTGAAAAACGTGTTTTTGAGAAAAGCATGCTTGTAACCGGGCCCCTTCGCCTACTCCAAATAATTTATTTATTTACGCCTATTTAGGCTTTTACATATATTTAACAATATTTACGAAATTATACTCGTAAATAGTGCAGGAAACTACTCCTAAAAACACTTGCACAAAAATAAATATAAAGTAAAAATTTTATTGAATTTGATCCACACAGTATGCAGGTACAAAATATAAAATATCCAAAATAGTTTTTTTCTTTCAGCCGACAAAATACTGTTAATGTGTTATTCAATATAAATAGCGTTAACAAAGTATTCCCCTACTTGATGAAAAAAACTTCAATAAGGTATGCTTATATATTAAAATTGATGTACTAAATATATCGATAACATCGGAGCATTTGTTTCCTAATAATACAGTTAAAGTAATTCAATTACGTCCCGTAACACCCTGCACAGTTTTTATTTATCGTAAAATCACTCACTATGCATCAACCATTGCAAAAGCATTTTGCTTCCTTTTTTATGTGCTTACATTTTTTAGTTTTATTGTTAGTCTACAAGTTCAGTATTCATTTATAGTCCAGTTGGGCGTAAATAAATGTGCAGAGACAAATTTACATAAATTAAGTACAGGTTTATCGTCTCAGCATCAAATTCTTTCATCAAAGTTAAAATAACCTTCGTAAATGCCAAATAAAGTCCATTGCATCGGTATATCACGCCACGATCCGCAACACCGCTGCCATAGCCACATAGCTCAGTGGATATCATTACAGTATTATACCCTGGCTGTGCGATGCTGTACAGCAGTATGAGTGCGCTGTGCGGTATCGCATTAGCAATACATTACGATAATAACTGAAGGGCGGCGGTAATGGCAATACGCCCGCTTAACCGTGCAACGGCCCCGGCCCTTGGGCTCGATTACGGCCGATCATTTTATTGTCAGGAGAACAACAATCATTTGTTGCATTTCGGGTAAATCATTTTAAGATTTACTCTGAAAGCCTCTCTGCTTAATAATATTGAAATTTACACCGACTTGAAAGATGAACCTACCAACTTGAGGTTGTGAGTTCCGAGCGTAGGCCTTGAAGCTTGCAATTAATATCCCACATGAACTAAGATTAATTAAAATTATAGGGTGAAACCTAAATCACCTAAACCTAAATCTCGAAAGTATTTTGTTTAAAATACTTTCGAGATTCCTAAATTTCTCAAAATTATTTATTTATTTATTAATAAACGCCCTTTTTCGGGGCTTTTATATAGCATGGTTAGAAATATACATATTTATTGTCCGTAGTTGAACTGCCTCAATAATATTTTATATTTGTTTAAAGATAAATTGAAGATGTCCACTGACTTGGTATAATTGTTTCTCTCCATTAGTATTCTGGGCAAAGAGGAATACATATGGTAGTTAGTCCCAGAATTTCTGCACTGAAATAAATCCTGACTTCTAGTATTACGTAGTGGAATTCGGAAGCTTATCAATTCAAGCGGACCTTACCGAATTCTTACCGGACTATCAACTAAATCATTTAGAATTTTATATAGAAATACCAAGTCAGTGAAAATTCTGTCTGACAGTTTGAGCGTATTCATATCGTTTAAAATAGTATTGTAGTTCAACATAATTGCTGGAATATCCATTAAAATTTAGAAAATGTAACAATTTGTTTTGTATTCTTTCAATAGCTTGTACATTGTACATTTGTACATTGTAATGTGGATTCCAGACGGGAGAATTGTACTCAAGTTGACTTCTAACATAAGCATGTGGGTACATAGCTAATATTTTATTTTTATGTTACGTATTTCGTAAATTTATATCTTTTTACTTCCCAAAAATCTAAAGCCTTTCTCTCAGGTAAAATGTAAACACCAATGGCGTGTATTGCTCTATTACTAAAGATTGACACAGTAGTTTTTCAAGTTCGGTTCTGAATCAATGCGCATTGAATATTTGAAAACGGCTATTTTATGATCATCTTCTGCTGATTGTTGTCCCTTTTTACGAAAATTGCGCGGACGGATTAGTGTGAAATTTCGCACACTTATAGTTTATATAGAGAAGGAGTGCAGAGTGCTAATATTTTTTTAAATTATGCATAAAAAATACATTAAAAAAAACATTACAATTATGGTCGAATTTCGACCATGGGCGACCACTACTTAAAATAAATGAGCGTACAAGTTTCTCATTAAATTCATGCAAAGGAATACATTTGAATAAAAAATTTATCAAAATGTTTATTTTTCTCTTATAGCCGTAAGTAACCAGTTCGTTTTTTTAGGATAAGCATAGCTTTTCATTCTTTATGGGCTGCACACCACTGAAAACACCCATTTTCATTTAATATATAAAAGCCTAGTTTAATTTCTGCAAAGAGCTTAGTATTTTTAAAGTTAATTTATTCATGGTTTTATTTTATTTGTAGCTAAAAGTTCCCTTGGATTTATTTAAAAATATATATTATGCTATATTTTAATTACTTTAGTATTAGTAACATTGCCGAAGATCTGGATAAAATTCCCTCAGGGCCTGTATCATGGGTTTGAAGATGCTGTGTGGAGGGTCTTTTTGAGGAGAGGAAGGAATGGACCCGTTCTCATGTGACAAATGTCAAACGTGTATATATGTTGGGCGCGCATTTATCGTGTTTCCCGACTATGCACCTTTGCCGAGGTGATCAATGACCCTAGGTCCTCGGAGCATCTTCCATTGAAATACCTGTAGAACAAGGATAGCACTACCACTCGACGCCTGTGCTCGAAAGATTGTAATCCGTTTGTTAAGATGGGAGAATCAATCAATCAAAGGGGTCGCCAATAGTCAAGGGTTTTTTCAGGTATTTTTGGGCTCCAGACGAGAGGTGGCTGCCAATTTCAACCGTGGGGCGCACTTGCGATTTGTACAGGGTTAGCAGTTGTGTACTATTAAAGTATCTGCGGGCCCTGTACGTTTCGCTCAGTTTTTGAGAGGCTAACTTAATGTAAACTAACTAACCAACCATTTCCTAAACCCTCCACACAGCATCCCCAAAGATGACATAGGCCCTGAGGGAAATTATGTTCCTCAGGGCCTCCTGTGTGGAGCTCATGTAAAAAAAAAATCTCGCCGTTTCCCGCAGGAGTAGGCAGAGAGGGGTAGGCTCTTGACATGACCCGTCACAAGTATCTGATTCACTACTTTTTTTTTTTTTTTAAGTTTTCTTTATTCATTGAAATGTTGGTTACATAAATTTTAGAATTTTTCGACCACCATGCTAGGCACATGCCCGTGTTGTGGTGGTGATTTGTGCCATGTCTTCCTCGGGCGTCCCCGACTTCTTCTACCATTCACATTTGCGTCATATATTCTTCTTACACTACTTTCTTCGTTCATTCGCTCTACATGCCCAAACCATCTGAGGGTCCCTTTCTTAATCTTATTCATTACGCTTACATCAGCCTTGCATTCTTAATGTATCTATATACTTAACATGTTTTAAACAGCATATTATCAGTGCCTCCATCTTCACAACATGGTATGATGTAATATCAGTAATTATTGTAATAAAATCATTTATCCATTAAAAAAGAGCTCCATTTCTAGATCCGCTTTCCACGGCCTATTGCGAAAAGTACACAAAAAAAGGTTTAAAAAATCACGGCTCACCTCTGGTGCTCGGGCAATAAAACACGGTCGAACCGGTTAAAACAAACGCACGGATTATTAATGGGAATAAATAAATAATCATGATTGAACCGGGGTTAGCCAGATAGACACGTGATAATTACAGGCGGCGGCTGGCCGTGTGAACGCGGGCCCGGGACGCCGCAACGCCGGGCAACGCCGGGCAACGCCGGCCAGGCAAATATTGTGCCATTACTGTACAAACAAACATGCAAACAAACAAATATGAAGGTAGGCGCCTCGGCCATATCAACTCGCACTTTTCGCGGGCAATGAGCGCGTAGAACAAACACATGGACAATTATAATCCCAACCAACATTGGGACATTACCTAAGCTCTCTCATTTGAACTAAGAGAAGGATTATTATGACCATTTAATATCGACGAGTGGTATTAATTTATGAGGGTGAGGGGTTATATTTTTAATTTTCACTTGTGTAACATGGCTCATGGCGGGTCCTAATGCAATTCAGTTTTAACCCCGCGATCCTATTTTCTACCGACTTAACGTACTTCCCTTGAACACTTTAACCCCTCAAGCTATTTTTTTGGTTTTCGGAACAACTCATGTTGGTTTCCTAACTACCAAACTCTTATAATAAGTAAATTATCAAAAAAAACATCGAAATGCTAGTGGTCGGTATTTATTTTGTTTATATATATATATATATTTTTTTTAAATTTAATAAAATTAAAATTGATAATTTTGGTATCAAGTTCTGCAAGTATTTTAGTATGTATTTTTGTTACAGCTGTTACGGTTTACAATACCATTTTCAAACTGTGGTTAATCCACTGTTAGACGATTTTAAATGTCTATTTTTGAAGGTGTCTTTATTGATTTATTACCGGTTAAACCAATTTGCTGATAAACTAATTGAGAGAGTATTATGTGGGGTTCCGAATCTGTTTCCTCCACTAAGTGTTAGTGTTGTTTTAATACTTGCAGAACTTGATAATAAAATTATCAAATTCAATTTTAATTCAATTTAAAAAAATTAAATGAAGATCTACGAATTAAACACAAAAACAATTAGTAGACCAGAGAGAAAAATCCAGAGAGAGGAATTGAGGAAAACGTTTGTATTGACAAAACGTCGCCCGATTTCCTCTTAATTGTGCTAACCGATAATAATAACTACGATTCGGTTTACATTATAAATACAAAAAAAATATGGTTTGGATAAATTGAAGCTGTTTCTACCGTTTCCCGGAGTAGAATTAAAACAAAATTTTTAATTACTTTATAAAAAAATTAAGCGTAAATCACCAAAAATGTTGTTTTTTTTCGTTATAAATGTACGAACGTAAATAAGATATGTAACCGTATCTTTTTGGGATTTTTCTGTTTTCAGATTTTCGATTGAGTTTCGCTAATATTGTCTTCATTTAATGGTTTTTTTTTTTTTTTTTTTTTTTTTTTTTTTTTTTTTTTTTTTTTTTTTTTTTTTTTTTTTATAATTTATTTATTTAATTTAATTTTAAATATCAACAAACAAGTCCTGCTAAGCCAATAGATTGGCTTGTCAGCAGGTGCTTATGGTTCCATTACAAATATATTTTAAAAGTTATAATTAACATCTTATTTCTACTGATTCAACATTTTTTTCATACATTTTTTCATAAATATAGATATTCTTTTTGCGATAACCAATTTTTCAGCATATATTTAACCTTATTCATAGAATTAAGTTGCTTTAGAGTTTCAGGTAGTAAATTAAATATCTTCGGTATGTTGTATTCAAACGTTCTCTGTCCGTACTTATTATTAAATTTTGGAACTATTAACCCGTCGTTGCGCGTGAATCTAGTGCTATATTTATGTTCTAGTTTGTCTTTATGCTGCGGGGTAAATATATGCTGAATTATAATTTTATACCATAGTATTGCCTTCACAGGTAAAATTTTTGCACTCTGAAACAGCAACGGAGTATTGTGTCTTTGTTTGAAAATGTTAGGGACAACTAATAATTTTACAATTGCGTTTTGTGCAACTTGTACCTGTTTCAGGTTGGTTACAGTAGTATTTCCCCATATTGTTAACCCATATCTTATTATTGATTCTGCTAGTGACATATAAATTATTTTAAGTGTATCAATTGATAGGAAAAAATTTAATGTGTACATTCTGCTAGCAATTGATCTGAGTCTTTTACAGGTTTTTTTAATATGTTTGTCCCATTTAAAAAAACAATCTACTGTAACTCCAAGATACACATATTCAGTAACTAATTCTAAGCTTTCACAATTACAGTTAATTTGAATATTTTTGTGGATGCAATTAAAGTTATGAGAAATAATATTAGGATTAAATTGAAATTTGGCATTTGGTGATCTTATATGCATTACTTTAGTTTTTTTAGCATTTATTAATAGCCCTGCATCATGTGACCATTTACAGAGTTGATTAAAGTCAATTTGTAAGAGTTCAATTGCAATTTTTAGATCTTTGTGTGATATGACCAATGCCGTATCATCTGCGAATACAAAATGTTTTACAAAAGAGAAAAGTTTTTTCATTATAGTTACATAGATTATATATAGTGTAGGTCCCAATATGGAACCTTGTGGAACTCCTGCAGATATATTTTTTGTTTTACTAAATGTATTATTTATTTTGGTACATATTTTTCTATCTGTAAGATAATCTTTAAATAAATTTAACAAATTTCCTCTTATTCCAATTTTTTCTAGAGTTTTTAGCATTTTTAAAGAGTTTATTGTGTCAAAAGCTTTAGAGTTGTCGATAAATAAAACAAGAACATGTAATTTATTATTTAACTGATTATTTATATAATTGGAAAAATCTTGCAGTAGTTTTTCAGTGTTTTTTTTTCTTTGGAAGCCATATTGATTTGGATCTATGATAGCGAATTTTTCAATGTAATTATTTAATTTATTTGATAAAAATTTTTCAAGAATTTTTTCTAATGCTGGTAGAATACTAATTGGCCTATAATTTCCCAGTTCAATGTGTTTTCCACCTTTAAATATTGGTCTAGTGATACTACATTTAAATTCTTGTGGAATTTTTGCTTGCTTTATTATCATATTGATTAAATGAGTTATTATTGGCCCAAGAGTTTTTATATTTCTTTTTAAATCAAACATTCTTATATTGTCAATACCTGTGCTTTTAGAGTTTTTCATTTTTTTAACGATATTTTCAATATCAGTTATAGTTGCTCTTGGTATATATAAACTATGAGGTAGTTCTTCCAGTACTATATTAGAAGCTTTGTGATTGCATTTATGTAACATGTTGCTGATGCTATCCGAGAAGTAATTCACAAAATCATTTGACACAGAATCCTCAGTTCTATCTTTTAACATGTATCGTATTATAGTTTCATCACAATCGTTTTTGGGTTTACGTCCTAAAATATTATTTATCTCATCCCAGGTTTTTTTTGTATCATTAAAACAGGTTTTAAATTTATTATTATAGTATTTAGTTTTATCTTTATTTATAAGTTTATTGACAAGGTTTCGTGTTTTTTTGTATTCTGTTTCATATGTTTTGTTTGTTGGTGTACTTTTCCATTTTTTATATAGTTTATCCCTTTTATTTATATTACATAATAATTCACTGCTTACCCATTCATTTATTGCATAAGGTCGTGTTTTCGGTTTTTGCACTATCGTTTTTGAACTACTATTGTAAAATTTTTTAAATAAAGATTTTATTTTTTCATATAATAGAATACAATCCTTCTCCTCTATAAGTTTACTCCAGTTATAATCTCTGATATATCTATCAATAGCCTTTTGTGAGATGATTTGAACATACTTATTTGCAAAGTCTATCGGACGTTTATGAGATTTTATATTAATAGCAGTGATAAAATGATCAGCAATATTATTTTCGCAGACGCAAGCAGTTATTTTCTTGCCTCTAAATTTAGCAAATATATGGTCAATACAAGTGCGAGTTATTTGTCCATTTAATACAGCTTCTCTGGTTACTATATTGATGCATTTAGTTAAATAATGGTTAGTAAGTAAGTTTTCATACGAAGTTATGATATAATCTTGGTCATTTAGTAAATTTAGATTTAGATCTCCGAGTAAGATAATATTTTCCTTACTATTAATTGTATCAAGATGTGCTGATAATTCCGTTAGAAATGAAGATTTACTGAGATTAGGAGGTCTATATATGGCTATTATATTAACTTTAGTTTCGTCCTGGAGTATGAGCTTTCCTGTTATATTTTCAAAATGTTGTGATTGGAACGATTTTGGTCTAAATTCAAATTTGTTTCTTATATACAATATAATACCTCCTCCTGACTTATCAGTCCTGCAGTAGTTATATGCATTATATCCGGGAATATTGTACATACTCGTACTTTCAGTTTGAACAGATGTTTCACATAGCATTAGAATGTCAATATGCTTCAAACTATTTAATAAATATACATGCAATACATCCCAATATTTTTGTATCGATCTTATATTTAATTGAATACAAACAAGATTATCAGAAGCATTTATGCTTTGTTTTTTTATCCAAACTTCTAAATTATTTACTGTACTACATTCTATTTCGTTATCATTATCAATATACGAAAAATTATTCTGCGCCATTTAATTCGTAGTTAAATTTGATGCAATACAATAAGTTTCTAATACGGGTTTGGTTGATTTTACACATTGAAATATTTCTATAATAAATATATCTATATAATGCAGTGTGAGGTTCAAATTTGTACTTGATATAATTACATACTTGTTTTTATCAAAGATACCACAATTATTTTTCTTAATGTAATAGCAGATGGTATAATATATTGATACAAAATGGTTTTCCATGCATTTAGCATTAAATAATATTACATATATTTCATTTTTGTGTAAAACAATAAAATTTAATATTTTTATTAGGTTCATTAAATCCCGTACATAAATAATACAATTAACACGTATTCTTATTATCTGTCCAGTAAACATGAAAAGAGAGCAATATAAAATGACTCCATTTGAGAAACCTGAACAATAATTAATATCTTTTGCAGTTTTCAGCCCGTGAGAATAGATTATTTTCTGGTTTTGTTTAACAACAGAAGTATTGTGATTATAGATTGAAGAGTTTAATTTTAAATATTTAACAATATAAAAGTGATTGAATCTAGAGCTAATTGCTACAAATACTTTTTTATAAAGACTTAATAAATATAAAATAAACTGTATGTTCACATCTAGTGTTATTTCAGAATATTTATCATATTTTAAGATTTTTTTAAAAACTGTTTTTATATTTATGAATGTGAGATATAGTACACAGTAATATGCGTGTTTAAGTAAACAAAAAAATGTTATTGAAGGTGTGGTTATGAAATTATTGTTAAAAACATAATGTAATATAATAATGTTGTTTTTGTTAATTATTTTGTGATCTTTTATAATGTTTATAACAATATTTATGCAATAAAATGAATATTCAATAATAGAAAATGACGACGTTTGGAAATTTAGAATCTTATTACAATGTTTTTTTTCTTTAATATAATATAGAAATATAAATGTGTAATGTTTGGCAACGTAAATTGTATTTATTGAAATGTAGCAAATTCTACGAGAAGAAATCAAATGTATTATAATATCACTACATCTACTTTGAGACATGTTTAATGTTATTACTAGTCAATATTCTATTTTTTCCTTTGCTAAATTGCTCATTTTTTTATACACAATGCATTTCGTTTTATCGTTCGCAGAATGCCTAATATCAATATTCCAGTTCATTTTTTTATTTTTGTTATCACAGTTTTTACATTTAGGTTCTTTATCTTTGTTAGCACAATCTTTGTAGGAATGATCACCAGCACAGTGTGTACACAATGGTTTGTCCTTTTCTTTATGAAGACACCTGACAGAAGTATGTCCAAAACCCAAACAATGGTAGCACTGCACCACAGGAAGGGCATCTTCTACTTGTATTCTTTGGTACCCCACATAGATTTTACCGGTATAGACTAGCCTTCTTCTTATTAGAGTACTAACTTCTAATATGTAATTAGAAGTGTTATTATATTTGTTTTTCAAGATCTTTTTTAACGTCATCTCAGTTTCTGGTTTATCTATGATCACAGCCTTGATATCTTCATTCTGTTGGATAATATCTTGTATAATATCATCCTTATTGTAGTCATTAGTAATGCCCTTAAGAATTATAGTTGGTCTCTTCTTTTTAATTTCTGTAGCACTGATGTCCTTGAACTCGTCCCCAATAGCTTTACTCATTTTTTCCGCATCGTACTTTGTCGAACATTTTATAAGTATTCTATTTTTAGATATCGCATTAATACCGATCACTTTGGCACCAATTTTACTTAAGTTAATTTTCTTCCTGATTTTATTTTGTATATTTTCTGACGATTCCTCAGCATTGTTCGATGAAACTATTAATTTGTAATCACTTTTCAATGTTTTATTTTGGTTTTCAGCTACTTTTCCGTATCCGAATGTAGGTTCAATTATTTTTTCTTTTGCTTCAGATAATTGAATAGTTAAATGTCCCATCCAGTTTAATATAGCACTTGTTTTCGTTGTAATTAAGTGAATTTGTTCTTTGTTA
Source organism: Glyphotaelius pellucidus (assembly GCA_936435175.1). NCBI lineage: Eukaryota > Metazoa > Arthropoda > Insecta > Trichoptera > Limnephilidae > Glyphotaelius > Glyphotaelius pellucidus. The sequence goes on along the minus strand of OW386539.1, from coordinate 2,104,679 downwards.
AATTTATTAACTTTATCTTGTACACAATTCAATAAATCATCAATTGCCTCCTTCGCAGAGTCCATAAATTGATGTGGATTCATTTTTTGTTTTTAAAAGTTATCGCCTTCGCTGTAATAATTATAAAAATAAATGCGAAAAAAGAGTTTCCGGACTGAGGATTGAACCCCTCTCCTTAGTTGCTGGCTTCGACAAGCGAGTGAGTTACGTTAACCGCTAGACCAATTCCTAGGTGTCAACAGCCGAGATTTTACAGGTTATAAAGTTATTAATAATAGTTATCAATTAATTGAAATCTTTATTTTAGTTGTTTTAAATTCACTTCTCAAGTTTAAAAAGAAACACAGTTTTTATTGAGGTTATAGATTATTTAGGATGCACTTTATATTTCGTTGTATTTCACTGTTTATTAATTATTTACTTCACTATATTGTTGTGTGTTATTATCCTTTTTTCAAAACTATGAAATAGAGCACAGAGTCGCTTTTTTTAAATTTAAAAAACGCACAGACAACGCGCGATCGCGAAATAAATCTATTCTGCACTTTTTACCGCTTGAAAATAGCTTTATTTGTGTTTATTTCTTTAAATTCGTATGAGCAAAGATGACACGTCTAATCTGTAGGTAGATGAAATTATTATATTTAAAATATTTTGAAACACCCGCCCGCAGTCCCCTCCTTCCCCGCAGTAGTCCTACGATACAGTAAACCACCACACAAGCGAGAACTATTTAAAACGATTCTACTAGTTGCTAGGTGTATTTAACGTGTTGTTTACGTAGAATGTTTTTTCTCGTTTAGCATGTACACGTATCTACAGCTTGCGAACTAATCGCAATGTGTATTGGAGTCATTCCCACCCTGCACCCACCCCGCCCCCTTCACTTGACCCTACTGCCACCACTCGCCCTCCCCCCGAGGCACCTCATTAAAATTAGATTAAGGAAATTGCATTCTTTCCCTCGAGTGGGGCAGATCGGCCCACGGAAGTCCGCCAGTTTGTATCGTTGCTTGTTGTTTCCTACTTTTCCCTGATTATTATTTGTTACCCAATAAAGTTTTGATTTTTTTTTTAAATAAAGTTTCCTTGTTATTTTTAATTAGCTGAAGTCCCCGGCGTTGCCCGGGCTTCAAAGTTTTTTCCAAATCAGCTGTAGACAATTTGAGAGGCGGGAATGGGTACCGCCGCCCCGGAAAGCTTTATTGGATAACCAACACCTCTGCCATAGGTCACCCCAAGTAGTTCGCTACGTTTGGTGATTTAGCAGGGGTGTCCGGGTTCATGGGGGTGAGGTTTGTCTAGGTCTTGGACCAGGACACACTGAACCCCAGATTCCTACCCACTCCTTAAACCCCTTTCCTTCCCAGAACTATCCTCCCCTTCCTTTCCTTAAAAAACCCTCCACACAGCATCCCCAAAGATGACATAGGCCCTGAGGGAAATTATTATCCTTAGGGCCTCCTGTGTGGAGCTCACGTAAAAAAAAGACAGTAATATTCCTGCCATTCTGAACTTCAAGTAGACAAAAATTTCATCAGGATTTTAAGGGTGGTTTTTAGAAATCTAGACATGTAGACAGCGACCTTCCTGCTTTGAAGGTCATGTTTAGTGTGCAAAATTTCATCAAAATGCTAAACAAACAAGGTAGATGATAACCCATAAATATAGAGATTGAAGCTTTGAATAAATGATACGACAGGTAGGTAAGTATTGTATTTCGTTACTCAATCCGTAGATAGTTTAAATTCTAAGAATTCGCCAAGTTCGTAGTTCGTATTTACGAATCAGGTTGTCAGGTTTTTGTGTTTGTCTCGTATTATAATGTGACTATTAGTATTTAGTTGACATGTGGACAGTAACAACATTACGGAAACCTGCTAGAGATGGCGATAGTTATGCATATTAGGGTCGTTCAAATAGTTGGTAAGATTATCCCATTAGGATTTAGTTAGACAAGAAATTCCACTATAATAATAATTGAGAGGCCTACCTTCGCCGTGCATATTATTCAGTTCCCGTTATATGGAAATTTCAGCAATCCTAGAGAAGTGCCCGCTCCCTTCCCCGTCTCTATCCCCTCCACCGCCTCCTCGGCTGAGGTCGTGTCTAAAGTAGTTGCGCGATTATAAAACCGCTACCATAATCGTTGTCGGATTCTGTCACGAACTATTCTTTCTGACAATCATTACTCATTTATTTTACTAAATCGCTGGGACCGTAAAGCAGCTTTGGTCTAACAACAGTATAATAAATATTATAATACCGGCTTCGCATTTATTTGCCTCTAATGACTCAATGAGAAGACTTTATTCAAAACCGCCTGCATCAAGGCCCGAACACAGACAGCCAAGATTGCCGCCGATCTTGTAAACACAATGTTTATAGTTATTATCAGTAATAACATCCAAATATGAATACAAAAGATGTTTTTTTTTTAATATTGGTATTTCTGTTTCAATTTGGCACACTACACGTAAAATTCTTTCTGACATATTTTTTTAAAAATCAACAATGTTTTCAGTCCTATTGTGTGTGTGATTGATGTTTTTTTATAATTATGAAACAGAGGTCTTCGAGCTAAACAAGGTGCAAATATGTAGGTAATAGGTGTAGGTGATTGACTAACAAATTGCCAATGCTACTATAGGCTACATTGTGAGTAGTGTACTGGCGACATTGGCTGTTTTCCTAAAAATTAACGGTTTCCCTCGATTAACTTTTTTCTTTTGACGTGATAACGTCTTGTTAAAAGTATGACTCATTGTCACGTTCCGCCTGAGCCGAGCGTGCAAGCGAGATTGCGGAATAAGCGATAGAGAGGCACGATCGGCCTAAGCGTTCGGCTTTTGACTGTAAAATTCTATGTAAAAGTTTTCTTATGACTTTATCACGTAAAATTATCGTCCGTAAACCGACTTTACAGACAACCAATTTTTTTTAATCAAATTATTCACAAAATAAATAAAAACCACTTTTGCACTTGAAATCCTGACGTCTAGACTCCGTTTGCCAAGCGATTTTTATAAATATTAACCTTTGTCCTTGGCGATATAAGGCACACTAAAAATACGTAATTTTTTTTCTAATTCTTAACACGTTGTAATGGCCGATATCTTTATTTTATGCCCTAATCATGCGTAGGTACTTTTTGTACCTTCAGTAGAATAATACGACACATACCTATTAAATATAATTGACCAACTAACTATCACGCCTCTGTGTCTACACACAGACTAGACACAGAGGAGGGACCGCCAAACAACTCGGTCTTAGCCCACACTCTTTGTCTCATTCACATTCCTTTCACTTACTCTTCTATTATTCTGACTGTTGGACATGGCCCGTCTCAAGAATTTGATACACGTGATCGCACCATGTCTTCCTCGGGCGTCCCCGACTTCTTCTACCATTCACATTTGCATTTGCACTCCTTTCTTCGTTCATTCGCTCTACAAGCCCAAACCATCCGAGGGTCCCTTTCGTAATCTTACCCATTACGCTTACATCAGCCTTGCATTCTTTGCGGATCTCCAAATTTCTCACACGATCATACATTGTTATTTAATGGTGTACGCCTCAGCGATCTCATTTCTACAGCACTCGGTCTGATTTTCAAAACTACATCGTTGGGGCTGTTAGCTTTCTAACTTAATATCAATGAATTTGGTTAATTCATTCAGTCTTTGCCATCAATATCGTAGCAGGTAGGTCCTATCCTAAACTTTTCCCCGCCAACTCTATTCATTAAGAAGTCTTCGTTAAGTCGAGTACCCCTTTGCAAGGAATCTCTCTCTAGTCCTGACAAGATAAAAAAGCTCTTTGGGATTAATTAAGCTTGCCGTTATAAATTGTAGTTACCAGCAGTAGTGGTAATTCTCGACCTTACCTACCTAGCTACCTAAACAGACGGTAAACTGCGCCTGGGGCAGGCTATCCGGGCCGATTCGTGGAACATTAACTTATTGATGGTATCTTTTCCACCCACCCTTGTGGTAAGACACCGAATCGGATAAAGTGCATTCTTTTCAAAATATGGCTGATAATTTTTTTTTGCAGTGAAAACTTTTTTAGCACCGTGTAATTTGAAACTCGACGAAACGGAAACGAGTGACACTAAAAAGAGACAAACACACATATCTATAGGATTTAGCCTGCGACAGAATGATATAGCGATAAAATATTTATTTAATTCGCGGATTCTCGGTTCCAATATAATACGATAAATCCGTGAAAGTCTCCTTTGGTCTAGTGTTATAAAGCGCCTGACGGACATCAGCGGCCAGACATTTAGAGGATTAATGATCGAATCCTGCGAAATCCAAAAAAAAAAATATATATGTAAATGTATATCTAGCGACTCCGAAATACTAATAAGATGACCTAATGTGTAGGAAAAGGTGCACTGGAATTCGTCGACAAAATATGGAATAAATCATCCTTCACATCATCCCCACTCTTGTCTTTAATTTTCTGAAGGTTTCGCTTCTACCACGTGTGAATTGCACACTTCGTTTTTTTTTATTGGTACCTACCAATTTATTACTTTCAATTTGTCTCAATATTCTAATCGTCGACATACCTACCTATCTACTGTTAGCGTCAACGGGCGTGCTGATGCTATCGGCAGGGTTGGAGAAAGCTCCCACATATTTAATACAATTAGCTGCTGTATCTGCCCCAAATAAAAACTAGCTCAGGATTCGGTGCAAGCAGGATCTCGTAACCTCAAGGCTAGTGCTTGTGGTTCGGAACTTCACGCTTCTCCATTCTCCCAGGGCCTCTCTCGTCAAGCAAAACACGGTAGGTTATCACATAAACAGTTTATTCAATTCTAGGAGACACAATAATACATAAAAGGAACGATCCTAGCTGAAAGTTAGTTTGAATGTCCGTCTCTACTCTCTATCACGCGTGGTTAGGGAAACATTTAATTGCACACAAAGGGTAACATGGTAATTGACTCACGTTTGGTTTATGGGCCAACAGCGGCTTCACGCGCTTGATTCTCTCAGCCTACGCAGCGTCCATCGGGGACCGGAAGCGCACAAACGGCGAAACTGAACTGGTGTCGCCCATGTTCGTGCGGAACGTGGGCCCTGTAAGCTCGCTTGCTGAAGACTGCTGGCGGGCTGCCGCTCGAGAGTTGGTCTAGCGGCAGCTCGGTTTGTCGCTCGCGGGAGGGGGTAGTGCGCGCGCCTCTATATTGGCGGTCTATTTTGTAACGTAACACTACATCTTGGAAAATTAATATATACCTATTGACCTTAGTTGCGACCGTTATCCTTTTATTTTTCTGTGTCTTCTTCTCTTTCATATTTTCGTTTAGATTAATCTTCAATGATATATTACATTGATGGGAATAACATTAAAAAGTTATAAAAAGAGTTTTGTTCTAATAAAAATGGAAAAATTTTTGACCGAATTAAATCAGTTGTATTGGTAGTAGAGAAATTTTTATGTTCCAATGTTTAGCCAAGACTTTAAATTTGTTTAGATTTTTTAATCGTCTTGTTTTCTCGGGTAGATTATTGTATATTTGAGTGGCAATGTTTTTGCAATTTCTTTGTCCAAATGTTGTATTTGTAAGATTACGTTGGTTAGAGCTAGCTAATTGGTTGATTCTATCTGAACATGAAAAAAGTTGTTGCTTTTAAGGCCAACAGATTAATTATATCTCAGTGAATGCATTGCAAATTGCAGATATTGTTGATTCTCAGCCTTATTGATTTTGTCAGTATGGCTTCGACAGCTCTAAACCGGATTTAATTAGGAATAATTGAAACACCTGCACCTGCGTGTAAATATCTGTTGGCCCGTCAGTCATCTTCAGGTATGGTGTTGGCCTTATTGAATATTACCTCGGAGAGTTTGGCGTTTGTTTGGTGGGGGTGTCACGTGCTCCCCAGTTCATTCATATTCCTCGGCCGTTAATTAAAAGTGGGAGATGAACGTTTAACGCTTCGTTAACGAATGATTGACGTCGAAACAGTCGGTTATTGCTTTCGTGTTCATTTCCCGTTTATCCGAGAGGAGAGAGGGCCACGCCAAATCATCAGAAACATCTGAAAATGCCAACCTATAATTAGATAGAATTTTTTTTTTTTTTTTTAACATTAGTTCCACGCATGGGGTCCTGAGGAAAAAATTTCTCTCAGGGCCTATGTCATCTTTGGGGATGCTGTGTGGTGGGTTTTTTTAAGGAGAGGAAGTTCTGGGAAGGAAAAGGTATGAGGGGTGTGCAAAAATTTGGGGGTCATTGTTTCCAGGAGTGACGGAAGTATGAATTCATCCCTCCCACTGCGGTACAAGGCGATTGGTTGAGAGTCCGGCTGGACTAGATAAAAATAAAAAAAAGGTCTCAATTCAATGTTAACAAGTCTCTCCCGATCCGGCGCGCCACGCATTAGGTAGGCAAATGCACGTGCCACCAAGACCTACGCAAATCTCACCCCATGAACCCGGGAACTCCAGCTAAGTCACCAAACGTAGCGAACCACTTCGAGTGACCTATGGCAGACTTATCTAACAAATGGCTCGGGGCGGTGGGAACCATTCGCTCCTTCCAAATTGAATATACATAATATCAATTTCTCCTTTTTCATTTAGGTTGGGTTATAACAAACTTTCCTCACATTTGGTTACGTTTTTTAGAGTTTCACGGCCAAAAGTATTTTCGTTATTTGTTTTTGGGGTGTTATGTCGTGTTGCGCTACCTCCTTCTTTAGCCAACGTTTCGGCCAATTACACATCTGCCCTGATGATGGACACTGTAACATTGTCCGAAACGTTGGCTAAAGAAGGAGGAAACGCAACGCGGCATAACACCCCAAAAACAAATAACGAAAATTTCCTCACATTTGATGATCATCAAAACATCATCGATCATCGATCGCCATTTTTGTTATTGTTTTTGGGGTGTTATACCGTGTTTCGCTACCTCCTTCTTTAGCCAAAGAAGGAGGCTTGGCTAAAGAAGGAGGTAGCGAAACACGGCATAACACCCCAAAAACAATAACAAAAATACTTTTTGGCCGTGAAAACCTAAAAACATACCTATCGATCGCCATTATCGCGATAAAACGCCAATTTGAATTTTTGACAAATTTTTGAATTTTTTTAACGATTCCCATTGAGCTCTCGATTCTCGGTGCGCTACAGATTGTGATCAAATAATTATGATCAGCTGTCGAGCATAACGGTCATGAAATGCATCGAGCATCAGCGTTTAACGAGGGGTATTAAAATTTCGAAATGACGCTGATCGACGATTTGATGGCCTTTAAATGTGACGAGAGTTTAGGTTTAGAAGAACAATCCAATCTTTGATTCTTTCTTTTTGTCAGTCGGTAAAACAATGTTTTCGTATATTGATTTTACAAATTCTAACACAGGTAATGAAAGTTTTGTTAGAGACACATCCCTCCATTTTATCGGCTTGTTCTCGGAAAAAATATTTTCCGAAATGCTCGCAAAAATTTCCATAATTCCGAAAGCGAACGTCCTCAGGTTCGGCAAAACAGCATGATCTCATTATCTGCTACGAAACGCGCTACCAAAATGCCATATGAAAAATTTCATGTGAAATAAAATTGAATTTATCAAAAAGTGTAGGTTTTTTAGCTGTCATCTTTGGAATCCCACACATTTTTGGAGAAATTATAACTATTTGTGTTTTTAAATCATTTTTGCGTCGTACTGATAATAATTATTTCACCGGCAGTAGCCGAATGGAGAAATGCGTTGGATTCCTGTACTGAGTTTTGAGTTCGATCCCCTGCTTGCTAGTCTTCCAAAATTTTCCGCTTTTAATGATGGAAGTAGGAGGAATTCAAATGAATGCTTTGAAGTTATTACTTCTTTAGCACTACTTTTGAAACTCGATGAAACGAAAAATAGCGACACTAAAAAGAGACAGACACATACATCTATAGAATTTGGCCTGCGAGAGAATGAGATAGTTTAATCGACCTCCTCTTCGTGCAGTGCCTTGTAACCTAAAGGACTCCTCTTTGTGCGGTTCTTCGTGGTTTAGGGACCACCTATAAATTACGTCACACAAATTTCATGATTTTATGACCCCCCCCTCCCTGTCACACATCGTCACATTTTTTAGACCCTCTCCCCCCTAGTGTGACGTCACATATTTTGCAATTTTAATCTAAAAATAATCCAAACAGCAGTTCAAAATTTTATTTTTTTAGTTTTGTGTTTTAGTTATTTTGATTTTTACATGTGACGTCACAGGGTGTGACCCCCCCCATATCCCTTATCACACAATGTCACACTTCTGTACACCCCTTCCCCCTTAAGGTGTGACGTAATTTATGGATGGTCCCTTACCCACTCTTGTCTACTTTAGTTTTCTGAAGATTTCACTTCTACCGCGTGCGAATTGCACACTCTAATTTAAATCAAGGCATAAGGGTGTCCAACACCAGTTTTAACCTAAAATAATTGGTGTGCTTAAAGTTAAAGATTTTTTAAAGGTGTATGTACTGTTAGGTACATTTTACCCCGTCTTCCTTTCTGTCAGATGAGAAGAAATGAACATCCATCTGCAGTCTGTAAAGCAGTGTTTCTTAAACCTATTTGTGCCATGCCCCACTTCAACGCTTTAAAAATGTCCATGCCCCCTCAGTGAAAAATATCTTTTAGCGTCATCGTGAAAAAAGGCGTAGGGGAAAATTTTCTTGGTTCAGGGTGAAGAAATAGCTTTAAAACAAAAGTTGCATGTTCGCAAGGGGAAGCTCTCTACGTGTTTAATTACGAATAATAGATATCTAATAATATTTGACTAATTTATATAGCGCCGTTCTCATGAAAAATCACCTCAGAGACGCTAATAATAGAAGCCCACAAACACACGAATGAGGTTGTCTCCCACAACTAAATTTAATTTTATTTACAAATGTTTCATATTAGCTTTCTAAGGACAAAACTTTTTGTTTTTTTTAAGTACCGAATATTAACGAAAATATATTTTAAAATGTTAATGTACTTGCGCAGCAGTACTACAACACAACACTGCCATTCGAATTATGAAATATACTGCGTGTGACGTCTCGAGGCACAATTGCATGCAGCTTGCCAATGTTCAATTTGAAAGCTCATAACTTCGTCATTTTCGGAGATACGAAAAACTAATTTCACTATCGTTATTAACTCCTTAAATATAATACATTATTCGTACTAGATATTTGATATACCTTTTGATTAAAAAAATATTATTCAGTTTGGTTGGAGGTTTTGGCCTCAAATCCAAAATTATGTCATGTGTGAAAAATGCCACTCAGACTTAAGAATTTCTTCCGATTTATAACATATTTTCCTTGAATACTTTTTTAGTTCTTGAAAAAAATTATTAAAAGTGCTATTTTTGAAGATAATATCTATATATTTTTTCTGAGCCGAAACGGTAATTATACGAATTTCTCTCGATAGAAAAAAATCGCATGCAATTGGTAAAAAAAAGTATGCTCCGAAAATTATTAAAAACACATTTTGTTATTTTATTTAATATATTAAATAATATGAAAAATATCACAATGTATCTTTAAATGGTATTTTAGACGTTTGTCGAGAGATTTTTTCTATATTTTAAACGAGTCGTGTTTTATTATATATTTTCACAATTTTTGCTTAATTATAATAGTTGTTTAATATTAGCGCGCTCACTCTAACATTCATATTTACATAAATCTCTTTCAAAACCATATCTTCTTCTTTTTGAACGCTTACTACGGAGCCTCAATGATTTGAATATTCCTCCAAAACATTCAAATATTCCCCCGTTGGGGCCTGGTGGCGTATTTCCAAAACCTATACCGGTTTAGTCGGGGTAGCGACAATTTACAATTTAAATACACCTCTGTATTGGTTATTCTTCATCATTTTGCAAAAACAAAAATTGTTCTAAAATCTAGATAAAATAATCTTTCTAATGTGTAAATTAGAAATAAATCATTTTATTTCTAAATATCATTGAAGAAGAAGATAACACTTTAAATCTAAATGAAAATATGAAAGAAAACAAGACACAGAAAAATAGAAAAAGACAATGGTCGCAACTGGGACTCGAACCCAGACCTCTCGTCTAACCGGGACGTGCGCGTTATCCAATTTCGCTATTGCCACCTTCTGTCAAACCGTCTAAATATATAATTTCTAAATTGAAAAAAGAACTAGTTGAAAATAATATTGTTGATTCTAAATATTTGAAATATGAGATTGACAAATATGACGGTTTGACAGAAGGTGGCAATAGCGAAATTGGATAACGCGCACGTCGCGGTTAGACGAGAGGTCTGGGTTCGAGTCCCAGTTGCGACCATTGTCTTTTTCTGTGTCTTGTTTTCTTTCATATTTTCATTTAGATTTTAAGTGTTATCTTCTTCTTCAATGATATATTACGTTGATGGGAATAACCTTCAAAAGTTATAAAAAGAGAGTTTTTCTCAAAAAAAAATTATATCTAAAGATTTTAATTTTGATATTGAAAATGTAAATTGTCTCTATCGCGACTGAACCGGTATAGGTTTTGAAAATACTCGGCCCAGTGCGCCCCACGTTTAGAAACACTGCTATAGAGCCTGTTGTAGCCTGTGTAGCATCTCGTCTTCCCGTCAATCATCTTCACAGGTGTGATGGTAGATGGCAGTCGCGGGAGGTACGGAGGGACGCAACACCGTGTGAATTCTGGAAGATAGTCTGCTAAGAAAATGCAAAGCATATTACTTTTGCCTAATTAAATCTTTTCTAATCAACGTCGTGATAAATTGCTACGGCCCGGGTGATTTACCGAGACAAAACAGAAACGAGTTAAATTTCTTTTATTGTAACTACGTAAACTAGTAAGTATGTAATACATACTGAAATCGGGAAATGAAAACCTTTTGATTCAATCTGGATAATTATTCACGTTTATGGTGTAGCAATTGGGGGCAAGGAAAACTTGGCCCATTCGTCATTTTTATCGCGTAATTTTTTTTGCCTTTTCAATTTCTACAGTCGCAGGTCGTAAATGAATAATACTCTTTAGCTTTCTCTGTGTGTATTGCGCGCCGTGGTTCGTGACTCGTTCGCCCCCTAACTTTAAAACTCCCAACTTTCGCTCGTTGCCAATGAGCTCGGCTATGATTTATATAATTGGAAAACTTTATCACTGTTTTTATCTTTTATCTAATTTATTAGAAATTAAAACTAGTAAATTTAATTATTAATATCATGATACAGAAAACTCCGAAGAACGGATTGGAACCAGGAGACATAATCCGTATTATAATCACTTGATTTAATGACTTCCGATGGTCACACAACCAAAGGTTTGGCTTCTTTTTATAAACATACTAGCTTTTCCCCACGGCTTCGCTCGCATGGTATTAGGGGAAATTACTGTAGCGCTTGCACTTATAAATTATCCCCCTCCCCCCTTCCCCTCCCGCATTCCATACATTCATTCCCGGTACATTCAGTTTTCAAACAGCTCGTGGGCCACCTAAATTTTATAATGCTAGAGCTCAAAGAAAAAAAGAATTATCCAATTTGGTGCAGTCGTTCGGAATTTATGCGCTTACAAACATTTCGGAGATTTATTTTTATTTAAATATGTGGAAGTTTGTAAATATAATAAAAAATATCACTATATATTATACAGTCTTTATAATCGGTAGGAATTATATTTTGAATGTAGGAACTCTCATCTGACATTTATTCCAAAACATAATCTTGTCAAAAAAAAAACACATCATTATCTTATATTTGAATTTTCTGGAGCAGCAGCCGACCAGTAGCTGAGTACCTACCAGCATAGAGCCCACAAATATATCAACATCGTTTCCATGGCAACGATTTGATTTCTGACGTTTGCCATAACTCGCTTTTGTTAGCGACAGAAAACGTATAACAAATATAATATATTAATATTTATAATATATTAATACTTATCATTATATAATATATTAATACTTATCATTATATACAGCCTATAGTCCTCGCATTTAATTTAGCTTTCTATTGGTGAAAGAATTTTTCAAATCGTTTTATTGTTTTATGCGTGAAAGAGTAACAAACAAACTCGAGCAATTTCGCATTTATAATATCAGTATGGAAGTATGAATATTTTTAAATGTGAATTCCGCAAAAGAGTCATAACTGCTCCCAACCGTCATATGAGCTAGTGAGATTATGGCATCCCCAATTGGGGTAGGTATGTTGTGATGCTGAAGGTATGGGGAGAGGAAGTTGTGAGTAAATGAACCTGACTATTCAGATCTGGTCACCAAATACGGTTAAAGCTAGTACAAGTAACTTTCAATACCGAATGGTGGTCTTTCACCAGGGTGATACTGAGAGTTTCTGCGACTTTGGAAATAATGATGTCATGTCGCTTCTTTTTCTGTATCACTACAAATAAAGGGGATTGTTTTATACGTTTTATAAAAACTGAAATCTCGATGCGTTGTCTCACTAGACAGATTGTAAACAGAGTTACAGTTTGGGAGGCGGGTATCTCCGCCCCGGCAACCATTCATTGGATAACTAACACCTCTGCCGTGGGGGTCATCTCAAGTGGTTCGTTACCTTTGGTGACTTAACAGCCAGGAATCATAGGGTGAGGTTTGTCTAGGTTTTGGCGGCGGATGAGTCTTCCCATCAAATGCGTGGTCGGGAGAGACTGGTTGAGGGAGACTTATAGACCTCTCCATCAGGATTCTCTTGACCCATCGCCTAGCACCGCAGTAGGTGGGATGGATTCGTACGCCCGTCACTCCTGGACATACCGACCAGATTCCTACCTAGACCAGATTCCTGGAGATTCCTACCTATTCCTCTCATACCCTTTTCCTTCCCAGAACTTCCTATCTTTTCTTTGTCATGATGCTTAACATGGATTATGAACAATATATCAGCCAAATTTGGGTTTTTATTTTAATTATAAAAGTAAAAGTTTATTATAGTAAACTTTTTAAATGTCGATAAGTTAACATTACGACCCATGGGAAAACGACTAAAAATTGTTTATATAATTCACAGACTTTAAAAAAAAAACAGATTAACATGCCCCTTACAAAATCGGTATCAGTCGATCTCTTAAAATTCGAAGCCTACTATTATTAATCATTGCTTTATTTCGTTGCGGATTTTTCACCTCGCTCGCTCGTGTGAAATGGCTGTCATTCAAATCATTGAAATCATTCAAATCTCGATCTCGCCTTAAAATCTCTGTGTCTTACAGAGCGTGACCTAAAAAATCAATTAAGCACTAAACGCCGTGTCGATACTGGAAGTACGTGCCCGTGGAGTGTGGATCTTCGGTTGCTCGGTACGGTATCAGGTCGGGTCGGATGATATTCGGGGCGGGCGCCGTTCCCACGCTGGGATTTGAACCCGTTGCGCCTGCAAATAGGCCCGGGCGTAATACAATATTCGTAACAGTTAAAATATTATAATACCGCCAAATATCAGATTTGTCGATACCGGATCCGCAGATATTAACAATAGTGTTCCATTCAATATTTTTATTTTATTTTTTATATGAAATACCGCACAAGAGTCCCAACTGCTCCCGTCTGGAGCCAGTGAGACTATGGCATCCCCAATTGGGTTATGTTGTGAGGCTGAAGGTAGTGGGGAGGGGAAGGAGATGAGGAAGAGGAAGGTGGGGAAGTACCATATATATTCGATACTCAGCGCGTCCGAACACTCGTTCCGAAGCATACGTATAATTCCGCTAATATCTGATATTACCAAATATTTGGCTGCATATACACACGCGAGCCGAACCCGCAAGCCGAGCCACGGATTATGGGAAAGAACGAAGCTTATATGCAGCATTTGGTATTTTCGCCGGTATCCTAATAATATTTTTTTGATATCGATTGTCGGCATCGTTGTATCGTTCCAAGTAACAACGCCTGTTGCGCGCCACGCTCTGAGATCTGATACCTTTAGATATTATTTTTTACTTACTTCGAATTTAGATAGTCTAAAAGTAATTATGGGAAACTTTTTGAAATTTTGTTAAAACGAACAACCTCGTTTTTGGTCAAAAATCTACAATAAATAAATAAAAATGATAACAATAATTGGATGATTTATGCTGCGCCGTTTTTAAATGATTTTTATTGGTATCAATAAGACGCCGAATTAAAAAAAATAATAATCGTTCTAAAATACATTATATGTGTTCACTACAAGTACCTACGGTACCTAAACCTAATTTTATTAAGGGTCTACTATTCGTATTTCGACCGATTTCTTACACATCTCCCTTAAACATTTGAAGTTTTTAAGCTCTTAAAAAAATATATGTTTTAATTTTTGAAGATAATATCTAGATACGTTCCACGCCGAAACGCAAATTATATGAAATTCCCCCGATAAAAAAAAATCGCAAAGTATGCTCCGATTATTTTAAATTAAATTATTTTAAACAAGTCTATTTCTTTTATTTTACAAGTTATATTTGTGAAAAAATTCACAATGTTTCTTTAAATGATACTTAAGATACGTTCCACGAGATTTTTGCTCTATTTTAAACGAGTCATGTTTTATTAAGCTTTTTCGCAATTTTCGCTGCTATTCCACGACTTAACATATTAGCGCGCTCTGTCCAACACTCGTAATTACATATCTCTCCATCTTCTTCTTTTTCAGCGCCGTGCGTTTCAAGAGTGCGGCCTTAAGGTGTTTAGTTCGACAAAAGATGGTGCCACCTCCGTCGCGGCATATTATACCTAATATCTGGGAACGGTGAAAATATCATAATACCGTCATACAAATAACATAATATCAGTATTGAGGGACCCCGCTAAAGAACGGTTTAACCCAGGCCTACTTGCAAGGGTATCAGACTGGATCTGTTAGCTGTTATTATCTCATCCTCGACTCGCTCCGCCTACAAACTATTTTCGTGGACGAAGAATGTAACCCCGATTATCCGCGTTCGCCTGGATTAAGTTATTAAAACAAATTATTTCCAATTACGAAACTTTTTTTCCTTGTTACACTTGAAACGCCCGTGGATATTTTTTTACGCCGAAATCGTAATTATTTAATTTTATTCGGTCGTATTATTATTTCTTATGACGCCGATAAAGTAGCATTTTCTGTTACCGATCGAAAAACTAGTATTTCGAAGTCACGGTTAATTTTTTTTCAGATACATGCAATGTTATAAATATTACCATGTCAAATTCGTTAGAATATTATTACAAACGGTGAAAAGCAGTTTTTGTTTAGGTTTTGTACATAGAATAAAGATTACTGTAGAAGTGCCTTTGGTATTAATTTCAATAGAAACAAATGTGCCACCGACTTAGTATATTTTGATTGTGTCTGTCTCTTACACTTGCCTGAAATTATATATCGCCATTCTATTTAAATTTCGTAACCATGGTGCAACACAGTTTTGTATGGAAATATGGGCCGAAATCAGGCCTATAATTGGATCACGAAACACGCGAAAAACTCACTTCTTGTGTTATGCTTTATTCATGGTTTTATTTACAACAAACAACATTGTTTTCCAAATAGCAATGTTAGGTGATCTGATCAATGATCCGTTTCTATATTGTGAATTGTGATTCTATGTTTTTAAGAGTTCTATGCTTTTATAAATTCCAAGTTTTTATGAATACTGTGTACGAATGTCCAATATTCTGTTGTGTTATTTTATTTTGACAGAAGATTTAAAATTCATTCCGTAAGTTTCTTATTTTCGCTACACATTGTTAGTGCTGGCTCTTTTATGAATTCTTATTTTCATCAATTACACACAATCATACTTTATCAGAGTTGTTAAATTGTTAGTATTAGAAAATTAAATTGTTAGTGTTAGAAAAAGTTGTAAAAGACCATTCAGAATCAAAAAGTTGCTTGAAATGGCTTTAGCCATGTTTGGTGACCACCTATGATTAGACTCAACTTCCGCATCCACATCTCCTTCCTTTACCCACCCCCTCCAGCCTCTCAACATACCCTAATTAAGAGTACTGTAGTCCCACTGGGTGCAGATACTGTAGATCCTTGTGTGGTCTCCAAAAAAGTTTTTTTTTTTTTTTTAATTTAAATTTTTTGTTTTTTGGTAGAAAGCAGTAACTTTGTGGTTTGACATTATAAATTGAAATAACGCAATAATTTTGTTTGTAACCACGATTTATTTAATTTTTCCACTACCGACCGGTTTCGCTTTACATCAGCATCTTCAGGGTATAAAAATTAAACTGATCAAAAATATACATTGTGAGTTTATATACATATAGAAAAGGACAAAACATAATATAAGGAATGAGTGAGAGGGTAAAATCAACGTCTTAAGTACATAGTGATGGAGAGAAAGAGAATATTTTTGATCAGTTTAATTTTTCGTATAAAAATTAAACTGATCAAAAATAAAAAGCGAAACCGGTCGGTAGTGGAAAAATTAAATAAATCGTGGTTATAAACAAAATTATTGTGTTGTTTCAATTAAAATTTTTTGGCTAGCCAACTTCTGGTTTTTATTATAACCCATTATCGATAGCACCGTTTTTTAATTGCACAATTTATTAATAAAAACTTTTCTTGTTTATACAGGTACAGGAAACACCTCGAGCGACGGCACCTACAAGCCCTCCTTCCTCACGGACCAGGAGCTAAAGCACCTGATCCTGGAGGCGGCCGATGGCTTCCTGTTCGTGGTGAGCTGCGACACCGGCCGGGTCATCTACGTGTCAGATTCCGTGGCGCCCGTGCTCAACTATTCGCAGGTAAATAGCTACACTTCAGAAATGTATCTTTGGGGATGCTGGGTAGAGGGAAATCTATTTTACTCTAATTGAGACGTAAAAAAGACAGCTTTGCTTTATGTGGCAAATGTGAAACATTTACAAATGTATGGAACGTCTCCCGATTATAGCTTGGATAACTGGCCAGAATTTCAATAACATAACCAACTGGTTATTAGCATCTAAATAACTGGTTATAAAATGGTTACTTTAGATATTCTGTATGTTACTAGCTATTTGTTTATTTTTTTTTTAATATTAACTCCACACACGAGGCTCTGAGGAAAACAATTTTCCTCAGGGCCTACGTAATCTTAGGGGATGCTGTGTGGAGGGTCTTTTTATGGAGGGGAGGATAGGAAGTTCGGGAGGAAAAAAAGTTATGAGGGGTGGGAGGAATCTGGGGGTCAGTGTATCCAAGAGTGACGGACGTATAAATCCATCCCTCAAACTGCGCAAGGTGATGGATCGAGAGAGTCATCTGAAAAGGTCAAAAGTCTCCCTTAACCAGTCTCTCTCGATCCGACCCACCACCCAGCAGGTGGGCAGAGACATTCACCACTGAGATCTTATATTATTATAGTTATGCAGTTAGTGCAGGTTTTGATTTTGTCAGTGGATATAGGATATAGCACTATCCTACAAAACGGGATAGTGCTATACAACTACGTAGATGTAGATATGATTTGAGATTTTTATGGCCAAAAGTATTATTGTGATTTAATTTTATGGTATTATGCCATGTTGCGCTACCTTCTTCTTTAGCCATGTCTTCGGGACAGTGTCTAAAACATTAGCTAAAGGAAGTAGCACAACACGGAATAACATCCCAATAATAAATCACTATAATACATAGGTCTGCCTCGTTTCGCCTCACCAAAGAAAAAAGAAAGATGTACATGTAGCCCTTATTTTTATTTATTTAAGGAACATAAACAGTCTTAGTAATATAATAAACATGAAAGGATGATAAAAAAACAGACCAATTATTAATGTTCACAGATAGGTATTTAGAAACAAGACTTACTAAATGTAAACTAGAATATTTAAGAAAAATTAAGAAAAGAAAACAGAACTAAGCAGCAATTAAAAAAATAATAATAATAATAGTACAAAACTGAATTCAACAAATGATAAACCAATACACAACAATAAAATAAGTGTGATTGTAACTAAAACAATAGGTATTTGGTTTGGAAAGGGTAAGGGTAAGTAAGGGTATATAGCGCTGTCTCTTTTTGTCATGGTCGTAAAAGTTTCTAAAGCACTCCCGAAAGTTGAAAGTAGTCTAGTTCTAGTAGCTAGTCAAAGATCCATAACCGCCAATAACTACCACGACCATAATGCTACGGGCACACTTGCTCATTTGAAGCCAAAGAGCATGCTACCTAGTAGCAATTGCTACCTAGTAGCATGTGTGTCCGTGACGTTGCTAGTAATGAGCATGCTCATTTGAAGCCAAATGAAATAGCTCACGAATCAACGGCCGTTTGATTTATGAGCATGCTCATTGGATTATCGGGTGGAAGGGGAAGCCTCTAAGCAAGTGTGAACAGGCTGGCTTATGAGCATGCTCATGTCATTCCGATCTCAGTTCGCGCCAGGGATGGTATGCCCAAAAATTTATTTCCCTAGATGTTGAGGCAAAATTTCCCTAGATTTCGTTAAAATAATCACTTTTACACAAGTTCGTAGTCACCGTTTTTATTATCTTTCTTACGCGGCAATTTTTAATTTTGCTAATGGAAATTCTCGATTCTCGATAGCAACACTGGAACAACTAATCTAACACAGCTCTGTCACAGTGTCAAATGTATACATACAGAATAATAATCATCACAGTATTAATACCCTTGCATCTGCGTGGTTGAATTTCAGAACCCGACTTCGATTGCAAATCTGACGCCACGCCTTACGCGCCGCGCCTCAAATAACATCTATGTTCATGAAATTTCAAGCAAATCTACCGTTGTAATTCGGTTTTAATTCAAGAATCTGTCAAAATATGTCGCTACTTCCGTCAACAGCCGCATGTGTAAATTTCACTCCTAGGTATACGTACTACGAATTTATAGAATTAAGTATCTTTCAGGATATGGAAAGGTGGTACTTGACGAGTTGCGAATAATCAAATCACGCGGCTATACGCGATATATTTTGGCTACATATTATGAAATTTGGGAGGCGGGAATGGGTACCGCCGCCCCGGGAACCTTTATTGGATAACCAACACCTCTGCCATAGGTCACCCCAAGTAGTTCGCTACGTTTGGTGATTTTGCAGGGGTGCCCGGGTTTATGGGGTGAGGTTTGCCTAGATCTTGGAAGCGGATGACCAGGACACTCTGAACCCCAGATTCCTACCCACCCCTTAAACCCTTTTCCTTCCCAGAATTCCCCTCCATTTCCTTTCCTTAAAAAAACCCTCCACACATCATTCCTAAAGATGACATAGGCCCTGAGGCAGATTATTTTCCTCAGGGCCTCCTGTGTGGGGTTCGTGTAAAAATGATATGACGCCATTGCTTGTCTCAGTTACTTTGTCACGGTTACTTTGTCTCGGTGACTAGGTGTCACTGGATCACAGTGGATCCGAGGAACTGGCTATTTTTGGAACCAGTTCCTATCGGATTTATAAAATGGTCACCAACACTCAAACTGGGTGAAGCCGAAACAAAATCTGCCCGCAGGGCCTAGCATCAAAAACCTGTGGAGCGGATTTTTAACTACTAGTGAGATCATAATTATACAAACGTCCCATTTCTTGCTGTACTTTTCCAAATAAAATAATAATTTCAAAATATGTATTCACTTACAACTGAATTAAAAACGATATTCCTATTAAAAAAAATCACTTTGCAAAATAAAAATCAACCGCAATCACCGAAACTGAAGAAAATATCTTGTAATAAACATATTTAGATAAAAACGCAACTTGAAACCTAAATTTAATATCATTTTGAGTTGTCGGTGTTAAAAACAACATTGCTTGATTTATGTCAGTATATTAACATATTAACAGTATATAAGATTCACGGAAATTAAAAATAATAATAATTATCGACTAGCAATACCTACCAGTAATATTGTCATACGTAAAAAAAAATTGTACAAAGTGTTTGAGTTCGAAATTTCCCTAGATCTAGCGAAATTTCCCTAGACATAACCATCCCTGGTTCGCGCCTGCGCGTTCTTGGCAAAAATGTCAAAATAGATCGCTAGGTGGACGAAAAAACCTTTCTTTTCTTGATTTATTATTCACGAATGTGTTTGGATTTTTATTATTACAAGGTCACCACAATATCCACAATAGACTTCTAAATTCCCCAACAGTTCCTTTACCTCTAAAATGAAACCACATTCTATTGAAATTAGTATTTATTTTTTATAATTTAGACATATTCGAATTTGTTGACGTCTTTGACGAAAATCAACCTTTAGAATATCATATGCGGAATAACATTCCGGGTATGAGTATTTCGTTTTTATATCACGCTTTCAATTTTAGAGAGTAGCTCGTCAAATTTCTGCGGAAGCATTCATAAATGATTTTTATATCCGTTGATATCTTCTTTTCGCATTTCTACTAACAAATGATTACTTGCTCCAAGGTTTGTTCTTCTAGTGATCCAATTGCGAACCCAAATCGAACTTTTTATTTTGTTTTTTTCTTTCGCCAAAAGTTTCTTCAGTAAATGAGTTGCAAGCAATACAATTACTTTATTGACTTCTGTGCGGACAGAACTGACTCTATTATGTCCTTGTAATTGTATATCCGTTGACATCTTGGACCCAAATCAACCGTTTTGTTTTCTTTCGTCAAAAGATTCTTAAATAACGAATAATTGCGTTGCAAGCAATACGATTACTTTGTTTAGTTCTGGGCGAACGGAACTGACACTACACGATGACATTTATTATTTGACATGAGCATGCTCATTAAATAGCATGTGTGTTCAAATGTTGGCTTTGAGCACGCTCATTCAAGAGAAAGCTCAAACCAAGCCTGCTCGTTAATGAGCAAGTGTGTACAGTTGACTATTTGACATGAGCATACTCATTAATGAGCATGCTCATAAGCCGGCTTGTCAATGAGCAAATGTGTCAGTACCATGATATTCTAATAACCGAATAACCACATAACCATATAACTAATAAAATAAATTAAATATGTCAAATCACAAAGTGAGTGCTTTCTACAATAATAACCATATAACTGAATAACCATAAAACTGAATTACCATGTATCCAAATAACCATATAACCGAATAAGTATATATCCAAATAACTGAATAACCAAATAACATAATAAACAAATAACCAAGCTGTCGCTAGCAGGTATTAACCGTTGTATGTTATATAGCCTCCAACACTACTAGTATACACCGGTGCCAAAGGGATAAGTGAAGCCAACGTCGGTGTTAGCCGAATGTGTGAGCATAAGTAGTTATGTAATGGGCGATAATGCGGTAATGCGCGATAAATAGAAAAAAAAAATTATTCATAACCCATCGCCACTGATCATATTACCACACATAGCAATGGATCACATGACACATGCTCTATCTCGTTTGTACGGTGCTGTTGGAATGAAATGGAATTCTTATCACATAATGCACTAGTATGTACGCAGTGGAGACGTGTGATGGAATTTTTTGTTGTTTATAAATGAAAAAAAATCAGGTAGCAAAACAATATTTAAAGTTTTTTACTCCAAATGTGTTCAGAATCGCTGGTTAAAGTCGGTCGGGCATATGCTGATATCCCGTGTATATTTTAATTAAAGTCTTTCGCATTTATGGATTGCGCCTGCATTAAAAATATTATTACAATAAATACTGTAAAACATTATTACAATTTTTTTTTGTGAATACTGCACAAGAGTTCCAACTGCTTCCGCAGTCTGTAGCCTAAATGGGGTATGTTGCGATGCTGAAGGGAGTGGAGAAGAGGAAGTTTAGAAAGTAATTGAGTGTTTCCTTTTGCAGAGCGAATGGTACGGGTCCTGCATGTATGACAATGTCCACCCTGAGGATGTGGAGAAGGTCCGTGAGCAGCTCAGCACCCAGGAGCCACAGAACACGGGCCGGATATTGGACCTCAAGACCGGCACTGTCAAGAAAGAGGGACACCAATGTGAGATATCCAATATTATATAAACTAGTACATATTTCTGAAAATAGTAGACCTCGCATCAAGAAAAGTATGTTTCTAATTTTATCTTATTTAATAAATCAAAACCAAAATGTCCTTTGAAATCATGAGATTTGAAAGCAAGTCCTACCTATCTACTAAATTATAAACCATGTATATTTAATATTTTTTTAAATTTCAAATAAGTAATTACATAGACAATTTGGCCAAAGCGAACGTCGCTGTCTCAAAGACAATTTTATTTTTAAAACGTTTTTCAGGCACGTAGACACAGGTAATTATACATTTCAACCGGCAAGGAACAGCTGTTTGTCTTGTTTACGCCTGCTTATTGTAACTAGCGGAAGAGGGACGGCAAGTAAATACAATGGCTGTAAAATAAATTTTGTTCCAGTTCTATCGGATGCATGATATTGCGAGTGAAATAATCTCAGTTTTCGTTATTTTATGTTTGCATCATTATTATTAAAATTATTACTGTTTATAAATTATAAATGATTAATTATTACATCATTATTATTAAAATTATTGTTCACGGTAATGATGCAGAAACATAAAATTTATAAAAAGATCCATGATTTAACAAAGTTTTCTTTGTTATCCTTCTTTGATTATGACATGTTCCTTTTTGTTGTAGCCTCCATGCGCCTCTGCATGGGCTCTCGCCGAGGCTTCATCTGCCGCATGAAGGTGGGCGGCGGCGAGATCGGGGGCGCCGGGGGCCACCTTGGTCGCCTCAAGCAGCGCAACTCCCTCGGCCCTGCGCGCGACGGACACAACTACGCCGTCGTGCACTGCACAGGGTATATCAAGAACTGGCCGCCCACTGGTGAGCATAACTGTCAATGTCCTTTGAACGGAATGAGAACAAATCGTATACATCAGATCTGTGAATGAATAATGTATTTTGTTTTATCATGTTTGGAATGATGTTGGATGATTCTTAATAAGAAACCCGAAGCCACGATTGAATGCGTGCTTTAAAATGTGATATACGATAGCTGCAGGATAGATCTATGGAAAATTTTGACCACTTTGATTGAAATTGAATGTTTTGGTTATTACAATGTCCGAAGTAAACAAGTGTCCATTTCAGAGCATGGAAAATTCTTCTTCGTGGAATTGAGATTCAATGAAACATAACGACTTCACCCTGCGTGCGAACGCATCCATTTATAGCTTTGTTTGAAAGAAAAGGAAATGTTAGAATGCAGTGTTTCCATTCGAGCGATGGTTTTCTATTCGGCCATGCTCATTACAAAAATTATACAAATATTAATATGGAAACATATGTACTTGCTTAATGCGGTTTACAGTACACGAAACCAACTAGATTTTACCATTCATCCCATATTTTTAGGTTTTATAATTTTTTCCAATCGATCCATCGCCTTGTATCGCAGTGTGAGGGATGGATTCACACATCTGTCACTCCTGGACACATTGATACCTACCCCTCATACCTTTTTCCTCCCCAGAACTTTCTCTCCTTCCTGTCCCTAAAAAGAGCCTCCACACAGCAGTGCCAAAGATGACATAGACCCTGAGGGATATTGTATTCCTCGGGGCCTCCTGTGTGGAGCCAATGTAAAAAAATAAAAATAATTAAATTTATAATTCATTTGAATTATAAAAATCACCTACCCATATTTGGCCAGCAATCGCTCGAGTAGTTTTATGCAATATTTTATATACATTGGAACACAGTGAAAAGTTATAAATGAGATGTAATTCAAGTGATGTTGTGTGTATGCGATTGAGCTGAAAAATGCAAAAGCAAATTTATCCCTAGAATAATTTGATTGGGTATTTTTACATGATTTTAAAATCACTTTATCTAGCATCATGGTTACATACATCATATAAAAATAAAATAATGTTATGTACTTTTTTTATTAATTAGATTTAAGTCCAATCTTCGAACATGTGCCATCTATTGACAGTAAAATATAATTTATTTTAATTAAAGACACATTTAGAATCCTGCAATCAAATCCTTTATCTTTAACTCATAAAGCTATTGTTTTTTTGGTTTTAATTTCAACTAATAATATTATGGAATGATTGCAATGTTTTCTAAATAGTACTTGTTAGTTAGTTTGTTAGTCAATAGAGCATGGCACTTAATTGTGTGACTGTGTTTTAAGTATGAGGCTATCAGATCTGTTTCCAGGTGTACAGATGGAGAGGCAGGGGGAAGACGAGGCCCACGCTTCGCACTGCTGCTTGGTCGCCATTGGCCGGTTACAGGTACTCTATTATTTGCATCCTTCTTTCTATTCATCTCTCTTCTCTGTAGTCTGTGAAAGCAACTAGACACAGAGGGTCTAAAGCTGTGCATCCCCCAAGAGAAGGAGATAAATAAATTTATTGGACTGTATTGCTCATTCAAAACACTTATAATCAGAAACAAGTGTGTAGGAAGGCCTGGAGCCCATTATCCTCTCTCTGATGCTAGAAAACACTTAATCCTAACCCATCTTGGTTTTGAACATAAAGGGGCAAACATATAAACTGCCGACATCTGTTGAATAAATTTATAATCTCTAAAATCTATCTACACTAGAGCCATCTATGTCTTGTAGCTCGAACTATCACAGTATTCATTCATATTACCTTTCTACAACGTTTACGATATTCAGTATAATCCGGACGATCTAGAAAATCTAGAAAACTGGGAATTATCAGGGTTTTTTTTTCCTTACAATTTTGTCTTATTTGGTAAAAAAAAATGCTTTATATATAAACAACAAATTAGCCAAAATTATGCAATTTTTAAAGACCCTATATTGATTATTATTTAAACGTTTTATTTGTCTTTACTTTATTTCATTATTCATAATAATGAATTCTGAAGGCAATAATTCAAATTGGATACTCAAGCCCCAAGATTATCTTTTTTTAAATCAGACAAAAATATAAAAATTGCTCTGGATATCCTGAAATTTTAGAAACTATTTTTGTGAATACTTGAAGTACATCATTGAAATGTTATCATTCAAGTCAGTAATATTCTCAACTGATCTTAATTTCAGGTGACGTCGACTCCCAGCGCATCGGATCTGTCCAGCTCCGGAGGGCAGGCGGAGTTCATCTCTCGCCATTCGCTGGACGGGAAGTTCTCCTTCGTGGACCAGCGTGTGTCCACCTTGCTCAACTACAGCCCCCAGGACTTGCTGGGCAAGAGCTGCTTCGACTTCTTCCACCCCGAGGACCAGACGCACATGAAGGAGAACTTTGAACAAGGTGATTGAGTTTTTTCTCTGTTCAAGGGCAATTACTTTATTGTATTGTATTTTACAATAATTATTACTTTCTTTGTTCAATTTCGCACAACGCTTCATGTAGGTAGCATGCACCGTTATCGTTTATTGACCTTCTCCAATCAAATTAGCATATGTATTTATATGCTTATGTGTGTATTTATTTGTTCATGCACGCATATTTATGTACCCGTCTCAGAACAGACATCGTCTAGTGAGACGGGTTACATATTTTTTTTTGTATAATATTGTTACTTTAATAAACGCCCGGGTTGCCGGCGATTAAAAAAAAATTAAGAATGACAGGGTAAACAGGATTACAAATAAAATAAAGTATTTTCTTATACCGTTGATAATAAGGAAAATATATAATCTGTTTCCAGTTCTGAAGCTGAAGGGGCAGGTGATATCCCTGATGTACCGCTTCCGGGCCAAGAACAGAGAGTGGATCTGGCTGCGCACATCCGCCTTTGCCTTCCTCAATCCCTACACTGATGATGTGGAGTACATCGTCTGCACAAATACCACCGCCAAGTAAGTCCACGTTCAGCTGTTCTCAGCTTCGTACTTTTCACTGTCCCGTCATAGTGCTGAAATGATGCATCATAAATTTGAAATGAAAATGAGGTGAACTCCTTCAGGAACGCATATCGGGTATGATTATGTTGACGGAAGTAATCTGGTCCCCTCACTAGTCCATTTTTAGTCCAAACAATTGAGTTTTAAGCCTGTTGTAAAATGTGAATGTATGTAAATATCTTATTTCGTTCCAAGTTATAAAAATTTATGATCAGTTAAATTTAAGTACGAGTACTATAACTTTTAGTCATTGCCTGCTTTTTATGATCGGTAAAAAATATTGCTATTTTTGATACTTTGTTGTTCATAAAATTTAATATTTTTCTCAAATTCCGAATATCGTCGGTAGTTTTAGTTGTGTTAAGCCTCGATTACATTGAGTGAGTTTACAAGCTACTAGCCGGCAAATTCACTATCTGCTAGTAAACTCGCTCTGAGTAATCACTTGTAAATATGATTTCAGTGAGTGGAGTTTACTAGCAGATAGTGAATTCGCCAGCTAGTAGCTTGTAAACTCGCTCAATGTAATCGAAGCTTTATACAGATTTTTTAATTGATTGTATTGAGGCTCCTTTGTTTTTAATTTTCTAACAAACAAATGTTATGTTTTTAATAAGGTATGCCTCATACGTCATTATACATATCTGGCAATGTTGTAGGTAGCTTGAAAACAAGCTTATGGGTCCGAGTGGTTATTTATTTTATATCCTAATTTATCCTTGCTTCCAGAATTTCAATTACCTATGTTTTTCTCAACACTTCAATTTTGGACTTAAACTATTTTTCGAAGAATACCGACATTATTATCTTTTGCGTCTTTGGTATTAAATTAAGTACATACATGTTTTATAAAATGAGAATACAATCATTATTGAATATAAAGTTATTGTGGGAGGCGGGTATGGGTACCGTTTATTGGATAAACAACACCTCTCTGCCACAGGACACAATGACCCCCAAATTCCTACCCACCCCCCATACCTGTTTCCTTCCCAAAACTTCCCCTCCTTCCCTTTCTTAAAAAAATCCTCCACACAGCACCCCCAAAGATGGTCCTGAGGGAAATTATTTTCCTCAGGTCCTCCTGTGTGGAGCTATTGTAAAACAAAAAATACTCCTGATAGCTCCATTATCCATTACTTCTTTCTCATAAATGTCACATAACATATCAAATAAAATGAATGTTACAATGTATCTCTCAGAGGTACAAGTCATTTTTTAAAATTTTTTTTCATTAAAATGTTAGTTACATGAATTTTATGATTTTTCGACCACCATTATTCATTACGTGAGAAGTATAGTACTGTACAAAAAATTGTTATTTATTTTTCACCATTGCTGAAAATCCATTTTCTGTGCGTCTTAGTTCCTCCTTAATCTTGAAGTAAATATTTCCAGGTCCTTACACTCGGAGGCCGGAGCCGCCGTAGGAGTGGGCGGCGGAGAGGGGTACGACTACTCGCTGGCGCAGCGGCACCGTGACACGCCCTCGGGGCTCTACCACCAGCACCATCCGGCCCCTCCCCAGCACCACCCGCCACCCCCGCAGCACCACCCGGCACCCCCCCAGCACCACCTGCCGCCGCAGCTCGTGCACCATCAGAACATGCAGCAGGATATACTGGCCGGTTAGTGTGCAAATACATTCGCATGTGCTCTGCATCAATGTGACTTATAGGTCAAAACCCAGTGAATACGCTGAACTGGTAGAGGAAACCCATGTGATTTTTGAATGCCAACAGATTTTCATAAAAACAAATTAACAAATGAAAAATGAATATTATTGTAGAAAGCAATCACTTTGTGGTTTGACATATTTAATAAAATAAAATACTTTTTTGTTTAAAACCACGAGATTTATTAATTTTTGAACCTAGGTTCAAAAATTAATAAATCTCGTGGTTTTAAACGAAAAATGAATAATTTCTTGCGTAGAACTCTCTCAATGATCTGCCCATCGATTATTTATTTTTTTTCCACTCAGAGCCTCCTGTGTGGAGCTAACATAGAAAAAAAAATACGACAAGCTTGCAATATGCAGTACCAACATGTGTTCTATCACCATCTCTCTCAAACGCATGTATATAGTTGTGCTGTCTCTGCAAGCAGGTTCATTTCCCAACATTCCTTCGAACTGCTATATTTCGATACCTGAATCGATATAGTGCCATCTTAAGCATATTACAGAAGATAAAATGGTAAATATTTACAAAATAGGGACAAGCTTAATATGCACTTTTTATTTCAAAAATACATACCCCAAAGGGTACGCAAAGCCAAATTGGGGGTACGCAACATCATGGCACGCATATAGAATCACTGGTAAAAATGCCCGAAGCCGTGTTACAACTCTGTATAAAATTGCATTTGTATTTGATTGTTAAATTGATGTAATATTGAGAGCAGGCAAGGTCCGGAAAAGGAAAAAATGCATTTTAGTAGCTATTTCATTAAAAAAACAGACAATGCGACATCTTTTCTTCGCGCCATGTTTTGATATAATATTAAAATAGTTTTTCAATTTTTTATAAGAAAAACTCTCTTTTTCATAACTTTTGAAGGTTATTCCCATCAACGTAATATATCATTGAAGAAGAAGATAACACTTATAATCTAAAAGAAAATATGAAAGAAAACAAGACACAGAAAAATAGAAAAAGACAATGGTCGCAACTGGGACTCGAACCCAGACCTCTCGTCTAACCGGGACGTGCGCATTTTTAGTGTTTAGGCTAGTTTTTTTTTCTTCTTTTAATTAAACCCAAACTAAGAACCTATTTTAGGGTTGTAGGTTAATTAAATAAGAGAAGAAGAAAAAACTAACCTTAAAACTTTGACGTCAATATGACAATGTCCGCCAAGTGAATAATCGATTTTAATTTTAACAAAATAACTATTAAAATTCATTATTTTTCAATTCCCGAAACTGAAATACTTACTTCCAATTATTATCTAACTGATATTAAGTGTTTTTGAAATAAAAAGTGCATATTAAGCTTGTCCCTATTTTGTAAATATTTACCGATAAAATTTGGGACATTTCACGAATTAACCCAGAGGAGGCACGTGCAGAATGAGCAGAGCTTCTAATTATTGACATATTAGATATCACAATTGTACAGTATTAGTGGCGGTATTAGTACACTGAAGTGTAGAAATATGGCAGTTGGTGGCATGATAAAATTTCATTTCCATTGATCAGATGTTTTTTTTCTTCTCATTAATCATGAAATGAATGTTTGTGATTCCCAGGAGGTGGTGGCGGCAGTGGGCGACCACCCAGCGGCCACGAGGGGGGCTACCCCGGCGGAGGGCCAGGGGGCTATAGCAGCGGAGGCGCTGGGGGCGACCCCTCCCCGTATGGCTCCCCGCAGGCGCCCCCGGGCCCCCCTAGACACAAGCCCGCCAGCCCCACGCAGCAGACAATCCATTGGAATAATTCTCTCAGACAGGTGAAACTTAATTTCTTTATTATTATTAGTTCATCTTAATTATCTACACCTCTGCCTGTATGTCATCCCAAGGGGTTCGCTACATTTGGTGACTTAGTAGGGGTGCCCGGCAGTGGCGGCTCGTGACTTTTGGATATGCTAGAGTGCTAATATTAAAATAAAGGGCTTTACCGGTTTTACCGAAATTTCCTGAAAATTTTCGTACAAAAATAACCGAAAAAAAAAAGTTTTCGACTACAACACCTTCATCAATAATGCCATTTTTTTAATATTACCACTCCAGCACGAGTCACTCCCAAGTCACGAGCCCCCACTGGTGCCCGGGTTCGTCGGGTGAGGTGTGTTTAGGTCCCCATAAAAAGGCCCTCCACGCAGCATCAAAGATGACATAGGCCTTGAGGATTTTTTTTCCTCAGGGTCTCCTGCATGGAGCTAATGATAAGTAAAATGGATAACTAAAAAAAAAACTGCGCTAAAAATCTGCACTGAAACAGAAAAACTCGAGAAAGGTGTGCAAAAAATACTTGTCTGGAATTTTTAGGTAAATAAACATTTAACTCATTGAAGAAGAAGATAACATAGGTCCTAACAATAATCTAAACGAAAATATAAAAGAGTACAACACAGAAAAATAAATAAGTCATTTTTGTCAATCTCATGTCGTAATCTTGTTTACTTTGAAATTTAAAATATGAGATTGACAAAAATGACTTAAATAAGAATTGGTTAGGTGTTTGTCCCGGTAAGACGAGGAGTCTGAGTTCGGGTCCCAGTTGCGACCGTTATCTTTTGATTTTTCTGTGTCTTGTTCTCTTTCATATTTAGATTATTAGTGTTATCTTCTTCTTCAATATATTACATTGGTGGGAATAACTTTCAAAAGTTTTAAAAAGAGAGTTGTTCTAATAAAAATGAAACATTTAAACGCCACACTTCTTCATTCATGTTCTTTCCTCATAAGATATTAAGTGTAATTGTATGATCAGCAGGGAGCAGCCGTGACAGAGGGCTACCAGTATGGGGGCGGCGGGGCTCCCCTGTCCCCGGCGCGCTCCCCGTCGGCCGTGCCTCCTGCGCCGCCCACCTATGCGCAGCTGCACCAGCGGCCCCCACAGCACCCCCACGCGCCCCACACGCACCTGCAGCACCACTACCAGCAGCAACCCAACAACCCCCCGCCAGGTATCCCCTACACTACCCTTACCCTTTGTACTTGCGAATATTTCACAAAAAATCCTTGGGCAGTGGGCTACCTTTATTGCACGCGGCGCACGGGCATTTAAAGATTACGTTGAAAAATTTTGGAAAATTCAAAATTAAAAATCAGTCTTTTTATTTAAGGAATTTGCAACTAAAATGTCACTTCGTTTTTTATCTCGTTCACAGAATTAAAAATTATAGTAATAATTCCTCGAAAATAACAAAAAAATCTAACATTGTGGATTAATTTTTGGCTAATATAAACATTGATTATTTAAATTTATTTATTTACACTTAGCAAGGCATTTATGCTGTTAAAAAACATCACTTTCTTGAAATTTTTATTAAATTTACACAGTAAAAGTAATTTAAAAAATGATGGTTCAGAAATAACGGATGTAAAACAAAATAAAGGATTAAAACTGACGAAAAATAACAAAAACTTCAGTAGAACCCCGTTAATTCGAAATCCACGGGACACCAAAAATAAAATTTTGAATTAACGAATTCCCACGTAATTCGAAAATTTACGAAAAAGAAATTTGTAAAAAAATTGCCAAAAATTGAGTTCCCCGGTTGTAAATTCTAATACGGGTAGGTTCTTTGGAATAAATTCGTAATAATAGGACTAATTCCCATGTAAATCAAATTTTCGCAGCCGTTTACCGCAGCGATCGCCCTTAATTCGAAGTAAATTCATAAAAATACGATATTTTCCGCATAAATCAAATTTTCGCGGCCGCGACCGTCGCGGCTATCCCGTTAAACTCACAAAAATGTGATATATTTCTAAATTTTTTAAATTTTGTTGCCGATTTCCAATACGGGGCCGGCTCTTCAAATTTAGATATTCGAAGAAAATTCATAAAATTACGATACATTTCGCATAATTCGAAAGTTTGCAGCCGAATCCCGTCGCGGCCGGCCCTCTAAATTCTAATACCCACTCTAAATAAATTCATAAAAATACAATACATTTTGCGTAAATCGAAATTTCGTGGCTGATTACCGCCGCGGCCGGGTCTTCAAATTTTGATATTCAAAGTAAATTCGTAAAATTTTGAAATATTTCGCGTAAATCCAAATTTCACGGCCCAATCCCGTCGCGGCCGGCCCTCGAAATTCAAAATACCTTTTCGAACATTCTTAAAAATTCCGCATAATTTCCGCGTAAATAAAATTTTTGCTGCTTACTAGCGCCGCGGTCGGCTCTTCAAATTGAGATATTCGAAGTAAATTCGTAAAAATACGATATATATCTGCGTAAATTGAATTTCGTGGCCGAATCCCATCACTGCCCGCCCTTTAAATTTATATATTCAAAGTAAATTCGTAAAAATTCGACATTACAGTTTTAACCGATTCAGATTTACAATATACGAATTAGGACGGTGTCAACCGCTGAAGTCAACATTTTATGGCGTTTTTACCACCACGGCTATCTGACAGATTCAGATTTACGAAATTATAATATTTATATTTGCAAAAATCGATGTTTTTTGAACTTCACAATCAAATTTTCGTGTGCAGGCAGAAAGAAATAAATTTCGAATTACGAATTAAAGAATTTGGAATTACGAATTAACAAATTTCGAATTACGAATTAACGAATTTCGAATTAAAATATTATTTTATATGAAAAAAAATTCTGGGGACTTTCGAATTACGCGGTTTTTCAAATTAATGGGGTTCTACTGTAATATAATAGTGAATTGGTCATTAGAATACAAAATATGTACAAAAACATTATATGAATCATGTGCATGTCAAATATCATATCCCAAAACTATAATTTTGCCGTACATGAAAAAAAAACATGGCACATCCACGCATGCGCTTATTTACCGAAGTTCAA
This sequence comes from Glyphotaelius pellucidus, assembly GCA_936435175.1. Classification (NCBI taxonomy): domain Eukaryota; kingdom Metazoa; phylum Arthropoda; class Insecta; order Trichoptera; family Limnephilidae; genus Glyphotaelius; species Glyphotaelius pellucidus. Next base: position 2,072,408 of record OW386539.1, on the reverse strand, counting down.
TGTTGCCAACATAATAATGATATTTTTTTATTACTAATAATCTGAAAAAGAAAATGTACAGTCTTTATACAATGTGTAACAAAACACCGTTTAACGGTTGTGAATTGTTTATTTTATAAGTAAGGCTGACAATGTTTTGAAAACATTTCATCGCCTTTAGAGACTTGTCTAAATTATTTTGTATTTCATCCAAGTGCAAAGTTGGAATATTTTCCAATATCCACAACAATATCGATGCTGAAAAGGAAAAATGGCTAAAGCGCTATACAGTGTGACATTACAGAATAAGCTGGATTGTTTTTTTGTGCTTTTGTTCATCAAATCAAGTTTTCTAGAGTTTTTAGAAAACTTGATTCGATGAACACAAGCACAAACATACAAAATAACATATTGTGTAGGTTCATCTATGTATATCTTTGCTGTATGACGCTTCAGCCATTTTTCCTTTCCAGCGTCGATATAATGGTTACTTATTATTTAGCATTCTACTGGCTCATTGAGAAAGTCTAATATATCAGTGATATTTAATAACATTATTATTGTTTCAGGCATGTGGTCATGGCAGGGCGGCGGAGGGGGTGAAGGCGGCCCCGCCCCCCAGGGGCACCAGCCCCAGGGCCACCAGCCCCAGGAGCTGTCCGACATGCTGCAAATGCTGGACCAGGGGCCCGGGGCTGCCTTCGAGGACCTTAACATCAACATGTTCAACACCAACTTCGAGTAGTGCTTGTGGGCTAGCCACAACACTACACGTTCAACACCAACAACAGGCGTGTTCATGAACAATAAAAAAGTAATAAAGTTCAATAACAATGTTGAATAGTGTTGATGAAATGTTCACAATACAAAACCATCTTCGACACCTTCCAGAAGTGTTCTGTGTTGTTGAGAAATGAAACATACGCAACACCCACATCGAGTAGAGACATAATAATAATAATAAAACATGTACAAACTGCGACGCTGCCAATTTATGCGTGAATATTATAATGAAGCTGCACTTGAAACTTTGTTGCAACAGTTGAAAATTGTCAGCAATGCTGGGATTTCAAATGCCTCTGTTCAATGATATGATTTCATACGATAACTCTCATTACGTTGGCTCCAGGAATACAAGTTATCCAGATGTTGAATGGTGCACCGTTCTACGGCAGTTTTATTTAAACTGGAATGATGTAAACACACAGTTAGCGATCCAGAGTGTATAAAGGTATTAGTGGATGAAGAGAAGGAGGTCAGTGCCACCAGAACTCAGTGTGCAGGATTTAAAGTAGTTGGGGAACAAAGGACTCTCTCCGGAGCTGTTCATCCAACCGACAAAGAAAATGTATAATTTTACATATTTTATAACTTGTTTTTATTGTGATGTGTGTTTTGTGAAGTGATTGTGAGAGAAGATAATATAATATATATAAATTTTAAGGTTTTTAAGAGTACATATTTTAGTTTGTCTGACGCAGTGAACACTTGAAGATTGAAGTTATCGGTGGACAGACGGGTGGAGTATACAAAATGTGAACTAATGACCGACGGCACAAAGTAACTGGTAACTTGTTAGTTTTAAGAATCATCCACATTGTATTTGTATTATTATATTGAATAAGTTAAACATCCCCGGAGTGCGAGAGATTATACATTTTATCTTTGATATGTTGTTTGTTTATACACTGACACGTATTGACTTGTAATATTTCATTTTCAATTAACCAAACTTTCCGACTCTTGTTAGTTTTATTTTCAACTTGAGTGCAGGTTGTTGATACCACATGAATTTTGTTAAATTTTAATATGATCATGCTTTAATACTTGCAATGAAAAATTTATGTAAAAAATAAATCTTAGTTCTATGAACATGGCCTTTTTCTTCATAAAGACAACCACTGATGTGGTTTTATTACTACATAATACATAAGTATGCAGAAATTAACCTATTACATACATTAGAGAAAAATAATTATTAAGCTGTGTACCACTATTAGTAAACAAGAAAATTTTATGTTGAATTAGTGACGAAGTCTATCGAAAATTTAAACATGCTACGTAGATTTGTGGTTTTAAGACCTGTATTTGAATAAATAAAGGAAATGAATAAGAAAATAATGGATTCCAGGAAAACAGTTTCAGTTTCTCCACGAGCGGATGGCCTTTGAATGCGAGCAGGCGCGACCGGTGTATTAAATTTTTGGCGGTTCACCAAGTACTTAATTCATAAAAAACTTAAAACAAAAGTTGGTAAAAAAATAAAAATAAACAGAGCCTAGTAACTCATATCTCGTACAGTGCCCTTTGAGGTGATTATTCACAAAAAAGGGCGCTGTACAAATTATCCATTTATTATTATTACAATTTTGTGTAAAAGTTTTCTTTGCGGATTTACAATCTTGGTTGATAATTAAATGTAGTTTTGGCGGGCCAGCTGCTATAATTCTGCTTTTATTTTCACGGTTCATATGGTTATTTTTAATATCGGTAGTTTATGTCTATTACTACATCGCTAATTTTAAAAAGGCAAGGAAATTCATTTATATCTATAAACAGCAATATCAGAATATTTCTATATAGTGAATAATAACACCATAACAACACACAGTAAACGATTCTCTTTGTGGCGCGGGATTTGCTGAGTAATCATCAGTTTTGCAATATGTGACAAAAATGCACACAAACAAAAGGTCACTAAAACTAATAACGACAATGTCAAATCGGTTCCGTCTCCATCGAGATAATATCGCACCCGCTGACCCGTTGACTCATCGTTACATTTTACAGGAGAAACAATGGATTTACTATCTTATTCAAACCCTACGTAAGAACAGTCGTTTCGTCGGAACAATTTCTTCGGAATTCTTCAGGCGTTTCCGTCACCTTCGCGCGCCGCGCGGTAGGAGCAATTTTTTCGATACGATTGTCTATTTTGACGGTCTGGACATGTTGAGGAGGGCTTCATACTCCCAAACGGGGCGCTTCACTGAAACGCGCGGAATGGTATGTACCTCGGTTCTTTGCCGATATAAATTGCGCACGGGAAGCAAATGCCTTTGGCCGCGATAGTTATTCTCTGCAATATAATATTATTGATCTTTTAAATGCAAATTCATGTATATTTAGATTGAAAGTAATTTTTTTTTTTTAATTTTGAAAGAATATGCGCAATTTTATAATTAAAAATATTACGTAGGAATGCGATGGGCTGCGATGTTGTTCAATTTTGTTGGCGGTTTGGCGCACGATTGCACGTTAGGACGAGCCGCGCCTGAATGCGAGTACATATTATATGTACCTGCAAAAATAAAATGAATTATCAAATCATAAAATGAAATTATTAATGAATCCACCATGGGTGAATCAAACTGAATTGATTCATTACTGCAAATGAATCTTCCCATGTCTATTTTGCTTCTATTTCTTTGGACAAAATAAACTAATTAAACAAGTGCGACAAAAGTAATGTCATTTTTTTTTTTTTTACATGAGCTCCACATAGGAGGCCCTCAGGCCATAATGTGAATGTGTCATAATTTTTGCAAATGGCATCAAATGTAATTGTGCTTTGACTTTTACGCTGTAGACAGATAAAGAATTAATTGACAAAAATAAATGGAGCGATACACGCCTGAAGAACGCGGAATTATTGTTACTACTTATTTGACCAATTTCTGGGATGTTTGATCTCCTGTTTTGGCAATTTGAACTGGCCGGCTGGATCGCCAGATTTGACACTGCCAAACTTCCTCCTTTAGGGCTTTGGAGAGTGCCCACCATTTCCCGCCCTGGTATAAGTAATACGGTTATTCCTTCAAGGCTCTCGGCAAGGACTCGAAATTTTTTTTTAAAGAATGATTCTGCATTTAAATAAACAAAACTAGACCTCCAATTTCCTTTAGGGCTTTTTGAAATCTCGCATTTACCACCACAAACCATAAACCTTGCAAGTCTTGAAAGCCAACATTGAAGAAGAAATCACCAATTTGGAGCCAGATGTTTTGCGAGCAACAATTCAAATTGCTGTAAAACGAACACAAATGTTCATCAACTTAGGAGATGGTCATTTAACCGATATCATATGTTATTATTACCTTCAAATAAACTTTCCGTGAAAAAAGAGCCCAATTTGTTTCATTTCTGACAAAATGGCAGCCAATTCACATTAAGACATTACTTTTGTCCTATAACAAAAAAGTAATACATAAAAAGGAAAACAATAGCTTTTAAGTTATAAAAACAATTTATTTCTAAGGTAAATCTATCTAAATATATTATTAAAAGTAGGATGCATCTACGTCTTCGTAGGAGCTGTTTCATCTTTAACGGATTCTTCTTTGTGATCCGAGGAGTTATCACCTTCGAGTGATGAGACTTCACTTGATCTAGGCTTATCCAATGTCTCCACTTCAATCATAGACATGCTGATAGGAATTCTATCTCCCCATTTAGTGCCTTTAACGCACTTGTAGGTAGACTTTCCATGTCTCTTGGCTGTGAAAATGACTTCATTGAGTTTTCCGTCTTCGCAGCACATCCGGCATATGACGTGCTTGGAGCGGATCAGTGCCGGCCGCACAACTCTCGGCCACGACTTTATGTCTTCTGGACGTTTTCCTTTACGCAGAATGACATAGGAAAACAATTCATTTCCTGGTTCATTTTTCTCAGTTAATTTAAGTTTTTGGTATGCCATGGGAAAATTACAAGGTGTGCGATCCTGGAAAAATCGGGGACACATCGCATCATGCGGACATGGGGAGTACACGTGTCCAACGAGGTGATCCTCTTTGCATTCTAAAATAAAATCCCTGGCTTCGTTGATGAGAGAGTATCCCGCATTAGTTCCCTGTTCTACAATTATGAGGAAGTCTTTAGCCTTTCTCCACAAATTCAGAATAGTCAACAACCTGTTTTGAGTGGATGGAAGTTCGAAGAGAGTGTACGCGCATAAAACTATATCATACGGAGTGGGGGTGGCAGGTAAGAATTGTCTTTGATAGAATTTATTAATAGGAAGTTCTACGTCTTCTTGGCCATCACACAAGATGAGGCGTGCGAGATTGTTCATATCCCCCGAAGTGTCCACTGTAAACACTTCCTGCAGAGAGTCTTTCCAGAACATCTGAGTCACCCAAGTTCCTGTTCCAATGCCAGATCCAAAATCAAAAAAAGTGGTAGGTTTATAATCGATTTCTCTATTTTTTATTTCGGTAAATATTCTGTGAAGGACTGCATACTCCGGTGCTGCTCTGGATACCAAATATTTTAAACACATATATTTCTCATAAGAAATCGCTTTCCAAGTGTATAATTTTTCATTCAAAATTTTAGTAATTTTCTTTTCACGATTAGCCACCAGTTTGTCAATATCTTCCTGACTTTTTTCTGTGAGATCCCCTTGTTCGGTGGTTTCATCCAAAAGATTTGCAATTTCAAGCCTTTTTAGCTTTACATTCTTCTCTTCTGTCGGAGGATGACGACTTCTGAGATAATTGGAGAGCTCTATGCTATCACGAACCACAGATTTAATGGGGGTATCGCCTAGTGCACGCTTAATTGCTTCAGTAATTTGAGCTGGCAGTGACACGTTCCTAGAGGTAACAACGCCAGGATGTCTTTTGGGATTAATTTTTCCATTACTTATACCAGCATCGATAGTATCCTCTAACTCTACTGATATCTTTACTTTTGTAGCATAACGTCTTGCAGTGATAGTGCCAATTTTCCTTAACACTTGCATTTTGTAATTATGGGGTATTGCAATATCAAAAATAATTATTAACGCAAACTTCAGAGAAAAGCGTATAACAAAAACCTCTTCGAAAGCATTCGGTCAGTTTTAACCTAAAATTATTGTTTTTGACAGAAAGATATTCACCATAGAATAATAATATTAAGTTGACAATGGCTGCAGTAGTGGTGGAAAAAATTCGAAATCTTTGTGTCGGAAAATTTTACATCTATTTCGAAATACTGTTTATCATAATGGCAGGTAATGTGAAAAGCTCGAAGTGCAGTAGCAACCCCCCTTGCTTTAGCCCATGCTTATTTATATTTAAATCGCTATTAAAATAGCTTTTTATTCCAATTAGACCATACTAAACGATTGAAACAGATTCTAAGGGCATCACATAACCCAATAAAAAAAATATTTTTTACAAATACAAGAATTGAGTATTGATTAATTTTTTAGGCACAAACCATTTTTTTATTAATAGTTCATTTCTTTCAGACAAAGCCCAGACGTTTCATAGAGGACCCAGAGAACCCTAAAGGCAGAATACAACATTGAGACATTTGAATTACTTTGTAAAAAAACTTTCGCCATTATTGCGTGGGAATAATAGAAGACATAATATTCAGGAACACTAGTGGCAACGGCTGATTCGAGCGTTTCAGATTACTTGCCATGCAAGTAAACGTAAGCATTTTAATCAATGACCAAGGCTCGTAGAAAATGGGTTTAACAAGGTTTTTTCGGGCCTTTTTAGAAAAAAAAAAAAACCGTCAGGCCACTTTCAAAATTTCGAACGCGTGACGTAGTTTGAAATAAAACACTGCCACTTGTATTGCAGTTAATTCAAATCTTCCAGTGGAACTTCAAGCTACGTCACTAATTTATAGCCAATTACCTACCCTACCCCTTCGATGAGCTAATTTAAGGGTCTACTATACGTATTTCGACCGATTTCTTACATATCTCCCTTAAACATTTGAAGTTTTTAAGCTCTTAAAAAAATATATGTTATTTTTGAAGATAATATCTAGATACGTTCCACGCCGAAACGCAAATTATATGAAATTCCCTCGATAGAAAAAAATCGCAAAGTATGCTCCGATTATTTTAAATTAAATTATTTTAAACAAGTCTATTTCTTTTATTTTACAAGTTATATTTGTGAAAAAATTCACAATGTTTCTTTAAGTGATACTTTCCACGAGATTTTTTCTCTATTTTAAACGAGTCATGTTTTAATAAGCTTTTTCGTAATTTTCGCTGCTATTCTTCGACCTACAATATTAGCGCGCTCTGTCCAACATTCGTAATTACATATCTCTCCATCTTCTTCTTTTTCAGCGCCGTGCGTTTCAAGAGTGCGGCCTTAACGCGTTTTCTACGAACTTTGATCAATGATGTTACAAATTTTAAGGTTTTCATTTACTTTTATTAGTATTTCTAGATTTTGTAACCATTTTCTTTTGTTTTATATTTTTTTACTCACTTTAGTGTTGCCGTATGTACACGATATGTTTCCCCATAACATTTTAATAAATGGAATCATAGACAACTGCTGGGAAATAACAGCTGACAGACATGTCGGGCGCACGACTGTCACTTAGTTTATTAAATTATGTTTACTTATAGTTTTATAAAGAAATGATTTAAATTAACTGTCCTAGTTAGTTATGATTTTTTAGCTTCACATTTTCCATATGTGTGTTTTTGCCCGGAACGGTTTGTTACCATACTGACAGCTTATCTTGTAGCCTGCTCTAGAAATGGCTCAATCAACCCAAACTCCGCAGGAATTTATTCAAAATGCTTTCTCGCCCATGATTGCTGTTATGAATAGTCCTTCGGTGGACTTAATAACACAGAAAAACAATTTAAACTTCGTCGAACTACTACAGCCATTCAGTCGTTTAAGCTGCGAAGGTTATATTGTTTATCTTTTGATGTCCTCACTATCATGTACCTATTTTGATTTTATATTTTGAAGTGGTTTTTTCTTGTTGTAGGTTACCTCAAAGATCCTTCTGGCGCTCATTATTCCGTACGGAATCTGAAGTTGACGATTTGCAATGTGAATACGAGACCGCCACAGCCTATTCTAGCAAGGAAATTTTTGAATGAATCTGTCAGTAATGCATATAGTGACAAAACAACAAATCTGCAATTTGGTATGTTGTATTCTTTATAAAACTCATTTAACTAATCGTTTATTTTGGTATACTTTCGGGATCGCTGGACAAGCTTAATACAAATATTTTTTAGAAAAATCCTTTAGGTTTACCTTAATTACTGTAAAAAACAACTATTTTAAGGTTTTATTTGGGGATAGGAAAATATTGCATTCAAAATTACAATTACTTGAAATGAAATTTTGCTTTTGTCGTATGGGATGTTGGCCATTTACAATAATTTCTGTCCATTTTCATTTTAGTATGTTGGTGTTGACATTATAACATAACGAAGGGCTAAAGACTTTATTACTATTTAATCTATGCATATTAGGTGGACACTAGTTTGATAAAATTCTAGAAATAGAATAAAATAAAATAAAGATTTTTAGGCAAGTTTTTTACATGAAAAAATTTTTTTGAACTTAAATAAATTTGTAAAGTGAAAAAACTTGCCTAAAAACGTTTTTTATGTTTAATACAAAATAGACAGGCGTCGGGTGGGAATGCTATCCATGTTCTACCGGTATTTCAATGGAAGATGCTCCGAGGAACTAGCGTCATTGATCCCTTCGGCACCGGTGCATAGTCGGGAGACACGCCAAACGCGCGCCCAACTTATGTACACGGTTGACATATGTCACATGAGAACGGGTCGTTTTTTCGACTCGTTCTTGAGTTCAACAGCTCGGCTATGGAACGATTTGCCGGCATCTGTGTTTCCTCCCTCCTACAACATGGGTCTCTTCAAGACCAATGTTCATTCCTTCCTCTCCTCAAAAAGACCCTCCACATAGCATCCCAGATGACATAGGCCCTGAGGGGAATTATTTTCCTCAAGGCCTCCTGTGTGGAGTTAATGTAAAAAAAAAAAAAAGATTTTCTGACTAGCTTTTTTAAATAAATTGTATGTACCTCAGTTCGACTCTGAAACGATTCTGATTAGAGAATTGATTAGGTTTGTTTACATTATATTATATTTCAAAGACCCAGTCATGTCTGATTACATCTAAAAGGGATGTAAATGAAAATCTAGTCTCCTTCAACGGAAGCAATCTTCTTAACAGGCTTTCCATTGATATGCTTGGTTTAACTATAAGTGTTCGGCTCAGATATGGGGGTTCCATTGAAGCCAGAGTTGAATTACCCTCCCAAAAACTGGACACGGCCGCAGATACTTTATAGTACACAACTGCTTACCCTGTACAAATCGCAAAGTGTATCCCACGGTTGAATTTGGCGGCCACCTCTGGTCTGGAGCCCCAAATACTTGAAAAAACCCTCGACTCTGCAGAAATGGGCGGTTCGTTTGATAGATTCTCCCATAATTGTTTTATAGAATGCTGTCCGTGTTCTACCGGTATTTTAATGGAAGATGCTCCGAGGAACTAGCGTCATTGATCCCCTCGGCACCGGTGCATAGTCGGGAAACACGCCAACATGAGAAAGGGTCGTTTCTACGGCTCGTTCTTGAGTTCAACAGCTCGGCTGTGGAACGATTTGCGGTCCTCTGTGTTTCCTCCCTCCTACAACATGGATCTCTTCAAGACCCATGTTCACTTCTTCCTCTCCTCAAAAACACCCTCCACACAGCATCTTCAAAGATGACATAGGCCCTGAGGGAAATTGTTTACCTCAGGGCCTCCTGTGTGGAGTTAATGTAAAAAAAAAAAAAGTTAACAAAGTCAGTACAAACTACGCATCATTATTCATCTTTTCCGCGTGAAGTCAGCTTTGACCTAGCCCTTCGTATAATTCTAGGAATACCAACATAAAACAATGTCATAGCATGTGGACAGAAATTATTGTAAAAAGCTGTCGTTCCATACGATGAAAACAAATTTTTCATTTTACTTTATTGTAATTTGGAATGCAGTATTTTCCATTTCTCCGAATAAAAATAGTTGTCTTTTATAGTATTATATTTGACACTACTATGTTTTATATTTCATTTTGATTATCATTATTTCTGTTATCACTACAAGCATTTCCGTCTAGTAAAACTTTACATTAATTTCTCAAGCTGTGAACATTTCTAATTGGAGTGTTAATATCTATGTAATATACCAATGGCAATTCTATTATTGTAATAATTGTTAATACTCTGTAAATGTTTCGAACAATAAATAAATAAATAGTAATTAAGGTGAATCAAAACGTTTTTTTTTTTTTTAAATATTTTTTATATTAAGTGTGTTCAGCGATCCTGAAAGTTTACCTTTATTTTTCGCATAGATGAAGTAATCAACCAAATATTTCGTTTAATATATATTTTTTGTTTTAAAGAAATGTAAATGCGCATGAATTATTACTACACAAACTTTAATATTCTATTTCAATTCTAATTCCTCAATTTCGGAGGTGGCTATGGGTACCGCCACACCGGGAACCATTTATTGAATAACCAACACCTCTGCCATAGGTCACTCCAAGTAGTTCGCTACTTTTGGTGACTTAGCCCGGTTTCATGGGGTAAGGTTTGTTCAGATCTCGACGGCGGATGCATCTACCCATCTGCTGCGTGGCGGGCCGGAACGAGAGAGATTAGTTGAGGGAGGCCTTTTGACCTTTCCAGCCGGACCCTCTCGATCCATCGCCTTGCACCGTAGTTGGAGGGACGGATTCATACGTCCGTCACTCCTGGGCACATTGACACCCCAGATTCCTACTCACCCCTCATACTTTTTCCTTCCCAGAACTTCCTATCCTTCCCTTCCTTAAAAATAACCTCCACATAGCATCCCCTAAGATGACAAGGCCCTGAGAGAAATTATTTTCCTCAAGGCCTCCTGTGTGGAGGCAATGTAAAAAAAAATTGAATGCCTTAGAAAAAAAATGTATTGAATTATTGAAGAAATTTTAGTTTTATTTCACAAAACCACACTTAAATAAGGTTTCCGAAGAGGAAACCAGAGCCTATTTTATTTGCTATTTCTTGTTTCCATCAAATTTTTTCAGGCTTTTTTGGTAATTGAACGGAATAGGAGTATGTAATAGTCTTCAGCAGTCTAAACCAGTCTTTCTCAAAGTGGGCAATAACGCCCCCTTGTGGGCCCTGGAGAATTTCAGGGGGTAGTAGAAGGTTCAAAGAAAATTTGGGGGCCGTTAAGAAAATCTCGAGGGGCGACGGCAGACAAATTCTATCTATAAAAATCCGAAGGAATCTAGGCATAAAACCAGATTTTGGCCACAGACTGTACCCTGGGTTATGGTCAGTTGTTCAACGATTTCTGATAGAATTCCCATCGTCATATTCGTGTCATTGTTAACGACAAATAGAAATCGACTGCATATTACTGAACGGGGGACTTCCGGCTGTTTCTAAGTGAATTCGATCCTGATATTAACAAACTCGTCAAAATGCATCAGATTCATCCTTCACATATAAGTTTTAAATTCAAAGCCTTCTTTTAATGTCAATAAAAATACTTCCGAATATAAATAAGTATGAGTTTTATTTCCTCTCGTTAAAACATCATTTGATCTCAGAAATAGGATACGGGTCACACCCTATCTATCCTATCCGTAATGCATGTTTAATAATTATATTTGAAATAACCATTTTTAAGATAAACAACAGATGGTAATGTAAAAAGGTAATGGGTGTGATAATCAATTATATAATTCGTTCGCTGCGGGGATGCAATCATTTGACAAAATCAACAATTCACTGAACTGCTCAAATATGCTTTACAAGGATAGGATTTAAGGTATGCCAAGACTTACCTAGTTCTATACTTGTCGATCGTATGCCGCTGGTTCTCATTAAATGTCTCATAAAAGATCAGTTCACTTACTAAAACAGTGCAAAACACGACTGCTTCTGCAGACGGGCTGGCGAACAGATTTGTTTAGCTCACAATTGAGCCTGTTTGTGGTGTTCCAATCACAATAATAAATACACAGAATTCACAACATCGGGCAGCGAAAACAACGATTATATTCATTCACGATGTGCGAGCAGTGCTGCGGCGGTAGAACAATATCACAATCCACTAGCGCATAGCGGGGCAATATCGGTTGGTAAATTCAATACGTAGGTAGCGGGTAGCGGAACAATAACCCAATACGTAGGCTGCAAAAGAACAATGCTGTTTGTTTGTCTTGGCAACATGGGTAAAAGGAAACATTAGTACGAATTAGGCTATTCAGTTACTTTGATATAGACAATCGTTAGATACCGTCGAGTAAGTTAAAAAACACGGGGGGGCACTAGATTTTTTTTAAATCTCAAAGTAGGCGGTGGTCGAAATACGTTTGAGAACTTTTGGCCTAAATAGTTGTTCTGTTTCACCGATCACTATCTAGTGCAGTAATCAGCGTGACAAAGGCATTGATTATTTGTTCTGTGTTCCAGGAAATTACAATATAGATATCCCGACCTCGACTCCCTGGTTCGAGGCTTGGCGGGAAACATTCTTCCACGTGCAGTTCCCGTCGGACCATGAGTACACCAAGCACTTTGTGTCGTGTCTGCTGGTCGCCTCCACATCCGAGGCCAGCCCCACGGAGAGCATGGCGCACATGGCACAGACCCTCTCCCAGCTGCAGAACGTAACCCCTCCCAAGCTGCCCAAGTGGTTCAACGCCAACGTCCTCAGGTGTTATGTTCTTCTCCACGACGCGATGGAGGGAAATATTGATAAGTATGATTTATTTCTATTTATTATTTTTATCTTCATTTCCTAAATGAACTAGTCATTCAAACATTCAAATAGGTTCCTAAATGAACTAGCTATTCAAATATTTGAACACATTTCCTAAACGAACTAGCCATTCAAACATTCAAACACGTTTCCTAAATGAACTAGCCATTCAAACATTCAAACACATTTCCTAAATGAACTAGCCATTCAAACATTCAAACACTTTTCCTAAATGAACTAGCCATTCAAACATTCAAACACATTTCCTAAATGAACTAGCCATTCAAACACATTTCCTAAATGAACTAGCCATTCAAACACATTTCCTAAATGAACCAGCCACTCAAACATTCGGTGCGTGGGCATTTATCTTTTTTCTTTTTAGTTTTTTAGCATTTCAACCTTACAAAGACAACAGCAACAGTTTTGTAAAAAACCTATTATTAAAATTTTTATTTATTTTTTTAATTGTACAACAGATATATAATCCAATTACTGTACAATTTTCTCATTTTGACAATCTTAACACCTAAGAAGATGATCATTATACAAAAAAATCTTAAGGCTATCTAAAGAAGAGTTGTATACATCTAGTGTTTTTGATATTTCGTTCAACAGTACCATTCCTCTTGTTAAGCTATGCTGTGCTAGAACATCTGTTCTGCCATATGGTATTTTGAACAAGTCGTGTCGACGACTACGACTGAAGTTTTCAGGCACGTTTAAACCGTAGCATTCCAAGAGGAATGGGCTGTCAATATAGTTATGGATTATGTTAAAACTAAGAATTGCAAGATTTGCATAACATCTAGTTTCCAAACTAAATCTATTTGTTGCCTCAAGTAACTCCATATGGTGCATGAACCTCGGATAAGTTCCGTGCATTCGCATATAGACGTACCTAAGGAATTTTTTCTGGATTTGTTCCAGCATATTAATATATTTAGTCTGGTGCGGAGTCCACACACCACTAGCATACTCCAGCTTACTTCTTCGAACATGGCTATCACATATGGCTTACTTCGCCATCGAACATGGCTATCACATATGGCTTACTTCTTATGATGACATCGAACATGGCTATATCATATTTATCGGCACCCGTGTTTCTTCTCTAAGTTTTTCTAAAAACATGATGTTTTTGGCATTATTTAATAAAAGTAGATTGTTTCTGCACATGTATCTATTTTTATTCTATGTATTAGCAATTCTATTTTTATTCTATGTTTTCAATATAAATCTGACATTCTAAATTTTGTTCTGTTTTGAGATCAGATTCTTACTTGTTTTTTGTTTGCAGGGCTGAAAAATATTACGAGTCAATAAAGAACACATACGGAGCGGGAAACTGCTTCTTCCTCTCCATTAACTCCCGCAATCCTAATGAACCCGACAGCGGGGTCTTGCCGGACCCATGGAACAAGTTCCTTGTCAGAAGAATGGACAACAATGTGAGTTTTTCTTATTTTATTAAATTAAATTACTGCTGTCAACGTTAAAACTAGATCTGTCAACGTTAAAACTAGATCTGTCGCAAATGACATTTTGATTGGCTTGTACAAACCAATAATGTTGTACGTTCAATTCTCCACAAGTATTCACATCCAGCATCATAGTTCAAGCAATAATTATTTCAGTCTAATCCCTTCAAAAACAAGAGAGTTTCACCATACATAATAACAATATTATAGATGCTAATTTGCTTTGAAATTTCAATCATCTGCACCATTCTTCTTGTCATGCTATGCTGCACCAGAAATCTGTTTTCCTTACCTAGCTCTCTAGGAGCGAGTAATCTATGGCATCCCAACAGAAATGGGCTAACATTCTGATTTCAAGTGTTTTGAACAATGACTTTGCAATATAGACGTGCTGTAGAAATCTCAAAGTGGCAAACAAAAAGTGTTTCAATTGTAGTGCTTTCGATTTCGTAGTTGAAACTATCACACGTCGCATAAGGTCTGTGATACCTAAGTAAATTGCTCGGCAAACACTAGTGGAAGCCAAGGAATATCACTTAATTTTTAAATCCAAATTACTTATTATTACCGATTATTATAAATTACAATATTTCCTGCCTGAAGATTTTATGCGCCATTAGAGAAAATGCAAGGCCGACTAGAGTACAGCAACTACAAAGTCACCGCTGTGGTTAAAAATGTGTTTATTTATATGCTTGCGGTAAAACAACATACAAATCAGCAGTAACAACGAGTATCAACAACTATCGCCGCCATTTGCAAACTGTCGCTGTTGAATTATGACACGGTACTGAGTTGATCACTTGACACCTCAAAATCCATCACTGTACTCTAGTTAGCCTTGATGTAGTATTCGACAAATCTTTTGAATACTAAAACGCCGCCCGGTCCTAATGTTTATTTCGTACATTCACACATATTTTTTTAATGTCTATCTTCATCGTACGTGAACAATGTTTGAATTAAGAACTTACTGGAAACATAAATAGTGGTTTTTGATTGCCACATTTGGTCTTAATTTTGTGAGTTAATTACAAGTCTACATGTACAGTAAAGTCATTGGTTTTGAATGCTAAGATTAACATTTTGAATGCCAAGAAAAGGAATGTTTTTCTTCAAGTAGGTAAATCTGCACATGATGCATGACATTTTTGTGTTGCATGTTTTCAGGAAGGAGGCTCGGACAAGGACAGTCTCCCTCGGACACCGGCCGATATGGCCTCCGTGACGGGGATGCCGGTGGTGACGCAGGAGGGTGGGGGCGGGGGCGGGGCCACCACAGTGCAGGTTCACCCTCTTAGTCCCTCTGAGGAGGCGGACTCTACCTCTTTCCAAAATAATTGCTTGCAGGTTTGTGTGTGTTGTCGGCTTACGCTCTTCGCTTTACTTACGTGCATACATTCCACCGAACAGATAATACCTAGAAATGTGAGCTATACCAAATTGAACACCAATTTAAACAAGACCTTTCAACTCCTAGGTCCCAGAGAGGTAAATGACATTTTTTGTCTGCTCAAGAAAGAATTTCAATATTTGAAAATGTTTGATCAATTTAAGGAAAAATTGGGCTTACTTTGCGCACACAGACAAGGCCCACAACACACTTCTATCGGTTTTCTGCTCATTATTAAAATTACAACAATATCTTCTTCCTTAAATTATGAATGGAATATTTTAATACATAACGTCGCTGTTCATATTAAAAGCTGGTTCGGACCAGGCTAGTAATTTAGTCGAGTGGCAAATAATTTAGTAACTAAACTTGTCAGAACTACATAAATTTAGTTAAGAAGTTTAGTTAGTGGTTTAGACGAATCAATCCGATTTGTTATATTTTTTTGAGCAAGTAGCACCCTCCACCATGTGTCACTGCTCACTGACTCAACCACTAAACAAGCCCGAATCCTTTGTTTTGGTAGATTTCAGCTGTCACAAAAATTTCGGTTTGTTGGAGCGAAGATACAATTCTAAAATTTGTAATTCAGTCATTCTCAAAGTTGCAAGGTATTCTTTGGGATCGTCTAATGCTATTTCCTTAAAAAGAGAATTCTAAAGGAAAATATACAAGCTCTTTCAACTCCTGAGAAAAATCTTTTTGTGGATACGAGGTTATGTCAGAACAGCGACGATAATGTGTCTACGTCTAGTAACAATATTATTGATACATATTTATTTCTCTTCAAATGCCTCTTTTACGGAATAACAAAGGCCTTTCTCTTGTCTTATTCATAATAACACCAAATCATAAAATCATTTCATTTCAAAGCATGTGCAATTGTGCATCAATTAAAATGTTATTGCAATACATAATTCTATTTTATATGCATATTGATTTCATTGCATCAATATTTTTTTCCTAATAATTAATAAATTGAGTTTCATCAATATAAATACATATTTCCATAAATTTCGCCTTCGTTTGTTATGTACGTCTTTTGTATGTTTCTTTACAAGAAATAAAATATTCTACAAATGATTTGTTGAAAGAATCAAACTTTTTTTAATAATTATTGTCGAGTTGTAAATTATGTGGGTGATGGTGTCAATTTGTGTTTTATGTCATCTTTATATTGTGATAGTAATCTTATCCATAAATTCTGGTGATTATTTATTGTAATGTCCGCTTAATTTATATGTTTATAATGTAATATTTTTTTATTAATAAAATTATATTTACTTTGAATTGAGATGGTGGAATAATAGTTAATAAGCTGTTATTATGTATCTCTTTTTTCTTAAAAATAATTAATAATATGGAACAACTCAAATGCAAAAAGTTGTCTTTTATAATAATTTAGGTGAATCAAAAGATTTTTTCTACAAAATATTCATAATAAGTGTGTTCAGTGATTTCGAAAGTTTACCAGAAATTTGTAAATGTAATTAATTAATAAATTATTATAGAAATAAGGTAAACAAAAACACAACTCACGGTTCTTCCAGTTAACTCAGTAAATATAAATAGTTGTAGTGATCTATTGATGCTGTCAAATAACAACTGACAGACCTTTTGAAGCTGTCACATGACAACTATTGTTGCTGGTCAACAGGGCTATTGATGCTGTCAAATGATCACACAGGCCTGTTGAAACTGCCGCATAATGACTGTTTGCTGTTAAAGCTGAAGCTGTCAAATGACAACATGAATAAATGAATGGCAACTGAAAGCTCTATTTAAGGTGTCACATTACAACTTATAGGTCTATTCAAGCTGTCAAATCACAACGGATAGATCTGGTGAAGCGGCTGTCAAAGCTGAATCTATCAAATGGTAACTGAAAGCTCTGTTCAAGGTGTCACATTCAACTTTCAGGTCTATTGAATCTGTCAAATGACAAGTGACGGCTCTATTGAAGCTGTGAAAAGACAACTGACATGTCTATTGAAACTGCCACATGACAACTGACAAGTCTATTGAAGCTTTCAAATGGCAAATGACAGTTCTATTGAAGCTCTCAAATGCCAATCAATTGAAACTGTCAAATGACAAGTGACGACTTGTCACCAGTTGGCCGTGCACTTTGATTTTCCAGAACGAAGCGCTGACCAGTAGCCTGGACAGCGATGTGGGGATCATCAACCCCAATGTGTGGGAGCCCACCTCTGCCAACGGGGGGGCGGTACACGGGGTCAGCCTCACCACGCAGGACATTGAGAACATCAAGACATTTGTGCAGGACTTTGCCTTGAAGGCACTGCTGCCGTACTTTGAGAGACAGATCTACCAGTTGCAGGATGCGGTGAGAATTCTGTTTTCTTTCAAATATAATGTATTGTTAATTGTTTATTGAGTCAGTTTACATTAAATCGTATGTAAACGGTTGATGACCTCCGTAGTTGAGCAGATCCACAACTACAAATCTAGGGACGCAGGTTTGAATTCCAAGTGTGCAAATTTTAATTTAGATAAATATTTTAATTGCGCTTGATTGTATATGGTTTTAATTTCAAGCTATAAATTATTGACGGACACTTGCCGGAAAACATAGTTTTGGGATAGGACGTGTTGTCACATACACAAGTCTTTGAAAATCAGTAATAACAAGTGTAGTGTACACGTTGTGACACTATCAAGTATAGATGTGTTAACGTTGTGACACTATCAACTATAGATGCGTTCACATTGTGACACTATCAAGTATAGAAGTGTTCATAGACAGATTACACAAATAGACAGGCAATGTACTTCTACAATAAAAAACTTGACTTCTCTGACCTTTGTGTTATATTGTGTCCCTGACTAAAAGACTCATCTAAAATGACATTCATTTTAATTATTTTTACATGAAATAACAAAAAAGTGAGTTAATGATAAATTTTATAATATATTTGTGTAATAAAATATGTGTTTTTATTTTTGAAGTGAAAACTTTTTTAGCACCGTTGTGACGAAAAATAGCGACACTAAAAATAGTATATACATCTACAGGATTTAGCCTGCGAGAGAATGAGATAGTATAATCGGTCTCCTCTTTGTGCAGTGATTCGTGGTCTCCCCTTACTTTAGTTTTCACTTCTACCGCGTGTGAATTGCACACTCTGATTTTTTTCCATTATCAGTAATTTCAAATAGAAAAAACGTAAGGTGAGACATTTTTAAAACTTTTTTTGTTTGCATTCAAAATTTTTATATTAAAAAAATTATAAGTTTTTTCGAATTATAAAATTTGAAAGTGTATTTTATTACCTTTCAAAAACAGTTTTTTAGTTTTCGGAAACTTTCAGAAATGTTCCATCTATTAGAAGTTTATTGCAAAGCGGAAATATTTTAACCGACTGACAGAATAGGCCTGAGGGGTTAAAGGTAAAGGAATTACACACTTGAGGATGACTGTTATATATGTAAATATTATGAAATTGTTTATTAATTTATGTTTCAGGTTTCAAATAAAAAAGGCGTTAGTAGATCTTTATTGAGCGCCACAAAGCGATGGTTCGGGACAAACAAACCGGGAACCAATCCCCCTATTAATTCTGTGATGTAAGTATTTTTTTAACAACCTTACAACCTTCTAAAATAAAAGGCAGGTTTTAAAGAAAATCTTGCTAGCATATTGGCGTACTTGAAGGATTAAAAATAATTTAATTTAATAATAATTTTGCTTTTTAACCCCCGACGCAAGGAGCGGTGTTATAAGTTTGACGTGTCTGTGTGTCTGTCTGTGGCATCGTAGCTCGTAAACGAATGGACCGATTATGATGCGTTTTTTTTTGTTTGAAAGCTGACGTGATCGAGATGGTTCTTAGCTACAATTCATGAAAATCTGTTCAGGCGTTTCATGGTCATCAGCTCTTTTTTGTGTCGGGGGTTTCTTAAAATTTTGTAAATTTTACTTATGTTAGGAAGCTGCAGAATGGAACAAAAAAATTACAAATAACTGTAGAATAAAGAATAACACAGGAATTGCCTTGTGGGCGTTTTTCGTAATCCAAATATTTGCCTATTTTCAAATGAAACTGTGTTTTCAAAATTCAAATGCGATCTACAATCTACTTGCTGGGCGGTTGGGCTAAATGGAACATTTATTTTTATAGCATTATTTTTTTATTCAATGAGAAATTGTTGAATTGAATCGTAAGTCTAAATTTTAATGAACGTCGCTGTGCACCCAGTATCTTTGGGCATTTTCTGGGTGAGAGAGTACTGCGGGCGGGTGTTTCAAACTAGTTGGGAATACTTTTTTGAAACTTTTGATACTATGGGTGTGCACAAACACATTCAAATTGATACTTTTTTTAACATTGCGTTACGTTGAGTAGTGCTACATTACATCACTTGTTTTTACATTATGTTATGTTATGTTGACTATTATTACTTTACGTATTGTGTTGTTACATTATGTTGACAGTTACAGTATGTTGACTGTTACATTTTTTATTTATTTATTTATTTTTTTTTTAAAAAAGAAAGACAAACATTCCCGGGTTATGAATAACCCAACAATGTTTTAAAATCTCCTACTACCACTACAGAAAGTGTTGCTTGTGTTGTGATGGAGGACTTAGCCAGCCGAGGAATCGAACACGGGACGCCCGGGTGGAACCCAAACGCGATGTCACCTCACCAACCGACCGGTCGACTTTATGTTGCCTTTTACATTATGTAGACTGTTTCATTACATTGACTGTTACATTACATTGACTGTTACATTACTTTGACTGTTACATTACGTTGACTGTTGTAACATTACAACCCTTGTTAAATTATGTTGACTGTTGTTTCCTTACATTGGCTGTTATGTTGACTTTAATTACATTATGTTTCCTGTTATTACATTATGCTGACTGTTACATTATGTTGACTGTTACATTACTTTGACTGTTACATTACATCGATTGTTATATTACATTGGCTTCCATTGCAGTTACACGGGCGACTGCCCCGAGCTGCAGTTGCGTCGCCTGGCGGACGTGTGGTTCATGGTGGGCCAGTGGGCGCAGGCATACCAGGCGTACCATGCGGCCAAGCGCGAGTACAGCGCGGACGGGGCCTGGCTGCTGTACGCCGGCGCGCTGGAAATGGCCGCACTGGCCGCCTTCATGGCAAATGAGGCCTCTCGCAAAACCTTCGACTATATGGAGGAGAGCATTATCACCTACATGAATTCTTGCAGGTACACTTAAGCAATACTCCTAGCTTCACTTGTGTACACTATCTTGTGTAAAAAAGTCAATGGTGTACAAATGTTGGGTGCGTGTTTGACGTGTTTCCCAACAGTGCACCGGTGCCGAAGGAATCAATGACGCTATATTCTCGCAGCATCTTCCATTGAAATACCGGAAGAACGAGGACAGCATTCCCACCCAATGACTGTGTTCTAAAAATTGCAATATGTTTGTTAAGAAAGAAGAATCTTTCAAACGAACCAGTTGTTTCTGCACAGAGTCAAAGGTTATTTTCAGGTATTTCGGAGCTCCAGGCCAGAGGTGGCTGCCGGCGCACTTGCAATGCGCAATACTTTGTACGGGGTTAGCAGTTGTGTACTTTTAAAGTATCTGTGTACCCTGTCCAGTTTGCCTAGCTTCTGAGAGGCCAACTAGGTAATTTTATATAGTGCAACAATAAAAATAATATTATATGTGTTGCCAGGATGCCGCAGTACGCCGTGCGCGCCACCCTCCTATCCCTACAGTGCCTGCAGAGTCGCGCCCTTCACGGCGAGGCGGCACGCCAGCTGATCCGCATGACCAGCGAGGAGTGCGACCTGCGGAGCGCCCTGCTGCTGGAGCAGGCAGCGCTCTGCTTCCTGGCCGGGCCGCCCCGCAAGGCGCTGCCCCGCAAGTACGCCTTCCACATGGTGCTGGCCGGACACCGCTACTCCAAGGCGGGACAGAGGAAGCACTCGCTGAGGTGCTACCGACAGGCCTACCAGGTGAGATCTCCCACTTGTGACTTACACCTACCTATATAACTGATCCGCATGACCAGCAAGGAGTGTAGACACACATACCGTCTAGTGTATACACATCTAGTGTAGAACTATCGAGAACTAAACATTTTTTCATGTTTTTGAATATTTATTTTTTCACAGTTGTATTAAGTAGGATTGTATCAATCTTTCTCGTTACTCGAAAAATTTGTGTTCGGGTTAAATTAATGGTGTAAATTAGTCCCAAACGAGTAACACTGTAAAACTGTGCTAAGTATGTAGCACAGTTATACATTCACATGAATAGTTATCATCATCATCTTCTTCCCCTTATCCTATTCGGGTCGGGGACCTATTGCATTGGCAAGGCACCAACATTCGTCCGTCTTGCGCTGATTGTTCGGCCTCCGTCCATGGCAGTCCCATCCTCTCCTCACACAGTTTTTGGAGTTGTCTCGCCCAACTGTGTCTAGGAATAATTATACATTCACATTCATAAAAATTCATTCATAAAAACACATTCACCTTAAAACGAGAAACACTGTGTAAGACTGTGCTAAGCATGTAGCACAGTTATACATTCATATAAATATTACTACCTTGTTTTTTTAGTGAAACGCTACCGTTTGTAGGTATTTGGTACATTTTTAAATAAAAACTTAACCCCCCCCACTACCTACAGCGAGTCGAAATCGACTCCATCAAGCCATATAGACCACTTTGGAGACCTCTGAGACAAACCATACCTAAACCCTTACATGTTGATGTTGCAGGTGTACAGGGGTGGTGGATGGCGCCTCGCGACGGACCATATAGAGTTTGCCGTGGGGCGGCTAGCGGGGCAGGTGGGCGAGGGCTGGTGGGGTGCAGCCTCAGCTGCGCTAGCCTCGCTGCTGGCGCCCCGCTCGCTGCAGAGTCCGCAGCAGCAGCACGCTTTCCTCCGAGAGTTCCTCCATGTCAGACAGGTACGCTTCCCTCGTTGTGGTTGAATGCAATTCTGTCAATTTTATTTTTACACAATATTGAAATAACAAGTTCAACAAAGTGTGATGGAATCCTAGATTTTTCCCAATAACTTGCATACACTACCCAATAATAATGTAGGAATAAACAATAATGTGTGTGTTTTTTTTTACCACCTGGAAGGATTTTCATACAATAGGTCCTGTAATTTTCTAATAACTGAACAGTGCATAATAGTTGCAACTAGGAGTTTCCGATGGAGTTTCTAGACAAGAGATAGACCCTAGATAATTGCTGTACTTTCCAATTTCTCAAAACTTGCTTTAAGGGGGGCTATACATGTAGCCGCCTGAATTTTGACCGTTTTTCAGAGGCTTATTTAAAAAGGAAGAAATAAATGAATCGTTTTTAAATTCACACAATTTATTTATTATATATTCAAATACAAGAATCAGATTTTTTTTTCTAAATGGCCGCCGTAGTAACTAATTTCCTGAGACCCTTGTGGCGAAAGGCAATTGGCGGGATTTTTAGCTTTTTTTACAGCCATCTGAAATGAAAAATTTTGGCTTTAGCGTGTTCATAAAACATGTATCTTCTAGTTGAACCAACAAAAAAATCAAAAAATCGTAAATTGGCACACCTCAGAATAAAAAAGTTCGATTTTTCACCCTTTTTTTAAAGGTTTTTGGGTCAAAAATGATATTATTTGTAGATTTTTTTGGCATATTTGAGGTTCAACTAGAAGCTAATACTATAGAGGTGTGCCAAATTTCATTAGAATCGGTTGAGAACTTTTTGAGTTATCTTGCCCGCCAATTAAGTAGTTTGGAGAGAAACACGTGTAAAGTTTTGACACACACTATGATTGCAACGACCTCCCAATTAGTCATCTATTCCCGGGCCATATAGAAGTCCTTCGGTGCGTTCGTAGTACTCGTTTTTCTTTTTAAGTTCTTCTTGACATGCTTGACAAGGTTTTATGGTCGTCAAAGAGTTTGGTCATCGATTTTGTCTTTGATTTGAGGCGGAGCACTTAAATTTTAATCGATAAATAATGCGAATATCATTCTAAACATTTTCAGGCATATTTTTGAGATGTTATTTTAACTATTTATGCAAAAAAAAAATTCAATTACCCCCTTAATTTTGATTCCTTCGCTGTGGAAGTCTAACTATCGTTTTTAAGTTTGAATTCAATCAATATACCTACTACATACCTATTCAATATTACAAAAATTAATAATTATTTAATCATCTTTCAATATTTATTTATGTACTAGCTGAAGTCCCCGATGTTGCCTGGGCTTTACACAGAGTTTTTCAAAATCAGACCTTCCTCGTGTTGAAGGTCAAGTGTGCAAAATTTCATCAATTTCAGAATATGTAAAACTGTAGATATGTATAAAAATCAAACGCTGCCCACCCGAAATCCACCACACGGATGCCACTGAAACTCTCCTTTTTATAAATAGATTTGAATATTTATTTTCTTATTTTTGTTTTAGCAATGGCTGTCCAACGATCCAGAGCAACAGAACATCCTGCCGATCCTCCCTGTGCCTGTGCTAGTGAGCAACTCCACCATAGTGTGGTGTGGGGGTGTGGTGGGGGGTCATAGTCCTGCGGATGCTGCCCCCCAGGCGCCGCTCTGGGGCCCCCTCGAGGAGATGTTGCTCTACAAGGCTAAGGGCACAGCCCCCATGCTGTTCAAGCCAACACTGTCCTTCTTCTGTGATACTTCTGATAACTCTGCCAATCCAATCACGCCACAAGGGGGTATGTGTTTAATATCTCTGATCATCTATATTATTAACCGTCTAAAAATATATTCTTTTTATTTTGCGTATTGATATTACCGAATCAAGCCAAGCCTGGTTACACCTGAATGCAATACACAGACTAGGGATTACAAATCAAGGTTTTTGTTTTGTATCCAGAATTGCAATCCCTGCAGACCTTCTAATGCAGACCGTAGAAAACTGTACACCGAAGGACACACATATATCAAGATTGAAATCTGAAAATTGCACACATTTAAAGTGAAAAAAGAGGTTGACGGACTGCTACAAAGCAAAGTAAATACGCTAATTAAGCGTATTGTAATGCTTAGAAGAGGTGAAATTTTAAAAGAGGTGAAAGAATAAATTAGTAAAATGAAAATAAATAAACTATATACACAAAAAGAGATTAATAGCAGCATTAATAAATAATTTTAGAGTTGCATCTTCACTCCAATGCCACGACATTTCCTCACGTCTACAAATGAACTCTGGGTTTGTGCATGTTAGTGCGTAGGGACGCATGGAGGGGATCGCTACTCGCCGAAAAAATACAACCAAATGGATTGAATCGACTAAAGAGCTGACTAACCCACTATACTAAAATAATGGTGTTCGGTTAGTTACTACTATACTCTCCACTCAACTAAAATACTCGACTAATGCGAACAGCTCTTAAGGGATATAATTTGTGAGGCGGGTATGGGTACTGCTGCCCTGGGAACCATTTATTGGATTACCAACAACTCTGCCATAGGTCACCCCAAATGGTTCGCTATGTTTGGTGACTTAGCAGGGGTGTCCGGG
Source organism: Glyphotaelius pellucidus (assembly GCA_936435175.1). Classification (NCBI taxonomy): domain Eukaryota; kingdom Metazoa; phylum Arthropoda; class Insecta; order Trichoptera; family Limnephilidae; genus Glyphotaelius; species Glyphotaelius pellucidus. Next base: position 2,047,473 of record OW386539.1, on the reverse strand, counting down.
TTCATGGGGTGAGGTTTGTCCAAGTCTTGGCGGCCAATAAGTCTGCCTGCCTGCCGTGTGGTGTGTAGGATCGAGAGAGACTGGTTGAGGGAGGTCTTTTATCCTCTCCAGCCGGAATCTCTCGACCCATCGCCCTGCACCGCAGTTGGAGGGATGGATTCATACGTCCGTCACTCCTGGGCACATTGACACCCCAGATTCCTACCCACCCCTCAGAACTTCCTCTCCTTCCTTTCCTTAAAAAATTCTCTACACAGCATCCCCTAAGATGACATGAGGGAAATTATTTTCCTCAGGGCCTCCCCTGTGGAGCTTATGTAAAAAAAAAGGAAGACCACCTAGATGAGACTCATCCAGGCATTGATTTTCCCCATATTTTTTTATGGTGCGGAAACGTGGACATTTAGAGCCAGCGAAAGAAAGCGGAGAGATACCCTCGAAATGCGGTACTGGAGAAAAATGTTCAGGATTCTATGGACAGCCAGATGCACAAAAGTGTCCATTCTAGAAGAGCTAGGCATCCATAAGAGGCTCTTAACTATCTACCTACAACATATTTTAACTATATTATACTTTGGACACATTGCTCGCCAAACTGATGATTCCAACTTGGAGAAAATCATGGTCACTGACGAATTGGAAGGCAGAAGACGCAGAGCGACTAAGTATCACTGACGTCCGGTATTTCGTTGTCCGCAGCTCTCTACATAGCGTGGAACTGCGAGGAAAAGAGGAACCTTGTCCACTAAGGAAATTGGAGTAGGGGTCACGATCCTCAGCAATCGGATCGAGGAACCGACTGAAGCAGAAATTCAGACAATTATATATTTTTTCTTCTCTGTGTTATTTTTACTTACTTTATTTATTGTTCTTTTATTTGCAGAGCCGATTCAAGTAATAGTAAGCCTTGAAAACCCGCTGCTGATCGACATCACAATCTTGGATGTGCAGCTGCTGTGGCAGTACAAGTCAGCGGCTACCCAGAGGACAGCTCTGGAGCCCGGTGCCGAAGAGGTGGTGTTCTCCAATGAGAGCTGCGTTACAGCCTCCCGGGAATACGACAAGTCCATCGTGGTGACGCAGAAAGTGCCGCACGTGATATTGCACAGCGATCGAGTAACGAATGTGTCGCTGAGCCTGACCCCGTTGCACCCTGGAGAGTTAACGCTGGTTGGAGTGGGTTACAGGTACGAATTATTATCATTTATTTGACTAGACGTAGAGGCCTTTTATTAAATGAAAGTAAAAAGAAGAAAAAATTCCACAAATTATTTTGGTATTTATGTATTGTCTGTCAAAAAAGAGTGGAAAACATAGGAGGGCGCCACTGTTGATCAAATGGCAATACTAAACATTTAACTCATGGTGTAAGCGCCTCCGTACATGGAGCTACTTACAAACTATTCGAGCCTGATGCGCGTAGCACGCACACCGCTCGTGGGTACCCGCCATACAATTTTGCTGGTGTTCGTACACGGCGCTGCGCGACGGATGTCAGGTTGAAGTCGGTAGCGCGCTAATGACGGTGCTGGTAGCGCGCTACGCGTTGTAGCATTCGTGTCTGCTACTTTCGTTTGACGTTTGACAGAAATGGCGTCTGAACATGAAAGTAATGTTAGATTTGTTCTGGAAGTGAATAAAAATGCGTGTTTACATAACTTTACATTACCAGAATACGCAAGAAAGGATTTAGTGAAGAAGGCATAGATTAATGTTGGAAAAAAAGTCATTTGACATCGTTCGACATCGTGTTAACTCCACGGCTGCACGTGAAAAATGATCAAGTTCAGTATAATTCGGGTAGTGCCGTGTACGGAAACCAGCTTTAAAAAGTAGTACATCTGCAGGGTACTTGTGGTTGTGTCGCAATCACGTAGTTTGTAAGTATCTCCATGAACGGAGGGCCTTAATGTAAAGCTGTGCAACCTAAATTTTTATAAAAAATTAAAAAGTCATAAGAGTGAAAAAAATATTTTTTCATTACAATATAAATACTCAATGATCTCAAAATTAGAATTACATATAGGTATATTATTATTATACCTTTGCAATTTTGTGTTAACATAATGAAGAATAACAATATTGTAATAAAATATACAGTACAGTTTAGAAATTGCTCACATTTATTTAATACTGGCTTAAGTACCTAGCATTGCTCGGGCTTTAGATTGTGTCTCTAATTTTAGATCTGAATATATTTAACCTATTCAGATCTAAAAGTAGTGTAACTAAACTCACCATTAGTAATTCTTCCTTTTTATCTACTGTTAAGTTCAAATCTATGTTAAATTAAATTAATACAAATCACTTTGTAAAACACTGTTTTGTCATTAATTAGGTACCTTAACAACAGTACTTCTTCGATTTGAATTTTTTTTCTTAACTCGTTACTTGCCACTCGATCACCGGTGATAAATCGACGCAAACCAAAATAATCACTAAAAAATAATTTTGTTATGCGATTTTAACCCTTATGTATAAAGAAAACGTGTGAAGAAGAAGGTCAGAATCGCTCGGGGCATTCTTGTTCATAAGGTACAAGATACCGTGAACCCACCTAGAGCAGCGATATATTTTCTTTGAAATTGTTTATGACACGGCCTGGAACTTTTTCCCGCCGCTCGGCTGTCGAAATGGCGGCTGTCAAGTCTCGCGTCGCGGGCGACGAAATGATCGTAAAACGTATAAATTCATCGAATAAACGCAAGTAATATTGTTCTTATGTATAGTTTAGTATTCAAGGAATGTGTTTCAGTAAAGATTACATAAGATAGCATAAAATTAACCTGCAAAATATTACGTAAAAGTCAAAACATCGCGAAATTTTTTCGTTTTTTCCGTGTTATTTGAAACGTAGTAAAAAGTATAAATTCATTGAATAAACGCAAGTAATATTGTTCTTATGTATAGTTTAGTATTCAAGGAATGTGTTTCAGTAAAAATTACATAAGATAGCATAAAATTAACCTGCAAAATATTACGTTAAAGTTGAGGTTTTTTCGTTTTTTCCTGGCCTTTGACGAGAGAACAAAAAATACATTTTAAAATGTGGTTTACTGTGCTCTGTACATTCAGTGTCATTGTACTTTAAAATAATATTTGACAGTTAATTTGGTCTTGCCAGCCTACAAGTTTTGTAGTTCCACTTTTAATATTTTCTACTCTTATTTGACAGACAATACTATCAGTCCCTTACATTTTTTCATTTTAAAATTTCCAAGGCAAGGGCGATTTATTTGCTGCTTTAACATTACAAACAGGAATATGACAAACACACTGTGGTATGGTTTAAATTATAGTACTTGCGTATTCAGTGATGGTCTCTCTCTCACTGCAAGAGAAATTAAACCACCATTTCAAAATTTGGTTCAATCTCAGTGTCACCAACTTATTTTCTCAGCCGATTACGCTCAGGCTGGCCCTTCAAACTCGAATATTCAAAGTAAATTTGAAATAAATTGCCACGCGCAGAACGAGCATGATTTATTAGTAGTTTGCTAGCGCTTATTGGTGGCTTGCCACAACGAACTCTTCTTCTTTCGGACAAAACCAGAAAATTTTAATGGAAATGTGTTTCTGTATATTATGAAGTAATTGAGATGGTTTGATGGTTGTGATGTTAGACTGTGCAACCCGGTGCCGCCCAGTGAGGAGGGCAACCTGATAGACCGCATGTCCGTGCTGGGCAAACAGGTGTTTGACATCCGGGGGCCCAAGCTGCGCGGGGTGAAGGAGGTAGGGGGCGAGCCCCAGTACGGAGTGGACAAGCGTCTCAACATCATCGTGGTGCCCCCGGCTCCGTGCCTGCAGGTATTGACCAATTTGTTAACAAAATAATATATATGTAAAATAATCAATCCGCTACTGGTTTTTTTGTTCACCTTTTTAACCTTCTATAAGCTAAGTCAGGGGTCGGAATTTGCGGCTCTTTGCATAGGCGTCTGCAGCTCTTCGGCTCTTCAGACATCAATTGCAATTTCACCTCTACTCAACCAGCCTTATGAGATGGAGCCGCCGAATGATTATTTTTTTGCATTCCCAACACAAAACTGGTTTTAATTTAAAAAGGAATCTATGCACGAGTCTGTTTATAGAAACATTTAAAAAGGCAGAAGTGTGATATTACAGTAAGAATGTAGATAACACAAAGCAAATTGTAATTGTCGTTGCCTATGTAAGTTGGTAACACACAATGAACTAATTCAAATCCGGTATCGAAGTGCTTCATGTTTTTAAAACAATAAATTAAAATATCACGAATATGAGTCGCTAATGCAAAATCTGAGTATCATTACGACGAGCTGAAGGCAAAACAAGGGACAATAATTTTGACACCAGGAGGGTTTCAGCATTTCTTGAAAAAACCATGACATCAGTTATTCCGACCGAGAAAAGAAAAGTTTGCTAAATTAAGGTGTCGGCTTGCAGCACAGTCCATTGTGGGAGTGTTTTGTGCAGGGTCTGAATGTTCGTTTTTATAGAACCATCTCAAATGGAAGTTGAGTAAATTATAACGCATTTGTAAAAGTGTCTCAACTAAATAGTGTAACAAAATATTCAATTTTGGAAACAGGCCAAACTTTTTTCGCCCAATGTGGGATTCTCAAATAAACAAAGCGAGCAATGCACGCGCCATTGTTGACGGCCTCCGTGGTCCCGAGGCAAGACTCTCGACTCACAATCCGAAGGTCGCGGGTTCGAACCCGGCGTGCGCAAATAAATTTTATTTGATTAATTTGTGTTATTTCACAATTTATTCATTTAAAATAATATATAGTATATTTGCGGCACGTTCCAGAGTGGAAGATACTTTCAGTATCGCCCTGGTGTAAGACCACCATTCAGAATTGAAACGTTGCTTGAAATGGCTTTAGCCGTGTTTAGTGACCAGATCTGAATAGCCAGGTACTTCCCCACCTTCCTCTTCCCTATCTCCTTCCCCTCCCCACTACCTTCAGCCTCACAACATACCCCAATTGGGGATGCCATAGTCTCACTGGCTCCAGACGGGAGCAGTTGGGACTCTTGTGCGGTATTTCATATAAAAAAAAAAAAAAAAAAAAAAAAAAAGGACTAGTAATTCGTAAGCAGATTTTATTTTCGAACACTAAATAGTGATAGTACAATGCAAGTTGCCTGTAAACTGTCAGATTAATTTATTGGCCAATCATTGAAACGGAGTTGTACACTCCCATCTCCACCAGTTCCGCGCATCTTGATTAAAAGCTGGTTCACACATAGCTATAAATCTGCGAGCAGATATCTGTTGAACCGCGAGCGCTTATCTTTCGTCCTTTCACACGACGCTATCAAATATTTCTTCCTGTGGTAGGAGAGGGGGTCAGTTGAATTAGGGAGCGGCAACGGAATGCACATTTTTTGTACTGAAATCTGTCAACTTGACATCTGTCATCCACCGGTCTAGGCAGCTCCGTAATTACAATGACCCCCTCTCCTGTTTTAGTCGGAGAGGGGGAGACCTACCTTCTGGTATATCGCGTCTGGAGCAGTTCCGTCATAAGATGTGTATTGTCTATGATTATCTGCGCTTAAAAACGCTTAGGTGTGAACGGTCTGAAGGGATTGTATGGAGAGCGTTATTTGGCGTGCTATGATCTTTTATATTTGATAGCTGTGTGTGAACCAGCTTTTATTCCCCTCACCTTTATGGGTTCGTCTATGATTTTCTTGGTCTGAGAACTAAATGAAAAATGTTAATATTACACAGACAGAAGAAACCACTCATTGGTGCCACTAAAACACTCCGTTCCATGAGCAGAGTGTCGCAATAAATCAACATAATTTCACCATGTTTTCCTCTGGTTTCCAGGTGTCCTTTACAGAGGTCAGCCCGGTGCTGCTGTGCGGGGAGCTGCAGCGGGTGAGCGTGCAGTTTCGCAACGCGGGGCGCGTGGCGCTGAGGGCGCTCCACATGGGCACCTCGCACCCGCAGTACGTGGCGCTGGCCCTGGAGGGGCAGGACCCCTTCACCCCACTGCTGGAGACCAGATACCTGGAGCCACAGCTTATACAAGGTCAGTACTTTTAGTCAGTACTTTTATTTGAGATATTATAGATAGATATTGAGATATAAATACATAATAATGTAGAACTAGTTAGTAGACGTCTTCGGCGTTGCCCGAGCTTAATGAAGAGTTTTTCAAAATCAAATTTAGATAGTAATTTACCTCTTATTTTGAACTCAAGCCAAGTGTGTAAAATTTCATAAACCCCTTGTTCAGAACAACTCATATAAGTCTCATAGAAATCATACGAGAAATATGATCTAAAACATAACGAGAAATATGATCTAAAAATGACAAAGCTTACGTTTTTTATAACTGGTAATGGAAAAAAAATACACACACACACACACACACTTGTTTTATTAGACAAATGCATTATAAACTTTTTCATCACCAAATTTTTTGTCGTTTCATGTAAAAATATATTTTTTTTAAATTCACAAAGTTTCACAATTTTTTTTCAAATTGCAGTTGTAAACTTTGAGTTTCATAAGGGTGTACATTTTAATTATTTTGTGTTTCACTTTTAAATTTTGATATAAAGCGTGGTTTTTTTCTCTTTCTAACATCGTTTAGATCATAATTCTAACCATGATAGTAAGGGAGACAAAACGATTTTTATTAAAACATGTTTGTATTATGAATTACAGATGAGCGCCAGCTGCGCCTGGACAAGGAGAAGCGCATGCGCAACCGCCACTGTGTGGCCGTGCTGGGCGAGCTGGCGGCGGGGCAGTCCCACAGCGCACAGTTGTGGCTACAAGCGCCCCGCCGCCCCGGGCCCCACACGCTGCACGCTCTCTTCTACTACGAGCACACCGAGCCCACCACGCAGCCCAAACATCGCCTCCTCAGGCACACCTGGAACATCACTGTCCAGGTTGCTCAAACTATTACTAACTTATCACATGAATTTTTTACATTTCAAAGGTCCTTGTTGAACACCGATTCTTAGCTTGTTTCAGCTTTTAATCAAATTGTATTCAGTTCATAATTATTAATAAGCTCATTGGCCATTTTCACCAAAGTTTGTTCATTGCTTTTTGTCATGTCCCGCGATTTTGATAGATTTTTTTTAATAATTACAGTTATTACAATTATTATACAATGTATAATTTTAGTAATTACAATTATTGTAGAATTTGTAAAGTTATGTACAGTGAAACCCTCTTAAGAAGTTTTCCAAGGGACCGGAAAAACAAACTTCTTAAGCAGGAAAACCTTTCATGTGGGAAAAATTGGACCAATTTTGGGCCGAGGGACCGAAAAAACCAAACTTTTTAAGCCACAAAACTTCTTAAGAGGGAACTTCTTAAGAGGGTTTCACTGTATTTTTAATTAAATGAAATTTTATGCTTTTAACTGACAAATTTACTTTATTTAGTCAGTTAAATTCAACTCAAACTTTTTATTTTCTATTTATATTTATTTTATCTTATATTTTAAATCAATCAATGGTTTTCAACCTGTGGTACGCGTACCCCTTGGGGTACCAAATTGGGGGTACGCAACATCGTGGCATGCCAAATTGGGGGTACGCAACATCGTGGCATGTACTTAGAATCACTGGTTAAAAATGCTCGAAGTCGTGTTACACTATATAAAATTGCATTAATTGTATTTGTGTGACTTGGATGGTTAAATTCATATAATAATGAGAGTATCTAAAAACTACAATTTTATTTTTATTTTTATTAAATATAATGGTACAGAGGTTACATGTTTTTATAAATTAAATAAAGTTTTTCTTTTAAAAATACATTAATTAATAAGTATTACACCTTTTTTTAGAGCAGAGCTCGAGTAAAAAAGGCGGAGAAAACGAATGTAAAGCACAATTTAACAAAAGAAAAAAATAGTAATTTTTTTTTATGTGTAAAACAAAAGATACGAATTTAACAGTGAAATAAGAAAAAAAGGTCATATATGTAAGTATACACATACACACACGTAGATATACACACATACCTACATATATACACATATACAAAATGAAACACGTCTTTCATTAACTCGTTACTTGCCGTTCGATCACCGGTGATCAATCGACGCAAACCAAAATAATCACTAAAAAATAATTTTGTTATGCGATTTTAACCCTTATGTATAAAGAAAACGTGTGAAGAAGAAGGTCAGAATCGCTTGGGGCATTCTTGTTCATAAGGTATAAGATACCATGAACCCACCTAGAGCAGCGATATAATTTCTTTGAGATTGTTTATGACACGGCCTGCGAGGCTGCGCGTCGCCCGGCTGGACAAAATGGCGGCTGTGAAGTCTCGCGTCGCGGGCGACGAAATGATCGTAAAACGTATAAATTCATCGAATAAACGCAAGTAATATTGTTCTTATGTATAGTTTAGTATTCAAGGAATGTGTTTCAGTAAAGATTACATAAGATAGCATAAAAATTAACCTGCAAAATATTACGTAAAAGTCAAAACATCGCGAAATTTTTTCGTTTTTTCCGTGTTATTTGAAACGTAGTAAAAAGTATAAATTCATTGAATAAACGCAAGTAATATTGTTCTTATGTATAGTTTAGTATTCAAGGAATGTGTTTCAGTAAAAATTACATTAGATGGCATAAAATTAACCTGCAAAATAATACGTTAAAGTTGACGTTTTTTCGTTTTTTCCTGGCTCGTCAGGGGTTAAACGGGTACAAAAGATAGATAGAGAGTACGGGGAACAACAAATTTGTACAAGGTGCGGCAGAGAGGATGGACGGTTTTAAAAAAATCATAAAATAGTTAATTTTTACTCAAAAACAAATTTATTGATGGAATCAGGTTTGCAAGGAAATAGCATTTGAGACAGTCAAGTGTGGAAAATCACATCAGGCATGTGGTGGCCGAAATCGTTGATGCAGTGCTGGAGGCGTTCTTGGAAGTTCGCATAGATTCTCTCCAACATCGCTCTCTCAACTTGGGCGACTTCCACGCGAATTGCGTCCTTCAATTCGTCCAGAGTTCGGGGCTTGTTCTCGTATACTCTAGCCTTGTGGTGTCCCCATAAAAAAAAATCGCATATGGATAAATCTGGGGACCGAGGAGGCCAATGAACATCGCCAAACCTGGAAATAAGGCGACCAGGGAAGAGAGGGCGAATAACGTCCATTGATGCTCTGGCTGGTGTGGGCGGTCGCCCCATCCTGCTGGAACCACACACGTCGGATTGGAACATGTCGCCGTCGTAATTCAGGGAAAAAGAAGTTGGTGATCATTTCGACGTAGCGCTCAGAGTTCACGGTAACAGCACGACCATTACCGTCTTCGAAGAAGTAAGGGCCAATGATGCAAGTTTGCGATACAGCGCACCAAACCGTTACTTTTGGGCTGTGCAGCGGTCTTTCGTGTAACTGTTGCGGATTTTCATTAGCCCAATAACGGAAATTCTGTTTGTTAACCATGTTGTTTAGGTGAAAGTGGGCTTCGTCACTCATCAACAAAATGAGGTTCTCATTTTGATCGATCAGTGCTTCCACCTCACGTGCGAAGTTCATTCGTTGTGCATAATCTCCGGGCTGTAACTGTTGCACAATGGCCAATTTATAGGGGTGAAAGCGGAGATCCATATGCAAAATTCGCCTTACCGAACGATCACTGAGGCGAAGTGCAGCAGCATGTTTCTGGGCAGATCGAGTCGGACTGCGAAGAAAGGCTTGTTGAACGCATTCAACATTTTCAGAAGTTCGAACTGTTCGCGGAGCTCCTCTTGGTCTTCTGTTGATCAGTTCACTACGCCTGCGAAGTGATTCAACCCAACGAAGGATGGTGTTTCGAGAGGGAACAGCTCTATTCCGATGAATGTTGAAGTGGCGATGAAACTCACGCTGTACGACGGTGACTGACTCATTATTTCGGACGAAACAATCATAGGCGAAAACGCGGTGCTCCACCGTCCACGGCTCCATGACGACAACTGGTAAAACAATGCTAGGAACTCACGAGTCAAGCGGCACCCCCCCACCTCTCTCGTAGACGGAGGGGGAGAGTACTACCCATCTCAAAAACGTCCGTCCTCTCTGCCGCACCCTGTAGTAAGAGTCGAGGGTTATGCAGGCTCAAAAAGTTTGAAAACCGCTGTTCTAGATCAAAAGGTAGTGTGTCTCCGCAATCAATTAAACAAAGTCTGATTTAGTAATTAATTTTAGTTGTTTAAGATTAAATTTGTGATGTCTTATTATTAGTAGGCGGCTGGAGGAGGCAAAAACATTGGGAATGTATGGTGAGCGATATGCTGAAATAGGCCAAAACCAAATGATCTTTTATCTTTTGGTGAAAATGCCCAATTGAATTATTGATTTTTCTCTCCTTTTTTTTAAATATTTTCTCTGTTTTTTTAACTGAGCCTCTCCATTTTCAGGATTCTGTTCAAGTATCTACTGTAGCGCGTCGCACTTTAAGACCATGCAAAAACAGCGATAAGTATGAAGAGGCTCTAAACCTGGCCTTGGAAGTGAAAAATGCCAACCAGGTCCATCACGGAATCGTCACCCTTGTGGAGGTGCAGCAGGTCTCCCTACTAAGCCAGAGCTGGATCCTCGATGGCTTTGTCCCCATACAGCAAGACGTCAAGATGCTAAACAGTCAGGAAACATTGCATCTCATTATGAAAGCCCGCCGAAGCGCCGTCAAAAGCAAAACTTACGATATTGTGTCATCTGACGTTCGGTTAGATTCGGACGAATCCGTTAAGATTGTTTCCATTAGAGAAAAACCGTATTCGTGTTTTGTGACGGATTATTCTTCTGTATTCGAAGATCAGGATGAAGAAGCTTCAAATTACAATGGCAGTGTTTCCTCAGATAGTCAATCTATCAATTCAACATTGGTTATCCGGTGGAAGGCTGATATAACAGAGAATGGAGGGTTTAGAAGAGCAGCTGTAGGGCAGCATCACCTGAACCTGGACAAATTGGGGGTGAAGGTGTGGAACTTGGCGCTAGCCGACCCCTCCAGAGGTGTGGAGAGTCTGCCCATCAAGCTGTTTGGCAGCGAGGGCTCCGGGAGCGGGGGGCCCAACACGGGCAAGGGAGGCTCGCAAGAGAGTGATAAGAAACTGGTGACCTTTAGTCTAGAGCACCAGTTGGAAGTGAGACATGACTTTAGAAAAGTGTTTGTGTGTATTATACCAGTGAAAATGCATTTAGTCAATTGTTCTACAAAAGATGTTGTGGCTGTTATAAATACGTCTAGTCCTAAAAGGTATGTGACCCATTTTTACATAAATATGTCTTAAACCCTAGAGGCCTGACCCCTGCATTTGCATGTTGAAGAATCGTGCTGAAGAATCGTGCACAACACGGAGTACTGCAATCGCAGTGTTGACCTTGGACACTTTTTTGCCTTTGGATTGCCAATTTTATATTAATTTACATACCATCATGACCAACCCAATTTTTCTATCTGCTTGCATTCAGAACTAACCTTTAGGAAAAATCCCTCATATATGTGCATAGCATAACACACAAGTTGTAAAAACAACATTTTTAACAATATCCTTCAAAAATATTGAACTGAAGTAACGTGTATGATCACAATTTAATGCATGAGTATAGAATGTATCAAGAGCATTTCCTATCCCCTTCCTAGTTTAATACAAAATAAAACTCCTATCTCTAACCAACATTAAGAAACTTTTGGCTTAACCTTATTTATTTAACTTTATTTAACCTCCTTTGTATGTACATAATTATCTTTGTATTAAAAAGTTGTTTGTTTCATACAATGTTAAATTTGTAATCAATATAATATCTGGTTGTGATCATGGGAACGACCGAGTTGAAAATAGTTTTATGTGTATATTATGTCGATTACATAATTTATTATTTGTTGACTTTCTTCATTTTAATTTTTTAATTTGACTTTAATTCCAGTTCTACATATAAGTACTCCGGCATATCGTGGGTGGGTGCTGGGGGCAATGAGTCAGGCGGAGTGCAGGTAGGGCTGGGCCCCCTTGAGAGCGGCTGTGTGCTCCTGCAGCTGGCCTGCACCGGCCCCGGCACCTACTCCCTTGGCAACATCCTCCGGGTATCGTGCAGCCTCCCTTACCCCGCCTCCATTATCGCCACCAGTTTGGCACCGCCTACACCCGTGGCACAGACGCACGTTGCCACTTCCACCATTGTCATCCTCCAAACTGATTGAACCCAGTTCGCTTCGTCTCTACAGTGAAACCCTCTTATAACATTTCATTGTTTCAGTGAAACACTCTTAAAAGACAAAAAAGCATTTTATGTGGGAAAACATTTTATCGTCATTTCCATAACAAAATTGTAAAAAACGAAACTTTCGCATTCCTTTGCAACCGGCAATTTCCGAATTGTGATGGGCCACACTAGTGAAGCTCTTAGTTATGAACTAGGGCTGGGCTACTAACTGGTTAAAACACATGCACATGAAGGTACCCTACATAGGCAGTTCCCCACTTTTCATCGACACCGGTTCCGTTTACAACAACGGGTTTATTAAGATATTTTCAAAAACCAAGTCACCTTCTTATGCAGCCAGTTGTAAAGCGTTATAAGGTTTTTTTATGGGACCAGAAAAAACATGTCTTATGTGGAAAAACCTTACATATATATGGGATAAATAAAGTTTTTATAGTTTAAATTTTCAAGGGATCGAAAAACAAAAATAAGTACTTATTGGTTTTCACCGTATCTGCAAAATATGTATTAGGAATTTTTTCTAAAATAGTTGACAAAATTTAGTGCAAAACGTATCTGCGTGATTCAAACACTTTTATAGAAAAAATCTGCCAAACAAATCTAATATCTGCAGGGTGAGAAAGGTAAATTAATTTCCAAAAGGATTAGAACTATTTTAAAGTATGTAAGATTTTGGTATCATCTCCTTATATTTTTTAAAACTGTTTTTGTGCTCCCCTGAAAGTTTGACATTTTGCAATGGAAAAAATAGACGATATGTGGATTCCAAATAAGTTTTTTTTTGTTATTGCACCTTTCAAAGAATCGTGAAAACCAAACTTCTTTATTGTGATAAATTTTTGGGTTATTATGCTGTGTTGCGCTTCATTGGTGTCCATCATGTGGTTCATACTGCTGTCCGAAACGTTGGCTAAAGAAGGAGGAAGTGAAGCATGGCCTAGTAACTCAAAAATTAATCACGATATGTAATTCTTTTGGCCGTGAAAATCTCAAATCATATCAAACGTCTTCTTCCTCGTGGAGACTGTTATGCGGGAACTTTGTATGCGGGTTTTACTATATATTGTTGTATGTGGACAGACTAGTTCAAGAACCAAAGTCAAATTATTTATCTAAAAACTGCTACGCAAGTGATGTGAATATTATTGTAAAGTGTTATTATTTATAATGAATATTATTAGATATTAACATGTACATACAATAGTTTAGTTCAATTTATTTGTATTTTATTCATAAATCTGTCCATTTCTTTGATTCTAATAAAGTGTAAAGTACGCAACCCGTGTATTTTCAAAATAATAAATCTTTATTATGTAATTAGATAATTTAAATTTACTTGTAATCATTTTATTGTTTCTCTGTAAAATTTGATGTTATAAATACAATAATACAGTAGAACCCCAATAATTTGAAAAAATGCGTAATTTGAAATTTTTGTTAAAAAAATTTTGAATTACTTGGGAACTTGCTAATTTGATTGTTGATATCACACAGATTTTGATTATCAGGGTTCTACTGTATAATATGGCGATGGATACAGTTCATTGATTATTTTTACACACTCTTGCACAGCTTTAGTGTATGTATGTATTAAGCGTAGATATCTAGTGATTTATATATTATGTATCTTTATTATGTACAGATTGAAATTACACTACATTATTACCTTTGATGAGAATTTAGCCTGTCAGCTAAGTGAAGAAATTGCGTTGCATTGCTTCATTCTAACAGCTGACAAATGCGTAGATATTTTTATTGCATAAGTATGTACATGTTCAGATATGCATAATTTTTAGTAAAGACTTTTATGAAAACATTGTTTATTTAACATAGTTATGTTTTTCTCTAGCCGTATGAATATGTGCATTATATTATTTGTGATAATTATTAGAGTTTAATTTTGTAAGTAGCCAATCATCACAGTTACTGATATTTTGGCTAGCATTATTAATATGAAACAATATTTATGATTGAAGATGGTATGGTTTCTGATGAAACTGAATAAAAAAATTAAAAAATACCAACATGTTAAATTAGACAATAACCATACAATCTTAATTGAAAATTATAATTTAGACAAGAGGAAAGAGTTGTGTAGTCCCAAAGCGTGATTAGAAAGATTTGCAGAGAGAAACGGGTTGTCAGAATATGGTTGAGCTCTCGGTGTTGCCACCACTCAGAAAATAATGTGGCGCGCTTATAAAATTTAAATATATGTTATGGTGCTTGGCTACAGGTGTTTAATTATTTTCGCTTATTGCTAGTAAATTATCCCCTAAGATTTGATCATTTTTCTGGGCTCACAAAACACTAAAATGCCTAATATCTTGGCAATCTAGAATATCAAATGGAACAAAGATACATAATATTATGGCTTTGCGTAATAATGTATAAATTTATTCAATATAATTATGATACAATTTTTTTAATTTTTTATGGCAATACCAAGCTGCTCCTTTGTCTCTGAAATTTGTTCTTCGCATTCGAGTTAGGAAGTTCTTTTTACAAAACACTTTTTATTGCACCTGAAAAAACACCTACAATTCATGCTTCAAGACTAGAATACCCTTAAAGTAAAAAATACACACTTGGAACGTTTTGCTTTTTTTAAATTTATATTTATTTTCCCATAAGCCATCTTGGTGTTGCCATTTAAAACCTTTTAAACAATTGTAGCGCCATCAATTTTTGTATGCTATTATGACAGACTGCTAGTTTTTTTCCAGAGAGAAATATTCTCTAAATTTGAAGTGTAGTTGTTTCTCTCCTGCTCAATTTGTTTTTTAGTAACATTATTGGCATTGGATGCCAACAATTATACTCGGTTAAAATTGAATCTACATATGTATTTGGTTTAGATTTTACACAATTTATTCCCAATGTAAATCTGGGTTGTTTGGAAGATAATTTAAAAAGCAGGAAATAATATATGCATGTATATAGGTGCATACAATATGAAGGGTCAAATAAAAATGTCTAGTTTGGTCGTAGCAGTTTTTCCGTTTAAAAGAAAAAGTTCATCACTTACATATTTCATTTTCTCACGGACTCTTTTGCTTTGTTAAATAATATTTTACTTCATTATATTTGTAAATTGATAATTTTGGGAGAGGTGTGTAATATACAATAAAATGTAAATTTGATTTCGAGCAAAATAATTTAAGATGTGTTGACATAATTTTTTTGTAATTTGGTGCTTTTCTTTATTTTTTAATTATAATAATAATAATGATTTCAGTCTAACCCTTTCAGACCTGAATTATAACTGGCAGTGATAAAATATATTTGATGCTTTTAGAATTATGTATGTATTTGAAAAAAAAAGTTGTATAAGTAGGTAGTTTTTTGGTTTTTTTTTCAACGCTTTAGAAGTTATTACTACTTTCATTTGAAAGAACATTAGGTCTCTAAGGCCATGTTTCACTTAAAAAGGCAAATTACACTCTGAATTTTAAAATTAAGCAACAAAACTTACATTGAAAAATATGCGAGAAAAAATTTGGTCGATAAACACAAAAATCACCATATATGATTTTAGATTATCACGGCCAATAGTATTACAGTAATTTATTTTTGGGGTATTATGCCGTGTTGCTCTACCTCCTTCTTTAGCCAAAGCTTCACACATCTGCCCTAATGATGGACACTGATGTAACGCTCTTCGAAATGTTGGCTAAAGAAAGACGTAGCTCAACATGGCGTAATACCCCAAAAATAAATGCAATACAAAAAAACCTTTCAAAATATAAAAATGCCTACCACCTGAACGAATAGCTAAAATCCAATGAAAAAAATGCACGCAAAGCCTGTGTTGCCAGCAATTGGAAAACAAAAAATTCAATTTCGGGAAAAAATTCTGAAATCTATGTTTTTTCAAAAATAGTGCAGCGCGAAAAGAAAAATAAGACCTGACTAAAAGAAACTTTTTTAATGAATATGGTTTCCACATATCTATTTACGTATACATAATATTTTTCCAATCAACACTACCTTGCCTTGTTGCACATTTCTAAGGGTTTGTGTAATATGTATGATGGAAACATACATTATGTATGTAAATTATTATTATCATACATGACATTAATTTGGAAAAAATGAAGCTGTTTTTTTTTTGTTTAATGTTTTTAAATGTGTTAACATTCTTATATTAAAATGATTCAATATTTAACTTATAAAGTATGGACGTAGACTGGACAAAGATAGAAGTTCATGACTTGTATTTACGATATATATTTGGAGATTTGTGAAAACATTTATGTAAACATGACAAATTTTAGCTTAAAATCATAAATCACAGATTATTTGTAAATGTGGGTTATGTCTTGCACCTTTTCAGAATTCCATTTTAGAGCAGGTATTTTTTTTTTGCTGAGGGCAGGACTGAGATTATGCAAAAACAATTCTAGCTAAAAGTGTCTCTCGCTTGTAGTAAATTTCATTTAAATACTTTAATTCTATTCACAGAATATGAGAAATGGCTATTAAATAACGAGACTGATACTGCTACAGATGATGTACGCCTGTGCCACACGCCAGCGACCGACAGCTGTTTAGGGTGGAGCCTTCTATTTTGAACGCAGAACCTCTCGCTTAGCTTTCGTAGCTTTCATTCGCGAGTCTCCTTCATTCTCCTTCATTCGTTGGCCTTCATTAGAGTTGTTTTTTGTTTTGCTGGAAAAATGTCAGGTGTAACAATAGAGTAACGAATTGTTGCAAAATTTCACATCAAACTTGGAAAAACAGCTACTGAAGCTTATAATTTATTGAAAGAAGTGTATGGCAATGAATGTTATCGCATGCACATGTTTTTGAGTGGTTTAAGTGCTTTCAAGATGGCTGAGAAGAAGCTGAAGATGATTCACGCTGGGGTCACCCTTCCACGTCAAAAATGTATGATAATATCGAAAAAATCAATAATCTGGTTCGATCTGACAATCGGTTAAGTACTCATGTGATTGCTGAAACTGTAGGAATTGACAAAGATTGCGTAAGGAAAATTTTACATAACAATTTTGACATGCAAAAAATGTGTGCCTAAAATTGTCACATTTGAACAACAAGAACCTCGCAAGAATGTTTGTATTGACACTTAATACTGCCTTTTTCACCGGATTTTGTGCCATGCGACTTCTATCTGTTTCCTAAGGTGAAATCTGCATTAAAAGGAACAAGATTTTAGTTCTGAGCTGACAGAAGAAAACTTCCAGCACTATTTCGAAGAATGGAAGATTCGCATGGAGCGTTGCAGGAAAAGAGGAGGGATGTATATTGAAGGTGATAATTCGTTGCCTCAGTTCTTATTTGTCCAACAGACCATTTTAGTTTTTGTTCAATCTCCATTTTAATATTAAAAATAAAGTATAAAAAATTATAGTTAATCACTTAACTAAGAATTATTTAAACTAATGAGATCTTTACCTTTACGGACAAAGCTTTATCTTAAACACCTTTCATAATGTTTCATTGAAATAATGAAAGAAAACCTTCTCCTCCTGTAAAATTTTCTAATGGTCTGTTGGACAAATACGAACTAAGGCGACGAATTAGCAATTATGTATGAAATCAAAATTAAGTGTTTTATAGCGTCAGTCTCGTTATACAAAAGCCACACCTCGTATGTAATAATATCCACAGCACGGGAATGGAGAAACAACGACTTTATACACCTAATTTAATATGAATTCCTTTAAATTGTGTAGAGCTAAGTAATCTTATTTAAGAAATTGTAAATAAATACATACCTATCTATTAAATATGGAAAATAATCTTCCTTAATAAACAAATATTATTATATTTGGTGCAAGTTGTTGTGTATAAATAATGTCATTATACAGAAAATACTACTTATCCACTGCGGTTTGCTAAAACCCTTCAATCCATGAAATGAAAAATTTTCAGGAAATGATAGAAACAAATTTGTAAAACTAATTAAAAATCTAGAAGTTTGTATGAAAGTAATCTGTTTTTCAAAATGTTGATGTAAAATGTTGCAATTCTATTTATAATTAGGGGCCATTCATAAATTACGTCACACCTCAAGGGGGGGAGGGGAGTAGTGTGATAAGGGGTATGGGGGGTCATCAGCTCTGTGACGTCACATGTAAAAATCTGAATTTTGATTATTTTTAGATGTAAAATTGCAAAATATGTGACGTCACACTGGGGGGGAGGGAGTCTCACAAATGTGACAATATGTGACAGGGGGGGGGGTAAAAAAATCATGAAATTCGTGTGATGTAATTTATGGATGGCCCCTTATGAAAGATTTTAGGGTTGAGTAATTTCATCTATTGTTTTTTGAAAATAACCAAAAAAAAAATTACATATACCTACATTTATTTTTAATGTTAAAAATGCCTAAATCAGCAATAATTTTACTACTACCCCAAAGACTACACGAAACCCTTGATATGTAACATTTCAAAAATGTGGCTTGAGGGGTTTTACCAAAACGCAGGTGATAAGTATATGTATTAAATTTATTCTAAAAGAAACAAATTTGTTTTAACCACTACATTTCTGAAAACTCGAATTTGGAAGAACCCTTCCTTCATCAGGATGAAATTTTAAATAACATTAACTGCAGAAAGAAATATTAAATGCAAGTAAACTGTGTTGGGAATGGGAAATGAATTGGTTTACCTTTGACATAATATTAAGAATGGTAATACGCATTAAATTGAATTAGTTATTGATTATTCTTTGATTATTATTTAATGATTTCCTGATTTCTAATACTTCCAAATTATTTATTTCATTATTAGATGAAGTATATTTACCCCCTATATTTAATAAAAAAAAGGGATATCATTTTAATTAAATATTATGGCAAGCTACAATATTAGATTCTAATTAGTAATAATTTAAAGCTGAAAGTGAATGGACTTTAAATTCCCTCATTAACCATCAGACCTTTATGAGAGTTTAAAGTTATGTGCATACTTGCAAAATCCAACACTGTTTTGGATTTTTCGCAAAAATTGGAGATACTCTTACCATTATTAAGTTCTAGTTTTTTTAAATTTATTTATTATTTTTTCTTAAATACTGCATCTTAACTGCTCTCAAAATTGCCTGGAGACAGTGAGACTGTTGGGGTATGTTGTGAGGCTGAAGGTAGTTGAGAGGGGGAAAAGGTGAGGAAAAGTGGGGTGGGGAAGTTTCTGGCTATTCAAAACTGATCACCAAACATGGCTAAAGCCAATTCAAGCAATTTTTAGATTGTGAATGGTGGTTTTCACAAGGGCGATACTGAGAATGCCACAAATTTTATTATATTAAATGGATTTATTGTGAAGCAACACAAACTAATTAAATAAGATTTATTTGCGCACGCCGGGATTTGAACCCGCGACCTCCAGATTGCTAGTTGAGAGTCTTGCCCCTCGATCGTGGAGGCCGTAAATATTAGGTATTTTACAAACTATTGTAAATACAAAACCTTGTACATCACTTTGTAAGGATTTTTAATATAAAGTTGATTTAAATTTTTTATTCCCTCAGCTCTTAGAGTAATCCTTGCAATTTACATTATTTTTTCTTTATAAATTTTCAAATAAATAAATAGGTTTTCGTACATTTTTTGCTTGTAATATTATATTGTGTACTTTTATTAAAATGCTACTCTTTTTTGTAAAATGAATTATTATTGAGATTTCCACCGGTTCTATTTCACCAATTCAAGCTTCTTCCGCATTAAAACCTTTATCTATTGTTAAAATAATATTTGCACCTAAAATTATGACTATGTACCCATAAAGCAAAGATGTGCCTTGTGAAGGCTTCTTAGGAATAAAAAGTCCAATAATGCAATACTACCTTCTGGACACGTATATTATGTGACATTATTAGATAGTTAGTGTATAAAGTTAACATTGTCCATTGTGTTTTATTATACCATCTTTTAACTAAGTAACAAATCTGTAAAATAAACAACATTGAATAAATATAATAACATAACAAGTTATTTTTCTATTTCGATTGTTGGTATAACATTGTCTGTCGTTATTTATGTGTATGTGAAATCTTTGGCAAATAAATTCTTTTTAGGTGGCATTTTAATGTTTGCGGAGTGAAACGAGCGAAGTGAGTTTTGAAACTTTTCGATACCTATGTATGAGTACAATGCATGCATCAACTACTTGCAAAATTACACTAACCCGTAACCCGTATATGTTGACAAACAATTGTGGCCATAAAACCTTACTCTTTATCGTGAAAGTGGCCTCCAAAGATCTTCTTTGTTTGCATTAATGATTCTTCTTGCATTTTTACATATTTTTGTTTAAAGAACTACACGTCATGTTGGAGTGAAATTCTACCATTCAATAAATATTTGTTTGTCAGGTTTTTTGTTGCATGCTTTTTGTAACTTTTCTTTTGTGTTATTTGTATTGTTGGACTTGTTTTTATTGAGTACTTGCTGAAGTCCCCGGTATTGCCCGGGCTGTACGCAGAGTTTTTAGAAATCAAATAATAAACAGTAATTTTACAGTTAGCGTGTAAGTATCAAAATTCTGCTTTAACCCCTCAGGCTGATTTGTTAGCTTTTCAGAACAATTTATAGAGGTTTCATAGAAATCATTGTCTCTCTTTTTACCATAGTGAGAAATATGATATAAATGGTATTAGAAAAAGAAAACACCATGCTTTATATTCTAGTCTAAAAGTTAACCCCAAAAGAAGTAAAATGTACGCCTTTATGAAACCAAAGTTTCTGATCGCAAATTGAAAAAATTTTATGAAATTTTGGGGATTTTTTATGAATTATTTTTACATGGAACGGCAAAAAAGTGAGGTGACGAAAACTTTTACAATACACTAGCTGGTACCCGGCATGCGTAGCAATGCCATTCAAAGAAATAAATTAATTCTCCCTGCATGCCCTTTCCCGCGGGTCCCCGTTCACCTCCCGAGTCCCCTTCCCCTCCCGCGTTCCTCATCCACCTTTCCCGCCTTCCCAATCCCTCGTCACTCCTCCCGCGAACCCCGCCTCCCCCGTTCCCTCCCCTTCCTGCCTTTCCTCCCTGCTGCTAAAATATATGAAATACACACATTTTTATTTATACAAATTTCATAATGCCAGAGCTTACAATTATATATAGCTATAACCTTCGCGGGCGTGCTCATTACATATCACCAAAGTTTCATCACAATCAGATGAACGGTATGACAGCTCATAAAATACGAACAAACAAATATTGATTTTTATGTATAAGAAGAAGAAGATTTGTCTAATAAAATAAGCATGTGATGATCGTATATAGTTATAGTTACATAAATTAATTAAAACGAATTTTTTCAATATTTTTATATATTATGTATGTTGTTTATTATATACTTTATGTATTTTTATATAGTTTGTATTCAGTAACATAAATCTAGACAAATTTACAAGTAGATTTTTTCGCCACCCGATATTAAAATAAAATGAATCACATTGACACAAACACTTATTTACAAAGGTACAAACATTTTGAGTGGATAAATAATATAAGTACTTAATGTATTTTTCCCTGTTCAGCCCAGGAACAATTTAAAGATTCTGAGAAAAGCGAAGGAATTGTTGTCTTGCGGCCTGGCGTTGTCTCCGTCGGCAGGCCCGTGTGGCTCTCCCGGCAGCTCTGCATCATGGGACGGGGCCCCAAACACCACCACCACCAGAACGAGCCACAACACCATCATCACCATCTGTGCAAACAAATATTCTATTATATTTAAAGGAAGTTTATTCTTCCTACAAATAAAAATGATTGCAAGAGTTGGAATTATTGCTTTTTTAACATTAGCCCCACACACGAGGCCTTGAGTAAAAAAAATCCCTCAGGGCCTATGTCATCTTTAGGGATGCTGTGTGGAGGGTCTTTTTATGGAAATGAAGGAAAGGAAGTTCTGGGGAGGAAAAAGGTATGAGGGGTGGATAGGAATCTGGAGTACAATGTGTCCAGGTTATCCGCTGCCATGACCTAGACAAACCTCACCCCATGAACCCGGGCTCCCCTGCTAAGTCACCAAATAAAGCGAACCACTTGTGGTGAACCATGGCAGAGATATTGGTTATCCAAAAAATGATTCCCGGTATCCATTCCCATCATTCAAATGGTACCCATTCCCATCTCCCAAATATAAATGCTTTAGCCGTTTGAAATGGCTTTAGCCATGTTTGGTGACCATATCTGAACAGCCAGGTACTTCCCCGCCTTCCTCTTCCACATCTTATTCTCCCTTCCACTACATTCAGCCTCACAACACATTATACTCCAATTGGAGATGCCATAGTTTCACCGGTCCAAGCATTTGGGAACAGTTGGAACTCTTGTGCGGTATTCACATAAAAAAATAATATAAGAATGGAGGTATTTAGATATTCGTTTGCACCTAGATTGCACTACGGTTTCATGACAAATCAGGAAGAAAAAATAACAAACAAACCTAACCTTTTTTTTAAAACATATTCTCTTCTATACGGTTCAAGGTATTATTACACTACACAGCCATTACATATACATGGGCCCAACAAGCATATTGCATTGGACAAACAGGATCTTGAAAAAACCTGCGGAATAGAAGAGAGGAAACACGGAGGCTGGCAAATCGTTTCATTCAGTCGTAGAAACGATCCGTTCTCAAGTGATGAACGTTAATGTTGTACAAAAAATAGTGTTTCTGCTAACAATTCAATAACCATTATTATTATTTTACACGCACCTCTTATTTTAAATTCTGTAATCTTTCTAAATTGTTCTTTTATATAACAACATTTTAACTCGGGTATGTTGCATACCATGTTCTTGATAATCTGTAAAAAGCATGTATTTGTATTGTATTTAATCTGTAAAAAGCATGTATCTGTAGGAAAACATGTATTTTCGATTTAATGATTTATTCATTTATAAAATTCTAGTTTACTATTCGGTATTTGAACCTACAAATAATGGCTATATGTTTCAATTTGGGAGGCGGGAATGGGTACCGCCGCCCCGGGAACCTTTATTGGATAACCAACACCTCTGCCATAGGTTACCCCAAGTGGTTCGCTACGTTTGGTGATTTAGCAGGGGTGCTCGGGTTCATGGGGTGAGGTTGTCTAGGTCTTGGAGGCGGATGACCAGGACACACTGAACCCCAGATTCCTATCCACCCCTTTAACCCTTTTTCTTCCCAGAATTCTCCTCCATTTTATTTCCTTAAAAAAACCCTACACACAGCATACGAACCCAGCACACGACATAGGCCCTGACGGAGATTATTTTGCTCAGGGCCTCCTATGTGGAGCTCATGAAAAAAAAAGATAATTTAGCCTAATTTTAAAATTAACTGTTAACTCAACAACTATACTAATAACTATAACTACACTATAAAAATATTAACAAGAAGATGGTGAAATAAGTATAATTCGAGTATAATTATTTTCTTTAAATTTTAAAGAGCATCAAACTTAATAGGCATACAATTGCTGAGTCTTTACAACATGTAACAAAACTGTACTTTTGTAAGTAATTTTCAAAGATGACATTAAAAAATTGTGTATTTTACAAAGTAATAATTTTTAAAAACTTACCACTTGCAGTTTCATTTTGAAATATGTATTATTTATTGTTATTAACTATTAACTTTACTTTGGACTGTTCTGGCAGAAGTGTTCTGCCACCTTATATAGGTTCCTAGTTAAGTTTTTGTTTGTCTAGAATTAGTTAAGTATGTGTGAAAGCAATGGGGGGAGTGTTTTGTTAATATTTGGACTGCTCATATTTGCTTCTCGTGTAAATTCTCACAACCATTATTAGTAGAGGTGCGGATTAGAAAATTGAAAACTAATTTAAGAAATGGCGTTTTTGGTGACTGACTGTGATATTTTTTTACATGTCATCATTCTGCAAGCAATACTGTATAAGTCACGTGAAAAAAAATTGTTTGTGTGACACAAAAAACGATATGCATATATTTATATTTTTAATTTTTTTTCATTAACTCCATGTAGGAGGCCCTAAGAAAAAGAATTTCGTCATCACTTGGGGATGCTGTGTGGAGGGTTATTTTTTGGAAAGGAAGGATTGAACCTATTGTAGGAGAGAGAAAACCAGAGGGGTGTTTACATTCCGCAGCCGAGCTGTAGAATGTAGAAACAAACTGTTCTCATGTGACAAATGTCAACTGCTGGGCGCACATTTGGCATGTTTCCCGACTGTGCACCGTTGCCAAAGAAATCAATGACGCTAGTTCCTTGGAGCATCTCCCATTAAAATACCGGTAGAACAAGCACAGCATTCCCACCCGATGCCTGTGCACTAAAGAGTGCAATACGTTTGTCAAGACAGGAGAATCTAACAAAAGGACCCAATACGCAGATTACGCAGTTTTCAAAGGAAGATCTAAGTAGCAAATTCTTTGTTTATTTTTTTTGGATTGTAATTTTTCAAATATTAAAATTCTTAATACAAACGTTAAACAAAAAGTTAAAAAAATTCAGTTTCAGTTTTCAGTTCACCTTCAGTTTTTTCTTTCCAAAATTACTGATAACGGAAAGAAAGAAAAACACACATATTTTACTAGGCAAATCTATACATATAAAAATCAAAATGTGTTTGGGGATTAGTGTTTTGGATATTGCTATATTAAGCATAGGAAATGTTTGAAACTTTCAAAATACCTTCTTAAAACCCCTGCAAAGGTTTTTGGATTATTTCGATCACATGACAAACATCTGAAAAGTTTTCCGATCATCACAAAAATTCTTGCGAAACTGTTAAAAATTTGAGAATGACATTTTGCAAAATAATGATTGTCAAATTAGAATAAAATTTTCAAAACTCTTTTTTTGAAGTACTTACATAATAATTTGAATTGAATCAAGAATTATAGATATTTTAAATAGATACCTATGTTAGGTACCAAATTTGATTGATTGTTCTTATAATATTTGATCGTTCTTATATAATATACAAAAATGAATATTTGTAATATATGAAAAATGAAAATTTGAATTTGGGGAAGTGGAAGAGGCGAGAGGGAAGGTGGAAGGGGAGCGTGGGAGGGGAACGGGGACGCACGGGAAAGGCCATGCAAGGAGAAACAATTTATTTCTTTGAATATGGAATTGCAACGCATGTCGGGAACCAGCTAATGTATTATAAACATTATTATCACCTCATGTTTTTGTCATTTCATAAAAAAATAATGATTAGAAAATTCTCTAAATCTTATAGATTTTTCTCAAATTGCTGTCGGAAACTGTTTTCTTTGTAATAACATTTAGATCATATTTCTCACAATGACAGTAAAGGAGATTAAAGAAAACGATTTAAATGAAACCGTGTGAGACGGGACAAATTTGGTCTCCTGGTATTAAACGGGTTAATAGTTATTTTCAAACTTCAAGATCTAATTTTTAATATTTTTTAAGCACCATAGAGTGGATTGAAAAATAAAACATACCTGTAACTACCAAATTTAAAAGTACTATGTTTTATTGTCCGTTCCATAAAGAAATATTGGAATGGTACATAAACAAAGTAAATAAGGAAGACATTCAGTATTGACAATAAGTACACACCTTGCGGCAAATAAACTGCCGGCTTATGAATATTTACATTATTAAATAATATACACAATATGCAGTTATATAAGAATAGAATAGAATACACATAAGAGCAGGTATACATAATGTATTCAAGTATCTGAAAAAGGGCAGGGAAAAATTTTTGGAGCCCTTTGTCAAAACCATACAAAATAATATTTGACATTCTAATTATTAGTACTTAGTGCCTTTTTTATGAAAAATAATCTCAAAGTCAGTGTGTTAAGGCCTTTGCTCACGGAGAAACTGAATTGAAACCAGTGTCAATGCACCAGCACTTTTGCTTGTGTGGCAGTTGCTTTTCAGTTGCCTTATTAACGGGTTGCCATGGTAGCGCTCACGAATTTCGAATTGCGTTAACAACTGGTTTCATTTCAGTTTCTCTGTGAGCGAAGGCCTTTAGGTGTTAGGTATTATCAGCATCCGGTCCTGTATTTGAGTGCTGTGATGTTGGAAGGTGAAACTGTTTTACATTTCCGTGGAAAAGAACCTTTTTTATACTAACTGCCCATCACACCGTTTCTTGGAAAGGGTAGGCAGAGAGAAAAGACCACTAATCGCCCCATTAATTACTCTTTTGTTATTCTTAACTTCACACGATTCAAGTATTTGATTCACTCGATCGTGCCAGGTTTTCCTCAGGCATCCTCGACTACTTCTATAATTTTATTGCTACATTTTGGTAGAAAGTGCATGAGAATTTATGTTGGTTCTTCCCACTGAACAGTCAATTTCTAGAAGGGTTATCAACATCGATTTGAAAGAAAACTGGTGTCGCCGATTTTTCTTTCGACTCCTAGGACCCAGACTGGTCTTCAAATTTGATTTTTCCATTCAAAAAGAATTTGAAAATATTTGTTCAATTTCTCCCAAAGACAGGGAAAAAATGGCCTTGCTTTGAGTGCATGGACACGCCCACAATACAGTTTCAAATCAATTATCTTCAGTGCTTTTATCTATTTTTAGGATGGATTTTTTTTCAGAATTTGAACAATTAATCAAATTTGAAAGTGAATATTCACGTTCTGTTATTTACAAAATATATACTGATTCTATAATATTATGTATTGCACACTGAATTCAATATCTCTGAATGTTTTATTCTTTCTTTCACTAGGGCGTGTCATACTTGGTTTTACCGGTATACTATGAGAGCCGAAATTTAAAACGTGTCTCAACTATGAAAGATCTTGGTATTGTGATTGATAGTAGGTTGACTTTTCATGCTCATATCGTAATGGCGTGTAGTAGTACTTCAGTGAGAATGCTGGGTTTTGTCCTATGCACTGCGAGAAATTTCAGAGACACCCGGGTTCTCACAGTACTATAAAATGCTTTGGTTTGAAGTAATCTTGAGAGTGGATCGGTAGTTTGGAGCCCGCATTAAGTGAAGTATTCCCTCATGTTGGAGTAGGTTCAGAAGAAATTTCTGAGATTTCTCTACCTGAGGGAGTATGGCGACTACCCGTGGCTCTGCCCTACCGACTTTCTCTTGGGCATGATCGGTATGAACCATCTACGATTCAGAAGGGATTTCTTCAGACTGATTCGTGGATAGTTCGAAAACTAGACTATCATGGAGAGCATTAGTTTCTATGTTCTTTTATTTTCCCGATAGTTATCTCCATAATCGACAGCACAGACTGTTTTATCTCCCGGCTTGCATAACTAACTTGCCAATGGTCATGCCAGTCGGGAGAGCTGTCTTGTTGTTAAATAGAATCGCTTCGAACATCGATATATATATATTTTTTTCATGAACCCCACACAGGGGGCCCTGAGAAAAATAAATCAAATTTGCGTGTAACTTCGAAAATAATCGCTGGATTGACTTGAAATTTTCTGTGTATGTACTTAAATATATGTACATTACGAAAATTAAATAAAAAATCGATTTTATGAAAATTCCAACTGTATATGTTTAACCCCTTAAAACTTTCGCATCAAATAAAAATGGCCACCAAGTGAACATTCGATTTTAATTTTAACAAAATAACTACCTATTAAAATGCATTATTTACCATTTCTCGAATCTGAAATACTTTCTTCTCATTATTATCTAATTGACACAAAGTTTTTCGTGTCCATATTTTTTGTATATTTACCAAAACTACAAAAGAAGCGAAAAGTGAAAATAAAAAATTGTTTATTCATAACACAGTGTGAAAATGTGTAGTATTGTTAATTGTCACACCCTTGCGGTAGTCTTGCGATGGGAAAAGTATCCACCAAGATTCAACCCAATGGTTTCCAAACTGGTTCAAAATTCTATTTATTTTAAAATGTATATTTATTATTGTGTTAAAAATTCGTAGAATTCATTTATTTTTTCTTAATTTGTGTAAATCGTTTTTAATAATGTTAAGTATTATTACATAAATTCTGCAAGCATTTTAGATTTTATTATTGTGACAGCTTTTGCGCTCAAGGACATTTTCAAACTGTGGTTAGGCCACATTGAGACGACGTATTTATATTAATTTATTTACCATGCCCCATTTTTATTGAAATTAAAATTGGGTTGGGACAAAAAAATAATGTAGGGGTTTTATTGCAAACATATAAACTAGCAGTTAAAAAGCCGCTCCGTAGGTTTTTACTGCTAGACCCTGCGGGAGGCTTTTGGTTCGGCTTCGCCCAGTTAGTGTTTGTTACCACTTTGTAAATCCAATAGGAACTGGCTCCAAAAATAGCCTGTTCCTCGGATCCACTGTCGTCCAGTGATAGTCACCGGGACAAAGTAACCGAGATAGGCAATGACGTCACATGTAATATATAGCTGCTTGATACAACTGTGTATTACCGACAAACTTTCCATATTCGGGGGGATACTGGTAGTTCACTAAATCGTAGTACTTATCCTTGCCTGGGGCACGTCCACACCAACCTGCCGACGGAAGTGGCGACATCTTGTGAAGAATTTTTGAATTTAAAACCGAATTACAACGGTAGATTCGTTTGAAATTCCACGTACACAGATGTTGTTTGTGGCGCGACGCGTACGGCGTGGCGTCAACGCTCGAAACTGGGTTTTGAAATTCAACCGCGCAGATGCAAGGATAAATACTGCTTGGTGATGATGATGTTGATAAGTCATCTTGGCACGACTAAAAAAACTGTAAAAAATAATTAAAAATGAATGAACATATTTTGAATCTCCATGATCTTTGGAGGTAATAATTATTGAAAAAGTATTGGTTTCAGTACTTCTCTAATCAGTAAAGTACAATTCATATTATTTGGTCATTGAGTTCAACCCCCGCCCTGTTGATCGCCCTGTTGACCGCAGAATCGCACAGGAAAAAAGAGAAAACTCGTAGATTAATTTTTTTGAAAACCCTCCAGGTGAATGCTATAGCTATTTATATAGCCCTTACTCTAGTTTCAAGCAAAGGATAAAATTCATTATCTTTGCAAATCGTTGCAAAGACATACTCGTATCTCACGGTGAAAGACACCAAGAACTTCAGAATCGAAAGGTTGTTTGAAATGGCTTTAACCGTGTTTAGTGACCAGACCTAAATAGTTTGATATCTACTTTCTAATTTTGACCGTGTCATAATGTATTCACTACTGCAGGGATCGGCAATTGGCAGCTAGCGGGGCCAGATGGGAGGGTCCCTGAACAGACGATTATTCCTTCGCACCATACTTGGCGCAACATCTGGAAGGCGGGTAAGGGTACCGCCGCCCCGGGAACCATTTATTGGATAACCAACATCTCTACCAAAGTGGTTCGGTTTCAGCCAAAGGTTAGGTTTGTCTAGGTCTTGGCGGCGGATGAGTTTGCCCATATACTGCATGGCGGGCCGGATCGGGTGACACTGGTTAAGGGAGACCTTTTGATTTCTTCAGCCGGATTATTTCGACCTTGCACCTTGGAGAAGCATGGATTCATACGTCCGTCACTCTTGAACACACTGACCCCCAGATTTTTACCCACCCTTCATACCCTTTTGCTTCCTAGAACTTCCTTTCCCTAAAAAGACCCGCCACACAGCATCCCCAAAGATGATATCTACGAGTAGTTCTTGTGAAGTAAACAAATAATATAAGTGGGATTCAATAACTACCAGATACTTTAATAGTACACAACTGCTAACCCTGTACAAATCGCAAGTGCGCCCCACGGTTGAATTTGGCAGCCACCTCTGGTCTGGAGCCCCAAAATACCTAAAAAAAAAACCCTCGACTCTGTGCAGAAACGGGCGGTCCGATTGATAGACTCTCCTAACCTAACAAACGGATTGCAATCTTTAGAGCATAGGCGTCAGGTGGCAATGCTGTCCTTGTTCTACCGGTATTACAATGGAAGATGCTCGGAGGAACTAGCGTCATTGATCCCTTCGGCACCGGTGCATAGTCGGGAAACACGCCAAACACGCACCCAACATTTGTACACGGTTGACATTGGTCACATGAGAAAGGGTAGTTTCTACGACTCGTTTTTGAGTTCAACAGCTCGACTGTGGAACGATTTGCCGGCCTCTGTGTTTCCTCCCTCCTACAACTCTTCAAGACCCATGTTCACTCCTTCCTCTCCTCAAAAACACCCTCCACACAGCATCTTCAAAGATGACATAGGCCCTGAGGGAAATTATTTTCCTCAGGGCCTCCTGTGTGGAGTTAATGTAAAAAAAAAAACTACCAACTGGTTGGTTGTGATATTTCAAAATATGTAATGACAACTTCATTTTTTTTCGCCTGCGGTATTTTTTATGTATGTTATTTCATTCTTACTCGTTCAATCAATAAATATCATACCTCCCCCCTTCCTTCAGCCTCAATACATACCTCAATAGCAGTTGAAACTTTTGTGGGTATTCACTCTAAAAATATGCTTAGTAAAAAAATATACATAAAAAAATCTTTATACGAAAAAAATACACTCAAAATTATTTTCTTCTGGAAAATCCGAAGAAAAATCACGGCACGTCTCATAACAAATATTCCTTAAATACGTCTAAGTCAGTTTTCATTACAATTTTATACCAATTAATCCATGTTCACGGTTTTCTTTATAAATTTCAGTAATTTGTATAGTTGGAAAGACGTTTTTATTAGCCGGGTAATTTTCCAAATAGACCATTAAAATACTGTATTTATTAACTAATACTTATTTTGGGTTAGGAACTTCGTCAAATTGTTGTCATTATTTGTTTTTGGGGTGTTATGCCATGTCGCGCTACCTCCTTCTTTAGCCAACGTTTCGGACAGCGTTACAGTGTCCATCATCAGGGCAGATGTGTAATGGTGTAACGTTGGCTTAAGAAAGAGGTAGCGCAACACGGTATAACACCCCAAAAACAAATAATGAAAATACTTTTGGCCGCGAAAATCTAAAAACTTATCCTTCGCCAAATTGGTATTAAACAGTAATTCCTGGACATAGCAGTGGTACCTAAATATCTAAAAGTCAGTGGTCGCAAACTGCGGCTCTCGAGCCACACGCGGCCCCTTGGATACTTGAGCGCGGCTCTTCGACAAATGACGTATTAATACATTTTTTCACTAATTATTAATAACTAGCTGACCCGGCCACGCGTTGCTGTGGCTAACGAAATACAACGCCATCTACTCGGTGGTTATCCAACCTTTTAACTCACACCGCCATCTGTTAATTTGCATACAAATCAAATCCACACAGCCCACTTGCCAGCCCGCTCGTCCACCACATACTGACATTCTCCTTTAATTATATATTTCAATCAATTTACACAAAACCTTGACAAATTATATACCTAAACCTTCCTCATGAATCACTCTATCTATTTGTGAAAACTGCATGAAAATCTGTTCATCAGTTTTTGAGTTTATCGCAAACAGACAGAGACGTGGCGGAGGACTTTAATTTATAAAATGTAGAGATATTACATAAATCAACAAATATTTTTTCTATCGAAAATAAAAATTGAAGTAGTAAGTACTACATAAGTCAAAACAGTCCAGAGAGAACGGTAGGTACTGTTCAGTACGGTACGGTCATGGTTTATTTATGGGTAGTGTATGGAATTTCGTCACCCCATTTGTACAAGATTCTAACTTCACTTAATCTTTTTCCGAGACACGAGGTGTCAAAGTGTGCAAAGACGGTTTCTCATAATCTTTTTACCAATTTTTGATTTTGAGGTTGAATCTCGTGTAAAGTATTTTAATTGAACATATTTTAAAGGAAAATATTTAAATTGGACTTATACTTACCAATTTAGGACATACTAAACATGCAAATAGAACCATATGCAACCAGTTAGGGTATACTAATTCATTGCATAAAGTTCTAATTACATTTCCCTAATAAAATTCTAGGTTAGGTCCACATCCTATTTATTTCGGGAATTTAATGTACCATCCACCACAGAATTGTATAAGGCCCTCCGTTCATGGAGATACTTACAAACTACGTGATTGTGACACAACCACAAGTACCCTGCAGATGTACTACTTTTTAAAGCTGGTTTCCGTACACGGCACTACCCGAATTATACTGAACTTGATCATTTTTCACGTGCAGCCGTGGAGTTAACACGATGTCGAACGATGTCAAATGACTTTTTTTCCAACATTAATCTATGCCTTCTTCACTAAATCCTTTCTTGCGTATTCTGGTAATGTAAAGTTATGTAAACACGCATTTTTTTTCACTTCCAAAACAAATTTATTTATTTCATTTTTATTTAGTAAAATATTTACACATTTATGTACATTATTTATAAAATATTTTGACTGACCAACTAGGATGAATCCCGTTTTAGGACAGTCAAATTAGGATAAGTGTGAATATATATGGACCATGATTTATACAAAGAGGGAAAATTGAGGAAATGAAAAGAAGAGAAAGAATAAAACATAAAATTGGAAAGTTAAAAGCGTATTAACATATTACTTTAAAAAAAGGTTTAAATCTAACATTACTTTCATGTTCAGACGCCATAGAGTAGTAGACACGAATGCTGCAACGCGTAGCGCGCTACCAGCACCGTCGTTAGCGCGCTACCGACTTCAACCTGACATCCGTCGCGTAGCGCCGTGTACGAACACCAGCAAAATTGTATGGCGGGTACCCACGAGCGGTGCGCGTGCTACGCGCATCAGGCTCGAATAGCTTGTAAGTAGCTCCATGTACGGAGGCGCATTATATCAAATTTATAAAGAATATTTTATCCAAAAAATTCACCCCTCACATAGCACAAGCAATAGATTTAAAACTAATGGCTTAATAGCCATCCCCATGCTTAGAACGACTACGTCTCAACACCACTATTTGTATTTAGATGTGAGATGGTACAATATATTATTGTACAAAAATAAAATTAATGTAACAGAAACATTGAAATATGAACAATTCAAAAAGCAAATTAAGTCCCTGAAATTGGATAATGTTATATTGTACCATTAATTTCCCCTTACTTAATCTGTAATATTTAATATTAAAAAAATATATATTGTTATGGGCTTTCAATAACATTTTTTTCTAAATTGTTTACCTGTCAAATAATGTTTGTATTTATTTTATAAGTCTTTGATCATAGTTTATATATTTCATTAGAACATTATTTTTTTGCATGTAAATACTCCCCACATAAAAACGAGCTCCTAGAGCTCAACTTATGGAGTAGTAGAAAAAAAATTTGTATAAAAAATGATAACCTAAAATAATTTACACATCAAATCTCAAAATCAAAAATTGTTAATTAGTTTACGAAAAGTCGTTTCGCAAACTTTGAATTCTCAGAACATGGTAAGGTGAAGTTAGAACCTTATCCAACCAGTGACGAACTGCCTCATAACAACGATCAACTGTCAGAAAAGTTGCTTAAAATTGCTTTTGCCATGTTAAATGACCAGATCTGGATAGCCAGGTACTTTCCCACCTTCCTCTTCGTCATCTACTTACCCTCCTCACTACCTTCAGCCTCACATCATACCCCGATTGGGGATGTCATAGTCTCACTGGCTCCGGATGGGAGCAGTTAGATCTCTTGTGCAGGCACATCAAAAAAGTTGAGTGAGGTATCTTCGGTATCGTTTACTTTGTTTTCATTCTTGCTAAATGGAATGAGAACACTCAAGCCGCCGCTACTATCGTCTTCTTTTTGAGCGGATATACGGCGCCGTAAGGAGGTATGTAGTATCGAAATTTGGTATTATAAGTCAGTTTTTAGGTCAACAAAATAGGTAATACAACACATATGGTTCAGAAAATTATTTTGTTTATAGAAACGAGCAAAAGAAATGGTTTTGAATTCAAAAGTCATTATTGAAAAAAAAAGTCAGTTAGAACTTTGTTCAACTGAAGTGCAGAGTTTTTCTACACATTTAAAACAGTGCGTAGTTGGCGTTCCCCAGTTACTTCTTTTATTACGAATCACTTATTTATATTTCGCTAATATTTACACTCAGGCGTGTTTATATTCGTGAGTGCGTAGTTTACACTCAAACTGTCGTTATTTTTTAAATTAAGTATTCATAAGTACTTCGATTTGTAATTAAAAACGTCTGTTAGTTAAAAAAAATATGTATTATTAAAAATTAAATATTATTTTGTTAAAAATCATATTTTATTAACAAATAGAGAGTTCCCGGCAAGCGTTGCTATGCCCTTAATAAAGAAACTGTTTCTCCCTGCGTGTCCATTCCCATTCGTCCCGTCCGCCTCCTCTTTCTCTCCCACGTCCCCTTCCCCTCTCCACGTCCTCTTCCCACTCCGGCTTCTCCACCTTCCCTCTCCCCACACCCCTCGCCCGCTTCACCCGTCGCGCAAACCCCCCTCCCCTCTCCCTCCTCTTCCGGGTTCCCTTCTTCCCCCCCCCTCCCCCCCCCCTCCCCCCTCCCGATTCCATACATTCATTCCCGGTACATTCAGTTTCAAACAGCTCGCGTGCCTCCCCCCTGAGGAAAGTGAAAGGTGGGGGGATGGGAACATTTTTAGAAAGTTTTTTTGGGACCTCTACTCATCGCAATTTATTATTTACATTATTATCCACTGCCGTATATATAAGTAAAAACACAGTATCGTCCTTAACCACTCGGACCCATAAGCTTGTTTTCACGATAATATAACATTACCAGACATTTGCATGACATATGACTGACTTATTAAGTCTCTCAATGAGGATGCTGTATTTTAACTTATGACGGCAGATAGCTCACCCCAAGTGGTTCGCTTCGTTTGATATCATCAAGTAGTGATGATATGAATAATCAGTTACTTCCCATCCTCTTCCTCATCTCTTCTTCTCTCTAGTGCGGTTATCAAACCAAAAAAACCTATCAGTTATATGTACGATAAATGTAATATATATATTCGTCTTTTACGAGGAAAACGGAGCAACTCAGCTCTCAGGGACATGAAAATTCAATAAATTGTGTTTTTACAATTTTATTTTATTTTTTATTTCCAAAAAACTTATTCATTACACGTAATATGTCCATGCATTATGTGAGAAAGACGTACAGCGGACCACTCAGTGGCATAATATTTTGAATTAAATTTAATTTCAAAAACATTAAGTGCAATATTGGACTTTAAGTTAAGTTGGTCCATTATTTCACTATAACATATTATACGACATAGGCCCTGAGGGAAATTATTTCCTCAGGGCCTCCTGTGTGGAGTTAATGTAAAAAAAAACGAAATTACCTACTAATCCTAGATAGGCAAATAGCCTGTTCTTGGGAATTAATTAATTAAGTTCTGTAAATTTTGTATTAATAGATGATAATGAAACAAACGTTTGGTATGTAGGTAGAAACAAAGGCGGGTGCATGCGGCCGCTGTGCATATATCCGATTTGCAGTAGTATTGGTGATCGTTTCAATCCATGGCTGTATCTATCCCAGTTTTCCCAGAAGAAAGGCGAGATGGGCAATCAGCAAAGGCCGAGGGTCTTGGGGCCTGTGCGCCCCGGGCTCCGCTCCCAGCCCTTCCAGGCCCTCCGCCGGTCCTGTCTGTCCGAGGAGGGTGTCTGCCGATGGGGCCCCCGTTGTCAGTGCCAGGAGGCAAACGAAGCAGAGGAATGTTGCCTGGTGACAATTAAATTTCAACTGATTTTAATTTTATAAATAATCTCAAAAGCAGGTACATCATATTTCGTAAACATAACATAGCAGAAGAATAATAAATTACATTGATTTGAAATTTAAACCTAATATTTATAAAAAGATGAACATGTCTATATTATATCAACAATGGAAATGATAGACGCATTAATTTTTTTTGGTTCAGGAAGGCTGTCGAAAGCTTTCTGATTTTTTTTAATGCCTTTCAAACATTTTTCAAAACAACACATTATATATTTATAAAAATTTTTCCAGGAAAATTGGGAAATCGTAAAATTTATTTTTATTTATTTTAACGCCCATAGGGCTTTTACAGAGTGTAGTACATGTTTTTGACAAAATACAGGAATTAACATAAAATATAAGAAACAAAATATAGATAACATAAAATATAAGAATTGACAAAAAAACAAAGTAGTTAACATAGAATATAAGTTAAGAAAAAATAGAGATAAAGATAGATTATGAAGTAGGAAGAAATAGTTGGCACATACGTCCTTTGAAGTTTGACAAATATAATTTATTATCAAACACATCCATATTGTTTAAATCTTTGTCTTGGTAAGACAATGTAAACGCTGTATTGGAGAATGCAAACTATAGTTGGAATGAGATGTACGTTTATAAAATGTTAATATTTGTCTAGCCTTTCGTACAGGTACACGAAGATTTATTAATTGCAGGAGTTCACAACAATCGAATTTAGAGTTTAATAATTTTAATAAAAGGGTTAGGTCGTTTATTTTTCGTCTGTTTTCTAGAGTTGGAATATTTAAAATATTCATTAAGCCGCCGCTATCCGAATTTCTACATATTTCTTACATATCTCCATTATACATTTGAAGTTTTTAAGGTTTAAAAAAATATATGTTATTTTTTAAGATAATATCTAGATACTTTCCACGCCGAAACGCAAATTATATGAAATTCCCTCGATAGAAAAAAATCGCAAAGTATGCTCCGAAAATTATTTAAAACAAGTCTATTTCTTTTATTTTACAAGTTATATTTGTGAAAAAAAAAATCACAATGTTTCTTTAAATGGTACTTAAGATACGTTCCACGAGATTTTTGCTCTATTTTAAACGAGTCGTGTTTTATTAAGCTTTTTAGGAATTTTCGCTGCTATTTTATGACTTAAAATATTAGCGCGCTCTTTTTTTTTTTACAGTTAAAACCGCACAAGAGCCCCAACTGCTCCCGTCTGGAGCCAGTGAGACTATGGCATCCCCAATTGGGGTATGTTGTGAGGCTGAAGGTAGTGGGGAGGGGAAGGAGATAGGGAAGAGGAAGGTGGGGAAGTACCTGGCTATTCAGATCTGGTCACTAAACACGGCTAAAGCCATTTCAAGCAACGTTTCAATTCTGAATGGTGGTCTTACACCAGGGCGATACTGATAGTATCTTCCACTCTGGAACGTGCCGCAAATATACTATATATTATTTTAAATGAATAAATTGTGAAATAACACAAATTAATCAAATAAAATTTATTTGCGCACGCCGGGTTCGAACCCGCGACCTTCGGATTGTGAGTCAAGAATCTTGCCTCGGGACCACGGAGGCCGTCAACCAACATCTCTGTCCAACATTCGTAATTACATATCTCTCCATCTTCTTATTTTTCAGCCGAAGAGTGCCTCCTTAAGAGCGGGTAATTTATATCCTCTAAAGGGATATTATGTTTAAAATTTACGAAACGTAGAAATTTTCTTTGAATTCTTTCAATATTATGAATATGAATTTTGTAGAAGGGCGACCAGACTATGGAGTTATGTTCCATTAGGCTTCTAATAATAGTTTAATAATTTGTAACGATTGAAAGTTTTTAATTGTTTTTAATACAAATCCTAATGTTTTCATACCCTTATTTATAGTTTGTTGAATGTGGACCGTGAAGTCTAGTTTCTCATCCATTATTATGCCAAGATCTCGCATCTCGGAAAATGGTTCGTTTCAACGGTGCTAAAGAAGTTTTCAATTTAAAAAAAAATGCCGAAAAAAACTATGTATTTTTATACATATGGTAAATTTTTCTAAATATTTTTTTAAAAAATAAATATGAAAAATATTCCGCAAGTCACCTCACTTTAATTGACACGGCTATTGGAAATTACACTATCTTTCAACTTAATTACTTCAAGAAACAACTAATTACTTTTAAAGAAGTGGTAAAAGATGCATTAAAATTACATTTTTATTCGATCAAAGTTCAAAATTTTCCTTATAGAACCATCCCTTAACTGCCATTTAATTTTTTTTTGTAGATTTGACAGATTTCTTTCAATCTAAACACGCATGAATTACTTAGTTTACCCAAACTAAGAACCTTAAAAACCTATTTGGTGCATGTAAATAGTCATTTTTTGTAGTAATTGTTGAAATGGGGTGTAATTTCCATAATATGTGCCTAAAAGTGCGGCGGTTAGTGGAATAATTTTTTTTTCTTAACTTTTTATGACTTTTCAAAGGGGCGTTGAAATTGCACGATTCTGAGTTGTCATAGAACCGGGAAGAAGATAAGATGATGATATTTCAATCAGAGTAAATGACTGTTGGTGTACCTACTTACCAATGTATTTAACCACACTAAATAGGGCAGCATAAATAAGCAATATGGCATAACTTACGCAATCGACCCATTGGAATAACAAGATTTCATGCGATAATGGGATCTATAGTAAGCTACTATAGAGTTCATTATCACATGACGTTACAGCAACACATGGAACCTTGTCATTCCAAAGGGTTGCAATGCCAAAAAGACATGCAATATTTCAAAACTTTGCGTGCAAATTATAATGATTCAACATCAAATACAGAAACAAAACAAGATTTCTACTAACCAATTTCATATTGATGGATTGCGAACTGAAAGACTGACTGCCAAAATTAACATAAATTTCCTTTTATACACGCACAGTATTGAGCCCACAGGAAAAGGTATGTAAATATATAACGTTTTTTTACGTTGACATCCTGTAACAAGAACTAGTTAGGCAATACAAGTTAGTGCCTAGTACCCATAGGGTGACCCAGTGAATCGAGGTAATACACATTTCTAAAAAAGTCTTGTTTATATTTCAATTGAGTTGCGTGAGGCGTTACGTGATTGTACCACGGTTTTCATGTTTATTCCACAAAACTGCTGTGACGTTCATAAATGGATGTAAGTCGAAAAGGTTTTTGATTAATTTATGTCTCCAAAACTGATTGTCTTCCAACGCAGTGGATATTTAAGTTTCATGAGACACCTATATCGATTTGAAAGAAAATGTGTAACACTAACGACCGTTGTTCCCAATCTTACTGATCTACTGTTGATCCAAAATTTTGGCTGCACTCCTCCAATGTACAACACTCCTCAAATGTACAAGAAGGTTCTTTCAAACGCAACTCTCCGATCAACGAAAAAAGGCGAATGGAGCATTACTAAACAATTACCAAACAACAACAACAAATCACTTAACTGATCGGAGACTCAGATTGATCGATCGAAAAGTTGGGAACAACGGCTGTAATTCACGCAGTATCTTTCGAACACTTTGTTAAATAAATAGTTTTTATATTTGAAAAAGTGTGATCAGTACCACGTCAAGTAAGGATTAATTGATCTTAATTCGGACACACAGACATGCACACAACATACTTCTATTCGTTCATCTCTTCAGAGAACTCTGTAGAAAGAAGCGAATGAAAGAGCAGAAAGTTATTTTCGTAGGATCAATATGACTTTCGTCCTGGCAAAGGAAGATTTCTATCGCTAATGATCTACTTTTGAAAACAACTAATTAGTGAAAACAAAATATTTGCCTCATTTATTCCGATGTTATTGTGAAACTCCAAACTGTTTTTTTTTTTAAATTGGTTTTATTTTTTTTTTAATGTGAATACTTCACAAGAGTCCCAGCTGCTCCCGCCTGGAGCCAGTGAGTCTATGGCATCCACAATTTGGGTATGTTGTGAGGCTGAATCAAGTGTGGAGGGGAAGGAGATGGGGTAGAGGAATGCGGGGAAATACCTGCTATTCAGATCTGGTCATCAAACGCGACTAAAGCCATTTCAAGCAACGTTTCATTGCTGAATGGTGGTATTACACCAGGGCGATACTGCGAGGATCTTCCACTATGGAACGTGCCGCAAATATACTTATATATTTTTAAATGAATTAACTGTGAAATGACACAAATTAATTGATGGCCGTCGTAGTCCAGCGGTTAGGCTCTTGACTCGCACTCCGAAGGTCGCGGGATTGAATCCCGGCGTGGCAAATAAATTTTATTTGATTGTGTTATTTCACAATTTATTCATTTAAAATAATGTATAGTTTATTTGCGGCATGTTCCAGAGTGGAAGATACTCTCAGTATCGCCCTAGTGTAAGACCACCATTCAGAATTGAAACGTTGCTTGAAATGGCTTTAGCCGTGTTTGGTGACCAGATCTGAATAGCCAGGTATTTCCCACCTTCCTCTCCCCCATCTCCTTCCCCTCCCCACTACCTTTAGCCTCACAACATGCCCCAATTTGGGATGCCATAGTCTCACTGGCTCCAGTCGGGAGCAGTTGGGACTCATGTGCGGTATTCATATAAAAAAAACAAATAAAATCAGAGTCAGCGAGTCAAGAGCCTTTCCCTTCGACCACGGAGGTCGACCGTCGTGTTTATGAATAGTAATAGTCTCGCGAAAGAGTTAACTTACCAAATATTGTATACGTGCTTAAAGTTAAAGTTAAAGTTAAGTGTCACCTAAGCCGATTGGTACATTAAAAAAAATTTAAAGTGGTATTCAAATTTCAAGATCTAATTTTTAGTAGTATATCATAGAGTGGAGTAATAATATCGTTTGGCTGATTTATATAGCGCCGTTTTCGTAAACAATCACCTCAAGGGCGCTGAAAATAGAATGAAAAATTAAAATCTACCCACACCTATAACATTTAGAAGAGACATTTTCTATTATACGGTTTGTATAGAAATATTGAAACAAAGTGTAAACAGAGTCAAAGAGTATTGACATTATTGACAGCACATAAACTGCCGGCTTATAAATATTTACACCATTAAATAATACACGTATACATATACAGGGTGTTACGAAACGTTGACTTACTTTAACCAGTGATTCCTGATATTATTTGCTGTAAAACATTTGGTGTAACTCCTACCATGACACTTCGTGGAGAACAGTTATAGGTATAGCTGCTTTATTGTCATACCCTTTCTTTCTTTCTTTTTTTCTCTTTCTCTGCAGGTTATGTATTATATTTGACACTACTATGTTTTATATTTCATTTTGATTATCATTTTTTCTGTTTTCACTACAAGCATTTCCGTCTAGTAACAACTAAACATTGATTATTCATGCTGTGAACATTTCTAATTGGAGTGTTAATTTCTGTGTACATCCCAACGGCAATTATATTATTATAAATTATAATAATTGTTAACACTCTGTAAATGTTTCAAACAATAAATAATAAATATGGAATCCTGAAAAAAAAGCCGAGTAACCGTCCAATCCCTCAACCGACCCTGTTCAAAAACTATTGATTTATTATTTTTTTAGTTGAAAAAAAAAGATGACCGGTCAGTAGCCTAGTTGGCATCGCGTGTGGGTCCCACCCAGGTGTCTAAATGATTAAGTCCTCCATCACGACGCAAGTAACATTTTCCGCTCTTTGTGGTGGTAGTAGATTTTCAAATATTGTCAAGTTATTCGTAACCCAAGAATGGGGAAAAATGTGACCGGAGACCAAAACTTTATTTACATTTTTTAATCCAAATAATGTCATGAATCATTGGTTAAAGTCAGTCAAGTACTTCCCTTAAGGTGATCCAATAGTCCAGGAAAAAGTCGAAATCAGAATCCAAGCCTCTTTTTGGGCGGGATTTAAAAATACTTGAGAAGTCTTGAGAAAAAGCTTTTGCAAAGGTTGGAAAATGTATTTTTTTTTTACTTGAGCTCCACATAGGATGCCCTGAGGAAAATAATTTCTCTCAGGGCCTATGTGATCCTTGGGGATGCTATGTGGAGGTTTTTTTTTTAGG
The DNA here is from genome assembly GCA_936435175.1 of Glyphotaelius pellucidus. Lineage (NCBI taxonomy): Eukaryota > Metazoa > Arthropoda > Insecta > Trichoptera > Limnephilidae > Glyphotaelius > Glyphotaelius pellucidus. The sequence continues at coordinate 2,005,583 of OW386539.1, read as the reverse complement.
AAAAGGGGGAAAGGAGAGTTCTGGGAAGGAAATGGGTTTAAGGGGTGGGTAGGAATCTGGGGTTCAGTGAGTCCTGGTCATCCGCCTTTAAGACCTAGACAAATCTCACCCCATTAACCCGGGCACCCCTGCTAAATCACCAAACGTAGCGAACCAGATATATGCAGTTACTTAAGAATAGGTATTGAAAACTTTGGTTGGACAGGGTTCTAACTTCTCATTACCTTGTTCTGAGATATGCGGTGGCAAAGTTTATAATCTATTTACCGATGTCTGATTTTGAGAGTGAATCTCGGGTAAAATACTTTAGTTTAACATATTTTAAAGGAAACATTTAAATTTTACGTATACTTACCATTTTAGAACATACCTAGACGCGCAGATGGAACCATATGAAACCAGCTAGGGAATAATAATTCATTGCACAAAGTTCTAACTACATTTCTCAAATGCCATTCCAAGATAGTTCCACTTTATTTTTAAATATTTTCCTTTAAAATACTTTACACAATATTGAACCTTAAAATCACAAAATGTTTGATAATTCATCTTTGCAAACTTAGGGTGTCCGCTCATGAAGAAACTGAAAAGAAACCAGTTCTCAGCGCAATTGCAATCAACCTCCTTAACAAAATCGATATTTTTCTGATTTGACATGTCAAAACTTGACAGTTCGTGATCCGCTACCATGACAACCTGTCAACAATGCAACTGAAAAAAATGCAACTGAAAACAATGCAACTGAAAAATCAGCACTGCTCTTCGCCGCGGCGGTGGAGTTTCACAGTGCTCCTTTTCTTTGTAACCACCGATGACCTCCGATGACCCGTGGGTCATCGGATCATTTTACATAAAATAAACTCGTAGGTTATTTTACATAAAACTAATATTAAATCTCCTTTAGTATATTTGCACCTAGTTCCAGAGTGGTAGATAGGGTATACTGCACTAAGAAATACCACATTTCAGAAATAATCGAAAAAATTGCATGAAATTGGTTTTGCCGTGTTTAGTGACCAGATCTGAACAGTCAATCACTCACCATCCTCTTCCCACCTTCTTTTTAACTCTAGTGCAGTTATCAGACCAAAAAACATCTCTATTTTCTGTTATCTATACAAACGTTGTATAAGAAAGATGGTGCAACGTACCTTTCAGCGGCAAGATCATTCAATATTTTGTTAATTTTTACAATAATTATCTTTTATTTTTATTTACAAAAATCATAATAACATTCAATATAATCAATTATAAATAAACGCAAATTATTTCATTATCATGTACAATACTGAATATGAGAAAGATGGGATTACAGCGGACCACTACTCAGTGGCATATTTAATATTTTTATTAAATTTAATTTCCATAGCATAATTTTACTCTAAGTGCAACATTTTAGTAGAACGATAACGTTTAAACAAATAACGTTTTTTACGTAACAAGTCCCAGACAGGCAAACTGCCTGTTCTATGGAATTAATTATATAAGTTCTAAATTTTGTATTTATTGATTATTATAGATTTTTAAAAATTTTATTTTTTATTTATATTATAAGCGCACATATACTGCTTTTACAAACATGTGATGTACATAATAATTTTATAGAACAGTAATCGTAAAAATATGCTATTAAAAATACACAGAACCCATGCACAATATTATGCTAACATTAATTGTTATTATTGAAGTAAGCTATTATATCCTTCTTACAACTATATTCCGCGCAGTTGAACAAATCTACTACTTCTGAGAAAGTATTGCCAACTGCATGCAATTTGGCACAAATGAGAATCTAAAATAATAATAATTTTAGAACGAGTAGTTCTTGTTGGTGGAAAGTAATTAGGCTTGATAAATCAAGGCTGTCTATAATATCATTAACAATTTTAAAAATAAAAGGTATGTCGGAAATAAGTCTTCTATTTGAGAGTTTTGATTGTTAAATTAAATTTAAATGGAGATATCCAATGAAAGTTAGGCGTTTGACATGAAGGTAGAAACAATGGCGGGTCGCCGCTGTGCGTAGATGCGATTTGCGGTAGTATTATAGTATTGGTGAACAATGTTGGAGACTCTTTTGAACGCGTGGTTTCTTGCTGTTTTTAATTGATGACATCTCCCATGTTCATATTAACTTGATTGCATCTATCCAAATCTTGACAGAAGCCTGGCGAGTTTGGCGATCAGCAAGGGCTGCGGATCCTGGGGCCTGTACGTCTCGGGCTCCGCTCCTAGCCCGTCCAGGCCCTCCCCCGGTCCTGCCTGTCCAGGGAGGGTATCTGCCGATGGGGCCCCAATAGTCACCGTCAGGAGGCACACGAAGCAGGCGAATGTAGCCTGGTGACATCATTAGAAAAAATAATAATCTCATTTCCAGACATATCGTACATCATAACATATTTTCTTTTTAAAGAAAGACAAACATTTTTGGGCTGCGAATAACCCAACAATGTTTGAAAATCTCCTATTATCACCACAGTAAGCGGAAAATCGTTTTCATAAATACATAATATCAAAATAATAAAATGGAACATATATATAGATAGATAGGAACCTACGTATTGACAAAGGTAGGAGAATAATAAAACGCGTTAATGGAGGGTCAGCTGTTTCACAATGGGGTATTTCCACAAACCAGGTATACCGCTAAAAACATGTGGAAGATTTAAAGATTATTTTTCTGAACATGATTATCGCATTAAAAATGTTTAATTTTAATATTTTCATTCATAATTATTGATTTCAAAATACGCGTAAACGGAACGAAACGAAAACGGCCCATGACTGCTTGTACGCAACATGACGTCACTAGAGTCGCCGTTCCGAGGTTTATCACCGTGTTACTATCAAACATCTAAACATTCTCGACTTGTTCGGGGTTATGGACGGTTTTATTTCATATTTAAGATGATTGTGTTGTTTCTACAGTTTTATATAATATTGTCCAGTTGTAATGACTGACAGTAGTATTTTTAACGGCGTAATCCGACAACTTGCCTAAAATAGACGCTACAATGAGTAACAGTAATTTTCTAAGCCCTAAATTTCGGGATTAAGACGATATGGTAATGAAAACATTTTATTTAAACAAACCCTCTATTATATACGTTATATAATGGTTTCAATATTTTGATAAAATAGAGTTAATTCGGGCCCTTTTAAAATTAAATTGGAACAACATAACTTCCCTGTCATAAAATGACGTTTAAAACTTTGGCCATTCTACAAGTAAATTTCCTTATTTTAAGTGAATACCGCACAAAAGTCCCAACTGCTCCCAAACATCTGGAGCCAGTGAGACTATGGCATCCCATTTGGGATATTTTGTGAGGTTGAAGGTAGTGGGGAGGAAAGAAGATGCAGTAGAGGAAGGTGGTGAAGTACCGGCTATGCAGATCTGGTCACTAACCACGGCTAAAGCCTTTGAAGCAACGTTTCAATTCTGAAAGGTGGTCTTACACCAGGGCGATACTGAACTGCACTCTGGACTCTTATGTGCCGCAAATATAGTATATATTATTTTAAACGAATAAATTGTGAAATGCAAAAAAACTTATTCAAAGACCGGTCAGTGGCTGATTTGTCATCGCGTTTGGTTTCTCCATCACGACACAAGCAACATTATCCTGTTTCCTATGTGGTGGTAGTAGGAGATTTTCACATAATGTCAGATCATTCGTAACTCGTAAAAAAATATATTTTTTAAACGTTTATTATAAAATTTATATTGTGTATTATATACATATTAACGCCGGGATTGCTAGTCGAGAGCCTTACCCCTCGACCACGGAGGCAGTCATTAGTGTGTAGATATCCATCTTACGACTGTATATAAAGGTGTTTCCACGTTTAAATTATGAATTTAAATATTCAAAAACGAAAGGTTTTTTTTGTAGTTTAAAATTTAAATCTGAAAAAAAAGGCACGGGGGCTCCATCGAAGCCTCCTTCTTCTTCTTACTGTACTAAGGGCCAATATATTCTGCAGATAGTACACAACTGCTGACCCTGTACAAATCGCAAGTCCACCTGTTGAATTTGGCAGCCACCTTTGGTCTAGAGTCCCAAAATACTTGAAAATTCAGAAAGCACAAACGGGCGGTCCGTTCGATAGATTTCCCTCTCAAACAAACGGATTGCAATGTTTAGCGCGCAGGTTTCAGATTGGAATGGTGTCCTTGTTCTACCGGTATTTCAATAGAAGATGCTCCGAGGACCTAGCGTTATTGAACCCTTCGGCGCACACATTAAACGCACGCCCAACATTTGTACACGGTCGACATTTTTTGTCGCCTTAGAAAGGGTCGTTTAAACATCTTATTTTGGGTTTTTCTTGTAGTATTTGTAAACGTGTGTACCAAACTATACATGATTTGCGAGTGGGAAAATATAGGATAAATATAAAGATATAATTCGAGCAAACTGGAAGTCAATAAATAACACCAAGTACAACTTACGAACTCACTACAGTCACCTAAGGGCGGCGATCGCATGATGAGAGGCGCCTGTGACGTCACAGAGTGAACGGGGGCAAAAACATCGTTTTGGGGGCATTTTCAAAAGGCGTATTTTAAAACGTTATAGAAAGTTAAATCGTCGTCATAAAAATAAAATAAAAATTACGTTATCATCGTAATTTTTTGCTTAATTTTTTTCAATAATAAAAAAAAAATGTGGAAATACCCCATTGTCGGAATTTGAAATTTGAAATTTAAAAGTTAATTTTTAATTGTTTAATTTTCAGAATTTGAAATTTGAAATTTCAAAGTTAATTTTGTTACATAAGTAGACACTTCACCACCATTGATTACTCTGTTCTGATGATGGACATATAAAGCTTTAAAGAACTTCGAATCGTTAAAATATATGGGAAAAATTAATTGACGCTAATTTAGTTAATTCTGAAATTAAATGAGACCGACAAAATGACAGAAAAATAAATAGGTCCAAATGTCCGAATTGGGACTTATATTTTCCCGGTAAGACCAAAGATTCTGGGTTCGAGTCCCAGTTGCGACCGTTACCTTTTTTTATATTTTGCTGTGTCATGTTTCGTTTAAATTTTGTTAGTATTATCTCCTTCTTTAACCTTAAAAATTTGTTCCAATAAAAATGGAATTTATGTGTTTTGCCATTTTCATTATTATTTGCAAGTGGAAATTTAAGTAAATTGAGCGATGTTTTTTAATGAGTTGATTGCCCTCTTAGGATTAGGATTTAAAAAAATATTATAATGACTATTTTCGCACGTAGTTGTCGTAAATATCTAAAAATAAATCAAATTTGACCTCTTTGACCTGTGTAAGTACCATACTGTTACAAATTAATCGAGTAGCTATCATGTAAATTAAGTAACTTGCTTATTTATTATAAATTTTACATATATTTATATATTTAGTTATTTATTTACTTACGATATTTTTTTTTAAATTTTTTTTTTTTTTTATGAAATACCGCACAAGAGACCCAACTGCTCCCGTCTGGAGCCAGTGAGACTATGGCATCCCCAATTGGGGTATGTTGTGAGGCTGAAGGTAGTGGGGGAGGGGAAGGAGATAGGGGAGAGGAAGGTGGGGAAGTACCTGGCTATTCAGATCTGGTCACTAAACACGGCTAAAGCCATTTCAAGCAACGTCTCAATTCTGAATGGTGGTCTTACACCAGGGCGATACTGATAGTATCTTCCACTCTGGAACGTGCCGCAAATATACTATATATTATTTTTAAATGAATACATTGTGAAATAACACAAATTAATCAAATAAAATTTATTTGCGCACGCCGGGTTCGAACCTGCGACCTTCGGATTGTGAGTCGAGAGTCTTGCCTCGGGACCACGGAGGCCGTCGGAGGCCGTCGGCCGATATGTAAGTATAACACGATAACAAGTCTAAATTGATTAATCTTTACTATCTATACTAATATTATAAATGCGAAACTGCTCGAGTTGCTTGTTACGCTTTCACGCATAAAACAATTAAACGATTTTAAAAATTCTTTCACCAATAGAAAGATAAATTATATGCGAAGACTATAGGCTGTATATGATGGTAAGCTCTGGCGTTATGAAATTATAAATATTAATATTTTATATTTCTTATACATTTTCTGTCGCTAACAAAAGCGAGTTATTGTTAACGTCAGAAAACAAATCGTTGCCGTGGAAACGATGTTGACATATTTTTTTTTTAATTTCAGGCGTCGTAGTCAATGTCTATCTATCTATGTAAATAAAATGAATCTCCGAAATGTTGGTACCTACGCGCGTAACTTCGGAACGACTGAACCAAATTGGATAATTCTTTTTTTTACTGCTGGTGAGCTCTGGCATTATGAAATTTAGGTGGCACGCGAGCTTTTTGAAAATTGAATGCATCGAGAATGAATGTATGGAATGCGGGAGGGGGGGGGATAATTGATAAGTGCAAGCGCTACAGTAATTTACCCCTAATACCATGCGAGCGAAGCCGCGGGCAAAATAGCTAGTAGGTAGTGTATATTTTAAAAAAATATTTATTTTTATTAACCTAGATAGATACATTACTTCATTATGTTAACACAAAATTGAAAGGTATAATATACCTATATGCAATTCTAATTTTGAGATCAGTATCTATATTGCAATGAATTTTTTTTTCACTTTTATGCCTTTTTAATTTTTTACAAAAAATGTAGGTTACACAGCTTTACATTTCCACTATGAGTTATATTTTTAGTATTGCCATTTGAACAACAGTGGCGCCCTCCTGTGTTTCCTACTCTTATTTGACAAACTGTAGTGCGAGAGAGAGGCTGGGCCAACTACGGACGAAGGCCACTGAAATAACGCAGGAAAGGGACGCCTGGAGGCACCTTATGCAGGCGTTGGACCCCGGACCGAAAGAACCCCGAAAAAAATATGTTTTATTTATTTATTTATTTATTTACACATATACGGCACAACATGTGCCATTAACATAATTGACATAACATATAAATAGTACAACATGAAAAATAACAGTAGATATAGATGTAAGTTATGTAAAAAAATAGTAAGCAAAAGGTAAAATATAAATTTGAAGTGGAAAATATGGTATAAAATATTAGTATAAAGTATAAAATATAAAATACCAACTATAAAGTATAGCAAAAATAAAAAGTTAAAAGTGAGAAATAAAATAATAAAAAATGTATAATGTAGAAATATAAGATATCTACGATATACTATAAGGGTACAAGGATTTAAATATAAAATAATATTAAAAGAGTGAGAAATCCTCAGAGGAGCAAAAGGAGCAATAGGAGCAAATGTTGTTAAGATATCAATCAGAATAATGGGCTGTTGGTACTTACCAATGTATTTCTACACAAAACAACATATATAATCAATACAACGTAAACAATGGTAAAAAATATGCAATATATCAAAACTTTGCGTGCAAATTATAATGATTCAATATCAAAAACACTTAAAAAGGGGGTAAGGTTTAAAGGCGAAAAACGACATAGATTCATGTTTTTTGGAGATATGAGTAATGTTGGTTTATTTATTTCATAAACAAGTTATAGTATAATATCTAAAGTATCTTTGAAAACAATTGTAATAAAACATTTTAATAAATAAGTCCGTGAGAGCGTATCTCCGAAGGCACCCCGAAAAAAGTTGTTATGCGGTGAACTCTATAACTCGTTACCTGGTCTTCTGAATCAAAAAAGCGAAATGCGTTTGAAAAGGTGATATGTTTTCCTAGGTAATCAGAGAAAGTTTTTTTTTCCCGATTTCTTTATTTTTGGCAGCATTTTGAAGTGAAAAACGCGATTTTCGCTAAAACATTTCGGTGAATTTGATATTATAAAATGGAAAAAACTGGTTGATTTATGTGTGAAAATAGTGTACAAAATTTCTAATGTATCGGTCAAGTAGATTTAGTTAGTTAGAGTTATAATGTTCACGAACTTAAAAAATGCTGTTTGCGAGAAAATCGATTTAAAGTTTTTTATACTCGAAATATATTCGGCCGGTCGCTTGAAACGCTGTAACTTCGTTAGTTTTTTTGTTATTGTTTTTGGGGTGTTATGCCGTGTTTCGCTACCTCTTTCTTTAGCCAACGTTTCGGACAGCGTTACAGTGTCCATCATCAGGGCAGATGAGATGAAGCTCATCTGCCCTGATGATGGACACTGTAACGCTGTCCGAAACGTTGGCTAAAGAAAGAGGTAGCGAAACACGGCATAACGCCCCAAAAACAATAACAAAAATAGAGATGAGGCTCATCTGCCCTGATGATGGACACTGTAACGCTGTCCGAAACGTTGGCTAAAGAAAGAGGTAGCGAAACACGGCATAACACCCCAAAAACAATAACAAAAATACTTTTTGGCCGTGAAAACCTAAAAACATACCTTCGTTAGTTTTGCTCCAATTTACTTGAAATTTTGACACAATACTCTCGACATGTTGTACATTAAAAAAAATGCAAAAACAAACAAAAAAAATTAAAAACCTTACCCCCCCCCCCCCTTACAGAAACAAAATAAGATTTTACTAACCAATTTCATGTTGACGGATTGCAAACTGAAAGACTGAATGCAAAAATTAACATAAATGTCCTTTTATAAACGCATGGAGTTTAAAGGTCACAGGAAATTGTTTTTTTTTTCTATGTAAAGATGCAAAGTTTTATATGTTTACATTTGAGGCACCAAATAAATATTTGTCTCAAGTCATTATTATGTCGTTATTCCTGTTATCAAGAACTGACTCTTTAAAGGGGACGGCTGCGCGGACTTATCATACAAAACTTTATCATACAAATACTTCATCAAGATGAAAAATATTTTTTTAATCAAAAAGTATAGCAAATATCTGGTATGGGTACACGCTATTTTTTTAAATCTTTATATATAAAAATGAATGTTTCTTTGTTTGTCCCTTATGCGTTCCTATACCGTTCATCCGATTGCAATGAAACTTCGGTGAGTTGTTGTGCGCATGATCGCTAACGTTTGTATGTATTTAATGCTGAGCTTTGATATTATTAAATTTGTATAAAAAATTACAATTGGTGGCGCACGAGTTGTTTGAAAAATGTGTGTATTTCATATAGTTTAGCGGCAGGGGGTGGGGAGAGAGGAGAACGGGATTGCAAAGGAAACACAGTAGCGGTAGGGGATAGCTGGGGTAAATTTGGAAAATCCAAGCTTCTCACACGAACGTAAGTGACCTGCTGACGCGTCGGAAAACCTTTTGATTTATTTGAAACCTTCAGACAACTAAAGTAGACAAGAGTGGGGAGACTACGAAGCACCGCCCAAAGAGGAGAACGACAGGCTACGAGGAGCGCGGGGAGGGAGAAGTGGGGGGGGGGGGTAATTTCCTCCTAATACCATGCGAGCAACGCCGCGGGTAAAAAAAGCTTTTACCTACTTAATATTTGTCATTTCTTCTGATTAAAAAGTATTTATTCAGTTTGGTTGGGAATTTTGGTCTCAAATCCAAAATTAAATTTTGTATGAAAAAGACCGTACAGGCGTTCCTCTTAAGGCAGTATGAGTACGTAGTGAATCAACATAAATTTAATATTCATAAAAAGTCTTTCAGCCGAGTTGCGTGTGGCTTTGCGTGATCGTGTCACGGTTTTCAGGTTTATTCCACAAAATTGCTGTGACGTTCATAAATGACTGGCTGTTTTTTGAGATGTATCGATTTGACTTCAATATTAGGTACTATTTGAAAAAGTGTGATCCCTTGGGTCCTTGAGGTGATTATCTAACGAAAGTGGCGCTATAGAAATCATCCAAACATTGTTATCAATACCTACCAGAAAGGATTAATTGACCTTACTTCGGGTACACAGAAATCTCAAAACACACTTCTGTCAGTTTGTCTCTCCCCTATCAGTCTCTCCCCTATCAGTTCTGCCCGCCAAGAAGTAAGTGGGCAAACGCATTCGCTGCCAAGACCTAGACAAACCTCATAAACCCAGGCACCCCTGCTAAATCACCAAACATAACGAACCACTTGGGATGGTCTACGGTAGGGGTGTTGGTTATCCAATAAATGGTTCCAGGGACGGCGGTACCTACCCGTCTCCCAAAGTACTTTTCTCATTTACTTATATTAACATTATTATGGCGCACGAACTTGTCATTTATGATTTTTTTACTGTCATGTAAAATTTGGTATCCGACCGCTAAAAATAACATCCTTATGTAGATTCCCGTCGCCTGTTTGGATTTATTCTAAAAAAATGTCGCCAAAGAGCGACACAAATATTTAAATGTTTTACAATCATTTCGAGCTTAATTTTCCGCGTTATATAAACCATAAGCGAAAAGGTGTTCATAAGTAATAGATTTAGAACTTCAAAGCAGTTTTTATAGGCCTGATACTTAATTTTTTTCTGGGCTTAAAAAGGTAATAAAAAAATACTCGATTATTTCAAAGACTGCCTTTACACTCGTAAGTTTTTTTCCCGTAAGTCGCTCACGTAAGCGATTTTTGGCCAAATTACCAATGTAAACGACACCAAAAGTCACTTAACGTAGTTTATAGCAAGTTACAGAAGTTGTTCTTTCGCGTTTTTTGTTGCCCGCGAGAACTTCCAGCCTTCTCACAGCTTACTAAATCAGTTTGATAAGTTGAGAGAGTTGCCGTAAGAAATGGTACCAAATTGCACCGAGATATCAAAAGTAAAAGACAGTTGTTTTTATTAGGTTAAGTGGATAGTTACCCACCTAATTATATCCCGAAAACAATATAAAAATAACACTAATTAAAAATAAAATTAGCACTATGTACCCACGAAAACAAATTTAGACTTTTCAAATAAAAAAATTAAAAGGAAAGAAATTTTCTGATTCACAAAACCGAAGAGACAATTTATTTTTTCTGTAAATGAGCATTCTTCTATTTGATTATCGGTCCAATCCTTTCTAATCTCTATGTTTCTGTTTATAACATTGCGTATTTGAATTCAGTCAGGTAGCTGTCATTCGGATAAAATGAAAGAACTCCAATAATTCCACTTTTAAGGGCACAAAAGCGCGCGGAGAATAGTTTATTTCAAGCCAAAATCTATTTCATCACTTTATTTGGGGCTTTTTATATTTTTTGACAAAATCTGGTACATTTGACAGCAGCAGATCTTCGTTGACAGGAAGCTATCTTACCGCTAGCAAATTTACAGATACTAGTGGTCGCCCAATGGTCGAAATTCGACCATAATTGTAATGTTTTTTTTTTATGTTTGACATTCAGTAAAACCATAGACAAATAATATTAAAGACAAACAATATTAATCTATTCTCAATTTGACCATAGACTTTAACAATAAACAATAGAGTAAAGACGCGTGTGTGTGTGTGTCAAATACATGGTAGTGTGTGTAATGTTTTTATTAGTGATTTAATGTATTTTTATGCATAATTTTAAAAAAATATTAGCATTCTGCACTCCTCCTCTATATAAACTATAAGTGTGCGAAATTTCATACTCCTCCGTCCGCGCAATTTTCGTAAAAAGGGGTACAAAGTTTTGGCTTCACGTATTAATATATTGATGATGATGATAAACGGCCACTATCGTCGCTACGAGCACTTGCACAAGTTGAATTTCCGAACAACTTCCGTGAGCATTAATTACTACAATTCGGATGCATCTGTAAACGCTCCTGTGAGTAACTTGTCAAAAACTTATGTTAAGTCGTAAATTTCACTTATGAATAAAGCTAGCCAAAGGCAAATATGTGTTCTACTCATAGTATATTAATTAAACCATCTAAAATATTTCTAAGCGCTAAACAAAATCACACTTCGGAGGCGGGTATGGGTACCGCCGCCCCTGGAACCAATTATTGGATAACCAACACCCCTGCCACAGGTCACTACAAGGGATTAACTACGTTTGGTGACTTTGCAGAGGTGCCCGTTTTCAAGATGGGGTGAGGTTTGTCTAGGTCTTGGCGGCGAATGCGTTTGCCCACCTTACTGAGTGGCGGGCCCGATCGAGAGAGACTAGTTGAGGGAGACTTAACCTAGACCTCTGCAGCCGGACTCTTTGACCCATCGCCTTGCACGGCAATGGGAGGAACGGATCCATACCCAGATTGCTCCCTAGAATTTGTTCTTATTCCTTCCCTAAAAAGACCCTCGCCCTGAGGGATTTTTTCTACAGGGCCTACTGTGAATAAAATTGATTTTGCATTACTTGGTAGTGCATCGCTTTAAAGTGACACTCAAAAGAATTCATAATCTACTCTTTCATAGATGGAGCGAGTTAAATTGTTTTAGGGAAAAACGCTTTTTACGAGTTGTGTTTTAAAATATTAAGATAAATTAGTTGCTTGCGCCCGTTGATATACGCAATTTGAATATGAATAAATTGTTTTGTCCATGAAAAAACTAAAATCTTTCAAGAAATACTTTCAAGTACTATATTGGATTTAATCCCTGATACAATATTGCATTCGTTAGCATTTCTTGTAAGATTTTTGTTTATTTACGGACAAAACTATTTATTCATACTAGTGGTCGCCCAATGGTCGAAATTCGACCATAATTGTAATGTTTTTTTATGTTTGACATTCAGTAAGACCATAGAAAAATAATATTAAAGACAAACAATATTAATCTATTCTTAATTTGACCATAGACTCAATAAACAATAGAGTAAAGACGCGAGTGTGTGTGTCAAATACATGGTAGTGTGTGTAATGTTTTTGTTATTGATTTAATCTATTTTTATGCATAATTTTAAAAAAATATTAGCATTCTACACTCCTCCTCTATATAAACTATAAGTGTGCGAAATTTCATACTCCTCCGTCCGCGCAATTTTCGTAAAAAGGGGTACAAAGTTTTGGCTTCACGTATTAATATATTGATGATTCATATTGCGTATTTACGGGCGCAAACAATCATGGAAAATAATTAAACTCGCGCCATCTACGAAAGGGTAGATTGTGAATTCTTTTAAGAATCACCTTAAATGCATGTTTGCACCATCTATTATGTGCTAAGATCTGGGCCTGGATGTTGTCTCTTTTTTTTCATATTTCGATATTTTAGATATTCAAGAATATCTCCTTAATAGGGTTTTTTGAAATTAGAATGATTTTTAAGGTTAAAGCCATTTTAGTGTCATGGCAATCCGACCGGTTCATACGAAATCTAGCTAGAATTTAAATAGAAACGCGTTTTTCTCAAAACTGCTTTTTTCTAAACGTGTGCCACGAAATCTCAAGTTCTAATTGATCAATTTTCTTAAAATTTGGCATGAATTTTCGTAATGTATCCCTCTATGAACGAACCAACAAAAAAATATTTTGTACTGTTTTTAATATTTTTTTACTGTTTTTAAAAATTCGGAAATGTTAAATAACTGAAAAAATCAATTTTTTTGGAGTAGCCGCCATTTTTCGAGAAAATTTATTTTTCTCATTTTTCTTGGTTCCTACCATAATGACATTTGTACTGATAAAGAATCTACCTTTTTTTTATTTTTCAAATGACCATGGGTTGAAGTCGTGACACGATGGACGCGCTCTTTTTCCCCCCTCTACTTCATCACGGAACTTCGTGAAATATATATATATTTTTTTTGAAAATTTTATTGTGAATTCTTAAAATCTAAAAAAAATATTAATGGTTTTATTTATCGACCGTCAAAAAACGCCCGAAATTCGGGCTTCTAGACTAGGATATCCCCTTAAACATCCTTATTATATCAATCATACTAATATCTGTTATGTGTCTGTAATTTAATTCTGGTTCAAATTGTAATTCTGGCTCAGATTTACATTGAATTTAAGTATCATTTTCAAAATAGTGAACAATTCGGAGAAGCAATAAAGTTCCTACCCATAATTAAACAGAATATTATTTTCATTCCACATTTGAAATGTGTATTTTTTTCTTTAATTTAATTTATCTTAGGGTCACTCTTAATAAGCAGTCAGATTTCGTGATTTTCCAAGGATCTGCGCTTTTTAGGTAACATGCAGTTATATCCTACAACCATTATAATATCCTGTAATTTTTCACTGGATAACATAACATATTAATTTTTACTGTATTAAATTAGCATCTTTAACTAAAAATACATATTATAAATAATATTCGCCGTGTACAGTGGTTTACAAATCAGAAACATAAAATTAACAATAGAAAATAATTTCCTCGTAAAACAGTAGGTAATATGTTATAAATTGAGGTTTCTCATGACCCGCCTCACTAGGCTAGCTCACTGTGTTGAGGCAGTAATTTTGCAAATTATTTTGTAATAGCTATGAACACACCTACACTTATAATAAAATATCTTCACTAAATTGTTTGGTTAAAGCTTGTGTCAGACGATGCTATACTCATCAAGCGATTTTTGGGCGTGGCCTTTATATAAATTGTCTGTTATAGTGTCACTCAAAGCCATAGCCTTTCTCTCCCCCCTTAGCATGTTTTAGAGGGGAAGTGTGAGAACACGGAATATGATTTCTTTTTACGGTTTCTGTCACCTTGACAGCTGAAGCCGCGTAAACATGGCAGTTCGCTAATTGATCTGACCCCCTCTACTGACCCCATCATTTTCAAATGTCGCCCGGCTAGCAGATCGCGGGACATCATCTAGGCAACACCCTAACTTATAACTTATCATCTGTCTCGTGTGAGACGTCTGTACGGTTGCGTATACATTTGCGAACCGAGACGCGAACCGAACCACGAATTTTGGGAAAGTCAAAAATGGCCACCCCCTGCATCTAACAATTTAGAAATGCTTAGTTTATTCTTTAAAAAAATCTGTTTTTTACCCTATAAAATTTTCCAAACATTAAAATGTGTAAGCTTTAATGTATATTGTGCATTTTTCACGGGAAATAATTTTCTCTTACATTTTCTTCCTCATATACATGTTTAACGTTTGCTGTTCAAGTTAATCCGTGGGGAAAAGTTTATAATAGGATGCAGGCGAATACTCTAATTATTGTTTTATATTGTCTTGCCAATTACTGTCTGTACGTGCGTTTTCTCCTAAATAAAATAATAATTATAATAAAAAAAATGGTGAGAGCACCCGTAAACAGTGGCGGCTCGTGACTGTTGGGTGTGTCGGAGTGTTTATATTAAAAAAATGGCTTTATTGATGTTGTAGTAGATGAAAAAAAGATTTTTTTTTCGAAAATCGGTTTTTAGTATGAAGATTTTCAGGAAATCCGTGTGGCACACGGCGAAACTTAAATTTCCTGAAATTTTTCATACAAAAAATCGATTTTCGAAAAAAAAAAAGTGGCTACACAACATCATTTACGCTGTTTTTTTAAATATCAGCAATCTTAACACTCCCTAAAGTCACGACCCACCCCCGTAAAGGCCCTACTACTTTCAGGTAAAAAATTACATTATTTTTTAAATGCTTCATTTATAGAGTCTTGCGAGTATATCTGTGTTTTCTCCTAAATTAAATAAATAAAAATAATAGTAAATTTAGTGAGAGCACCGGTAAGGGCTCTGTCGTTGCGTTTAATCCAATTTTTTACATTATTTAAAAAAAAATTCACAACAGATCACATTTGGTGATGAATGTGATCTGTTGAAATTTTTTTTGATGTCGAATGCTTTATGAACTGGTATTTTCGTTGAAAGAATGAACTGGTATTTCGTATGAAGTATTCAAGAAAAAAGAAAATTACATTTTCACTTATTTTACCTGAAATATCTAAAATAAACACATTTTTAAATTTACCTACATTTTTTTTCATTTTTAATGTTGTCTGGAAGGGAATTATATAAATTGCCCTTCTCGTATCCAAGGGATTGCTTACCATGGTGTGTACGCATAGTGTTTAGTGGTATGATAATCTGTTGTCGTTCACATCTAACTTGGGTAGAGTTTGTTTAGTTTTGATCAGAAATGATGGCGTGACAGTGGAAATGAGTGACTTTGCTGTACGAAGAACTCACGGTTGCTTGACTTGAGTTTGTTGTTGTCCATTCAAAACTCTCACTCAACTTCTAAGGTCGCCACTCACGTGGAGATTTCCTGAATTCCGTAGCCTCTTCCATATAATATAATGTAGGCACTCTACACTCACTAGTCAATGTCCAATGACGCAAGCCTCGTCAGCAGTTAGTGGAATATCTGAGAAGAATGTGGAGTGAGGAGGTCTGATGATGCGGAGAGCTGACAGCATTATACTTGCGAATAATTATTGAGACCCGAGGCAGGCCTCGAGGGACCTTGATTTTGCTATTTTTGAATTACCTTGATTTGAGTTATTGAAATAATATTATAATATCATTGAAGAAGAAGATAATGCTAATAAATTTCGAGCAAATCAAGAGACTGCCTCCGTGGTCCCGAGGTAAGACTCTCGACTCACAATCCGAAGGTCGCGGGTTCGAACCCGGCGTGCGCAAATAAATTTTATTTGATTAATTTGTGTTATTTCACAATTTATTCATTTAAAATAATATATAGTATACTTGCGGCACGTTCCAGATTCTCAGTATCGCCCTGGTGTAAGACCACCATTCAGAATTGAAACGTTGCCTGAAATGGCTTTAGCCGTGTTTAGTGACCAGATCAGAATAGCCAGGTACTTCCCCACCTTCTTCTTCCCTATCTCCTTCCCCTCCCCACTACCTTCAGCCTCACAACATACCCCAATTGGGGATGCCATAGTCTCACTGGCTCCAGACGGGAGCAGTTGGGACTCTTGTGCGGTATTTCATATAAAAAAAAAGAGAGCACACCTATCTTCGTTTTAAGAGTTTTTATTTAATCACCCTCTTTTTAAAAATGGTTTTTAAAACTGATAAACCATTTACCATTCATCAACGTTTGTTTATCAGTTGTGTAAGTTTATTAGTAAGACCCCTAGTTTCTATTCAAGGTGCAGAATAAACAAACATCTCGGCCTTGATATCAAAATCGAGAGAGGGACTTATCTTTTCGGGAAAGTGGTGCAAACTTAAGAAATTGTAAAACCGGACAGGTTAACAATGGAATACAATTTTATACTGTGACCCACCAATTTAATTGTTTCGTAATCTATCAAGATGTTCTGGTATACCCATAATTAAGCAAAAACAAGTTTTTGAAGGCCACTATTACCAACAAACATGCTCTACGGGTTAATATTATTTCTAGCAAACAAAAAATAATATAAACACAACATGATGTGTTTCGAAATAATTTTTTATCCATTCACACATCCTTAGAAGTGTCTGACATAAAGTTTTTAATGATTAGCAAATACTCTAAAAGAAATAATCCATTGGTAACATGTTTTAGAATGAACTTTGGGAAATCAATTTTTTGTAGTAAAATGATGTGTGCCACAGTTTGAATATTTAAACAGGCGTTTAGCAATTCGCATTAATTAGGAATAATTTTTTGTCAACTTTATGAGATTTTTGCAATGAGGTGCAAATTTAAATGTAAACGAGATGAAAACTATTTTTATTAAAAATTTGCCAAAAATATCTAAATTTAATGGCATTCTAAGATTCCGACTTTGAGTTGTGAAATTGCTATTTGAAAACAGAAATCAGGTAATAATGATAATAAAAAACATTTTCTTATTTACAATATTATTACATTTGTATAATGTTTTGCAGGGGAAGGAAATTCAAAGAGATGGAGAAGCAAGTGTTTCGCTACGTTTGGTGACTCAGCAGGGGTGCCCGGGTTCATGTAGCTAGTTTTGTCTAGATCTTGACAACTGATGCATTTGTCCACGGATTGGAACAGACTGGTTGAGGGCGACCTAACCTAGAACTTTTTATCTACCCATCGCCTTGCACCGCAGTGGGAAGAATGGATTCGTACGTCCATTATTCCTTGACACACTGATCCCCAGATTTCTATCAACCCCTCATACCCTTTTATTCTCAGAATTTCCTCTCCTTCTTTCCCTAAAAAGACCCTCTATACAGCATCCCCAAAGATGACACACGCTCCGAGGGAAATTATCCGAGCTAATGTAGAAAAAAAACAAAAGAGGAAGGTTGGATAGCACTTGTGTCACAAACGGTTCCATGCCAACTGAGAATAAAGTCAACACAACATCTCCTTGAAAAGTCATTAAAAGCTATGAAAAAAATCATTTTAAATTAGCCGATAACCCTAACCTAACGTAACCTATGTAACAAAAAAAAATTATTACTCTAAATGACTTATCTGAGATGGTTCTGAGTTGGTTTCATTCCGAGTTGTCCGGTCACCATCACAAACATACCTAACCACATTTGCTTCATAACATTGTGGTACCCTTCGATCCTGAATGGTTGTGAATAGCAACGTTCCACTTCAAGTGACCTTGCAAACCTCCCAGCCTGCCGCCTCACGTCCAGGAGATCCCCTTGGATCGAAGGCGATACTCTGCTTCTATCACGACACTCCCCTCAAGAGTTGTGGCGAACTCAGTGACAGTCCTCGGACGTGAAAAATAATTGAAGACCCAACTATTTCACCGTCAGGGTTCTTTCTCCTTCGGAAAACGTGGACCTCACTAAACCACATCAAGTCAAATCGATTGTGATTCTCATTTACTTGAATATGGACATGCATATTCAAATTACAGAACAGATCGTAAAAGAATGTCTCCTTCATCAGTTTCTCCGAGTTGGTTCAGCACAGATGAACCAAGCGACTCCCGATGCCGTCGACTGGCTGAATCACTTCAGTTTCCCGCTTTGACCTCAACAAAATTCAACCATAAGAAGAAGAATAAATTCCACAATAGGGTCCTATGGCTTATCGATAAGATTAGACGTTCCGAGCCCTTGCACATGTGGGATAAAAGTGGATTTGCCTGTAGAACTGTAGTGTGTAGATAGTCGGTCCCGCTAAAGGACCCGTTCCCATCACCTGTGTCTCAATGGGTGAATTGATTCCTGCCTTTTCCATGCTCATTATTGTTTGCTTGTTTTCATAATCAATTTGGGAGGCGAGTATGGGTCCCATTTATTGGATAACCAGCACTCCTCCCATAGGTCACCCCGAGTGGTTCGCTACGTTTGGCGTCGTAGCAGGGGTGCCCGGATTCATGGAATGAGATCGGGAGAGTCTGGTAGAGAGAGATGTTTTGAACTCTCTAGCCGGACTCTCACGGCCCATTGTATTGCACCACAGTGGGAGGGATTGATTCATACGTCCGTTACTCCTGTACACATTGACCCCCAGATTTTTTTCCTCAGGGCCCCCTGTGTGGAGCGAATGTAGAAAAAACTATGAAGCCTGTCGAAGAAATAACTATTGTAAAAAGCCTAGTATTAATATCCACTTTCTGAACCAGTGAGCGGTGCTGAAAAGCCTGTTACTGAAAACGAAAGTAATGCATTGCTCTATCCCAATATTGCTACCCATTAAAATCGGTTTTTTGCTTTGATTTTTAAAGAGTATCAATAATAAATACAGCGCCCTCTCAGTAAATTTGACTAAACTGTTTTATACCCTGCTATTCATATAATTAGTGGACATGACACCAAACTGCGGTTGGCCTAATCTTCAATAACAAAAAGGTCACGGATTAAATGTCAGCTTGCTAGTTTTCCATCTACTTTGCATGAAAAATATGTTCTAGGTTCTCTGTTAAAGATATTCATTTAGAATTCAAGAATATCTGACCTGTGAAGAAATTAATTAAATAACTATTCATTCTCATAATTATGTGTGGAAAAGTTTTGAAGATAATATTTCTAGACTAAGCACTATGCTCTGCGAAGTAATGCGAAGCAGCGTGTTTTTGATTTTAAAATTTGATAGCATATAAATATTAGATGTTTCAATTAAATACTTCGAGTTGAACACATCTTAGCCTTTGCTCTAATCGAGTATTTTTATAAGCCTAGAAATCAGCCAATTAAAATGCTTTGAAGTGAAAAATCTTCTATTTATTATCCACTTTTCGGATATGGTTTTATTGAAAGTGTCAAATTAAAATCTTTAGATTATGGTCGGAAAACATTTTAATATAATTTAATATAACATATTTTAATATAACATATTTGTGCCTGAATTTCACAAAATTAAATGAAATACGCTTTTTGCAAATACGCATATGGGCAAAATGCATACAAATCGCTTGGTAAACGGAGTCTGGAGGTCGCGATTTCAAGCGCAAAAGTGTTTTTTTTAATAATTTATTTTGCCTATAATTTTGCAAGAAAGAAAAAAAATGAACCAATGGAATGTTATACCAGATAATTTTAGCCATAAAATTATATTTTTGAAAAGTAGTTTCATATAAGCGTTCATAAATCTATGTAGATATGTATATAAAAATCAAAATATGTTTGTTTCTGGGTTTGTATGTGAGATGCCTATGCGTTGCTAACCGTTCATCCGATTGCGATGAAACTTTGGGGATTTGATGTGCGCATGCCCGCGATGGTTTCTATTATACAATAGTGAGTTCTGGCATCACGAAAGTATGCGTTGCTAACCGTTCATCCGATTGCGATGAAACTTTGAGGATTTGATGTGCGCATCCCCTCGATGGTTTCTATTATACAATAGTGAGTTTTGGCATCACGAAAGTATGCGTTGCTAACCGTTCATCCGATTGCGATGAAACTTTGGGGATTTGATGTGCGCATCCCCGCGATGGTTTCTATTATACAATAGTGAGTTCTGGCATCACGAAATTATCGTTGCTAACCGTTCATCCGATTGCGATGAAACTTTGGGGATTTGATGTGCGCATGCCCGCGATGGTTTCTATTATACAATAGTGAGTTCTGGCATCACGAAAGTATGCGTTGCTAACCGTTCATCCGATTGCGATGAAACTTTGGGGATTTGATGTGCGCATCCCCGCGATGGTTTCTATTATACAATAGTGAGTTCTGGCATCACGAAATTATCGTTGCTAACCGTTCATCCGATTGCGATGAAACTTTGGGGATTTGATGTGCGCATGCCCGCGATGGTTTCTATTATACAATAGTGAGTTCTGGCATCGCGAAAGTATGCGTTGCTAACCGTTCATCCGATTGCGATGAAACTTTGGGGATTTGATGTGTGCATGCCCACGATGGTTTCTACATACAACAGTGAGTCCTGGCATTTTATTTTAATTCTAGGTAATGGTAGGAAAAGCTTCAATTCATTCAAAGCATATTTTTTGTATCTATAATGTAAACTAATTCATTGTAAAGATTAATCGAATAGTGATTTAGCATTTATCTTCGCCTTACGGAGTACCTACGTGATTTTGCCCCATTCCGCCGAATACACGCCGAGGTGCACAATACAAACTTACAAACATACAAACTATAATAATATAAATAGTGGTAATAATAATAGGCACTAAGTGTCTTTGTCCAAGTTACAATACTATTTTCGTAATAGTTATTGTCTTGTATTATATTTTGGCGAGTTAATGGTTTTAGTGATGCTCAGCAACAAATATATTAAGCTGCAAACAAAAAAATGTTGTTTGATCTATAATTTGTAGTATTTCTGCTATTTCATAATGCAGTTTTGCAATTAAGATATAAGATGCACGAATAAAAACACGAAATTGAAAACAAAGATTTTATTTTATTTGAAAAACATAATATTAAATTGTGACACACCTTTCACCCACGTTTCAAAAATAAAATTAATACATATAAAATTTAACATTTCGAAATTTTTTTGATGAATACACAATTTGAACTTTCAAGCAAAAAATAAAATTAAAAGCTCAGTCTTTTATAAAAAAATGCAAATAATAATAAGTCATAAAGATTCAGATACAATATGAAATTCTATAAACTACATTGAAACGAAATTCCTCTTGAACTGTAAATTCTGCAAAATTTTTAAATGCTCAAAAAACATTACTGGAGAAAAATAATTACTAGTATTGAACCAAGTTTAGATTCACCCCTTTATCATCCTATAAGTAATATTTACATTGTTAATTTTTATTTTTTTGATTTTAGTTTAACCGAAGAGCAGTTTCTTGAGCAGAAGTTTCTTGAGGAAGATGGGAGAGTCATCCTGGGGCCTGCCGTTGTAGTCTCCGTAGGGGGCTCCACCGATGGGGTTGGAATCCTCACTGGGGGCACACAGGGCTACGGCCACCAAGCACAGAGCTACGAGGAAGAACTGGGAAAATAAAACAATCAAATAGTTAATTAAAGGAACTCGAAGTCAGTCAAATAAAAATTACAATTTATAAATGAACCTCGAAGTCAGATAAATAAAAATAAGGGTTTAAAAATGGAGTTCCAAATCGATCAAATTATTATATGCATGTTAGAGTTTAAAAATATCAATTTTTTATTTGTGAGTTTAAAAATGGAACCCGAAGCCAGTAAAATAAAAATATTATGAAGTCGATAATAAGAATTTAAAAATAGAACTCGAATTCATTCAAATAAATATACCCAATTGGCTTAAAATTGGAACTCGAAGTCATTCAAATAAATATACCTAATTGGCTTAAAATTGGAACTCGAAGTCATACGCATAAATGTGCTTTGTAAATGAACTCAAAGTCTTTTTTGTTATTGTTTTTGGGGTGTTATGCCGTGTTTCGCTACCTCCTTCTTTAGCCAACGTTTCGGACAGCGTTACAGTGTCCATCATCAGGGCAGATGACCTGGGTCATGGGTCATCTGCCCTGATGATGGACACTGTAACGCTGTCCGAAACGTTGGCTAAAGAAGGAGGTAGCGAAACACGGCATAACACCCCAAAAACAATAACAAAAATACTTTTTGGCCGTGAAAACCTAAAAACATACCGAACTCGAAGTCGGACAAATAAAAATGATAAAGACAATAATGGTAAAATGTTAATCGATTAAAACATTTTATAATGATCCGCAAAGAAATATTTAATTCAGGTTTTAATTTCAATTTAATTAAGGCTAAAGATAATATTTTATCAACGGCAAAGTGCACAAGTTGATGTATTAAGTGTGACGTGAAAACTTACTTCAATTTTAATAGAAGGATTAATTGACATTGAATTCGATGTTAATTTATACAAGATGAATTAAGTAATGGAAAAATTAACTAATTTAATCAACTAGAAAGATAGTAATACTTATTGAATTTATATCTAATTGCAGCACTTAACATTTGGTGTGATATGCCATTATATGATTTAATAGTACAATTCTTAATTTTTTGTGGAATTTCACAAGAAAAGAATTAATAAAAAATAGAAATGCAAGTAAATTGTTCCAGGAAAGCCATGACACATAAATCGCAAATCGTAAAATATACTCGTTTATGAATATTATGACCGATTGTAAATAATTGACAAAAAACCTTTTAAACAGTGTTGCAACACGCTAAGGAATGCATTTATTTACTTTAAAATTACAAGGAATGTGCAAATGATTGTAAATAAATATTATCTCATTATCTCCAACAAAACAAATAGCTATTGCGTTTAGTTTTTGTTTGTTTTAAATTTATGAGCAATGTAAACATTCAGTGTTCAAAAATTGCTCAACTTTTCCATTTAAAGTTTTTTGTAGCCTTTATTAAAATGTTTTACACTAAAATATTTTTTGTCACAAAACTTTTTTCAATTGTTGCTACACATCACTTTGATCATTTTTGATAAACGTTGATTTTACAACCGTATTTTTGGTTCACTATGAAAACAAACACGTTTAAAACTTTACTTTAGGAATATTAAAGAAAGCAACTCACCAGTTGGAATTTCATTTTTGAGTTTGGTAGTTTATAGAGAAATCTATATTGAACTTGAAGAACGCACAGTTGTTGACTGTTTGATAAGTGATGTACCGCTCGGACACCTTATATAGTGTTCCGCTAGTCTTGTCTTGTAGCTGAGTCGGTCTTTGGAGGGAGTCCATTAAATTGATTACTGAATTTTGTTCGATTCGCACAGAGGATGAGTCCAAATTACACAACGATATCGATTATTTAATTGGCTAGATCGCTAGTAATGCAAGACCAAAGCGTTTGCACTTCTTTTCAAATATCGGTGGCTTCTGTTATTCGTTTCTAAATTTCTAAACGTTCCTTCGAGCTTTTTACTAAAACATGTATGAAAAGATTCAATTGACAATCAAAGGTTAGAGCAGTTACCTGAATAGTGTAGGATTCAAACCCCTGTTGCAGCTTTAACTCTTTTTCCTTTGAATTGATGTCGATTTGATTTATTATTGTTGTTTCAATATTTAAATAATAATACAATAAAAAAGAAAACTTCCCCTTTAATTTATTTATCATAAATAATATTGCATTTTCATAGAAAGTTAACACATTGTTGTAGGTATGATAAATTGGTATAGGTATGGTCCCGGTTAGACGAGAGGTCTGGGTTCGAGTCCCAGTTGCGACAATTGTTTTTTTCTATTTTTCTGTGTTTTGTTTTCTTTCATATTTTCATTTAGATTATAAGTGTTATCTTCTTCAATGATATATTACGTTGATGGGAATAACCTTCAAAAGTTATAAAAAGAGAGTTTTTCTCATAAAAAAAATTGAATATTTATTTAGACTAGTTGAAGATAATATTAATGATTCTAAATATTTGAAATATGAGATTGACAAATATGACGGTTTGACAGAAGGTGGCAATAGCGAAATTGGAAAACGCGCACGTCCCGGTTAGACGAGAGGTCTGGGTTCGAGTCCCAGTTGCGACCATTGTCTTTTTATATTTTTCTGTGTCTTGTTTTCTTTCATATTTTCATTTAGATTATAAGTGTTATCTTCTTCTTCAATGATAAATTGTTTTTAATAGAGATGTACTTAATTACGAAATCAGAAATATAAATAAAGTTAGATTGCCACATATGAAAAAATCAAAATCATAATATTTCCTAATGTGTAGTGGACTAGAGATGTACGACGAAAGCCTGAAATAATGAAGAATGAAGGAAGAATGAACGTATTTAAAAATAAATGTTATTGCAAAAAAAATATTGTATTGTATGAATGAACTTGTATATATGAACGTAGTATAAACTAAATCAATAGATAATAATAAAAAATAAATAAAATTTATTAGGTTAAAAACGATTTTTTTTTAAAAACCAACATTTAGTATCATTTTGGGCCCTTGAGGGGACGGGCAGCGTTTTTTTTCTTAATAAAAACGTATTCTCCGAATTCTTCTCTGAATGTTGACACTACTGCAAACATTTTTTAATATATTATAGTTATCGACTAGCTTGTCGGTACGTTTTTGATTTTTTTATAAGTTACTTCTTATAGGAGTTATGACCCTTCAAAAATTGTTAAAATTGCCAGATTTGAACGACATCAACAGACGTTTAGTATACAAACTAGACAACGCCTTAAAAAAAAGAAACGTACCGACACAGAGTATTTTCTTCTAATAGAGTGATTAAAAATATCTTAAAAATCGGTCCAGTTTTGGAGGAGAAAAATAGGGAATACAAAACCTCGATTTTGATGATTTTATATAGATATTATCGAGAGACAGCAATACTTTGGTAAAATACCAATTCGTAGCCTTAGTTCTTAATTGTCCAAACGACCATTTTAATTTTTGTTCAATCTCCACTTTAAAATTAAATATAAAGTATAAAAAATGATAGTCAATCACTTAACTAAGAATTATTTAATCTAATGAGACCTTTACCTTTACGGAAATAGCTTTATCTTAAACACCTACCATAATCATTCATTGAAATAATGAAAGAAAACCATCTCCTCCTGTAAAATTTTCTAATGATCTTTGGACAATTAAGAACTGAGGCGACGAAATGTTAAAATTTCTCGGCGACCGGGTTTTCTCTTAACATCAAAAAATACAATCGATAAACGTTTTATCGATATTGTCGGCATTTTGTCATTGTTCCCGGGCAAGACTATGGATCGCCAACAAACAAATAATATTTCACATCGACTAAATTAAGCACACTGACATTATCGATAAAAATTTTATCGATTTGCTTTTATATAATATGCTAGGGGCCCAGAATTCGTTTTTTATATGAATACCGCACAAGAGTCCCAACTGCTCCCGTCTGGAGCCAATGAGACTATGGCAACTCCAATTAGGGTATGTTGTGAGGCTGAAGGTAGTGGGGAGGGGAAGGAGATGGGGAAGAGGAAGGAGGGGAAGTACCTATTCAGATCTAGTCACCAAACACGGCTAAAGCCATTTCAAGCAACGTTTCAAATCTGAATGTTGGTCTTACACCAGGGCGATACTGAGAGTATCTTCCACTCTGTTTGTACCAATTAATGAAAATTTGAATATAGGCGAAACCAGGAAGAAGTCCAAAATATGGATTTTGTTTGTTATTAAAAATACATTTACGTAAAAGAAATTTACTAACGAATAATATATACCTATATAACGTAAATTTCTTATTGCCATTGACCTTCAGTTAGGCTTCAATAATGAACTAAAACAAAAAAGTATCTATTCAAAGAAAAGGGAATCGATATGAAAATGACATAGTTAGGCTTCTGAACTTAAAAACATCTTCGTTCTACGGACTTAACTTCTATTCTTGATATTGCCAGATGTGGGTGTGACCTTCCATAAAACTTGTGTGGAGACCTTTACATAATTCAAGAAGAAGTTGCCAATCGATGTCTTGTATTCGGTTTGCCTGGAGCTATTTTAGCTCGGCGTAGCATTGAACCCTAAATATTTATTGCGCAACAAAACATGGCATTATTTCAATGTGCCTATTCTATTATGTTGCATCACCTGAACTTTTATTTACTTGTCCTGATTATTATTTATTTATAATACAGTGCAATGGATCTGTTCCTTGGGGATGCTTGAGATTATGGACTAATAACTTGTAGTGACCGATCGAAATTAGATTTTCAGCCGAAGCCGAAACCGAATTTCGGCTACTGTTTTAATTTCATCCGAAACGTAAACATAACTTATTTAAATGAGTTAACTCTATTTATACATGGAAAATAAGCGTTTTTATTGTTAAATTTGTAAGAATTCATTAAAATGTACTATGAAATCAAATATAACAATTTAAAACGAGTAAATTGGTTTACTTTCAGCGCTTTTTGGATATTTGTTATGTTCTGATTTATTTTTGGGTTAATACGCCGTGTTGCGCTACCTTCTTCTCCAGCCAACGTTTCAGACGTCATTACAATGTCCATCATCAGGGCGGATGGCTGAAATTCATCAACTTGCACACCTGATCTGATGATGGACACTTTCCGTTTTGTTTCCCCCCACCCACTCTTCATTGAACCCTAGCCACGCCCCCACCCTTACCACAAACTTAGTAATATATTGTGCTCACCCATTGTTATGTAAATGTCAAGCCATTACATGTTTGCCCCTAAGAAGGAACGGTCGTTCTGAAATCGATGTGGGTTAATAAAATGTATAAGTGGTTCTAACAAAGAAATATTGTTTTATTTATTTACAAAAATAAATAATATAGTTATTCCACAAACAAATACATACGCCCGAGTGAAGCCGAAAACGATCCGATAATCGCGAAGCTAGTTTCGGCTGAGCCGAACTTTCGGCTAATTTTTAGTCAAAACCGAAATTTCGATCGGTGTGCTAATATGAGATAATACTTATATTATGTACATTGATCGTGATGCGAAGTGTGTTTTTTAATTGATTGTTTCATGAAGTAGTGTTCTTCTTGGATGTATATAGTTTTTCTTGGCATAGGAACATTACATTTTTTTTTTAATATCTGACAACCACCGATCCTATATTTCAGGCTTTGTTTTTTTAATATGTTTATCGAATAAAGGCTATCGTGCAAATAAGACGGCGACATACTCCCACATTTGATGTTATTTTCGATTATTCGGCAATTAACTTGCATTTTGGCATTCTATTAACTTATTTACGTATTCCAAAAAAAGGCAGAATTAATTCATTCAAATCCACACTCGATGCAGTTTTCACTATTGACCTTTTCGATCTTATAAACAACAAAAAATCTCTTAAAATAATAGAGGTCCACAAATTATTAACATGTTTCTCTGAAGTGACGAATGGAATAAAAAAATCTATCTCATCGACAGTAAGACTTTAATTCGAACGATATGTTTCAAATTCTATTGTTTTATTTTAAATTTACTTCGAAAACTTATTCCTTATTGAGTCGAATTTACATTAAGGGGGTATTCTAGTCTAGATTTTGTCATATGTCACAGTTTGGATATTCAAGAATATCTCATTAAAAGGATTTTTCCAAACTCGAATTATATTAAAAGTTATAGCCATTTTAGAAATCAACTATAATCTAAATAGAGCAAAACTTTAAACGCGATTTTCTCAAAACTGCTTTTTTCCAAACGTGTGTCCAAAAATCTCAAGTCTTAATTGACGGATTTTCTTGAAATTTAGCACGAATTTTCTATATATATTCCTCAAAAATTCGGTAAAGTAAAAAAATAACTGAAAAAATCTAAAATTTAGAGCAGCCGCCATTTTGCGAGATAATTATTTTCTTTCATTGTTGTTGGTTTTTACTGTAAAGACATTTGTACTGATAAATAATCTATTTTTTTTTAATGTTTCTGATGACCAGAAGGGTTGGAATCGTGACACGGACATGTGACACGGATCGTGACACGCTCTTTTTTCCCCCCTCTACTTTAACAGCGTTTTTTTTTAGGAACAAAATCAATAAAAAAAGTTAAAATATCAATAACTCCTTTTTTTAAAATGTATACTTAAAACATTAACGGTTTTTTTATCGACCGTCTAAAAACGCGTGTTTCAAATAATTGCATGACACCAAAAATTTGGTGTAAATTGCCCAAATTTAATGTCGTGCTACCTTCAGTAACACAGCCACCATGGCACCATCAACATCAAAGCCTTTTTCCGCAATGCACAATGTTGTGGTACACAAGGCAATGCATAAAATGAAGAAAAGCCTGCCTCGAAAGAAAATACGTTGTTGGATTCGAGGGTGGTTATCAAGAAAACGATTTGGTGCAATGCAGTCAATCTCTGAATTAGCAGATGAAAATCCTGAAAGCTATAAAAACTGTTTTAGTTTGCTATTTATATTATTTTTAATACTTTATTGAGCATTGCAGCGTTGCTTTGTCATTTTCGACGTTAAAACTCTCACGCAGTTACAAGTAACACACACATCCGCTCGACTGAAATGCTTTCGCGACAGTAGTTGCTTCACTAGTTACATCACGCAATAAGTTACATGCCAACAGTGCTAGCGCGATTCTAATTTGTGGCAAAATGAAACTATATGTGTACACGCGAAACTAGCAGTGCAACTAATGTCATGAAACAACTTGTCAGCAACTAATTTAAAGCATTAATTATGCTTTTGAAATCATAATTACTGGTACACTTCTTACTGACTCGTTCTTTAGTTCAACAGCTCGGCCGTGGAACGATTTGCCAGCCTCTGTGGTTCCTCCTTCCTACAATACGGGTCTCTTCAAGACCAATGTTCATTCCTTCCTCTCCTCAAAAAGACCCTCCGCACAGCATTTCAGATGACATAGGCCCTGAAGGAAATTATTTTCCTCAGGGCCTCCCGTGTGGAGTTAATGTAAAAAAAAATAATTGTATTTTGGTATTGTGTGAAGAAGAGGAATCAAACAATATTAGGAAAATAAACTCACAAAAGAAATTATTTGTTCGGTAGTTTTGGTAATTTTTTTTTTTTACATGAGCTCCACACAAGAGGCCCTGAGGAAAATAATTTCCCCCAGGGCCTACGTTACCTTTGGGGATGCTGTGTGGAGGGTTTTTTTCAAGGAAAAGTAGGAGAGGAGAGTTCTGGGAAGGAAAAGGGTTTAAGGGGTGGGTAGGAATCTGGGGTTCAGTGAGTCCTGGTCATCCGCCTCCAATACCTAGACAAACCTCACCCCATGAACCCGGGCACCCTTGCTAAATCATCAAACGTAGCGAACCACTTGGGGTGACCTGTGGCAGAGGTGTTGGTTATCCAATCAAGGTTCCCGGAGGTACCCATTCCCGCCTCCCAAATTGCAAATGGTAATTTATTTATTTATTTATTGATCAACGCCCTTTTTCAGGGCTTTTAGATATTAATGGTAATAAATACAATATTTAATAATTTGATCGTTGGATTAATACAATATCTATTAATTTATAACATACGTCAGTAGCTAAGTTTGATTGACAAATTTACATAAAAAATAAAGCATGTATATACGTAACGATGTATTGTTAAATTGATTACGTAATAATTTATTTTAAAGATAATATCACTTATGGTCTCAGGGACATAATCGGAGATTATCGACAGATGCTCGATCGCAAATCGTACTACACAAAAATCTTGTGCGAACATAAATAATGACTTGCAATCGTTCAAATAAGTCCACTAGCTGAGACTAGTAGACTCTCGATTAATCAGGAAAGCTATTGAAATAAATGCTCCATAATAAAACCTTGGCAGGAATGCAAATACCTCGGAAACTTCAAAGTGTACAGTGATGCTCATTTGCAAATCTCATAAATATTTAAAATAGTTGTATCTAAAATATAATTTATTATAAGAGATTTCCAGTATGACCCGGACTCGTCAGAGTTGTAAATCTCAAGACCATAAATTTTAACAATTTTGTTTAAATTCCGTTAGGTAGGTACCTACTCTTGTGCAGCTGTATATTTACTTAGGTACTTAATTATTATTGATTTGAGTTCGACTTTCAAAAAAAAAATCAAATAAATTTAATCGAGGTTGTGTTATTAAATTTGCGTGATATATTCGACGGCCTCTCAATCTGAGGGGTAAGGTTCTCGAATCTTACGAATCCGGAGTTCGTGGGTTTGAATTCCGGGAAGCAGATTATGTGATTAAATTGTGCTATTTCACAATTAATTCATATAAAATAATTTTATAGAATCTACCTATTATACTTGCGACACGTTCCAAAGTGGTAGATACTCTGGTGGAAGACCATTCATTTATTTATTTATTTATTTATAAATAAACGCCCTTTTTCGGGGCATAATCGAAACGTTGCTTGAAATGGTGACCAGGTCTGAATAGTCAGGTATTTGACCTCCCCATACCTCTCAGTCTCACAACTTACCCCATTTGGAGCTGCTATAGTCTTACCGACTCCGGTCAGCGGGGAGCAGTTGGGATTCTTGTGCGGAATTTACATGAAAAATAATAATAAACAAATGTTTCCTTGAAAAAGAAGATAACACTAATAATCTAAACGTAAATATGAAAGAGAACAAGACACATAAAAATATAAAAAGACAATGGTCGCAATATGAATCCTTAGTGAATACACTTTTTTTATTTTTATATTTTTATGTTTGCATGTTTGCAATACATATTTGCTTTCTTTACTACATACTATTAATTTTAATTTGCCTTAATTTAATCATAAATCATTACATATTGTATACTATGTACCTAACATAACTGTATTGCTTGTTTACTTATCTTGTAAAAGCCCACTAGGGCGTAAATAAATAAATAAATAGCGAAATTGGTTAACACGCAACACGCACGTCCCGGTTAGACGAGAGGTCTGAGTTTGAGTCCCAGTTGCGACCATTGTCTTTTTCTATATTTCTGTATGTTGTTCTCTTTCATATTTTCGTTTAGATAATTAGTGTTATCTTCTTCTTCAATGATATATTGTAACCTCCAAAATTAATAAAAAGAGTTTTTCTTATAAAAAATTAAATGTTTCCTTATTTGAGCTGAAAATAGCACATCACCAATTCTAATGCTGTCATTTGAAATAATGTCAAAACCGTTGCGAAAAATATTATGACGAGGAGAAATTCTTTTTAACGAAATTTTGAACATTTGGAGGCTTAATTTGATATTCATAGATGATTTAATCGAAAAAGAGATTTTTATAACTATTTTAAAATATCGTCAAACGCCTGTAATGGTATTACCAACCTACTTTTTAATGAGACGGAATGTTTTTAAATGTTGTTTTGTCGTATAAAAAGAAGTTTCACCGGATGATAGGCTTTAGTTTATTCCAAGACGTTTTCACGTTTACACGAGTAACTTTTTTGGCTTAAGACGAACAGGGCCCGCAGATACTTTAATAGTACACAACTGCTAACCCTGTACAAATCACAAGTGCGCCCCACGGTTGATTTTGGCAGCCACCTCCAGTCTGAAGCCCCAAAATACCTGAAAAAACCCTCGACTCTGTGCAGAAACGGGCGGTCCGTTTGATAGACTCTCCTAACTTAACGAACGGATTGTAATCTTTAGAGCACAGGCATCGGGTGGGAATGCTATCCTTGTTCTACCTGTATTTCAATGGAAGATGCTCTGAGGAACTAGCGTCATTGATCCCTTCGGCACCAGTGCATAGTCGGGAAACACGCCAAACGCGTGCCCAACATTTGTCACATGAGAACGGGTCGCTTCTTCGACTCGTTCTTGTGTTCAACAGCTCGGCTGTGGAACGATTTGCTGGCCTCTGTGTTTCTTCCTTCCTACAACATGGGTCTCTTCAAGACCAAAGTTCATTCCTTCCTATCCTCAAAAAGACCCCCCACACAACATCTCAGATGAGATGATATATATACATATTTTTAATTTTTTATTTATTTAAGCGACTATATAAAATAATTCTATATACAAAATATAATGGTGATATTAGGTAAAGATATTGTATTTCTTAGTCCTCCTCACTAGGGGTTCCTGTGCCGAGGCGGACTAAAGTTTTTTAATTGGAGTTTATTTGTCTTCTATGTCGTTTTTAGTGTCTTCACTGGGGTTTTTTCGATGAACGCTTTCAGCCATATTTTTGTTCTTGATTTGTACTAATTTTTTTAATTAATTTTATGTCTTGGGGAAGAATGTTATGGAGCTTTGTTGCAAAATAAGTGTAGTTTTTTGTCCAAATGTGGTTTTATAACTTGGAATGTTTTTTATGTCATTTTTTTTCGATCTAGTGTGATGGATACGCTGCCTAGTAGAGGATTCAGTATTTTTGAATAATACGTTTTTGGCATATATTCGTTGTACATTTGGTACGTCAAAGCTATTGAAAATTTGAATCGAAGGCGTTCTAATAGGTACTTTCAGTATGGTCTTTACTTTATGATTCCTTTTTGAATTGCGTTCAGGTTGTGTATGTATTTATGTGTAGTAGATCCCCATCCTACAGTTCCATATTCAATTCGAGAATAACATAACGCGTGGTAAACTTTTTGTATATCCTTTTTATGTACCAAATTTCTTAGATTTTCAAAGAAATATACAAGGCTTGTGAGTTTTTCCGTAATACCTATGATATGTAGGTGGTCTCATCTTAGATTTTCATCAATTATTACTCCGATATGGAAACACTTTTCTGCTAAAATGCAAAGTTCTGTAAAAATTTTGAGTCAATCCATCGATTACTTTCCGAAATTTGCGGACACAAACATACGGAACCTAAATTTTATGTATGTGGGCCATTAAAGGTTTTTTCATTATTTTAGAGGGGCAACTTTAGCAATTATTTGTGAGCTAATAATTATTATTTAAAAAAACAGTGTTGCCCTACTCACCTTATAATAACGGATTTTAAGAAAAGCATTTTGATATGTAAAATTAAAAACAACCGATTGTCGTTGGAACACAAATTTATCGAATGTGAATTTAAAAACTCGGCACAAAGAACGATGTTTTATTTTATATTTCACTATATTTACTTATACAATATATTTTGGACACGATTTTTTTAATAATTGACAAAACTTAAACATTAAACATTGTCAAAGTTGTCTCTAAAGCCATGAAAAACTGAATCCTTTAATGGTCTGTATTTGTATAATCTAAAACACAAATAAATAAAATAGTACATATCCGTAATAGATGTTTACTATAAATTTTGATTAAAAAATAATTATTTCTTAAAAATTCGCAAATTCACTTTGTGGCGTCATTATTAATTTAATGAAATTGATTAAATGTGGCGTCATTATTATTTTGTTTACACCACTATTTAATTAACAATATATTTATATATATATTTGTTTACATAAAAAAAATTATTATTGATTATTCAGCTTGGTTAAGTATTTTGGCCTCAAATCTAAATTTAAGTTTTGTATGAAGAAGGCCGCTCAACTAAGGAACTCCAGTCAATTTAAAATATACATATTAAAAATTTATCTTCTAACTTATACACAAATTTTTATTTCGTTTAAGTAGTTAAAATAATTTTCAAATTGTGACTTTTCAAAGCCCGCCAAAACGATCGAAATCTGGTAGGGTACGCGTGACGTCTTACGTATTTCGGTTTTGTAGATTAACATGAAATAATGAAATTTATTTATTTATTTACTCTTTTTCACGCTTATGAGGCTTTTACATTTGGTACATAATGTTTACACTTTTTTACATAAGGTTGGTAATAAATAGTAGGTTAATAATAATTTCTTAGATTACAGTGGTTTACAGTTGAATATATTTTAATAAAATAAAATGATAACAACAATAAACAGAAATTATCACAAATAAAACGTTAATATAAAAAAAATGTTTAAGCTTGTTTTAAACACAGAAATTCATACATTAAAAATGTCAATATCATTTGTAATTTGTTTGCTAAACTACGTAAGCGAGGAATTGGCGAGTTTGCCACATAATTTGTTTGTAAATGATGGCATTGAAATAGGTCATTATTCCTAGTGACGACTCACTACTTGACAGTAGGAACTCTTGAATTGACTACACTCAAGAGTTCGCTACACTCGAGCTCTGAATTTGCAATTTAAAAAAGAAACATGGGTTGCTTCGCCGATCCCCAAGTAAATTAACAACTTGCAAAAAAATAATTATCAAGAAGTAAAAAAAAAACATGAATACTTATGAAATAATAATTGTATACCGCAGTGTTGGCCAGCGTGCAAGTGCACGCAGCGCGACACCATGCAAAATCGTTTTAAAGTGACGATTTAATGATTCTACGTATAATTATATAAAATGGTGTTAGGGATGTTCCTGACATACTTGGAATAAATAATGTAAATGAAATATTTTTTACCAGGAGATTTTTTTTTAAACCTCTCAAAAAAATTCTTCGACAAAATTCTTCTTGCTCAGCCGATGGCTCAACCCCTCACCTGACCCTTATTATTCAACACTTACTGATATTTTACGTTTTAAATTGAATAAAAAAACATCGAAAATGGTACCGGATACTGAGTAAGTCAAGTTTGTCCCTTAACACCCTGTATTATAAATATTACATATTCTGAATCAGCGTTTTTTTTAACTAGCTTTAGATGCAAGTTTTTATTTTAACGACGAATTCTTGCCGGTCAATGAGTGATTTTTGTGCAAACATCTTTAATTTGTATGGTCGCTGAGCGCCTCGTTGTCCGTTACCTCTCTACCTTGAATTGAATGAGGTTACTTTAAAAGGGACTTTTACATATTAATAGTAAGAAATATTTATTTTACAGTATTTATTGTACATAACTCAACTGCCTCAGTAACAATATTTTATATTTGCTGAAAGATAAATTGAAGATGTCCACTGACTTGGTATAATTGTTTCCCTCCATTAGGATTCTGGGAAAAGAGGAAGTGGTATGATAGGGTATGGAAGGTATGGTAGTTAGTCCCAGAATTTCTGCACTGGAATAAATCCTGGCTTCTAGTTCCATTGTGGAATCCGGAAACTTATAAATTCAAGCAATACCGGACTATCAATTAAATCATTTAGAATTTTATGTAGAAATACCAAGTTAGTGAAAATTCTTCTGTCTGACAATTTGAGCATATTCATATCGTTTAACAGAGTGTTTTAGTTCAACATAATTTCTGGAATACCCATTTTAAAATTTATAAAACGTAAGAATTTGTTTTGTATTCTTTCAACAGCTTTTACGTGTATATTATAATGTGGGTTCCAGGCGGGAGAATTGTACTCAAGTTGACTTCTTACATCGTCAATGGGTCAAATGGGTTCCAGGCGGGAGAATTGTACTCAAGTTGACTTCTTACATCGTCAAAATATAACAGTTTAATACACTTTATTTTGTTAAAATTTCTAGTTGGCCTAGTTATAAATAAGTTACAACGGATCTATCATACGTAAAACCTCACGTGTTTTTTAAAATCTTCTTTCTTAATTTTGAGTAAATACACTTTTTATTAAATTTGCTTTTCGTAAAGAAACCGTAAATTTTTAACAGCCACAAGGCTAAACTCGAAATTATTCCAAAAATGTTTACAGAACTCGTGAATGAGTCAATAATAAAATTCTGTTAGATGAACCGTGTTGCAATACCTGGCAGGTCTAATATATCTAGATGCTGACACCACTTGCCACGCGTTAAGATCGAGATGCGTTTCTCGAGTTATTCGATTGATTCGAGTGTTTCGAGGTCAGGGGTCCCGTTTTTTACCACACATAAGGTCGCCATTGATGATTCGATTCAATAGATGCAAATGGCAAGCGCGTACTGGACGGGCCGCGGTTTTAATTAGGCAGGTAAAAAAAAACACGCGCTGTGTTAAAAAAAATACTTGACGTGTAAAACAA
The DNA here is from genome assembly GCA_936435175.1 of Glyphotaelius pellucidus. NCBI lineage: Eukaryota > Metazoa > Arthropoda > Insecta > Trichoptera > Limnephilidae > Glyphotaelius > Glyphotaelius pellucidus. The sequence goes on along the minus strand of OW386539.1, from coordinate 1,969,164 downwards.
CAATGGGCGTGAATAACAAAATTTCACAGTAGCTATGTCGACTTGCAGAAATGTATTCAACATTACATAGGTAAATATCGATGGCCCAGTTGATTAGTCAGATATCTCCGTGTGTAAAATTTTACCCTCTATCTGGGAATATAGAATATTCATAAGGAATGTAATGTCATGAATGTTATTTAGCTTTATATTACACAAATGCTTTGTAGATTTTTTGATAATATTAATGTTGCAGAAAGAACACATCTAATTCTAACTACTAGAATTGGCTCAGGTCTGAACTTTGTGGCAATTGAGGTTGTACTCATAAAAATTGAATAAAATAAAAAATAATAATATTCATCCTAGACTTGCAGAAAAGTCAATAGATGTCGCATATTAAATAAAATGTATAAAAATTTATCCAGACACCATCTAGATTGCATTTAGTTCGGGTTTGAATCTTGACATAAAGATGGCAGCCAATAAAAATGCGTTAAGAAAATGAAGATAATATGGGTGGTTCTTAGTCGAAGTATGGTACAGTTTATTCATATCCATTAAATAGTCTTAAATACATTGGGAATTCATATGCCATTGTCAGATATTTTGGTTTATAAATGTGTTATTTCTAGTACTTAGTAAATATTTAAAAAATTATATTATGTACGAGTATATAGTGCATGCTATAATTTTTATTATAATGTTCTCCAAAATGACCTTGAAAGCATCTCATCCTTGCGATCTCTTGAAAGAAACCATTCCTTTGTCCAAGTGCAATCATTAATGTTCTCCAAAATGACCTCGTAAGAATCACATCCTTGCGATACTTTCAAGGACATAAGGAAACCAGTTCTTCTTTCGGTCAAAGAAATTATTTTTATCAGGCTCCGCTCATACTTAACAGCCTTCCAGAACATATAAAGTCATCTAACTCCTAGCACTTTTAAAAATATTGTTGAATTATTTGTGTTAGCCGAGGATTATCAATTTTTTTTTGTTTTATGTTTTTTTTTAATTTTTTTTTATTTAATATAGATATATAAGTATACAGTGGTGTTAATATAAATTACATATTGGTACAGAAATTATTTAAAATTGCAATCTCACCAAAGAAGAAGCTAGTTCTTGTGCTTGATGAGCGGGTTACACTAATTATAACAGAAATAGAATAACATTATGCAAAAGGTAAGTATATACTGGGAACAATTGAAACTTCTGGATCATCTATATGTGAAGGTGTACATACATAGGATATGGTTACATACTAAAATATTGCGCTTTTTGAGAAATTCGGAAAAATTCAATTGATTTACTCTACTTTGTGCTTTCTTAATTAAAAGAATATTATTTTGTTTCTTTGAACAAACAGACTCATTTATAACACACGTCTGTTGATCTATGTCTTCGGTTTTGAAGTACTCGTAAATCACGCAATATAATTTTGTAATGAAACTTGTATAGATAATTGGGTAAGCTTCCTAATGTATGGCTTATATTTCATAGATTCAAAAATTCAGATGTAATCACACGTGTGTTAAATTTTCTACAGCGATGAATTTATGTGGTTCTCATAAATATATTTTCCACTCATTTTCCCGTAGTAAAACGTAGTAAGTACCTACCTACAAATTCCAAGGTTTTCATTTGAGAAATTTAAATATAAGATTATTCGATGGTGGTGTTTGTCTTAATAGGTTGAATGGTGTTATTTGTCCTTGTAAGAATGGCGATCTTAAAAGTGAAGACAGAAGACATCGTTCCAATGGCACGACAGATGAATAATGAATTATACTCGTGGATCCATGTCTACAAGGCCGCTCACAATTGATTAGTAGGAACAATGTCCCAGACTTTATGGTAAAAAGAGCACTAACCTCTTATCCGATTGTAGATACTTCAGAAATGTAAATTACTTATAAATAAGAACCTATAATATTGGTAATATTAAAATAAAATATTTTACATTAAAATCAGCATACCACTTGTACCCACACACAAAGTCGTGAAGAATCACGGAATTGTCTGTCAGTTCCAATGTTGATAATGTCAATTAAAATAATTTTCACTGAAGAAGATAATACTAATAAATCTAAACAAAAGTATGAAAAAGAACAAGACACAGAAAAATGAAAAGGTAACGGTCGCAACTGGGACTCGAACCCAGGATCTATTGTCTTAGAGGGACAATTTCCTATTGACAATCTTCTATTATCTTATCAGTTATTATAATAAGAGTTATTCCAATAAAAATTAAAATAATGTTCTGTTAAATATTTTAAATATTTGGAACAAATGGAAAACTGATTCACGTCACCTGCAATGACGATTTTGTGGTACAATTTTTTTGATTTGAGCTTTCGTTTTCGAGAAAACCAAATCAGAAGTTGGAATTTTGTAATGTCAAATTTGAAAAAATAGATCGCTAGGTCGAAGCATAGCCCCAAAAGTTTTTTTATTACCTTAATTATTAATTGCCGAATTTTTTTTAAAGTTTAAAACCGAATGAAATGGTCAGATTGCAAAAATAATTTTTGTGGGTTCTCTACGTGATGTATAGGTTTTCATCAATTTTTCGTTTGTACTGCGAGTTTTCTAACACTAAGTATAGGTAGGCACTCCGTCGCTTGTATGAATTTTTAACACAATCATTTTGAAAATGAAGCGTAAATCAAAAAAAAAAATTTTTTTCGAAACAAATTTGAGTTCACTGAACCACGCAGGACTAATTTTTTTATAGACAACCGAAATGTGTATTTAAAAAAATTTTTGGACTGAAAATCTCAGACAAAAATCCAAAATCCAAAATAGCGAAATTTAAACATTTCTCGAAAATATATTATATTTTTAATTTTTTCTTCAAAAGAGTTCTCTCTGCCTAAAGCCAACTGGCTATGAATCCAAAAACTTCCATTTTAAGCAAAGTTTCTATCAACCACTGCATGGTAGTATTTAATTTTAATCAGGGTGATACTGAGAGTATCTTCAACTTGGAGAAATGACTCTTTAACCGATTCAAAATGATTAGTTTTTTCATGTGGTGGGGGTGGGATCAGAGAGAGACATCTAGGTTTGAATAATAAATTTAATAAATCCCTAATTTAATTTATATTAATGTTTCGTAAAAAAATGTTTGAAAACATGTGAAGAAATTTTAACAAAACATAGTATCAATGCGAAATGTTAGTTTTTCAATAAAATTTCGACATCTTTATTAGTTGTTTCAAGGATTGCTAACTTTTAGCAAACATTAAATTAATATTTACAGTTTATATTATGGCTCACTTAAGTTTCTCCTTCCGCGGAAATAAAGTCCAATTTCCTACTTCCGCGGTGTGGGTTTTTCAGGATGCCAAAAGTTCAATGCAGAATGTCCACACAAATTGCGTATTGAATATTATAATATAATTATCTATATGTTTTTTATGTTCATTTTGAAACTGTTCGATGACGCGGGAAGGCTTGGTAAATAATGTCAAGTCCATCGGTCAGTATGATTAGAATTGATCGATGAATCAAGCGAAAGAATTTATGTCCAGAATATGCTGGACATAAATTGAAACCAATGCATTCAATTTGTTGTGCTATCAGATATATGCATGCCTCTGTCCTCTGTCCTCTGTCCTCTGTCCTCTGTCCTCTGTCCTCTGTCCTCTGTCCTCTGTCCTCTGTCCTCTGTCCTCTGTCCTCTGTCCTCTGTCCTCTGTCCTCTGTCCTCTGTCCTCTGTCCTCTGTCCTCTGTCCTCTGTCCTCTGTCCTCTGTCCTCTGTCCTCTGTCCTCTGTCCTCTGTCCACTGTCCCCTGTCCCCTGTCCCCTGTCCTCTCTTTCTACTGTCCTCTGTCCTCGGTCTTCGGTCCTACGTCCCTGTCCTATGTCTTCTGTCCTATGTCCTCTGTCTGCTGTCCTATGTTCTTTGTCCTCGGTCCTCGGTCCTATGTCTTTGGTCATCTGCTCTCTGTCCCTTTCATCTGTCCTTTGTTATGTAAAAAAACATTATATATGGTAGTCAAATAATATAAATCGTAAATAAATATGACAATGTTGCGCCAAACACTTTCCAAACACTCCAAACATCCGAATGTTTACCTTTGGTCCGTTGTTTTAATTAAATCAGATGCTTGTATATATTATTATCTCGTTGATGCTAATTAATTATTGGCGGGAAGATGCAAAATGTAGACAGCTGTCCAGTGACCACGTGGGGTAGACAGTGGACGCGGAGACCATTTGAGATTATTTGACTATACTAGAGATTGCAGCTACTGGTCAGCAGAGGCGTGCATTCCACATAGGCACACTGCCTAACCTATACTTTCTCACAAAAAAAAGTTATTATTCTACCTATTATATTACGACCCGCCTACCGACCTACTACTCGTAGTTAGTTTTTCAATAAAATTTCGACATCTTTATTAGTTGTTTCAAGGATTGCTAACTTTTAGCAAACATTAAATTAATATTTACAGTTTATATTATGGCTCACTTAAGTTTCTCCTTCCGCGGAAATAAAGTCCAATTTCGCGGTGTGGGTTTTTCAGGATGCCAAAAGTTCAATGCAGAATGTCCACACAAATTGCGTATTGAATATTATAATATAATTATCTATATGTTTTTTATGTTCATTTTGAAACTGTTCGATGACGCGGGAAGGCTTGGTAAATAATGTCAAGTCCATCGGTCAGTATGATTAGAATTGATCGATGAATCAAGCGAAAGAATTTATGTCCAGAATATGCTGGACATAAATTGAAACCAATGCATTCAATTTGTTGTGCTATCAGATATATGCATGCCTCTGTCCTCTGTCCTCTGTCCTCTGTCCTCTGTCCTCTGTCCTCTGTCCTCTGTCCTCTGTCCTCTGTCCTCTGTCCTCTGTCCTCTGTCCTCTGTCCTCTGTCCTCTGTCCTCTGTCCTCTGTCCTCTGTCCTCTGTCCTCTGTCCTCTGTCCTCTGTCCTCTGTCCTCTGTCCTCTGTCCTCTGTCCTCTGTCCTCTGTCCTCTGTCCTCTGTCCTCTGTCCTCTGTCCACTGTCCCCTGTCCCCTGTCCCCTGTCCCCTGTCCTCTCTTTCTACTGTCCTCTGTCCTCGGTCTTCGGTCCTACGTCCCTGTCCTATGTCTTCTGTCCTATGTCCTCTGTCTGCTGTCCTATGTTCTTTGTCCTCGGTCCTCGGTCCTATGTCTTTGGTCATCTGCTCTCTGTCCCTTTCATCTGTCCTTTGTTATGTAAAAAAACATTATATATGGTAGTCAAATAATATAAATCGTAAATAAATATGACAATGTTGCGCCAAACACTTTCCAAACACTCCAAACATCCGAATGTTTACCTTTGGTCCGTTGTTTTAATTAAATCAGATGCTTGTATATATTATTATCTCGTTGATGCTAATTAATTATTGGCGGGAAGATGCAAAATGTAGACAGCTGTCCAGTGACCACGTGGGGTAGACAGTGGACGCGGAGACCATTTGAGATTATTTGACTATACTAGAGATTGCAGCTACTGGTCAGCAGAGGCGTGCATTCCACATAGGCACACTGCCTAACCTATACTTTCTCACAAAAAAAAGTTATTATTCTACCTATTATATTACGACCCGCCTACCGACCTACTACTCGTATAACGTGTCAAAAGCAGAAACCAGGAATTCAAATTGAAGTACAAGTCAAATTCTAATATGGACTGTATTCTACACAAAAATGAACATGTGTGTGTAAAGCGCTTTCAAGAGAAGAATTGTTTAGGTACGTTAGTGCGGTTAGATCTTCTTTGACGACCGGCGTCAGGGGTAAGGCTCTTGACTCGCAATCCGAAGGATTCGACCGGATAATTTGATTAATTGGTTATTTCACAGGTAATTCATTTAAAATAATATATACTTTATTTGCGGCACGTTCCAGAGTGGAAGATACTCCCAGTGTCGCCCTGGTGTAAGACCACCATTTAAAATTGAAACATTACTTTAAATGACTTTAGCCGAATTAAAAGCAGAAGCAGGTGACCAGATCTTAGTAGCCAGGTACTTCCGCACATTCCTCTTCCCCATCTCCTGCCCCTACCCGCTCCCTATAAAGTTAAACCTCAACATACCCCAATTGGGAATGCCAGTCTCACTGATAAAAGGGCGTGCCTTTCGGTACAAACCACACGTGTAGGAATCAGTACCATCTGCTCTTTAATATGTATCACGTTATGTTGGTTTTCATTGAAATATAGAAATGTTTCTGTATAGTAATTGGCTTAGGAATAAATAATGTGCTTAAGTGAAGCGATTACTTGGATAATGCGGTTACTTAATGACAGCCTAGAATTGCAAGAGGATATTAATAAGCTTGGAATATATTGTGCAAACAACCAACTGTTCCTTAACCTGGAAAAATGTAACACAAAATACCAAATCACAAAATACCTAAAAAAAACCCTCGACTCGGCAGTGTCTCTGGCACGTCATCTCTGTTAATATTGATGGGGTTTTTATGGATTTCAAAAAAACCCCATCAATATTAACAGTGACGACGGAGCTAAGCTCAATAGTTCTTGGTATCCAGTAATTGACGGCTACACCAAAGATATACGCAAAAAACCATGCTGATTTTTTTCTAACACCAGCTCGTAGAGAAATGGAGCTGGCAGCACGGTTTCGCTTCGACACACATAAATAAACACTCTCACCAATTTCATTTACTCATCTGCCCTTATGATGGACACTGTAATGCTGTCCAAAACGTTGGCTAAAGAAGGAGGTAGCGAAACACGGCATAACACCCCAAAAATCATAACAAAAATACTTTTTGGCCGTGAAAACCTAAAAACATACCATGTTATATGTAATTACTAATTACCTTAATAAAATATGTATAACTGTTTGTTTCCCTAATAAACTAAAATAAATAAATAAAATATTTGATGGGTCTATAAATCCAATCAAACATCTGCTAAAGCCAACAGCTTAGCCATTCTTTGCGAAAACTTACCAAGTCAATTTATTATGTCAATTAATTCGCTGATTACTTTGATTAAAAACTCTGTGCACGCCACTCAGGAATCAGACGTAACAGAGCTCCGCGATGTCATACAATCAATATTACGCAACACTAACCGAAATGCGGCCAATAGACAAGTGTCCCTATTACACGATCTGTATTGTCGTTTATTTTGAGACACCGGCCGACCTTTAATACCTAAATGACGGTGAGTATCCACTCGATATTAGACAAGTTTTTAATAAAAAAAATACCTTAAATTATTATTTGAACATATCGCGATATCAGAAGATGTCTTTTTATTAATGCTGAAATTCACTAGCACCAATTTGTACATCTGCGTACAGGGTTACCATTCGTCCGGATTAATCCGGACATGTCCGGACTTCTAACCTTTTGTCCGGCCCTTTAATTTGTCCGGATTTCTTGGTTTAGATGGAATATCAGTAATAAAACTTACTTAAGTAAAATCAAATAAGTCTTTAATATTTATTAATTTCCCACTCGTCTAAACAAATTATAAATCTTCTTTAACAATCTACTCATGGAGATCAAACAATAAATTTTAATTGCAGTTGCGAACAATCGACAAGTTTGAACATAAAATATCTTCTTCAAAGCTTAACACTTTTGTTTTCGATAAATATATAAATTTTAATATTTTTCAGCGCCAGATACTTGACGGAGCAGCTCCCGTTCATTCAAAGTTTTCTTATAGAATTCTGCGTTTTGAGCTTGGATAGCAAAAATGAACTCGTAAATAATAGAATGGGCAATCTTGCTATTATGAAGTTTGTAAAAATGGTAACCCACATTTTAATGGACCATCATAGTAAAAAATGCATCGTTTTGTTGGGATATGAATGAATTGACGGCTGTTATTTCATCGAATAGCTTTACATCATCGATAACAACACCTTTGGCTCTCGTATACAACAGAATCCACGTACCTGATTTATGTGATTAAAATGTCCGGACTTTTTTTGGACTGTCAGGCTTTTTGTCAGGACTTTTTAATTTTATAAATGGTAACCCTATCTGCGTATAACCTTTATTTAGTGGTGGCGTGTGACTTACGTGCTAATAGTCAATTAAAAATTAGTACGATAAAGGAATATTGAAAAAACATAGAAACTTAGTAAAAAAAACAGAGTGTGCAATTTACACGCGGTAGAAGTGAAACCTTTAGAAAGCTAAAGTAGACAAGAGTGGGGAGGCTACAAAGCACCGCACAAAGAGGAGATCGATTATGCTATCTCATTTTCTCGTAGGCTAAATCCTACAGATGCATGTGTTTGTCTCTTTTTAATGTCGCTATTTTTCGTTTCATCAAGTTTCATATCACAACGGTGCTAAAGAAGTTTTCACTTAAGCCGCCGCTACCTGAATTTCTACCGATTTCTTGCTTATCCCCCTTGAACGTTTGAAGTTTTGAAGTTCTTAAAAAAATATGTGTTATTTTTTAAGATAATATCTATGAAATTCCCTCGTTAGAAAAAAAAACGGTATGCTCCGATTTTTTTTTCACGTCTGTCTCTGTTATTTAACAAGTTATATGTATGAAAAAAAATCACGATGTTTCTTTGAATGTTATTTTAGACAACCCCCACGAGATCTTTGCTCTATTCTAAACGAGTTGTGTTTTATTGAACATTTTCACAATTTTTGCTTCAATTTTATCGTTTTAAAAATTAGCGCGCTTTCTCCAACATTCGTAATTAACAACATTCGTAACTTTCTACAACATTCGTAATTAATTCGTAATCTCTCCATCTTCTTCTTTTCGAGCGAGGATACGGCGCCTTAAAATTTATTTTTGCCATATTTTAGTCACATATCGTATTGGTGTGTAGATTTTTATTCGTGGTTTTTACGAGGCCCCAATGGTTTCTCGGATATAAAAACGTTTAAAATAAAAGCATTTACATGACTATGTATTTACAATGTTCTTACAAAGGTAATAATAATTCAAGAATATTGTTTTATCTTTATGTTCTACGACACGCAACACATCTGATGGATGATATCTTTTGTAAATCGGTTCAATGAAACCTGGCTTTATGAAATAAGAAACAAAAAGAAGAAATACTTCCGCGTTATTGACAAACACACAAAACAGTTATACAATCCACTTGTAGATGGTTTTATGTCCTTGGTTAAATTTTAATACTCTTCTATCGAAAACCGACGGAATTCTGCTGTGTTGTACGTAATTTGTTTTCGATTTAAAAACAAATCATAAAATTTAATGCTCAGTGCTCGGATTCATTCGGAACTAACCGGAATGCAGCTCCGGTTTGTGAAAAAAATGTTTCAGCCTGACCATATTTTAATTAAGTATTTATGTTTTTTTAAGTCCTCTGGTAGATGAAATTCAAAGTAACCTTGCTATTCAATGTTTTTAATGTTGCCAAATCCTCGTTACTTGAAGGTTATGTGATTTTAAATCTTTTCCTCGTTTCAGATTAAGTCGAAGATCACATAAAAATACGTAAGCGTATAAATTAAGATTAAAAAACGTTACTAAAAGAGACAGGTAGGAGAAAATAATAGGTATAAATAATACCTAAAATATTTTTTGTAATATAAAGGATATGAATTATAATATCTTCTTCTTCTTCTTTGCACTGTCCCAACTCATTGCCTAGGCAGGAGGCTGTTGGGGTCGGCTTTTCTCGTTCTCAGGTTATATTTTCTTCGGTTCTAGGTATCGCTTTAATTTTGGCCGTTTCTCTGTAATATTTGGAGCATTGAATCATCCATGAATTCTTTGGTCTTCCTCTGCATATCTGTCGACGAAGCTCTGGAGTGTCTGGAGCGGCCGTCTAGGATGCCGGGCGTCGGACTGGACGTCTACCCTCTGGAATCGCTCTTAATATTTTCTCGGAATTCGGTCATCAAACATCCTTAGTACATACCCAAGCCACCTCAATTGCATTTTTTCTATGAAGAGTAGCAGTGGATTAATGTTTGAACATTGAACCAATTAGAACAAATATTTAAAAATAAACAAGTTCGAATAAATAAAATTAAGCAAGGAGAAGATGGGACTGCCGTGGACGGAGGCCAAACAATCAGCACAAGACAGGGACGTATGGAGGAGCCTTGTCGATGCAGTGGGTCCTCGACCCGAATAGGATAAGGGGAAGAAGCGATGATGTTCTGATTGGTTAATGATACATTGATATATTGATACTTGTTACAACACCCTCGAAAATGGCATGTTTCGTACCTACCATTGAAATCTGAAAACTGAACTGCAAAGCAATTTCTAAGGTGAGTACTGGGAAAAAATGTACAATGTGGGGAAATCTAAAATAATTCATAATCTGCTCGTTCATCACGATAATTTAATTATTTTAGGAAAAATCCTTTTTTTAGGTTATGCTGTAAATTATTAAGATGAATTGTTTGTTTGCGATGATAATTACGCAATATGAATATGAATAATTAATTAAGGAAGGGGGGGGGGGGAGTAAAAAAGTGTGACATTGGGTAGCAAGGGAGATCAGTTCTGACACATCACATGTAAAAATCAAAATTATTAAAAGGCAAAATAATTTTAGATGTAAAATCGCAAAATATGTGACATCACACTGGGGGAGGGGGTCTCACAAATGTTACGATGTGAGACAGGGACGGGGACGGGGGGGGGGGGGGGAGTAAAAAAAACATGAAATTCGCGTGACGGAATTTATGGATGGTCCCTTATTCATTTTCATATATATTAGGTATTTAAAGGCGTGGACAAACAATTGATAATAATAATTTACAGCATAAGTTGGAGAAAGGATTTTTTAATAAAATCATTAAATTACCGCCATCTATGAAGGAGCCGATTTTGAGTTAATTTAAGTTTACACAAGAATTTTTCTTGAACTTTGTAAGTTTCTAAAAAAAAAATTTAAAGATAATATCTATACATTTTTTGCGCGCCGAAACGGTAATTATACGAAATTCCCTCGATAGAAAAAAAAAGCAAAATATGCTCCGAAAATTATTATAAACCCGTTTTTTCTGCTATTTTACAATTTACATGAATGAAAAAAGAATAATGTTTCTTAAAAAGCTATTTAAGACATTTTCCCGAGATTTTTGCTCTATTTTAAATGATTTGTATTTTGTTAATCATTTTCACAATTTTCGCTTAATTATTATCGTTTTTAATATTAGCGCGCTCCCTCTAATATTCGTATTTACATATTTCTCTCTTCTTCTTTTTGAACGCTTACTACCCGGGGCCCCGCCCGGGTGGTAGGCAAATAAATCATAACTAATAAACAAACCTATCTCGTTTTATTTGCATTGAACTTTGAATTGGGATTATTTATTTCCAAAGATAGCCAGCCAATAATATGCTTTAAGAAATGCGGCAGCCGGCCAAAATTATCATAATACATAATATAATTATCAGACAACTATAAACGTGTCACCCCTGGGCTTAGTGCATAATATGCTCCTAACGAATTTATTATTATTTGTTAGTAATGTTATTACCCTAACTTATTTTGTTGTGCATATATTATTGAACATCAAAATAAAATGCCAATATATTTTTTTATCATAGCATAGAAATGATTTTTCGATAAAAAAAAATTGAAAATTTAATCATTAAATAAAAAGCTGTGCAAATTTCATGAGGCCAGAGCTCATCGTTAGAGTTTTTGCTGCTTCAGACTACATAACAAACAAATTAAGATCTGTTTTTTGAGGTTTTTTTAAAGTTTTTTTTACTGTTTACGGGTATTTTTATGTTGACGATTTGATTTTCCATGGCGATTTTAAATGTGCCATTTTCAATTTGCCGCCAAAACGACATGTTCGTTTTTAATCGTAAATTCGGCGGCGTTGACGTCACGCCGAGCAACGTTGATGACAGCCGTCTTACCAGATATTAGCGTTTTCTATGTCAAAATGACGCTGTAGCCAGTTGGAACCGTTTCGTAATGTGCGGTTTTTCAAATTAATAATTATGCATGAAAATGTTACAATAACCCATTTTTAATACAATGATCAGATTAAGAAAGTAAGCGTTAAAACTTTCGCACTTTTTTAACGGTATTAACAGTTTGTGAAAATATCCCGATGGGTTTAAAATACCCCAACTGTTGTTACATTAAGATGACTCTTGATTACGTTGACTGCAAGTTGTTGCTTTTTTCTTCAATTTGAATACAATGCAAACTATCGATGCTCTGCATTTACAATAATAATATAAACTCAAAAACCTGCTAAATCATTTATAGAACGACTATTGTTGACACAATCGAACTACCTTAACTTTCTTGTTAATTTAAACTGCAGTTTGAATACTAATTCCTACGTCCTGATTATTTTGCGTGTCATAATGACGGAATAAATCATTTAATTTGATGTCATCTTCTTAACACGCACAAAACACATCGATAAAATCAGCAAAGTCCGTTTGTAAATTACACCACAGCTCAGGTGAAAACGTCGCCTTTTTACTGATATCACCTCGCATATTTCATAATATTATTTAAAAACTTAATATTTAATCAAAATAGAGAGAGTTGGAAACATTTTAACTACTGGTTTTCACGATTTTAGCATTAAATTAAGCAGTAAATTTGTAATTCGTGTGGATCGATAAAACAAACACGCACGTTGCAAATATTTTCCTTTAAAATTAAGAGTAAGAAAAGCAGTCACTTATTTAAATTTGAAACAGAAAATATCACATTAGAAAAAAGTTAGGTTAAATATGAGATTTGAACTCATGCGATGATTTCAACACTTAACTTACAGCGCACTTGCTCTAAATGCGTAGTCCAGCGGTAAGGCTCTTGACTCGCATTCCGAAGGTCGCGGGATCGAATCCCAGCGTGGCTAACAAATTTTATTTGATTAATTTGTGTTATTTCACAATTTATTCATTTAAAATAATATATAGTATATTTGCAGCACGTTCCAGAGGGGAAGATACTCTCAGTATCGCCCTGGTGTAAGAACACCATTCAGAATTGAAACGTTGCTTGAAATGACTTTAGCCGTGTTTGGTGACTAGATCTGAATAGCCAGGTACTTCCCACCTTCCTCTTCCCCATCTCCTTCCCCTTCCCACTACCTTCAGCCTCACAACATACCCCAATTGGGGATGCCATAGTCTCACTGGCTCTAGACGGGAGCAGTTGGGGCTCTTGTGCGGTATTCATATAAAAAAATATTTAAAAAAACTACTGAGCTACGGGATTAACCAGAAAAACTTTTCTTTATTTCATATATCGACACATTTCTTTCCGCTTTTTCTCATGCGTTTTTTTTTAAACAAATAACATTTATCAATGAGTTAATATTGAAAATCATCACGGAGCGCAATCCATTCTATATCTTTTTCCATAAAACAAAAACAAAAAACAAAACAAAAAAATTTTAAAATCCTCCACAGGTAAATCACTCCACCCCTTGAGGGTAAAAGCAGTGAACTTTTCAATGACGGCCGCTGCGAGACGATCCACTTTTTCGTCGGCTTCCGTTTGTGCTCGCGAGTAGGTACCCCGAGCGGCGGGGTGCTTACGCGGGAAATATAATAAATAATTATTATTTATTATGGTGTCCGTTTGCAGCGGCCTTTTGTTTCTGAGCGCGATCGTTGCAGTGTTGGTCGCACTTGAAAGCCACCACTGCCGAAACAAAACCGACAGGAGTGTCACCGGCGGTGAGTGCAGTGATGTAATTCATAAATAAATCATATCACTTACACGTAATTTGTCAAATAATTTTTGATGTTGTGTGACCAGGCTTACAAACCTTCCGACGGCGACTCGACGGATGCATGTCGCATATTTTAGTTGGCTCTCGAAACACGGAGCCGTCGTTTCCTCGTTCTGTGCGGTGAATGATTCGAATGCGAAACAATAGGAGCAATAACAACATTTAATGCTTTGTATTTTTCTAGTGACGTCGGCGTGTGGGTTTAAGCTTTGATCCGCATGCTAATTGAAGAAATTGTTTGATCGTTGCGTGTGTTTTCTTAATTCTTTTAAATCGTTTGTTTATCAAAGCGGAAGAGCAAAATCCTTGAACGCTGAGCATTGGAAAGCTTTATATTCAAATTACATATCTTAAGAATATGCGGATTTTAATTTAATTAACTAAGTTAGGTACCTAATTACCTTCGTTGTATTTTTTGTTGCCTTCGTTGATGTAACGAGATAATATGTAGGTACGAATTATTTTTATATGCAAAAATGAATGTTTCTTTATTTGTCCCGTATGCGTTCCTATTTTATGCAACCGATTGCTATGAAACTTTGGTGATTTGTTGTGCGCACTCCCGCAAAGGTTTCTTTATTTCTTTGTATGATGGTAAGCTCTGGCGTTTTGAAATTATTTCCTATACTATTCACGTTATTGCGATGAAACTTTGGTGATTTATTGTGCTAACGCCCGGGGAGGTTATTATATGTAATGGTGAGCTCTGGCGTTATGAAATGAAGGAAATAAAATTAATTGGTAGGAGGTGACGGAGGGGTGGGAGACAAGGGAGGGGCGAATTGCGGGATTGCCAAGGAAACATAGTAGCGTTTGGGGATACTAAGGGGTAAATTTGGAAAATCCATGCCTTTCACACGGACAGCTGTATGTAGTCTGCTCACGCGATGGAAAAACTTCTGATTTATTCCTGCACCCACCAGACGGAAAAACTAAAAATCGAGTGCAGTTCATACGCGATAGAAGCGAAACTTCACCAATCTCAACCAGTAGGAGCCTTGAAAAGTGAGATCAAATAATAATCAAAGTGGCTAATGAGCGCAGTTTGACGCTTCGTAGGTACTGTAATGCGTCATTTCCGTTTCATCCTAATTTCAAATCACAATGGGGCTAAATATGTTTCACTTCAAAAAAATATTGTTTATTCAAAAGCACTTCGATAAACAGAATAAAAACACAAACACTTTCTTTCTTTGAATGGCATTGCAACGCATGCCGGGTACTCGCTAATAATACATAAATGATCTGTGTATACTGATACGGAAAAGACGATTTTCGACAGATTTTAGGAAATAGGTAGGCACCTATACTTATCTAGTTGTGTAATACCTAATGATAAAATGTCTACGATGAATATATTATTATTAAAACAAAAAATATATATTTTGGACTTCATGTTGAAAGTGATTCTAGATTCTAGTAGAAAAAAATGTAATGCTTTTTTGTTATAAAGGTAATAATAATAACACTAAAAACCGATTTCTCTTTTCAAGAAAAACAAGAAAATTAATTTAATTGACCCCTGACAACTGAATAATTTGTTTTTGTTTCTACTTTTCCAATTTGCAAAATTTCAACCCATTTGGATTAGAAATGGCCTTGGGCTGCCGCCCTTTGAAAGTCCGCGGGATTAGATTTATTTGTGCCAGCCGTTACGCCCTCATTTGACATTTTCAAATAACTGAGTGCCTTGGAAGCATTAATTAGTGTGTAACTGTGGATGTGGAACTCAAATCGATTTTGATCTTGCCATAAATAAAAAGAAATTTAACTAATTTTAAAATGAACTTAAGATCAAAGCAAACGTAATAATGTGTTTAATATTTGTTACAATACAAATCGCAAGTGCGCCCCACGGTAGAATTTGGCAACCAGCTCTGGTCTGGAGCTCCAAAATACCTCTAAAAAAAACTTCGACTACGTGCAGAAACGGGCTGTCCGTTTGATTGATTCTCCCTTCTTAAGCCGCCGCTACCCGAATTTCTACCTATTTCTTACAAATCTCCCTTAAACATTTGAAGTTTTTAAGCTCTTAAAAAAATATATGTTATTTTTGAAATAATATCCAGATACGTTCCACGCCGACACGCAAACTATATGAAATATCTCGATAGAAAAAAATCGCAAAGTATGCTCCGAAAATTATTTAAAACAAGTCTTTTTCTATTATTTTACAAGTTATATTTGTGAAAAAAATCACAATGTTTCTTTAAATGATACTTAAGATTAAAATATCTTCCACGAGATTTTTGCTCTATTTTAAACGGGTCATGTTTTATTAAGCATTTTCCCAATTTTCGCATCAATTTAGTCATTGAAAATATTAGCGCGCTCTGTCCAACATTCGTAATTACAAATCTCTCCATCTTTTTCTTTTTGAGCCGGGACGGATGGCAATCTTTAGAGCACAGGCGTCGGGTGGGAATGCTGTCCTTGTTCTATCGGTATTTCAATGGAAGATGCTCCGAGGAACTAGCGTCATTGATCCCCTCGGCACCGGTGCAAAGTCAGGAAACACTCCAAACTCGCACTCAACAAACGTGTACACGGTTGACGTTTGTCACATGAGAACGGGTCGGTTCTACGATGCCGCCCTCTGTGTTTCCTCCTTCCTACAACATGGGTCTCATCAAGACCCATGTTCACTCCTTCCTCTCTTGAAAAAGACCCTCCACACAGCAACTTCAAAGATGACATAGGCCCTGAGGAAAATTATTGAAGTGAAAACTTCTTTAGCACCGTTGTGATTTGGAACTCGATGAAACTAAAAAACAACACTAAAAAGCGACAAACACGTACATTGGTAGGATTTAGCTTGCGAGAGAATGAGATAGACTAATCGATCTCCTCTTTGTGCAGTGCTTCGTAGCCTCCCCACACTTGTCTACTTTAGTTTTCTGAAGGTTTCACTTCTACTGCGTGTGAACTGCACACAGTTTTTTTTCTCCTCCTCCCGGTGGAGAATGCAGAAAAATTATATTTTTTGGTAGAAAGAGTAACTTTGTGGTTTGACATAGTAGGTATACATTGAAATAACACAATAATTTTGTTTGTAACCACGATTTATTTATTTATAGTTATGTAGATTTATTTATAGTGGGTAGTAGAAAATTAAATAAATCGTGATTACAAACAAAATTATTGTGTTATTTCAATTTAGAAAAATTATATGCATTTATTTATTATTGATTGTAACTAATAATTATTAGTTACAATCCGACTTGGCGGATCATGGTTCGAATCACGTATGAGAAAAGTATGAAAAGAATTCTAATTATGAATGCATGTTAGGTATTGGTGATAAACTTCACGCAAACTTTCTCAGTATTATTTCAAATATTTGAATAAAATATTCATTAACTGTTCGCATTGATGATAATGCTTCAAAATATTGCCAAATTCCTTGCGATCATGAATAATAATTTATGTTTCAGCCAAGGTTTCTAATAATCATATCCAACCTCAGTTCCATAGTGTAGCAACTCAAAAATTTTGAATTGAACTTAATGAGTAAAACCTCAAATTGTAATATAGGATCTTCCTAGACGTGCCCTATCTTTTTCTGATTTTTCTGTTTCAAATTTTCGATTGAGAGTCTAGACTAGACTAGACTAGCTAATATTGTCTTCGGTGATTAAAGTTTTGGGTAAAAAAGTATGAAAAAATGCTTAGAATATGTATATTCACCAAAATGTAACAAGTGGAAATCTGTGGAATTTTAAGAATGACCTAAAGTTTACATAAAACATATTTTTCGTTCGTATTGAAATCGAGCATTCCTGTTAAGAACAAGGAGGGATACAGGAATGGATAGTATGCATATCCTCTCTATAAATATAATAATAAATAATATAAGTATAAACCTCTTTTGTACTTTTTCTATTTCTAGAATATGGTTTTGTTCAGAAGGGGCCCAAATAATGGAGCTATATTCCAGGATGCTACTAACAAGTGCTTCATAGATAGCACCCTTAGATATATGTAATTAGTAAAAGAATAAATATATCATAAATCGAAAATATACGCAAACCTACGGTTAAATAGGATGGTGAAATACCCCCCAATTCAGAAATAACACTATTGCTTTAGATCCAAACTGTGACAACTACGAGAAATCTATGCAAATTTTTTAAAACTCATTCATTAATATAATTGTGTTTTTTTAGAAATCTTGGAATATCATTGAAATATACACAAATTAGATACGCCGACAGTAAAATATTAAATCGCTCAAAATCTTTTTATCTCAGAACTATGCTTTTTGAGTTGTTACGCTTTGGAACTGAGGTACCGAAATGTACTTTCCTAGCTCGGTGTGCGTAGGTACATTATATTACTTGTCAACAAATCATCACTTAATTACCTCTTAACGCTTATGACGGTTCTCTTGGAATAGTAGGCCATTAAAACTCATAGAAACGTGTAATTAATTTTAAATTGATTAAGACCAGAGTGTCTGGATTTGTAATCCGTTTGAACTTTTTAAGAAAGAAATGAAATATTCCGGTATAAAAGGTACTTATTATCAGCCCCGGATCTAGAGGTGGGGGCAAACCGGGGGCCTGGCCCGGGCGGCAGTCTTAGGGGGCGCCAAAATCGTAATATAAAAGTTTGATTAGGTGATTTATTAAAATTCAATTACAACGTGACGATTTTTACTGGGGGGGGGGGGGGGGGGGGCTATCTAATGTTTGTCACGGGTCTCAGATGGTATAGTTACGCCACTGGCCCTACTATTTTTACCAAACATTTAAATTCAGCGGCAAATATCGCTGATCATTTGTAGAATAATAATGTGGTAGGTTTGTAGTGAATTATTTCATAACTGGGGCGATGATAGTTTGCCGCAATAATACGCTATGTCCAAACATCTGAAACTTCAAAACCCAGTTACTACTTACTTCTTCCTATAATATTATTCTGCAGTCAGAGTCGGATTAACCACATGACAGAGCATTTAATTGCCGTGGGCGCCGCTTGGGGACGCCGCGAGAACGGATCAAAAATTACAAAAAAGCTTTGAAGCTTCTAAAAGTTAAAAAAAACTTACGATCATTCAATATGAGTACCCTTTACATACAGAGTTCGGAGCGGGACGTGCCCCACGCCACTTTAGGCCGTCGCGCAGAAAAGTCTCACCGTGAACTGCGCTTTAAACCGTTATCTTACTTTCGGTCTTTACTTTTCTGCGCGGCGGCCTGAAGTGGCGCGGGGCACGACCCGCTAGCGCAGTGTTCCGCAAACTTTTTGTGATCAAGGTACACTTACCAAAACAAAAATTTTTACAGGTGCACCAATGAAAAAAGCAATGTTTATTTAATATCTATTATTAAAATCAATATAATATGAAAACATGTTTAATGAGAAATATGAGCCAGCTTAACTGAGCACAGGCGATCAACATTTGGAGCAATCGTTGATAATGCTTCTCTCATCTCTTCGTCGATAATCGTAGTGGGAGTTGAAAACCCCAATTCGCATAAATAGGTCGTGGCAAATGGTAAGATAATTGCAATAGAACGCTTTGAAAGCACTGGATACTCTTTTTTATGCATACCTAGTCAAAAATGTGGTAGCTTTTTATTGAAAAAATTTACTTTTTATGTCTGACCAGTTTTTGAATTCTTCAGAATTCTTCCTGCTCGTTTATTGGTAAGTGTCCAAGGAAAAAGCTATCTGAGAATGGATTTCGAACCCAGTTCATAGGTTGCAGGTCACACTTAGGAAAATACGAGTTCATTTTTTCTGGTGTGTTTCGCTAGCCTGTACTTAGAGTATTTCACTATCAAAGCCTGCACTTTTTAATTGAATCGGCAGCCGTAACATTTGGGAACATTTTCTTACTACATACCATTAGGCTTGGCTGATCCATAATACCAACTTAGCGCGAAAGCTTTCAATCTTATCTGATGATGTTAAAGTATTAGAATTCTTGCCTTGCTTTTTTGGTTGAGCTCATTTAAATGAGCGAATATGTCCGCCTGGCCTATTTTATTACCGATCCGATAGTCAGATCGCCTAAGCTGGTGCAGCGTCGCAGTGTTACCTTGTTACAATGTAGCATTGCGATGAGGCACACCAGCTCATGACTACGACACACTACTGCGCCGCGGCACACACTTTGCACTGCTCTAGCGCACACATATCGCACATCCCATAGAAAATTTTTGTAAGTCCCAAAAAGTTAATTTTACAGGAGAGCGAAAACAAATGATGTATGATGAACAAGAGGTCCGTCGAAAAGAGACACTAGCGACATCTCGCGGCGATGGAATGATCTATTTTAAATACGGTTTTCGTAGGGCAAAGATAATCACATTACCATTCAGAAATAAAACTTAAATTGGAAATGTTTTACTTACAACCTTGTATTTACATATTTATAAGACTAAGAAATGTTCTAAGACTAGTGTATCGTGACGAATCACGGGGTCAAAGTGGTGTGGTGGAGCCACTCTGTGTGCTCTGCGCCCATGGATATCAAGGCGTCAACTACATACCAAACGCACGATATAGTCACATTGAGTACTTGCCTTGTTTCCTCCGTCCGCTATGCATTCGGTAACGCTGTGTGGCGCTCTTTCCACAGGCAACGACACTTTATAAAAGTCTGATACACATTACACATACACATCGACAACCATTGAGCGTTACGGCACATTCCGCCCACCAAAATACAGAAACTTGTATTTTTTTTAAATAAAATTGAACCTTAACCGAAGCGCAAAATGCCATGAAATGTTAAAGGAACGAAGAGAATACGAATAAGAACTAAACTAGATGATGATAAACTTAGAGGTAACTTAAAACTAAGACGGATCGCGATGTCGATTAGCCGCAACGTTGAATAAGTTGCAAACGACCCACACGGTTGATCTTCAGATCGGTATAACCCTCGTCTGGCACGGAAGTTAAGGGTTCCAAAGTCAAAAAATGACCTGGAGTTGATACGCTCAAATCGTTGGGGTCTGAACTCAATGGGTAGAGAGGCCGAGAATTTAACGTGGCCTCAATCTGCACGAAAAGCGTAGTCAGTTCCTCGAAAGTCAACGTTTGGTTACCAATTAAGCGATAAGGATGAGTTTTGACCGATTTAACCTGAATCTCCCATACGCCACCGAAATGGGGACTAGATGGGGGATTGAAGCCGAAAACGATTTGTTCCGAATTTGAAGCAGTCTGCATGAACGAATTAAGCTGAGTTTTAGCTCCGACGAGATTCGTTCCGCAATCTGAGTGTATGATATTTACACGACCTCTCCTACCTACAATTCGACGTAGCGCTGCAATGAAAGATTCGGTAGACAAATCCGAAGCTACTTTAAGGTGTAGAGCCTTGGTAGTAAAACATACGAATAAGCAAAGATAAGCTTTGTCTATCTTAGCGCCGCGGTATTTACCAGTTTTGGTGTGAAACGGACCACCGTAATCAAAGCCCACGATCGGGAATGGTTTAACTTGATTAATACGAGCAGCGGGTAGGTCACTCATGAAAGATTCTAGAGGGGCTGGATTTATGCGATAACAATGAATACACTTTGACAAGCAGTGGCGGATGGCGCG
Organism: Glyphotaelius pellucidus; assembly: GCA_936435175.1. Classification (NCBI taxonomy): domain Eukaryota; kingdom Metazoa; phylum Arthropoda; class Insecta; order Trichoptera; family Limnephilidae; genus Glyphotaelius; species Glyphotaelius pellucidus. The sequence goes on along the minus strand of OW386539.1, from coordinate 1,947,903 downwards.
TTTTGGCGACAGAATCCAAAACTGCTGCGTCAGCAGATATTGCATCGTGTTAATACCTGGATGACAATATTCTTGATGGAGAGCGTCTATCACAAGAAAAGTGAGCTTGGATTCACGAGGAAGTAGGGCAGGATGTTTATGCTCGAATTCGAGCTCAGAACGAGATAACCTGCCGCCCACCCTGAGCACACCATGGTCGTCAATGAATGGATTGAGCTTCCGCATTTGTTTCGAAAGAAGTTTGCCCTCATTCAAGCGCGTGATATCATCGTTGAAATTTACAGATTGAATGTGTTTAACCACTGCCAACAGCGAAACGTGAACTTCGGCACGGTTTAATGGAAGATCTGAACGACGAGACTCTTTGTTACGTAGGTTGTAAATGAATCTGTGACAATAACCGAGAACGCGTTGAATCTTTCGGAGAGAAGAAAATTTAACTAGTAGTAGGTCCACCAAATTTTCATCCTGTTGGACTAATAACGATTGACTTGGTTTCTCAGAGTGAAGTTCAGTTTCGTCGACATTGCTATCAAGGGTTGGGCAAGAATTGACTGGTTGGATTAACCATGGAGGCCCCGCCCACCATAACGTGTTATCGGGCAGGAACCGACCACGCGAATCAACGTTGGTTTGATTATCGCCGGATGATATGTGATGCCAAGGAGTATCTTCGAAAGCATCCTGGATGTAACTGACATGGTTAGCCACGAAAGTTTTCCAGCGATAAGAAGGAGATCGTAACCATGCAAGAACGATAGTTGAATCGGACCACGCAAACGTATTGGGGATTGGAAGCAACGGTTCGTATGATTCCTTGACAAATTTTAATAGATCCGCTGGAAGAACTGCCGCACAAAGTTCGAGGCGAGGCAATGAAATCCTTTTGGTGCGGGCGACTTGGTTCGACTCAAGGTAAGAGATATCCCGGTCCTTTTCTCGAAAAGGCAAAGCTACGATGTATCGTCCCGGAGTATCAGGGGTGTGGTCCATGCAGTACATTTGTTCATAAAGTTGTTCCTCAGGGGTAAGCTGTAAAGACTGGGGAATTGGGGTGTCTAACTCCCATACTTGCTGAACCTCTTCGTGGAGCCGGTCCTCGCTAATTAACATGAACGATTTTGTTTCGTGACCGGCGTCAGAACCAACAGAACCCAGAAGAAGCCAACCAAATACAGAATTAAAAGCTGATGGCTGATTAGGACCACCCTTCACATTACCAGGTCTCAGAAGAGAAGTGAAGACCTCAGCACCCAGAAGAAGGTCAATTGGTCCTGGTTTGTGATAGTCAGGGTCCGCAAGACGTAAGTTTTGCAAATGATGCCATGATGTCTTGTCTAGTTGAACCGTTGGCATGTTGCCGCAGATAGTAGGCAGCGTGAGTGCTTTGATATTAAAAAGAACCCGCCCCTTAACACCGACTTCTAATTGAATGACTGCTGACGCAGTGGCGGAAGATTGGCCTAAACCACAAATTCTTCGAGCACTGGCCGTACGATGGATACCTAGACGCTCTGCAGCACGATCGGTGATAAAGTGAGCTTGACTGCCCGAATCGATTAATGCACGTAAAGTTTGACACCTGCCGGAGGAATCGCGAATGCTTACCTTGGCAGTAGACAAAAGAACTCCGGACCTGTCACCTAAATTGGTGAGGACATTAATTTGAGGGTTGGAAACAGGGGCCTCACGGTCCGTAGACGTCATGGAGTGATGACCCCCTTCTTCAGAAGATAAGATTTCATCACGATGGAGGAGAGTGTGGTGTTTTTGTTTACATTTCCGACACTTAAATAAAGATTTACAATCCTTAAGAAAATGCGAAGAATGCAGACAATTAAAACACCAACGGTGTGCTTTGGCGAACTGGATGCGATCAGGAACTGATTTTAGCGCGAACGCCTTGCATTTGAAAATTGAATGTTCTTCCTCACAACAAGAGCACCTCGGATAATTAGTCGAGATCGAGGACCCGTTGGATTCAGGTCGCATCTTCGTTACATCGCAAAGAAACGATGAAGTATGTTTTTTGGGAGCCTGATCCGATTTACGCATGGGAGGTTTATACGTTGATCCTACACCGGGGTGTCTGTCAACATGATTGCGATCCGGAGACGAAAAATGTAAGTCTCGTACACGAGCTTCACACTGGTTATATAAAAACTCCTTGAGTTTTGAATATGATGGTAACTCGGTTGGAGACTGCAGTTGTTCGAATGCGCATCTTGTTAGTGAATCCAATTTTGACAGGATCAAGTAACACAGCACGAAGTCCCAATTATCTGTTGGGAGATCCAATTCTCTTAAGATTGTTAAATCTTCGTTAAATACGTCGAATACGCGGCGAAATTCATACGGATCGTTGGTCGGAAAATTTACATTGAGCATTTCCCGCCAACACGTAAATGCTAGTTCGCGCGCGTTACGGTAGCGCGCTACCAGTCTTTGATATGCATCCAAGTAATGAGCTCCCTGGACCGGGAACGTTCGAATTAAACCCAGTGCCTCACCAGACACACTTGAAAACAAATACTGCATACGTTCGATGTTTGACAACGATTTGTTTTCATGAATCAAAGCATTGAACATATCGTAGAACTCGGGCCATTTCTTGATATCGCCAGAAAATATAGGAATGTTTATCTTTGGTAACTTGACGTTCGCGCACGCACTCGCGGCCTTGGATTCGCCAGATTGAGTAGTCAACTCCTGATAAATTTCAATAATTTGGTAGTACATCTCATCAAAAGATTCTCGAATCTTATCTTCATCTATTTCGTTAGAATCGTCTAAGTCCAGCATTTCTGCGTGTGCTGTCCCAAATTCCAGCACTATCCTATCAAGGGTCGTAAAGTGAGCTAACAGTAGATTACACTTGGATGCATCGTGCAAAGCGATTTTCGCAATCTCATATGTTTTGATTAATCTATTATTCGCTAATGTCCGTTTCCGGCGCAATGCTTGCACCGTTGGGGCCATTTTGACAATAAACACGTTTGGAAACGCTTAAAATAAAGAAAAGGAATAACCTGCAAAACGTAAATTATAAGCTATTTTAATTTAGATGTGCGGTCAATGATTCACGTTTTTCGATATAATTCACATATAAATTAACAATTCATAGCATTTTACGCTTTGCATGGAACGAATTTAATACAAAGATGAACATCTAAATGTCCCTGGTTTCTTTTCGGCACCAATGTATCGTGACGAATCACGGGGTCAAAGTGGTGTGGTGGAGCCACTCTGTGTGCTCTGCGCCCATGGATATCAAGGCGTCAACTACATACCAAACGCACGATATAGTCACATTGAGTACTTGCCTTGTTTCCTCCGTCCGCTATGCATTCGGTAACGCTGTGTGGCGCTCTTTCCACAGGCAACGACACTTTATAAAAGTCTGATACACATTACACATACACTATGGTACGATAAAAAACACGATATGATTCGGTACGAGATGAAGCACGATATCGATATATGAACCGTAAATATGCGCGTGCGATGCGCATAATACGAACGCTAACTTTTTACACTGCCGATACGTTATTGTTGCGCCGGGCGGTGGATTTGACGTCATGTACTCATGTGCGCGTCCAACGACACATGGAACGCTAGTCGGCCCTCAGCAAGCAGAAAACACATCGACAACCATTGAGCGTTACGGCACAACTAGAAAACTTATAAGAGTGTAGTACACTTGTTAAATCTATGTTACAATATGTTATTTTTGGCTGGGGAGGAACACAAAGTATTATTTTAAATCCACTTATAAAGGCAATCTTGAAAAAACCGTCTGTATTTTCTACTGAAACCTTTTTACAATAGACAAAATGCATAAAACAAATTCAGTAATACAATTTTTTAAACAGTTTTAACTTAAATTTAAAAAGTAATATATCGGATTTACATTGAAATCCCAAGAGTTAATACCTAGCATATTAAAAATGCACACTTCTCCAGGAATAACTTAACTTATCGAAAATATTCGTGAATTTATGCTAAAATTCTTATTATTTTATAAAATTCTTCTTTCTCTGTTATTGGTAAATCTTGCGTTTTTCGTATATATTTTCTTCTTATTTATTATTTTATTGTTATTATTTTTAATATTTTATTACTTGTACGGTTTTATTATTTGAGCTTTAATTCCTCACCAAACACAAGAGCCTTGTCAATAACTGGTGAGGAAAATAAATTAGGTATTATTTTTCTTTATCCTATAATATACCTACCCTATAATATGTAATAATTATTTGTACATTTACTGTAAAAAATACACATATTAAATTTAAAACAAAAAATATACATATATTTATAAATAATATCGACTTAAATACCAAGTAAATTATATGGAGATATTTTTACCGCCTACAGGCCACCACAGTACCTTAGTCCGGAACTGTCTGTAATGTGCCAAGACGCCCGAAACCACACACTTAGGTACTAGAAGCGAGATTGTATGGAGATATTTTTACCGCCTACAGGCCACCACAGTACCTTAATCCGGAACTGTCTGTAATGTGCCAAGACGCCCGAAACCACACACTTAGGTACTAGAAGCGAGATTGAAGGAAAAACGTGAGTCCTTTACTTTTCAGTGTTATGTATTCTGTTTTCTGCTTTATAGCCCCTATTATTATCACACGTCACTGTCACAAGAGCCGTGTATTGTCCCAATAAAACAAGCCGTGCATGGTGTTCGGAAACTAGTGTGGAAGCTGGTGAAAGGAAGGAAAGGAGGGAAAGGAATGAAAGGAAGGAAAAGAATTTCTGGCAAGGAATTTCAGGGAAGGAATTTCTGGGAAGGAAAAGGGTATGCGGGGTGGGTAGTAATCTGGGGGTCAGTATGTCCAGGTGTGACGGAAGTATGAATCCATCCCTCCCACTGCAGTGCAAGCCGATGTTCCAAGAGTGTCCTGCTGGAGAGGTCACGGTCTCTCTCAACCAGTCTCTCCCGATCCGGCCTGCCAAGTAGTTAGTGGGCAGACGCATCTGCTGCCAAGATCCGGACAAATCTCACCCCATGAACCCGGGAACCCCTAAGGCACCAAACACAGCGAACCACTTGGGGTAATCTAAGGCAGAGGTGTTGGTAATCCAATAAATGGTTCCCGGGGCGGCGGTACCGGCGGCGCCTCATAAAATGTCCTGCCCCCTCAAAATACAATTGTCCCAACCCCTTTTCTTTGCATAACTACAAAAGGTTTGTTACTGCAGTATTGGCGCTAATATCATCACATTTGCGAAAAGCATCGCCAAATACATTATATTCTACTTTGCCAAGATGACCACAGATGTCTTCAGCAGCATCCTCTTGCATTTATTTAGTGAAGGCCACCAAACCTGCAGGGCCGTAGCTGGGAGGGGGGCATTATGGGGTAATGCCCTACCTTAAAATATCTGTGCCTTACCTTAAGAAATACCATCGACTATGTTAATATAATAGTAAATCATTTGTTCATAGTTTGATATGATTGAAAAAAAACAACCTATTAATGTAGCGTAGCGACATCTAACTAAACAGCTTTGAATTAACCAAGGAATCATATAATACCAATTCTTTATTTTGCCCATAGATGGCATTGAAGTAAGTGGTGGGAGGCTGTGCGCGTATTGCAATCACTGCTTGCGGGGAATTCCCAAACAGTTTGGGGATGCTCTTAAACGGTTGAGTCATAAATAAACCAATCCCTAGATCGATATCTTCGAGCCTTCTCCAAACTAAATGGTTTATCATCAGTGTCATCAACTTAACCAAGAAAAACGACCCGATATTTTATGTTTGGTACCTAATATAAACCTTAATAAATGAAAAGCCTTTGATGCTGCAGTTACTTTTCTGAAGTTCATTGTTAGCAATGATCAAGGATTACCTTGTGTACAAATACTTATTATTTATTATCTACCTGGTGAAAGAACACAAGGTAATCCTTTATTATTGTTAAATTACTAAATGTTTTGATCATCCTATTAAGTACTGCCTCACACACGTACGACGAAAATCGATTCACCAGATCAGATCAAGTTACCTGTTTACTTGCGTCTTACCTCTAATTACCGCTGCCCTATCTTAAATTCAACTCTGGCTACGGCCCTGTAAACCCAAAAATTGACAATCATTAGATTAATTATTGCAGTAATATCTCGACTAAATTTTGAATAAGATGGGTAGTGTTTCACAATATTGTTTGATTTTTGGAAAAAAAAAAAATTTCGTTTCACCTATTACCTATGGACACCGAAGGACGGAAGGTGCGAGAAGGGCAGCATGACTATTTACCCCAAAGGTTAAGCAACAGTACATCATTGGCATTAAAAGTGCTTTTGTATAAAAAAATATATCAAACAAATTACCTCCTGACTACGTCTGTCGTAGCGACAAGAGAGCTCTTTACAGACCGGTTTCAATACGAAACTATTTGATGTAGCATACTTGGTTTCTCACACAATGTGTTGTTTGACATGGTTTTTTTCAAAAAAACTATGGACGTAAAAATTTGTCCCAAAAAACCATGAAAACATGGTAAAATCCATGCAACTGGCAGCACTGGTACCTACACAAATTCACAAGATAAACGCCATCTATCGTCAAAAGGGTTGTACCATTAAGAAAGTAGGTACCACGAATTATTTTTCTTGAACAAAACAATTTATATTATGTATATATTTAATTTGTTGTAGTACGATGAATCGGTCATAAAATAAAAGATTACGTTAATAAATAATTACGTTAATATTATCCCCCGCTTAACATGAACGTGCCTAATTTAAAATTAATGATGACTAAAATAACTCAAATACTATAATGTACATCAAATAATATTATATTATGTAGCGTATTTTAATTTATTATAGTATTCATTTTAAGGTTACTTTAGTAGAAACTTAAATACTTAGGTTTATGTAAGGAACTATTTTATCCACTTTTCTATTTAAAATTTTTAAAAGATTGAATTGAGGAGAGGTATTGCTATACAATATTTACTTTTTTTAAAATCAGAGATTTGCCATGCTGTATTTACAGACAGATAAATTTAATTTTGAAGAGCGGTTTGCCACCGTGTATATTTTCGATACAACAAATCTATGGCCAACAAATAAATGCTTCTTTTGGCTTTTGTCGGACGTAAGATAGTGCTAGCAATATGCTTTTTTCTTATAAAAATATCCTTAGCTTACTTATGATATGGGCATAATTGTTTTATTTTTAAATTCTAACCTTGGGAAACCAAACGAAACCAAAAATTTGATATGGAATTTTGACAGTTTTTACATTTGTAAAATACCGCTAACGGAATATGCGGAAGTTTTGGTAATGCCATAAATTTGATAGCGGATGTTATGATATTGGCGGCAATTTGATTTTTTCTAAAAATAATAAGTACAAAGTAAAAATACTCAACATCTTTGAAATTTATTGATAAATTGTTATTTTTTCAATCTTTTATTTACAAATTGTAAAATGTTAGTCGATACTTACCACTACACTATTAAACCACCAGATAAATGAATAAATAAAATACTTGATTTAGGTGTTAGGTAGGTACCTACTCTGAATAAAAGCTGATTTTTTTTAAATATCCCCGGTGTTCTAATAAAAAATACACGAAAAAGTTGAGTATTATAAATTTTCAGGCGCCGGTGGATACTATTTTATCGAATACAAAATTGAAAGAATTTTATTTGTAACAAAATTACAAAAACGAATCAAGTGACATTTCACGTTAGTATAGTAGAAATTTGTGGGCTAGTTCTTCATCTTGCGGCCAACGCTCGAACTATTTATCAACGAGTGGGCTAAAATGTGCCGTGTACAAAAAGTTCGCATCTAGTTTTCCGTGGCGGGATGTGAGCGTCCATCTTGTATTTTATACGTTTAGAAGCCGGTTGACTTGTATATTTTAAAAATATTTTTTACTAAGGGCTGTGTCTCGATACCTTATTCCTTTTATCATTATTAGGTAGCTTGTTAACCAAATAAAGTATTACAAGGATTATCTGCCGAAATGTGCTAGGTACGTTAAACTTATTACCACCTTGACTGCGGCCACTCCGACAATTTGGCGAGTAATGGCGTGTGGTTTCTCTTACGACGTTCAGAATTTCATATGAAACGATCGCGTGTGTACATATTTTTTTCCGGAAATTCCTTTTAAACGTGCTAGTTCTCCATTATAGCCTTGAAAACTTCGTTACGATCGAAAATTGAACGTGTGAATAGATTTGACTCCAGACTTAACGCCCTTTCAAATTAACCACCCATTACCATTTCGCCTCGCGGCTGTCTGTAAGTTCATAAATTGTCAATTTGTAATCGTTGTTTCATTCGCTTTTATCTGTTCAAAAGTAGCAGCCCCTGAAAAATAATATATTGTCGGGGGGGCCGTGACAAAGTGAAGACATGTGGCTCCGAAGTATTGTGTTGTGAAGAGTGGTGACTTGTTGGTTAGGGCTGATCTAAATGTTACTTCCTATTGGTTCCAGGTGCATTAACTAACACTTATGCAGCTGTTACAAAGAGCTTCGTTGCCAGTCGAGGTTGTGTGAGACACATCTGTCTCCAGGGAATGGCAATGGCATTACCTAGTAGAGCACGAGTCTACGCAGACGTTAATTCGCACAAATCAAGGGACTATTGGGACTATGAGAGTTATGTTGTGGACTGGGGCAACCAGGATGACTATCAGTTGGTGCGCAAGCTCGGCCGGGGGAAGTACAGCGAAGTGTTCGAAGCAGTTACCGTCAAGAATGACGAAAAGTGTGTAGTTAAAATATTAAAAGTAAGTGCATCATCACTACCTACTACTGTATCTATCTATACATGGTGTCCAATTTGCCAATCATTGCACTGTTGTGTTGGGTCACTATGTAATTAAGTTTCTGCTGGGTTCTCTTCTGGGTGTATGTCTTGCGATACTTGGCCTTGGAGGAGAAAACTAGACTCCCATCCAATTGAAGCATTCCTTATCTTTGGACGGTGTCCTCGTACCTTGGGCTGATGCTATGTAACTTATGTCAACATAAACAGTCATTTCAATGCTCCACGGAGCTCAAGTTTCCTATTATCTAGCAGTTCGCTAGCATGTGCACGAACAATCCTTACAAATGATTACAATGCCACTTATTCTGAATAAAATTTGAGATCTTTTGTTTATATTGATGTCCGAAGTCCAACATTCAAAACTTGCAATAATTACTTTCCTCTTTCTGCTAGTCTAATTTGTTAATTTTTAGTAAACATGACAAATGATAGTCTCCTGGTCATCATCATATTAACATCTTTCACTTAATTAATATTTAGCCTGACTTTCTTTCCTAGAAAGAGCGGATGGCGTGCTAGCACCCGACTAGTCAAATATTTTTTAAGTTTCCATTTTCCTGATATAACAAACACGACACGGATAAACGAAGTTGCTTTGTATTTTTGATTGCACCAAAATCCAAGGCTGGTGAAGTTGCCTTGTTGGGGAATGTTTGTTTTGTAAGTTGATGTGTACATGGTTTGTGGAAAGAAATTCAAGGCCGTGTTAGTTACCCCAGCCCTCTGGAATGTGATATCATACACCCACCATCTATTACTGCATTGTTTCTTTCTGTTGATATTCAATATACATTTGACACTAGATGTAGTAAACAAGGAAACCATAAATCAGCATGTAAATATTATGTTTCCTTTGTGCTTCATTTAGCTCAAAGTTATATTAAGCTGTGATTTGTTATTCTCTCCTAGGCTTGATTAGTTCCACCTGCAGAGGGGGAAGAGTTGTTAATAATTGATCACCCCCTCTCTTTAATTAAGGGCAGCCTTCTCATTGGCTATTTATATGTTTTCAGCCTGTAAAAAAGAAGAAAATCAAACGTGAAATTAAGATCTTAGAAAATTTACGAGGTGGCACTAATATAATCACGCTCCAAGCTGTGGTGAAGGATCCCGTGTCGAGGACACCAGCCCTTATTTTTGAACATGTAAACAATACTGACTTCAAGCAGCTCTATGTGACCTTATCAGATTTTGATATTAGGTAAGTGTTGTATCATTATTATACAATAACATGACTTTTGCAGTACAAAACTTACCATTATTGATCTGGTTATCGTGTTAACCTAACTACTGCATCCCTCGTTACCTGCTATAATATAACTTCACATTTAAAGTCATGATTCAATACGTAAACAACATACTATATTTGTTACTAAAAAAAAAACTCCATGAGCCCATTTTTATTCATTCTAATGTAAATAATAATATATTTATTTTTTACAAATGTCAAAATGAAATTAGAAGCTTCTCATCTAGATTTAACAATACTATTAATTGGTCAGTACTATTATTAATTGATGAATAATGATAATGAACCCTTGGACTGTCATGTTTAAGTATTTCTGGCACACCCACAATCAATTTGCACACCTTTTTACTAAATAAATCAATACTTTTGCAGTCTTTCTTATGATGGTTAGTTTGTCCTTCACTATTACATAATTACAGTTTCCCATTGCAGAATTTAATTATTGCCCAAACGTGGGCTGTAAATGTCTTCTTTATCTATAAAAATAATTTGAAAGTTAATTTATGAATTTCATTCACTTATATAATTACTACTGCAATAATTATGCCTTTTGTTTGTATTAATTTTACTTGGGCCACTTTCATAAATGATATTATTTGTTGAAATGTACAAATTTCAAGTACTTCTTTATTCCTCAATCATTATGTAAGACTACTGACTGAGAATTGTGATAAGTTTGCTCAAATTCAGTAATTAAACACACTAATTAATTTGATTATTACTCACCACCAAAACTGAGAAATTTGTCAACGAGTAATTCATTTTACAAACAACTGATTGAATCAAGATTAAATTATCTTAGATTTTATTTATAACCACTTAATCAAAGTAGTTTTTTCTTATGAAAAGAAACTCAATATGCGATTTCTTTGATTCTCTTCCATATTGCTTGTGCTTTTCAGAATCTGTATTTCTTTGAGAGTAAAACTCTTTTTCCACAGGGATGTGAAAGTATCCAATATTTGATGATTCAAAGGATCTTGGTGAATACCACAAAGATACTTGAATAAACCTCCGCGGAGGTTCGTTTACATTATACAATAACTGTCGAAATTTTATAAACTCATCAGCGACACCGGTCTCCCGCGACCAGCCGGACATGGGACAACCTCATCGTCGAGACTATAAATACGGCGTCACTTCAGATTAATGCTAGGAACAAACTGTTTGTTTGTGCGTGAGGTTATGAGAGCGCTCTAGTTTTAACGTTTCGAGATTTCAGTGATTGCGATGTGTACGGAGTGTGCACAACAACTTTTTTGCGATGTACACAACATGAGTATCGGATACTTGCATACCTCCGTGGAAGATGGGCCTTACTTACATGAGTTGTGGAGTTGCAAAATCTGCTTTGAAATTTTTTTTAATCTGGTTGCGTAAATCTGTTTGAAATACCTTATTATGGAAATTTTTCATTTTGTGCTAAATATCTAAATAATAATAAATCGTTCTTTTGATATTTAGTGAAAAATATTAATAGAGATTATATTTACTTTCAATGTGTGTGTGTATTTCAAATACTTTTTTTTTTGTGTAAAATGTATCAAAACCAGCGGTAATTTTCAGAGGGAATTTTTCAACTTTTTTTTTACATTAGCTCCTACCCAGGATAATATTACATTGTCTCTTCTCCTACCTGAGGAATGTAATTCCCCTCAAGGTCTATGTCATTTTTGAAAATGCCGTGTGAAGGTCTTTCGAAAACGTAGGAGAGAAAGTTCTGGGAAGAAAAGGGGTAAGAGGGGTGGGTAGAGAGAGTTCGGCCGGAAAGGTCAAAAGATCTTCATCAAACTGTCTCCCGATCCGGCCTGCCACTGGCGTAACTGCCGCCAAGATTCAGACAAACCTTACCCCATGAAACTGGGCATCCCTGTTAAGTCACCAAACGTAGCGAACCGCTTGGGGTGACCTATGGCAGAAGGGTTGGTTACACAATAAATGGGTTTTAGCGTAGGGAGTGTGGCGAACCCATCGCTCAGGGAGTGGAAACACAAACCTGCAATAGCCATCCCAAGCCAAGGTGTGAGCTACCGTGCTCAGGCTGAATGTCCTGGGGAACAGTGTCAAGAACGGTGCCTCCGAGAAACAAGGTCGCATCTCGGAGTATTTAGACCTTACTCCAAAATTCGGGGCTCTGTTGGAGTGGACCTTCTATTTCCCTGGTCACTCGTGGGACAAAAAAAATTGGACCATTCGAAAACTAGGGGCCTTTTGGGAACCTAGGAGTGCTGAGGCCATCTCTGTGGACTTTCTTCCTGGGGCCCTTAGGAGGAACCAAGAGGAGAAGCTGTGGAGAAGAGAGCTGAGGCCACCTCCATGAACCCTTCCCTTGTGGGGCCTTCACGGAACCAAGGGGAAGGGCACTCTTCCGGCACGGGGCCTTTGGGGAACCAAGGAGGAGTGAAGTGGAGAGATGATGTCCTCTTCCCATGTGGGGCCTTCAGGGAACCATGTAGGAGTGAAGAGGAGAAATGAGGCCATCTCCGTGAACTCTTTCTTACAGGGCCTTTAGGGAACCAAAGAGGAGTGAAGAGGAGAGATAAGTCCTCTTCCCTCTTGGGGCCCTCGGGGAGCCAAGGTGGAGTGGGCTCTTCTCTTGTGGGGCCTTTAGGGAACCAAGGGGAGGTGAACTCTCCGTCTTGGAGCCTTCAGGGAACTAAGGAGTGGAGAGGAGAGATGAAGCCCTCTACCCTCGTGGGGCCTTCAGGGAACCGCAGAGGAGTGAAGAGGAGAAATGAGACCTGGGAAGACACATTGTCGAACCAGAAGATATAGCTTCATTTCCAATGACAATCCTGGTGAACTTTGTAAAAGGGACTGGATTACTGTCAAAGGAATGAGGTAAAATGGGAGATAGCACAATGGGCCTACGGCCTAAGTGCTCACGGGAACTTTATTTATGTAAACCGTCTCCGCTCTTGAAAAAAAAAAAAAAAAAAATAAATAAATGGGTTCCCCGAGCGGTGGTACCCATACGCGCCTCCCAAGATGACTCTAAGATGTATGTGTACTATTATAATAACATCAAAAATAATGAGGTCAGTGGCTGAGTGGCATTCGGCTCCCACCCTCGTGTTGCATGTTCGATTCCTCGGCTGGCTAAGTCCTCCATCAAGACACAAGCAACATTTCCGCTTACTGTGGTGATAGTAGGAGATTTTCAAATATTGTCAGTTTATTCGTAACTTAGAAATGCTTGTCTTTCTTTTAAGAAAAAAATATATATACTATGATATAAATACGTAAAATCTACCTAGTTCAACAGTTCTCCAAATTATGGTGGCCTCAGGAGAGAATAATATTAACTATTTATAAATATGTATATTGTTCTGTCCGGAGAAGTTTATAGTACTATCAAAACTATTTGGCTTTAATAGTTTATTTATGATAACAAAGGGATGTAAAACAAAGTTTTATTTTATTTACTTATACTTATATTATCCAGTATCCAAGCGTTCGCTTTTTTTTTAATAATGTGTTACAAATTTTCTTCAGCGATTATTATTGAATTGGAGTTAGGGCCAGTTGTTTCACAGAAATTCAAATATAAGTTGTCATGAAATATGGCTATCAGCACCATTTTGATATTTGAAAGGTACTCGCCATTAAACGCTGACGTTTTAGCTTTCTATTAAATTGTGACCAGCTGATGAGTGTAATGACACCTGTGCTTTTCCACTGATCACAATTTTTTCAAATTGTGATCAGTGGAAAAGTAAAATAATCAGACCTAAGACGCTAATTGGCTGCTTTTGTAATTCCCATGGCGACGGCAACAGCATGCCTCATTTCATTTCTTTGATACGAGTGAGGGAGATGCAAGAAAATGATTAATTTTTCCTTTGGAGGAAGCAGACACATGTACGTTGTTTGTCTCGTCACTTGTCTCCCTATTATTTATTGTGTTAGAAAGAGCTGCAACATTATTGTGATAAAGAACAAACGTTTTTTTTTTACCTTTTTTGTGCCATCGCCATGCCGTAATTGTGGGAATTATAAAAGCACCAATTGGCACTTGATGACAGTGTTACATTTGAATATCTGAGAAACACCTTAACCTTGGAGAAGAAATATGTAACTCAAATGTATTCTGTATGTGTTTTGTGTAGTTTGTTGCTGTGAGCCTGTGTTGTGTTTGCAGATACTATTTATATGAGCTCCTGAAGGCTCTGGACTACTGCCACAGTATGGGCATCATGCACCGGGACGTGAAGCCACACAACGTGATGATAGACCACAAGAATAGGAAGCTGCGTCTCATCGACTGGGGACTGGCTGAGTTCTACCACCCGGGCCAGGAGTACAATGTGCGCGTCGCTTCTAGATATTTCAAGGTAACAAACAACTCCCCACCGTTACATCCACTGCAGTTTGGTAAAAACCTTCAAGCCACAAAATGAAAACTTTACAGGAGACGATAAAAATGAATATTTACAAATTCTTAATTCAAAACTTATTGAAAATCCCTAAAGTTTATGTGAAAGTGTTTATCTATTTTTCAAAATGTTGATGTAATATACTGCAATTCTATTTATAATTTTGAAAAATTTAAGGGTTGAGTAATTTCTTCTATTTTTTTTTTTTAGAAATAACCCAAAAAAAATTTACGCATAAATTTAGTTTTTAGTAATTAAAATGCCTTATGCCTAATTCACACGAGGACTATACATTATTGTATTGTCCTGGTGTGAACAGAAGTTTGGAGGACAACGAACCAAGACATTTTCCTAGAGGGTTCCATGACAGTTGATCCGCCGACAGTTGGCCCCCTGGCATACGTATATGCAATAGGGAAAATACGGTATATTTAATTACACAAAATATATCTGAGTGACCCCCGAAGGGATGTGCAGAGAGAATGTATCGCTGAATAACAAAGTATAAAAACATATTTTCATTCAAATGCGTCAAGAAAAAATCTACTCGTTTACATATTGTGTACCAGCGCATAAGTATAAAAAATCGACACTGTATATAAATTCGTTTGATATTCGTATCAACTTATTATTAACCGGTTGAATGCCTCGGGGTTTTACGGATGAAACTCGAATTTCGCGATGTTTTGACTTTTGACGTAAATTTTGTCGGTTAATTTTATGCTATGGTATATAATATTTACCGAAATACGTTCCTTGAACAACGAACTTCACCTACAAACACTTTTACTGGCGTTTATTTGACAAATTGATAGGTTTATCGATCTTTTTATGACACGCGACGCTCAAAGTTTGACAGTTCGAATCGTGGTAGAAATGCTCATTTCCAAAGTCATTGAAATGTCCATAGACAATTATTTGAGTGGCTAGAAGTGTTCCTTATATCTGTTACGTCAAGAACAAGAATGCCCCAAGCGAATGACCTTGTTCTTCATACATTTTCTTTATACATAAGGTTTAAAATTACATATCAAAAAATATTTTTTTAAATATTTTATTCGGCTATATGGCGCGCACCGGCGCGCCAACGGCACGCGACCTGTTAATGGTATTTTTGAAGTCGATTTTACGTTTGAAATGGGTAAATAATGCATCAAAATTTATAATTTTATAGTAAATATCATTTCGTGGGCAGGCTATTTCCGCAGGATAATTTCTTACTGTCGCCACCGTGCCTTGCCGCATTTTCCGCGTGTAAACACGCACGGACAATACTAGGAAAGTAGGCAGTCTTTCTGCATAATATACATATCTCCAACTCGCACGTAACGCGCGGCGCTGTGTATCCATTTTTGCAGCTCTCTATGTTAGAATATTCGCTCGAATTCTGTACAGTGCGGTCGAGGCCGTTCACGGAGCTGGGACAATACAATATTGTATTGTCTGAACTAGGCATATATCAGAAAAAAATATTTTACCGTGCGTACTTTGAAGACTATTCTACATGAAACCACTGAAAAGTAACATTCCCAAAAAATGTGGCTTGAAGGGTTTTTACCAAATCACAGTCGATATTGTCACATCACTATTGTTATAAGTTGTACATCACTAGTGATGATTACAGTAAAACTCGCTTAAGAAGTTCCCATTTAAGAAGTTTTCACGCTTAAGAAGTTTTGATTTTCGGTCCCTTGAAAATTCCATACAAAAAACTGCAAAAAACACGATTTTTTCCCACTTAAGAAGTTTTAGAGCTAAAACTGCTTCCCGCTTAAGAGGTTTTAGAAATCTGGCGGTAAAATCAACAAACGAAATATTGTGCCGCAAAATATCTAAAATTAACCTTTTTCCAAGTCATAAATTGAAAGATTGGTTTCACAGATTACGCGCGATCCTAGTACCTGAGACCATAAACAGACACCCTTTGTCGGCCGCCGCCCGCCGGGCCGGGCCGTAAGCTGTAACCCCTAATCCCCTAACTAGGTACAATAGCAATGCGAAATATGGAGCAAATATGCAATGCGGAATTATGTAACGAATATGCAAGCGTCTTTAAGGTTGAGTTTAATATAAACTTTCATGTATTTTTCGGCCTTAATGACAACGTGGGCTAGATCTACATTTGCCGCCTCCTTCAATAATCTTCCTTTTGATACTGAACATAGAAATGTTTCTTAAAATTATTGTATAAAATTTTTATTCCATCGAATTTGTAAAACACGAAAAACTTTTGATTAAATCTATTGGATCACGATTAATACGGAATATTTCACCTTCAAATAAATATATTTAGCTTTATTATTACATAACATGATGAAATATGCCGGGGGAGATGGTAAAAGATGCATTATAATTACGTTTTTTTTTAATCAAACTTCAAAATGTGCCGTGCATCATGTTTCATCTGACATTTGTCGTAAATTAAGTTTGAAGGTTAGGAAATACATATGCATAAATTTAAAAATTAGATTGAAACGAAACTTCGCACATGATTTTTGTAGTTGTTTTGTATTTACCACGAGGCTGAATTCGATAGTTTTACCGACTTTGGATGCGTTAATGGATTATAATTAATTAATTAATTAAGCTTCAAACAGCTCGTATGATATAACTTTCTGATTCAAGCCATTTATTTACGCGCGAAATCTTAGATATTCGACGTCTGGTAGGTAGGTAGGTACATAATATTGGGCTGCGCGTATCATTTTCTTAAGTAATTTTTACGAAAGGATTAAAATATCTTTAAAAATATATGATAGTCAACTGTGCCTGGCGAAAATACACCATAACAATAGGCCATAAATTAACTAATACCCAATGGGCTCTCCGATTTCCGACACGTGAACGCCATTCGAGCAAGCAGCCAGCATGCAAAAAAGTTAAGTCCGCCATGGTGGAAATTATGGGCAGAAAGGCATGCGCACTAATGTGGGCAACCAGGCGGATCTGCGGCAGAACGTGGGGACTCAACCCTAAAATGATGCAATGGCTGTACACAGCCGTTGTAAAACCGAGGATCATGCATGCAGCCCTGGTCTGGTGGAGGAGAACAACACTGAAAACAGTGATGGTCACACTCAACCACATACAGGGACTCGCATGCAGAGGAATCACGGGAGCTATGCGAACCACTCCGATACTAGCCATGGGAGTGCTGCTGAACCTACCCCCACTAAACCTAGAAATAGAGGGGGCAGCGATGGCGGCAGCCTACAGGTTACAATGTAAAGGTCAATGGAGAGGTGAGCTGCCCAAAAACAGTCATACAGAGATCGGAACAAGACTGAGGGCAATTAGCCCGACAGCTGGAATGAAGCAGGACGGCAAACAAGCCGACTATTTCTTTAAACAGCAGTTCGGGGTGATCTACCCCACAAGGGAGGAATGGGACACGGTTCCAGGTCCAACCTCCAAACAGGAACTAATCTGGTTCACAGATGGATCCAAGATGGAGGAAGGAACAGGGGCCGGGGTCTGTCTGCAGGGATCCAAGAGGGAACTCAGTATACCTCTAGGAACATACTGTACTGTGTTTCAAGCTGAGATGAAAGCCATCTTGGCCTGCGCACATGAGAATATACGTATCGGGTACAGGAATAAGAACATAAGCATATGTTCTGATAGCCAGGCTGCCCTAATGGCACTGGAAAGTAACCGATGCGACTCTAGACTGGTGATGGAATGCAGGACTATTCTTACAGAACTTGCTACCATCAATAAAATAACCCTGATCTGGGTACCAGGACATAAAGGTATTGAGGGCAACGAGCGGGCTGATGAACTAGCAAGGAAAGGGGCGAAAGCACCACTTGTGGGATCCGAGCCGGCTGTAGGAGTAGCAGCTTGCCACACAAAACTACATATTGATAGGTGGGTCGAATCCCAGCACTGCAAAGAATGGGAGAGGGCACCTGGAATGAGACAATCTAAAGTACTCATAAAAGGACCAGACCCTAGACGAACCAGGAAACTACTCAATATGGACAGAAACTCGCTGAGGGAACTGGTAGGACTACTAACGGGACACTGCCATCTCAGGAGACACATGCAGATATTGGGAGTGGAAAACACCAATAGATGCAGGAAATGTGAAGAGGACGAAGAAACTCCAATTCACTTATGGTGCCAATGTCCTGCCTTGGTGGGAACTAGGCTCAGATACCTGGGGAGACACACAGTAGAACCAGAAGACATAGCCACATATCCGGTGACAACCCTGGTGAACTTTATTAAAGGGACTGGGTTGTTACTAAATGATTGAGGTAAAATGGGAGATAGCACAATGGGCCTATGGCCTAAGTGCTCACGGGAACATATACTTGTAAACCGTCTCCGCCTTTTATAAAAAAAAAAAAAAAAATAAGTCCGCCAAATAATAAACAGTTTACCGCGAAGGACTTTGTGAGATTTTTCTGCGCAGGGCCATGGCAGGGTTGCAGCACTCGGAACGCTTGCTCTGAGGCAAAGTAAAACCCGCTATCATAGAAGTTTGTTTACAAACAAAATTGTAGTGCAGGTGTCCTTTTATCAAACTGTTGAAAATTAACCAAAACAAGTCTTTCTTTCTCCCTCAGTTTATATAGAAAACCAAAGCGTAAAAAAGAGACAGCGTATATCCACGGCGCTGTCTTCAACTGTCAAGTTAAGCGCGAGTAATCACCAGCAAGTATAATCCATTGCCTTTACACCAATTTAAAATAAGATCAACAGTATTAACCTTTTGGAATGCTGCAACTTTTACTATCCGAATTCGAGTGGCTTTTCTTACACATTTGCTTGCAATAGCGATGTAATCCTCGGAAATACGTAGGGTATAACAGTTTTAAAATTGTGTTTACTTTCTCTTATGCCGGTAAGGGATTAAAATGTTTAGGAATGTGCCCAAGGGATGTTGGGATGGTTTTGTTTTGATTGGTTTAGTCTCGATCTTAACGTTTCGCCATCTACATCTCACCACCAACGCTCCACTTCTTCACCCGCTGACCCACGCTTTTCCGATTTTTACCTACTGAACTCTCTGACCAACGCTATATTCCACTGACTGTCTATATCTCAACCGCCGACCCGCCGCTTTTCCACTGATTTTCGAGTTATTTTTTCCAGTATCATACCGCCGAATATCGCATTTCCCAACCGCCGACCCGCCGCTTTTCCATTGATTTTCGAGTGATTTTTTCCAGTATTATACCGCCGAATATCGCTTTTTTTCGCTACCGATATTTACCCGCCGACCTTCGCATTTCCACTGTTTTCCGATAATCTGAAAATTTTTGTACGTGTTTTTCAATCATGTTTTTATCCGGAGTGCCTAAATCGGTTGTTATAAAACGAAAACCATTATCGATTTCCCAAAAAATTGAAATCATCAGAGAATTAGACGCGTCGCACGGAGAAACGCGCATTCAATTGGCGAAAAGGCTCGCGATTCCGGTGACTACGTTAAATGGAATAGTGGCGAACAGGGAGAATATTTTCAAACAATCGCAGGAAACAGGACCTCTGAATCGCCAGAAGACGAAGTCCAGCAAGTACGAGAAGGTGGAGGCTGTCCTTCTGGAATGGTTCAGACAAAAACGCGCTCTCAACCTTCCACTAAGTGGATCAATAATCAAGGAAAAGGCTGAAGATATAGCACGGAGGCTAAATATTCCATTTACAGCCTCCAACGGCTGGATCGACAGATTCCGGCGACGTGCTAACATTGTGTACAAAACAGTCAATGGAGAGTGCAACAGTGTGAATACGGAGGTAGTAGATGTATGGAGGACCACCACGCTGCCGGGTCTTCTGGCAGCTTACAAGCCAAGTGATGTATACAATGCAGATGAATGCGGACTATTTTTTAATATGTTGCCAGATAAAACATTTGCCTTTAAAGGAGAGGCCTGCCATGGTGGGAAACGGAGCAAGGAGAGGATTACAGTTCTGGTATGTGCCAATGCGGATGGTTCCGACAAGTGGCCTTTATGGGTAATCGGGAAAGCCAAAAATCCAAGATGTTTTAAAAACATCAGGAACCTTCCGTGCACATACCGGAACAATAAATCGGCATGGATGACATGCAAGACTTTTCATGAATACCTCCTCAGCATGGACAGGAAGATGGCTGCACAAGATAGAAAAATAATTTTGTTTGTGGACCACTGCGCTGCGCATCCAAAGGACCTTGGATATTTGAATAATATAAGGGTGGAATTTCTTCCCGCCAATACAACATCAGTGCTGCAACCTATGGACCAGGGAATAATTGCTTCCCTGAAGCAGCACTTCAGGAAAAAATTGGTCTGTAGGTTGCTACAAAAGATGAGTGAAGAAAATCAAACATACAAATTGGATTTGCTCGAAGCTGTTTGCTTCCTTTCGTCTTCCTGGAACTCGGTGACACAGCAAACCGTTGCCAATTGTTTCAGGAAAGCCGGGTTCCAGGACACGCCAGAAGAGAGGGAGCAGCCTGAAGGTGATTTCGATGCCACATGGGATGTTCTCCGGGGAAGAATGGAATTGCCGGAGACATTTTCGGATTACGTCCGAATCGATTCTGAATTGGTTCCTTGTGGAGTACAGGACATATCCGATCTGTGCTCCGAGGAACCAGAAGAGGATGAAGAAGATAAAGATGAAGAAAATGAAAACCTGAAGAAAATTCCAACCTGTGGGCAAGCACTCGCCCACTTAGATGCCTTTCAGCATTTCTTGATAGGGAGTACAGAAGTGCCCGAGTGCTTTAAGGGTTATTTGGCAGAGATGCAAAATTTTACAACAAAAGAATTTAATAATAGACTTAAGCAATCGACTTTGGACAAATACTTTGAAAAAAAATAATAATTTATATGTAGGTATGCAAATAAACTTTTTATAATCAACTATGTTCTACCATTTTTCATTTATTTCACATTGCCACCTTTTTCTAAATAGTACTAATTATTATGATGTGTAACTATATATATATATATATATATATATATATATATATATATATATATATTTATATATATATATTTATAATTTTTTTTTTTACCGTTTGGAGCATATAAGCTTGTTTTCATGACAATTTAAAGTAGGTAGACATGGGAATGCCCCGGACTGACGTATGCCCCGGACTCGAGTTATTAAATGGCTAAAATTGAATCCCACTTAAGAAGTTTTCCCACTTAAGAAGTTTTTTTTCCCCGGTCCCTTGGAAAACTTCTTAAGAGAGTTTCACTGTAGTTTGATTTATGGGCTCTCTCTATTAACCTCTAAGAGAGTGAGTTTCTGAGAGAAAAAAGTGTTCAAAAGAGAGATGTTTTTTCCAAAAAAAATTTAAACTTTAATTTATAGTATTTATTATATAATTTTTTTTTTTAATAAATAATACCTATATAATACTAAAATAACCGAATTAATCAGATATTAATAACAAAACATTTCTTATTAATATTAAAAATTAATATTATTAATAGGAGAATTTCTACAAACACCGCCGCACTATGTGCGTCCATACTCCTTTGAGCAGATTTTTTTTCGGACGCCAACAGTATGGCCATACTCTCCTAAAGGTTAATGGGGGAGTCTGGTCCAGCAGATCCAAAAAAATCGACTTTTTTTTGTTGCCTAAAAATCTTAAATACGTTCCCGAAGTTAAAGCATCAAATTTGACCTTGAAATATAGTTAGGAGCGCCAAGCAAGTAGAACAGAAAACGAAGCGGACTGGTTACAAGAGAAAACTTTAAATGCGTATATCTCTAAACCAGGTTTTCCAAATTGGTTGGAATCGCAACTCATCGAATTTTCATCCGATTCACTTCATTCTAAGTTTAAATTAAAGAAAATTTAAATTATATGCGGATGAACCTCGACTTATGAAAAATTATTATTATAGGACAAAATTATTATTATTGCAAAATTAAGACCAAATTTTTTCATCAATTTTCATTTTATGTCCGCCATTTTTGCAATGAACAACTTTTCAAATTTTTTTTTTTTTTTCAAACTATGGTCTGTGCGCATTCTACTGCCGTACTATAAAGAATTTTTTTTTTTAATTTAATTTTTCGTATGATTTCCAAGGACTCCAGGATTCCAGCCGATTTTCAGTAGATGTTCAAATCAAATTTTCAGTAGTGTTTTTTCTTGTTCAAATGTACCTTAGGCTAGCTTTACACTCGTAATTAAAAATTACGGATTACTTAAGATTTTGACAGGTTACTCCCAGGAGCGTTTACATATGCATCTGACTTGTGGTAATTAATGATCACGGAAGTTTTTCGGAAGTTCGACCTGCGTAACTGCTCATGCGACCGTTTACATCTGTAAATTTATTTGCGGTAAGATGGCTTCCTTTCAACAACGACCTGCTACTGTCAAATTTACGCGATTTTGTCAATAAAGACGAAAAGGACCAAATAAACTACTGAAATAGAATTTGGCTTTAATTAAACAATTCTCCACGCACTTTTGTGCCATCAAAGGCGAAAATTAATGGATTTCTTTCATTTTATTCGAATGACAGCTACCTGACAGCTGCCGACAGCAACCGACTTCATATTCAAATACGTAATTTTAAAAACATAAACATTGAGATTAGAAAGGTTTGGACCGATAATTGAATAGAAGGATGCTCATTTTCAGAAAACTCAAATAACTGGAAATAAATACTAGTTTTATAGGAAAAATAATCCAATAAAAACAAATGTCTTTTGATTTTTGACATTTCGCAACGGCGCATTTTGGTACTATTTCTTACAAAAAGTCCCTCAGCTTATCAAACTGATTTTATAAGCTGTAAGAAGGTTGGAATTTCGCGCGGACGCGATTACACCTGTCAAAAAACTTCCGAAAGAAGAAGTTCTGTAACATGCTTTAAATTACGTTAAGTGACTTTTGGTGTCGTTTACATTGGTAATTTGGCCATAATTCGCTTACACGAGCGAATTACGGGAAAAAACTGACGAGTGTAAACCTAGCCTTACATGTAACAAAAGGTTTGTGAATGAAAATAAATTACACCTTTGAAAAAACGCATTGAACTAGACTCCCCCCTTGACCTTTTTACGACGATGTCGTTAAAGAGTTTGCAATCCTTGTGGACGGGCAGATTTTTAGCAAATTAATAAATCTCATTTCAATTGAATATAGTGTCACTTAAAAATATCCAAAGACGCAGATGTAATCTAAACAGTTAAAACAAATCAATCAAACATTTTGCTATCTAAACAATTAGAAAAACGTAATATGTGTCGTGTATAGATGACGCTCGTCATTTAGGCACGCCATCGGTTGGCATGTATACGTGACGCTCGTCTCAAATAGGTTAAGTGTCTAAACGTCAAAGTCTGGATTAACCCTTTGCACTCCAATGTCGAGTGTCACTCGAATTTTAAAATAGGAATTTTTTTACTAAAATTTTTGAATCACAAATGAAAAATCACATTTTTGAAAACTATTGTAGAATATATATATCGCACGATACTTTAGTACCGGTCGAGAGATGAATGAATTTTGTTTAGGTCGGCTATGGTCAAGGGATGAATGAATTTTGTTTAGGGTTGCGCCTCACCGCAGGTATCGATGCTACGTTACACTAGTAGTTATCGCACCGTTCTGTCGTCAACATCTTATTCCCAACTGTGCATTATCGTGTTTGTTTTCGTGCAAAGACTCTAGAATGAATTTTTTGTGATTTATATTTTCTATAGGTTGATTGTGTATTAGTGAAATAATCCTCGATCCCACCAAGTCTAAAAAAATAAAGGCCATTTTGTACTAAGCCTTTTCAAATTTTTTTTTTAACTAATATTAATTTTATTTACAAAAAAAAAAACTAAAACTTATAAAACGCAATTTTGGCGTGGAGCAGATGGAACCAAAACAAAAAAAGGCTTGGAGTGGAAGCGTAAAATTGACTTAAAAAATACCTTTAATAATTAGTTTGTATGAATATCAAACAAATTTATACAGTGTCGATTTTTTGTACTTATACGCTGGTATATACAGTATACAGACAAGTAATTTTATCCTTGATGTATTTGACTGAAAATACGTTTTATACTTTTGTTATTCGGCTGTACATTCTCTCTGCACACCCAGTCGGTGTCACTTAATTATATTTTGTTTAAATAGGTGTGCCGTGTTTTCCCTAAACCGACTGCATGTTGTATATAAGCATGCCGGGGGGCCAACTGTCAGCGGATCAATTGTCATGGAACTGTTTAATACATACGTCTGAGTAATCCACTGACTCTGTAAGATGGTTGAAATTTTCGAATTTTATACTATTTCATTTTACATGATAAAAATTATAGTAGTCCCAGAGAGAAGTTGTATGTCATCATTATAGTATCATCCTTTCGTTTTCACACAAGAGAGTAATGTTTATGAGTATATTTTATAAATTATGAAAATGTGCATGTAAAGGGTCCGCCAAATAACTTTTTTTTTTTGAAAATGCTATAAAAAAAAAACTACTGAATATTTTCTCAAATTTCTTTTTTTATTTATAAGTACAATCCTTCCGGTTAATAATGGAAAATAATTTCATTCAAATGGCTGCCTCGGCTGGCCATGCAGTAGCCTACACGATCGGTCCAATTTTTAAGCACATTATCGATTGTGTGCAGCTGTATTTCACCAATGGCTTCACGAATATTGTCCTTTAAAGCGTCAAGTCCAACGGTGTCAAATCGCAGCTCCGAGGTGGCCAAACGACATCAGCTCTGCGGCTGATAATGCGATCTTCAAAAACAGGGCGCAAAACATCGAGTGTAGCTTCGGCTGTGTGGCACGTAGCGCCGTCCTGTTGAAACCAAATGTTGCCAATATCCTCCTCTTCAATTTTTGCTTTTTTTTTATTCGCTCAGCGGAAGGATAAAACTAATTATCTGTCAAATCAGACATGAGCTAAGTGTTACCATTCACGAAATAAGCACTAGTTGAAAAAAAAAACTTTAGATGGCGGACCCTTTAGCAGCCTTTAACTTTTTAAATGCCAGGGAGGAAACGACGTAAAATCGTGATGTGTCGACTTTGACATAATATTTTGTGCGATCGTATATTATATTTACTGAAACACATTCCTTGAACAATAAACTATGCATAAAAACGACATTACTTGCGTTTATTTGATGAATTTATATGTTTTACAATCTTTTTCACGAGAATGACGCTAGCTAGTTTGACAGCTCAAATACCGGGAAAAGTGACACCCGGACGCCATAGAGAATTTAATACGAATTATTCCGAGTGGCTAGGTGCCTAGGTGTGTTCACAGTATTTTATACCTTAAGAACAAGAATGCCCCAAGCGATTCTGACCTTGTTCTTCATACGTTTTCTTTATAAATAAGGGTTAAAATCGCATTCCAAAATAAAAAAAATTATAATTTTGGCGTATGCGCTGACGCACACCCGGCACAGTAGGCGTTAATTAGCGTAAATAAATAGACTTGAGAAGGAAGAGGACGATAGTTGTTGACGTACGTTTGACCTCTCTCTGGGAGTTCTGTGTATATAGAATTGCTCCCCGGTCTGATTAAAAATTACTTAAGCGTTTGTGTAACTGAATGACCGGCCTTATTTTCCCTTCAGCGCCCCCTGGGGTGATTTTTCATGAAAATGGTGCTATATATTAGCCAGGTATTATTTGAGAAATAGTTATGGAAACTGTGCGCCTCTTTTGCAGTTTGTAATGATGGTTTTTCAAAATGTTGTTATCACAATGAAGTTCTAATTTTCTGGAGTCAGCAGGATTATGGCATCCCCAATTTTAGGGAAGTGGGGAGGGGACAGAGGAAGGTTATATAAAAATACATGATTTTAATGTTGTGTTTGTGTTGTGGTAGGGCCCCGAGCTGCTGGTGGACTACCAGATGTACGACTACTCGCTGGACATGTGGTCGCTGGGCTGCATGCTGGCTTCCATGATCTTCCGCAAGGAGCCCTTCTTCCACGGCCACGACAACTACGACCAGCTTGTGCGCATCGCCAAGGTGCTCGGCACTGAGGAGCTCTTCGAGTACCTCGACAAGTACCACATAGAGCTCGACCCGCGTTTCAATGACATCCTGGGCAGGTTAGTGATCAAATCTGCGCTTCCGAATCTACTTTGAGTTTAATTCGCTCATTACTGAGACTCGTAACTGAACCAGGCTCCACTCCATACGGTCTTTCACTGCACAGATGTGGACATTGAGATTTCAGATATAAATCCAACGTATCAGTGATCTACCTCTCCTTCTCTTGCCATGTGAATCTCTACAAATAAACTGAAGTGTTTCCAAAAGAAAAGAGTGGTATTAAAAAATTTCTACTGTTTGTCATTGCTTGACTTTTTTTAAAGTTGTATGTTTTCGTTATATAATAAAACACATATAAAACTTATTTCCACAAATTTCCACAAAAATTAAATGGAAATAAGTTTTATATTTGTTTTATTATATTATTACTTGCTGACCCGTCCATGCGTTGCTGTGACGTGAAATCGGAACACAACGCACATCTACTGGATGGTTGCCCAACCTAGATAAGCAAGTGTTGTGTCGATAAATTAACTCACACCGCCATCTGTTAGAAACTTATTGAACTTACAAATAATTGCAAAGCATTGTTCTATAACAAACATTTCATTTATTTATTTTTAAATGTTTTCTTTATTCAGTGTTTTGATGGTTACAAATTAGTAGATTTGCTAGGCAAATGCCCATTTTATGGTGGTCGATTAATTTAATTCGCAATAATAAATTATGAGGTCAATAATCGAGATAAAAACCAACCTATCTTTTAAATTGGACCAAATTACACATAGTAAGCCAAATTTAATAATCAAAATCGGTTAAGTGGTTTCGGAGTTTATCTCAAACAAACATCGTGACGTGAGATTTTTATATATATCGTCGCAAGAAAGCAATACTGCCGTAACCGCCACCACCTATGAAAATGCTTTTTATACACCATTTTGCAGAGGTTTTTTTTCTGCGCCGATCTATCTGGGTTCCGTGACTACAACGATAAATAAGAACTGTACGATGTTGGAAAAATTAGCCGTTTTGTCAATGATACGTTTTTTAACTGATGTAAAATCAACAATTTAACAATTTGGTTTTTGGCTGTTACAGCAGCTTTGCTTTCTTGCGACGATAATGGAATTCCACCACAAATTGTTAGTATATAAATATAGAAATATTGTATATTTTCATTAAGAATATCATCACCCCACTTATTATTTAGACCCCATAAGTTTGTTAAGGGGCAGAAAAAAACATTCAAAAAACGTATATTGAAAGATAAAAATGAAACATTAGAATTTTTTAGTTTCAAAATGTATTTTTGGTTGTTCTCAAAGAGCTGATCTATCCAATAATTGTTTGTTTTAATAATAGTTTGTTTCCTAATGATTGTAAAAGAATGCACCACAAATCTGGTTTTCTACAAATGTAATAAATATTTCATACGCAACTGATCTACGAGCAGACACTCCCGCAAGCGATGGGAACGCTTTGTGCACAGCGAGAACCAGCACCTGGTGACCCCCGAGTCGCTGGACTTCCTGGACCGCCTGCTGCGCTACGACCACTACGAGCGCTTCACGGCGCAGGAGGCCATGGAGCACCCCTATTTCTGTGAGTACAACACCGACCTGATGAGGTAGTGCAGTGATTACTAGCTATCAGATGGGAGAGTAATTTGATGTGCGTGTGCTACTCAGATCCGGTGGTGAAGGAACTGGGACGCCTGGCCAACAGCAACTCGCCCACGCCCTCGGCCCACCCCATGCAGGGCGCGCTGCCGGCCGCCGAGTGAGCCCCGCAGCCCCCGCCGCCCCCGCACCGCCCGCCAGCAGTACGGCGTAGAGCGGTAGAGCCCGCCCTTCAACTGCTCCGGGCTGGCTGCGTTCGTTATCCACTGTACCGACTAGTGGCCGCGTGTTAAGGAATGTTCTGTCACGCAACCGGAAGAGACAATATGAATTAGAATTATTGATTTTGAAATAACATATGTTTATTATATAGAATCTTAAAAAGTGTTTCTGGCTAAAATTAAATATTTAAAGAGAAATCATTTCAGGTTAAATAAATATATGGTTTCTGTTAATGATTGGTAAACTTACTTTTACGGTAACATTTTAGGTTTGGACATATTTTATACTGAATTAAAGTATTGACCCGATAGTAAAACAATTATATAGGTTACTCCCGCCGTTTATTTCTTCCGTTTGATATCTGCCGTTTATTTTCACCAAACGGTTTTTGTCTTTCCAGATGAAATCTGCGTAGTTTCTTTGATCCAATTCATGCACTTTGATGTTTTGCATTTATATCTTTAGTGTTGATATTGTAATTATTTGTAATATAACTACCGTTTCAACGTATGCCTTGGAGCTGTTACGTTATAAATATATAATCCGTTAAAATTTTGTATTTATCTAGTAGAAACTGTAGATAAGAAGAAGATAGCGTAAGCGCATAAATACAAAATTTTAGGATCAGCTGTGAATCCACTATTTGATTTGTTTAGTCCCCACTTGTTCAGTTTGTTAGCCGAGGGCCACGAGCCATGCGCCATCCTGCCGCCCGGCCGCCCGGCCGCCCGGCACTGTCTCTGTACCACACTAAGATGTATTTATTCTCCCTCCGGATCGTAGCTTGTAAAGACCTCCCCCCAATGAAATCCCTCGCTATTCAATCTGTGACCGATATGATGGAGTGAGTGTATATATATACACTGTACATTGTAATCCTGACTTTTGCTTTGCACTTAAATAATAATAATTTCATTAGATTTTTCCAAAAGTATTTTTGTAAGCCTCTCCCTTCAGCGAGCGATATCTAATCCTACTTTAACTATAAAATACTAATCTGACCACTAGAAACAACTTTGTTTGCCTTGGGTGCAAATCTTCTCTTGGCAAATGGGAGACACATTAGTCAGTGGACGACTGTGACATGATGAACAATAACGGCCGTGTCACTGAGTGATGTGTCTCCCCGCAGCCGGTGTCCTTATAGAGATTGGAGGTAATGTCTACAATTGATGGAAAGGATATATTTTTGAATTGATCAATTATAACAGTGCTACGGTGCGTCAATTGTACATTACCGTGTGATTAATTTAGATAGTTTTGTTTTCTAATCGTTACAAATGTTACGTCTATTTAAGATAAAACCCATAAAAATTTGAGTGCAAAATGCTTACTGTCTGCCAGCCCCTTCATGTTCATTTGTGGATCAGTGCGGTGGCTTTATCTATCCCCGATACCCATACACATACACACATTGCTAGACAGCCCCGTGGTAGCCATCACCGAGACACCCACACACGCCTCTCCATGACTCACACTCTTACATTCCCAAAGGTGAATGGTTGCAGACAGAAAGCAGCTTGTATTGAATGTATATTATTTCTGTAACTGGTATTGTTAAGTTTCCGTCAGTAAGAAGTCGGCAGTCAGCAGTCAGCAAGTTACTGCGTGTATTCTACTGTATGCGCACACCCTCTGGGAAAGTTGCTACCCACCACCCACTTGGATAGACTAGTGTACCGGAACATTGTAATCATGCGACTTGTGCTAAAGTTATTTAATCATTGCATTATTATTGTTATAAAGCAACTTTCCTCTTGAACATTATTTTTTTTTAATTGAAAACAGAAACAAAGCTTGTAACAACCATAAGAACCCATCTAAAGTAAATAAACAGTTTTTCATGTACAAAATTTGTAGTCAATTTGAATATTATATTTACAAGATTTCCCTCTTATGTTTTACTGTAAGATTTAATAAATAGCCTTCGGGTATCCTGAACCATTTCTTAATCTTATTAGATGGCGCTCTTGAACCAACCGTAGCACGATCCCTTGAAGTATCAAATGGCAATATATGCACTTATTCAACATCTCTGGGAAACCACTACCACCACCACCAACAAGAAAAACCCTAACTTGTTGGTTATTCAAGTTGTCAACTTGCAAAACCACTCTGGAATTTTTTTTAAATCTGTACATGTTGCGTATAATTGGAACACTTTGAATCCTTCTTTTATGCTAAATGTCAACATAATTATTAAAAATATTAATAATTTATTTATTTTCAATTCACTTCAAGCTTATGTGAATGTATCAGAAATTTCCAGAGCGGATTTTGCAAGTCGATATCATATCAGTAGCATTTCTGCTGAAGCCACCAGTCAATCTTCTTAGTATGTATGTACACACAGAATTAATCCCTAAAAAAAAAACTGAAACCTTTTCAATAAATTCTGCAAAAATATTATGGCTAGGAGTGTGGCAATAAAAATTACATTTTGAAATGAGAAAGAAGCATGTGGAAACGGAAACAAAACTTCTTTTTTTTATATTTAATTAAAATTAAATTTGATAGTTTTATTATCAAGTTCTGCAAGTATTTTATTGTGTTTTAGTTACAGCTGTTTCGGTTTTCAAGACCATTTTCAAGCTGTGGCTAGTTACTAGCTAGTTTCAAACTGTGGCTAGGCACAGTTTGAAAATGGTCTTGAAAACCGAAACAGCTGTAACTAAAACACATAATAAAATACTTGCAGAACTTGATGATAAAACTATCAAATTTAATTTTTAATTAAATATAAAAAAATTAAATGGAGTTCTACGAATTAAACACAAAAACAATTAATAGGAAACAAAACTGTTCTCTTTTTGAACTATGAGTTAATCAAAACTACATACTGTTGAAATGAGAAGCTTGTGGAGATGGAAAAAAAAACTGTTCTCTTTTTGAACCATCGAGTTTTAATTAAAACTACAAAGATATGTGCATATAAAATTTCATTTCCTTTATTCACAATTAACGACAAGACACATCATAATAGAAAGTCCTGAATCTGGTGTCTAGTATCTAATAAAGATTGCTTGATTTTAATGGAAGACACCAGTTGCTTTGGTAGTAGACTGATGTCTTTCACATCCCTCATAACCAATCGGCAGCTGTAACAGAGGAAAGCTTCCAGTTCAGATCTAGTCAGCGGCGCGTTGGATCCTTTGCAAGTACAATCAGCGCAGTTGCCATTCAGCACTGGATCAACTGAGTTGAAAGTTTGGTTGGAAATCTTTCTGGAGTATTCCGTTGCTTGGAGAGCAGAGCATACAACTCTTTGGGTGTCCAAGCGTGACTAAAAATAGAAAAACTTATTAAATAAATACACATTTAAAATAATTGAAGAAAATGGAGTGATATGCAGAAACAGTTTGTGGAAAGGTCACAACTTTAATGAAATTTGTTTTCATATTAGGTGTGAGTTGTTACGGCCGGAATGGGTCCAATAAATCTGATTCTGAAGGCATTTGAATTTGCAAACTGTAATTAAATGATTCCGGATTCATTTTCATTGGTTCTAAACTCACGTTCGACAATATTTGGATGGGGTAGAGGAGTGAATCTTAAAATTGACGCTGGAACCGAACATTTTACCATCATTACTTTACACAACACCGATCGATGAATCGGTTTGGGTCTTGGGTAAGTAAACTGATAAATTTGTAACTCCTGTCGTTTCTGAAGTTTGTGATGTTCCACTGGGTTCGGCGAGTCCGAGGAATCAAGTCCATTTGGCTGAACTCTGAATCAGACTCAAGTTTGTTAAATGAATGGAATGACACTGTATTTCACGAAGGTAATTATCAATATCAATAATATTGCAAGTGATACTTTCGGTGACTGGACAACTCAGAATCATGCAACTTTAAAGCCTCCTTTGAAAAGTGATGATAAAAAAATTGTTAAAATAAAAATAGGTTTGGTTATCGGCTATTTTTCGAAAAAAAAATTTAATAACTTTTCAAAGGAGTGTTGAAATTGCATAATTTCGAGTTGTCATGGAGCCATACTTTCAGTACTGCCTGATTCAAAGGCTATCAGAATCAGCTTTACAATAATATACAATTAATTATAATAATTACAATTTGGGAGGCGTGTATGGGTACCGCCACCCCAGGAATCTGGATAACCATCAACTCTACCGTAGGTCACCCCAAGTGGTTCGCTACATTTGGCAACTTAGCAGGGGGGTGCGGGTTCATGGGTTGAGGTTTGTTAGGGTCTTGGCGGTGGATGCGTCTGACCGCCAGCTGCATGGCAGGCCTGATCGGGAGAGAATGGTTGAGAGAGTCCCTTTGACTTTTCCAGCTATACTCTCGGAACATCGCCTTGCACCACAGTGGGAGGGATGGATTCATACGTCCGTCACTCCTGGACACACTGACCCCCAGATTCCTACCCACCCCTAATACCCTTTTCCTTCCCAGAACTTCCTTTCTTAAAAAAACCCTCCATGCGGCATCCCCAAAGATGACATAAGCCCTGAGGGGAATTATTTTCCTCGGGGCTTCCTGTGTGGAGCTAATGTAAAAAATACCAATGAGCCCTTGCCAGGATCTCCCAAAATTGGTGGCTCCCTAGTCTATGATTTCGGGCAGTTGGAATTCTTGATAAAGAAATTTTTAGGGGCACGAGTACGATTTCCGTGGCGCTGCGATTTGATGATGTATTAAAGTAGAACAGCCCAAAATAAGACGAAAATGAACAATAAAAATTTTCGAAATCTCGCTTAGTTTTCCAGATATCGATACTCAAAGTTTTAGATTCAAACTGATTGATTTTATAAAAAGTACCGTTTTTTTTTTTGTTAAGAATGACCTTTTTTATTTATTACCTAACCTAACCTATTAGAGACGTAGCATTGACTGCAATCTATGATATTAGTCTACATAGAATTGAAAACTTTAAGTATCAATATCTCGAAAACTAAGCGAGATATCAAAAACTTTTATTCTTCATTTTCGTCTTATTTTGGGCTGTTCTACCTGAATATATTGTCAAATCGCGGCGCCACGGAAATCGTACCCTCCCCTTTTTAGGCAGTGTTGGGTTATTGAAGAAGAGGAGCAAATGAAAGGCTAAAGAGATGATAATAATATTTACATACCACACACAGAGCACACAAATCTTCTTCAGAGACAGGAGTGCTAGTTTTATTTTCCATTTTCTCTCCAGTTCGAATGACTGCACAGATGGTAGATGGAAAATTTTCTTGCAAATCGTTAACAAACTTATTGGTCAATGTCTGAATGCTGGCATAAGGGTTATCACCACTGGCCATAGTCTTGTGCGGCAGATAACAAATGCTGTTGAACTCTAGAAAGTAGTTTAAATCGTGTGTCATGAAGTCTCTCATGGGACGTAGAATTCTTATCTTATTCCTTGAGTCGCAAAAACCCTATAAAAAAATTTAATATCATTAGTATTTTGTTCAAAAACAAATCGCACCCGGGGGATAACAATGGCACAACTCAAAAAACTGTATTTTTCAGGAGAGCGGTTTGAATATTTCGTTTTGAGTGTATTGATTCAGTTTTTTAACCAATAAAAATACATTATTTCACAAACGTTGAAAAGCACATTACATTATTTCATAAACGTTGTTTATCAGGTTTAACATTATAATAGTGTTACAATGATAATTGTGCCACTATTTTTGCTTGAATTCGAGTAAAACATTATTATATAAAAACGGCATATTCGCTTTTAAGGTCCCAACATTTTTTTAAATTGTGCCTTTTTTTATTGAAGATAGAATAGATATCCAGGAACATTTCTGCATACAACTCAAAAATGCATTTTTTTGACTTGTGCCACTGTTATCCCTCGGGTGCGAAATGGTGCATAAATGAGATAAATTTGAGGCAACTGCTCGATTGAGGTAAAAGCACTTAATAAAACAACTTACAACATCGGAGGACAGATGTGAGCCTCCTCCCAGTGAAACGCTAGCCAGAAGATTGGCCGCAAGTTTGGTGGCGGTATCCGCAACTAAAATAAATGAACATTTAAATTCCGCCGCACAGTCCAGAAGAAGTTGCTGTCTGAATTTTTTCAAGAGATCTTGTTTAGCAGTTAGAGTGGAGGTTGAAGAGAATAAATCTTTTATTTGAGAATCCAGAATGTCGTCTATCTCAAGATTTTCATCCATTGATATAAAATTGGGTTCGGTCTTCAGAACATCACTTATTGAAGTAAAGTAAGCCGGAATGTTTGCTTCAGAAGCCATCATTTGTTGGATTGAATCTTTTCTTTTATGTCTCTCTTCCTTCGTACTGTAAGTTATAATTCCATCTGAAAAATAATATTATATTTTAGTTTATAGAGATGGAAAATTATGTAAACTAGTGGTCGCCTATAACTGTAACTTTTCGGCCTATTAAAGAGGAGTCTTGTTTTTAAATTAAGGAATGTATGTTGGAGAGATCCCTTTATTAAGTCGGTGGTCAGATAATGGTTGATGATAATATTGAGAATTGAGATCGTACATACCATCAATATACAGCAAAAAAGGTTGAAACCTCAGTTTCTTGTGGGCCGTTTCACTCAGTCCTAATTTGACCAGTTCCAGAAGAGCTGAAGAAGCGGCATCTCCTGAGAAGCCAATGAGAACCTTGTCTCCAGCCCTGACGAGCTTGGACTTGCCGAGACTGGCCCGGAACTTGTGAACGATGCTGGTCAAGAAGCATTCTTTGCAGTAAGGGTCTCTTTTCCTCAAAATTATAGATGCATTTTGCTTGTTGCACTTCCTGCATTCTTCATTCTCTCTAAAAAAACATTTAATTTAGCTACTACACGGAACTTGGTTCTTATTATTTCAAACCATTACAAATCTTTCCACAAAGTCGTGCAAATATTTTGAATACATTGTAAAATACATAAGGAAGACTATACTTTCCTTATTTGCAATATAAATTCAATAAATGCAATATATAATAAATTAATTTCTTAACACACATATTTTGTAAAGGCATTTCACTCTTCATAAAATTGATTTCGTCAGCTTCATCGTCGGCTACAGAACACATTTTTGAAAGAATGTAAACTCCTTTCTGTTGAAAATATAATCAATATTAGAAACTTCAAAGATGTAATCGTAATAAATTCAACATCAAAAAAGCGCAGTTTTAAAACTGTCATCTCGTCAGCTGTCAATTCGTGCCATAAACAATTTCCATGAGCTAACACGTGTTTTACGAGGCTATTTTTGTTGCTATCACTCTAATTGGAATGGGAGCTGTCAAATCATTTTTGGTTGTACACCTACACCGGCGGTTGTCAACTTTTTTGAGCCTGCGTACCCCTTGAATCTCACTAAAAAATTGTTGTACACCTTTATCTATCTTGTGGACACGTGTAATGAAAGTTTTTAATTCATTTGTAATTTTTGAATACTCTCTTTATTATACGAAGTTAACAATCAAGTCACACAAATAAAATTAATGCAATATTGTAAGTGTAACACGATTTTGGGCATTTTTAACCAGTGTTTCTACATGTGAAATTGAACAAATCTACGTTCTTGCCACGATATTGCGTACCACAGGTAGAAAATCGCTGGTCTACACCATGGTCTACACCATGGTCTACACCATGGTCTACACCATGGGTCGGCCTGCGGGCCACGAGGCGTCTTGGTGCGGCCCGCAAGATCCTTGTCGCAACGCACGTGAAGGACGATATCATGACATGACGGAGTGAAATGGAGCGAGAAAGGGAGCGAAGGGATAGCGAAGGGAGAGCAGGGGTAAGGAATGCAAGGACGTCACCCGCACCTCACCTCATTCCGCTGCCGATCACCAGTAATTGATTAATTTCATCGCGTAGACTCTTCACGATGAAATTAATCAATTTCCCATATAAAACAAGAAAAGATAAATTTTGTAAACTAGGTTGGCTGATGGAATGATTTGGAAGGCTCATTACTTATTAACTTTTTAGTTTTGTATAACAAATGCATTATATTGTTATTTTTGATGTTGACCATTTGCACTTTCATTGCATAAAAAGTCGTTTTGGCTTAGGTCTAGGCTAAATTAAAAAAAAAAAACTGAAATTAGTGGTAACTATTTTCCTCTGAAATGTGAATATGATTAAATGAAATCTTTAGTTTTTGACAACGTCAAAAGATAATAATTTGTTTCCATGGAAAAGAAACAAAATATTGATTAATTGTTTAAAATGTACATTTATGCAAGTTTTGATTTCTATGCCGCAAAAATATCCGCGCTTATCAATTTCCTCTTTTACCTGTAAAGCTGTTTTATTTCAAACACTCGAATTTTAAATTGAAATAATATTTACTAACCAGAATTAAAAATTTAATAAAAATAATTACAAAAAAATCAAATGCAGTTCACGCAGTTCACAGGCGTTAGATGCGAAACTTCACACACACAATCTCAACCAAAAGGAGCCTTGAAAAGTGAGCTCACAATCAAAGCGGCCAATGCGGCCAGCGCGACGTTTCGTAGGTAAGGTTTCATTCTCTTGCGGGCTAAATCCTATAGATATATGTGTTTGTCTCTTTTTAGTGTCATTTCTGTTTCATTGTGTTTCAAATCACAACGGTACTAAAGGGTTTCACTTTTAAAAAATCGTCTTGAAAAAGATTGCGAAACTCAGAGTTGCACAATTTGCCCCAGAAGTTCTTAATTAATTATCAAGCCGTCAAATTACATTTTTTTTGCCGTGCGGCATCACTTGCTTCGTCCTTTCTTCAAAGGCCGTCAAATTTTCTAGTGGCTGTTTTTGGCATATTGATTATAAATTCCGGTAAGAATTTAAATTTTATGTTAAATTCTATTGTTAATCAAATAGTTAATTAGATTTTTTGCGTTTTTTTAAGTGTGTAAATAAATTTATTGCAAAGCTAATACATCTGTATGACGTGTAATACGATTGTTGTATGGTTGGCCAATTTCAACCACATGGGCTATTCGTCAATGCCAATGAACATCTAAATTTGTTTCATAATAAGTTCGTTAGCTAACACTGTCAATGACAAGGTCGCGCGTTGTTTTGACCTAGGCCCTTTTATTATTCCAGAAACTCAAAATGGCGGCAGGATTAATTCATGAGAAGATCTGGATGGATAAGAGCAAGTACGACGATGCTGAACGTCAGCACTTCGAAGGTCTTGCAAAGGTAAACTTATTGCTTTTTTCTTGTTCTATAAAATTTGTCAGAATTCTCAGATATGTCAATTTGATGTATTTCTATGTAGTGTCAATCTTGGATTACTAAAACTGCATGTCCCTCTGGTGATCAGGGCAAAAGTTAATTCTAACAACTGGTAATTGTGAATATGAATTATCAATTTTTTTATCCCATTACAAGCTGCCTAAGGCTGCCAAAGGATGTCCCAAGGAAATAGATTCTAACCCTCTCCCTTCCTCTCCCGAAACTCACGGTTCGCAACCCAGGAAAACTAAAGTTACAAAGTCACGTCTCCAGGATTATACGTCTGTCGTGGATCTTTGCGATTTCAAGGAAAAAACAAACAAAAAGAGTAAAAAGGCTCGAGAGGCGAATCGTCAGCGTGAAATGATGTTGGATTCTATTTCTAACAAGGAGCTCCCCCCTTCCCCTGCCCGGGAAGAGCCTCTCCCATCCGCCCGTGCTCCGCCCGCGGCCTCTGCAGCCCCCGCAGCCCCCGCCGCCCCCGCCGCCCGGGCCCCCTCAGCCACCCCTGCCGCCCCTGCCGCCAGAGTCCCATCTGCCACCCCCGCTCCTGCCCTCGCCCCGGAGGCTCCCAAGCAAGCCAAGAAAGAACCTAATCAGAAACTCAGCAAAGCAGAGAAGAAACGGGCTAACAAGAGAGAGAAAGAGGAGGCAGCAGCGACTCCCAAAGTGGAGACGAAGCCAGCAGAGAAGGTGGTTGCCGCGGTCAGTGTGGCCAGTGCGGTCGAAGCACCCCCGGCCAAGAGCGACGTCGCCCAGGTATTCTGCACCCGGCCAACTGCAACTTGTGTTCGAGTGCTATTATAGTTTGCTGTTTTGAGCTTTCTTATTTACCAGAACTTCTATCACATCAATTTTTAGAGCACGCCATTTTACAACAAGCCGACATCGATCGAGGCACATTCGCACCTTTACACTTTGACTCTTGCTGAGTCGCTAAATAAATACATGTAGGTATTTATAGTTATTAGAAGTGTAGTGATTTCATGTACATTCATAGATAATCATCTCAACCTGTATTATTTTCTTGAGTAACTAGAAGTCATGGAAGTTTGGTACCTGCATGAATAGTTGCTATTTTTTTATCATCAATTATTTATTTAATAATGTTTTATTTAACAATTTTGTTAAAACTGGCTTAGTATCACAGCAGGCGCTAGTATTTTTATATTGCTAACAGGTAGGTATTTGTAATTTTGATCATTAGTGTAGTGCTGATTCAAAAATCGAAAGTACCTCTCATGTGTTCATTTTCCCACATCTCTAGGTTTTTTTTGCTGGAAGTTCAAGGCTAAAGCACTTAGTTACTCACTTGGATACAAATATAACAAGGATAACCATTTAGTTGCTTATTTGGATACAATTAATACAATGATAACCTGCTTAGTTGCTCACTTGGATATGATTAACCTGTTGAATAATCGGGCGTATTTCGAAAAACTGGATTTTACTTTGTTGCTTTCTGGTCAAATATCCGTATAAAAACAAAGGAACTGCTTTTTTGCGATTGTTTTCTGTTTACCAGATAATATATCTTATTATTCATGTAAATTACGTGATAATATTGTAAGAGGTTTTTCCAGAATAGCTAACTAAAAAAAAAGATTAAAAAATCTCCCATTTTGGGGAAAATTATCAAAAAATATAATCACACAAATATAAACTGATTTTATTATTTCTACACAAATCTGAATACATATCCAACATGAAAAAACACAATTCAAAGGAGTTTGCAAATAAATAAAGACCTTTACACGCATTTGAAAACGTTAAACTCCGATTTTCGCCTTTGATAGTTGCAAAAAATGACCTGCCAAATCATTGAAAATTCATTAAAAAATATTCTAGAGTAGCTAAATTAATAAAGCCATTGGTTACGTCAAGAATGGTATTGGCACAACCGATTCTGACCTTGTCCTTCAACAGTTTCTTTAAAAAAAAAGATTTTTTTTTTCGTGGCCGCCGGCAGCTTTCCTGCAAATGACAGGTTAAATGAATTAATTTAGAGTGTTAACTGCATCATATTCTGATGAGCGAATGGGGGAATTACAAGTTTTTACATGGTAAAAATGTTGAATATGTATTTTTAAGTTCTTGGCTCAGTTTTCGTAACAATTATGTTCACACCTGATTAAACTAGCAACAATGTCAAATAAACTAACGGTACAATATGTGAAAACTGGTATACGTACATCAATGCATGTTTCAGTACATGACTGGTAATAAAAAGGTTTGTATTTCTGTAAGTAATAGCAAACAAAAAAGTGTACAGTATAATCTAATTAGTATGTACGTGTTTAGATCCCTGTACTGGTGACGGATGTATGTATTTAGTATCTTGAATGTGATGGACATTATTATCACTATTTTTCATTTCTTTAATTTTGTAATTCTACTATTGAATGAAAAGATGTTAGTTGAAGGCTCTGGCGTACCTTAAATTGTGTATGACATCCATTGATATCAGTTGAGTTTTTCGGTCACTTTTGCCAATCAAACTGAGCTTAAAATATGATGAGTTAAAATGAAGCTCAAACGATTATCTCGGTGTCATCAATGCGACAAAGCATTTTTCCAGTCATCATTAATCACTGCTTTGTGAAATGATGTTCATATAGTTGTTCGCAGTCAAAACCTGAAAAATTAAGTAATATATATACGCTTATGCAGGTAACAAGTAAAAGCTTGTTAAAGTTAAAAAATTAAATGCTGTTGATACATTTTAAAATTAAATTTAGTGATCTAAGGGTAAAATAAATTTGCCATTTTGCTCAGTTTTGATTGGTGAAAGGGACCGTTGGTGTACAAAACGTGAGTTGAACCAGGGACTTAAATCTAGCCAAGTATCTGATCGTCTTATTTGGCGGTACATTCTCAATCAGTATGCGTGGATTCATACCACCAGTTTAACAGGCACAGATGCCAGATAGTCAGCTGTTCAGATTATTGGAGTTAAGAAGTGTTGTTCTGTATAGGGTGGGTCACCCCAGGTCTGCACCGTGCAGGGCTCTTCCCTGGCCAGCGAGGTGGCCAAAGCGCGACAGCACATCAAGAACACACTGGAATGTGTAAGTATGATTCAGTCATCAAACCCCAACCAACCAATTCTACTCCAACATATGTAGGATCGGGTGTCAAGCCAACTACATATAATTATACTATATAAATTATTATAAGTATACTCAGACATGTATTCATTATTCCAAGATAAGATGAATGCATTATCTAGTTTTGAGTGTGTGAATGTTTGATGTCTGCTAGAAGTTTTAGAAGATAGTGGAAAGGTTATCTCGGTGAAAGATACTACAACACAGGCTAATGGTTTCTTACTCATAATATAATATTTTTTCTTTGGTGATTTGATTTTCTCATCATTTAATGAATCTTCATTTTCATGCATGGATTGATTTAGATAATCACAATTGAAAACATAACATTGAAATAATTAAACTAATGCATTCAGAATTAATACCGACTTGCATCTGCTGCATTCGTGGGTTGAAATCACAGTTTTATTTTATTTTGAAATTTGTTACTTATATAACATAACAGAAATTTATTTAAACATAGATTAAATATTGTAAATGTCCAATGAAGAATAAATATCTATTTTCTAGACTTGAGCGATTTAAAAAAGACATTTTACTATTTGAATACATATTATTTTCAAACATTTTTGTATGATATCTAAACTAAACAAAAGTATATATAAACCCACATATCTTGACATATTCAGTGCTGTTTAAATAATTGATTTAGCTCCCTTTCTGGTCTAAACCAACATTCAATTAACTTGTACTTTATTTTGAACCACCTGATGTGATTTGTGGCCTAGTGGCATAATCCCTTGACTTTCAATCTGAAGGTTTCGGGTTATTTTCCTGACAGCAAACATATTGACTTTGAATTGTCAATTGCATTAGTGTAAATTGTGCGGGTCGCTGTGGGTGCACCCAATACCTTCCTATAATAGAAATATACTGATCATTCCAACATAATTTCAAAAGTTTATTTATTTACTCATGCATTATCCCCAATAACATGCAAAGTCTAATTTTAATATAATGCATAACTCTATTGATATCCCATTACTCGGAATGCTGTGGTTTGTACATGCTTGAAAAATTCAGATGTAGTCGTTGCCACGACAAGATACCACACTGCAGAACAGATGTTCTAGCACAGCATGACAAGAGGAATGGTGTTAAAACAGTAGACATAATTAATCTTTAAAACTCTATCTTTTTTCTCTGCCTCCCCATTTGTTAAGAAAGTTAGAATAATAAATTTTGTTCGTTAAATGGATGATTAGTCTGGCATGCAATAGTTTAAAAAAAATCTTTCTGTAATGATGTCAATACACAATATGATGTTCTGCAACCCTGGTACTGATTGTAGATGGACACAGTCCTGGCCAGCGTACACAGCGATGAGGTGGTGAACAGAATCAGCAGCCTGGAGACGGCCTTGGTGGACCTCCGTAAACTGGTGATTGACATCCAGAGTGAGGTCAAGACCCTTGCCCAGCGCATACCAGCTGCTTCTGCGGTAAATAAGCGTGTTTTAACTAAATTTAAGTAAGATTAATGTGTGATGGGTTCTTGTGGAAATATTTGTTGCAGGATTGTATTTAAAAAGTATCTTACCATACATTTGCTACTTCCCACTTTTACTACCCTCCACTATCAGAGGTTGGCTGTCGCCAGACAAAATAATCTACACCTTTATTTTGACTGGCCTGTAGTAGCTGAGTGGTTAAATGTGTCAGGTTTCCACTGCGTCATTATGGGTCCAATCCTCTGCTGGCTACTTAAGACCTCCATCATTACACAAGCATTGGTATGCAGAAAGTGGGATACCAGTCTCTCTCAATCTAACCAGATCGAGAGAGACCGGTTAATGAGGCCTTTTGACTCCTCCAGTCAGAATCCCTTGACTCATCGCCTTGCACCGCAGTTGAAGGGATAAATTCAAACGTCCGTCACTCCTGGACACTCACTCCAGAA
Source organism: Glyphotaelius pellucidus (assembly GCA_936435175.1). NCBI lineage: Eukaryota > Metazoa > Arthropoda > Insecta > Trichoptera > Limnephilidae > Glyphotaelius > Glyphotaelius pellucidus. The sequence goes on along the minus strand of OW386539.1, from coordinate 1,905,443 downwards.
CCCCCAGATTCCTACCCATCCCTCATAACTATTTCCTTCCCAGAATTTCCTTTTCTTAATTTTCTTAAAAAAAACCCCCACACAGCATCCCCTAAGATGACATAGGCCCTGAGGGAAATTATTTTCCTCCGGGCCTCCTGTGTGGAGCTAATGTAAAAAATAAAAATAAATTGTTAGTGCGCATTATAATTGAGTCCATTGTATTGCGCAGCCCGCCCCCGCTGTGTGCTCCCTGCCCGCCAAGACCGCTAAGGCCCCGGTGGCGGCAGCCCCCGCGGAGGACTCCGACGACGGCGTGGACCTGTTTGCCTCCGACTCGGACGGCGAGGATGACGATGCCGCCGCCAAAATCCGCGAGGAGAGACTCGCAAACTATGCTGCCAAGAAATCCACAAGTATGTAAACAGGGGACGATTGTTTCCTCTATCACTAGAAATAGACCAATCCATTTGTCGCTCTTGAACATATTGACCTCCAGATTCCTACCCACCCCTTACATCCTTTTCCTTCCCAGAACTTCCCCTTCTTCCCCTCCACAAAAAGACCCTCCACACAGCATCCCCAAAGATGTCATATGCCCTGAGGGAATTTTTTTCCTCAGGGCCTCCTGGGCAAAGATAATGTTAATTATGCCCATTAAATTTGCATAGTTTATACAATATAAACAGGGCAGTAGATTTAGTAGGTATCAAAGATATTGAAATATAAGGAGATGGGCTATCGGCAGTTTTTACTGGGTGGGACTGTGCTTCCTGGTGTTGCCGATATTTTTAACCAAAACTATTGCACGCTTTAAAAAAATCAACGAATTTTTTCCGTATTCAAACTATATTGTTAACCAATACTTATTCCGTATTCAAACTATTCCCATTATGTAGTAGTTCCGACGACAGTCGGGCGGACATCATAGCATATCTTCTTGTATTTCAATATCTTTGTTAGGCATGCCTGATATAAACACAATTAAAATATTGTATGAGAGTTTATTTTTTATTCATTTATAGGTACATAGTAGGCATCAATACAATAAGTATCAATATAATTTGACACCGTCAGTCGTCGAACCGTTTGTATATTCAAAGTTAAACGATTTCACCAAATAAATCAACTCTACTACTTGAAACAAATGTAGCTAGCTTATATTGCGATGTTGAAGAATTGTTACAATATTATGGTAGATATATATTATGGTATATAAACAGTTTTAGAATGGGAGAACGCCATGCTATCTTTTTGTATTTAAAAGTTAACCGTAGATGCTCCCATAATGAATGTCAAGCGGGAATATTTCTAAATAAATTTTATTTTTTCAAAGATTTTGTAATTAACATGATATTATATTAATAATTTTATTAATTTTAACGCTTCTGCCGGAAACCCAAATATTTTACTGAGATAATTATGATAATGCAATTAAAGTGATTTATTTTTGGGGTGTTATGCCGTGTTCCGTGAACAGCATTACAGTGTCCATCATCAGGGCAAATTTGTAATTACAGATTGCACAACTGCCCTAATGATGAACACAATGTTACGCTGTCCAAAACTTTGGCTAAAAAAGGAGGTAGCGCAACATGGCATGACACCCCAAAAATAAATCACTATGTTACTGTAAAAGTCCATACTACGGTAAATCTTAAGATTTTTCAGTAAATTCTAAGATTTACCAACTTTATGGCAAAAGAGTGATCACTCGTGTTGGTAAATCTTAAGATTTACCAATTTACGGGCTTTTACAGTAACAACTATAATACTTTTGGCCATGAAAAACTCAAATCATACATGATAATGCAAGTACATTACCCACCTCACTAGACGATGTCTGTTCTATTTTCTGGACTCAAGGGGTTAATCTGTTTACGCAAGTAACCTTATCTTCAACAATGTCACATATGTGATTTATGAAGTTTTTTTTCACTAAAACACGTATTGTATCAAAACATGCCGCACCATGGAATAGATTGCATTGAAAAGGTCAGCATTGTAAAGGTCAATTATTTAATCCAATGTTGTTCCTCAGAGCCCGTCCTGATCGCCAAGTCCAACATCATCCTTGACGTGAAGCCATGGGACGACGAGACCGACATGAAGGTGCTGGAAGAGAAGGTGCGCGCGATTGTCTGCGACGGCCTCCTTTGGGGTGCCTCCAAGCTAGTGACCCTCGCCTACGGCATCCAGAAACTACAGATCTCCTGCGTCGTGGAAGATGACAAGGTTTCCATCGACTGGCTGCAGGAAGAGATCGAGAAGAATGAAGACCATGTAAGACAAACAACTTTGTGATTGTGAATTTTTTGGGAATAATAATTTGATAAATTCGCTATACTTTTAACGACTCTCACCACAAGCAATCCAAATTCAGTCAGTCTGTAGAGATGACACTAGCGATGCATAGGTTATGGATAGCCGGAATGGGTTCTTGAACTCAAGTCCTTTGCGGGAAGCTTATCCCACTCCCATTCCTTTTTCAAATTAACCACTCCCAGAGAACTCGGATCCGAACTCAGACCCGGACTCAGACCCGGATTTGGACCCGGACTCAGACCCGGACTTGGACCTGAATGCTTCCACCCAGCACTCGGCATAACTCGCGCGAGTTCAGGGTGGATGGTTCGAGACATGCATGTCCGAGTTCGGGGTCAGATTAGTTTGTCTCGGCATCTGCCACAGTACTCAGTTTGTATCAAGGACTCAGAACCTGAAACCACTTCTAGAACTCAGGTTCTTTTAACAAGTCGTGTGCCGATCGCGCACCGGTGCGCGCCCTATAGCCGAATAAAAAATTTAAAAAAAAACTTTTTGATATGCAATTTTAAACCTTATGTATAAAGAAAATGTATGAAGAACAAGGTCAGAATCGCTTGGGGCATTCTTGTTCTTGACGTAACAGATATAAGGAACACTTCTAGCCACTCAAATAATTGTCTTTGGTCATTTTAATGACTTTGGAAATGGGCATTTCTACCGCGATTCGAACTGTCAAACTTTAAGCGTCGCATGTCATAAAAAGATCGATAAACCTATCAATTTGTCAAATAAACGCAAGTAAAAGTATTTGTAGGTGTAGTTCGTTGTTCAAGGAACGTATTTCGATAAATATTATATACCATAGCATAAAATTAACCAACAAAATTTACGTCAAAAGTCAAAACATCGCGAAATTTTCGAGTTTCATCCGTAAAACCCCGAGGCACTCAACCGGTTAAAAGGAACCACTCCTCAGAGGCCCCCGAAAAAACATGGGACCTATTTATAGATAGTGGACCTGAGATATTATATTCATGAACCTGAGAAGGCCCTGGACAGAGCATTAGTGCGATTTTGTACAAATGACATTGAAGCCAAATCTAGGGTGAGAGGAAGTTGCCTGGCAGCCCATCTTAAACGACAAACTTTTAAAATGATTTGTGTGCAAAGTGGTATACAATGAAATCTTCTTAAGAAGTTTTCCAAGGGATGGGATAAAACAAACTTCTTAAGCAGGAAAACCTTATAAGTGGGAAAAATTGGGCTAATTTTGGACCGAGGGACCGAAAAAACCAAACTTCTTAAGCCACAAAACTTCTTAAGAGGGTTTCACTGTAAAATGAACTATTTTTTATCGTTGGTATGGCTTATGATTTTTTTTGTTTGCTTTTTTTTTATATGAATAATGCACAAGAGTCCCAACTTCTCCCGTCCTGAGCCAATGAGACTATGACATCACCAATCGGGGTATGTTATGAGGCTGAAGGAAGTGGGGAGGGGAAGGAGATGGGGAAGAGGAAGGTGGGGAGGTACATGATTAAGATCTGGTACTTTATTAAGATCTGGTCACCAAACATGGCTAAAGCCATTTGAAGCAACGTTTCAATTCTGAATAGTGGTCTTACACCGCGGTGATACTGAGAGTATCTTCTACTCTGGAGTATTTCCTCAAAGTTGTTTTGAGTATTTCACCCTTTCTTAAATTGTTTTTTTTCATTTGCAGGTTCAAAGCGTGGACATTGCTGCATTCAACAAGGTTTAAGTTAAGGGGTTCGAGACTGTTACTTTCTAAAAGACTCTGCTTGTCAACTCAGTGAAACGATATGTTCTATGAACATCAGTCAGTTTAGGAATTAACACCACTTTTCCGTATCATCAACATTTTGTTACTGAATATGGGTGAGGAGATACAAGTTCGGAGTGATTCATTTATTCGTGCATGTGTTAGTTTTCAACTCTGTGATTGTGATGTTTTATATTATACTGTATTTGTAAACTTTTTTTTTTTAGATAAAAATGTCAGTATTTGCAACAATAATTGTTAGATCACTATTGGTGATACTTAATATGTGCAGATGAGGTAGAGAAAATGTTTAACGAATTTCCATTCCCGATTGTTTATCAATCCCGTACCTAATTTCAATTTGAATTAAAAACAGCCATTACATTTTTATTTGTGTTTTTATTACGAACTGATACAAGTTGTTTTAATTTAACATTAATTTTTATTTTTCAAAGTTTACCGTAAATCAACAGTCTCTTCCAACTTTCACAGTACAATAATATTGTACTCATATTATGAAAACATTTCAGATTTGTGTGTCAAGCGCCAAAAGAACCCATTGGATATGAAAAATTTGTATCCATTGAGCGCCGGCATTCCAAAGGTTAAATCAATTTTTCGGCATTCCAAAGGTTAAATCACGGTGACCATTCCTACATTCACATTATTTGTAAAATATGTAGGTACTGTCAAGTAAAATGCGAATCAAGTGTTTAATAGATCACCTGGTAAAAAACATAAGTGTGAGGATTATGTGAAGTTAATTGTGTAGGTACTAAAAGATTGTTTCAATAACGAGACGTTATAAGAATACAAGACACGCTATATTTATATCTATACTAATTGAACAAAAAATGTGGCCCAGCTTATGAAAAGGATAGCCATTCAAAGGATATGCATGTACGAATGAAGTAAGCTATGCGGATGGCCCGCTAAAATGTGTCTACTGGGGCAATGTCTCAATAACATATCTTCCTCTTTCATCTAAGGTTATTTATGCAGCATTTGCACAAAACATGGAAACAATAATGATTATTTGATTATTTTACCGTGATTTATTTTTGGGCTATTATGCCTATTCCGCTACCTCCTTCTCTAGCCAAGTTTCGGACATCTTTACAGTGTCACTGTAACGCTGGCTAAAGAAGGAGGTAGCGCATCATGGCATAATACCCCAAAAATAAATCATGATAATACTTTTGGCTGTGAAAACCTCAAATTATATCATTATTTGACAAATTTGGGGGGGGGGGGGGGGGGGATCAAAAAATTATGAAATTCGTGTGATGTAATTTATGGATGGCCCCTAAAGTGTTTTCCGTTCATTGTAAATTTATGAACCTATCCACTTGAGCGATAGAGATTTCCGGGTGTTTGGTTTTCACTTCGGCCATGCTCATTACAAAACTCGTACTTCCGAATATTAATACAGAAACATAAACTGCTTACTGCAGTTTAAAGCCAATAAATTCGTCTAGATTTTACCCTTTTTCCCATATTTTTAGGTTTTATAAAATTTAAAAAAAAAATTATTGTTAATTTTAATTAAAAAAATTAAAAATTATCAAATTTGGGTAGCTGTGCTCGAGTGTTTATCAGTGACGGCTCGAGCACTTCTGTGATGGTGGGGGTACATTTTTTACCTGTACCTACTGTACCATAATCTCATCAACCGGAGAATTTTTTTTTTTTTTTATATGAAATACCGCACGAGAGTCCCAACTGCTCCCGTATGGAGTCAGTGAGACTATGGCATCCCCAATTGGGGTATGTTGTGAGGCTGAAGTAGTGGGGAGGGGAAGGAGATAGGGAAGAGGAAGGTGGGGAAGTACCTGGCTATTCAGAGCTGGTCACTAAACACGGCTAAAGCCATTTCAAGCAACGTTTCAATTCTGAATGGTGGTCTTACACCAGGGCGATACTGAGAGTATCTTCCACTCTGGAACGTGCCGCAAATATACTATATATTATTTCAAATGAATAAATTGTGAAATAACACAAATTAATCAAATAAAATTTATTTGCGCACGCCGGGTTCGAACCCGCAACCTTCGGATTGTGAGTCGAGAGTCTTGCCTCGGGACCACATAGGCCGTCAATATACCTAATGTAAAATCCGAATATACCTAATGTAAAATTTCTCAAACAAAAATTTTGATGGTCAAATCATGCTAATCAGATATCTAAACGCAAAATAATATAAAATTTCTGTAGATGTATACCAATTAATAACAATAATATAGTATAATTAAACAACACTTTATCTTGCAAGATTATTATCGATGTTAATTTGAATGCGAGCGATTCCCGCCCGAAATTATGCAAACAAATGGTTCAGTATTTTGTCATGAGGGGATCAATTGGATTATCCCCACAGTATTTGAAATTCGCATACGAGGGTGCTTGCGCGGTTCTCGGTTTAGCTATGATCGAGAAAGAAACGCAAAGAATCAACCGGAATCACTTGGATTGTCCCCCAAGTGCTAAGTAGGTTCTGCGCACTGAGAAGTGGACTCTCATAGTTCGTGCGCTGGTCGGCTATTATTCCGTCCCCACTGGTCAGTGGTCGCCGCATCGCATTAAAATGACCCGGAATAATTTTTTGTATTTTATTTCTGCAAATGTTAATTGCTTTTATGAGAACTCATTCATTTTGGTGAAGACAAAGCATCGACTGTTATTTCCTTTAGTAGGTTTCGGGTGTAACTGTTGGGGACTGTCCTCACTGTTCCCCTGTGAAGAACCGCCACTGATGTTTATTATACTAACCTCAGTCTGGATCAGTAATAAAACAGTGATTAGCCAATTATAACATTCATTTAATTTTTTATTATAGACATACAATTAAGTATGTAAAATAGTAAAAATATACCATCTTAACCGCCCTACCTCTGGGTTATTATTCAAAAAGTAGGTAAAAAACATCAGGTTTTAAATGATTATATAAACCGCGCCACTTGCGTAGAGAGTACCACTGACTTGCAGCGGCGTGACTTGTATGGGAGAGACGAAAATACCCGGACACATCTCTTAGCTTCGCGATAACGCAGGAACAAACTTGATGTATACGAATGTACCACTACGTTTTGTGGGTTTCGGGTATAGTTATTTTTTCACCTGAACCCACGTGATAGGCTTGTTGCATTTGTACGATAATATAGCGGACGTATCACGTACGTTCGTGTGTGTAGGGCGGTTAATAATTATTAGAACATTTGCATTATAAAATATGTAAAAGACAGCATTCAAAATTGTACTTTCTCAAACAAAATACACACTCAAATCAATATTTTAAATGGCAAATAGAGCATTAATTATTTAGTATACAAACGGAGAGTTTTTAACAATAATAATATCTTACAATTAATAATAATTAATATGAAATAAAATTAAAAACATCATTCATCAATAAAGTGGATTACATAAAGGCCCGTATCCTGCGCCACAATACACATGAACACTAGCTTGAACAGCACCCAAAACATTGAAAATTTGAACACTTCGTGTTCAAAAACCCTGTGTTCAAGCTTTACCACAGCCGACGGAAAACATTCATCTCCCGGGCGAAGGGGGAAGGCTGGCGGGGGGAAATGTGTTCATATTTTTACAAGAGCCGCGCGATGCGGTCATGTATGGAGAATCAAACCGAACAAGTTTTTGAGGTTATGCGCAATGAGCAAGCTTAATAATCACTAGTTTAAAATATTATGATACCTAAATACAATATAATAAATATATTTGATAATAAAATTATAACATAATAACGAATATTAACAATATTAATATTAATATTATTTTTGAAGTGGGTGAAGCGGGAGCGGGAAGGCAGGCGGGGCCGGCGGGGGGGGAAATAAGTTCATATTTTTACAGGAGCCGTACGAAGCGGTTGGTTGGTACCGGAGGTAAATCGAATGACGTTTGGGGTTATGTCAACCGCGCGAGCCTAATACCTAATTATGACTTTAAATTCCAAATAAATACTGTCGTAATGATGATTATATCTTTCGTGATCTCACTTGTAAATAAAGTCTATTAATTTATAAATCGGTTTCAGAGACACGGAAGAAATGACCAATTAAAATAGGTATTCTATTCTTTCCCTGATTAATAAATACCTAATAAAAATCTAGTTAGGTAGGTTAGGTCTAAGTTGAAATCTGCGTGTTCTCCTTTATATTTCGTTTACAATATCATCGCTAAATTTCTTAACAGAACTCGACTTTTGACGTTTGAATTTCGAATGCGTAATTAATTACGCATTCGAAATTCAAATACTGACTTTAGGTCATAATAATTGATATTAGTCGGAAATCTTTCCTGGTAAATAAACATCTATTAAATAAACATCATTCCTGGTAAATAAACATCAATTAAATATCTCTGTTTTCTCCCTGATGTAGCATCTCTTCTTCATCGGAACATATTTTAACATTTATTTAAACGCTAAACGTCAAACGTCAAGTCAGTTGCGTACGCGTGGACGCGTTGACTCGTGGACAGGCCACTAGCAAAGTGTGTGACCGCGCGAACTTCACACCTGTTCACACCAATCTTTCAAACCATGTTTAAAAAACGCAGGAGACGGAAAACAAAGAACGTTTATAGTGGGGTTCAAGCTAGTTTTCATGTGTATTCTGGCGCAGGAGTTCCGCCTTAACAGTACATCTTTACTTAAAAATAATATTAACTTTTCCACAAACATAATATTTTGATTTTATACATTCAAAAAATTTTCTTATATGTAAATAATAAAAATACACGCATAAAAAAAAATTGTTTTAAAAATAGCTGCTTCTATACAATTTATCAGTGTGATTTTATACATTTTGTGCAAATTCTATAAATTACATGGAATATGATCTAAAAGTTTGTTTAAGCAATGCACTGAAGATCTCTCATCGCCGCTGACAATGAGGCACAACGCATATCTGGGAGTTTGGTTCTTTCTCGGGTTAAATACTTCCAACTTATCGGCCTGTATGTTCAAACTGGAAACATACTTGAAGCCCTGGAATCCGTGGTAAGAATATATTCGAACGGCTCGCTTATTCTCAATAAACACAAGCATTGTTTGGTAGTTTGGTAACTGGATAACCTTCAACGATGTAGGCTTGAAAGCTATCAATTTTTGGAAAACTTTGGCTGCAAAGAGGTCTTCATATATCTAGAAAATAGAACAATTTAATTATAATGTTTGCAATCGTTTTTATTAAAAACAATTGGAACAAGGGCTTCTGCTTTCATTTGATCACGTTTCAGAGTAATTAAAATTTTTACTAAGGTCACAATGTTTCAACCTCCGTCACATCTGATTGACACAATCAACCAGTGATCAGCGTCATTTTGAATTCTTGACATTTTAATGCTGAATCTTGGTAGTTTCAGTTATTGATCAAATTCTGATGAAGTGTCAAATTGACGGCTGATAAATGTTGATCAAACACCGAAACAGACAGAATCAGCATTTATCAGGAACTGATTAAATTAGGTTTGTGGGTTGTTTCACAGAATTTGAACAACTCATCAAATTTATAAGTTAACTTTCAAGTTATATTCAAGTTCTGTTATTATATCAATATGTTAACAGTTACTTCACAGAACTAAAATTTTATCAGAACTTGAATATGTAGCAGCTGCACTTTCACGGGATCTGAAAATTAACTTCAAAATTTGATGAATTGTTCAAATTCTGTGTAAAACACCCCATCCTAAATGTTGCTGATTGTCGATTTGATCTTCAGTAAAATGTGACGAAGGTTGAGGCAACCTGATCTTAAGACGGGTGTTTCACAGAATTTAATTTCAAAATTATTGTTAAAGATCTGTGAAAGTCCTATTCAAGTTCTGTTATTTACAAAATGCCATAAAACGACTGGCCCATGATGAAATAATAACATAACTTGAATAGGACTTTCACAGAACTTGGATAAATTTGAAATTTGATGAATTGTTCAAATTTTGTGAAATAACCCAATCATACAGTTTAGCAGAGCACTGGGGATGTTTGACTATACAAATTATTTAAGTATAAAACTGAGCTTGAGCAAGAATTTTGCCTGCAGTATAGGTGATAACCAAAACTCTGCCCAGTGTAAAGGCCCAAGGGCATTTGAAATAATTAATATCTCACCGTTATGGATCCGTCCATTGCATCATCCTTCAAATCAGACCAAACTGCAGCAAACAACTTTTTGTTGCGTTTCCCCACAGTGAAATCAATCACCTCAACGGCCCATGCAAGTTTCTCCTCTGCGAATGCAATAGAAACTTTAAAATCACTCTGCTGTGATAGTGCCTCGTTAGGTTCAGACAGCCTATAGATGCCATGTCCATCTGTCAACAGTAGTTCATTTGAAACGTAGGGAAAAAATCTCAAGAAGCTTCCAGCTGTCGGCCATGCTTGTTTTTGTATCAATTGAGTGTTGCCATCGGTATTAAGTTCATACTTATATAAGTAGGTTTTATCAATAGAGTATAATGTTCCTTCTTCGTTGGGTAATCTTTGTGCGTATTCGGCAGGTGGAAAACTATTGATGTGCTGAAAGATGAATTTTAAAGAAAATTAAACCACTATTTATAAATTGATATAAATGTTAAACAAAATAATATCGTCGTTCAGCATTCAATGCTGTGAATGTGACATTTATCAAATTGTTCAGGAGAGGGAAAAAACCAGGTTGTATAAGCGGTGTTTCATAATTATCCAAAATCTATTTACTTTATATTTAATTCAATTTTCTTGCCTCTTCTTACCTCTACTTACATTTTAATCAATATTCAGCATTCTGTGAATGAACATAATATTGTGGGTGTCGAACAACTGTGTGGCGGGCCAGATTTGGAGCAACTGGTTGAGGAAGACCTTTTTACCACCAGCAGGACTCTCTAGACCAGAGGTTCCTAAACTTTTTTTCTCGTAGACCACTTTCAAAATTTTACTGGTCACGGTGGATCCCCTGCTGGTACATTTCTACCATATTCCCTAAATTCGACATGCGTTGTACGAGCGGGCGTAATGGGATATGGGACGGGAGGAGGGGGGGGGGTATGGGTATGTTCCCATCCCAGTACAGTACACCCATATCCCATTACGCCCCCCCCCCCCCCCCGACTTGCCTACTTAAGATATCATGCATAACCGGCAACATGCGCTGTACGCCAGTCGCTCTGTTATGGAGGGGGCATAATGGGATATGAGACGGAGGGTGGGATGGGATATGGATATGGGGGACGGGATGGGTCTCAATCGAAACCAGTTTGTGGACCCCCGCTTTCAACTTGTGAACCCCCATTTCTTTATCGCGCCTACGTAAACCCCCGTCGGGTCTCCCATGGACCCCTAGGGGTCCACCTGGACCACTTTGGGAATCACTGCTCTAGACCTTTTGCGACGGATGGATTTTATACATCCATCACTCCTGGACACATCGACCCCCAGATTTCTACCCACCTCTCATACCTTTTTCCTTCCCAGATCTTCCTCTCCTTCCTTAAAAAAACCCTACACACAGCATCCCTAAAGATAAATGTAAAAAAAGTGTGAGTCAAATAAAGTATGTCCACGGTACCTGAAGAGTATAGCCATCGAAATTCCAAAGTTCCATTCCTGTGTAAATACATTCACATCTATCTGACAAACTGATTATATATGTGTAGTCTCCTTGTTGGACAGTGTGCCAGGAAGCTGCACAGCCGGTTTCTATTTGATTTTCCTGAGTGAATATTCCCGAGTCTTCGTTCCACTTCCATAACTCGCTCGTACATAACCACAGCTTGCTAAATATTATGAAGCTCTCTCCGTTGTGCCGGAAATGATACGCTTTGAATTTATTCCAGAGCGAGATGGATTGAACTTCCTCAAAGTTCTTGGATAGAGAAATCCGATTGTTGGATATGTCAGCAATACTGTTGAGATGTGCGCACATGCTTCTGTATTGCGCAATCAGCTCTTCATCATTTACAGCCTCTGATGTTCTTCCATATCCGTGTGTTGTATAATCTGCAATATTTTGAACGTCCCCGATGTCCCCACTACTCAATACACCTTTCTTATAGTAAACATCACCAGACACATTCCACTTTCCTGTAATATAGCGATCCCCGTTGCTGTTGGTAAAGACCGCATTTTTCATCCACATTTCTAGGTCTATATCATTGACCCGGCCAGATATGTTAAGATTATTCTCGAATGTCGTGTTTCCGTGAAAAATATAATTTCCTAATAACGCTGCATCTGAATCCACTGTTACCACATCAAAATATTTGTTGTTTACCATCTTTAAATTGGCATTGTTGGTGATGTAAACATTTGAGTGGAAATAAGTGGGTGCATCTATTACTTGTTCGCCGTTCATCATCAATCGGTTATTAGTTTCTGCTTCTAAATTAACTGAATTAATGGTGCCCTCTACTGTTATATCAGAGTCCACAAACACATTTTCAAACTTCACAGTTTTATTGTAGACACTCTCACCAAGTTTTATAAGTTCGTCCATTGGATAATTATTTATGTATTCAGTAATGATATTATTTTCTATAGTTAAATCGTGAAAGTGCTTACGGCCATATACTTTTTGCCATTGATCAAGAAAAACTGCACTTCTTTTCCATTCTTCGATGCTACAACCTTTTATCATAGTTCCTTGCAAATTGTGAAGAATATTCAACGTTCCATGCACGGTTAGGGGCTCTTTGAATTCCAGAGAAGAATTTATGACGGAATCATCATTCAGAAAAACAATATTTTCTAGTAATTCTCCTACATCTACTCCATTGTAAACATTAGAGATGTCCAAATTATTCCTGATTATCACAGGACCATTGAACACAATATTGTTTTCAAAGTTATTATCGTCATGTACGTGTACGACTGAATTCAAAATGTTCTCCGGATTATAAAGTCCATTTACCAAACCATCGACAATAAAGTTATCAATGAAGGTGCCATCTGCTAATGAAACTTCTCCTTCAAGGTGATATTCATTGTTCCTGGCATATTTGGCAAATTTGGATAGCTTCTGCATCGAGACTTCATTTACCATTCCATAGGTTTGGATGTTTTCGTAGATATTAATATTGCCATTGATATAAGCTGCTCCTTCGAGCGTCTGCTTGCTTTTAACATCCAGTAAGTTTGATATGTGGATGCTATTGATGTAGTCTGTGGCTACATTTCCCTGAACTTCCAATCCATTCGTGTAAGTTTTCTTACCAGTGAAAGTGATAGAATCGTCAGTTTTTTGGACAATGTCGTGCATAAAATTTTCAAAATGTTTATTCCCAACATTTCCAGCCAACAGAAGTTCTCTCACACTGATGTCGTCAATGAATGTTATAGGTTCAGAGATGTAACTATCTTCTTTTAGCCATACAGCATCCTCCGCTAGTTGACGCAAGTCTATGCCATTTATTCTGAAAACATCTAATTTTCCATTCACCCGTAGATTTCTAATATTTACTGTTCCCGCTGCAATCTCATCGTGAATGTTATCCATTTTTCTTACGAAGGCGCTTATATCTTCTTTTTTTTGGCCATTTAAATATTCAAAATCGAGGCTCTGCATTTTAGCTCGTCCAATCTCATAAGGGGCGGTTATTTCTCGAAACTGTGTTTTACTAAGTCTCACCTTATCGAAATCATCCAAATTGACCCCAGAAATGCTAAAAGAGGTTTCAAGATTTCCATCGATGACCAGTTGATCAATGTACAATCTATTGAATTCGGGAGAGTTGAGTGTCAAATTATTATCATTTTCAATATAGAGTGCATCTGGCACCATCCAGTTGTTACATGTCTCGGTGACTTCTAAACTCTTGGCTATAACATTAGCGGCTCTATCTTCTATGATGACACTGTCAGGATTATCAAAGTCGTCCTCAAATAGTAAATCTGCCATAACAGTCTGATCTCCAGATAACTTCACGGTACTGTCGGAAAGATCAGATATATTGACTCCATCAAACAGCCCACCCACCTGAAGATTGTCAAATATAATCTCTCCGTTTAGTTCATCCGTTATAATATCCTGCTCCGTGTCAATTGTAAAGAATTCTCTGATTCTTCTGTTATTGATGAACCCTGACTGGACATTGAGTCCGTTTTGAATAAATACATTGCCTTCAAAAGTTTTTAGAGAGTTTATTGTCATTGGTTGGGTGCTTTTTGGAATGATGTCTTTCAAGACATCCCAATTGGTATCGTTGATTTTATTTTGCACAATTACATCGCCCTGAACCATCAAATTTTTAAATATGACTTTAGATCTGATATTAGTTGTGTCTTTGAGTAGAGGATTAGATAAGAAGGCATCCAAATCTCGTCCTGTAATCTCTCCTTTCACCTGAAAGTTTTCAATCAATTTAAATACATATAATATAATACTTAAAACTACCAAAATTTTAGGAAAAACTGCAAAATGATGTAACTCACGTTCAATCTTTCGGTTACTGTTAAATCATAAAATGTAAAGTTATCCAAATTCTGTGGCGTTGAAAGTGTAACAATGTTCTGTGGTAGGATTCCATTAACAGTTCCATCGCAGTCCACAGCTCCCACACGGACGGAGCCGGTGAAGGTCTTCGTGGCCGACACTTTAGACGCAGACGCCTCGTTGGTGAGGAAGAAGTCTTGTGGAAACTGCAGACTATTTAAACCTTTCATTGTCAAGGACCTGTCAACTGCAATTTTCTGGAAATAATACAACCAATTTAACAAACAGTTTGGATAACTACGTACACTTTAATGTTGGCTAAATAGTGATCTTTGTTGTAACAATTTTAGAAAACTTACACCATCAACACGAAGCTGCTCGATGTTCATGTTTTGATTTTTCATGATTACCCTTTCGATAAAATCTTTCCAAGGCCTTCCGTTAATATTGATGAAATCGAGATTCTTTGCTACAGACAGGGACATCAGGTTTAATTGGTTAAAATTCTGCATGACTTGTTCTGTTGCTTGATAAGATTTTTCTTCAATCACTTTTGTGAGTCCCTTGACCGTGAAGTCATAGCCGTTCACTTTATTAGCGATGATTAATTTATCGTGAACCTTAATGCTATCAAAATTGAGTGGATAAAAGTTTGCATCAACTTCAGAAGATTTTTTATCCGCTGTGTAAATATCCTCTTTTAAATTAATTCCATTGAATGTTCCCCGATCTCCCAGTTTTACGTCAGCCAGTACATTTAGGTGGCCTAATATTTCAAGGTCTCCAGCTGCAATTAAAGGATTTACATTTTTGGAAGGATTTACAATATCCATTCCATTTATCATTTCTACGTTGAGGTGGTTGGTTCTCAAGTTCCCGAGGATCTTTTTCCCGTGAATTACAATATTTCTATCTTTTGGCTTCATAACCGCATTTTTGAAAATGTGATCCACACTCACATCATTTAAAATATTAATTTGAGCACTATTCACTTTAACGTTTCCATTGACAGTTATTCCTCCCTTAATTCTAACATCCCGCAGTGTGGTAGGAAGGCCTTCCTTTTTCAACACTGCATTTCCTATTTTACGAACCAAAGTTTTGATCCGCAAGTGATTGCTTTTAATTTCACTAAACAAAGGAGACATATCAATGTTGAAATCAAAGTTGTTCACGTTTTGTCCCGCAATAGTGACTATTTTACTTTCTCTCAGAAAGTCCTTCAAGATTCCGTTCAGACGTATCGCCGGTGCGTGTAATTCTTTGATTTTCCAATTATCTGTAAATAAATCCTCAATGATTTTGATGAATCGTCACATTATAAAACAACTGCTGTCCCAACCATTGTGTAAAATTTTCCAGTCACTTAAAAATATGAATGTTAAATAATATTTTCACCAACCTGCTGTTAGTAAATTTATGCCTTTGTGAAAATCTCGACTCAACGCTTTTTCTGCTTCTTCCAAAACTTTTTGTTGGGCTAAAAATTTGTCTTCTAGTAACTGTTTGACGGCTAGAACACTTTTCACTTCTTGTTCGACTGGATCCATCATTTTCACTAGTTCAGTTTTGATAAGGAACATGATAGGGGCAAACTCTTCACTGGCTGTCAGTATGCTGGCGTCTCCGTGAACTGTGAGTAAGTTGGTAGCCCCTCGGAGACCTTTCTCCCCCTCGGCATCGAGGATACACGTGAAGCCGAACATTTCCTCATCGTGGGATCTACACGGTGAATGCTCCAGGAGCACGAAGCTCTCTCCGTTCCACTGAAGAGCTTCCAGAACACTGCTAGAATGGCTGTGATGGTCCAGCCGGTGTTGGAAGAGGACCATCACATCATTTCTGTAATATCCCAATTTGATCGGTAGCCACAACTCTACATGTTCCAGTTGATAATTTTGCAATAAAACCTCTTCAAACTGATCTCCTTTAATTTGATAAATGGCAGAATGATCCCCTCCGATTGCCAGGAAGCTGTGAGGGCCTGCTGTGAAAGCAGATACTTCGAGAACACCAGGACTTGTAATGTTCTGAAAAAAAAATTATTGGATGTTTTCACTGTTTTTTATATTCTCCAGAAAATGAAGAAATAAATTACGATAAGGCATCTTTATATTGACAAATGATTTTTTATTTAATAATAATAATTTTTCTATTTATATGTGCGCCATTTTCGATTTTTCACCAAAACGACATATTATTTTTATTTGTGATTATGGCAATGTTGACGTCACGCTGGCTAATGCAGGTGACAGCTGTCTTATGAGTTAGGAGCGTTTTTTTATGTTATGAAGTTGAAGCTGGTTGGTTTCAGAATGTGCGGTTTTGGATAATTTTTAAAATCAAAAGTAATAAATATATTTGTATTTTTAGACAATTTCAGAATCAGAAAAATAAACTTTTCGAAAATACCCCATTTTTAAAATATACTTTTTTTTTAATTTTGGAAATATTTTGTTTGTACCTTGAAACAGCTGTACAATCTTGTGATGGGGTTGTATTTAAATATTGCGACTGTCTCCAAATCACTTTGTACGACAGCTATAAACTTTCCATCGTTGATGATTATTGGTTTTCCGTTTCCGCTCCATCGTTGTTCAAACCACCAATTTTTCCACAGGTCCAGGCCAAAAATTGCTAGAATTATGATTCAAGATTAATTTAATGATATAAAATTAATAAGCTCTCAAGGAAACAAAAGGTCATTATGAATATTTTTATAAATAAAAATTCTTACAAACTACTCCCTCATCAGAAGTAACGGCAATTTTCCATTGTCCTCCCAACTTATACAAGCTCAAGTGTTTGATAGAGTCATATAATGTCCACGACCAAACTTGAGTCAGATGACTGTCTCCTGAAACAAAGAAATATTATTTGAATTGCAATCAAGATGAAATTCACAAAATGGCAAGAAAAATTTCACTACCCGTTGACTTACATCATTATGTTATTTAATTTTACCTTCCAAATGATGCCAGTTAATAATTGCATCTTGAGCCGTAATGAGTCCAGTATTCATGGTTCTTTCTTCTGTACTCCACCATTGGAACATACACATGGAAGTTATTTGCTCGTCGAAATCTAAAATGTGAATAATAAATTAATATTTTCTTCACGTTGAAAGTAATTTATTAATAAATCAAAAAATATGCAAAAAGTCTTATGGAATTACCAACAGTGCAGTAATACTTCATATTTCAAAGGAAGCTTATTCCTTATTATATTATAACAGAGGCTGTTGAAATCTCTCTCTGTATTGAAATTTTGTGTAAGATGCTACGTCGCCATGCAACGCCGTCTTGGGTTACAATCTTACATAAGCTTATATTATACTAACTCTTGACATGACCCAGTAAGTCAGGTAAGTAGTTGATTTACTTGTGTATCTTTCAAGGGTCCCACTGCTTCAACCTTTCACTTTGGTTCTTAATCTCTTTCATCACGCTTCCAATGGCCTTTCATTCTTTGTGGATCTCTCTACATTAATATTATGGTTGTACCCGATTTACACATTTCGATTTAGGAGGCGGGTATGCACACCTGTCACAGGTCACCCCAAGTGGTTCACTCTGTTTGGTGAAATGGCAAAGGCGTACAGGTTCAAGGGGTCAGGTTTGTCCAGGTCTGGCGGCGGATGCTTTTGCCCGCATTATGCGAGGCAGGCCGGATCGGGAGAGACTGGTTGAGGGAGACCTTTTGAACCCTCTGGGCCTCTTGCACTGCAGTGGGAGGGATGGATTCATACGTCCGTCATTCCTGGACTTGTTGATCACCACCCACCCACCCATCATACTTTTTTCTTTCTCAGAACTTCCTCTCCTTCCTCTCCCTAAAAAGACCCTCCACACAGCATTTCCAACGATGGCCTCCTGCGCGGAGCTAATATAAATTAAAAAAAAAACATATTCAAGAATCTCACATTCTTCCGCATTCAGTCTACTTGAGTCCTTCCTGTGCCAGCTCCACGCCTCACTACCATAATATAGCAGGGTTGGTATCAGAACTCCACTGTGAACTAGGCTAAAAGGCCTCATTTCCTTTGACACCCTATTAATAGAGTTTTAAATTTTTTTCCTGCCTTTCCAATTGCCAATTTCTTAACTACACGGCATCAAATATGGTCAGTGTCTTACCCAAGTGTTCAACGTGCAACCCATCAGGATTTGAGGTAAGCAGGGTGAGGCCGTGGGGCCCTCTGCCGGCTGCATGCCCCCCGGAGCTGGCCCATTCCACCACAGGCCTCTCCAACACCAGGGACTTCTCCGCTAACACCTCCACAATGCGGAGCTCCTCCCGGTTGTAGGCCCCCGTGCCAAAAGTATACGAGTGCCACACCGGCTGCTGCAGTTCATAGTCTAACTGCTTTAGCCTTTTTATTAATTCTTCATTTGTGGGACATTGATTAGAACTTCTTTCGAAATTTGCTTGAGCCTCAAGGTTTATATTAGACTTATTAGTACTATTTGAGTCTTCCAATTCACGGGTATTCTTTAATCCTTGTATTTCACGTTCTCCTGATTTTTGTAATTCATTTGCTAACTCTGAAGATGAACTAAGTTCTTTTGAAGGATTTTTCTGATTGGCCTGAACCGTATTTGGCTCCCCCATCATATGTTCATCATCATCCGTTGATGCTATTATATTTACATACTTCTTTGTACGCTTTTTGTTGTCGTTTTGTACGTTGGTATAAAACGGTTTCAAGATAATGCTCTCTTTTAGGAATGCCATATTGTCTTGAATATTCAAAATGTTGTCAATAGATGTATTCACCTTGGAGTTGAATATTTCTGTGGTTGGATTGATTTTGACTTCAAAGTTGAATGTTGAATAGGTGACATTTGATTTGGGTTGGCTTTCGGTGCGACTTACAGAAGTTGGCTCGTTTGCATCATCCGAAACATCCTCAACAATATTGCCGGAGTTATTTTCCAAAGAAGACAAATCTGAAATGTCTAATAATTGTTGTAAAGATTCAAAAGACCAATCTTCAATGTTTTCAACAGGTCTTTCAGACGCTGGTGAAACGGAGGATGCATCTTCAATAGAGAAAGAAGAGAAGTTGGCATAGGATCCAGAAGTATCGCTGTTAAATAAAGAAATGGTTTCTTCTTCAGATTCCCGGACACTCTCTGTGGAAGAGGAGTGAGATTCATCATTATTGATGAGGGGGTTTTGACTTATGTTGCCAATACTGTTTGATGAACTGACTGTCACATATTCCACCGATAGATCACTTCTGCTGGAGGACTCACCATCGGAATCAGATTCAGAACTATTAGCTCTGTTAGTAAGTTTTGGAATCTGTGAACAAAATATGCAAAAAATGATAAGAAAATAGTTTGCACAAATGTTGTGTAGGTAGGTACGCTAATACACATAAATTAAAAAGAAAATCTTCTGAAAGCATGTATGTTAGTTAAATATATATTATATCAATAAAACTGGTTTCCTTGAAAAAAAAATTAGTAAAAATTGACAATAATTATAGCAGTTTTATGTAACAGTTGAATATGTTAATTGTTAAGTATTTGATTTAATGCTAGTATTTTGATTCAACATTTTTGTATCAATAATAAAGGGAATGATTTATTTGCCGAGAGCTATACAAAAACCTTTAATTTTTTAAACCATTAAACTTACATTGAGTGATAGCACAGCACCGATGTAGAATATTGATAAATAAATTAACATTTTAAAATAAATAAAATTTGAACATAACTAAAATCGACCGCCCTTCGCCAAGAATGGCGCGAGAGTACCTACCCACATAAATTCTTTCAATAATAATTTGCAATCGAAAATTATCAAATCAGAGGTCACATTACACTTGCAATTTAACCAATTGGAATCATCTCAACATTTTATGAGCCACTTGCATGTTTTTTTGGCTATGAAAAAAAATGTGAAAACATTTTTACACAGAGAGTGCAGATATGATCAACAATATTTTTTTGTTAAAATAAATAAACAAGTTTTTTTTTTGGCACATACACACTTTCTCACAACTTAAAACATAATTGTTTGTAAATTACCTGTGGTATTTACATTTAATGTCACTCCCTTCCTAAACACGAGGTATTCTAGATTAGGGAAGTATTAAGGCAGTATTCTAGTCTAGAAAAAATTTTTTTTTTCTTCTTCTTCATATTTTCAATGTTTAAATATTCAAAAATATCTCCTTAAAAGGACTTTTCGAAATTCGCATCTTTCTAAAAGTTATAACCATTTTGATGTCGCGGTTAAGATGGAATCTAACCAGAATCTAAATAGAGCAAAACTTTAAACGCGTGTTTCTCGAAACCACTTTTATCGAGACGGTTGACACGATATCTCAAGTTCTACGGAACCAGTTTGATTGAAATTTGGTGTGAGCTTTCTCTACACATTACTCTATCCAGGGCGCGCCATTTTTTTGAGACCCCTCACTTCAACACCCTGTAACTTTTTGAATTTTGAATTTTTTCGTTTGATTTTTTTTGTGTATTCTATAATGTTTAATAAATATTTGGTAAAGTATTAATAGCTGGTAAAATATTATTGTTTTTTTTTTATTGCACCTGAAAAAACACCCACAATTCATGCTTCTAGACTAGAATACCCCCTTAATTAACATAAAAAAATAAGGTGATCGGACAACTCAGAATGAAATTAACTCAACACCTCATTTGAAAAGTCATTAAGTGATGAAAATAGTATATAAAAAATTGGGTAAATAGGTTACATTAGGTTAGGTTATGGGATATTTTTAAATTTTTTAAAGTGAAAACTTCTTTAGCACCGTTGTGATTTGAAACTCGATGAAACGAAAAAGCGACACTAAAAAGATAATGAGTTAGAATAATCGGTCTCCTCTTTGTACGGTGCTTCGTAGCCTCCCCACACTTGTCTACTTTAGTTTTCTGAAGGTTTAACTTCTACGGCGCCGTGTCCAACACGTAGGGTTTACTTCACCATCCTCTTGATAGCTTATCCATAGGATAGCGTATATTTTCGATATATTTATCTTACCGAAAATATAGGTTATCTGCTGATTACGTTAAGTTATTAAGGGTCTACTATTCGTATTTCGACCGATTTCTTACATATCTCCCTTAAACATTTGAAGTTTTTAAAATCTTAAAAAAATATATGTTATTTTTGAAGATAATATCTAGATACGTTCCACGACGAAACGCAAATTATATGAAATTCCCTCGATAGAAAAAAATCGCAAAGTTTGCTCCGAAAATTATTTTAAACAAGTCTATTTCTTTTATTTTACAAGTTATATTTGTGAAAAAATTCACAATGTTTCTTTAAATGATACTTAAGATACGGTCCACGAGATTTTTGCTCTATTTTAAATGAGTCATGTTTTATTAAGCTTTTTCGCAATTTTCGCTGCTATTCTACGACTCAAAGTATTAGCGCGCTCTGTCCAACATTCGTAATTACATATCTCTCCATCTTCTTCTTTTTCAGCGCCGCGCGTTTCAAGAGTGCGGCCTTAAGGTTAAACGCAACGTACGTTATAATCTACGCATTCACAGATGGCGCCAATAAAATTATTTTAGGTTTTAAACACTTTTGCAAGTTATGCTTTAAAATATTAAGAATAATTAATTGTTCGCGCCCGTACATACGCAAAATGAATATGAATAAATAGTTTTGTCAATAAAAAAACTCAAATCTTTCAAGAGAGGCTGACAAATACAATATTGGATTGAATCACCGATGTAATTTTGTATTTGTCAGCCTCTCTTGAAAGATTTGAGTTTTTTTATTGACAAAACTATTTATTCATTTTGCGTATGAACGGGCGCGAACAATTAATTATTATTAATATCTTAAAGCATAACTTGCAAAAGTGTCTAAAACCTAAAATAATTTTATTGGCGCCATCTGTGAATGCGTAGATTATAACGTACGTTGCGTTTAACCTTAAGGTGATTGTCAAAAGAATTCATATTCTATTCTTTCATAGATGGCGCGCGTATAATTATTTTACGCAAAAATGCTTTTTACAAGTTGTGCTTTAAAATGTTAAGAAAAATTAATTATTCGCGCCCGTACATACGCAATATGAATATGAATAAATAGTTTTGTCAATAAAAAAACTCAAATCTTTCAAGAAAGGCTGACCAATACAATATTGCAATATTTTAATTGTCAGCTTTTCTTGGAAGATTAGAGTTTTTTATTGACAAAACTATTTATTCATATTCAAATTGCGTACCTATATACGGGCGTGAACAATTAATTATTCTTAATATTTTAAAGTATAACTTGTAAAAAGCGTTTTTCCGTAAAATAATTAAACGCGCGCCATCTATGAAAGAGTAGAATACGAATTCTTTCGACAATCACCGAGAATATCCCCCTTAATCGAGGATATCTGGACATTATAGGCTTTCCGAACCGAAAAAATATCAAGCAAGAAACCCAAGAACCAACAATAACAATAATAAATAAATATTTGTACTGTATAAATTAAGCATATTATTTGGGTAGTTTTATTGCGTTGTTTATATTTTTCAAATAAACCTAATAAATCTTAGTTCATAATTGGTATAATTAACTATCTTATTATTGTATTATTGTGTAATCTCAGATTTCCCTAAAATAAATAAAATAAAATAGTTTATTATAATTATTGATTAACCTACCCTTTCTACTGCGTGTTTTATATAAATTAAATATATCATTTTTAGTTATTGCATTATGTATGAACTTATCTACTATGTGATTAAATAATATTATGTTTTTGTAAATCGTAATGTAATTTAGTCAGTTAGTTTACTCAAACAATTTATTACTAACACTACATAATATACGATTAGCAATGTCTCATACATAATACATACTTTTGCCAGGGGTCGGTAAACTTTTGAAAAAAGCCATTACTTTTCAATTCTCTTAAAAAATATCTGTACACCTCCCAAAGTCCTACCGCTGCGCTGTTGAGAGTTCTAAAGGTTCTCTCTTTTTGTTAGACGCGTCATTAACGACTAGCAGTTCCGTGAACACTTGCGTCCAAAAAGTATGTTTGTAATTTTCTCTCACTTAATAAATCAAAATCAAAATTCCTTTTAAAATCATAAGATTTCTAAGCAGGTACTAAAATACGCACCTACAATTATAGACCGTATATTTTATGTAACATTTAAAAAAATTTAAAATACTTAAGGATTTTTTTTAACATAAGAGGACCGGAGAGGAGATAACTCCACATAAGAGGACCTCATCATCATCATCATCATCATCTTCGTCCCCTTATCCTATTCGGGTCGGGGACCCATTGCATCGACATGGCTCCTCCATACGTCCCTGTCTTGAGCTGACTGTTCGGCCTTCGTCCATGGCAGTCTCATCCTCTCCTTACATAGTTTCTGGAGTTGCCTCGCTCAACTGTGTCTGGGTCGGCCCATAAGAGGACCTAAGGAAAATAATTCCCCTCAGGTCCTATGTCACCTTTGAGGATGCTATTTGAGGGCCTTTTAGAAGAGTAAGTTCTGGTAAGGAAGAAGGAATGAGGAGTGGGTAGGAAGCTGGGGGTCATCGTGTCCAGGAGTAACGAACATATGAATCCAACCCTTCCACAGATATTCCGAGAGAGTCCCGCTGGAGTGATCAAAAGGTCTTCCTCAACCAGTCTCTCCCGATCAGGCCTGCCACACAGCAGATGGGCAGGAACCGGATAAACCTCTTTTGTACAAATTATACAATTTGTCCAAAAAACGTTACTATCTCAAGGAAGTTTGCAAATGCGAAAGGAAACATTTGAAAAAGAATCTTTACCGAACCACAGTCAAATTTAGCTATCAAGTCAATGTAGGTACCTAAAGCTTGCGTAGATAGCTAAAAGAAATTTGAATAGGTGGCTTAATACGGAAATGGAGCACACAAATTTCAGGGGAAGTGCAAAACTTTTCGTCTCAGTCAATAGAGAGGAAGGGGTTACACGGAGCGGTCAGTGATACGCCAATAGGTAACTAATGTTTTATATAAGTTAATCTAAAACTCGAATTTGGTAAGCCAAAAATTAAAATGCTTTCGACGAACTACACTCATGCGACCGCGAGTTGCATACTCCTGGCCAGGATACATAAATGGATAATTCTAACGAGCATGAAATCTGTCTTTCCATTTATTTTTTTCAATTACGAACTCTTAATTTATAGTGCCCTCGATAAAATCAATTTATTTTATAGGTTTAATAAAGTTAGGTATGTTAGAATATTTCCTTGATTTCACAAACTATTTGTATTCTGTTTGTAAAGTAGATTCGGATGAATTTAAGTAATAACTCTGTTTGGTTTTGAAATGAGAATATTATGCTAAGTTCCTACCGGGATGTCATTTAACCCGTCCCAACCTCTCCCAACCATCACCATGTTGGAAAAGCATTTGAAATTTGGAACAATGGCAAGAAACAGTGCGAATTCGAGTGCATTTTTTTTAAAAAAGAAGATTTGAAACCACATTGGAAGCAAATTGCTTATGTTTTTCTATGTATACAATCTCGTTTTTAACTGAAAAGGAATTTGACCATCTTGGAAGTACATAATATCGTGTTGTAATTATTAGTTTTGTTGTGGCAATAATTAACTGGTGGTGTCGCGGTGGAGCTATATAACTATATTGCGGTTGTATCATTTGCTCTTTCGCAGAGATAAAGTGGTAAGTGACTGGTTATCCATTTTCCTTGTATACCTTGTTTTTCCTACATGTTTTCTCATCCAATTCCAGTAAACATAATTTCGTCTGGTTTCGTTTTTATCATTTACAGTCCATTACAAATGCACCTGAAACTGTAATTGGTAAGCAGTTTTGGATGCAACAACTCCCTACAGCCCACAACATATTGGGGATGCCATAGTCCCATTTTTTTGGGCTTTGAGGATGAGCCTATGCAGATATTGGCATGTACAAAGGTACCCGACAGATTTTAACCAGCTATTCCTGAGCATATTTAGTCCGATGACGTTTTATTTCAATTACAAACATTCTTCCCTATCGTGTCGTCGCCAAGGTTATTGTCTCTGCTAATGCATAATATCTTCCAATATAAATTGACCCATTTTATTAACGGACAAACCTACCCATGACTATATAGCAAGTTAGTTTTCAGTTCACAAGACTACGTATATTGTCAGATTTAAAAAGCCTGCGTAATTTTAATTGCCAGTAATATTCCGATATCTTTGATAAATGAAAATAGAGAGGCTTTTCTGCAACATTCCTGTTCATTTTCCAAGATAGCTTTGGCGCCAATATTCCGCGATGGATGATGGTTGCGCGATTCTACCCGATAACATCCAATACGGGTCTAATCGCGATCTGATTGCAAATCAAATCCATATAAATCAACACTGATAAGATAGGTCGAAAGATTTCTAGGTTTCGCAGATTCAATCTCCGTTTCCGGCAGCCATTTTCTCGCGGTGACTCCATCCTTTAGTTGGTTTTTTCATCTTATATTGTGAGGTCCCTTCATAGCCTGACAGGAACAACCCGGACATGACCGGGGAATAATAAAATACTCAACAGCGGATGGCAACCACTTCTAAATGCCACCTCCTTAGATGGAAAACAAACGCCGCATACTTTTCCCCACCATCTTCAGACATAACTAATAATTTTCAATAATATCGATAGGCGTTCTTTAGCGATTCTCTAAAATCGATGATTTTCAGTTACCGTTGTCATGTCTTCCTCGTCGCCCTCCAAGACTAGTTCAAATAAAATCATAAAAAAATCCGCGCACGTGTTTTGTGACGAAAATACTTCGGTTTCTCTATTTATTTACGGTCTTACAATTTAATATATTTCAGATTTTTTTCACGCTTATTTTGCTTAGATATTTTTGGGATCAAAAAATAATTACAAAAAGGACATAATTTTAATAGTTTTATCATCACGTGTTTGAGCTATTGCTAATTTGAATGTAGGTATATATTAAAACGAATTTAGAATGAAATAAAATCGATATTGGGGTATTGGGGTCACCTGTCTTCAACAATCACATCAATACCATTGAAAGAGTCCAACACAAATTTTTGAGGTGTATTAATTTTAGACTTGGAATTCCCTTAGAATCAATAAATTATGATTTTTTTGTTGCACTCATTAAAATTGTTGAAATTAAGTGACAGAAGAAAAATTTTTGATCTGATATTTTTGTATAAAATCGTTAACTATCAGTTGGATAGCCCTGATATATTAAAGTTGATTCACTTTCATATACCTGCAATAAGATCAAGGTTCCCTAGTTTGTTTTATTGTGACAACTATACGTCGGTATCAGGCTCCAATTCAGTTGTAAATAGATTACACACCACTGGAAATTTTTATGCCAATGTGGCTGATATTTTTAATATTTCCATACTGAAATATAAGGTTGTACTACTGATCGAATATTTCAGCTAATTATACGTTAACGAGGTCACTACATAATGATTTTTTGATATTATTGTTTATTTTTAATGCCTGTATAATGTACTATGACTGTAATTAAATATACACAAGCTTGTAAATGGCACTTTGTGCCGTAAATTTTAAATAAATAAATTAGTTAAAAATGCTAGTACGGAGTATAATCAATCTTTCTCATCGGAACCGCCCTGTTGTAAGGAGATGATCGCAAGAACATCTTTCGACGAAACTTGTAATCTCGGCTGCTGGTTAATGGGTCTTAATGTGGCTCCCACAATCCAACTTGAATCTACCAATTGGTGAGGATTTTATAGTTTCTGGCAGCGATTAAAATATTTTATACCTCTGTAGAGTAAACTGTTTTGAGTATTGGCCTTATCCTTGATTTCATTTTGCACATCCTTGTGATATTATGACCATGAATGTCCTTGTTAGTGAGTGAGTGGATGAGTAAATGAGTGAACGAATGAATGAATGAATGAATCAGTGGTATTCCCATCTAATACCATGCGAACGAAGCCGCGGGTAAAAGCTAGTAAACATATAAAGGAGGAATATACAATTTATGTTTTTTACAAAAATCCCAGATTTGTTTTGTGGGTGCGCCCCTGAGCAGCATTAAAATAAAACATTCTAATATAGACATATAATTATAAGGGTCTTATTTGTCCACAGACGAATGAACATTTTACGCAATGAATATCAATACCGTCCAAGACGGCAAAAAATGCGACGGTAAATTCAAAATTAGTAATTGCTTGTAACTTATAACTAAAATTTGATACGATGCACAGAGCGCGAACAACAAGTGTTTATAATGAGCGGTGGGGGACACTTGCCCTCTGTTACGGCACAGCTCGGCCGGGCTCAGGCCGGGGACCTACCGGAGACCTGCGCGGGTCTCCATTGTAAGTTGTAGGGGTACGTTTACACGATGGCGGCACGGCTCCACAGAGGGCGGGCGCAGATAACATCGAAGCTTTATCAGCGCCAGCCCAACAAGTGATCCAACCAACAATGGCAACAATGAGCCAACTTTCGGAGCAAACAATGCGTGCGCTCCAGGAACGGACTCTCAGAACTTAGCAATTATCTGAGACTAAAGAAGAATGGAATGGAATGACGAAATTCTTGCTGGAGTGGTGGAATAGCGGAGATTGGGATGGATTGCGGAATGATATGAAATGTAACGAAGATCCGGGAGATTGCCGAAGATTGCGTTCAACATTTTTCAAATTTCGATGAAAATGGAAATCCTTTCTTGGATGTTATTTAACTCGGTCGAAAGCAGTGATGGCATGGGAGCCCGTTTCTCGTCGCCCAAAAGCCCTTTCGTACTGCCAATCTGGCTAAATAAAATATCAAAAAACTGTGTGTAGAATATTCAGGGTTTTAAAGGAACACTTCAGCCCCCCTTCGAAGTTTTGAATCAGCCGCTCAAAATAATAAAAAAATTGTGGAAGAAATTTCTTCTTCGCAATGCAGCGCTTTTTATAATGTTGTTAAGATGTATGATTGGTGCATTTTAAAGGTTTCCGTCTCTGATTTCTGAATTTCTGAAATTAAAATAAATTAAAGCACTTAATTTACGAAATAACGGTCGGTTTTGAAAACCGGAATTTAACAAGGTCGGTAGCGTGGTTGATTCCGATTACTGGAAAGGAAAGTTCAAACCTCAGTGAAACCAAAAGACATTTGAAAATAGATGTATTATAGTAAAAAACTTTGTTTTTACGAGTTTATTTTTTTCATGTTCAGTTCTCGCGCGGTCTAGTGGGAAATTTTAGGCATTTAAAATGAACCCATGCGAAATAATGTAAAATCATACAAAATCGAGTGTTTTTGGTTTGAAAATTTAATCGCTTTGAAATATTGTAGATGTTTCAATTAAATGCTGTGAGTAGAACACATCTTGGCCTTGGAAATAATCGAGAATTATTTTAAATTTAAAGTCTTTTTGTAAGTCTAGAAAAAAATAAAGGATAGGCCTATAAAAATACTTTCGAGTGCTAAAATTTCCTACTAATGAACCAATTTTCGGATAAAGTTTCATTATATGTATAATATGGCAAATTAAGTTCTTTAAAAAATAATCGAAAAACATTTTAATATTTGTGCCTGAATTTAACAAAATAAAACTATTCATGGAGTGAGGTTTGTCTAGGTCTTGGAGGCGGATGACCAGGACACACTGAACCCCAGATTCCTACCCACCCCTTAAACCCTTTTCCTTCCCAGAACTCTCCTCTCTTCCCTTTCCTTAAAAAACCCTCCACACGGCATCCCCAAAGATGACATAGGCCCTGAGGTAAATTATTTTCCTCAGGGCCTCCTGTGTGGAGCTCATGTAAAAAAAAAACATTAAAATTTCGCGCTGTTGTTTTCGGCATGAATCAAAATGGGGGGCCTGCAACGAATTTGGATTTGAGAATTAAACCTTACGCCGTCCGCATAAAGACTACACGCATATTTTGTATTAGTTACCGCCCCGCCACGGTGGCATATGAAAGTTGTTCACTTAAGAAGTTGTGAATAAATATCTCAAACTAACTAACTCTCTTTTGAGTGTCAAAAAGTAAATGCGGACTGCCAATGCTTAGTATTTCAAATCAATATTGCCAAATTATTAATATTTTTAGGTAATTGTTTGGCGTTTGACGTTTCGGAGTTCATAGATAAAAACATCTCCAGTATTTCCAGGATATATCGATTTCTTATTTATTATCTGTCAATATCGGTTCGACTATCAACAGTGTAACCGTGGTCGGGCCATCCGATATTGTAAAGTTATCGATTTCACTGTACTAGAGCTATAAAACGATAGTTCGGTCCTGTGGCTCGAGGTCCGTGAACGCAGCCCGCGGATAGTGTACAGTGTAGCCGCATGGGAGGCTGTGCAGAGTAAATCATCCGGGGGACAGCGAGAGGTTCATTGTTAGGCGCGGGTCAGGTGGAGTGCTATGAGAACAGTGCGCGCCGATGGAAAGCGCCGGGAGAGCAGAAGACCTGAGGATGAGGAAGTCAGTATATCACGCACGTGCGAGGTGGGACCAGATGATTCGGGAAGTGTGTTTATTTTACAATACTTCTCTTGTTTTCAGTATTCTCAATTCTGATGGCAGCGACAGAAAATACATTAACATAATATGTAGGTTCTTGCGTGTAGTTTTTATACACGGTGTCCGGAAACTAGTTGTACGATGCGGGAAACTGGCGAATCTGAAACTTTTGAGGCCGGGCCTGCACGCTTCGACGCATTTTAAAAGACATTAACTAGATGATAGTACTCTGTAGCGAATGACTTTTTTTTCCAAATGTGTAGATACTTATAAATTGACCTCAATTTACTCGAAAACGAAAGCTGAAATAAAAAAAAAATATATATATACACCAAATGTATATTTCCAAGTGTATTTTTTGTTACATTAGCTCCAGACAGGAGGCACTGAGTAAAACAATTCCCCTCAAGGCCTTTGTCATATTTGGGGATGCTGTGTCGAGGGTATTTTTAGGAAAGGATGGAGAGAAAGTTCTGGGAAGAAAAAAGGTATCAGGGGTGGATAGGAATCTGAGGGTCAGTGCGTGTCCAGGAATGACGGACGTATAAATCTATTCCACTCACTACGATGCAAGGCGATGTTCGGAGAGAGTCCTGCTGGAGAGGTCAAAAGGTCTCCCGCAACCCGTCTCTCTGGTCTTAGATGCATTATTTTAGTTGATGAATTGCATTTACGACTTTTTCTTTTCTAAGAGCTTCGTTAGTTCAATTCGTTCATTAAATAAGCTATTAATTTTGCATAACAAACGACATTATTAAATTAAAATGTATGTATTAACAGTTAACCGTAACTTATCTGATGCTGTGGAGGCCGCGCTAAAATTTAAAAATCAGTGGTTGGAATATCTGTTAACAATTGTTGACCGTGCTCGGAAATATTTATAACTGACCATAGATAACGTATTTGGTCAATATCGTATCGATCGTCCGTCCTAGATCTCTCTCCTGTTTTCTTCCCCGGGGTTAGTGTCAGAACTTTAATGCTTCACTGCTATCCTCTCTTCGTTTGACAACTTTTTTTAAGACGACCGATGCATTCAAACCACCGTTAGTTGCATTTCCTGCATTCAACCTTACGTCAATGTCCTTATCAGCATTTCCGTCTCTCGCGAACAAACTTCCCAACTACATAAAATCGTCTACTATACTTCTTACATTTACATAATGCTTTTAGTCGTGTTTAGCATCATTAAGTTTTGACCATACAAAAATATTCCCCAATTTCCACTCTGGATTTTGGAAGCAGTAAAAATATTTTTTGTTGGGATATAGATATCGACCACTAGCATGTTGATATAATTTGGTTTTTTTGGTAAGTTTAAGTTTTCTTTACTTCTTAAAGAAGTTAGGACCCTCAAAAAATCCCTAAAATTGCCTGGCTTGAACGATATCAACAGTTTGTATACTGAACGTTACAAACTAGACACTGAACAATGTGTTTAAAAAAATTGTGTGCAGGTTACACGCGGTAAAAAAACCTTCAGAATACTAAAGTAGGTAAGAATGGGGAGGTTACGAAACACCGCACAAAAAGGAGACCCATAGATGACGAAGCACCGCACAAAGAGGAGGCCGATTATACTATCTCATTATCTCGTAGGCTAAATCCTATAGATGTATGTGTTTGTCTCTTTTAGTGTCGCTTTTTCGTTTCGTCGAGTTGTCCCTTTCCCTTAGTCTTCGGGGGGGGGGGTTAACAGCGACAGTGCCAGCAGCAGTTTGGTAAAATAGCTATTATTCAATGTATGTCGTATCTAGCATGCATGGTTCCATGCCAACTGAGAATAAAGTCAACTCAACACCTCTTGAAAAGCCATTAAAAGCTATAAAAAAATAATTTTAAAATAGCCCATAACCCTAATATGTAACCCTAATATATAATACCTAACGTAACCTATGTAACCAATTTTTTACAATATTTTTTCATTATTTTTAATGACTTTTCTGAGGTTGTTTTTATTCTGGCTTTTCCGGTCACCAGTATATATATACCAGTCAGCATATATGTCGGCGTTTGTGTATTCTCTTAAATTATTGTGGAATAATAATTTGTTCATACACAAACACGAAACACCCCAGATCTTATTACAATCTAAATGTTTAGTAGCTAAAAGGATTCCAATTTACGAAGAAAATAATCATGAAACAAACTCTCAAGAACCAAACCGTATTGGTAACAATTTTTCAAAGAATTTATTTTTTATTGGGAAGTTTATCGATTTTTATCGTTTACCTACCCATTTTTAGTATCATACCATACCTACACGAAGCAAAGAATTATTACTCTTGTAGGTACATTTGCGATTTACAATATGTTGTTTACAAGTTACACAAAGTACGGTGGCAGTACATCGTGTTTCATCCTAAAAAAAACCTGCCCTACAGGCAACGATGTAAATAATGTTATATAGCATCAGGTAGAATGCAGAATAACTTATGTGGGTACCGATTTTATTGGAATTATTTGATTGGAGGATTTTCCATAAACAGTCATATAAAATCGTAAGTAAAGAGAACCCGTCATATTTTCCCAGAAAGAAATAATATGATTGATGGGTCCTTGTAATTTATTTATTATTGGTAAGGATCTGCTTGTCACAAAGCAGTAGCAGTGTCGTCATTCGTTTTGATAAAAGTATGCGATGGTACCTTTCGAAAACCAGAAATGTTGTCATAATATGGAAGGTTCGTATCACGCATGTTGGGCTGTAATATGTAAATAGGTCTAATTTTAGATTATGTATAAGTCCAGCTGGGCGGTATAGTTTGGATTGAATGCTGTTTTTTTTATTTATTTTTTTATTATTCTAGTAAAAAAGAAAATTACATTTTCACTCATATTAACCAGAAATAATTAAATCAAACTAAACACCATAATACTTCGCTAGGAGTCCGATTCGAGCCGCGGTCAACAGTGGTTGTGTGTACCTTACCTATTGCTTAGTGCCGTTCGCCCGTTCCCGTGCCTCATACAGATAAGAGATTATTGTTACATTTTATTTAATTCTGTTTATCGTATACTTATTTGTTTGCATTCCTACTTACGGCTAATCCGTTTTTGTTTGTACAGTCAATGAAATAGACTGCGTATTATTTTTTCAGTTTAATTTTTAAAAGTTAAGTTTTTTTTTTTTATATAATGGAGGAAGACGAAGATAGACCTCCCGACCCAGGATCGATATTAGATTTTTCTGATTCGGAATCTAACACTAGCCAGGCTTCTATTACGCTTCCATCTCGTAAACGACGACCATCGCATAGCCTTTACATCCCATCGAAAGTTAAATCTATACCGCCGACTCAACAAACCTCGACCTCTAACAACCTTAACCCCAATAGTAACACCCAGACAAGTACTTTAGCTAGCGATAATACAAAAAGTACTGACTTACTTTATCCTGCTTCCGCTTCCGGTCCTTTTATCGTAATTGTTCAGAGAACTGAACAAGGAAAACTTATTCATCCTTTAGATTTTGGAAAATTCTTATTTGACTCAAAAAATAATAACCTTGGTATTGTTAATGGTTCAATTAAACCGGAAGGGCGATATAAATTATCTATCGAGTTTAATACTGCCGCTTCCGCAAATGGATTTGTAAAAAAAATTGACTCGCTCTCAAAACATAAATATAAATCGTTCATCCCGTCATTTAACCTTACGAGAATGGGTCTTGTTCGAGGAATTCCCACGGATATCCCAGAGGCTGAAATTGTTGATGCTTTGAATAATTCCTAAGGAACCCCGAAAGTAATAAAAGCACGTCGACTGAACTACAAGGATTCTACTGATGGAAACAAGATCTGGAAACGTGTTCATACAGCTTTATGTAAGTTTATTAACCTGAATGAATTCAATATTTAATTTGTTTTAGTGATCTAAATGAGTCCAATATTTAATTTGTTTTATTATTTTCCCATTAGATTAACCGAAATTTCTTATCCATTTTAAATATTACCGGCACAAAGCACTCTCTCCAGGGTGAATTGCCTAAAACCAAAAAAAAAAAAAATACTTCGCTACTCCATTTCATTACTCTGAGTAACAAGAATATACATTAACAATTTTTTTTTAAATTTACCCACTTTTTTTCTTTTTTAATGTCGTTTGGTAGGCAATTATATAAGTTGCCCCCCTCGTAACCAATTGTTTGTTTACCATAGTTAGTGTGGATGGTGTTTAAATGTATGTTATCGTGTTGTCGTGTAAAGTGTTTGTGTACTTGGGCTGTAGAAATGAGAACCCTAGGGCGTATGTGTGGTAAACCATGTATGATCGTATGAGAAATGTGGAGATCCGCAAAGAATGCAAGGCTGATATAAGCATAATGAATAATGAGTATAAGATTAAGAAAGGGACCCTCAGATGGTTTGGACGTATAAGGAAAGGAGTGTAAGGAGAATGTATGAAGGAAAATGGAAGGTAGAAAAAGTCGGGAACGCCCGAGGAAGACATGGCACGATCAAATGAATCAGATATTTGAATCGGGCTATTTCAGGAGTCAGAATAATAGAGAGTATGTATGAGATGAAGTATGAATGTGAATGAGGCAAAGAATGTATGAAAAGACAAGACAAGACCAGGTTTTGGCGGTCCATCCTCTCTGCCTACCCCTGCGGGAAACCAACGCGTGATGATTGGTTAGTAAGTTAGTTAGGCAGCTGGGCGTAAAAAAAAAAAACATTTTTATAGGTACGGTTCAGTACATGAAAGTATTAGGTAGATACTTAAACATTTGTAGGTTTTCTTTGAGGTTTAAATAATTATTAATTTTCTTATTGTACTTTTTTGTTAATTTATAATTAAGAAAATGAACAACAGTTACGTTAAAACATAGATAGGTAATAATTTGCGTTTACTCGCCAGTTCGTTTATACCTGGAATAGGTTTTATTCTTCGTAAGACATAAAAAACAATTAGTCGCGCTCAAATGCAATTTCCAACTAATCTGAAGGTTCTAATTGAATTATTATTGTAGGCGTTGGTGACCCACAATTTATAATTAAAATCTGAAATCACGCTTAGTTTTTTCAGAAACTGTTACAAAAAATTGTTGTATATTTTTAAATCGAATATTTAAATAATCCTGTAATAAAAATCAATTTCTTGAACGAATTCATAAATTAATTAAATTCAAATTCGTAGTGTTATTTATGAATCAATATTATATAAGATTTACGCGTCAATATTCTTTACCCCGCGGTGGTATTCGAACCTGAAACTTACCAAATTAAAATAAAATACTTAGGTAGATTATTATCTATGATTGTTGATACTTATATAAGTTTATTTGGCTTTGAATAAGAATTCTGTTATCACCATTGCGAAGTTTTTCGTATTTAAATGAAAATCACTAATTTTGCCCTAGTGAGATGTGCAGCTTATGTTTTTACGTAATACATTATTTTTTGAATAAATAAGTCAGTTCAGTTGTTCATATTAATTACGGTAATCTTCAGACAATTTCCCACTAAAACACGCAACACACAAAGACACATAAAACACACAAGATTTTCAGAAAACTGCAATATTTTTATTTATTTTTTATTCTTCATTTTAAGCACCCGCTAAACTGCCAAAGCAGTTTGTCAGCAGGTCAATTTAACAATACTAGTGGTCGCCCAATGGTCGAATTTCGGCCATAATTAATTTAATGTGTAATGTTTTTTTAATGATTTAATGTATTTTTTATGCATAATTTAAAAAAAATATTAGCATTCTGCACTCCTTCTCTATATAAACTATAAGTGTGCGAAATTTCATACTCCTCCGTCCGCGCAATTTTCGTAAAAAGGGGTACAAAGTTTTTGCTTCACGTATTTATATACTGATGATGATGATGATTAATATAACACTAAAGCACAAATATAACAAGAAACTGCAATATTCAAAATAGATACAGAAGAATAACTTCGCGC
The DNA here is from genome assembly GCA_936435175.1 of Glyphotaelius pellucidus. Lineage (NCBI taxonomy): Eukaryota > Metazoa > Arthropoda > Insecta > Trichoptera > Limnephilidae > Glyphotaelius > Glyphotaelius pellucidus. Next base: position 1,869,589 of record OW386539.1, on the reverse strand, counting down.
GGGTGTAAACTGTGCGCCCTAAAGTTTAAGTTTAAGGGCCGTCTGTTTCAACAGAAAGTTAAATCGTGTCCTAAAGTTAAATTTAAACTGTCTTTTAAAGTAACGAGGACGTTAAATTGGACGGTGCGCTGTTTCAAGTGTATTTTCGCTAAAGTTATAGTTGTCAGTGTGGCCAGTCTAAAAAGCAGAATATTCCCCGGAATAACGTGAAAAAATGCACCGCATTATTTTTTGGTGCGGCCACACCATCATGGAACTGTCAAAACATCCGGCCGCATTTTGTTTTTTGTTTTTCCCGTTCTTCGTTAATTCAACTATAAATATGGCCGAATATGTAAATAAGTACAACTATGTTGTTTTACTTGTTTAATGACATGGCTTTAATATACGTTCGGTTAATATGATTAGGTACATTTTATTGTTACAGAGTCAAGGCCAGCAATTTCTCGGCCAAAGAAATCTCGAAGTTGAATGAATTGGTGGCGAATTTACCTTCAGTAGTTGTAATGTGTCCTTACATTTAATGCGTAACAAATTTGACGCCAAAAATTCGGGATCGTCCCAAATGACCATATTATTGACGCGGGTTCAAAATGTTTTTGGATTTCGCTGCAAGACATATTGAATGAGGAATTCATCGGCACTATCATCGTCTTTTACAATATTTATCATGATTAAATGTTGAAGCGCGCAATTTCGTAGCTTCCCTCGAACAGAACTATCAAATATGCCAATATGACGGAGTAACTCTAGAGTAACTCTCGAGTAACTATCGGTTTTCGGAAAGTAAATACAAAAGTTAAAAGTAACGTAAAACAAGCAGTCAAATTGATTGAAAAACGCATTTTTGTGAAATTTAACTTAAGTAACTGTTTTTTGTTTTACTTTTACTGTAGCAAGCGTTGAAACAGACGGCCCTAAAAGAATAACTTCTAAATAACTACAATACAACGACATAAAATATACAGCCAGATAAATTATTCATAGTCATATTTATTTCTAAGATTACAAACAACTTCAATAGGTATAGAAAGTTTTGATCATTAGCCATTTTTTTAACATTTTTTAATTTTTATGTTCATTGGCATCTTATTTTTATGTTCATTGGCATCTGGACCAATGTAAGTGATTGTCCGTTTTCCGTATTTATATAATTTTGAAAACAATATTTAAAAAATGATCTTACTACGTGACTATTTAAGTACATAACAAACCTCCTCATAACATAAAATAAATATACTATGTACCGCAATTTAAATCAAAACTAAAAAAAAATTCTTCGCCATCCCTAAACGAATACTTCATTAGAATTAAATATCTCTGCTTAAAATTGTATATTTACACAGGATTATAATGTGTACTTAACTTCTTATGAATTGGGTTAGGTTAGGTTAGGTTAGCTAGGTCTGAAGCCAGTGAGACTATGGCATACCGAATTGGGGTATGTTGTGAGGCCGAAGGTAGTGGGGAGAGGAAGAAGATGAGAAAGAGGAAGGTGGAAAAGTACCTGGTTATTCAAATCTGGTCACCAAACACGGCTAAACCCATTTTAAGCAACGTTTCAATTCTGATTAATGATCTAACTGATTAGTGATCTAATGGCGAGAGTATTGTCCAATCTGGAACGTGCCGCAAATATATTATGTAATATTTTTAAATGAATTAATTGTGAGATAACACAAATTATCCAAATAAAATTTATTTGCCCACGACGGGATTAAATTCCGCGACCTTCGGATTGCTAGTCAAGAGCCTTACCGTTCGACCACGCCGGTCGTCATTATTATCGTTCTGTTTATTTTGAACAATAAATGTTTTTAGATTATTGAATTTAATAAAATTGTCCCCTTTCCTTGACACCTTTTTTAAGGAATGTTGTAATTCTGATTGAGGCAGGGGAGGTGATGGAGAGAGAACTGAAGACGGTTTTGATACGTGTGGAAGTATGTGTTGATTGCTTGATTGTGAGACCATGTTGTTAAACCTTTTTATTCTATAGAACATTCTCAGTTTTTATCTTGGCAAGTCAAGTACATCGGGTGATTTTTCACAGGCATCTAGTTAAAAATAAAATGCTATCGTGGGAGAACAAGTATCCGTTTACCGGTAACTGCACCATAAGCCAGATCTCCGCCGTTGTTATTAGTATGATTGACCTTAATTCCCCGGCGGCCTCCGCTGGATGTAATCCTTATTAAATATGATTATTTGCCCTCGTAAGTCCCGTCACCTGTCACCTGTCACCTGTCAACTGACCGGCTCACGTCGACCGGGTATGATTGACAAACTCAATATATACTGAAATACATCTTGACGCAACCAACATACAAACAGAACGGAGTTGCAACATTTAATGACTGAGCGGCTGGGATTTTCAAAAATATCAATCACTTTAAAAAAATAACGTTTCAAAATATATTTGGTATAAGATTCGTTTTTAAAACCCTCTAAAGGGCTTCCCCGTCAAAACCGTGGTTCTACCAATTACCCCATTTTTGAATATTGGACAAATTTCCGTCTCCCTCTTGAACCCTAGGAACCCTTGAACTCTCTGTGGTATAGAAATGGGAATTTTCTAGCACTCCATCTCGAACTCGACTCATATATTTTCCACAATATTTTGAAAATTGCCCATTTATTATGTACTAGCTTTTCCCCGCGGCTTCGCTCGCATGGTATTACGGGAAATTACTGTAGCGGTTGAACTTATCAATTATCCCCCCTTCTCCTCACCCCCACCCCCTCCCGCATTCCATACATTCATTCCCTTACATTCAGTTTTCAAACATCTCGCCTGCCACCTAAATTTCATAAAGCTGTAGCTCAAAGAAAAAAAGAAATATCCAATTTTGTTAATTCGTTCGGAATTTATGCGCTCACAAACATTTCGGATGTTTATTTTTTATTAAATATTTGGAAGTTTGTTAATATGATTAAAAAATTACACTATTTATTATTCAGTCTTTATAATCGTTACGAATTATATTTTTAATGTAGGAACTCTTATCTGACATTTATTGCAAAACAGAAGCTTGTCCAAAAAAAAAACCGAATTTTGAATTTTGAATTTTCTGCAGTAGTAGCTGACCAGTAGACTGAGTATCTACCAGCATAGAGCCCAAAAATATATCAACATTGTTTCCATAGAAAATATTTTTTTCTGACGTTAGCAAAAACTCGCTTTTGTTAGCGACAGAAAACGTATAACAAATATAATATATTAATATTTATAATTTCATAACGCCAGAGCTTACCATCATATACAACCTGTAGTCTGCGCATATGATTTAGCTTTATATTGGTGAAAGAATTATTAAAGTCTTTATATTGTGTTATGCGTGAAAAGGTCATAAACGAACTCGAGCAGTTTCGCATTTATAATATTAGTATGGATATACTATAAAAAATACTATTTTTCCCAGATAAAAATCTCCTTCCATTCAGAAGAAACTTTTTTGGTAAACTTTTGAAATCGCCGGACATGCTTAATACGAATAATTTTTAGAAAAAAAACTTTGATTCACCTTAATTAGGGGGAGGGGAGGGGCTCCATCGAAGCCAGAGATAAATTAGTCTCCCAAAAATTAGTAAGGGGAGACGGGGCAAGTTGTTACTGGGGCCCTTTGTTACATCATCGAAATTTTTGCGTGTATGTCTATGGTAGACGTGTTATTAGCCGACCACAGCGTCCCACAAATCGTCAACGAAAACGGATGTTCCGAAAAAACGTATTGAATAAAATTGAATTTCGCCTGTGCAAAGTAACTTTCGTTGAAAGAATTTGAAGTCATATTGTCACCTTACCGTAATAGGTAAATTAATTTATATGATATTTTACAAACTTCTGCTTAGTTTCTGAACCATTGTCTTAAATGTTATCTTAAACGTTGTAAATTTTTGTTAATTGATTTAGGCTTTTAATGTGAAATTCGTCAAAGGGGCAAGTTGTAACAATGATTAGGGGGCAAGTTGTTACGTACAATAATGTACCAACCCCATGTAGATGCTTAGTAAAAATAAGGCACATGAGGTATGTAGAAGCAAAGGCAGCAGTCTACATTTTCGTTTTTTTTTTAAAAAAGGCAAAAAACACATTGATATCTTTGCCTTTGATACATATTTTCAAACTCTGATGTTGATGGGAGAAAACTAAGTTTGTATCTAACCAGATTTGCTAATTGAAATTAGGTTTTCAATTCGAATCACTGTGAAACTGCATTTACAACTTTTTCCGATATTTTGGAGATGGCTGCCTTTGCTTTTACACACCTCATAAATAGTATTAGGAATACCAACATAACAAATGAAGGAAATTATTGTAAGTGGCCTCATCTCATCCCCTCATCCGACGAAAGTAAATTTTCAATTTACGTAATTTAAATTTTGAATACAGTATTTTCCATAGCCCCTAATGCAAAAACTTGTCTTATATATATGGTAATTAAGGTGATTTAAACGTTTTTTTTTTTAAATATCCGCTTTAGGCATGTCCAGCGATTTCGAAAATTTACTCCCTTTTTGAAGAGTTGACCTTCTTAATCTTTAAATAATATAAAAAAATATGTTCCATGGTATCAGAGCATTACATAATAATATACTTTGAGGACTTTAGTGAGGATCAGGAAGGAAATGGGGATATATTGACTGACTTGAACAGAGCTCAATTTTCACGTTAGTCGAATTTTACTGTGTTCTAATAAACTTTTTTTGTTTGAACTCGTTCTGTCCTTAGTTTTTTTAAGTATTGCAGACTTTTGTAGGTCTTCATAAGTTATCAGGAAACTCTATTCCCATACGTCTATTTTTTAGTTTTAAATATCTTAAATATACCAGAATTTTGATTTCTTCCCTGGGAATAGAGTGAAAAAGGATCAGAGTTATGATTTTCGTGACAGTGTTTCAATGATTTAGGCAGAGCTGTTGCCTAACGATTGTATGGCTTTTGGAGACGCACCAGCTAACATAATCTGATCTGACTCCTCAGACGTTAGTCAGCAGTAATCAGATTCTTATAAATCGCGTGTATCATTTTAAAACACATTGAAAATAATACTTAAAGGAGTAGCCTTCATCGAAAACAACCGTCACATACAGCGAAATATTAAATATCAATAACTGGTACAACATTGGCGCAGCCGTATAAATAAGAATACTATTCAACAATACTCCTAGAAACAAGATGGGGCTATGACCAGGCACCCTAGCTAGCAAGGTGCTAACTAGGGTGCTAAGCAACTAGCACCTACTAAAGTAAAACTTATCTTTTGTATTACGTAGTTTGAAATCTTTGTAAGATGTCAACCGTAAAGCTAATCAAATATAATTGATGATCATTGATCATAAACCAGTATGAAATAACCGAGCCAAAGCTGAGCATGGCTCAGAGATTATTGAGTTCGAAATGGCCACGACGTGAGATGACTTTGTAATAAAATATTAGCGCTAATGGACCGCCTTTGTATTATGATGGATTTAGTGTTTATGAGCGATATTCCCACGGATCACAATCTAAACATTATCTTATTAACGCTGAAATTAACTCTATATCTTTTGTGGGGATAACTTAAATATTTAGTGTTAATAATTCATTGATTCATTGAGTATAACAGATTGCACCAATGCACTCGTAGATCTTAATAATTCTTTCACCAATATAAAGCTAAATTATATGCGCAGACTACAGGTTGTATATGATGGTAAGCTCTGGCGTTATGAAATTATAAATATTAATATATTTTATTTGTTATATGTTTTCTATCGCTAACAAAAGCGAGTTTTTGCTAACGTCAGAAAAAAATCTTTTCCATGGAAACAATGTTGATATATTTTTGGGCTCTATGCTGGTAGGTACTCAGTCAGCTACTGGTCAGGTACTGGTCAGCTACTCAGGTACTCAGGTACTTAGTCAGGTACTGGTCAGCTACTACTGCAGAAAATTCAAATATTAGAATTCGTTTTTTTTTTGGACAAGCTTGGAATAAATGTCAGACGAGAGTTCCTATATTAAAAATATAATTCGTAACGATTATAAAGACTGAATGATAAATAGTGTATTTTTTTATTATATTAACGAACTTCCAAATATTTAAATAAAAATAAACATCCGAAATGTTTGTAAGCGCATAAATTCCGAACGAATGAACAAAATTGGATAAGTAATTCTTTTTTTCTTTGAGCTATATCATTATGAAATTTAGGTGGTAGGCGAGATGTTTGAAAACTGAATGTAAAGGAATGAATGTATGGAATGCGGGAGGGGATGGGGGTGGGGTGGGAGGGAGATAATTGATAAGTGCAAGCGCTACAGTAATTTCCCGTAATACCATGCGAGCGAAGCCGCGGGGAAAAGCTAGTCAAATATATAGTACGGATTTGTGGTACTCTATTTATTTGTGTTTAAAATGATTTTGGAGGCAACTTGGGCAAATATTTGTCAGTGAATAATAAACATTTATGTATTTTTTTACTATTTATCATAGAAATATGATGAAACGTAATATAAACATTATTAAAAGAAAGCATTTTGATGGGTGTAAATTTAAATTATATTATTTATTTGGGTCGGAACAAATTTGTAAAAATTACTACTCAGAAAAAAGCATTTTTTTCGACGTTTTATTTTTTTATTTTTTTATTTTATTAACACAGTAGATAAGGCAACACATTTTTTTAATAATTATAATTAACTTACGAAAAAATTCTAAAGTGGCCCCCAAAATGAAACAAAACTGAATTCTTTGATTACCTATATTAATCTACTAAAAAATCTACTTCATCTAAAAAATCTATTTAACTACCTAATTAATCATTTAAAAAATCGAATGCAGTTCACACGCGGTAGAAGTGAAACCTTCACCACCCAATCTTAACCAATAGGAACCTTGAAAAGTGAGCTCATAATCAAAGCGTTCAATACGGTGGAGTTTTAATTCTATCTCATTCTCTCTCAGGCTAAATCCTATAGATGTATTTGTTTGTCTCTTTTTAGTGTCGCTTTTTAGTTTCATCGATTTTGAAATCACAACGGTGCTAAAGAAGTTTTCAATTCAAAAATTTGTGTGCAGTTCACACGCGGTTGAAGTGAAACCTTCAGAAAACTAAAATAGACAGTAGTGGGAAGCACCATACAAAGAGGAGACCGGTAGGCTACGAAGCACCACACTAAGAGAAGACCGATTATTCCATCTCATTCTCCCGCAGGCTAAATCCAATAGATTTATTTGTTTGTCTCTTTTTATTGTCACTTTTTCGTTTCATCGAATTTCAAATCACAACGGTGCTAAAGAAGTTTTCACTTTAAAAACGCACGAATCCGTGCTAAATTTGTAATATAACTTTTGATTAAAAAAATTATAATTATGTTTGGTTGGGTATTTTGGCCTCAAATTAAAAATTAAGTTTTGAATGAAACGGGTCGAAACGGGTCCGAAACGGGCCGCGCAGCTGTTCCTCTTTAAACGCAGCAAAGAAAAAGGAATTCGATAGTTGCACCGTGCCATTTGAAATCAATGCCAATCAAAGCAACGAATGCTTTGACTCTCTATAAATTAATTGTGGTGGATGAAACAAGGTGAAAGAAATATTCGGTTCGATATCGTACGTATTGCATTTTATTTGTAAAAATACCTTAAAAATACGCAGTTTCAAAATTTAAAAATAGACTCTAAAATAACACATGGTGGTTGCGTGATTACGACCCGCTACGAATCCGTAGGTCCCGTGTTCAAATTCCGTCTTGCGTAAGTAAATTTTAATTTTGGGTATATCACAATATCGTTTAAAATAATATAATACAGAATATGTACACATGGCGATAACATTTTTTATATGTGTATATATGTAGGTATGTGTGTATATCTACGTGTGTGTATGTGTATACTTACATATATGACCTTTTTTTTCTTATTTCACTGCTAAATTCATATCTTTTGTTTCACACATAAAAAAAAATTACTATTTTTTTCTTTGTTAAATTGTGCTTTACATTCGTTTTCTCCGCCTTTTTTACTCGAGCACTGCTCTAAAAAAAGGTGTAATACTTATTAATTAATGTATTTTTAAAAGAAAATTTTAATTAATTTATAAAAACATGTAACCTCTGTACCATTATATTCAATAAAAAATAAAAATAAAATATTTAGGGCACAGCCTGGTGCAAGACCATAATTCGGAATCGAATTGTTGCTGGGAATGGCTTTAGCCTTGTTTATTGACCTGACCGAATAGCCAGGTATTCCCCTTTGTCATCTTCTCCATCTCCTCCCCCTCCTCGCTACTTTTAGCCTCGACATACCCCAACTGGGGATGCCATGATCTCACTGGGAAGGTTGGAAGCATTTAGGACTTTTCTACGGTAAAGAAATAGGAATCAACAATTTCTTGACATCTTATTATCGTGAAAAGTTTAAAAAACGGAACATATGATATAATTCAACGTTTTACAGCATTTTCAACAGTGTAGTCACTGATTATAGTTTGTCTTGAGGTATTATAAGTTTAACTTGTAGTAATTTATTTAATCTCAATTTTATCTCTCGGTGACAGAGAAAGCGGAGGCTGTTCGTGCTCAATCAACGTCACTCCACCGTGATGACGTCACGTGGTCCAGCTCCACCTGCAGCTGATTCATCTCATCTGATCCTACCTGCATTCCCAATCCGTAACATGTCTTACCCGAATGCGAATGTTTCTCTTTTAATGTTCTGTGGGTAACACTCAGGGTCGTACTTAAGATATTTAGATCCCCAGGCTGAACCTGATGTGGCCCTACCGATCTGGGAGATAATCCATAATTCCAAAATTTTTGAAGTGAAAACTTCTTTAGTACCGTCGTGATTTTAAAACTTGATGAAACGAAATAGCGACAAACATATATATCTAAAGGATTCAGCCTACGAGATAATGAGATAGTATAATCGGTCTTTTCTTAGTGCGGTGCTTCGTAGCCTCCCCACTCTTGTCTACTTTAGTTTTCTGAAGGTAGAAAGCACTGCACAAAGAGGAGACCGATTATTCCATCTCATTCTCTCGATATATTAATGCCAATTTAACACAAATTAAACATCCAAATTAATTTATTTTCAACACAACAAATGCACAATAATTTTATTTACAAGGCCATAAAATATTTTAATAGTTTTCCTGAAGAAGTAAAAAAAAATAACACATTTCATCATCATTCAAGAATAAAGTCAAATTAATCTTTAAACTGCCGCCATGGGTCGACCCACAGTGCCCTTCTTGACAATATCAAGGAGGTTACAGTGTTTCTACTTAGGTCGACAGAATAGCACTTAATCCCAAACATGGGAACACCTCAGCACAGGTTCGCCTAGTGAGGTGTTCACAAAACACTACGACTAACCTATTTACATACAGTTACGGATCTTTAACATGTTTTTTTTCTTATTAATAACCTATTATCTATGTAAACTATGTAATTATTTGTAAAGTGTGTGTACAAGAATAGAAATAAATAAATAAATAAATAAACAAATTAACAACCAGAATGGTATAACTTCATTTCATGCCATATTAAAAAATAATGTCACAACAGTCTAGTACTTAAGTGTTTATAATTATTGTATACTCTGTGTAAAATTATATTAAAATAATGAAATAAATATAAAATAACTCATACAAGAGCCGAATTGGCGTAGAAATTCATTAAAATATGTATTTCACTATTTTGTTTTGCCTAATATTATGTTCAATGCTGTAATAATGTTATAAATTAAACAATAAAAAATAAGAATAAAATATGTGTTTGTCTCTTTTTAGTGTCACTTTTTCGTTTCATCGAGTTTCAAATCACACCGGCGCTAAAGAAGTTTTCACTTAAAAAACTTTTTAGTTGTTATTTTGAGTAAATTCTATTAAGAGAATCAAAACTTAGCGACTTCGGCAATAACAAACATATTTTTCATAGTTGAAACGCGTTCTCGCCTACTTGATATTTAAACGAGGAAACCTCAGCCACAAACCGCAGCCAATAATGTTATAATGTTGCCTTAGTCGTGTCAAAGGACTGAAACAAATGATACCAGCTGATGTGCAAACCTTTAGCGCGGAAGCTTTAAGCTTCAGACACAAAGCACAACCGCCCTATCGACAGCTTTTGCATATTTCCAATCTCATAACGTAAATCATGTCGCGAGACTCGTGACGCGGTGACAGCTCACAGCTGAGCAGCCGCCGCCATGTTGTCAACATGATCAACGACTTCCGTTTCGCGCCAAACATTCCGCGGCCATGTTCAATGTTCACCGCTTCCGGCCATGGCGGAACCGCGCTCCATTGCATTGTCCCCGCTTTTCCGACTATTCTGGACTCAATACTCAATACGCCGGACATAACCTCATGATATGCTTATCCGCTGGATAAAGGCTGTCAATCTGAATTCAAAATCATTGCGTCAGCTTCGACAGCACGCCATTTATGGCGAAATGTTACCTTAATGCAGCAAAAGTGAATATACAGCGATGCGAGATAACGGGGAATGGCACAATAACACATAAATTAGTTGTGAAATCAGAGGAGTTTTACTTACAGCTCTCGTTTAAAGTTGGTTTATCTGAAAAATTTACTTATGCGCACAAGCACGTGTTCAAAATATTTAAAAAAACAATATTCATTGGCGTTTTCACGCATTTCCAAAACGTCGCAATACTTCATTACTTACTTCCCAAGCCATGATGCCGATTTTTTTTATATATTAGCTCCACACAGGGGACCCAGAGGAAAAAAATCCTCTGAGCCTATTTCAATGGTGACCGGACAACTCGGAATGAAACCAACTCAGAACCATCTCAGATAAGTCATTTAGAGTGACAAAAAAAAAAAAATATATAAAAAATGGTTAAATAGGTAATCGGCTAATTTAAAATTATTTTTTCATAGCTTTTAACGACTTTTTAAGGAGGTCTTGAGTTGAATTTATTCTCAGTTGACATGGAACCATTTCGACAATGGAGATGTTGGGTGGAGGGTCTTTTTAGGTATAGGAAGTAGACGAAGTTCTGGAAAGGAAAAAAAGGGTAAGTAGGAATTTGAGGGTCAATGTGTCCAGGAGTGATGGACGTTTGAATCCATCCTTCACACTGCGGTGAAAGGCGTTAGGTCGAGAGAGTTTAACTGGAGAGGTTTAGGTTAGGTCTCCCTCAACCACTCTCTTCCGATCCGGCCTGCCACACAGTAGGTAGTCAAACGCATTCGCCGCCAAGATCTAGACAAACCTCACCCCATGAACCCAGGCACCCCTGCTAAGTCACAAAACATAGTGAGCCCCTAGGGATCACCTATGGCAGAGTTGTTGGTTATCCAATAAATGGTTCCCGGTGCGGCGGTTTGACTTAAATATAGTTTTATAGCTGCTGTATGGTTAGTGCCGAACGCTTAGTAACCAAGTGGCCAAATGCGTCAGATTCTCTCATGGCTAGCTGATTCCTCGATCATTGCACAACAATATTTTCCGTTTTAAATGATGGTGGTAGGAGGCTTTTAATTATTGTCAGGTTATTTGTAACGTGGGAGGGGTTGTAATAACTTCAGCAGGCGTGCGCTTATCGTCATCAATGCTTTTATTCAATATTCCACAATTTAAATACTCAGTATGAACAAATAACGCTAGAAAAGGTCTTGGCATACCGATCCAAACACATACCGAACATTTTGCCCAAACGGTTATACAAAAATGGCGGCGGTTTCCATGGCTATTATTCAATTTTGGTATAATATTGGCCGCGATTTTTGTATAACCGTTTGAACAAAATGTCTTATCGATGTACCAAGTCCTCTCATAGGGTATTTTAACTAGTCAAATTAAACAAATTATCAAACTCCTACCATGACACTTCGCGAAGAACAGTTATGTAACTGCTTTATTGTCATACCCTTTCTTTCTTTTTTCTCTTTCTCTGCAGGGTATTATATTTGACACTACCATGTTTTATATTTCATTTTGATTATCATTATTTCTGTTCCCACTACTTTCTGTTACCACTACTTTTTCTATTTCCGTCTAGTAACAACTTAACATTGATTACTCATGCTGTGAACATTTCTAATTGGCGTGTTAATATCTATGTACATCCCAACGGCAATTCTATTATTGTAATAATTGTTAACACTCTGTAAATGTTTCAAAAAATAAATAAATAAATAATCATTGAATGTGACGTGTCTGCAAAATATTCAATAGCCTACAAGACGTGAAAATATATAAAATCAAACTGGACGAATCTATTTACAATTTTATTTGTCGCTTGCTATTGCTTCGTTCCCTACCCTTTAATTTGTGGGTCGGCTTTCGCTAAATTTGTCATGTATATACGCAGCTTAACACACCGAGGTGAATCGCTTTAATCCTACATACTTCCTTGTTTCCAGTAGCACTGAGCACATGACTAACACGTCTTGTAAGGACAAAGTTCCTGGAGTGTTGGGAAAAATGTGTTCCCTGGATATTGGATGTATACCGTATCCTTCCTCGTTTATACCAAGTTGCCAATGTCCTTCTCAGCGTGATATTAATGGAGTTATGTTCGCGAGTTTCCATTCCAGCGGAATAATTTCCCAGTCTGTCCCTATTTCTCGGCTTTAGCTGGCGAATAAATCATATTGAACAGCAAGTGGCGATTTATTCGCGGCGATTCCTCGGCGTAAATCGGCAGACGGAGAGGTCTGTTAGAATTCAGCTAAAAATACCGGAACGTAATTTGCGGTCCTACCTGCATTATGTAAATATTGTGAGAAGTGTCGACATGCATATTATTTATTGGAGCTTCTGATATACTTTATACGAAAACCTTCCGAAGGATTCGAGTGACTTATTTATTTTCAATCGTAAATAAAAGTAGGATGTGGCACTCGTAGATTACAGGACATCATGACATCGCAAAGATATTTTAATGTTAAATTATTCTGATAAACTCACACTTCCTATAAAGCTGTTGATTATACACTCAAAGCCCAGATTTCATATAAATGATTAATTTACGTCTTTAATTTTATTAGAGGTATTTTTTTGCAATTTATTTTAACAATCCAAATCCTACATCATGAAAGAGATGGTTTCATCCACAAACAACAGTGATTGTTTTGGAATAATAAAGCATTGAAAGTTTTCAATGGATTGTCATCGTAATTTAGTAGGATTTTTTATATTTTTAACTCTACCTGTAATACTCGTATGCCAACATCTATGGAAGAACTTGACGCATTCTATATCGATTGTACCGAATATAAGATAATGGTGAGTTCCTAGACAAACTTAATACAAAAAAGTATGTATCCTTGATACTCATACCTACTAGAAATCTAAAGCTTAAAGAAATAAGTTTTACAAAGATAATGACAAAGTCTAATATTGTTTTCGACGTGATTTGAATTTCTCGAAATTTTATTTTTGAAACATCCTTGTTTCCGACCGGTTCCCGTACCTGCCTTTACAGATTGGCTAGTAGGTATTTCGGTAGGTACTTACTTACAAATCTTATGATTTAAGAAGAAAATGTGGTTTTCATTTAAAATGTGTTTTTCATTTAAAAATTAGAACCATAATTTAAAAAAAAAAAAAGAAAGACAAACATTTCCGGGTTTCGAATAACCCAACGATGTTTGAAAATCTCCTACTACCCCACCGCAGAAAGCCGAAAATGTTGTTTGTGTTGTGATGGCGGACATAGCCAGCCGAGGAATCGAACACGCGACGCCCGAGTGGGATCCAAACACGATGCCTCAACCACTGACCGGTCGAAAGTTAAATAGTTAAAGTTATCTTTTAAAATTAGGTATCAATGTTACTAGGGTAGGCTGAAAAGAAATGCACACATGCTTGTAAAACAAGAGCAAAAATAAATAGCAAGATTGGGCAAAAAGAACATTAAAGAACGATTCATAAGCTTAAAAATAATTTATTTACTTTTCAACAATATTTATTTATATCTCCAAAGTAAAAGTACCCATCGACAAACTGCTAAAAAGTAGTTTATTGGGACTTTTCTTTTTTCTGTATAATATTTTATTTTTTGCTGTCATATTGTATTACTTTTTATTTATAATAAATAAAATTAAACCTTGAAAAAAACATAGTCACAGTTAAGGCTAACGCATTTCTCCCAACGTGTAATAAATTTTTTCATTACGTAACCTTTTTTTTATATGAATACCGCACAAGTTTCCCGTCTGAAGCCAGTGAAACTATGGCATTTTCAATTGGGGTATGTTGTGAGGCTAAAGGTAGTGGGGAGGGGAAGGAGACGGGGAAGAGGAAGGTGGGAAGTACCTGGCTATTCAGATCTGGCCAAACGGCCAAAGCCATTTCAAGCAATTTTTCAATTCTGAATGGTGGTCTTACACCAAGGCGATACTGAGAGTATCTTCCACTCTGGAACGTGCCGCAAATATACTATATATTATTTTAAATGAATAAACTGTGAAATAACACAAATTAATCAAATAAAATTTATTTGCCACGCCGGGATTCGATCCGGCGACCTTCGGACTACTAGTCAAGAGCCTTACCGCTGGACTACGCCGGCCGAACGTAACTGAAAAATTCTTCCGACATTTCTCGAATCCAGGACCTGACAGCTGCCTTCAACTCATCGTCCGAGGTGTAATGATTACCCTTGAGTAGAGGAAACAAATAAAAATCGCAAGGCGAAAGATCGGGGGAGTGAGGAGGGTGTGGAATCGGTTCATACTTCAGGTTTTGCAGAGGCTCTAATCGACGCTGTTTGTTTTCATCTGTGAAATGGCGTGGTACCTATTGCCCACAGATTTTACGTAATCCTAATTGTTCAACAATGACACGTTCCTCGCATATTCCAAAATGGTTTGTGATTTGCCGGTCACTTTTAATCAAATCGTATTTTAATCAGTGGACGAGTTTGGATTGTTTATCGTCTGTATCAATGATCGGACGTCCGCTGCGTGTTTCATCAACAATTATTGCTTTTCCAGGTTCAGAATCATGAAATCAGCATCGTCACCATAAATATTCTAACGACGATGAATCTCGTAGGAGTCACTTTTTTCGGCAGTTAAAAATTCGATAACAGCACGCTATTTACGTTGCGTTGACAACACTAAAACACGTCTCCATAATTCCACTCCTCAAAATACACTGGATGAATTCAACGACCTCAAACTTGCTCGTACGTATAGAGGAGGAATGTCACTTCCATACTCCACCTGGCGCGCTTCTGCAGGTCATTTTGTTTGTGCTGTACAGGCGTGTGTGCATTACTTTTCAGCCTATCGTATATTTAACAGACCGTCTGTTAGAGGCTTCATCACAAAATATTCCCCAAGTAGGTACCTACTATGTTTAGCACTCGCTCTGAAGGCACTCGCAGACGGAGACACGGGCACCAATTAATGATTTACGTTGTAATATCTACTCCATTACAAATTGCTCAATTTTTACGACTAATAACGCTTTGATAGTCGCCGTTTAGAGATTATCTCCAGTAATGCTAGTAAGATTGGTTCGTGGTACAATTTTGATCATTGGAAAAATAAAATTAGCATGATTGAATAGATATCTTACGAGTTATATTCGTCGAGAACAACTTTCGCATGAAAAGACTTAACATGCAAAGTACTAGGTAGCTTAAATAGCGTGTAATTATTACTGTGTATCGTTAAACGGCGTACAAGCGTATTATTTCAATTATTTTTGTGAGTGTTTTTAAATAAAGGAGTATGTAAGGCGATCGCAGAAGCCTTCGAAGCTTCGGTAGTTATATTAGGCAATGCTAGATGAATAAATAACACGCCTTGGGCTTTTCCTTACGGGCGTACTTCCGTTACCAGAGCCGTTTTACCAGGGCTGGACGTATACCATATTGGTGACCGGACAACTCAGAAAGAAACCAACTCAGAACCATCTCAGATAAGTCATTTAGAGTGATAAAAAAATTGGTTAAATAGGTTACGTTAGGTTAGGGTTATCGGCTAATTTAAAATGATTTTTTTCATAGCTTTTAATGACTTTTCAAGGAGGTGTTGAGTTGACTTTATTCTCAGTTGGTATGGAACCATTATTATTACCCCGGACGGACCGCGATGAAGGTTCTGTTAAATATTCACTATTCCGCCACACTTTTATGCAACGTAATATATATTTTCTTACAGTATTTAAACTGAAACTTTGCCCTTTGAGAGGAGTCTAGTCTAGCCGAGTTTTTGATATAAATTCGTTTTTGTCATTGCCCATGTCATCTTTGGGGATGCTGTGTGGAGAGATTTTTTAAGGAAAGGAAATGGAGGAGAATTCTGGGAAGGAAAAGGGTTTAAGGGGTGGGTAGGAATCTGAGGTTCAGTGTGTCCTGGTCATCCCCTCCAAGGAGTAGACAAACCTCACCCCATGAACCCGGGCACCCCTGCTAAATCACCAAACGTGGCGAACCACTTGGGGTGACCTATGGCAGAGGTGTTGGTTATCCAATAAAGGTTTCCGGGGCGGCGGTACCCATTTCCGCCTCCCAAATTGAAGAAGAAAAAACACTTTCGGAAATTTGACTTGAATATCTATATACGTACTAGTTGACCGCCCACGCATTGCTATGGTTAACAAAAAATAACGCCATCTAGTGGATGGTTACCCAACCTAGATAACCAAGTATTGACTCGATAAATTAACTTACACCGCCATCTGTTAGAAACTTATGGAACTTACAAATAATTACAAAGCATTGTCCTGTAACAAACATTTAATTCGCAAAAATAAATATTGAGTTCGAAAATCGAGATAAAAAATATCCTATCTTTTAAGTTGGACCAAATTACACACAATAAGCGAAATTTTATCAAAATCAGTTCAGTAATTTCGGAGTTTATCTCGAACAAACATCGTGACACGAGATTTTTAAATATAAAGATATAGATTTTGCGGTCACAAGCGGAGGGTCTGACCAAATGAAATTTAAAAAAAATCGTTCTACATGAATGTAGAATGATTGCAAAAATTACTCAAATAGCTGTGTATTTTAACAGCTTACCTGCTTATCTTTTACACTCAGGAGGCCGCGCTAAAATTGGCGGCTTTTGTCAACCGACCGTCGAAATCACACGTTGACCGTGCTCCTAAACAACGCCAACTGACCATAGTTGACGAATTTAGTCAATATCGTATTGATATAGGCTTTATCGATCAATCATGCTAGAACTCATGATTACACGTTCCACCCTCTCCTGTGCCATTCCAAGAATCAATTTCGCATCAATCGTTAATATCATATTGACAGAGTAGAGTTAGCCTCTCAAATCTGGGCGTAGTGTACAGGACCCGCAGATACTTTAATAGTACAAAACTGCTAACCCTGTACAAATCGCAAGTGCGCCCCACGGTTGAATTTGGCAGCCACCTCTGGTCTGGAGCTCCAAAATACTTGAAAAATACCCTCGACACTGTGTAGAAACGGGCGGTCCGTTTGATAGAATCTCCCACCTTAACGAACGGATTGCAGTCTTTAGAGCACAGGCATCTGGTGGGAATGCTATCCATGTTCTACCGGTATTTCAATGGAAGATGCTCTGAGGAACTAGCGTCATTGATCCCTTCGGTACCGGTGTATAGTCGGGAGACACCCCAAACGCGCGCCCAACATGTATACTCAGTTGACATTTGTCACATGAGAACGGGTCGTTTTTTCGACACGCTCTTGAGTACAACAGCTCGGCTATGGAATGATTTGCCGGTTTCTGTGTTTCCTCCCTCCTACAACATAGGTCTCTTCAAGACCAATGTTCATTTCTTCCTCTCCTCAAAAAAACCCTCCACACAGCATCCCAGATGACATAGGCCTTGAGGGAAATTATTTTCCTCAGGGCCTCCTGTGGGAGTTAATGTAAAAAAAAACCTTCACCTGCACCAATCCGGCACTGTGTTATACAAGTAAATCAATTGCCCGCGTGCAATTTCATACTAATTAATCATTTTTGTCGATTCCTCGGCTCGGGTCGTGGTGGCCACTTTAGCAGTGCGGGTCCCGTTCATTTCAAACGCTCTTCAAATGATAGTCATTAGGCAAACCACTCCATGTACGGACGGAGAAACATTAAGCTGAAATTGATAAATAATTGTATGCACAGCCGATGAATCTTAAACGCATTCAGTGACTTATTAGCGTAATCCATTGCCCGCAATTAAAACAAGGCGAAAGTTTTCCGACTTCACAGTCTGTTGAAAAATCATTATGTCCATATTACGTCTGATGACTGATGACAAAATGCAAATCAGCCGTCATTTACTGGCTTTTGGTATTTATAAGCCACTATTCGAAGTGAAACTTGAACGAATTATTCATCAAATAAGAAGTTAGCACAAAAATGGCTCAGAAACTATATATTTGAAACGGTTTCATGCCATCTGAGAATAAAGTCAACTCAACAAATTCTTGAAAAGTCATTAAAAGCTATGAAAAACATAATTTTAAATAAGCCGATAACCCCAACCTAACGTAACCTATTTAATCATTTTTTTATGTATATTTTTTATCACTCTAAATGACTTATCTGAGATGGTTCTGAGTTGGTTTCATTCCGAGTTAACCGGTCACCATTAGAAACACCTTTTCCAAACGTACTACTATGAAAAAAAAAATCATTTCAAAATAATATGCTGCTGTTATTATCTGAGAAAACTTTCAGGTGTTTCTTCGAGTCTGTGTTGTTTCTATTTGTTTAATATACATTTTTGAATTAATAATTTTTTATGGGAGCACCGAGCTTGAGTCCCAACTGCTCTCGACCGTCCTGAGCCAGTGAGATTATGGCATTTCATTGGGGGGTATGTTGTGAGGCTGAAGGTTGCGGGCAGGGGAAGAATATGGGGAATAGAAAGATGGGGAAGTTCCTGGCTTTTCAATTCTGGTCAACAAATACGGCTACAGCCATTTAGAGCAACTTTTAGATTCTGAATGGTCGTCTTTCACCGGGGCGATATCGAAAGTATTTACCACTTTGGAACGTGCCGCAAATATACCCACTATGTATTATTTTGAATGAATTAATTGTGAAATGCAAATTAACAAATAAAATGTACCTGCACACACCGGGATTTAAACCCGTGACCTTCGGATTACTAGTCAAGAGCCTTACTCTCGACCACGAATGCCGTCGAGTGTAATAATTTTTGTAATTATTGTAGTTTTGGGCGTTCAGTTTTGAGGTAACCGCCATGTAGCATTAGCCCCATTATACTTATTGATATCAAAAGGGAGCCACAAGTCAAAATGTGTATATTCTTAGTAAGCCAATATCACCACAAATGGTTTAGGTAATAGAAATAAAAATCGCTAGGCAAACGGAGGCTATAAGTCGATTTTTCCGCAAAAGTGGTTTATACTTATTTTTTACATTTTGTGAAGAAATTTATAAGTAAGAAAAAACTTAATCATGGGAAATTGTCACAGAAAATCATAGCCATACAATTGTCATTTTAAAGTTTTTTTTCTTATATGTATACTAGCTGGGTTACCCGGCTTCGCTCAGGACAACATTCGAGAGTGTTCTGGAATGTTCCACAATTTATTTTATTTATTTATAGCGGACCCGACAGACGTTGTCCTGTATACAACAGTCGGGACAAACTAAAATTAAAATAGAATAATATTGAATATTCGATATTGCGATGGTAGCGCAGTCTGCCGGATTCAATGTAAAACATTCCAAAATCAACAAATCCTTATAAATAAAAAAATAATTCAAAGAAAATTTTCCAGTGGACCAAATTGTGAATCTAAACCATTCTCGAATCCCCTTGAAACCACACAAAAAATTTCATCAAAATCGGTCCAGCCGTTTAGGAGGAGTTCAGTGACATACAAACGGACAGAAGAAATATATATATTAAGATATATTTTCTTACATTTCTAAGGAAAGTTATTAAGAATTTTATTATAATTCTACTCAATGGAAATGGTACGAAAAGATTTAATTTTATTTACTCCATCATGTTTTGGGTAATGTAAACAATTCGTCGTGAAGTTTAATCGAAATTAGTGATTTGGAACGTCACCTCAATGGAGTTTAGTGGATTTAAAAAATGTTCATATTTGTCCTACCCGAACCCTTCTCGACTTCCCTATTTTTATTTTTCCCTCATCACTTATCAGCCCCTCTGGGGATATTCTTTGCTCTGTGGAGGCCATTTAAATGCCGGCAAATTAGACACCACTTATGTAATAAGGACTGCGGCCATTCAAGAAAACATTATAATTATACTTGTACGAGGGTTAGGTATTAAATAATTGCTACATTTAGATTTAAACACTTTCATTCAGACCAAGAAGTAGATTTTTTTACGTTGGCTCCTCACAGGAGGCCCCGGGGAAAAAATCCCTACGGCGACGGTGTCTGGAGGCTCTTTTTAGGAAAGGAAGGGTGGGTAGGAATCTGGGTGTCAATGCGATCAGGACTGACAGACGTATGAATACACCCTTCCCACTGCGGTGAAAGGTAATGGGTTGAGAGTCCGGCTGGAGAGGTCTAGGTTTTGTTATTTAAATTAAAATTTTTCATAAATTACAAATATTTATTTTTGTATATTATAAGAAAATCAAACAAATTTGGTTCCTAACACAGGTACCTATTTAAAATGCCTGTAATTTTTACCTACTAATTACTTGAAGTAAATTCATTAATTTAAAGAATTTATTCAAAAATTAAATTTTGATTAAACCATCGATGGTTTGCAAAATGTCGTTCTCAAATTGTGACATTTTTGACAGTATCGAGTTTTTGTAATGATTAAAAAATTTTCAGATGTAATGTCGTGTGGTTGAAATAATCCAGAAACCTTCGCGGGGTTGGAAAAAAGGTATTTTGAAAGTTTCAAACATTTCATATGCTTAAAATAGCAATACATAGACAACTCACTTATATACATTTTTATAAGCAGGTATATTTTGATTTTTACACATATAAGATCTTAAACTTTTCGAAAAGCGGTACTGTATTAGAACACACCGTTTTTTCAACCCGAATCCATATGGAAACCGGGCAAAGAAAGCATTGTCTAAAACATAGCCGTTCTACATTACATTCCCAACAAAATTCGACTAAAAATTAAACAAACGTTTCGTCACAATCTCAGGATTGTGACGAAACGTTTGTTTAATTTTGTCAAATATTATCTTATTTTTCTTTTGACCTCATGAGCATTCTACGAACGTTTGAAGTTTATGAAGGTACTTAGAAAGAGTCCTGCGAGTCCTGAAGGGATAATTTATCAACCCCAGATATTTCCGTATCCTTTTTTATCTGCGAAATTCCGTGTTAATATTATTGTATTTTTTTCGTTCAGATTACGGAGATGCTTAAGCCGCCGCTATCCGAATTTCGACCGATTTCTTACATATCTCCCTTAAAAATTTGAAGTTTTAAAGCTCTTAAAAAATATATATGTTATTTTTGAAGATAATATCTAGATACGATCCACGCCGAAACGCAAATTATATGAAATTCCCTCGATAGAAAAAAATCGCAAAGTTTGCTCCGAAAATTATTTAAAACAAGTCTATTTCTATTATTTCAAAATTATATTTGTGAAAAAATTCACAATGTTTCTTTAAATGACACTTAAGATACGTTCCACGAGATTTTTGCTCTATTTTAAAGGAGTCATGTTTTATTAAGCATTTTCATAGTTTTCGCTTCAATTTTATCATTGAAAATATTAGCGCGCTCTGTCCAACATTCGTAATTACATATCTCTCCATCTTCTTCTTTTTGGGCCGGGAAGCGCCGCCTTAAAAAAAATCATTATCTTCTCTTTCATAGATGATGGCGCTAGTCAATATTTTAATAAAAAAACATCTTTTAGAGGTTACGCTTTAAAATTTTTTAGATTAATTAATTGTTTGCGCCCGTACATATACAGTATGTACATGAACAAATGGTGACCGGACAACTCAGAATCATGCAACTACAACACCTCTTTTGAAAAGTCAATAAAATGAAAAAAAAAATGGTTAAATAGGTTACGTTATGTTAGGTTATGGGTTATTTTTCAGTTTTTTCATAACTTTTAATGAATTTTCAGAGGGCTGTTGAAGTTGCATGATTCTGAGTTGTCATGGAACCGAATAAAGAGTGTTGTCTATACATAAATTCAAATCTGTCAAGAAAGGCTTACAAATACAACATTGAACTGAATCACCTACACAATAACTATACTGCATTTGTAAACCTTTCTTAAAAGATTTGAATTTGTTTACGGAAAAAACTATTTATTCATATTTATATTGCCTATCTATAGGCGTAATCAATTAATTCATATATATACTGTTGCCTGGGATGACGTGGTAACAATGTACAAGGTAGATTACAATGAGCAAAAATGACTCGCAAGGCAGATGTAGGGAGTAGGTTAATGATTTTCAAAGAAAAGAAGGTATTTAAGTACAAAATATATTAAAACAAAAATGACATCCTAACAAAAACTAAGGTTGTTTGGCAAAGGGCTTGCTTAGGTTTAAATAGTTCATGTTGATACCGTGGTATATTGAGATGACGCATTATGAAATCTTTTTTTGTGAAACGAATCTCACATCGTGAGAAGGGCAAGACTCTAGAGAATTGGCTCCGCAGCCACAAGGACCTTCCAGAAGCACTAGGGGCGGATGATTCTCGACGCCAATCATCTCTCCAGGATAATTTCCAGTCAGCTCCCAAGATGGTTAGTATGACGACCAGAATCGTAGCGATTTTCAAAAAAAAGGATCCGTCGTGTTGCGGTCGAGAGGATCGCCCAAAGCTCTCGGCTGTTTCACAAAGAACTTTGTCTTTCTTTTCAAATCTGCTGATTTGAATCTGTGCAGAATTAATAACTGTTGCGTTCCAAAATATTGCAGTGCTCGCAATATATCCAACGCCCAAATATCAATGGGCAAGCACTAGAGGTGCCACACACCGATACCATAAATAAAGTGTGCATAAAGGGGTGCACACACCTTGTTACAAATACTTTTATGTAATAGTACAATAAAGTAAAACTTGCAAAAAGAGTTTTTTTCTTAAAATAATTAAACTATGTAGCACCTCTATGAAAGAATAGTTTTTGAATTACTCGAATAATACGTACTCGTAGTTGTTGCAGGTATTCATAGCAGTCGTATGCGGTTCCGCACTGCAGTGTGGGAGAAATGCCTGGAATACCTCGCGGCCGAGGAGAAGAGACCAACTACAGGTAAGTAATGCGTATTCCCACTCAGGTAATTACACAATATCGACGTCATTCATCACGGCTTTTGCAAATATACTTAGTTGAGGTTCCGAGGAGCGCAGCTTTGTGGCCGCTAATTTATTACGCGATAAATTACCTCCGAACAGTGATATGCTCGGCACCTCACGGTACGGCCTGGCACGCACAATGCACCGACCTGCTTCCTAAGCTGGACAAAAATAAATATAAAAAAATCAACCCGTAAAAACCCGTTTTTTTCCGTAGTACCTACATCTATTATCAAACGTCTCTTAAAATAATTTTTTTCTGGTTTGGATGAGGATTGGCCAAATCCCGAGTTGAAAAGAATGACATTTATTTTTTACCTACTAGATTTTACCCGCGGCTTCGCTCGCATGGTATTAGGGGGAAAATTACTGTAGCGCTTGCACTTATCAATTATCTCCCACCCTGCCTTCCACTGCGGAGAAACGGCGAGATGGTTAGATCGTTTTTATTTCGTGATAACTTTGTTTCGTTTTTGCAAAATCATATATACGATATTACGTTTATATTTTTATAATATAGTTCATAAATTAGCGTTAAGTAGATTCCTTGTAGAGCTACTTATATCCAGAGAAATATTTTAAAATAAACCCGGAAACATTCTTGAAGTTTTACTTTTTTTTATATTAGCTCCACACAGAGGGCCCTAAGGAAAATAATTCCACTAAGGGCCTATTTCATCTTTCGGGATGCTGTGAGAAGGGTCTTTTTAGGGGGAGGAAGGAGAGGAAATTCCGGGAAGGAAAAAGGTATGAAGGGTATGAAGGGTAGACAAATGAATCCATCCTCTCCACTGCAATGCAAGGCAATGTTCCAAGGGGGTTCTGCTGAAGAGGGCAAAAGATATCCGGCCTGCCACCGCTAATGGTGGCAGACACATCCGCTGTCAAGATCCATGACTCCATGAGCCCAGGCAATCCTGCTAAGTCACCAAACGTAGCGAACCTTTTGGGGAGACCTACGGCAGAGGTGTTGGTTGTTTTCTATATTTTCCATAAAGTTAAATAAGTATTTTTCATAAAAAAATAATGAAAAGGCTGAAGAAAACAAACAATACGAATTACGCACTAGACGGGCGCTTAAAAAAATTGGTTGTCTGTAAAGTCGGTTTACGGAAGATAATTTTATATTATCTTATATTACGTCATATAATAACGACGGAGTGGAAGAGAGATAGATGAGTCACAAGCCGAACGCTTGTTCCGCGCTCTCACTTGCACGCTCGACTCAGGCGGAACGTGACAATGAGTCATGCTTTTTCGTGAGTGCAGCCGGCGTTCATCGATTTATAAGACGTTATCATGTCAAAATGATGCGGTAATAACATCGCTATTATTTTTAAATGGATGTTCTTACGAAACGAATAGCAAAAACTTTCATCGCATTGTTTATTTGGTTTTCAATTGAATAAGATTTATTTTTGTACACTACGAACATTTTTTATAATGTAAAATCCCATGAAAAGAAAAATGCATATATTTTAAAAGTGCCCACCGGCCATGACCCAACGGTTACAAATTTTTCGTAGCCGGTATGAAATTCCGGCACTCAAAGAGTTATTTAAACTTGTAAGTGATGTTCTAACATTCATTTAGTAGTTTCATGTCTAAATACAAATGAACAATTTATTAAGTAATAAAATTAGTATAAAATATACTGTAATTATCTTAAATTTTCGTTTCTATGTAACAATTGTAAATTTTCATAAGAAAATAAAAATATATTTCATGAATATATTAACTAAGTATTGGTATCCCGAGAAATGTATTTTTTCCGAGCCCAAGAGGAAAATGAAAAATGGTCACAATATATGTGAGAAGTTGTTTCAGATAATTTTTAATATTTAAAATAATTTTAATAATTTACAAAAATTCAAAATTACAAGCAATTTTAGTAAATTTTACACGAAAAACAAATACATGAAACTATGTAGAAAATACGTTTTTCTAATGTAAATCAACCCACTGGGCTGCGCCAGTTCCGAGGTGGTAGAAATTAAAGTGAATTTTAATATCCTAAAATTTAATTATGTGAATAAAATCTAAGTTTTTTTTCTGCATTACATCTGTTTTCAAACGTTTTTTAAAACCAAATTTTTTTTTTTCTAGGAATTGAAAGTTCCTACTCAGGAACTGGAGTTGACAATTTTATCAATCGTGCTAAATCCCTACTACTACTACTTTCGTAGTACCTATTTACTTCTTTTGTATATGTAATTGTTGTATACCTTTTATTTTTATAATAATAATAACAAACTTACGTACAGTTATAATAGCAGAAAGAAAACTTTAAATTACATTTACAATTGCACAAAATTAACTATTTTTTTATCAATTGCTAAAAAATGTTTTACCTCACAAAAATGTTTCTAGTACTTGAGCTGCACGTTTTGACACATGTTTTGAGTAGTATTGTGACAATAATTGCTGAATCTTATAAGAATCTGCTTATTGAACTCCTTTGTTCAACTTACTTATTGAATACTTACACCTTCTTCGTAACATGTAAAAGCCATCAAGGAGTAAATAAAAAAAAAAAAAAAAAATTCGTTTATGTCCACTTGCTTACGTTATTACCACCAATCAAGCTAGCTGAAAGAATGTATTTTCATCGATGACGGGTCCTAAAATTCCACTTCATTCATTCGAACAAACAAGAGTGAAATTCAAAAAAGAAATGAGAAGGTATGAGAATTTTGTTATATCATGTTGTTTTACGATCCATGACGGATACAAGTTCTGGTGTAATGAATATGTAAATAGATATTATTAAACATAATCAAAATTGCTTGTTCAACGGAAGATTAAAAAAACATCGTTAATATTTTATCGTTACCAATAAGTGATCAATTTTCAACGGCAATAAAAACAGAATTTACTGATTTTTTTTTACACGAGCTCCACACAGGAGGCTCTGAGGAAAATAATTTCCCTCAGGGCCTATGTCGTCTTTGGGGATGCTGTGTAGAAGATTTTTAAGGAAAGGAAGGAGAGGAGAGTTCTGGGAAGGAAAATCCATGCTTCTCACACAGACAGATGTATGTGGCCTTTTCGCATGCCGAAAAATTCTTCTGATTTATGCACCAGAAGGAAAAACAAAAAAAATATACTGTGTATCCAACAGCACTTCAATAAACAAAATTATAACACGAAAATTCTTTCTTTGAGGGGCGTTGCAACGCATGCCGGGTACTCGCTAGTAGAAAATAAATGTATAAAATGTTTTTTTTTAAATACATCCTCAATTAAAATTTACAAAGAAAACTTTGCAGACCCCTTAGTTAAAATAATAGTGATAACGCAACACTAGGTTAGGTATGAGTGCCTACATATTTATTATCGAGTACAAAACAGTGTTTTTATCAGCTAAACCTCAGTGAATAATTTTCACAAACAACTGACAAGATGAAGATGAAGCTAGTGTGTTTCATCGTGGCTTTCCTGGCCGTGGGACAAGCTAAAGCATTTGGGGTAAGCAAAATTTGAAATTGAAAATAATAATAATATTAATTTATTTATTGTATTGAATATTGGCCCTAGTTGATTTTTTTTACATTAGCTCCAGTAAGCTCTGAGGAAAATAATTCCTCTCAGGGCTATGTCATCTTTGAGGATTCTGTGTGGAGGGTCTTTTTAGGAAAGGAAGTTCTGGGAAGGAAAAGATGGAGGTCAATATGTCCAGGAGTGACGGAGGTATGAATCCATCGCTCCCACTGCGGTGCAAGATAATGTGTCGAGAGAGTACGGCTGGAGAAGTACAAGG
Organism: Glyphotaelius pellucidus; assembly: GCA_936435175.1. Lineage (NCBI taxonomy): Eukaryota > Metazoa > Arthropoda > Insecta > Trichoptera > Limnephilidae > Glyphotaelius > Glyphotaelius pellucidus. Next base: position 1,842,588 of record OW386539.1, on the reverse strand, counting down.
GATTCCCTCAACCATTCTTTCGCGATCCGGCCTACCATGGGCAGACGCATCCGCCGCCAAGACCCTGTCAAACCTCACACCATTAATCCGGACACCCCGGCTGTCACCAAACGTAGCGAACCACTCGGGTTGACCTATGGCAGAGACGTTGGTTGTCCGATAAATGGTTCCCCGGGCGGCGGGTCCCATAACCACTGAAGCGACAGGGCAATTTTAAACTTTTTTCTCCGATTGCTCGACATTTTTTTTTGATCATTTTGAATATTTTCCGCCGCAAATTAAAAAAAATCATGCATCCGAATTTTAATATGGAGACATATAACTGATTATAGTTATATATAGCCAATGAATTTACCTATCTTTTGTCGATTATCACATATTCGTAGGATTTATACAAAAAATATTATGAAATCGTAAACTTCTACTCAATTACTTACAAACAAATAAGGGAAAATTTGCCAAAATTGGCAGCAAAACAATCCGAGGTATAACCCTTCAAAATTTTGGCGTATTTTTCAGACGGTCAAAATATTTCCGCTTTTCAAATAAAATGCAAATAAATGGAATATTTCTGATCATCCCCCAACTAAAAAAAGTTTTTGTAAGGTGATAAATGACGCTTTCAAATTTTGTAATTCAAAATAAATATATAATTTTTAAAATATAAAAATTTTGCATGCAAACATAAAAAAGTTTTAAAAATGGCTCACCTCACGCTTTTTCTAACTAAAATTACTAATAACAAAAAAAATAAAAACACATATATTTTATTAGACAAATGTATTATAAACGTTACTGTCACCTCACTTTTTTTGTCTTTTCGTATAAAAATAATTAATAAAAAATTCTCAAAGTTTCAATTTTTTTTTCAAAATGCGATTCAAAACTTTGGTTTCATAAAGGTATACATTTTAATTTTTTTGTAGTTAGTTTAGACTAAAAAGCGTAATTATTTGTCTTTCTAACACCGTTTAAAATATAATTCTCACTCTGATAGTAATGGAGTTACAGCGATTTATACGAAACGTATGGGAACTGGGACAAATCTGGTCATTCAAAGGGTTAAATAGTGCCATATTGTGGCAAAAAGCGCTCCAGTGGTTAACCGCCTCCCAAATTGAAAATATAACATAGATATCATCTATGTCACTACATTTTACTTTTTTGATAAGTTATGGAGAAATTGATTGAAGAATTAGTGCGGCAAGCGGCGTGTCGCGTCCTCTCTAGAGCTCAGTGATAAGCAAAGCCGTGTTTAGTATCAAGACAAAGATGGCAGTGTTCAAAACGATAAACCGCCCGACGCTCACTTACGGCCACTAGATATGGATGCTAAACGAACGAATACGCTTTAGAGTACAAGCTGCCGAAATGAGGTACTTGAGAGGAGTGGCAAGAGTTACGAAATGGGATCATATAAGAAACTCGACGATCCGAGACGATCTATAAATTGAACCACTGCTAATTTTCATTAAAAATCGCAAATGAGGTGGCTTGGGCATGTACAAAGAATGTCTGATGACCGAATTCCGGGGAAAATACTGAGTGCGATTCCAGAGGGTAGACGTTTAATGTGGCATGTTTAAAATGCCATAAAAAACATTTGCATGGTCAATGTGCAGCATGTGGCATGATTGACGTCCAGTGAATGGTTATTGTACTAATTGTATTGCCTCTAAAATGTGTAATTCACTACTTGCAACCTTTTGAGAGACATTCTTGCGTCAAAACTTTAAATATGTATCGCACCGTAGAAGAGTGTCGCAAGTCAAAAAAATTAATTTTACAGGAGAGCGTAAACAAATGAATGAAGAAAGAACAAGGATCCCGTCGATATTAGTGTTATCGTGTGGATATGGTGTATAACACGGTTTTCGTAGGACATAGATAACCACATTCACTTTACCTTTTAGTGATAAAACGTAAAAGAGAACATTTTGACTTACGACACTTTTCCGTAATAAATGCATTTTTCTTGTAAGTGTTATCAGTCGTCAACTGTAATATATTACTCCCAGGCAGAATTTTATCTTTTTCTTTTAATTTATTTTTTATCTCGCTTATGAATTCATTTTATATAATATTTCCTAGAAAACTAAGACTTTGTTTTATATTTAATATGAAATGATAAATTCATTGAATATGTTTAAAAATATTATAAAACCCACGCAAAGGCTTTGCCTTTTGGTATTTTATAATAATACTATAATTTTAATAAAAAAAATTGGCGCGTCCATCGGATTCGTAGCCAACGATAGTAACCACTCAACCAAAGAGGTCGTCTTAATTATTTTAAAATAATTTTTATGGTTTAAGAAATGAGCCCTTGCGCGGAATAATGTTGTATCCAACAAAACTATTAATGTTGAGTTATTGATGGAATAATGTTGGGCATATTAATACGCTTCTTTTAAGATAGGAATTATGGTAATGAAAATTTTTTAGGCCTGTGACAGCCTTTTAAAGTTTAGTTTGTGATAGTATGTTGTATAATGCCATTTATTAAAATCACGACGCATGGTTGAATTTATGCGAATGTACCTATATGGGAATAAATGGAGAAAACGAACGTCTTACGGCTTCAACTAGAAAGTCTTCAAAGCCAAGAAGCTGAAGAATGCAGGAAAGTAGAATTTGTCAAGAAAAAATATTATGAACCCTCTTTTTTAGCCGTTAAAACAGTTTTGTGGAATAATGTTGTATGTCGATCTCAAGAAAATGTCTAGAACGTAAATGATTTCATTTATTCATATCGTTTTTTTTTTGCTTTTTAAGCTCAAAAACATCAATGTCATGTGTACATTTATGTTAAAAGAGCATGTTGCTTTCTGTAAGGTACGAAGAGTAAAAAAAACGTTTTTTGGAATAACGTTGTATGTGAAAGTGTTCATATACAACATTATTCCACAAATTCAGCATAAATTCTAGTAATAAATTCTAATTTAATTGCCTTTCTAGATGACTTATCAAACAAAACTCTTAAGAATTGCATGTTTTATGTATTTAAAACATAAAACGTTATGAAACATAACTGGTTTCGCTTTCAATTTTTATCGGAAGTAGAATATTGTTGGATACAACATTCTTCCGGGCAGGGGCTCAAATATTGAATAATAATAAATTTATTGTTGGTCCACAGAATCCACCGTCAGAAGCCAACAAAATGGCCAATGAAACTACCTTCTGGGCTTTATATAACATGCCAGATGATCCTGACAAAAAAACGTTATACTACCATCTTTTATATTGTTCTACCTGCGCGACTTTAGCTGAAGATATTAAACACGAATGCGCCATTGACTGCAAATACGTTATCGCCTATAAACCGGTGGATCCCCCGACTTGGCTAAATTACTACTGCGACTGGGTCGTAAGCCAAACTGAAAGAGCCAACAAGCCACCTCCAAATAAGTACCCTTTGTGCAATGTGGATCATTTCTATTGGATTATGCAGGAACTACTGCATAATCCCCCACCCATGTAATAAATATCCCCGGTTAATATTTCACAGTACATCTTTATAATTGATTCAACAGAAATCAAAACAATTATTTCCCGATTTATTCTGGCCATAAAACAATGAAACTACGACGATTCATCAAAATAAAAAAGAAGGCTAATATAAATTCAATTTATTATACAAAATTAAATTGTTATTAAATTATAACTGGAAATTTTATTAAAATTCACAGAATATTAAAAAAGTGTTTTTTTAATCACGTTTTCCCATTTTTAGCACTCCCGTCACAATTTTCGTTTTGTTTTGTTTGTTTGTTTTTTATAATTTTTATTTTTAAGTAATATATATTATTCTCCGATTAGGAGTTCACCTGTGTTGTGGTAAACATTTTGTTTTTGATAATTTTTCTTACATTGGAACACTTATAAAATACCGGGTAATAAAATGAAAATACCCAACACAAAACTACAATACCAAATACAGCAAAACTAATATACAAAAAAATGTGCAAGTAAATTAAATCATCACAAATAATAAGAAACATCAGAAATAATAGTACACAACTGCTAGCCCTGTACAAATCGCAAGTGCGCCCCACGGTTGATTTTGGCAGCCACCTCTGGTCTGGAGCCCCAAAATACCTGAAAAAAACCCTTGACTCTGTGCAGAAACGGGCGGTCCGTTTGATAGATTCTCCTAATTTAACTAACGGATTGCAATCTTTAGAGCACAGGCGCCAGGTGGGAATGCTGTCCTTGTTCTACCGGTATTACAATGGAAGATGCTCCGAGGAACTAGCGTCATTGATCCCCTCGGCACCGGTGCATAGTCGGGAAACACGCCAAACGCGCGCTCAACATTTGTACACGGTTGACATTAGTCACATGAGAACGGGTCACATGAGAACGGGCTGTGGAACGATTTGCCGGCCTCTGTGTTTCCTCCCTCCTACAATATGGGTCTCTTCAAGACCCATGTTCACTCCTTCCTCTCCTCAAAAACACCCTCCACACAGCATCCTCAAAGATGATATAGGCCCTGAGGGAAATTATTTTTTCCTCAGGGCCTCCTGTGTGGAGTTAATGTAAAAAAAAAAAAAAAAAAAAATCACAAATTCGAAGCCTGGTAAAGGTATTACAATATTCCTGCCTGGTATTCAAAGGTATTATAATATATTTTTTAAATATTTCTGTGATTTAACATTTTAAAATTATACTTGAAATGTTAAGTATTACACACAGTCTGAATTTTCTAGTAAAAAAATATAAAATTGAGTTATAAGCGAGGAAAAAAAGGTAAAATTATGTCTAGGAGTGAAAAGTACATTTTAGGCTAGCGTAAGTGAACCCGGCGTAGTTTGGGGTAAAGTTTTGAGGTTGTGAGATCTAGAAAATTGGATGTAGTTCTGAGGTGGAATTTTTTTTGAAGTGAAACTTCTATAGCACGGCTGTTTTTTGGATTTCGGATGAAACGGAAATGACGATTACTGTACCTGCGACGCATCAACTGCGCTCATCGGCCGCTTTGATAATGATGTCACCTTTAAAGGCTCTCCTATTGGTTGAGATATGAAACGGAAATTACGTGAGGTCTGCTCTCATTGGTCGCTTTGATTATGACCTCACCTTTCAGCTTAGCGATTTCTGTGCTAGCTCACTAAGGAGTCTAGCACTCCGTGTGCTAAAAAACTATATAATTGACGATATTATATCTATTTCCCGAGCACGGTTTTACTGTTGACAGCCAAACCGATATTGACACGGAAAAAATAAGAAATCGATATTCGCTGGCAACACTGGAGGCGTTTTTATGAATTGATATTCCGAAACGTCATTTTCCGCTTTCTATTATAGTAGTAGGAGGTTTTCAAATATTGTCCGGTTATTCGTAATCCGGAAATGATTGCCCTGATTTAAAAAAAAAAATTAAAAAACATAATAATAAATAATAAATAAACATAGTCAATATTCATGCAACTTTGTGATTCGAAAATTAAATTTGATTTCTTGGTCAATAGAAAATTAAAAAAAAACATCATTAATATTTTATTGTTAGAGATCAATCTTCAATTTTCAACGGCAATAAAAACTAAAATAAACTGATATATTTACCACCTCTGTTTAATACTCATAAGTTTTCCGTGAGATTTCCAAATTCAATTAATAAATTTTCCGCAAGATTAAATACAACAAATAGAGCTGTCATTACAATAAAAGGCTCTGCAAAATGTTAGTTTTTTCAGACAAAAATAATGAAAATATGTGAAGGACCTAACCATAATTATTATAAATTCGAAAGGATATACAGCGCGGACCTTATCATACCTAACTTAAATTTGTATTTGTTGTATATGTTTCATCATAATTTTGAATGCGAAAACCGCAAAGAGTCCCAACTGCTCCCAACCATCTGGAGCCAGTGATACTGTGACATCCCTCATTGGAGTATTTTGTGAGGCTGAAGTTTGTGAGGAATAATAATAATAATAATAATAATATTTGGATGATTTATATAGCGTCGTTTTTGTGAAAAATCACCTCAAGGGCGCTGTACAAACTTACAATATATTTCTTAAATCTAGAAAACTACAAACTAGACAAACAATTAAAAACAACTTATTACTAAAAATTGCATCCACCGGTTCATACTCAAATATACATTTCATTGGTCGAGACATTGTACATACAATGTCTCGACCAATGAACGCGATGATTTTTAAAAATGCATACAGGACCATACTTACCTGGGAGGTCGCTTGAAACTAACACTTGTTTATTGTCTATTAAGAAACTTAGATGGAGTTTGCACGCAGAGGACATTATTGTGAACACTTGTTACGTGTATTTAATTCTGAAATATATTTTAATATTAGTATAAAATACATTCTTTAATGAGTGTATTTTGATAATCAAAAGCAATATTTTATAGTGGGCGGTACAGTAGTACAAGGATTTCATCTTCTAAATGTGATCGTCAAGAGACAGATTGATGTGTAAAGATTCAAGTAATTTTAAATTCAATAAGAAAGGTGTGATTAAGACATATCATAGGCAATACAAGTATGATACTCTCAGATATGTATATTTAAATTAAGGATATGAGAGCCCAAAAAGGTATGTTTTTAATTTGGACCTAAATTCTGTTGGGCTTGTTATGCATCTTAGTTCCGGAGGGAGTTTATTCCAAGCCTTAGGCCCAGATACTCCGAAAGCGCGATCTCCAAACTTCGTAATTGGCTTGCGTTTAGGTTCCATTATTCTGCCTATAGATGTTGCTGATCTAAGGGTTGACTGCCTCGGACCAGTATTTTAATAATCTAGTACGGATTTGTTCTACTTTATTTGTGTTCTGAATTTCAAAATATAATAGCACATGTCCATACTAGATATTTACTTAATCTTTTGATTAAAAAATGTCAAGCGTCAAATCCAAATTTAAGTTTTGTGTTTTATCACATATATACGGTATTTTTGTCTGAAAAAAGTAACATTTGCAAAGACTTTTATTGTAATATGACATCGTAATATATTGTAATATGCAATTTTACAACCTTTGCGTGATCGCAAAAATCTTGCCGAAAATTTTTTTAATTAAGTTTGGAAACCTTGTGGAAAATTTCTTAATTAAGTTTGGAAAGCTATCGGAAAGTTCTTAATTAAGTTTGGAAAGCTTTCTGAAAGTTTCTTAACTAAGTTTTGATATCTTGTGGAAAATTTCTTAATTAAGTTTGGAAAGCTTTCGGAAAGTTTCTTAACTAAGTTTTGATATCTTGTGGAAAATTTCTTAATTAAGTTTGGAAGTCTTGCGGAAAATTTCTTAATTTTACAAAAGATTGTAGATATTAAAAATTGATAATCGTTATCTAAGAATAAAATATATATGATGTTTTTTCGTCCCAGTGGCAACCATTACCTTTTTAATTTTTTTTCTTGTTTCTGTTTCTTTTTTCGTTTGGATTATTTAGAATTATTTTCTTCTTCATTGGAAATATATATTATTGATCGTTATCATTCAAAAATTTATTCCAATAATAATTGTTCGGATGAGTTGGTATTTCGATCTTTTTGGAAATTTAAGTTTTATTTTGTAAGTATAAAAAGGGGGTATGGCTGCGCGGACCTTTCCATACAAAATTTAAATTTAGATTTGAGGCCAAAATTACCAAACCAAACCAACCAAACCTAACAATATTTCTTTTATTCAAAAGGTGTAATATCGAGTATGGATATGTTGTATTAATTTTATTGTGTTTTAAATAATAATGTATTGATTGACCAATAAAAAAAAAGTATTATTGATTCACAGAATTCACCGTCAGAAGACAACAAAATTGCTAATGAAACTTCGAACTGGATTGTATCTGTGCTGTCAAACCCGACTGGAAACAATCCCAACTATTATCACTGGGTACTTCTGCGCTGTTCTACCTGCGTGACTTATGATGATAAGCCTAAACAAGGGTGCTTCCTTGACTGCAAACAAGTTGTCGACGATACATCAGCCCCTCCCCCTGATGCGATAACCTACTATTGTGATTGGGCTGTAAAGGAAAATATAAAAAACCACAAACCTCCTCCAAATAAGTACCCTTGGTGCAGGCTCCAAGATTTCTATTACATAATACAGTGGATATTAAAGCCCACGGTGCTTTAGATAAATAACCCCGGTTTTCAGCAGCTTTCCATGGTTGATCTTTATAGCAAAACCAAATTCAACAGAAACCAAAACAGTGTTATTTCCCGACCATTAAGTGTCTTCAGGCCATAAGATAATAAAAACTGATAATTATAAAAACAAAAACAAAAACAAAAAAACGCTTATTTAAACTCAATTTAATTTACAAAACTAAAATACTAATAATACCTATTTAATTTAAAATTTTATTAAATGCTGCAAAATATTAAAAAGTGTTTAATTTTTTTTATCATGTTTCCCTATTGCACTCAAGTCGCAATTTTCGTTTTGTTTCGTTTGTTTGCTTTAATTTTTTTTATTTCAACTAATACATGTTATACAGTCGTGCAGTGCTTCAATGAAAAATTTGGGTTTTGTACTGTGAGGAATTTCAGAGAAAACCGGTCTCACAGTAATATACAATGCATTGGTTAGAAGTAGGCTTGAGTGTGCATCGGAGGTTTGGATCCCGCACCAAGTGACGGCCGGCGTGGTATAGCGGCAAGGCTCTTGACTCGCAATCGAAGATACTCTCAGTATCGCCCTGGTGTAAGACCACCATTCAGAATTGAAACGTCGCTTGAAATGGCTTTAGTCGTGTTTGATGACCAGATCAGAATAGCCAGGTACTTCCCACCTTGCTCTTCCCCATCTCCTTCCCCTCCCTACTACCTTCATTTGGCCTCACAACATACCACAATTGGGAATGCCATAGTCTTACTGGCTCCAGACGGGAGCAGTTGGGACTCTTGTGGGGTATTCATATAAAAAAAATATATGCTTCTATCGATACACATTAACTATTTTTATACGCTTTCAGTAAAACCAAAAAATTAATAATAATATACAATAAAAATTACTAATTTATTCATTGAAGATAATATTAGTAACCCTCAAACAAAAAATGCGAAACAGAAAAAGATTCGGTCGCGTCTAGGAATTGAATCCAGGACCAAGTTGTACTTGACTTACTATAACCAATGATTCCTGACATTATTTGGAGTAAAAATGTAAATGAAATTTTGGTGTCCGATGACTTTCTTGGTGTCGTTTTTTTTTTTTTAAAAATTATTTTTTCTAATTCAAATCACTCAAACAAAGAACCGCCCAACCCCTCACACCTACACAAATGACCAATACCTACAGATTTTTTGTGCATTTAGTTGAAAAAAAATTTAAATGTCGCCTAAGACCAAAATTTAATTTAGATTTTTTATTGCAAATAATGTCAGCAATCATCGATTAAAGTAAGTCAAGTACGTCTCTTAACAACCATGTACTAGGAAATAGGTAACTATGATCTAATTTAAAAAAAAAAACACATAAAAATAAATATATTATATATTCGACTATGACTACCAATAAAACATTATCTTCATTTTCTTAACGCATATTTATTGGCTGCTGTCTTTATACACGATTGCGTGATTCTAACCGAATTTAATTATTTGAATTTAAGGGAATAGGGTCGGATTAGCTCAGTGGTCAGGGTTTAATTCGTAGACGCAGTCGAATCTTTTTCTGCTTTTGCCTGTTTCACATTTTACGTATGAGAGTTGTTAATATGATCATTATTTTAATAAGATTCGAAACTTATATTTGGTCAACCAATGTAACGATTCGGTCCATTGTGGCACGATTCAGCACCACAGCATCACCAGGCGAGAAGAGCCAGTGGACTTCAGATGACAATGCAGAAAGATTTACGGATCCGACGCGGATTAATGCGTCGTGAGAGGCAACTCTAAATTATAAGTAATTGTAATGAGGGGTTACACACGGATTAAGACGAAAAATATTATACTTTTGTGAATTAATCCGTCTCACTTTACCATATGATTGAAAAGATATTTGAATCCTTAATCCCTATAAATATATATTTTTAATTTTAAAATATATTAAAACAATATAATACCCCAAAAATAGTTTGGTAGAAGAATGATAGGTGTTTTTGTTACACATTAAAAAAGACTACATTTTCTTTAACAATTTGTTACTTATAAAAAATATCTCTTTCGATCTGGCAACGTCGTGTTTTCATTCAAACTGGCCGCCAAAATAACTGTGCCGCAGAAAATGTTCTGATTAATAATTAGCGCAGACTTGTAAAATATCACGGAACGGGCTAAATTCTTAATAAATCAGTTAAAATTTTGAAAACAAAAATTAAAATTATTTTCTATCAATATTACAGGTAAGAATTTAATCGCTTGACCGAATTCTTCACACGATCAGCTACAATTTAAAAATTAAATTCTAAGCAAATTCAAGTTCCAGAGTTCATTGAACCAGAGTTACGCAGGACACACACAACCGATATTAATATTTTGATAACAACTACTGTAATGAGTATGATGTTCTAATAAATATTATATTATTAATTCATCGATATTTCAATTGTCCAGTTGTTTAATCAAACTAAGTTAATAACTAAGGTATTAACCAAATACCAAGTTTTGAGATAATGAGGAAAGCAATATTCGAATGCTCACCGTAAATCAAATATTATTTATACGTGTCTGTGTTTTATATATTAAAAATGCTATAAAATAATACCAGGAGGCATAACGGTCCGTTACATTAGTTAGACATTTTGAAATTTTCTACTAGTGACCCAGAAGAAATCAAGAAGATTTTCCGCATTACAACTGATTTGGTGGTGTTTATTAGTAATCCGAGTATTGCACTAGATATCGGGTACACTTTTACATACAACTGCATACTCAACTCAAATTTCGGAGATGTCTGACTAATCAACTGGACGATCGTTTTATTTAATTCGGACGTAAAATACAGTTCACATATGGAAAGCAAAATGGCAAATGACTTGAGAATATGAAAGCTGTCTATTTATTAGAGATAAAACATATTGCTTTTACGTGCATTTCAAAACTGCATGGGGTCAACTAGTGATAATGTAAGATCATGCGGGGTCACCATTTGTTACTGGCCACATTATTGAAGTCTCTAATAAATGGTAATGGCTGCGTTCGACCATCGCGCAAGGCTTTAGCTTTTAGTTATTTATTCATTTTGCCTTTTCTCCTTAGCAATGGCCAATTATATTTTTATCAAAGATAAACAATGACATATTCCCAACGTCTTATCAGGATTCTGGCAGATTTATTATGAGGAATAGTTAGCCATGAATGTCTCTGTTTATATATTTTTAAATATTAGTGAAAGACAGTTACGAACATTGCTCATTCATTGGTTAGAATTTTATATATTTGCTTCTCACTACATAAATGACATCTTTCTTAAAATAAAACATTAACCTAACTAAGACTAATTGCCTGTAATGAGGTAAAAATTTACAAATTTGAGTGAAGTAGATGGTAAGTAATTAATCACTACATACAAAAACACTAAAGTAAGAACATACTGGGTCAACGTACGCTATGTAGGTAGTGTTGCCAATTCTGGTGGCTAGAGAATTTTTAAGGATAAAATTTTCTCCATAAATCCATAAATATAGGCTATTTTCCCCTATAAAATTATGTATTTTGTTACTTTATTTGAATCCGTCAAACTGTAAATTCCGTTAACACACAAAATTCTCCCGTTTCGGAGCACTCTATCCGCCAGATATGACGGAAAATCCGTCAAGTTGGCAACACATTTCGATATCTGGGCTACCAGCACGGTCGATCGATAAGGATTGATAGGACAACTTCGGTAACTTCTCATCGTTCCCTAATACAATGGCGGATCGCTAACGTACAAACAACAGTCGACATCGAATATACGTACGCGCGGCCCATTTCGATCAGTGTCATACAAATCTTAAATTTAGATTTGGATCAAAATACCCAACCAAACTGAAAAATTATTCTTGTAATCAAAAGGTATATAAAATATCTAGTACGGATGCGAGCTACTTTATTTTTTTTTGCTTTCAATTATAAGATATAGGCCATTAAAGATTTTGGTGTTTCATGATTTTAGAGGCAATTTTGACAATTATTTGTGAGCAAATGAAAAACATTAAAAAAATATATTTTTTTAATTTTATTTTAAAAATACAATGAAAAATAAAATAAAAATAAAACATTGTTATAAATAAATTTGTTGGATAGTAGTTTTAATACGTAAACGACAAAACTTTGTTCCGCTGTAAATAGGTAATTTATATTTTAAATTTATACCTATCAAAAGAATTTTTTTCGTAATTTTTATTTTATATTTTATATTTCATTATATTTTACAAATAATTGCCAAAGTGCCTTCAAAGTGCCTTCAATTTACTCACAAAAGTGCCTTCAAAAATCATGAAACATGGCCTTTATCTTATAATTGAACAAAAATAAATAAAGTAGCTCACATCCGTACTAGATATTTTATATATCTAAGTTTTGATTACAAAAATTATTTTTCAGTTTGGTTGGGTATTTTGATCTGAAATCCAAATTTAAGATTTGTACGAAACTGGCCGAAATGGACTGCGCATACGTTCCTCTTAAGAACACTTAGTCATTGTGAACTGTTACTCATTCGTTGGAGATCATCAGTCATGCTAGGGAACTATGATAAGTTAATGAAAGTTATAACTGAGTGCGGTTGAGTACTGAAAGTACGAAATTGAAGACAATGCAATTGCCTTGTCTTTGGCTCACCACTTTGAGATTTCTACCACCCGTCTTTAAATTATATATAACGTCATTGCCTACAACTCACCAGTAACTACCTACCAGCATAACCATCATATTTATAATAACGTCAAACGGGAGTTTACCCGTGTTGAAATGATTTATTGCGATTTCCGTACTATCTGCAAAGGTGAGGTAGATTTGACATTCGCAATGTTATCCAACGATGCAGAAGTGATATGTAATGGGATGAATTATTATAATAACAAGGCGTTCTGACTTCCCGACAAGCTAAGACATATTTGAATAAACAAAACAACGAAATTAATCCAGTTAAAAAATCAAGGCGTCTTCGGGCAAAGCGAGTAGGGCAGAACAAATGTAATTTATAGAAAAAAACTCCAATAAGGAAATAGAATTAAAAAAAACCGAGTGTGCGACCTCACGACTGATGTCAAACTTCTTTATGCTTCGTTCGCCTCGCCCGATCACACCTTTCGTAACGCTCTCGTCACGCATTCACCAGCTTACTCCCCAAGTCAAGCGTGCGTAAAGAAGTTTTACTTAAAAAATAATTGCATTTAACATAACTTACGGCTCTTACCGCAGACACCTAAATCTATCAACTATTATCATGTAAAATTTCGAATATTGTTTTCCTCAATGTTCAGTCTGCTGTCAATTGTAGTTAAAGTTGTATTTTGAGCGTTACGAATGACTATTGAATAATAGCTATTGATTAATCGATCAAAAATGCTCAAACTCGTGATGGTAAAACAATTAAAATTATGAACTTAATGTAAGTATTGTTTAATCATAATCCATACTAATATTATAAATGCAAAACTGCTAGAGTTCGTTTATGACGCTTTCACGCATTAACCAATAAAAAGACTTTGAAAATTCATTCACCAACAGAAAGCTAAATTATATTCAAAGTCTGTATATGATGGCAAGCTCTGGCGTTATGAAATTATAAATATTAATATATTATATTTGTTATACGTTTTCTGTCGCTAACAAAAGCGAGTTATTTCTAACGTCAGAAAAAAATAATATATCAATATATATTTGTGGGCTAAGCTGGTAGGTACTCAGCCCCGTCAGCTACTGCTCCAGAAAATTCAAATATTAGAATATGTTTTTTTTTTGGACAAGCTTCTGTTTTGGAATAAATGTCAGATAAGAGTTCCTACATTAAAAATATAATTCGTAACGATTATAAATACTGAATAATAAAAAGTGTAATTTTTTTATTATATTAACAAACTTCTGAATATTTAATTAAAAGTAAACATCCGAAATGTTTGTAAGCGCATACATTCCGAACGAATGAACAAAATTGGATAATTCTTTTTTTCTTTGAGCTATAGCTTTATGAAATTTAGGTGGCAGGCGAGATGTTTGAAAACTGAATGTAAGGGAATGAATGCATGGAATGCGGGAGGGGGTGGGGGTGGGGAGGAGGGGGGATAATTGATAAGTTCAACCGCTATAGTAATTTCCCGTAATACCATGCGAGCGAAGCTGCGGGGAAAAGCTAGTTATTTATAATTTTTAATAATGTCTAATCAAAATTAGAATGTTAATTTTAAAAAATGTATATTAGTTTGTGAGATCGCAAATAAATAGACATACTGAAGTGTTTTCGTCACAAAACAAGGGCGCGGATCTTTTTTTTTATGATTTTATTTGAACTAAAATTAAAATTCTGAAAAGTTAATTTCCCAAATAATGTATTGCTTTATTTTTTTACTGCATGATTATATGATTTGAAATGTATGTTGTATAATAGAAAATTTTGTTTGAAAATTTAACAAATCTGCTAACGACCTACGGTAAAACCTTATTGTACTAAAAAAAACGAGTATGCTTTAGACCACACGACTGAAGTAAAACTTCTTTATGCTTCGTTCGCCTCGCCCGATCACATTTTTCGTAACGCTCTCGTCACGCATTCACCAGCTTACTCCCCAAGTCAAGCGTGCGTAAAGAAGTTTTACTTCAAAAATAAACGTATTTTCTCAAAATTTAAAAAATAGCTTTACTAGATAAAAGAACAGTCTTCCGAAATCAATTTTTTGTGGAAAAGAGTCAATACGTCTAAAAGTTGATTTAAAAATGACATATTTCCGGTTTTGTCTGGCTATTACCCTAGGAATAAATAACCAGACAAAAATAATAATAAAAGTATTTTTTCATCAGAAATTTATAAACGCATATTAGAAACAACTTTTTAAAAATACTATTCAACAGCTCCAATTATTAACTTTTGATTAACTTTTTGATTAACTTTTTCTCACTTTAAAAATAATTCACAAATAAAAACTACTTTTGCGCTAAAATTAGCCAAGCGATTTTAATGCCTATATTACCTACATTCGTTGCTTACAAATTTTTGGCTTGTGGCTTCCTTTCAACGTTTCGTAGAGCCTTGTGGTATCTCTTACAAGGGCAGGTAGTAAAACCACCATTTATTACAAACTATTATCATTTGTCTAGTACTGCTACATAATTATCAAGAAGAAGATAGATATAATCCATCGAGTAACCCCCTCATTACATGTTCAGCCATTGAGCCCATTATCCGGTAAAGTACCCTGACATGAAGTCGCAACGTTTCACCTGTAAATTATACGAAGTGTCGCGGAATCGGTAACATCGTTTCGCAATTATGATCAATAATTATGAGTAAAAGATGGCCGCTCGCCTGCGAGATTATTAGCAATCGTCGGCTTACCATAAATAACCCGCGACGGCTGTACGTTCTAATGCGAATTAATGAAGAATGTGATAAAATTTTAAAGGCCGTATAAATCTCCAGGGGATTGTGAGTTGCCAGTAATCGCTACTCCGTGTTATTTGAATTTAATATTTATTCTAAGGAAACTTTATACGTCAGCGGAATTTTTTGAAATAAATTTATTACATTCATGTACATACATCGACGCAGGTACTTTCTTTAAAAATTTTATGTGCATGTAAGTTTCAGTATTTTTCTTTAACACTCAAATCATGAGACGGTGAAGCCGGTATCTTATTGATATTTTTTTATGTTCACAATATTAAAACCCTTCAAAAATTGGGCGCATTACGTCGACATTTAGGAGATAAAAACATTACCTCTTTGCAATATAATTTATGAATATATCCGAAAACTAAAAACTGTTTTTGAAAGGTGGTGAAATATGCTTTTTAAATTTTATTATTAGAAATGATTGTGTAATTTTTAAAAAAAGGTACAAAAATGGTGAATGCGAGCTTTATTTTTTTTTAAAATGGCTAACCATGCGTTTTTTCTAGCTAAAATTACTGATCCATACTAATATTATAAATGCGAAACTGCTCGAGTTTGTTTATGATCTTTTTACGCATAACACAATATAAAGACTTTAATAATTCTTTCACCAATATAAAGCTAAATTATATGCGCAGACTACAGGTTGTTTATGATGGTAAGCTCTGGCGTAATGAAATTATAAATATTAATATATTATATTTGTTATACGTTTTCTGTCGCTAACAAAAGCGAGTTTTTGCTAACGTCAGAAAAAAATCTTTTCCATGGAAACAATGTTGATATATTTTTGGGCTCTATGCTGGTAGGTACTCAGCTTACTGGTCGGCTACTACTGCAGAAAATAAAAACGAATTCAAATATTAGAATTCGTTTTTTTTGGACAAGCTTGGAATAAATGTCAGATGAGAGTTCCTATATTAAAAATATAATTCGTAACGATTATAAAGACTGAATGATAAATAGAGTATTTTTTATTATATTTACGAACTTCCAAATATTTGAATAAAACTAAACATTCGAAATGTTTGTAAGCGCATAAATTCCGAACGAATGAACAAAATTGGATAAGTAATTCTTTTTTTCTTTGAGCTATAGCATTATGAAATTTAGGTGGTAGGCGAGATGTTTGAAAACTGAATGTTAAGGCCACTTTACACACAGAGGTCGGAGCGGGAAGTGCCCGCGCCACTTCAGGCCGCCGCGCAGAAAAGGAAAGACCGAAAGTAAGATAACGGTTTACAGCGCAGTTCACTGTGAGACTTTTCTGCGCGGTGGCCTGAAGTGGCGCGGGCACTTCCCGCTCCGACCTCTGTGTGTAAAGTGGCCATAAGGGAATGAATATATGGAATGCGGGAGGGGATGGGGGTGGGGGTGGGGGGGGGGGGGAGATAATTGATAAGTGCAAGCGCTACAGTAATTTCCCGTAATACCATGCGAGCGAAGCCGCGGGGAAAAGCTAGTAACGTAATAAAATAAAGCACACGTACATATTTTATTAGAAAAATGAATTATAAACGTTTCAGTACTTACTGTACCGTAACGTTACCTCCATCTTTAGCCAACGTTTCGGACAGCGTTACAGTCATCATCGGGGCAGATGTGTTGTGTCACTGTCCCTGTCCGATGAAGGACACTGTAACGCTGTCCTAAATGCTGACTAAAGAAGAAAGTAGCGCAACACGGCATAATAACCCAAAAATATCACTAAAATTGTGGAAGTAAGGAGCTAGAGAATTTTTAAAGAATTAAATTTTTGAACTCAATTTTTTAAAATAAAATATTGTTATACCTACTCTTCTTTTCACATATTATACGGCCGGCGTTATCTAGAGGTAACGCTCTTGACTCGCAATCCGGAAGTCGCGGGATTGAATCCCGGCGTGTGCAAATAAATTTTATTTGATTAATTTGTGTTATTTCACAAGTAATTCATTTAAAATAAACTATAGTATAAACTCTCAGTATCGCCCTGGTGCAAGATCACCATTCAGAATTGAAACGTTGCTTGAAATGGCTTCAGCCGTGTTTGGTGACCAGATCTGAATAGCCATGTACTTCCCCTCCTTCTTCTTCCCCATATCCTTCCCCTTCTCACTACCTTCAGCTTCACAACATACCCCAATTGGGAATGACATAGTCCCACCGGCTCCAGATGGGAGAAGTTGGGACTCTTGTGCGGTATTCGTATAAAAAATATATACATGTACAATGTACATACTTATTTATTAGGTACTAGCTGGTACTCGGCATGCTTTGCCGTGCCATTTAATAAAGAAATTGTTTTTCCCTATAAACTTTCCCGCAAATATATCAAAATCGTTTCCACGGCAACGATTTGTTTTGCTTAGCAATAACTTGCTTTTCTTCGGGATAGAAAACGTATATTAAAAACAATATATAAATATTTATAATTTCATAACGCCAGAGCTTACCATTATATACAGCCCATAGTAATCGCATATAATTTAATTTTTTATAAGAAAAACTCTCTTTTTATAACTTTTGAAGGTTATTCCCATCAACGTAATATATCATTGAAGAAGAAGATAACACTTTTAATCTAAATGAAAATATGAAAGAGAACAAGACACAGAAAAATAGAAAAAGACAATGGTCGCAACTGGTCCATAATATGGGAAAAAAGAACTAGTTGAAGATAATATTGTTGATTATAAATATTTGAAATATGAGATTGACAAATATGACGGTTTGACAGAAGGTGGCAATAGCGAAATTGGATAACGCGCACGTCCCGGTTAGACGAGAGGTCTGGGTTCGAGTCCCAGTTGCGACCATTTTCTATTTTTCTGTGTCTTGTTCTCTTTCATATTTTCATTTAGATTATAAGTGTTATCTTCTTCTTCAATGGCATATAATTTAGCTTTCTATTGGTGAAAGAATTTTAAAAATCGTTGCGTTGTTTTAAGCGTGAAAGCGTAACAAACAAACACATGCAGTTTCGCATTTATAATATTAGTTTGGTGTCATTTGTTTTTTTATAAAAAAGATGAATAGTTTTATTTTTTTATAAAATTTTGCAGACTTGATCTTCAAAACAGGAGGAAGGAAAAACCAGCCCCAAACCGTTTTCTAATCTCTTAAAGCAGAATACTTGATAAAATTTTGCACGTTAGACGTTCAAAAAAAGGGGAAAACGAAGAACTCTGCGGAAAGCCCGGACTACGCCGGGGACATCAGCTAAAACATATTTCAATTTTGCGGTCTGATTCAACATAATTATACTCGTTATCTGTGTCAGACACATCCGGCCCTCACACATTTTCACCACCACGCTACAAGTAAGTAACCAAAAACCATATACATAGATAAATTGTATTTTTACCTTGTTTGAATATTTTTATCTATGAATCTATAAAGGTGGACAGTAATACCAACAACAACATTTTAAGATAATCTTTATTCAAGTAATATTATTGTTATCTCAACCCAACATTGTTTGAAGCATTAATCTCGGTGTTTTATGTATTTTTGTGAATATTCCTCCGTATCTAAGGATCCGAATCTTTTGCCGCAAAATTAAAATATACGATGGCCATTACGATATGGCAATATGGTCGGCAGAAGGACATTTAATATTCCTGTCATGCACGAAATGGTCATTTTCGAGATAAGAACATTTTCAAACCATCTTTCTAATCGATACGCAATAATTAAAATACCTCTCTAACTTGCGGCAAACATGGCGATAACATTTTATTAATAAACGTGTGGAAATTTTTATGGTCCATTTTACATTTTTCATAAATTGCTGCGGGTTTTCTAGAACTGTTTGAATGCCGAAGGGTAATTACGTTTGAGACTATTTTTATTTATGTAGCCAGGCGTTTTTTAAATAGTTTATGGTCTTCATCCGGTGGGATTTATGGAAAAAATCAGAGTGTGCAATTCACGTGCGGTAGATGTGAAACCTTCAGAAAGCTAAAGTAGACAAGAGTGGGGAGACACATTTTATTTATCAATGTGAAGGATGATTTTTAGCATATTTTTGTCGTCGAATTCCAGTGCACCTTTTCCTATATATTATTAATATTTGGTAAAATAATGGCTACAAAAATGTTATTGGTTTTTTTATTGCACCTGAAAAAACACCTACAATTCATGCATCTAGACTAGAATACCCCCTTAATGTCTGGCCGTTAGTGTTCAACAGGCGCTTTATATCACTACACCAAAGAAAACTTGCGTGGGATTGTGGATTTATCGTATTATATTGGAACCGAGTACTCGGATTTATCGTATTATATTGGAATCGAGTACCCGTAAATTAAATAAATATTTTATTTAATTAAATGACAACAATATTAGCGATACTCAATCGAAAATCTGGAAACAGAAAAGTCAGAAAAAGATATTT
Source organism: Glyphotaelius pellucidus (assembly GCA_936435175.1). Taxonomy (NCBI): domain Eukaryota; kingdom Metazoa; phylum Arthropoda; class Insecta; order Trichoptera; family Limnephilidae; genus Glyphotaelius; species Glyphotaelius pellucidus. The sequence continues at coordinate 1,822,690 of OW386539.1, read as the reverse complement.
GCAATACTGGGACTCGAAAAAGCAATAATTATTGCTTTCTCGTTCACTCGCAGGCTAAATCCTATAAATGTATTTGTTTGTCTCTTTTTAGTGTCGATCGTTTCATTTCCGTTTAATCGAGTTTCAAATCACAACGATACTAAATAACTTTACTATATTTATCAAATGAATTTAGTGAAATATAAAATAATAATTAAAAATCAAGAAAAAAAAATCATTTTGAAAGGTGTAAATTAAAAATACAATTTACCTTTTTACGGCGATATAAAATTTATCATTTATACATTTTAATGTATAAATAATAAATCATACTACCCAAAAAAATGCATTTTAACGGTGTTTTATTTTATTTTCATTGCATTTGTAAAATAAACATAGTTTTTTTTTTGTTTTTCACTTACTCACAAATAATTGCTCAAATTGACTCTAAAATCATGAAACACTAAAATCTTTAATGACCTATATCTTATAATTTAAAGCAAAAATAAATAAAGTAGCTCACATCCGTACAAGATATTTGATATACGTTTGATTACAAAAATAATTTTTCAGTTAGGTTGGGTATTTTGATCTCAAATCCAAATTTAAGATTTGTATGAAACTGGCCGAAATGGGCCGCGCATATGTTCCTCTTAATAGTTTTCTTCAAGCGATATACGATAAACGGCTCTTTTGCCGGAAGAAATATGAATTTTAGATTCTTTGAGTAGCCCTTTGATACTGTTTCTTGCATTTATCCGCCACATGCAATCATTTTTCAGTGCGTGTAATAACATCAATCATTTAAACAGGCAACATTTTAACACCAAACAAACAAGACATACCAAGCAATCCATTAGCTACGAGGGGGTCGGTTTATACAATATCAGCGCCCTCGATGTGATTTTTCACAAAAACGCCGTTGTAAAAATCTTTTTTTTTTTTTTTTATTTTTTATTTATTTATTTATTCCATTTTTACAATTTTACAAAGTTAGGTATAAGTACAATTATTTTTTTAATTATGTACATGTAATGCAAATATTTTTTAATGGTGGTAATAATACCTCTCTAATTGAGAATTTCTCGTGTTTAGGGAGGGAGTACTAACACAATTGATATTTTGATGTATGTTTGATTGATGCTACCATGAGCGTATTTATGAAAAAATAAAATAAAAACAACTTGTATGTAAAATTATATACCTGTGCACTATTTCAGGAAGAAACTTTTTTTTTTTTAAATTAAATTATAAAATATAAAACCTGTGTACACATTGAAAATATAAGTGGGCGTAATATAACACAAACATGAAATTACCTACTGGTGAAATGTATTTTAATTTTTTTCTTAAAAATTTTATAATTTTTTTCGGATTGAATATCTTTAGGGAGTTCGTTAAAGCATTTTATGGCTGAGTATGTGTAGTGGTGTTGGGCCGTTGTAGTATTAAGTTTAGGGATTATTATTTGTCCTGTTGTTCTCGGCCTGGTGCTAAATGAATTTATTGTTAGTTTGTCTTTATGGATTTGGAGTAATGCATTTTTTTGATAGATTCTGTTTATTTGTAAAACTTTGAATTCTTCGAATATTTTTTGAGTTGAATAGTCTAAAGGTTTTTTTAGTATAATTTTGATAAGTCTTCTATGTACTATTTCAAGTGGGGCTAAGTTGGTTTTATACGCTCCTCCCCAACCTATTATTCCGTATTGCAGAACTGATTGGGCTAATGCATAGTAAACCTTCAGTAGTATAGATTTATGAAGTATATTTCTTAGTTTGAGGAATACGTAAAAAAGTTTACGTATTCTGTTTATAGTTTGTGCAATATGTTCTGTCCATTTAATATGTTGGTCTATTATTATGCCTAAATATTTAATGTAGTTCTTTTTTGAAATTTTTGTGCATTTAGATGAGTTGCAGTTGTCAGTATAATTTTTACAAGAGCTATGAATAGTTATATTGGAATTTATAATTGGAAGGAATTTGTCTGATAGTGTAAATGTCATGAAGTAAGTTTTGTCAGAGTTTAAGGAAAGATAGTTGTCATCCAGCCATTGTTTTAAGTTGTTTATTTCTACATTTGCGGTTCGGTAGGCTTCATCCCAAGTTTTTTTTTCTATGATTAAGACTGTGTCGTCAGCGAAAGATATGATTTTTCCAATTTTCGGTATTGTAAGCATTTCATTCACGTAAATGATAAACAATATTGGACCTAACACTGTCCCTTGAGGAATTCCAAATTCTGAATAGGTGGGTTCACTCAATGTATTGTTAATTTTCACGTGTTGGTGTCTTTCATGTAGATAACTTTTGAACCATTCTATAACTGTTCCTTGAATTCCAATATTTCCTAATTTCTTGATTAGTTTTTTGTGGCATATACTGTCAAAAGCTTTTCTTAGATCAATGAATATACTTAAACATTTATTTCCCGAGTCAAGAGCATTATATATTCTTGAGGTTATTTTTGCGATTGCATCTTGCGTGCCTAAATTTTCTCTGAAGCCGAATTGGTTATCATTAATAATTTTATTTGAAGTGATGTGCTTAGTTAATTGTGACTTTACGACTTTTTCAAATATTTTTGCTACGTTTGATACAATAGATATGGGACGGTAGTTTGAGATGTCGGTTGCAATTCCTGATTTGAAAATCGGAGTTATTATTGTATTTTTATATATTTTCGGGTAAATTCCTTGTTGCATGCTGTTATTTATGATATGTGCTATTGGTTTTGATATTAGTTGTCTCATTTGTTTAAGTAAATTTACTGTGATATGGTCGAAACCAGGGCTCGCTGACACTCGTAAGTTCATTATTATTTTTTCTATTTCTATCTGTGTGCATTTTTCAAACTTTTTGAAAATATTTTGGCAAGTTTGTGTGGATGTACTGAAAGTTTTTTTAGATTGGACAGCGTCAATTTTTTTGGCTAGGTTCTCACCGACTTTTGCAAAGTAGTTGTTGAAAATATTAGCAATTTTAGTTGGTTCTTTTACTGTCTCTATTGTTTCATTGTCATATGTTATTTTATTAAAAATCATCCAAATATTTTTTTATTATTAATCGCCCTTTTTTAAACCAACTCCTTAAAGGAGGCCCAGAGATAAATAATTTCCTACAGATCTGTCTCCCTTGGAGACGCTGTGAGGAAGATCTTTTTGAGGTGGGATGAAACACAGATGCCGGCCAATCATTCCGCAACCTTTTTTATGCCTTAAATTAAAAAAAAGTGTTGTTTATCTATTGTGTGGCGGGCCGGATCAGTTGAGATTGTTTGGGAGATACCTAACTTAGACCTCTCCAGCTGAATTTTTTCGATCCATCGCCATGCACCGCAGAGGGAGGGATGGATTCATACGTCCATTACTCCTAGACACATCGATCTCCAGATTCCTACTCACGCCTCACACGTTTTTCCTTCCCAGAACTTCATCTCCTTCGTTTCCCTAAAAAGATCCTCCACACAGCATCCCCAAAGACGACAAAGGCTCTGAGGGATTTTTATCCTTAGGGCCTCGTTTGTGGAACTTAAGAAAAAAAATGTTTATCAACTCAATGAACAACTACATCATGGCTGACCTTTACCCTTGAGAAGGTCAAATGAGCCACCAAGCACTGATATGAAACCTCGGCATTAACGTTAATCCAATAATCCCAAGATAAAGGTGAACGCACCACGGCTATAAGCATATTATCTTCTAACCACTTCTGCACTCTTATACCTACATTCTACCTGCCATCTCCCGCTGCAACTGAACTAGAAACGAAGACGACATTAACATTCTGTAAAACCATTTAATCAATCGGAAGCGAACCCTCTGTAACTTTATATGGAACTGGTTGTAAATAACATCTTTTTCATCAAAGCCATTCTCAATGTACCTACTTTATGTTTCTTCCAACAAGAAAATACGTGATTAAAAAAATTAATTGTACCTTTCTATCTATGTTCTGCAGCAAAACATTACATACGGAATACCGACGAAATTCAAGTTGGACTGTGCTCAAAGTTTTAAAATTTTTACAGTTGTTTCACAAGTACTTAACAAGAACTAGGTAAATTTGCAGAAGTTTCATACTGTGAGTATCATCCTGGTGCAAGATCAACCATTCAGAATTACAACGTTTTGTTTGAAATTGCAATAGCCAAGTTGAGTGATCAGATCAGAATTGCCAGGTACTCTCCAATATCCCTCCCCTCACCAATCCTTCAGCCTCACAAGATACCCCAATTGGAGATACCAGATTTTTCAAATTTTTTATATGAATATCGCACAAGAGTCCCAACTGCTCCCGTCTGGAGTTAGTTAGACTATGGCATCCCCAATTGGGGTATGTTGTGAGGCTGAAGGTAGTGGGGAGGGGAAAGAGATGGGGTAGAGGAAGGTGGGGAAGTATCTGGATATTCAGATCTGGTCACCAAACACGGCTAAAGCCATTTCAAGCAACGATTCAATTCTGAATGGTGGTCTTACACCAGGGCGATACTGAGAGTATTTTCCAGTCTTGAACGTGCCGCAAATGTAGTATAAATAATTTTAAATGAATTAATTGTGAAATAACACAAATTAATCAAGTAAAATTTATTTGCCCCACCGGGATTCGATCTCGCGATCTTCGGATTGCGAGTCAAGAGTCTTACCGCTCGACCCGGCCGTCAGCTGAGGTCCACTGACTACGGTTTTTTGGGACTAGTTTATAAATCTAAAGATTGCTTGGAGTTTACCTACCCAAACTTACATATTTATATTTATGTATTCGGACTACAAGAAAACTTGCTTTTAAGTTTAATTTGTAAGTCCCGGCGTTGCCCGGGTTATACAAAGAGTTTTTAGAGAATTCGTAGACAGTAATTTCATTAAAAGACAAATAACTTTGTGTACATCACTTTATTTTATATACACTCTTCATATTTCATGAACAATGTTCACTTCATCAGGAGAAAAACTAATAATAATGAAGTAACAAATTAAATACAGATCACAGATTAAATACAGGGGAAGGGGTAGAAGGAAGGGGGAGGGATAAGAGTGGGGTAAGTTTATTGGAAATTTGGGATTACAATATGACAGAAGGGAAAGACCGGTTATGCGGGAAAATATTCAAAAGAGGGTTCATTAAAGCGGACACCCCAGTGGTCGATGTCTATATTATATTTAAAAAAATATTTGCACTAGTCTCAAAAACAAGAGAAAAAATTGGTGAATACGTTTGTAAGGAAAAAACGCAGTCCGGTTTCACTAAAGGGATGGGACAGAAGGATATTGTGGTTTTTCGAAAAGGTCAGCGTGCGAAATTTCGTCAATCTCTGAAAAAACTGTTGAGTTATAAATAACAAATAAAAAGAAATCCACGCCACCACAGACTCACGCATATATGTAGGTAACACAGGTACATAGATAGTTATAAGATACACCGATAGATAGATAGACAGTGGAATTCTGCTTTTCTTTAGTAAAGCTGTGATAATTTCTAATTAAGTTGTCTTATACTAGGAATACGCACTCGCAAGAGAAAATGCTTATTTCTTTAAAGGCGACCAGCTCGCTCGGGTTATTATTAATTAATTACTTATTAACTAACTGCAAATGAAAATAAATACTTATGTGCTATGATTGACAGAGAAATCCTATGAGAGTATTTTCTAATCTACTCAGTTTCAACTCTTACGCACAGGTTTATTAAACAATTATAATCTATATTTGATGATGATATTAAATTATATAAAGAAATATCTCTCTTAAATTGTCGAGTTCTTCAATTTAATATAGACATGCTAAATAACTGGTGCTCACAAAACAATTTATATTTAAATGTAGATAAATGCAAAACATTGACCTTTTCCAGAAAAAAAAAATATTGCTTTTTGACTATTCAATAAATGAAATAAATTTAGAAAGAGTATCCGAAATGCGAGATCTGGCATAATAATGGATGAAAAACTAGACTTCACGGTCCACATTCAACAAACTGTAAATAAGGGTATGAAAACATTAGGTTTTGTTTTAAGAACAATTAAAAACTTTGAATCGTTACAAATCATTAAACTGTTATACATTTCCCTTGTTAGAAGCCTAATGGAACATAACTCCATAGTCTGGTCGCCCTTCTACAAAATTCATATTCATAATGTTGAAAGAATTCAAAGAAAATTTCTACGTTACGTAAATTTTAAACTTAACATCCCTTCAGAGAACATAAATTACCCGCCTTTAATGAATATGTTAAATATTCCAACTTTAGAAAACAGACGAAAAATTAACGACCTAACCTTTTTATTAAAATTATTAAATTCTAAATTCAACTGTTGTGAACTCCTGCAATTGATAAATCTACACGTACCTACACGATCGACTAGACAAATATTAACATTTTATATACACACATCTCATTCCAACTATAGTTTGCATTCTCCAATACAGCGTTTACATAGCCTTGGTAACCAATATTTAAACAATATGGATGTATTTGATAATAAATAAAATTTATCAAACTTTAAACGACGTATGTGCCAACTATTTATTCCTACTTCTTAAACCATATTTATCTCTATTTTTACTTACCATATATTCTATGTTACCTGCTTTGTGTCAAATCTTATATTTGGTGTTATCTATATTTTCTTTCTTATATTTTATGTTATTTCCTATATTTTATCAAAAACATGTACTGAACTATATGTAAAAGCCCTACGGGCGTTTAAATAAATAAATAAATAATATATTTATTTATTTTTATTTATCTACGCCTTGATGGCTTTTATATGTAATATTGATAAGTTTTACAGGAGCATCATAATATAGAGTACATAAATAGTAAACTGAGCATGAAAGACATAAGCAGGCACAACACAAGTAGGTATAATTATTTAATAAGTAAGGAGTTCATCAAGCAGATTCGTATTTGGGCTCAGCCTTACAGTGTACGATTCAGCAATTATTGTCACAATACTACCCAACACATGATTCCAGTGCAGCTCAAGTATCAGTAACATTCAATCACACGTTTCTATTGTTTTTTTTTAGTTGTGAATACCGCACAAGAGTTCCAACTGTTCCCAGCCGCCTGGAGTTAATGAGACTATTGCCAATTGGGATATGTTGTGAGGCTGAAGGTAAGTGGGGAGGGGGAGGGGATTTATTATATTTATATATTTTTTTACTATTTTAAACGCCAATGCGTCACCTCATTTGGATAGGGTTCTAACTGCACTTTACAATGGTAAGGACTTTGATACTTAAGAACATGTGCTTAAGTGTCAAAGTCCTTCGCGTGGTAAGGCGTAGATAGAACCTTATCCAACTAAGGTGACGATATGGGAAGAGGAAGGCGGGTGGAGTTCCAGGCTATTCAGAAGGTCACCAAACACGGCTAAAGCCATTTCTGGACTGGACCAAGGATTACTAACAAATCTATTTAACAAGCGGATTGCAATCTTAAAAGCACAGGTGTCGGGTGGAAATGCTGTACTTGTTCTACCGGTATTACAATGGAAGATGCTCCGAGGAACTATGAAGTAGAACTAATAACTAAGAATGTCATTGATCCTCTCGGCACCGGTGCACAGTCGGGAAACACGCCAAACACGCGCCCAACATTTGAACACGGTTGACGTTAGTCACATGAGAACGGGTCGTTTCTACTCGGCTGTGGAACGATTTGCCGGCCTCTGTGTTTCCTTCCTCCTACAACATGGGTCTCTTCAAGACCCATGTTCACTCCTTCCTGTCCTCAAAAATACCCTCCACACGGCATCTTCAAAGATGACATAGACCCTGAGGAAAATTATTTTCCTCAGGGTCTCCTGTGTGAAGTAAATGTATAAAAAAGCTATACTAAGATTATCTTCGACTCTGAAACGTGCCGCAAATATTCCTCGTATTATTATTAATGATTAACTTGTTCAATCAGATAAAATTTACTTGCGCACGTCGGGATTTGAACCAGTAACCTTCGGATTGCTAGTCGAGAGCCTTACCCTTCGATTACGGGTACCGTCAAAACTGTTACAACTTTTTTTGATTATTTATCATTCTAAAGTTGTCCATTTCGCGTAAGTTATTTTTACCCTTCGCGAAGAGCAGAATAATTCTTCCAGAAAGCAACCCAATATGAATTCATTGAATCCGACTACAATTTCCAAAATAAAATTATTATTCCAGAAGAGTTGTATTGCACATAAATACACGACATTTAACGTAAAAGTCCGCATTAAATACCAATGAATCGACTTCACCAACAGCCCTTGAAAAAGACAATCGATTTCGTACTCAAGTCCGTTTGGTAAGGTCCTTCACGTCATGTTATGGCCTTTTTGAGTAATTTTGATAGTAGAAGCTATTGGTTTAATTCTTCGATGCCTTTTTAGGCAAATAACATTATGTAAGACCAGTGCCGAACCTATAAAAAATTGTGAAACAATAAATAAATAAAAAAATACATAATGGTCGATGCTGAATCTATTCAAACTTTCAAACGCATACATTTATTTCATAATTCCATAATTATTATTATTGAAACGCTGATTCCCACACTTATTGACTGAACGTAGAGAATTCCTGTTTTGATTTCATATGTCTGTATATTTGTTTTTACGTTCCGTTTCCGGTTTCGAAAATCTGTTGCATCGCTTTATTATTGAACTGTCTGTAACTGACATTGAAAATGTCGATGGTCGCTGCAGACTGCATAACGCAGTTGAGTCGCTGTTTTTTGGCGTTAAATTTAAAAAAAAATGTACATGTTGTGAATTACGGCGTTTTAAGATGTTATTTGTGTATCAATATGGAAACGATGAGTTTAACGAAACTTGGATGTTTTTACTATGATTTTGGTATAGTCAATTGTTATAATAATAGGATAAATATTTTATGTACTTCGGGTTTATTTTGGCAAAAGAATATGAATTTATTGCTAGAATGTCTTAAAATTTTCCTCCCTAATTACAGGTTCCGTCCGTACCTCACCTTTAGCGCATTTCTTCACTTACCTGAATTCCAGGTTGTTTTATACGACCTCTTTAGTCTGTTAAATGACCATGAGATCAAAGGGTTAATTAATAAAAAATAATGTAATTCATATCTGTTACCATTTCACGTCACAGTCAGGACTGAAGTAAAAATCTGACTTGCTCTAACATTTAAAGTTCAAGTGGAGCAACCGACCAACCTATCAGGTTCGCAATAAATCGAGTTTTTTATATCTTACATGATGTAGCATTGCTCTTATTGAAGGCTTTCTGTAATCCTTTAAAGGTTGTGGCGGGAAGTTGATAAACCTTCTTACAGTACAAATAAAATATCAAGGATTTTAAACAGATTATGCGTGGAATACTGCCACGTTATTGAAATACCATATACTGGACGTGTTCTGACAGCCAATATAAACTTGTCTTTTATGGATATATATGAAGGGGATAGAAAGGCATTCTGTTTTTACTAACTTAAATTGTAATTGGCCGCAAATTTACGATTCGAGGGGAAATTTAAAAGTTAACCTAACTTGGGCACAAATAAAAACACTCTGGAGGCTGTTGTGGAATAATGAATAACAAGATCAAGACTGAAGGCAGAGCACCTTATACTGTAAAGGGGCTGCGATGGTGTGGACACGTTATTATGGAAATAACGAGAATAAAGATAACAGACTCGAGTGTTCGGCGACAAAAAACATTAATACCTTATTTGTTATCTCTAGATCATCTGTTAATAGGTGACATCTTGTCAGTAGTGACAGAAAAGTAGGAGATTTATTCATACAGGTAAAACAGTTAAACTAAAGAGCTATGAAATAATATCAATTATTTTATATTTACATTTTGATACTGACAAATCGTGGTAGAATTCCATTTTAACAACATTTAATAAAAATTTATAACATTTTTCCACTTAATTTATTTTGACCGCAACCGGTGAACCGGTGTAGGATTATTTTCTTTATTTAGAAAATAAAATATTATACCTATTCCAATGTAAAAGTGTATACTTTTAAAATCTATCATGCTTGACCAAATGAACAGAGATGTCACCCACTTGTCCATTTAAAGAAATTATGCAAAGTATTATTGGGACCAGTAAATAATTGTCATTTCAACTTGTGATTTGAATATTTTGCTATTCATTGTGATTTCTAATCTAGTTGTGTAAAGTTGAAAGCTGACTTGGGCATATTTAAAAATTACGAAAATTATACTGAGATTAATTCAAGTAGATAGAATTTATTTGGGAGGCCTACCACACGGCGCAGTTCGGCAATCAAGGTTAGTGAATCTGTTTTTTTCCCCATGAGATTTGTCAGTCCGCTATTTTTTGTAATATATGGTTCGCGCAAGGTCACAATCATTATTTTTGAGTACTACGTTCAGAGAGTTCTGTGATATTTACACGCCCCAGGCTCGCATAATTGCAATACAATACCTGACAACAGTAAAATGAGTGAAAATATTTCAATTAAGGTTTTCCCGAAATAAATAAAGGGTAGTAACCAAATACATGGTAAATCCACAAACTTTGCAAGGAATCATAGTATTCCAACCCCGCTAACCCCCCCCCCCCTCACTCAACTGATTTAATAATAATTGGATAATTTGTAGAGCGCCGTTTTTGTGAAAAATCACCTCAAGGACGCTTTACAAACAACTTATTAAGAATTCTTGTTATGTATATAATGGATTAATTGTATCAGTCTAAAGATGGCCTAATAGTCTGAAACCGGTTACCCTAGAAATAAATTAAGTGGAAAAAGTTTAATTTAAAAATATCTATAAATATATTATCAATAATTTAACCGTAAAAAATAAAACAAGACGCTTTGTTCCACATATTGGATACGTCTTGTGATAAAACTACCTTTTTTTACATTCCTCCCAAGGCCTACATAATCTTTGGGGATGCTGTGTGGAGGGTCTTTTTATGGAAAGGAAGAAGAGGAATTATTGGAAGAAAAAAGGTATGAGGGGTGGGTAGGAATCTGGCGGTCAACGTGTCCAGGAGAAACAGACCTCCACATCCATGAATCCATCCCTCCTACTGCGGTACAAGGCGATGGGTCGAAACAGTCCGCCTGGAGAGGTAAAAGGCCTCCCTCAACCGGTCTCTCCCGATCCGGCACGCCACCTATGAGGTGGGCAAACGCGTGTGCCGCCAAGACCTAGACAAACCTCACCCTATGCAAGAACCCGGGCACACTTCCTAAGTTTTTAATTTTTTTTTGTAAGAGTCCCAACTGCTCCCGTCTGGAGCCAGTGATACTATGGCTTCCCCAATTGGGGTTGAGACTGAAGGTAGTGGGGAGGGGAAGGAGATGGGGAGGAGCAAGGTGGAGATGTACCTGGCTATTCAGATTTGGTCACCAAACACGGCTAAAGTTATTTCAAGTAAAGTTTCAATTCTGAATGGTGGTCTATACTGAGTCTATACACCAGGGCTATACTGAGAGTATCTTCCACTCTGGAACGTGCCGCAAATATACTACATTATATATTATTTTATTTTGTCACCAAACACAGCGAGCCACTTGGGTTGACCTAAGTTAAAGGGTGTTGGTTATCCAATAACTGGCAAATCTCAGAAAAGTTATTAAATAAAAATAACACAATAATTTTGTTTGTAACAACGATTTATTTAATTTTTCTACTACCGACCGGTTTCGCTTTAAAAAAATAAATCGAAAAATTAAATGAATCGTGGTTACAAAAAAAATTATTGTGTTATTTCAATTTATAATATGTCAAACAACAAAGTTACTGCTTTCTACCAAAAAAAAATGTTATTGAATAATTTAAAAAAATATGTAAGAATACGTTATAGGTATAAAAAAATACATGTTTTTTCCAACAATATTCAGTCTGGTGATATTTTGAATACAAACAAATTCGTCGACGATTTAATGGTTTCAACTAGAGGCGGTTACGGATACCGCCGCTCCGGAAACCATTTATTGGATAACCAACACCCTGCCATAGGTTACCCTAAGTGGTTGGCTACGTTTGGTGTTTAGCAAGGGTGCCAGGGTTCATGAGGTTTGACTGGGTCTTGGTGGGGAATGCGTTTGCTCATCGTCATGCGTTTAAATTTATTTATTTATTTACGCCTATTTAGGCTTTTACGAATACATAACAATATTTACAAAATTATACTCGTAAATAGTGCAGGAAACTATTATTTAAAACACTTACACAAAAATATATATAAAGTAAGAATATTATTGAATTAGATCCACACAGTATATAGATACGGTTGAAATGGTTTAACCAGTTACCAGTTAATCTAAGATTGGAAACTAATTATAAAAAATTCAAAAAATCAATAAAAACACATTATTACGACTACATCTTATAATACTATACTTCTCATCAAATTGTAGTAACGGATATCCTTTTTCTCTTTTTATTTTTCTCCTTTCTTTTGTTTTACACATAAAAAAAATACTATTTTTTTTCTTTGTTAAATTGTACTTTACTTTCGTTTTCTCCGCCTTTTTCACACGAGCTCTGCTCTAAAAAAAGGTGTAATACTTATTAATTAATGTATTTTTAAAAGAAAAACTTTATTTAATTTATAAAAAACCATGTAACTCTGTACCATTATATTCAATAATAAAAAAAAAATGCTAAATATAAAAAATCCGAAATAGTTTATTGTTTTTCTTTCAGCAGACAAAATAATGTTAATGTGTTATCAATTTAAATAACTTTATATATTTAGATGGGGAGATGCTGGTTGAGGAAGACCTAAGCTAGAACTCTCTAGCCAGACTCTCTCGACCCGTTGCCTTGCATCGCGATGGGAGGAATGGATTCATACGTCCGTCATACCTGGATATATTGACCCCCGATTCCTACCCACCTCTCAAACCTTTTATATTCCCAGAACTCCCTCTCCTTCCTTTCCCTAAGAAGACCCTCCACACAGCATCCCTAAAGATGACAGACCCTGAGCGGGTTTTTACGGTGCTTCCTGTGTGGAGCTATTTTAAAAAATAAATAAAAAAACTTATATACTGTATACACTAGCGTATAAATACAAAAAATGGACACTGCAAATAAATTTGTTTGATATTCATACCAGCTTATTATTAAAGGTATTTTCGAAATCGATTTTAGTCATGAAATTGATAAATAATGCACAAAAAATTATATTTTTTACTGTTGGGTCACCGAAAAATCGTAAACTATTATTTCTGCACTCTAACATACCTACATGCTATTACAGTAGAATCTGTTTATTATGACTCCGTCTACATTGACCAACCGCTTAATATGTTATATAAAATTTATTTTTAATTTTCATATAAAATTCTTTAAACAAAGTCGGATATGATGACTTCGCTTATAGTGACATGTCGCATATTATGAGCCATTTTTAATAAATTATGTCCTAATATCATGGAAAATTATGTCGGTTATAGTGACCGACATGATTCCTAATACCTTTGGCAGTGTTCGGGAGGGTCACGTGACGCCCGACGATGTTAATATACTGTGTTTCTCTCGTCATGAGTCTTCATATGCTCTTTTATCACGTCATAAGTCTTGATATGCTGTGTTTCTCTCTATTAAAATATTACATACTTATACCTAACAAAAACTGGAGGTTATTTATTTTCTACAAAATGCTTTGCATGACGTCCGCGTAACATTACGAGTTTTTCATTTCCCTTCGATGTCATTATAAACGGATTTCACAGTATACTCATTTTTATTTTTATTTTGAAATCGCCACGGAATATAGAAGATCTCTTTACCCGATCACCCTCAAAGCCTCATTAGAAGCCTCAAAAGAATAAAATATTTCCATCAATCCATTGATTGTAATTGAATAAAGTCTTGATCAATTTAAATAAAAAAAATTGAAAGAAGAGGCGAAGAATTTTTTCAAATATGGTAAAGAAGTTTCACAGGCGACACGTACTGACACTTCCGTCGCTAGTTAGTGATAAGTACCTATATGGAAATATTTTTTTATACCAGAAATAGAATAATTTGATTCAATGATCGATCTGGTAGAAATGCGGATAACTGGGATCGTTTGCTACCTGTATTTCAGGGGTGAGCCGTACCTGATAAGGGAATACGTTTTTTTAATAAACATGTTATGATTATTTACGGCTTATTGCTGTTTTATATCATGCCTAGTATGCGCGTATCTCTCTGGAAATGGTTTTCTTTATACTTGGCGCTTATAATCTGCGATTTCTGAAAAGAAAACGGTGTATTAATTTTACAAATTTAGTTAAAAAAAGTATGAAAAATCAGTGCGATTTTTCTTCTATTTATTAATTTTTTACATTTAAATGATTTTTATATTTATTTATTTCATTGTTAATGAGTTGATAATTTTTTGATCACCATGCTAAGCGCATGCTCGTGTTGTGGTGGTCGATTTTAACACCTCATTTGAAAAGTCATTTTTATTTATTTATCTATATAAAGTATGTTTACATTGGGTTTTTCGATGCCTGTCTCACTAGGATATACCTATGTCGAGCCAGGCTTAAATAAAGGCATTAAAAGTGATGAAAAAATGTATAAAAAAATGGTTAAATTGGTTAAATAGGTTACGTTAGGTTAGGTGAGGGGCTATTTTTTTGTTTTTTTTCATAACTTTTAATGACTTTTTTTTAAAATGTCGTGGAATCGAAATTAATGTGTGTGTTAAAATGATAATGTTCAATTACAAGTAAATAACATAATGTATATATATATATATATTTTTTAAACTTTACGAGTAAAGCCTCAATTTGTAATATTTTATTAAATGAAGACAATATTAGCGAAATTCAATCGGATATCATCGATACCTTGGCGCAGTGGTCAGTGCATTTGCCCGGAAAGCGTAAGGTCCTGGATTCGAGTCCCAGAGGTGCAATATCTTTTTCTGATTTTTCTGTTTCGATTGAGTTTCGCTAATATTGTCTTCATTTAATTAAACATAATATTTTCTAACATATGGTATTACGGGTTAAATTTATAGTTAAAACACAATAAATGTTCGTAATAATATAGTAAAATATTATGTTTTATTAAATATATTACTCCTTTTGTAAAACAATTTTGTTTTTCAATTTGTTGTAGAACATGTGAGAGAAAAGGAACTTTGATTTTCCTCCTCGTTCAAGGTTTCGAACTGATGATCTCTGGCATCATTAAAATTGCACATTTTATTTGTCTTGAATTGTTAGGTCAGTGCACTCTTTTTCAGACGGCAATGTCATTTCCATTCTTGAGAAGGTTTGAATACTTTAAAAATTAGAGTTCGTATTCGAGCGAAGTCGGGAAGAAAATATTTCTAGATACACATTGAAAATAAAAATAGTGTGGAAAAAAGTTTTGTTTAATTTTTGTCTTTTCTAATTTATCATTCACCCCCGCTATAAGTTGATACGGCTATTTTTACTAGCTCTGTAAAGGCATCAAAAAGTTTTAAAAGAAGCATGAGTTTTGAAGTATCAATTTTGCAGAAAATGAAAGTCATTTCAAGTGAACATTTTGTTAGGTTTATTGTAGATTTAAAATTGTACATTAAACATTAATTCTTGTTATTTATCATTAATTTAGGGATGGGTCCGTTCTCTAAGAGTCTTTTTCTCCTTGGATCGTAAGGTTATATATTCACTTGCGTTAATAACAAATTACGCTTGTCAGAGAGTGTCTATTTGAAAATATGTCGGTGAATCTAAAGTTTTAAGGGCGCCATTATCACTGAAAGGTGATCAAAGTTTATAGTGAAATGATTTCGGTAAACCATTATTACGAAAAACTTAACCAGAAGAAGAAAGAAGAAAGCAGGTGTGATATAATATACTTTCTTCTTTCTTTGGAAGTGTAGCCTCGTCCTGCCATGTTACAAAGAATCAGTTATCCAATCTCACTTCAAAAGCACTTCTTGGACACTAAAGCTGCACTGAAGAGTTGAAAGTTCCGTGGTACAGGTACAGTTGTGATGTTTTGTCCTGCGTTGTAAGGTGTATCGATTTAACAAAATCGAGGCTTGTTGTTCAATCTGCTACAAGGGGCTCGTTACGTTTAGTGACTTAGAAAGGATTCCATGGGGTAAGGTTTATCTAGGTCTTGGCGGCACATGCTTTTGCACACTTACTGCGTACCAGGGATACTGGTTGATGAAGACATTTTACCTCTCCAGCCGGTCTCTCTCGCCGGACCCATTGCCTTACAGCGCACTGGGAGGGATACGTCATACTTCCGTCACTCTTGGACACATTGAACCTCAGATTCCTACCCACTCCTCATACCTTTTCCTAAAAAGACCCTCCACACAGCATCTCCAAAGACGACATATGCCCTGAGTAAAATTGTTTTCCTGAAGGCTTCCCGTGTGAAGCAAAAATTAAATTAAATTATTTTCTTCAGAATTTGAGTATATGGCGATTACACCGAAAAGTCACGGCACGCCCCTGCCGTTTTCTCGTGTATCCAGCGGTCACTCCAAGAATAAAATTAATAAGGTACAGAAATCGAACCGTTTATCAAAAGAGATCTGCAAATGTCTTCAATTAATGTCAATCTCCGCGATGGACAATTATTTATATAAAAAAATGGCATCCAATGTGAAACGAGGTTGGCGATTTTCTTTTATAAATTGCTCCACATATCAGTTAAAAGAAAATCCGATCAAGGCGGACTGAATTAATGCTCTGATTATGCCGACAGAAGACTGTATGATACGAGATGGATTTTATTTATAACTTTTCAATTGGAGAAAATATACTCACAAAAAACGTATGTTGTCGTTTTTTCGATTGTTTTGTATCTTAACGTTCCATTACGATCGATTCAATTTAGAGAATCTCTGAAATATTAGCATGCCTTCATCAAAGCCTTCATCTAATAGGTAAATAGTGTAAAAATGTGATGCATCGTTTTTTTTTAAATTTTAAATAAGAAACCACAGTCCATTTTTTTTATTAATGATGACATTCTAACTTAAATAACGACATATTATATTTTATTTTTATAGTTGGTTTTGACAGTTAAAATAATTTTTAAAGTTTTAATTTTTCGCTCGAGAATTCATAAGGAGCCATGCGATGTCAACAGTAACTATCATTATTTTTGTCTTACTCCGCTTACTGGTTAATACGCAATATTTCATATTCAAACAGTTGGATTTAGCCATATTAACACGAAAAGTGAGTATTTACGTCGGGGGAGACGAAAAAATGTGCATAAATTATGCATGTTACATTTAAATTAAAAAAAAGCCTTACAAAAGACAAAACAACCGTAAAAAAGCTTTCGTTTATGAAGCGAGATATTTAATACTTTTAATTATATAAAAATCTGAATGAGTCTTTCTCAGTATTTCATTTTAGTATACATTCAAAAACAGCGAATCCATTAGATTCACAGAGTTCTTATAACAAAACACATACATTCTTCACACAATAAAACCCGCGAAAGACTCCGGCATCACACTAAAAAAGTCAATGCAGTAATGCCAGCGTAACGGTTTGTTTTACACTTTTAAACGATGATTTATTAATTCTACGAGAATATGTAATAGTATGTACGTATTCAGAATCAGCGTTCGTTGATCTATAATCTATATCTTTAATATAAAAATCTCGATGTTTGTTCCAGATCAACTCCGAAACTACTTAACCGATTTTGATGAAATTACAGATGAGAATTACTAACAGATGTCGGTGTTGTTTCTTACACATGGTTATATAGGTTGAGTAACCATCCTGAAGATGGCGTTGTGTTTCGATTTTACGTCACAGCAACGCGTGGCGCCAGGTCAGCTGGTGAATATATACATTTTTAAGTCACAATATTTTTCAATGGAGTTTTTTACGCAAGAGTTTCAACACATTTTCGATGAAATCTTTATTTGATTTAAACTTTTGAAAATTGTGTAACACAGGTAGGGCGAATTTTCTAAAATACAGTTTTAAGTAATTAGAAACATTCGTAGCTCGTGATGTAAATTAGTTATTTCAAACCTTCATAGCTCTTGATGAAAGTGGTAATTTAAAATCTTCATAGCCTTGATGGAAATTTTTTTATTTTATTTTATTTATCAAAAGTATACAATACAGAATATAGTATATTATATAAAGCATTGTACTCCCAGGAGTTAATAAACTCATTGCGGGAATGATACGCATTACATGAAACATATAGCTGTATGTATTAAATGGACATATGATGGGGACATACACAACATTATTATTTCAGATAGTCATTAATAAGATGAAGTTTGAGCATGTTAGTTTGGGTCTTTTTACATTGACTTGCACGTTTGATCTCGTTGGGTAGTTGATTATATTTTGTGTGAGCTATGTATTCTAGGGATCTTAGTCCATATTTTGTTGATTTGATTTTTGATTGGTGATTTAAAATCTTTGCAGCTCTTGGTGCAAATCATTAATTTCAAACCTTCGTAGCTATTAATGAAAATTACTACTAATAACGAACCATCATAACTCTTGATGGAAATTGATAATTTTAAACCTACATACATTCACCGCTCTTGATAGAAATTAGTTATTTCAAAACTTTATAGATATTGATAGACATTAGTAATGTCAAGCCTTCATAGCTCTTGGCGGAAATTGGTAATTTCTATTCTCTTGATGGAATAATGGAACAATTTAAAAATTATTTTAAAAGAGAACAGAAAATAGGCCTTTTTTTACATTAACTCCACACACTATGAGGAAAATAATTTCCCTCAGGGCCTACGTCATCTTTGAAGATGCTGTGTGGAGGGTGTTTTTGAGGAAAGGAAGGAGTGAACATGAGTCTTGACGAGACCCGTGTTGTAGGAGGGAGGAAACGCAGAGACCGGCAAATCGTTCCACAGCCGAGCTGTTGAACTCAAGAACGAGTCATAGAAACGACCCGTTCTCATGTGACTAATGTCAACCGTGTACAAATGTTGGGCGCGTGTTTGGCGTGTTTTCCGACTATGGATCCGAAGGGATCAACGACGCTAGTTCATCGGAGCATCTTCCATTGTAATACCGGTAGAACAAGGACAGCATTCCCACCTGACGCCCGTGCTCTAAAGATTGCAATCCGTTTGTTAAGTTAGGAGAATCTATCAAACGGACCGCCCGTTTCTGCACAGAGTCGAGGGTTTTTTTTCAGGTATTTTGGGATTCCAGACCAGAAGTGGCTGCCAATTTCAACCGAGGGGCGCACTTGCGATTTGTACAGGGTTAGCAGTTGTATACTATTAAAGTATCTGCGGGCCCTGTACAGTATGCCTTGAACATATTATACACTGTAATAGATCTAAAAATTAGATAATTCATGGAATATCGTTCATCCAAAGGATGTGCTTGTGCGATGTGCAACCATTTAAGGTAATACAGGCCATAATGTATGAAAATTGCAGGTTTTCCAGGCGCTTCGCAGCATTAATCTTCATTTGGCGCCTCCTGGCTAGAGCGTGACCATTTCATTGTATTAGGGAAATTACAGCGAGCTATGGGACTCTGTAAGCACAGCTTTAAGTGTAATATCCTTAATAAATCTGATCAAACATCATTTTCACTGCCGGGAGGTCCGCTCAAGTGTCTATTGAGGGAAGGCTGGCTGATTGATGACCGTGAATTGTTAGGAAAACCGTCAACATGAAATACATGCATCCTACATTATATACAAGAGAATACTTGTGTTTATTTATTTATTTAATATAAACGGTATACATATACCATAAACACGGATTACCTAACACAAAATCATAGTTAAATAAGAAATAATAAAAAAGAGAACAACAGTTAATTGTGGCTTTTGATTAAGAAATGACAACAGAGATAAAATTACATATAAAATTCTATAGTGCAAATAAAATTAATACTGATTGAAAATATTTGATAGTATAGCCTTCTTGTACCTAGCTTCCATGCAGTTAAATAGATCTGCCACATCAGCATATCTATTAGTAACTTCATGTAATCTGGGTATAAGCGAGTGTTTCGTATATTCAGTCCGGTTATTGTAGCATTTAAACAGGATTTTAGAACGAGTAGCTCTCGTGGGTATATGAAATTCAATGAGCTTAGTTAAATCAGAACTGTCTATTCTACCATTTACAATTTTGAACAAAATTACCAAAAGAATTTTGTTTTAGTGTATGTATTTTTTTTAGGTAAATTACATAGCATTTAATTTTTTGTTATTGCGTGTAATTCGTAGAACTGCATTTAAAACAAAAATTCAAACAACTAAATTCGGTTGTCTATGATCATACAACAAAGATCAAGATAATAAATGACTTGTGGTGAGACAACATATGTTTTCATTCAAATGT
Organism: Glyphotaelius pellucidus; assembly: GCA_936435175.1. Lineage (NCBI taxonomy): Eukaryota > Metazoa > Arthropoda > Insecta > Trichoptera > Limnephilidae > Glyphotaelius > Glyphotaelius pellucidus. The sequence continues at coordinate 1,802,424 of OW386539.1, read as the reverse complement.
GTATGGAAGGCACTTCTATTTTTCTTTTTAATTCTATGCTTGATACTATTCCCGCGTAACGAAATGCGTAAAATTATTTACGTTCACTCAGTTTTTTTTTTTTTTTTTACAGTTAATACCGCACAAGAGTCCCAACTGCTCCCGTCTGGAGCCAGTGAGACTATGGCATCCCCAATCCGGGCATGTTGTGAGACTGAAGATAGTGGGGAGAGGAAGGAGATAGGGTAAAGAAGGTGGGGAAGTACCTGGCTATTCAGATCTGGTCGCTAATCACGGCTAAAGCCATTTTCAAGCAACGTTTCAATTCTGAATGGTGGTCTTACACCAGGGCGATACTAATAGTATTTTCCACTCTGGAACGTGCCGCAAATATACTATATATTATTTTAAATAACACAAATATCAAATAAAATTTATTTGCGCACGCCGGGTTCGAACCCGCGACCTTCGGATTGTGAGTCCAGAGTCTTACCTCGGGACCAAGGAGGCCGCGTTTCTGGCAACCAAGCGATGAAGTAGGTAGGATCAAAGATTAAATAATTTTGATGATAATTCTATAGGTATTTGAAATGGGTGTTTCTTTTGTTAAAATTTTTAACAGATCTAAAATTGACAAATCTAAAAGTGAATCACTAATGTGTATACTAACTGTGTTAATTCGAAAGATAAATTTTTGATCATCTCTCTAATAATATTTTTGTTAGCAATGATCTTAATAAATAATACTTTCAGATTCACAAAACAAATCGATGTATAATAATATTTAATTTGTGGCGGAATCTTACTTTCAGGACTTCCTTTGTGATGTTGAAAATACTTACGAGACTCCGAGGAAGGATCTTTGTGTTCGGAGAAAGTAATTAAAGAGTTCGCACACATTTTTATATTTTATTTTGTTAGACAACATTTACAAATAAAAGATCGCGGTAGGATGCCATGGAAATGAAAATTGAATTTAGAATTTAGCAGCGTGTTCTCGATAGGAGTATCGTGACTGGAATGACGTAGATTCATTCTCGCCGGGCGGTGTTGGCTGGAGCAACCCCAGTCACGTGACCAATGTTGCCCGCACGACGGTGTGGCCATTAGATAAAGATTTAATTCAGTTAATTTATCTAGTATTTAACCGCATTTCCATAAATTTAACACTCAGCCGTGATTTAGGTTAACAGATGAGGGGTTAATATTGGGGAAGATGTAGTCAAACAAAGATATTACTTCTTACATAACACACGGTTATTAAACTTACAAGTGCAAAAATTCAGTCAAAGAATTAAAAATGAAAGAGACGAATTGAAACCGTGGTTTTAAATCCTTTGAATATTTTGTGATTAAGCCGATATCAGCTTCAGAGATAGTGCTGGAATTTAATGGAAGGGATGAAGTAAAGCTTAGGTTCCACAACATGAATTATATAATGTAACACTTAAGCTCACGTCATCTGCAAAGTCAACCAAAACAATAATAGAGATGAAGTAATGCTTGGGTTCCATAATGTCAAATAAATAATGTAACAATCAAGCTTACGTCATCTGCAGAGACAACTGAAACAACAAAAGAGATGAAGTAAAGCTTGGGTTTCACAATGTCAAATAAATAATGTAACACTTAAGTTCACGTCATCTGAAAAGAGTCAGCTGAAACAATAAAAGTGATGAAGTAAAGCTTGGGCTTCATAATGTCAAATAAATAATGTAACAATATTCAAGCTTACGTCATTTGCAGAGACAACTGAAACAACAAAAGAGATGAATTAAAGCTTGGGTTTCACAATGTCAAATAAATAATGTAACATTTAAGTTCACGTCATCTAAAAAGAGTCAACTGAAACAATAAAAGAAATGAAGTATAGCTTGGGTTCCATAATACCAAATAAATAATGTAACAATTAAGCTAACGTCATCTGCAGAGTCAACTGAAACAATAAAAGAAATGAAGTATAGCTTGGGTTCCATAATACCAAATAAATAATGTAACAATTAAGCTCACGTCATCTGCAGAGTCAACACTGGAATTTAAAGAAACAAAACCAAAGTTTCATCTTGTATACAATACGAGTAAAATAAGAAACTTTATTTCATAAACGCGATCTTCATCTCCAAAACATCACGTTAATTACAATACGACAAGTATAATATTAACATTAATTGCTTTGGTACTGATTGATATGATGGGCGGTGTATCATTTAATAACTGATTATAATTTCGTCATCATTAAGATGAGCCTTTTTTGTCAAAAGTAACAGTCCTGAAGATGAACAGTTGTAACGAATCGCCGACAACCAATAACGCCAATCAGACAACAAGGGTCGCAAAACTCTCGGCACCTACCGCATAAATGTACACAATAATTTATTATACAGCCTGGTTTACAGCTTTAGATCAGGGAACAGTGTTTTGCGAGAGCAATGATTCCCAGAATGCTTCTATTTATGGTATGGTGTAATTATGATACCATATCGAGGCATGGTTCCGGTTATACCTCAATAAGTACACATTTCGGTGGGCAGTTTCAGTCGATACGGAGTCCCAATGCAGTCATCATTTGATGGGGAAATCGTAAAGCAGGAAAGGTCCGTAATAATCGCAATACAAGTGTTTTAAAAACGTGATCGGGGGCTGTGCCGCTACATCGCCGGGAGATTTATGAAAAGATTGGCGGCATTTCCAATATGTAATTTATAATAATTGCCTTCACGATACTGTTTTATGCGATGTCCTTAAAGTAGTATTAATTTTATTGGTACACGGTGTGATTTATTTATAATGTACATAACAGACTAAAGAAGATTAACTTTTTTTTTTTGCAAAGTGTAAATATCAATCGCCCAATGTATACAACAATATATACGAACATAACGATCGTTGTGTAAAACGACAACAAAAATAAAAGACAATAAAGATTGGCTCAAGTAAAGTCAAGTGGGAACAAGATATGCGAGAAATTTGATAAAGTTCTGCGGGCTCCTTTAAATATTTCTCTTGCCACTACAAATGATGTAATTAATACGTTAAGGGGTTTAGGGAGGTATTTGACTTAAGTTCACTCCTGTCTTCGTTAATTCGCACTACATGCCCAAACCAACTATACGAACCTTTCTTAATTTGGTTAATCCGTCTTGCATTCTTTGCGGATCTCCACATTTCTCGCATGAACATACTTGGTTTTACCATATGCCTCAGAACTCATTTCTACAGCATTCGGTCTACTAATACTTTCATCCTTCCTCTACCATGCCTCACTGCCATCCATCAGGATAGGTACCAGCACTCCAGTGTGGACTGCTAGCTTCGCTTCTTTTATCATTTTTTTCGTTAGCGCCAAACACATTCAGTTCTTCATTTTTTAATTTATTTATTATAAAGACAACATAATACAATACGACAGCAAAAAATAAAATATTGTACAGAAAAAAAAGTCCCAATAAACTACTTTTAAGTGAGTGCTTTTACTTTGAAGATATAAATAAACTTATTTCATTTTATTATGCAGTTAGAGTTTTTGTGTTAGTCCAATACAAATTATTTCTTTTGGCGAGCCAATTCTTCAACATAATATTTCTTTTACCATTTGCACATTTTTTTAAGTTCGGCAGGTAACATATTTAAGCAACTAGGTATCATGTAGTCCAGCGTTCTTTGTCCATATTTGTTTAAATGCTTAGGTACGATTAGTCCTTCATTTAACGTAAAACGAGTATTGTAGTGTGGAAACGAGTATATTATTGTAGTATGGTCCAGTTTATTTATGTATATAGGGCTATTCATATGCTGAAATATAATTTTATACAACAATATCGCTCTTACTGAGGGAATTTTGAGATTCTGGTTAAAGTACGGAACATTATGTCTTTGTTCGTAAAAACTTTTATGAGCTAATAATTTAACTAATGAATTTTGAACTAATTGAACAAGATTTACATTTGTTTTACAGGAAAGTCCCCAAGCTGTAATTCCATACCTTAAAATAGATTCAGCTAATGATAAATAAATTTTTCGTAGTGTGCATACTGGAACATAAAATTTTAATTTATATAATCTGCTAACAACAGATCTGAGTCGTCCCCAGACTTTATTTATTTGTAAATCCCATTTGAAAAAGCAGTCAATAATAACACCTAAATAAACGTATTCTTGAACTGGTTCAATTAATTCAATTCATTAATGGGGATACCTGCATTTAGCCTTCTTCCCATCTGTAGTAAACATACTTCCCAAATTAACTAATTATTATTTAAAAAGAAGAACTGCTACATGTTTTTGGTATATCGGTATTTGTTAGGCCGGTACCTGGTGCTTGGTACCCGGTAGTTGGTTTTTGTACTTGGTACGGGGGCTGAATCCGCAATGAGCTCATTACTTTGATTACCTACCAAGTGCCCGTTCCCTTCGGGTACTTATATAAAATTAATTTTATCGATGTAAAAAGTTGTCACGATCCGGCGTTGAACTCTTGCTCTGGAGTTCTTTATTTGGGCGGACTGTGCTGTCGTAATATGATTTATACGAGTGAATTCTTTCTCTCAGGTCGAAGCTCTTTCCATAATGACGGGAAATTGGTTCCACGATCCCCCAACAGTTGGCTCTTCGGCACACTTATATACTATATAATATGCAAACGGTTTAGGGAAAATACTCTGTAACTACTCACACAATACATAACTAATCGTCCCCGGACGGGTGTGCAAAATGGATGTACCGCCTAATTGCAAAAGTATAAAACATATTTTCATTCAAATGCATCAGTCAAAAACTACTTGTCTATGTACCGTATACACTGGCGTATAAGTTATAACAATTTGGGAGGCGGAAATGGGTACCGCCGCCCCGGGAACCTTTATTGGATAACCAACACCTCTGCCATAGGTCACCCTAAGTGGTTCGGTACGTCTGGTGATTTAGCAGGGATGCCCAGGTTCATGGGGTGAGGTTTGTCTATTTCTTGAAGGGGATGACCAGGACACACTGAACCCCAGATTCCTACCCACCCCTTAAACCCTTTTCCTTCCCAGAATTCTCCTCCCCTTCCTTTCCTCAAAAAAACCCTCCACACAGCATCCTCAAAGATGACATAGGCCCTGAGGGAAATTATTTTTCTCAGGGCCTCCTGTGTGGAGCTCATGTAAAAAAAAATAAGTACAAGAAATCTATACTATAAATAAATTCGTTAGATATCCATACCCACTTATTATAAAAGGTATTTTGGAAGTAGATTTTAGTTTTAAAATTGGTGAAAAATGCAGAAATTTTTAAATTTTTTTAATCAAAATCATTTCGGGGGCCAATTGTCAGGGGATCAACTGTCGAGTCACCCAGTCAAATTGTATATTAAAAGGAAATAGCAAAAAACGGTGATTTTTAGTTATGCATTTTCTGCAAAAGATTTTTTGACGTTCGTAATTTCGTTGTCAGGCTTAACGAAATAAGGAGAAATAGGTGAAAGGGAAGAAGAAGGTTGGGTCGAATGTTGAAAGTATCTGGATATATCAAACGCGGTTGGTTAAAACCAATTTAATTTTGCATTCTGAACGGTGGTTTTAAACTAGGATAATTAATATTAAGGATGTTTATTAACTAATTCACTATTTTTTAAATTTATTTCAGCGATGGCTTCCCCTGACTGCTAACACGCCTTTGATATATATTTTTATTTTTTATGATTTTCCTTGAAAAACTATTTTTTCTCTTAAGTTTTTATTCTCTGTACCAAAACGCGTATAATTATACCTTCCTAATAAAAAACAGAGCCTTTTATAAGTTTTCACGTCAATTGCGCAGTTGTCGGATTTTTTATTTTATTTTTTTATAAGTGGGGGGTCTCAAAAATGGCGCGCCCTGGTTGACACGATTGCAACCCTTCTAGTAATAAAAAAAAATTAATTCTGAATCCAGACAAATGCTTCTATGGCCCGTACCTCGGAAAAGTAATTTTTTTTTCGCAAAATGGCGGCTGTCTGAAATAAAAATACATTTTTTTACCAGTTTTTTGACTTCTCGAAATTTAAAAAAAAAGTAAAAATTGAAATTTTGTTTTGGTAGGGGCGATAGAATAATGTGTAGAGAAAACTCACACCAAATTTCAAGTAAATTGGTTCCGTAGAACTTGAGATATCGTGTCAACCGTCTCGAAAAAAGTAGTATTGAGAAAAATGCGTTTAAAATTTGTTCTATTTAGATTCTGGTTACATTCTGTGTAAACAGCGACATTAAAATGGTCATTTCTTTTAAAATAACGCGAATTTCGAAAAATCCTTTTAGGGAAATATTTTTGAACATTTAAACTTTAGAAATATGCAAAGAATTTTTTTTTTCCAAGGCAAGAATACTGCCTTAAAATTAAGAGGTTGCAATTTCCGAGTTAGTTAAGGCACTTGTCCCGGTAAGACAAGAGAGCCTTGGTTCGAGTTCGAGTTACGACCGTTACCTTTTCAATCTGTTTCTTGTTTCTTTCCATATTTTCATTCAGATTTAAATAGTATTATCTACTACTTCTCTGATAAATTAATTAATTCACTTATTACAACTTAATAAGTCAATTCAAAGCATACCTGAACATCGCGATTGCAATCTGTTTATCTCCTATATCAATCTAAAGACTTGGTTAAATAACACGATTATGTTGAAGGAATCTAATAATTATTACAAATTATAACTACCCACACACACTGTTATAATAGTGCGACGCTTACGCTGTTAATAATATGAATTAATTATTGGGTAGGTATCGTACAACTGTTAAAATACAATTATTATAACTTGTAATATGAAACAAACACAATACTCAATCACTCGTTAACCAGTTTCCATAAATGGTAAAATCTTGTTAAGATACGGAAACATAACACATTCCTCTACACTGCCGTGGTGAGTAAAAACACTGTAATTATAATTATCATGGAAGTCAATATCTATAATTCTAGAGATTTTACAATTGAAATTTTATAGAGATTTTAAATGTTGAACACAACCTTTTAGCATATTTACAAAGAGCCGACTGATGATTTGAAAAAAATACTTGTGAACATTTTTATTCTATATTAAAATTACCAAAAGCTGAAAAAATAAAAAAAAATTGTTGAAAACATGCGTTTTTCTGTTTTTACTTACCAATGGTGAATCTATACTTACAAATCTATGCTAATATTATAAATGCGAAACTGCGTGTGTTTGTTTGTTACGGTTTCACGCATAAAACAATAAAACGATTTAAAAAATTCTTTCGCCAATAGAAAGCTAAATTTTATGCAAGTACTATAGGCTGCATTTAATGGTAAGCTCTGGCATTATGAAATTTTAAATATTAATGAATTATATTTATCTTACGTTTTCTGTCCCCAAGGAAAGCGATCTATTGCTAAGCAAAACAAATCGTTGCCGTGGAAAGTAAATATATCAACAAAACGATGTTGATATATTTGCGGGAAATTTTGTAGGAAGAAATCATTCTTTATTAATGGCATAGCAAAGCATGCCGCGTACCAGTTAGTAATATTATAAATGCGAAAGCGAACGTGTTTGTTTGTGACGCTTTCCCGCCTAAACCACTAAACTGATGTTAAAAACTCTTTCACCAATAGATAGCTACATTATCAACGAGTAATATAAGCTGTATACAAGGGTAATCTCTGGCGTTATGAAATTTGTATAAATGAAAATGTGTGCATTTCATATATTTTAGCGGCAGGGAGGAAAGGCACGGGGAAGGTGAGGTTCGCGGAGAGGGAAGAGACGAGGAATGGGGAAGGCGGGGATGGTGAAAGGTAACAGGAACGCACGGGAAAGGACATGCAGGGAGAATCAATTTATTCTTTGATTGGCATTGCAACGCATGACGAGTACCAGCTAGTGTTTTATAAATGTCTAAGGTAAGTAACAAAACAGTACTGCTTTTAAGTATGCACATCCTAGCTAAGTCATCAAACATAGCGAACCGCTTGGGGTGACCTATGGTAGGGGTAGGGGTGTTGGTTATCCGACATATGGTTCCAGGGCGGCAGTATCCATAGACGCCACCCAAATTGAAAATAAAAAAATATTTCGAATTATTATTTGTTTTTTTAATGTTTGATTCGAAAAGTCGATGGCGTTGAATTATGTCTTTTAAGTATCCTCAATAGGGACCCTCTAGGGCAGTACTGAATATTATGTACGTTTTGAATTATTTTACTTTGAAACAAATTAGATAGCTTTATTAGTTAGATACTACCTGAAGTCCCCGGCGTTGTCCGGGCTTTTCTCTGCTTTAAGGGATGGAACAAGAGGATGGGGGTGATTTATTTGAATTCTCATAGAGATCCCTGAGACATATGTGTGGTAAAACCATGTATGATCGTGTGAGAAATGTGGAGATCCGCAAAGAATGCAAGGCTGATGTAAGCGTTATGTGTAAGATTAAGAAAGGGACGCTCAGATGGTTTGGGCATGTAGAGCAAATGAATGAGGAAAGGAGTGTAAGGAGAATATATGACGCAAATGTGAATGGTAGACGAAGTCGGGGACGCCCGAGGAAGACATGGCACGACCAAGTGAATCAGATACTTGAGTCGGGCGATGTCAAGAGTCAGAATAATAGAAGAGCATGTATGAGACGATGTATGAATGTGAACGAAGCAAGGAGTGTGTGCCAAGATCGAGTTGTTTGGCGGTCTGTCCTCTCTGCCTACCCCTGCGGGGAAACGGCGTGATGGTTAGTTAGTTAGTCTCATAGAGATAGTAACTTTTTTGTTTGAAGGTCGACTGTGCAAAATTTCACCAATCTTCAAATAAAATTGTGAATTTATGTAAAAAAAACCTCACCGTTAGACTCTTCTTTTTCAGGTGTCCGTAAACTAGTAATACAAGCGGGAAATTGGTGAATAGACATCTCAGAAAATCCAAAATATGTTTTTTTCTTTCGATCTGAACATTTTGGTTTATTAACCCGTCAGGCTAATTTGTTCGTTTTTCCGAATAATTCATATAGGTCTCATAGAAATCGTCGTGTCTCCTTGTACTCTCACAATCAGTATCTCCAACACGTCTTGGAAAGAGATTTCTCTTAGGGAAGAAATAGAGTTCTTTTGGTTAATTTGAAACAAATTAGTTACTACGGTTAGCCCACCTAACTAAGAGCTGGATGTAATTGATCTGGTTTCCACTGTCTTTTGTGGGAACCGCTAACCCCGGCCCTCGGCCCTCTGGCGAACCAATCCTGCCGCCATCTTGCAGACTTTCAGGAAAGCTCTTATTCCTGCCATCTATGTGAGAAGCTCGAAAGCTTTTGGATATCTCACACTATCATAGTGACGATCTTACTATCTTGAATAGAAATATGATCTAAACTCCAAACAATATTAGAAAGAGAAAACACCACGCTATATATTCTAATCTAAAAGTAAACCACAAAATAATGAAAATGTACACCTTTCTGAAGCAAAAATTTCCAACCGCATGCAATTTAAACAAAAATTATGAAGCTTTGTGAATTTTTAATTAATTATTTTTACCCGAAACGACAAAAAAGTAATGTGATAGAAACGTTTGAAATAAAATGTGTATGTGTTTGTATTTTTTCTTTACCGGTAATTTTAGTTAACGTTAAAAAACGCAAGATGGGTCATTTTTAAATTTTTTTAAAGCTTCCATTAAAAAAAATTATTTAAAAAAAAATTATACGGTTATTTTTAAAATTTGAGAGGGAGTTTCATATCTTTCAAAAACACTTTTTAGTTTTCGGATATGTTCATAAATATTCCATTTATTTGGATTTTATTTCACATCGGAAATATTCTGCTCTGCTGACAAAATATGGTCGAGGGGTTACAAATACGTTAGTTTCCGTTTTCAGCAACTAAAAGGTTAAAAAAACTTTTGAAGGCGGGTTTACAAACGCGTTTTAAAAGACATTGGACGTAAACAATTCTAACTCCGAATTCGATTTACTCGAAAACGAAAGTTCAAATCAAAAAAGTTATGCTACAAAATCGACTCCAAATGTGACGTGAGTAGATTCACCAGTTTTCCGCTTGTACCACGAGTTTCCGGATACTGTGTATTAGATTGATAATGAACGTTCAAAACTGTTAAAATTAATAATGAACGTTCAAAATAGTTAAAATATTTTGTGCACATCGAATATTTAGATGAGTTACCTCTGTGCACCTATAATATCGAAACTCGAACTTTCGTTCAAAGTAACGATGTTTTCGTTTGATCAACTGTTTTGACCTATGATTGGTAGGTACCGAATGAAATAATATCTTCCAGTCAAATTTGCCGTACACTTTCAAAGGAATATTCGCCTGCTGCCAACAAGACGAGGTGGCCGAGTGGTTAAGGCGTTGGACTGCTAATCCAATGTGCTCTGCACGCGTGGGTTCGAATCCCATCCTCGTCGACATTTTTTTTCAAGAATCATTTTTATTAGTTTGAAACATAATAATTACTTGCTGAAATGCACTTATACTGGTAGTTTTGTTGAAATAAATTCAGGATTGTGTCCTATATATTTTAAAATTAAACGATGTAAAAAAAATTATTAACTAGCTATATATTTTATATTATTATGGCATTAGTTTCTTTTACATCTAACACTTATTACTTAGTTTAATTATGTTATTTGTTAAAAAAATTTCTTATGCTTGCAGTTTATACTGAGATACTAACGTATAGTACCTACCTGCTTATTTATATATATTTTTTATGTTAACTCCACACAGGAGGACCTGAGGAAAATAATTTCCCTCAGGGCCTATGTCTTCTTTGAATGTGCAGGGTTGTCTTTTTGAGGTGAGGAAGAAATGAACATGGTTCTTGAAGAGACCCATTTTGTGGGAAGGAGGAAACACAGAACCCGGCAAATCGTTCCACAGCCAAGCTGTTGAACTCAAGAACAAGTCGTACAAGCGACCTATTCTCATGTGGCAAATGTCAACCGTGTACATAATATGTTAGGCGCGCGTTTGGCGTGTTTCCCGACTATGCACCGGGGCCGAAAGAATCAATAAAGTTAGTTCCTCGGAACAACTTCCATTGAAATATCGGTAGAACAAGGATAGCATTCCCACCCGATGCCTGTGCTTTAAATATTGCGATCTGTCGGGGCGTGTAAATAGCCCCAGACACGAGGGAATATTACCCTATGTAAATTAAGGAAGGTTGAATTCTTCCCTATGTGACACAAAACAGTTTACACAGCAATTCCAAAATCCTAAGTGAAAACAAAACAATACTCACTCAGAGAATGCAGCTCATGCACTATGTCCAGCACAAAACGACACTAGTTTTCATTCGAACTAATGATTCTTTGCCAAGGCGGTAAGTGCACAATGTCAACATGTGTATCACAGGAAGGAAGTTCAAACAATGAATATAAATTTGCAAATTAATAATACGTGCCAAAATCAAATCTTAGATACGACAATAATTCAGTTATGTGAATTATTTTAATATGATTTGACTAGGACTGACATCTCTTGGCTTTCACTAACACTCACGTCGGAAGTAATTGCCTGCTTCACAGAGGTAAGAAAATGCATGAATACACTGTATCTCAATGTCACATAGGTGAATTCAATATAATACAACCAACATAGATGGCGCGTATCTACAATCCTTTGTTTTGTTAGGAAAATCTAATAAAAGAACCGCCCAATTCAGCACAGAGTTGAGGGCTTTTTCAGGTATTTTGGGGCTCGAGATCAGAGGCGGCTTCCGAATTCAACCGTAGGGTGCACTTGCGATTTTTACAAGGTAAAACAATTATGTTCTATTAAAGTATCTGCGGGCTCTGTACAGTACGTCTACTTTTTGAGAGGCTAACTTAACTCTGGCTTCGATGGAGCCCCCCGTATCTGAACTATATTTAGACAATTTTATAAATATCGTCGAAAGTTGATAATAAATCTAATTGATTTAAATAATGAAAGAATGAATTTCGCAACAAAATAAAAACTTATTATAGTTAAAAAAAATCAAAAAGAAAGACATATATCTCCCGACTGACTGTTCTTTTTTTTAACGATGTGCATTGTGCATGCTTCAAAAATATATACAGAGCGTTAAAGGACGTACTTGATGTACTTTAGCCAGTCATTGACTGATATTAAGAGAAATTTTTTTTAATTAAATTTTGATCTCCGGTGATTTTTGTCTTTTTTTCTTCCAAACCTAACAAAAAAAAACTCTACATGAAATCAGCGAAACTGTCCAATACCTACTGTAATAATATGTAATAAATATATTTTTTAAAATGAATAAAAAAAAATACCAAATACGTCACCGTAGACCAAAATTTTATTCAGCTTTTTTACTCCGAATAAAGTCAGGAATCACTGGTTAAAGTAAATCAAGTATGTCCCTTAAAACCCCGCATAAGTAATTTAATTTAGATTTCAAGGTACCTACTTGGTGCCATGTAAATTTATTAGTTTCTTCGGACAATTATTTCTTCGCGTTGAACAGACAATACGCGTGATACGCTTTTTTGCAGGCCTTGTTAGCGCTAGTGTAGGGCGCTAGTGTAGGGCGCTAGTGTAGGGCGCTAGTGTAGTTGGGTTAGTGAGTGGTTTGGTTTATTTATGGTTTGATAGTTCCTGCTTTGAACACCTGTAAAGATAAATGCGTCAAATATAATGTGGATGTTAAATGCATTGTTAATATTGTTACCTGTAATTTTGGGAGAAGATTATATTACGATATTTCCATAATATTAATGCATTATTATCGATTTATTTTACAGAATTAATATTGCGACAAAATACTTGTCAATAAAATTCCTTCTGATTGTCATCTGAGGACTTTTATTGGTGGCGAGTCGGACATATTTTCGCAGATTTAATCAAGTAACAAAAATATCAATTTTATTTATCTTATTTTATTGGGAATGGGGCTTTTAGCGAACATCAACTCTGATGGTAATGAGGATATGGGCTTTTTAAAATAAATTTATCGGATATGATTCATGTTTTTCAGCAAAGATAAACTTTAAAATTTAACATAAGAAGAAACCATTTACTTACAGCGAAACGATTGCATTTATTGAAGTTATATATAATAATCGAATTTATGCTTTTGTGCGGTACGTATACTCTTAATATCACCCTGGTGAAAGAACATTATTCAGAATCGAAACGTTGTTACTTGAAATGGGTTTGGCCGTTTTTGGTAACTAGATATCAATAGCCGCGTACGTCCCCTACTTCCCCTACTTCCCAACCTTCCTCTCCCTCATCTTCTTCCCCCCTCCCTCTGCCTCACAACATATGGGAATGCAGTAGTCTCACTGGCTCCGGTTGAAAGGGGCTTTTGGGACGTATGAGTGATATTCACATTTGTGACATTATTTGCTCTTTTTTAAGTACCTGCGGCCTCCATGGTGGACAGTAAGGCTCTCGACCAGCAATCCGGAGGTCACGAATTCAAAATACGACTTGCCAAAAAAAAATTATTTGATTAATTTGTGTCATTTCACAAAACGTTAAAATAATGGTGACCGGACAACTCAGAATGAAATCAACTCATAAATAGGATACGTTAGTTTAGGTCATAAGCTATTTAAATTTTTTTTCGTAACTTTTAATGATTTTTCAAAGAGGTGTTGAATTGACTTCATTCTGAATTGGAACCAAAAGAATATATATTATATTTGCGGCATGTTCCAGAGTGAAAAATACCCTGGTGCAAGACCACCATTCAGAATTACAACATTGCTTGAAATATTTTAACCATGTTTGATGATCAGATCTGAATAGCCCTTCTCCTTTCCCATCTCCTTTCCCATTACCTTCAGCGTCACAACATACTCCAATTGGTTTCATAGGCTCTCGAGGGGAGCAGTTGGGACTCTTGTATGATATTCACATAAAAAAGTAAGGAGCACTTTTCAGCGTATTTATTTTTATATCTGTATGGATTTTTGAATTCCAACTATCATTATTTAAAACAATCGTTAAATGACAACATACACTTATTTTGCATTATTGATAGGTATTTTGTTCACACGCCTACTAATAATTATTTCGAAAACTCGCCTATCGAAAGGCTTCACAGACTCGAAAATAAGTATAATTCAAGAGATGTTTATCAGTCAGTGTCCAAACTTAAATTCAGCTTATTAGAAAATTTACGATAGAATTATAAATCTCCAGCATGAGCACCGTTTATCGTAAATCCACATAGTTATTTTATGAAAAACACTCACCATATAGGGCGCAATAAAGGTTAGTAATTGATCTTATACATAAAAATCAATTTTTGTTTGTTTGTTTGTCATCCGATTGCGATGAAACTTTGGTGATGTGTTGTGCGCACGCCCGCAAAGGTTATAGACTATATAAATGTATAAATAAAAATGAGTGTATTTTACATACTTTAGCTGCAGGGAATGAAGGCATGAGGGGAAGGGTAATGAAGGAGGTGGGGTTAGCGGGAGGGATGACGAGGGAGTGGAAGGCGTGGAAGGCGGAAGGGGAACGCGGGGGGAAAAGGGATGCGGAAGGAGAATGGGGACGCATGGAAAAGGAAATCCGGGAAGAAACAATTTATTTCTTTGCATTGCAACGCATGCCGGGTACCAGCTAGTAATTTATAAACAAACTTTACATTATCTATTCGTGTTTATCTTTGTAATAATAATAACGAAATTACTTCAACAATATATACTTTGAGCTTATATTTTAATACTAATATATTATCGAACTCATTTGTCCTTTCCGTGAAAGTGTAACTAACTGACATTACTTATTTAAACCTGAAATGTTCCATGGTAGCAGTATAGAGTATTGTTTTCTGATATTGAATTCTTTAAGCAGAAGTTCTGACAATAATGTAATTGGTCGAAGTGGAATGCTGTGAATATTAAAATGAATTTTAGTGCTGTGTAAGTCGGTAGTGTGTATTTTTGTTTTTATTGAACTTCGCTATGTATTCATCACTCACAAATTATATTTTGAGAGCCCATTCATTATTATGTTTGTTATATACGTAATATGCCATCTGCAGTTCAAAAACTATTTTTTTCTGTCCCTCTGATTGTATAATGCTTTACTTTTTAATATGTTATCTATTTATGTTATCATGCACTAGATCACAAAAAAATGTAAATGTAAAGCCCATAAGAGCGTTTATTGTGCTTACTTACCGCTCGTGCGCCGGCGCACAAGCCAAAATGTTCAAAAGTTTTTATTTTGGAATGCGATTTTAACCCTTTTGTATAAAGAAAACGTATGAAGAACAAGGTCAGAATCGCTCGGGGCATTCTTGTTCTTAAGGTATAAAATACCGTGAACACACCTAGCCACTCAGAATAATTTATATTAAATTCTCTATGGCATCCGTCTGAGATTTTTCCCGCTATTTGGGCTGTCAATTGGCTAGCGTCGTTCTCGTGACAAAGATCGTAAAACATATAAATTCATCAAATAAACGCAAGTAATGTTATTTTTAGACATAGTTTATTGTTTAAGGAATGTGTTTCAGTAAATATAATAAACGATAGCACAAAATATTACGTCAAACTCAAAAAATCGCGATTTTACGTCGTTTCCTTCCTGGCATTTAAAAGGTTTTAATAAATAAATTAATTACTATAATAAATTACTATCATAAATTATTTTATTATTTACTTCTCATATTCTTAGGAATTTCAAAGTTCCAATAAATCACAAGTCTTATGATATTACCTAGTAAACACTTCAGTTGGACAAGGTTCTAACTGACATTTTTTCAAAAATGCAAAATCATTTCATTTGCTCATTTCTACAACCGAAATAATTTTCAGAACCATAATATGTGTTGTATTTCCGTAGATACTTGTATGAAGAAGTTTTAAAATCAAGCTCCATTTATTTTACAAGGTTCTAACACCGCTTTCAATCTCTATTTTGTTTGTATTTAGCAGTTGATCGTTGTTACGAGACGCATTGTAGTTCGTCACTTTTTGGTTGGGTGGGGTTTTAACTTCGCCTTACCACCATATTCCGAGGGATCACATTTAGCAAAGACGAATTTTTGAATACTGTTTAACAATCGTTGATTTTGAAGTTCAATCTTGTGTAAAGAATTTTAGTTTATCATATTTTAATGGAAAATATTTAAATAAGACTTGGCCCTATCTTGGAACTGCATTATGGAAATGTAGTTAGAACCTATGCAATGAATTATTATACCCTAGCTGCTTGCATATCGTTCTATCTACATGTTTAGTTATATTCTAAAATGGTTAGTTTATCATATTTTATGGAAAATATTTAAATAAGACGTGGCCGTAGCTGGGAATTGCATTAGGAAATGTAGTTAGAACATTATTCAATGAATTATTATACCTTAGCTGCTTGCCTATCGTTCTATCTACGTGTTTGGGTATGTTCTAAAATGGTTATTTTATCACATTTTATGGAAAATATTTAAATAAGACGTGGCCCTATCTTGGAATTGCATTATGGAAAGATAATTAGAACCTTGTGCAATGAATTATTATACCCTAGCTGCTTGCATATCGTTCTATCTACATGTTTAGGTATGTTCGAAAATGGTTAGTTTATCATATTTTATTGGAAAATATTTAAATAAGACTTGGCCCTATCTTGGAATTGCATTATGGAAATGTAGTTAGAACCTTATGCAATGAATTATTATACCCTGGCTGCTTGCATATCGTTCTATCTACATGTTTAGTTATATTCTAAAATGGTTAGTTTATCATATTTAATGGAAAATATTTAAATAAGACGTGGCCCTAGCTGGGAATTGCATTAGGAAAAGTAGTTAGAACCCTATGCAATGAATTATTATGCCCTAGCTGGTTGCATATCGTTCTACCTGCAAGTTTAGGTATGTTCTCTATACGTCCTCAAATATTTTCTATTTAAATGTTGAACTAAAATTTTTTATCCAAGATTCAACCTGAAAATCAGAAATTGGTAAATAGATAGTGAGAAATCGTTTTTGCAAACATTGACACCTCACATCTCAGAACAAGGTAAAGTGAAGTATGTTTTAAGGTTTTCACGGCCAAAAAGTATTTTTGTTATTGTTTTTGGGGTGTTATGCCGTGTTTCGCTACCTCCTTCTTTAGCCAACGTTTCGGACAGCGTTACAGTGTCCATCATCAGGGCAGATGACACTGTAACGCTGTCCGAAACGTTGGCTAAAGAAGGAGGTAGCAAAACACGGCATCACACCCCAAAAACAATAACAAAAAAAAAGGTAAAGTGAAGTTATAACCCTATTCAACTGAGGTCTCGACTTATTGCTGTCCACTGGAACTTTACTGCATATCTCGTTGGCTTTCGAAGCATAAATGTTTATTACTTTCACATTATTATTAATATATGCATTAATTGCATTAATTTGATTCAAATTAGCATGATGCACTAATGATGCATTGCGAATTGAACGTACTCATACATAGCTACAAGCCACATAGTAACGTATACACCACGTGGAAACAGGCAGGTATGCACATGCAGATGAATTAGAACGTGAGTCTGTTTACCTTCAAAGCACACACGTGTAAACAGCCACAAATTTTTATTTATACCGAAGAAACAAAACAGTACAACATTTACAAAATTACACAATAATAATAATAAATATTTCATAGGGGGTATCAACAATATGTTTTTTCAATTTTATTTGGAGCAACTTTTTTTAATAACTGTTGAAGGTTAGCAATGCAATCTACCATTGATTACTAAGACCGTACTAATAAATCTAAACAAAATATGGCCCAGAACAATAAAAAAGATTACGGTGGTAACTGGGAATCAAACCCAGGATCTCTTGACTTACCGAAACACAATAATAGTACACAACTGCTAGCCCTGTACAAATCGCAAGTGCGCCCCACGGTTGAATTTGGCAGCCACCTCTGGTCTGGAGCCCCAAAATACCTGAAAAAAACCCTTGACTCTGTGCAGAAACGGGCGGTCCGTTTGATAGATTCTCCTAATTTAACTAACGGATTGCAATCTTTAGAGCACAGGCGCCAGGTGGGAATGCTGTCCTTGTTCTACCGGTATTACAATGGAAGATGCTCCGAGGAACTAGCGTCATTGATCCCCTCGGCACCGGTGCATAGTCGGGAAACACGCCAAACGCGCGCTCAACATTTGTACACGGTTGACATTAGTCACATGAGAACGGGTCGTTTCAATAATAAAAAATATGCGTTAAGAAAAACGAAGATAATATGGGTGGTTCTTAGTCGAAGTATGGTACAGTTAAAGGTGACCGAATTGGATATCGACACCTTAGCTCAGTGGATAAGAGCACCCAACCTGGAAAGTAGGGAGGTCCTGGGTTCGAGTCCCAGAGGTGTACATATCTTTTTCTGATTTTTCTGTTTCCAGATATTCGATTGAGTTTCGCTCATAATGTCTTCATTTAATTAAATATTACAGTTTGAGGTTTTACTCATAAAAAGTTAAAATAAAAAATAATAATATTTATTTATTATCAAATACATCTATTTTATTAAAATATTTGTTACCAAGGCTTGTAAGCGCTAAATTGGAGAATTCAAACGATAGTTGGAATGAGATGTGTGTATATGAAATAATATTTGTCTAGTCGTTCATGTAGGTACATATAGATCTATCAATTGCAGGAGTTCATAACAGTCGAATATAGAATTTAATAATTTTATTAAAAAAGTTAAAGTTATAATGTTATTGTATCAATAATTAATAGGTAATATGGATTAAGGATAAGAACGCAGGATCAATGTATTTAGACAGGAATAGCCAGATTATTCTCATTTTCTTTTTCCTCTTCTATTTTCCCTTCCCGCCACTTTCAGCCTCGTATTGGGGATTTCATAGCCTTACTGACTCCAGACGGGAGCGGTTGGGAGTCTTGTGTGATATTCACACAAAAAACCTACCGACTGTTATATATTGATATTAAAACTGACCAACTATTCAAGTTCACTAAACAATTTTTTTATTGCTGATTAATGAATTAATATGTTTGTAAAATTTCAAGTCTCCCAAAGTGATTATTGATGATTTTGGTTGATAACAGTATTACACCAATTTTGATAATGGTAATATAATATAAACACTAAATAAAAAGGGGTTTGAGGATACGGCAGGCTGTTGTAATACGCAATTTCGGTAGGTACCAAGAGGTAAAGAAACCATGGTGACAAAGGTAGGTAGACATCTTACACTACAATAACAAGAAATGTCATGTTTAACATCACCCCAACTGTGTGAGGAACACTAACCAGTTGTGGTCGTCTGTCGAAATAAACAAAGGTGTTTTGTTAATAAATATATTTGTTGTCAGGAGTTCGATTGCATAACACAGACAGTCCCTGATATTGGCATTATACGACATGTACCAATGTCAACCAAAAATTTTTCTGTCTTTTAGCAATTGTCACCGAAGTTTTGTTACAAGATTGAGGGGTTGATATCTCAAAAATATATTGTATTATCACATCTAGAGTTTGCGTCAACTGTGTGGTCCCCATTTTATGCATTACATACAAACAAAATTGAATCGATTCAGAAAAAAATCATAAAATAGATTTCTTGTAAATCACACAATCGATTTAATAATTACTTGGATGCAACAAAATTTTTCAAAATTGATTCATTGAGTGTACGTAGACAATTCTCAGATGCAATGTTGCTATTTAAAATTGTAAACAATATTACAGACTGCCCTGAATTATTGAACAGAATTGATTTCAAAGTACCTACACGGCACACACGTTCATGTAATATTTTTAAAGAAAAACACTGCAATACAAATTCAAATAAAAATGCTTGCCTTATAAGACCGTGTTCAACGTATAATAATATTCTCTCTGAGATAGATATCTTCAATTGTGATGAAAATAAATATAAAAAATTTATTAAAAATGTATTAAATGAGTACAAAACTGTATGATATATTATGGAACGACTTATATTATGTATTGCCTCTTGTAGTAATAATGTAATTTCTCTTAGCTATTGTAAGATTACTTTTTATTTTATAGATACATAATGTAAAAGTATAATGAGGAAATCTATAATTGGTTTATCAGATAGGTAAATTAAACATGTTTAAATTAAGCAAGCTGTAAACTGTTGATTTCCCTAAAATAAAATAAATAAATAAATAAATATGAAAAAAATTAAAAAATTGTGAAAATCGCTGTCTTTATCTTCTTGAAAGTTTGTCGAGTTTAAAATTTTTCGACTGTTGTCTGCGTTGCATAGATTTTTTTAAATTTTTTTATATTTTATAGCGAGTATGACATCATGGCAAATATAAATATTTCAACTAAAAATAATGTAAACGCTTTGTTATGTTTCATTACTATGTCTTTTATATCTTTCTTTCTCCTCTTTCTCTATACTTACTATGTTTATTATTCTATTTTGCTTATTATTATTTATTTTATTTTACTGGTATCATCCCCTCCTAGTAACCTTGATTTGCTATTCTGTGAATATTTTTGATTGGAGTGGTAATATCTGTACAGACACCAATGGGAATAAATAAAACAAACCGGCCAATGGCAATTTCATTAATGTTTCAAACAATAAATAAATACTAGCGGGTATCATTGTTTGAAATTCCACGTACACAGATGTTATTTGTGGCGCGGCGAGTATGGCGTGGCATCAGTCATGCACTCGAAGCCGGGTTCTGAAATTCAACCACGCAGTCGCAAGGCTATTAATAACGTTCGATCTTATGTGGAAGCCTCTCTGGTTTACTCAACCCAGTAAACATGTAATCTTTTTTTTTTTTGATTTTACGGATTCTTTACTTATAACGATACCCTTTCATGTTTGTAACTAACTAGTACTACGGCTCGCTTGGCCTTTTTACTATCACCTTCTAAAGGTTGTATTTAATTGACTGAATTTACGTTACATTAATGTCATCATAACAGACATCGTCTAGTGAGACGGGTTACAGACTTTTCTTGTTTTATATTGTTACTGTAATAAACGCCCGGGTTGCCGGCAATTAAAATCATAAGGAAAAAGTAATCTATTTATTGTCTTCTATCTATACAAAGAAGTGTGACTGTGGCGGACGACACGGATTTGATTTTTATTAAAATCTACAGTTTATTCTGAGTTTCATGAAATTTGCACGCTTAACTTACGAAACAAGAGGATGGCCACTCTCTACATCTCTAAAAACCATCCTCTTTTTCCTCCCTTTAAAGTAGAATTTCGATAATTCTTCATGAAAAATAATTGAAAGAGGAAATTTTTTGTCTATGAACATCTGGTTTGGAAAAACTCTGCGTAAAGCCCGGGCAACGCCGGGCACTTCAGATAGTTTTTTTTTATAAGATATATATATTGAACTCCAAATAAACTAAATACAAAATTATAATTGATTCACTCAAAAGAATTAGCTCTTAGATTTGCGCAATGGCAATCGGGAGAAGAATTTGAATATGTGCATGAAAAACACGACCAAAGAGGCATTTTACGCTTAGCAAAGTAGGTTAGGTAAATTTTAATGCACAGTAAAATAAATATGTCCAGTTGATTAATCAAACATCTCCAACTACTAATGAGGAAGCAATATACAAATGCTCATCATAAATCTAATATTATTTACACGTGTCTGTGTTTTACATATTAAATATGCTGTAAAATAACATCATATAGGGGGCATAGCGGTCTAGTCATTAGCACTATATTTTGAAATATCCTATTAGTGACCCAGAAAACATCAACATTTTGCTTAATTATCTTCAAGTTTTTCAGCATTATAATTGATTTTGTGGTGTTTAAGTAATCTGAGTGTTATACCAAATAGAGGGTACACTTTTACATGTAACTGCATACACAACTAACTAACAAAGAGATGTCTGACTAATCAACTGGACAATCGATACGTATCGTGTATAAAAATACGTGTATGTCTTGTCTCGGCATTTTGCAACCTCTCCCTCTTAATGATAAACAATGCAAGTGACAGAAAGAAACGTCACAAGGGAGCTATCAGAGGACCGTACCTATCGGAGGGCTCAGTAGCCATAAATTGTAAAAAACAAACAAATGAAGAAATTGCGATTCTTCAATTCAATTATTATGCGCATTGAGAACTGCATCTCACTGCGCATGACACAACTGGGCAACCGAATGCTTACTACCCGCTGTGTGGAATTTGCACCTGAATTGCAGGGTAAAAACGCGTTGATTTATCATTCAGCTCGTAGAGATGGCGTCCCATATTTCTAAGAAGTTTGTTACCAAAACAGCGACGAGTTTGATATCGAAGTTATTTTATTTGGGAGGAATAATTGTTTTCTTGAAGACATCAGCCATTGAAGGGAAGCGTGCATTTACATATTTATTTATATTTTACAAGATAAGTAAACGAGCAATACAGTTATGTTAAGTATATAGTATACAATATATAATGATTAAATTAAGGCAAATTAAAATTAATAGTATGTAGTATGGAAAGCGAAATATGTATAAAGAAACATAGAAATATAAAAATTAAAAAGTGTATTCACTACGGAGTCGTGACATCATGTATCTCGGTAAAGTGATTATAAAGACTTCCTTTTAAAACTAATACGGAATCTTTAAACATGTCTACAATATTCCCAAATTTATTGCCAAAATGATGTAGTCTGTTTACAGGTGTATGAGCTTCATAGTTAGTTTTAAAATTGTCACAGAAAAAGGTAGCAGTATGCCTCTTGTTTCTGGTTGGTACATACATTTTTATTTTGGCGAGAATTTCGAGGTTGTCAATGCAATTATTAATAATTTTATTATTTATTTATTTATTTAAATAATAAAATTATTAATAATTGCATTGACAACCTCGAAATTCTCGCCAAAATAAAAATGTATGTACCAACCAGAAATTAATAGTACTAATTCAGAGAAGATTCGCCTATCTGAAGCGTAACTAATTTGAGATGTTTCATTAATATTTTGAATTGGAATATTCAGTTTAAAGTTGATAAATCTTAGAAATTTGTGCTGTACCCTTTCTATATTGTCGGAATGTATTTTATACAATGGGGACCAAATAGGAGAATTATACTCTACCTGGCTTCTTACTAAAGAAATGTACAATGTAGTTATATCGGTTTTCGGGGCCAGGCCATTTCAGGACGGTTATGTAAAGTGTAGAGAAACGTGTGTTTATTTGCCTAGCAATGATATCTACCGTGTTGTCCTCGTTTATCCTTTTATTTTTTTTTAAATTAGATCCATACAGTAGGCCTTGAAGGAAAAAAAAATCCCTCAGGGCCTGTACCATCTTTGGGGATGCTGTGGAGGTTGGGAGGGTCTTTTTAGAGGAAGGAGAGGAAGTTCTGGGAAGGAAAAGTTATGAGGGGTAGAAGTCTGGTCAACGTGTCTAGGAATGACGGATATTAATCCATCTCTCCCACTACGGTGCAAACAATGACCAGATCTGAATAGCCACGTACTTGTAACACCTTCCCCTTCCCTCACAATATACCCGATTTGAGGATGCTTCAATTTCACTAACGTCAGACGGTCGAGAGCAATCGGGACTCTTGTGCGGTATTACCATTAAAAAATGTGCGCAGTTCACGCGGTAGAAGCGAAACCTTCAGAAAACTAAAGTAAACAAGAGTGGGACTACGAAGACTACGAAGTACCGCACAAAGAGAAGACCGATTATTCTATCTCATTCTCTCGCAGGCTAAATCCTATAGATGTATTTGCTTGTCTCTTCTTAGTGTCGCTACAAAGCACCGCACAAAGATTATCGATTAGTCTATCTCATTCTTTCGCAGGCTAAATCCTGTACTCGTAGATGCATTTGCTTGTCTCTTTTTAGTATCGCTCATCGAGTTTCAAATCACAACGGTGCTAAAGAAGTTTTCACTTCAAAAACAAAAAAGTCATAATATAAGAGAAAAGTTATTTCAAGAGAAATTATGAGTAACTGTCTATTAAGTACAGTGGATATTAGTTACCACTGGATGGTGTTGCGGTGTTGCATGATTACTGATCTGCGATTACTGTAGCCGATGGTAATTGGTGGGCTGTCCTCCCGGGATGAGAACACGCCCTCCCCTTGCCCCTCTCCGCGGAACCAACACGCCCATCACTCACTCATCTCCCGCCTGGCCGCGTTGCCACTGGCGACCACTACTGTCACGCTGAGATAATTAATGCGCCGGATGCGGATGACCATAGATGATCGCTGATCGGACCGATCTCGAGACGATATCTGATTTAGTATTAATGTATTTAATACTGTATTAAATGCCAATTAAGTGATCTGGTATTAATTTTGTATTAACTGCCAATTAATTATTTTTTTTACGTAATCAATTTACCCACCAATCCATGATATATAGATAGTGTCACGGTGTGGGTTAGTTTTTTTAAACAAATCGAGATTGATCAAATTTAAGGTAGGGCGTGTAATAAATAAATAAATAATAAATACATTTTGCAAACGTGATCTTTAAAAAGTGGAGGGTTACTGTGAACGAGAGATTTCGACCCCCCCCCCCCCCGGTTTCCCACCCCGTAAAGCAGAATTTTGATATTTCTTGAAGAAATTTTGCACACTTGATGCTCAAAATTTGTATCGGTTCCATGACAGCCAGGAGGCAAATGTGGGAATCTGCTTTTTATTTTCTTGCCTTTTTTTTTTACAGTAATAATAACAACATATTTTAATGAAAATAACATTCAATTCCAAAGTTAACAACATATGATAATAATTCATTAGTAATTTAATATCTATAAGTTAAAAACAATGCCATAGGTCACCTCAAGTGGTTCGCTACGTTTGGTGATTTAGCAGGGGTGCCCGGGTTCATGGGGTGAGGTTTGTCTAGGTCTTGGAGGCAGATGACCAGGACACACTGAACCCCAGATTCCTACCCACCCCTTAAACCCTTTTCCTTCCTAGAACTCTCCTCTCCTTCCTTTCCTTTAAAAAACCCCCCACACAGCATCCCCAAAGATGACATAGGCCCTGAGGGAAATTATTTTCCTCAGGGCCTCCTGTGTGGAGCCCATGTAAAAAAAAAAAACAATAACATTGTTATAAGAATAATTGATTTAGTTATAATGTTACAATAATTGACGTAAAAAGGGAAAATATACTCAAAATGTAACCAATACATATCTATGTGGTAATATGATATTATATTATATATTAATGATTTTATTTGGATGAAATAAAAAAAAATTTCTTCTGACATTTTGACAGTTTCGTAAGAGTTTTTGTAAAGCTAAAAACACTTTTCAGATGTTTTTTCATAGTTTGTTGTTAATAATCCAGAAACCTAAGCGAGGGTGGAAAGAAGTTATTTTGAGAGTTTCAAACATTTCTTAACCTCTCGAATGCCAGCCGTATTTCGAAAAACCGCGCGAAAATTACCTTTCTGACTTTTGGTCAAATATGTATATAAAAACAGAGGAATTGTTTTTTTGAAATTTTTTTCTGTTTACCAGAAGAGCGTTTCTCTATCTTTTGTGTACTGTAACATATTTTAGTTTAGCTCGTTTTAAATACGAATTCCTGCAAGTATGCATGATTATTTATTCATTTAATGTACATTGTACATAGAAAAAGCAAATAAATTTCACAAATCTGACTGTAAATCACGCCCGTTACCTCGATAATGATCCCACAAAATATAGAGAATCGCTCTTTAGATAATGTATCGTATTAGTCATGTATGTTGCGTGATAATATTGCAAGAGGTTTTTCCAGAATAGCTAACTTAAAAAAGATAAAAAAAAGATTAAGAAATCTCCAATTTTGGAAATAAATGTCAAAAAATATAATCACGCAAATATAAACTGATTTTATTATTTCTGCACAAATCTGAATACGTACTCAAAATGAAAAAAAAAAACAATTTAAAGGAGTATGCAAATAAATAAAGACCTTTACAAGCATTTGAAAACATATAACATCGATTTTTTCGCTTTTCAAGTCGTAGATAATTCATTAAAAAATATTCTAGTATTGCTAGATGAATGAAACCATTGGCTACGTCAAGAACGATATTGGCGCAAGCGATTCTGACCTTGTCCTTCATACAGTTTCTTTTTAAATATGTGTTAAATCGCATTACTGCAAAGATAACTCACATACATAGAAACAAACATATATTGATTTTTATATTTATAGATAATATTTATATACTTACCATGTACAAAATAATTTTTATTTTTATTTTTATGTATTTAATATAGATATATAAGTGTACAGTGGTGTTAATATAAATTACATATTGGTAGAGAAATTATTTAAAATTGTAATCTCACCAAAGAAGAAGATAGTTCTTGTGCTTGATGAGCGAGTTACACTAATTATGACAGAAATAGAATAACATTATGCAATAGGTAAGTATATAATGGGAACAATTGAAACTTCTGGATCATCTATGTGTGAAGGTGTACATTCATAGGATATGGTTACATACTAAAATATTGTGCACTTTAGAGAAATTCGAAAAATCTAAATAAAATAGAAATGAATATAGATTGATAATAAATAGAAAGAAAGAGAAAAACAGGTAATTATTTAATTAATTATTCCTGATGAAGTGTAGCTTCAGTTTGAGTTTCAGTTTATTGATGTCTTTGATTTTTTTTTATTTCAATCGGAAGGTTGTTGAAATACTTTATTCCTAAATAGATATAATTGTTTTGCATTAGTTTGGTATTAAATTTTGGTATTTTGATGTTGTCTTGATATCTTTTTGATTGGTGGGTTTCAAATTTTTTGATGATATTATCTTTGTAAATTTGGATAATTGCATTTTTCTTGAAGATTGTACATTAAATTGGTAGGAAATGAAGATAACCTCTCAATGTCGATATTTTAATCGACAATAAAACTATAATTCACCGATTAAGTGCTCCCGTTATTCTCCTGGATCTTATCACCCGAATGACTTGGCACGCTGTTATCCTGAAGCGTATTATTAACGAGTGGACCCTACGCACATGGGCGCATAGTTTATGGGGTATACCGGAGGTGTCCCGCGTGAAGTACGAGGGACTTGCATCATTTCATACTCTGTTATTAACATTTAGCTGGCCCCAGATCATATCATAAATATCGTAAATGGTTCCCCGTGCCCACTGCCCGGTACTGTAGCGCCCAGCGGAGGGATACTTTAATTTACTGGCTATTATTTTATGCCACCGACTGTACAGTGTACAGTGTTCATGTTACCGTTTGAATGAATGTTTCTTCTGCCTACACTCACACTACATTCTCGGGGGGTTATTTTTATTGGCTGAATTTGAAGCGAATTGAATAATATAAGGATTGATTTTAGTTCGTGTTTTATGTATTCTTGAAATAATCACGAATTCGTCACAACGAAACACTATATTTTAAAATTATTTTATTTTATTTTTTTGACGTGATAACGTCTTATAAATCGATGAACGCCGGCTGCACTTACGAAAAAGCATGACTCATTGTCACGTTCCGCCTGAGCCGAGTGTGCACGCGAAAGCGTGGAATAAGCGTTCGGCCTAAGCGTTCGGCTTGTGACGCATCTATCTCTCTTCCACTCCATCGTTATTATTTGACGTTAGCACGTAAAATTATCGCCCGTAAACCGAATTTACAGACAACCAATTTTTTATTGAAATTTTTTGATACAATACATATAATAGATACATAAAATAATGAAAAGTATATAAAAAAGCTTAATATAATAAATATATGAACAAAAAACTCCCACAAAAGCAATGCCTGTGCGTGGGTATAATGTTGATTTTTTTATTTTTTATTTTTATTTCTATGGTTAAAGTGAAGATTTTAAGTGTATTTAAATTAGGGATTTATAGAGAGTAACTGAAAAAATGCAATTAAAAACTACAACATAATAAGAGTATGAGCTGTTATTATTGCATTTGTGAAAGTTTTATTAGAATGAATGTTACAAGTGCAATTAAAAGACAAAAAAAAGATATAGCACACAGTAACATTTTTCTACTCTAAATGTCTAATGATGTTTATAATTAATGGCTCTGTTAAGACTTATAAAAAAAAAAATATGAAAAAAATATCTGTTTCAGTTTTTTTTAGCCAAGTTTTGGTATATTTTTTAAAAGATTGTAGATTTTGACACGTGTTCTAGTTAAAGGTTGTACATAGTAAATAATTCATTTTTGGAGCAATAAAACTAATTTAGGCTAAAAATTCTGATAATCAGGAACGAGTATGTAGCACGTCTTAGAGGTCTGTGCCAACTTTATTATGCTCTCAAAATCACTCTCCCTCTCCAACCCTCTTAACCACTATCGAGGGATTGTTCAATGACAACTCAGAATCAACTCAACTTAACATCTCTTTAAAAAAATCATTAAAAGCTACTGTGCGTAATTCACATGAGGTAGAAGTGAAACCTTCAGAAAACTAAAGTAGACAAGAGAGGGGAGACCACGAAGCACCGCACAAATAGGAGACCGATAGGCTATGAAGTACCGCAAAAAGAGGAGACCGATAGGCTACGAAGCATCGCACAAAGAGGAGACCGATTTTACTATCTCATTCTCTCGCCGGATAGATCTTAAAGATGCATGTGTTTGTCTCTTTTTAGTGTCGCCATTTTTCGTTTCATCGAGTTTTAAATCACAATGGTACTAGAGAAGTTTTCACTTCAAAAAATTCAAGAATAGCCCATAAACTAACCTTACATAACCTATTTAACCACTTTTAATGACTTTTCAAAAGAGGTGTTGAATTTATTCTGAGTTTTCCGGTCACCCAAGGGACGACTCTATATACTACCGACATCTGCGGGATAAGTTTATAAGCTTTAAGATCTATCTACTCTGGAGCATCTATGATTTGTGTCTTGTTGCTTGAATTATCATAGTAAAACGAAAATATTTATGATGGAAAAGAGAATGGTAGAATAAGCGGGGTGCCCAAGGAAGACATGGCATGTTCAAGTGAATCAAATACATGAGTCGGACCATGTCAAGAGTTAAACAGAAGGGTATTTACTATGAATGATACGATGTATGAATGTGATTGAGGCAAAGAATGTAGGCAATAGAATGAATGGTTTATCCTCTGCCTACCTCTGCGGAGAAACAGCGTAATCGTTATATAGTTAGAATTATTTTTTACATGATACCTTTCCACTTCTAATCCTCAGAAAGAAAAAAAAATCTTCAACAGATGAAATTGATTAAAGGCTTAACACATAATTTCGGTATGTTTTGAAAATTTAACAAAAACACCTTTATTCAGAAAAAATAAGAAACTTACCTTACTCCGGCACCCGAACACGCCCTCGAGACATTTATATTGATTGAATTCTTCAGCAATTAAACTTTATAAATTTTTATTATGTGTTTTAGGTAGATACATAAGGTACACATAATATATAATCGTCCATAGGCGCATATCGGAATTAAAACTAGTTTTCTATTAGAAACATTTGCTAATGCACTTAACTGCTCGAAGCCAGTGTGACTATGGCATCCCAATTGTGGTGTAGCTGATCGAAGTGGGGATGGAAAGAAATCTAGAAAAATGCCTATTGGAAGAATTTCAAGTACTTAAATTTAAAGATTTGTCTTTATAAAAGAAAAAGACAAATATCAATTTTTAACTGAAAACCGAACTCGACTTAAATATATTTTTCTATGCCCAAAATTAAATACTGCTTTTGCACAACACCAATATATTTACCGGGGAAGAACTTTTTCAATCGACTACCGGAAAAAATTAGAAGCATTAATGATAAAACCCAAATATTGCACTGTTTCAAAAAACATTTTAAAGGCATTCTTAAGAAAAAAACTACTGCCGCCTAAATTAATCTTAAAAACATTCTTTATTTTCCAAAACATTCTTTCATATTTTCAAAATACATAAATATATATTCAACCTTATTTAAATATTCTTTATAACACTTCCACTAAATATAAATGTCACTTTATTACTACATTAAATTTATTGTATATCAAACCAACACGTACTTAATACAGCACTCATATATATATGTACAATTAATTATTTAAGTATTAACTAAAAACTGCATTTATGTACACTCCTCTTCTATAGAAAAGCAAATGCTTCTAATGGAAGAGTAGTAAATAATTTAAGATTTAAATTATCATCATGTACCACTGTCTCGAATGTGTCATCCATGTGTCGACCACCACAACACGGGCATGTGCCTAGCATGGTGGTCGAAAAATTCTAAAATTAATGTAACAAACAATTTCAATGAATAAAGAAAACTTAAAAAAAAAATATATATATATATAATACCGTTGAATGTGACCATCTACGCAAACAATCTCACATATTTCAAAAAACAAATTATCAAACTCCTACCATGACGCTTCGTTGAGAACAGTTATGTAGCTGATTTTTGTCATACCCTTTCTTTCTTTTTTCTCTTTCTCTGCAGGTTAAGTATTATAATTGACACTATTGTGTTTTATATTTCATTTAGATTATCATTATTTTTCTTATCACTACAAGCAATTTCGTCTGGAAACAACTAAACATTGATTACTCATGCTATGAACATTTCTAATTGGAGTGTTAATATCTATATACATGCCGACGGCAATTCTATTATTGTAATAATTGTTAATACCCTCCTGTAAATGTTTCAAACAATAAATAAATGTAAAACACACTTGAAAAATAAAAAAAAATTAAAAAAAGAGGAAAAAAAGGTATCTGGATAATTAGATCTTTTTTTTTTACATGAATACCGCACAAGAGTCCCAACTGCTCCCGTCTGGTGCCAGTGAGACTATGGCATCCCCAATTGGGGTATGTTGTGAGGCTGAAGGTAGTGGGGATTGGACGGAGATGGGGAAGAGGAAGGTGGGAAGAAACTGGCTATTCAGATCTGGTCACCAAACACGGCCAAAGCCATTTCAAGCAACGTTTCAATTCTGAATGGTGGTCTTGCACCAGGGCGATCCTGAGAGTATCTTCCACTCTGGAAAATTCTATATTTTATTTATTTTTATTTATCTATCTTAAAAATGGTACATATTAGAGTATTACTGATCTTCCATTTAAAGCATATGCTTGTGGATATATATTATATTAAATGAATAAATTGAGAAATAACACAAATTAATCAAATTAAATTTATTTGCCATGCTGGGATTCGATCCCGCGACCTTCGGAATGCGAGTCAAGAGCCTTACCGCTGGACTACGCCGGCCGTCTCTACTACTCTATCTACTCACAAAACACGGTTTTGATTCTGAACACTGGTCTTTAACCAGGGCGATACTAATAAATTGCACCGAATTGAATGCGAGGATTGAATATTGAATGCAAAATAAATGGGGACATGTCGTGCTTCGTGACAGTTGGAGTAGTAATAAAAGGGGGAGAAAAACCTCAAGTAATACGCCAACGGTATTTTTTGTTTATTCGAATCAAATAATAAATAATAAGAAAGCAATACAAAAAATATGCGACAGTCATCTTTGTGAAGCCGTAATCAGACAGAGGGTTAAAAAGCAGCCAGGGGTATTTATTTTAATAAATGACATCCTTGTGTACGTGGATTGCCGACTTTTTGAGGGAGAGGTCGATTCAGACGGTAGCCGATGGTCTCACCTCTTCCTCACACTCGATAAATGCTGGCGTCACCCAGGGATCGGTTCTGTCTCCGACTTTGTTTTTGTTGCACATCAACGACCTTTTGTCATGAGCATCAATTCATTGTTAGACAGTACAGTCCATGATAACTTTTTATTTGACAAGCCTCTAAAGGGCTCACAAACCCCAATGGCTCGGAAGGCTTTGGAGCAAAGAATGGACGGTTACCTCGATAGTGTATTCTCTTGGGGTAAAAATAATTGAATTTAATGTTTCAAAGACCCAATCATATCTGATTTCGTCTAAAAGGGATCGAAATGAAAATCTAGTCTCCTTCAACTTAAGAAATCTTCCGAACAGGCCCTCCATTGACATGCTTGGTGTAATTCTAAGTGACAAGCTCAGATATGGGGGCTCCATCGAAATCAGAGTGAAGTTAGCCTCTCAAAAACTGGGCGTACTGTACGTACAAGGCCCGCAGATACTTTAATAGTACACAACTGCTAACCCTGTACAAATCGCAAGTGCGCTCCACGGTTGAATTTGGCAGTCACCTCTGGTCTGGAGCTCCAAAATACTTGAAAAATACCCTCGACTCTGTGCAGAAACGGGCGATTGATAGATTCTCCCACTTTAACGAACGGATTGCAATCTTTAGAGCACAGGCGTCGGGTGGGAATGCTATCCCTGTTCTACCGGTATTTCAATAAAAGATGCTCTGAGGAACTAGCGTCATTGATCCCTTCGGCACCGGTGCATAGTCGGGAGATAGGCCAAGCCCGCGCCCAACATACATAGACAGCTGACATTTATCACACGAGAACGGGTGAGTTTTTTCGACTCGTTCTTGAATTCAACAACTCGGCTATGGAACGATTTGTTGGCCTCTGTGTTTCCTCCCTCCTACAACATGGGTATCTTCAAGACCAATGTTCATTCCTTCCTCTCCTCAAAAAGACCCTCCACACAGCATACCAGATGACATAGGCTCTGAGGAAAATAATTTCCCTATGTGGAGTTAATGTAAAAAAAATGGATGCCGATTGGAAATCAATACATCATTTTGGCAGGTGGACGAACTGAGTTAGAGATAGAGTTTAGAGTTTTGCTATGCCGCTAAAGATACATCGGGAACATAACTCTAGAGAAAGATTATCAGATAAGCTCTCCTACATTAAATATACCCGCAGCGTCCCGTGTTGACTGCTGACTGCGCCATCCGCTGGGAGGCCTTACATTACAGGACGCAGCATCCATAAACAAATCATCTCAGTCCTTGCGCACTTCTTACACACATCTACGATAGCAAGCATCAATATTAGTATTCTTCCGTATATTAGGGATGGATGAGTCTAATGTCCAGTATTCTATTATTTTATTATTTACACTTTGGGGCAGTCCCAAAATAAGCAAGTATTTTTTGTTGACCTGAAGGTAGACAACGAACCCTCAACAAAATTGCAGATATTTCTGTTTTTAATTTAGAGCAAATTTCATTATAAAATTTTAGAGCTTCCTTTGTTATTTTAATCAATGTTGTAATTTATATTGATAACCTATTAAATATTTCATGTTTTATTCATCAGCTCCACATTGAGGAAAATAATTCCACTCAGGTCCTATGTCATTTTTCGGGATGCTGCGTGGAGGGTCTTTTAGGAAATGAAAAAAAGTAAAAAGGTATGAGGGGTGGGTAGGAATCTACGGGTCAGTGCGTCCAAGAGTGACGAAATTTGAATTTATTTCTCTAACTGCGGTGCAAGATGATGGGTCGAAAGAGTCCTGCTCGAGGTAAAAAGGTCTTCCTTAACCAGGTAGGTGGACAGACGCATCCGCCGCCAAGACCTAGACAATCCTCTTCCTATCAACCCGGGCACTCCTGTTAAGTCACCAAACGTAGTGAACCACTTGGGTTGACTTTTGGCAGAGGTGTTGGTATCCATGCAATGGATTAATTTATACGTGGTGGCAGTAGGAGACTTTTTTTTCATTTTGTCAACCCGTGAATGTTTGCCTTTCTTTTTAAAAAGAAAAAACAATCATTAAAATACCATAATTGTGTATCTATATTTTTATTTAAGATGTAACCTCATAAAAGCTACGCTCGTGTGTACGGAGGATATTATTTATTTAGTTATTAGGATGATTTTTATCACTGTCGATGTTTTTTTAGTTTTAATTTTTAATATTTTAAAAAAATATTAAGTGCCAAAAAGAAAATCAACTCATATTTTTATATTTTTCAATCGACAATAGAAAGGTTAAATTTGGCTAAAGCGCTATATATCAATAGTATAGTGCTTATTAATTCTTTCCAGTGTCGATATTAAACGTCGATCGAAATCTAGGAGAAGATGAAATTTGTCAAAATTAAAACAATTTTCTTAAAAAAAAAATATTGCGTAAATCCAAGAAAATAAAACCTTTAGTTCTTCAAACACATCAAACTAATTTTGTGGCACCATTTTAATTCAAAATTAATAATAAACTTAGTTTTTACCACTTTCATTGTTTACAAAACCAACATGTTTCGTGAGCTAAGCTCACTTCTTCCTGAAGTAAATCCTGATGAGCCAAACTAGTAGTTTAGTCGAGTGGCGAGTAACTCGCCACTTGACTCGCCGAAAATCGCCATAAAATGAAAATAAATAAATTATAGATACGAAAAGAGATTAATAGCAGCATTAATAAATAATTTTAGTGTTGCATCTTCGCTCCAATGCCACAACATTTCCGCGCGTCTACAAATGAACTCTGCTAAAACGGCGGGTTTGCGCATGTTAGTGCGCAGGGACGCGTGGAGGGGAGCGCTACTCGCCGAAAAATTAGAACGAAATGGATTGAATCGACTAAAGAGCTGACTAACCCACTCTACTAAAATTATGGTGTTCGGACGCTTTTAGTTACTACTATACTCTCAACTGGACTAAAATACTCTACCAATGCGAACGGGTCATTAGTAACTAAAAGTAAGTAAGTGTAGTAATTTTGATATGCCTTTACTTCTTATAATTTTATTTCTCAAAATACTACTATATTCGTCACCGAACTTTGAAATTTCCTAAAGGAGAAAATATTAATTGTTCGAAAGAATGAAAAGAAAGTTTTTTTTTTAAATCGCACCTCTTGTTTTTGAAGAGCTAGAATTGATGTTTTATTACAAAATGAGGTAAATAATCCATGATCCACATGCCGCTACACTTTTGAAAGACAAAGATTTTGAAAAGAAAACTACTTTAAAACTTAATCACCAAAATAAACATCGGTTTCAGTCGGGATATAAAATTAAAATTCGATTTTCATTCAAAGATAAAAATTTCCCGTATAAAACATCTCCATTGCCGCCATTTTTTGTTGTTGTATGGATTTGATATTTGCGAAGTTTCATTTCAATATAAATACGCATGAATTACTTAGTTTACCTAAACTAAGTACTTAATAACCCATTTTGCGTACGTAAATAGTTGTTTCTTGTAGTAATTGTCGAAATGAAGTGTGATTTCCATAATCTATGCTTAAAAATATGGCAGCTTATGCATTATTTGATCAAAATGACATTTTTATTTTTTTTATTTTTTTATTGAATATAATGGTACAGAGGTTACATGTTTTTATAAATTAAATAAAGTTTTTCTTTTAAAAATACATTAATTAATAAGTATTACACCTTTTTTTAGAGCAGAGCTCGAGTAAAAAAGGCGGAGAAAACGAATGTAAAGCACAATTTAACAAAGAAAAAAATAGTATTTTTTTTTATGTGTAAAACAAAAGATAGGAATTTAACAGTGAAATAAGAAAAAAGGTCATATATGTAAGTATACACATACACACGTAGATAGGTTAACTGGAAGAAATAGGATGTAGGTACCTATAAGTTATACCTTTTGTACTAAATGAAAATTTTGTACAATAAATGATTTTGATTTTGATTTTGATTTTGATATACACACATACCTACATATATATACGTATACAAAATGTTATCGGCATGTGTACATACATAAAAACATATGCATATGTATACACATACATATATAAAAATATACATATATGAATATAACAGAAATGAAGTAGAGGAGGTAACAAAAAAGAAAGGAGAAAAATAAAGAAAGAAAAAGGATATCCGTATACTACAATTGTGTTGAGAAGTATAGTATTATAAGATGTAGTCATAATAAAGTGTTTTTATTGATTTTTTAAATTTTTTATAACAAACATTTTTTATAACAAAGAAATAATTTTTTATACATTGGACATATCTTTATAACAGTATTTGATTGATTTTCAATTTTTCAGAAAATATCCCTTTAAAAACACGTCGTAGAAGACGCACTAATTTTCCTAGAAATATTTCGACGACCCACATTGAAAGAAGGAAAGAAATAATAAAAATGTCCTTTACAACATTTCAAATTTCTGCTCTCTATAAAAAGGCACACTACATATATGTAAGTACGTAAGTGTGTAAAAAAATTATTTTTATATTTTTATATTTCTCGAGTTAAAAAAAATCATCGGTCTGTTAGAATAATCGGTGAGACGCTTCATATGCGGTCCCTCCCTAATCACTCCCATATGTGGTCGTCTAACTTTTTCTAAAAATATTATATTTCATATCAAATAAAAATTTATTGCGTTATTACGCGGCTCCCTATAAGTCCCACCCTGTGAAAAGCGGCGAGGGAAGCAGCACACAATACGTCTATAACTCTGCAGAGAAATCGATAGGTTATTTTGTCTCCGCCTGAAATATAGAATGTGGAATACTTCAATGTAAAAATAAAGCAGCAATATTCCTGCAATATTGCGGCAATAGGGGACACGGCCGGCGCAAGGTGTCCGCGACTGGTGGACTTATTACCAGCATTGAAAAGTACCGTTTTCGTTGTAAAACGGAAAATAATGTAACATTCTTACGTTTCAGGCGGCCCACATAGTCTTTATTATTTACGGTCTTGCATGATAGAGAGTTTACCATGTAACATGGGCTTGTATGCGGAAAAGATGTATGGGTGGGGAAAGGCGTAGGTCAAGGTTGTGGTAGTCTGTAATCTACGCATATTATTCATGCAAATTTATGGTGAGATGTTAATTAAGTTTCAGCTGGGGAAAGCTAGTAAGTCAAAGGAAATAGAAAATACATTTTTGAAATGATTATACAAATGTTGAGGCAAGTCAGAATTTTTACAAGTTAAGTTGGAATGCTGACGAGACCACAGACACAGGTGATTAGATGAGGAAATTTTGGTAAAATTAATTTCATCACGAAGGGATTTGTGAAATCCATAAGACAAAAATCTGACGCCATGATGACGAAGAGGATTTGAAAGCGGGGATTTTGTGAAACTGACTAAATTAATAAATACATATTAATGGTTTACAGTAGCTTCACACAAGAGACCCTGAGAAAAAAAATCCTTATGGGCCTACGTCATCTTTGGAGACGCTGTGTGGGGGACTTTTTAAAGGGAAAAGTAGTTCTGGGAAGGCAAAAGGTAAGAGGGGAGGGTAGGAATGTGTCAAAAGAGTCCGGCTGGAGTGGCTTAATGGTCTTCCTCTTCGTCTCTCCATATCCGGTCTGCGACGCAGTAAGTAGGCAGAAGTATCCGCCGCCAAGACCTAGATAAAATACTCCATGAAACCGGGCACCTCTGCTAAGTCACCAAACATTTGGGGTGACCTATGGCGGACGTGTTGGTTATCCAATAAACCGTTGTTTCCCATAACCACCTCACAAATCGTAATTCTTGAAATGGCTTTAGCGACCGTGTTTAGTGACCAAATCTAAATAGTCAGGAACTACCCAATCTTCCACTTTCTCATCTCCCTTCACCTTCTTCAGTCTCACAATATACCCCATTTGTAGATGCCATAGTTTATAGTTCCTCTGGATTCGGACAGTGACTGGCGCTTTTGTAACAATTTCCTGGTTCAATGAAAATCTGCTTTACGCACATCTTATTTACTAAATACATGAAATAATCAATTTATACAATTTATTCCCGCTTTCTTTGTCTGTTGCCAATTAAAACACTGTTGTCACCCCTTTGTTGCATACTCATTAATAGACTTTGAATAATAAGTAATAAGGCTTACACCATAAGATGACCATATATGACGACGATAATTTACATTTAATAGTAAGGCGTTGCATGAAATGTTACTTGTTTACCGCATTGCAAGGTGATTAATAGGGTTTAAATATTTTGATAATCTAAAGTGGCACGAAATAGAAATAATATTAACTTATTGTAATATTAACATTTTTTTATTTCCGTCAGGGCCGACATCATTTTTAAGAAAGGAAGGGTCTGGGAAGAAAAAATAAACATGAGCGGTGGGAAGAAATTAGTAAGTAATAAGAAATTGTTTCTCCCTACGTGTCCTTTCACATTCGTCCCGTTCCCCTTCCGTCTCTGCCTCCCCATCCTCTCCCGTGTCCCCTTCACCTCACACTCCGCCTTTTCCACATTCCCTATCCCCAATCCCTTCTCCCGCTTACTGTGTTCCGCGAACCACCTTCCCGAGTTTCCCTTCCCCCTCCTGGAATCAGGCCCGGTATACTCAGTTTTCAAACAGCTCGCGTGCCGCCTATTGCATTTTTTAAATTTAAATTTCATAATGCCAGAGCTCACCAGTATCTATAGAGAAACCTTCGCGGGCGTGCTCACAACAACTCACCAAAGTTTCTTCGCAATCGGATGAACGGTTCAGCAACGCATAACTTCAAGACGCCAGAGCTCACTATTATAGATAGAAACCATCGCGGGCATGCACACATCAAATCCCTAAAGTTTCATCGCAATCGGATGAATGGTTAGTAACGCATAGACATCTCATATAATACACCCAAGCAAGCATATTTTGATTTATATAGATTTATATGCTTTTTCCTAATAAATATGTATGTGTTTTTATTTTTTTTTGTTACAGTCATTTTTAGAAAAACCTTAAGGGTGAGCCATTTTAAAAACTTTTTATGTTTGCATTTAAAATTATATGGTTATTTTCAATTATAAAATTTGAAAGCATACTTTATCACCTTTCAAATATAGTTTTTAGTTTTTGGATGCGTTTCTTAAATATTCCATTTGTTTGGATTTTGTTGTAAAGCGGAAATATTTACACATTTCTATAAAATAGACCCGAGGTTTGAGGGGTTAACACAGTTCAAGAACCGTAAATAAATAAACAAATAAAAACCATTAAGAATGTGATAAAGTCCATAAGGTCAACTTTATGAAAGATTTTTTAATGACCTTAAAGGACTGGTTTATTTTCTCGTAATTTTTTTATGGCGGCAATAATTTTTTTTATCTTCTATAAAATCAGAATATTAAAAAAAAAATCGACCGTTTCCATTAATCTTATTTGTAAAAAAATTCATTGAGTAATTTGATTCGATGTAATTAAAAATAAACGGCCCATTCCGACAAATAAAATTAGAATTTTTAGTGCGCATAAATTTAGTCTAAGCACGACAGCTACATATTTCTGTGAGTTCCACTTTATATTGTGATGATTACTAAACTAGAACCAGAATACCGATGTGCAATATTATATTATTATGCTTAGAATTTATTTAAGAATTTTGAATAGTTCGCAATAAACGTAAAGTTAAATTAAGATAAGTCGGTATCTATATTCCTACGTAAGAATTAAAATATGCTTGGAGTTCGGAAATGTCTATGTTTTGCTATATTGAGCATACGAAATGTTTGAAACTTTCAAAATACCTTCTTTCTTTCTGAATTATTGCAACCACATGACAATACATCTGAAAAGTTTTTTTAAATCATTACAAAATCTCTTAAAAAACTGTCAAAAATGTCACAATTTGAGAATGACATTTTGCGTCCCAATTTTTAATTAAAAATTCAATTTTCGAAACTCTTTCAATTAATGAAATTATTTGAAGTAGGTACTCGCCTAATACTTTGAATGAAATCAAGAATTATAGATATTTTAAATAGGTGCCCATGTTAGGTATCAAATTTGATTGATCGTTCTTATAATTCACAAAAATGAATATTTGTAATATAAAAAATTAGACCTAGATAAACCTTACCCTATGAACCCGGGCACCCCATCTAAGTCACCAAATGTAGCGAACCACTCGGTGTAACCAAGGGCAGGGGTGACGGTTATCCATTAAATGGTTTCCTTGGCGGCGGTACCTATACCTGCCTCCCAAATTAAAATGAAAATTGAATGTTACTATAATCCGTTTGTTGTTGTCTCAATAATAACCAGATCTTCAACAAATTAAACCCTTAAGATGAAGCTATACGTAAAATCCTATTTAGATTCATCTTTACGACGAATTGGTTTACAGTATGAACATCAAAAAATGTGCTACGGATAAATTGAAGCTTTTACTAGCCTTTCTATGTATTGGAATTACAATAAAATTATTTGTTCATATGAAGCAGATACTTTGTGATGTGACATTATAATTTAAAATAAAACAATAACTTTGTAAACACCACTTTTTATTTTTTATGTACTTAATGCCGACCGGGTTTCGCTACCACCGTAGCTTCTTCAGGGCAGTACAGAACTCTACTAAAATTAAGTTACATGTGTTATAGATAATATACATATGGGTTAAAAACAAAATCGGCCGGACTACTCAAGTGGAGGAGGAAGTAGGGATAAGTGTAGATGGACCATTGGGTAAGGAAAGGGAATGTTTTTTGTCAATAGGGAACAACTTCAGTATTGGACTATTATTTAAATTTATTTGATTGTTAATGACCTTACTATTAATATTTTTGGCTTTTCTTAATTCTAGGGCTTCTAAAAAATAAAATAAAATTATTATTTACATAACAAAAAATATAAGCGTAAACCAATAAAAAAAGTTTTTGCATGACTTAACTATGAAGAAATAATTTAATATTCTATAAGAAACATTTTTTTAATATCACTTTATGGCTAAGACTATTTTTGAAGTTTTGTATGTTCTAACTTTTATTCGTTCTTATAAAATTATGCACAAAGTAAATAAAAACCACTTTTTCGCTTACTTTCCTCGTGCAAATACGACGCGCGATTTTATATTTTGTAGGCATGAGAATCGAAATATTTCTAGCGTTTATGGTTTTTAATCAGGGAGGTAGTAGGTGACGGAAATAATTGGTCTCAAAGAAACTTTCGTAAGTTTTCGTTAAGAATGGCCAAGCTACTGGCTTTAGCCAATGTCGGTTGGGATTACCTGTCACTTAAAATATCCAAAAAGCGTTTTATCAATGC
Source organism: Glyphotaelius pellucidus (assembly GCA_936435175.1). NCBI lineage: Eukaryota > Metazoa > Arthropoda > Insecta > Trichoptera > Limnephilidae > Glyphotaelius > Glyphotaelius pellucidus. Next base: position 1,761,642 of record OW386539.1, on the reverse strand, counting down.
ATATTACACGCCAATTACTGAATCCATACAAAAATCTTTTTTTCGACCACACAATTGCATAAAAGAAAGCCAATAAATAATATGATTATTATTTCGTTAGTAAAGTTGTACTAATTAATAGACGTACCAACAGATGGCACTGATTGCTACATTTGTGGTTTTTTCACGGCCTTTTTCGGCACTAACAGAAATTTTGAAAGCATATCTACAATTTTTGTGAAGAATACAGTCAACCTTTGAATTTCGAATATGACACGTGAGTCATTTGCATCGTATGTATAGTCTCACTGGCTCCAGAGGGTTTTACGGTACTCAAATAAAAAAAAAACTAGAATTGTTAAGCGCCTTCTAGAGGCGTACTAAACGGCGCTGCGCCATATTTTTTTTCCTGAAAATAATTCATATTTATGCAAAGGTTTGCTAGCTAATTGTATAAGAATTCATTTTCTCGTATTTTAACTTAATATACGAGTATCTTTAACGTCTCTTTTTTCAAACAGCCACGAAAATGTTAGATATTTTCATAAAACCCACAAAATGTTTAGTTTAAATTATTATCCTGCTCACATATATATTTTATATCGTCAACCCAAAATCAATAGAATATTGCGATTTTACCAGTTTGAAGTTATGAATGCAGTTTTTGTTGCAATTTTTTTTTGCTGGTAAGGTAACGGCTGCTTTTGACTTGAAAAAACGCCAAGTTTTTCTGTGTTCGTTAGTTCCAGAACATAAATAAAATTAAAAAAAACCCAACACATTTTTGTAAAAAGCAGTCATTTGATGTTTAAAAAAATATGTTAATATTGTATGGCGGCAGTAACGAGCTAAAATATTTATGTAGTAGGAAATGTGTGGGCTTTGCAGATAATATTTGAACAAGCACACGCATATCTGTCCTCTGTGCGCCATTCAATTTAAATAGTAACCTTTTAATTTCGCAGGTGGTCCTTGTCGCGACCTGTCAGCCAGGCGGCGGCGGGCGGCGTTTCGGCACAAAGGAGCTCCCCCTCTTCGGGGTGGACTGAGTGACAGTTCGCGCCGGCCGAAACAAAACAAACGAACGTACAAACAAATGGCGGCCACTGCGCGCACAATTCTTACAGGCTCTCGGCTAATACTGTCGGCAGAAGACTCTTATCGAGATGTTAAGTATAACTCGGGGAAAGTGGACGATATAATTAATGGCCAAAGATCTCATCGGAAACTAAATAAAGAAATAATCATAGATAAGAAACAAGGGAGATAGACCATGCATCATTTTTACAATGAAACTTTGCGTCAAGTGTCGCCAACATCTACTATTTATCTTCAACTCTCTTCTCCACCTATACACTACGTGACCTGTATTTGTGACCAGTCACGGTTAGACTAGAGGTCTGTGTTTGAGTCCCAGTTGCGACCGTTGTCTTTTTCTATTTTTCTGTGTCTTTTCTCTTTCATATTTTCGTTTAGATTATTATTGTTTTCTTCTTCTTCTAAAATGATATATTACATTGATGGGAATAACCTTCAAAAGTTAAGAGTTTTTCTTTAAAAAAAATAAATGTTTTAAATTTCACATTATTTCTAAGATGTTGGCGTTTTAATAAGTAAGTGAAGTACGGAAATTTTAGGGTAGTTTTTAAACAATTTACAATTTGGGAGGCGGGTATGGGTATCGCTGCTCCGGGAACCATTTATTGGATAACCAACACCCCTGCCATACATCATCCTAAGTGGTTAAACCTAACCTAACCTAGACCTCTCCAGCCGGACTCTCTCGACTCATCGCCTTGCTTCGCAGTGGGAGGGCCATCACTCCTACACACATTGACCCCCGGATTCCGACCTACTTCTCATACCTTTTTCTTTCACAGAACTTTCTTTCCCTAAAAAGAACCTCCACATAGCATCCTCAAAGTTAACGTAGGCCTTGGGAGATTTTTTCCTCAGAGCCTCCTTTGTGGAGCTAACGTTAAAAAATAACATTGAAATACTGGTTGATTTTTTCTGAAAAAAATCTTCCGGGCTTCTGTATTTTTGTGTTGGTATTGATATTCTCAAATACATAGGCAATAAAAATGAAAAGAGTTAAGCACCGAACATCGCAAATTGCAAAAAAAAAGATTTAAAGCCCCTCGTTAAAGTAAGTGCCATGGTTATCGACCAGTTTTGAAGATAACGACAGCTTTGCGAAGCTCGGGGACATTAAGTTTTATCGAAAGCGCGGGACAGTGCAGAAAAAACCTCCGCAGCCGACCGGAAGTGACGTGACTGCAATACGCAGTGATATACAGCCTCCGCAGGCTTTCGTGCCTCTCTCCTTGGCCGTCCAATACTTTGCTCGGTTGTCCTTCGATCCTGTCAACTCCCTTCTCGTTTTCGCCATTAGCGATTCGTTTATTTTTCTTGCTAGGAGTGGCACATCACTACTCGAAGTGCTTCCGTTTCTAATAGAGCGCGGTGATGATTTTCAATGCCAAAAAAACAAATAATAATTTAATAATAATAATTTCTTCCACCGTATGGGTTTGATTAAATAATTTTGTTCTTAATTTTTAATTCTAATAGTTTTTTTAATTGGCAATTCACCCTAAAAAGAATGTTGTGTCCGAAAAACTTAAGAAAGATAGTTATAATTTTTAGCAAAATCTATAAGGGAAAAGGGCAAATCAAATATTTGTGCGGTGCTGCATAGCCTCCCCACTCTTGTCTAATTTAGTTTTCTGAAGGTTTCACTTCTACCACATGTGAACTGCACACAATTTTTTACTTAGGGGCGATTCCTGTTCTACTTAACCACTCGGACTCATAAGCTTGTTTTCACGATAATATAACATTACCAGACATATGTGGGTAATTCTCATCAAATTTCGAAATTTGAGTCCCGAGTCATTGGTGCTGAGTCACATACTATGTATGTATTTTTTTAATTTCAATGCACGCTGTCTGTACTACTATACTTTTGTTTAAAAAGAAAACGTAACCGCTAAAGAAAAAAAATTATCGTTTGTTACGGTAAAAGTCATTCCCTCACCTTGTCCCTTGCTCCAAAAATATTTACTAAAAAGCCTGTTCATCTCAAATTAAACAATATTCTTATTAATTAAATATTGCGAATATATTAAAAAGATAGTGTCATTGTATATCAAAACTTTCACTGCACAACGACGAATTTATAAAAAAGAAAATTAGATTTTAAATATGTCCCGCTAAATAAAATCATTCCCTCACCGTATTACAGATATTCGATTTTTGAACGTATCGAACGATATTTAAGAACGCAACCTTAAGTTTTTAGAACCTGGCAACACTCAACTTTTTCAACATGGCGATTTCTTCTTAACTGTAGGTGGGTTTGTGCAAAAAAATATTAGGTTGAAAATAATTTAAGAGTTACATTTATGGCGGTCAGTCCCTCACGTTAAGTATATGTATAAGGTACTTTAGTATATATATATAAATATATATATATTTTTTATTTTTATTTATTTAAACGCCCATAGGGCTTTTACATATAGTGCAGTACATTTTTTTGGAAAAATATAAGAAATAACATAATATAATATAAATATAAGAAACAAAATAAAGATAACATAAGATATTAGATATACAAAATATAGATAACACCAAATATAATAGTTGACACAAAGCAGGTAACATAGAATATATGGTAAGTAAATTAATGTGAGATTGTTATTTTAATTATAGAGGGAAATACGATAGGATTGTCAATATTTATGTTTGTAATTAGCAAACTTTTTTAAAGTATTTATTACGTGTTTATCGAAACATAGCTACCATAATATTTCGATTAAGGTGCTATATAGTGCACGATATTAATAGATTTATTTTAATTGTTCTAATACACTGAGTTTAAATTTTGACATCGATTGATGACGATAAACGTCTATAGAGGAATATTTATTTCCGAGTATATGAAGTCTTTGCAGAGGAGAGTTAACAAAATAATTACTAGCAGAATTAGTTACAAGGTAAATTGCATTAGAGCGAGTATCGCGCGTGGGTATTCTCAAATTAATTTTACTGATTAAATCAAGGGCGTCCAATATGTATATGATTTGTTGTTTTTATGCGTTTTTGGGAGTAAAATGCATATTCGAAATGTTGAAAGCGTATTGAGGTTATGTGCCGGTGTTTCTGTAGCTTTAGTTAAAATTCATGGTTCCCTCACGATCATTCCCTCACGGCATTTAGGAGTTAGGGATGACGGTTGTATGAGTATATACATACAAATATGTATGTATGTATTATATACAAAAAATATGGAAGACCAATACTCGTAAATAAATCTCTTATAGCTACATTTTTGATTTCTGCAAAAAAAATCAAACCAAAAAAAAAAAAAATTTGCATCTGAAATTTCGCAATTTGATGAGAATTACCCATGTATGACTTATGAGGCGTTCCTGACTTATTAAGGAAGAGGAATTTTTCTTAATCTTAAATTGGACATCCGTTTCGTTAACCGCTTTTCCCGTTCTCTCGGATGACAGCAAAAAAGACGTTAATTTTAAAGTTAAGTACAAATCCTACAGAATCGCCCCCTCTCGGAGGGCAGCAGTTTTTATTTCAGAAAAAAAAAATCATTTTCACATATTATTTAAATAGCATTTACTAAAATATGTATAACCATTTTACATCACATTAAAATATTATTCACTTTCATTATTTTGTTGATTAGATCGATCACGAGGTCAATCGTGAATCCCAGTTACTGACCTAGCGCTGTGTACGGCTGAGCGCTTCGTATTCTTCGCGCTCTATCTTAAAAATGGTTAAGGATATAAAAAAATATTAGCGACTAAATTTGTTGAAAATTTTATACTGTACAACTTTATAGCGAAAACAAATACGATTTGAGGCAAAATAAGCGAGATATTTCCAAAAAACTGATTTTTGTGACCTTTGACCTTGAATATCTAAAGACGCTCACACGTGACCTTATGAGACTTTTACATTTTAAATGTTAAAATAAAAGTTTATTCAAATTTTTAGCTTATTCCGTTTCATTCCGAGGTTAACCCCCCTTTTTTAGCTTAAGTGACTGGACTATCTATCACCCCTCTGGATATTTTGAGGATTCTCTACAAAAGCCGCTATCCATTGAGCAATAACGATCTTTTAAATATTTCTCTCATTTTTACTTCTATGGATTTCTCTAGAAGTGATTTTATTCAGTTCGTTATTCATTTTTCAGATGGCTTTAAATTCTTTGATTAAGTAATGTAGATAATAATCGCGTAGGTACTTCAGCATAATAAGGTTTCTTATCCCATTTACCAGATAAAAATCAGTCAGTAGCCTCTTCGCAAATTTCCCCGCCAGACTTGTACAATATATAAGTACACGATCACCTCTCAATCCACTTTCTTCCTGCGAAGAATGGAGAAGGTAGAAGTGGTAGTTTCACATTGCATACATTATTCACTAATAGCGCTGGTCGATTCATCCGATCAGATAAGAGAGTATTGTGTTGGAGATGTACTGGAGATCCGAGTACGTATCGTAAACTGGGATGACATTGATCAACATATGTTTAAAAACCGTCATCGAGTTTTTAATAATTTTTTAATAATAATTCAATATTCAATTAGCATGTCAACGAAAAGCTTTTCGGGAAGATACCTAAAAGAGGCTAGATAATGGTTTTTTTCGTCAATGATGTTTGATGTTAATTCTTTCACACGTATTATTGCTATTTAATATTAAATCGGCTTTAATATTTACACAACACATTTTACATTCTCATTTTGAAACTTTGTTGGCGAAATGACTAAGACTAACTTTGATTAGTAATTTACTGTATTAAACGTATGTCCAGGGTTATGAAAGAGGTGGTGGTTCGGAAGGTGGGTATAGTTACCGCTGCTCCGGGAACCATTTATTGGTTTTTTTTTTTTTTTTTTTTTTTTTTTTTTTTTTTTTTTTTTTTTTTTTTTTTTTTTAATTTATTTATTTATTTTATAAATCAACAATCCAGTCCCGCTAAGCCAATTGCAATTGGCTTGACAGCAGGTGCTTATAATTCCTTACAAATATATTTAAAGTTATAATTTACATCTTTTATCTACAGTTAAACATTTTTTCATAAATTGTATCAAGTATCAAAATAAATATTCTTTTTCCAATAACCAATTTTTCACCATATATTTAACCTTATTCATAGAATTATGTTGCTTTATATTGTCAGGTAATAAATTAAATATCTTCGGTATGTTGTATTCAAACGTTCTCTGTCCGTACTTATTATTGAATTTCGGAACTATTAACCCGTCGTTACGCGTGAATCTAGTGCTATATTTATGATCTAGTTTCTCTTTATGCTGCGGGGTAAATATATGCTGAATTATAATTTTATACCATAGTATTGCCTTCACAGGTAAAATTTTTGCACTCTGAAACAGCAACGGAGTATTGTGTCTTTGTTTGAAAATGTTAGGGACAACTAATAATTTTACAATTGCGTTTTGTGCAACTTGTACCTGTTTCAGGTTGGTTACAGTAGTATTTCCCCATATTGTTAACCCATATCTTATTATTGATTCTGCTAGTGACATATAAATTATTTTAAGTGTATCAATTGATAGGAAAAAATTTAATGTGTACATTCTGCTAGCAATTGATCTGAGTCTTTTACAGGTTTTTTTAATATGTTTGTCCCATTTAAAAAAACAATCTACTGTAACACCAAGATACACATATTCAGTAACTAATTCTAAGCTTTCACAATTACAGTTAATTTGAATATTTTTGTGGATGCAATTAAAGTTATGAGAAATAATATTAGGATTAAATTGAAATTTGGCATTTGGTGATCTTATATGCATTACTTTAGTTTTTTTAGCATTTATTAATAGCCCTGCATCATGTGACCATTTACAGAGTTGATTAAAGTCAATTTGTAAGAGTTCAATTGCAATTTTTAGATCTTTGTGTGATATGACCAATGCCGTATCATCTGCGAATACAAAATGTTTTACAAAAGAGAAAAGTTTTTTCATTATAGTTACATAGATTATATATAGTGTAGGTCCCAATATGGAACCTTGTGGAACTCCTGCAGATATATTTTTTGTTTTACTAAATGTATTATTTATTTTGGTACATATTTTTCTATTTGTAAGATAATCTTTAAATAAATTTAACAAATTTCCTCTTATTCCAATTTTTTCTAGAGTTTTTAGCATTTTTAAAGAGTTTATTGTGTCAAAAGCTTTAGAGTTGTCGATAAATAAAACAATAACATGTAATTTATTATTTAACTGATTATTTATATAATTGGAAAAATCTTGCAGTAGTTTTTCAGTGTTTTTTTTTCTTTGGAAGCCATATTGATTTGGATCTATGATAGCGAATTTTTCAATGTAATTATTTAATTTATTTGATAAAAATTTTTCAAGAATTTTTTCTAATGCTGGTAGAATACTAATTGGCCTATAATTTCCCAGTTCAATGTGTTTTCCACCTTTAAATATTGGTCTAGTGATACTACATTTAAATTCTTGTGGAATTTTTGCTTGCTTTATTATCATATTGATTAAATGAGTTATTATTGGCCCAAGAGTTTTTATATTTCTTTTTAAATCAAACATTCTTATATTGTCAATACCTGTGCTTTTAGAGTTTTTCATTTTTTTAACGATATTTTCAATATCAGTTATAGTTGCTCTTGGTATATATAAACTATGAGGTAGTTCTTCCAGTACTATATTAGAAGCTTTGTGATTGCATTTATGTAACATGTTGCTGATGCTATCCGAGAAGTAATTCACAAAATCATTTGACACAGAATCCTCAGTTCTATCTTTTAACATGTATCGTATTATAGTTTCATCACAATCGTTTTTGGGTTTACGTCCTAAAATATTATTTATCTCATCCCAGGTTTTTTTTGTATCATTAAAACAGGTTTTAAATTTATTATTATAGTATTTAGTTTTATCTTTATTTATAAGTTTATTGACAAGGTTTCGTTTTTTTTTGTATTCTGTTTCATATGTTTTGTTTGTTGGTGTACTTTTCCATTTTTTATATAGTTTATCCCTTTTATTTATATTACATAATAATTCACTGCTTACCCATTCATTTATTGCATAAGGTCGTGTTTTCGGTTTTTGCACTATCGTTTTTGAACTACTATTGTAAAAATTTTTAAATAAAGATTTTATTTTTTCATATAATAGAATACAATCCTTCTCCTCTATAAGTTTACTCCAGTTATAATCTCTGATATATCTATCAATAGCCTTTTGTGAGATGATTTGAACATACTTATTTGCAAAGTCTATCGGACGTTTATGAGATTTTATATTAATAGCAGTGATAAAATGATCAGCAATATTATTTTCGCAGACGCAAGCAGTTATTTTCTTGCCTCTAAATTTAGCAAATATATGGTCAATACAAGTGCGAGTTATTTGTCCATTTAATACAGCTTCTCTGGTTACTATATTGATGCATTTAGTTAAATAATGGTTAGTAAGTAAGTTTTCATACGAAGTTATGATATAATCTTGGTCATTTAGCAAATTTAGATTTAGATCTCCGAGTAAGATAATATTTTCCTTACTATTAATTGTATCAAGATGTGCTGATAATTCCGTTAGAAATGAAGATTTACTGAGATTAGGAGGTCTATAGATGGCTATTATATTAACTTTAGTTTCGTCCTGGAGTATGAGCTTTCCTGTTATATTTTCAAAATGTTGTGATTGGAACGATTTTGGTCTAAATTCAAATTTGTTTCTTATATACAATATAATACCTCCTCCTGACTTATCAGTCCTGCAGTAGTTATATGCATTATATCCGGGAATATTGTACATACTCGTACTTTCAGTTTGAACAGATGTTTCACATAGCATTAGAATGTCAATATGCTTCAAACTATTTAATAAATATACATGCAATACATCCCAATATTTTTGTATAGATCTTATATTTAATTGAATACAAACAAGATTATCAGAAGCATTTATGCTTTGTTTTTTTATCCAAACTTCTAAATTATTTACTGTGCTACATTCTATTTCGTTATCATTATCAATATACGAAAAATTATTCTGCGCCATTTAATTCGTAGTTAAATTTGATGCAATACAATAAGTTTCTAATACGGGTTTGGTTGATTTTACATATTGAAATATTTCTATAATAAATATATCTATATAATGCAGTGTGAGGTTCAAATTTGTACTTGATATAATTACATACTTGTTTTTATCTAAGATACCACAATTATTTTTCTTAATGTTATAGCAGATGGTATAATATATTGATACAAAATGGTTTTCCATGCATTTAGCATTAAATAATATTACATATATTTCATTTTTGTGTAAAACAATAAAATTTAATATTTTTATTAGGTTCATTAAATCCCGTACATAAATAATACAATTAACACGTATTCTTATTATCTGTCCAGTAAACATGAAAAGAGAGCAATATAAAATGACTCCATTTGAGAAACCTGAACAATAATTAATATCTTTTGCAGTTTTCAGCCCGTGAGAATAGATTATTTTCTGGTTTTGTTTAACAACAGAAGTATTGTGATTATAGATTGAAGAGTTTAATTTTAAATATTTAACAATATAAAAGTGATTGAATCTAGAGCTAATTGCTACAAATACTTTTTTATAAAGACTTAATAAATATAAAATAAACTGTATGTTCACATCTAGTGTTATTTCAGAATATTTATCATATTTTAAGATTTTTTTAAAAACTGTTTTTATATTTATGAATGTGAGATATAGTACACAGTAATATGCATGTTTAAGTAAACAAAAAAATGTTATTGAAGGTGTGGTTATAAAATTATTGTTAAAAACATAATGTAATATAATAATGTTGTTTTTGTTAATTATTTTGTGATCTTTTATAATGTTTATAACAATATTTATGTAATAAAATGAATATTCAATAATAGAAAATGACGACGTTTGGAAATTTAGAATCTTATTACAATGTTTTTTTTCTTTAATATAATATAGAAATATAAATGTGTAATGTTTGGCAACGTAAATTGTATTTATTGAAATGTAGCAAATTCTACGAGAAAAAATCAAATGTATTATAATATCACTACATCTACTTTGAGACATGTTTAATGTTATTACTAGTCAATATTCTATTTTTTCCTTTGCTAAATTGCTCATTTTTTTATACACAATGCATTTCGTTTTATCGTTTGCAGAATGCCTAATATCAATATTCCAGTTCATTTTTTTATTTTTGTTATCACAGTTTTTACATTTAGGTTCTTTATCTTTGTTAGCACAATCTTTGTAGGAATGATCACCAGCACAGTGTGTACACAATGGTTTGTCCTTTTCTTTATGAAGACACCTGACAGAAGTATGTCCAAAACCCAAACAATGGTAGCACTGCACCACAGGAAGGGCATCTTCTACTTGTATTCTTTGGTACCCCACATAGATTTTACCGGTATAGACTAGCCTTCTTCTTATTTGAGTACTAACTTCTAATATGTAATTAGAAGTGTTATTATATTTGTTTTTCAAGATCTTTTTTAACGTCATCTCAGTTTCTGGTTTATCTATGATCACAGCCTTGATATCTTCATTCTGTTGGATAATATCTTGTATAATATCATCCTTATTGTAGTCATTAGCAATGCCCTTAAGTATTATAGTTGGTCTCTTCTTTTTAATTTCTGTAGCACTGATGTCCTTGAACTCGTCCCCAATAGCTTTACTCATTTTTTCCGCATCGTACTTTGTCGAAAATTTTATAAGTATTCTATTTTTAGATATCGCATTAACACCGATCACTTTGGCACCAATTTTACTTAAGTTAATTTTCTTCCTGATTTTATTTTGTATATTTTCTGACGATTCCTCAGCATTGTTCGATGAAACTATTAATTTGTAATCACTTTTCAATGTTTTATTTTGGTTTTCAGCTACTTTTCCGTATCCGAATGTAGGTTCAATTATTTTTTCTTTTGCTTCAGATAATTGAATAGTTAAATGTCCCATCCAGTTTAATATAGCACTTGTTTTCGTTGTAATTAAGTGAATTTGTTCTTTGTTAAATTTATTAACTTTATCTTGTACACAATTCAATAAATCATCAATTGCCTCCTTCGCAGAATCCATAAATTGATGTGGATTCATTTTTTGTTTTTAAAAGTTATCGCCTTCGCTGTAATAATTATAAAAATAAATGCGAAAAAAGAGTTTCCGGACTGAGGATTGAACCCCTCTCCTTAGCTGCTGGCTTCGACAAGCGAGTGAGTTACGCTAACCGCTAGACCAATTCCTAGGTGTCAACAGCCGAGATTTTACAGGTTATAAAGTTATTAATAATAGTTATCAATTAATTGAAATCTTTATTTTAGTTGTTTTAAATTCACTTCTCAAGTTTTAAAAAAAACACAGTTTTTATTGAGGTTATAGATTATTTAGGATGCACTTTATATTTCGTTGTATTTCACTGTTTATTATTTATTTACTTCACTATATTGTTGTGTGTTATTATCCTTTTTTCAAAACTATGAAATAGGGCACAGAGTCGCTTTTTTTAAATTTTAAAAACGCACAGACAACGCGCGATCGCGAAATAAATCTATTCTGCACTTATTACCGCTTGAAAATAGCTTTATTTGTGTTTATTTCTTTAAATTCGTATGAGCAAAGATGACACGTCTAATCTGTAGGTAGATGAAATTGTTGATGATCCAACATCTCTGTCGTAGGTCATCCCAAGTGTTTCGCTACGTTTGGTGACTTAGCAGGGGTGTCCGGGTTCAGGGGTGAGGTTTGCCCAGTCTTGGTGGTAGATGCGTCTGCCCATCTGCTGCTTGGCGAGAGAATGATTGAGGGAGGCCTTTTGACCTTTTCTTAAAAGGACCCTCCACACAGTATTCCCTAAGATGACAGAGGTCCCAAGGGAAATTATTTTCCTCGGAGCCTCCTGTGTGGAGCTAATGTAAAAGAAAAACATTCGTGCTAGAAAGAGATAGCATGATACAACATATAATACGGTGTGCCAGGTCTTGGTGGCGAATGCATTTGCCCACCAGCTGCGAAGTGGACCGGATCTGGAGAGACCGGTTAACGGAGATCCCTCAACCTCTCCTGCCGGACTCTCTCAACGCTTTACACGGTAATGTAAGGGATGGATTCATTCGTCAATCCCGGATACACTGACCTCTAGATTCCCAGCCACCAATTTCCACCAATTTCATATTTCCTTTCAATAACTTTTTTTTTTTAAAAGACCTCATCATCCCCAAATATGAAATTACTTTCCCATGTGTAGTTAATAAAAGTTCACCCCAGGTATTCGAAGCCATCCCAGTTTACTGTACTTTATTCCAGTGCTCGGTGTGGCCAGAGACCAAGAAAGGCCGCGAGAGCAGCGCGAGCGGTGGGGAAGGAGGGGAACCGCCCGTGGCCGCTTAATTTGCATGGAAGTGTTGTGTAAAAATTAAATTACATACCCCATTAATTGCGAAATCGGCTCCATCGGCATCGCCCAGGTTAAATGTCATTAATATTACGGTACCGTAATGCAACGCGATTATTGCGCGCTAGCTTGCACCCGTCAAATCAAATTAATTTAGTATAAAACCATAAAAAAACATTGTGTTTGTACCTCGTATGTTATCAGAGTGGATTTGAGACCACGATGACTACTCTAGTTCTAATTAGGCGAGCACCGTCCTCTCCCTGATCTCCTTTCCTTCCGTTTTCTTTACATTTCTCGAGGAGCCCGGAGACCCCCGACTTTTTTTTACATGTCACCTGAAGTCAATGGGAATTGATGCCGTCACCACGCAGTAGTTGGACGATCCAAGAGGCGCCGTGACTTCAATTTTATAACCGTGTAGCGCAGTGGTAGTTAAAAATAAATCTAACAGATTGGAGCGGTGAGTCTGGACATCGAGAAAACTTGTAGGCTCCTGAACCAGTTGCTCGAATCAATGGACATGGATCGAAAATGACAAAGGGTTGCGCCTGTCGGCCAGCCCTCCGGAAGGTCTTTAAGAGGAGTGGAAGGAGTGAAAATGGATTTTGAAGAGACCCATGATGTAGAAGAGAAGAAATACGGGGGCCGGCAATCGTTACACAGCCAAGCTGTTGAACTCAAAAAAGATGTCGCAGAAATCACGTTCTCATGTGACAAATTCAGTAATGTTCAAATGATGGGCGCGCGTTTGGCGTATTTCCCGACTATATTGCCGAAGGGATTGATGACGCCAGTTCCTCGGAGCATCTTCCATTGAAATACACAGAGAAAAAAGATAGCATTTCTATCTGACTGTGCTCTAAAGATCTGCTATCCGTTTGTTAAGGTAGGGGAATCTCTCAAATGGACCGCGCCCGCGCATTGAGTTAAGATTTTTTCAAGTTTTTATTTTGGGACTTCCAGTTGGTGCGGTGGGTGCCAAATTCGACAGGGAAATTCATCAGACCCCGGACAGTCAAGCGTTATCAGAAAATGTATATTGCATTAGGTAGCTAATATGCGTAAACACATTTGAACTATGTAAAGAGCTCGAGAAGTGAGATGGTATTCTACAGGTAACGTTATGGAAATTAGTCTTAGGTATTTTTATTGTTATTAGTCCTACTAGTCGTAATCTTCCCACTGATCTGTAACTGTAACTAAAGACCCAGATGCAACGATAGCCATTATCGATGGCATTACATGAAGCAAAGTGGAGAATGACGCATTACGTGCACCAAACTAAATGTTATGTTAATGTGCTGGAACTAATCAAGAAAAAAAGACTGTTGTCGTCTGAACTTATCCGAGTTCATGCAACACATTATAAATAGAATTACTTGAGATATCCAATAGTTTTTACCTAGAAATCAGACATTATGCTAATCTTGCAATGTAGCGTATTTATAACTCTATTAACAATAAAAACAATTTATTCCAGACTGTATGCAGAGGTAGTACAACGTAACATATTGAAATATCAAAAAAATATATCCAAATAATAAAAAAAAGTAACAAAATAAATTTATAAAAAAAGAATAACCATGAACAATATTAATCACAAAAATGAATGCAAGCAGCCGTTTATGGAGGATACTTGAGCATCTCCAGTCTCCAGAGTATCATCGAGGGGGGACTCCATCCAGGCAAACATGGCAGTGATGATTGTATTCTTCGATTGGTGTCGTCGGTGCATAAGCGTCCCATACGGAAGTAAGTGCTCTGAAAAGTGCACCTATGCGCTGTGGTATCGCGGTAGGTGGAATAGTTGACGATAAGCATTATAGGCGCCTTTTAGCTTACGTCATTGGGGTGCAGTATAGTTCTTTACAGCGATGACATTTACAGCGATGTGCAGAATTCGTTGAATAGTAGTTTGAACTGTGAAAGTGAAATCGCCTTAGCAGCACACCTGCTCTAACGGATTTCACTCTTCTTTGTCTTTCCATATCCTCGATGTCTTTCAGGTCGTCTGTGCTAATATGTCCCAAGTACTTTATGCTACGACTGACATCCTTTTTCCTTTTTTCATTTGAAAACCATAACGATTATTTGAACGTTACATAGGTTATAATTTTTTGCAAAATATTCACATATTTGAAGTAATTTTTTTAGGTGACGGTGCCAGAAGCCCTATTGATAGCCCATTCCTCTTGGAATGCCATGTCTAAATGTGCCTGAAAACTTCAGCCGTAGTTATCGCTAAGACTTATTTGAGATACCACACGGCAGAACAGATGTTCAAGCACGATACAGCATGATTTAGATGAATGGTGCTATTGAATAAAATTTAAAGAGTCATCATCATCACTCTTGGCTCTACAACCCCTGGTGGGTCTTGGCCTCCTCAAGAGTCTTCCTCCATTCATTTCGATTTTGGGCCAGTTCTCTCCAGTTTAGAAGCTCCAAGATAGATATATCTTTGATGACGTTGTCGCTCCTTCTTAATCTTGGCCTTCCCAGGCTCCTTCGCCATATCGGTCTTGAGTTCAGCAGGAACTTTGGTGCTTGATGTTCGGTCATTCTCTCCACATAAAAAGCCAACAAATTCTGCGGTGAATTAATTTCCAAATAGATTAATTTTATCTCTACTGGAACATATTATGTGGTATAATCGAAGATGGAAAATAACTTAAAACTTTATAACATAAAATGTCTTTAATCCTAGAGATAATGGCCAACGAATATAAAACATATTATTATTCTTGTTTATTTGTGAAATAGAAGTCTGCCCAGAGTTTATTTTGTCTCTGATAGGAATCTACATCCATAAGACGGTGTTATTTATTTAAATTATTTTTGTTTTTCAAATTGATGGTGCTAACAGGAAATGTTATTTTCAAAATCCAGCCCATTAAAAGTAATAAAATCAATTTTAATAGGTTTCCACTTTAAGTAAGATCTTAGATAAATTCTTGAATAATGAAGGCAATAATGAAAGTCGTTCTGCAGAAGGAAGTCAGCTAACATTAAAGTCCAACAGAGATATGAGCACTTTGGTGATCAGTGTTTAAAATCAAATCTAAAAGACATTAAAAAAGTCATTTATTTTTATGACGCATAAAACATAGAGGAATCTATAAAAATATGTTTAATAAAGTTTACGGATTATTTATGTCGTTTTTTTTTACTTTACCTCCACACAGGAGGCCCTCAGGAAAAAAATCTCTCAGGGCGTATGTTATCTGACGGGATGCTGTGTGAAGGGTCTTTTTACTGAAAGAAAGGAGAGGAAGTTCAAGGAAGGAAATAGGTGTGAGGGGTGGTTAGGAATCTGGTAGTCAATGAGTCCAGGGTTAAGGTATGTATGAATCCATCTCTCCCACTGCGGTGCAAGTCGATGGGTCGAGAGAGTCCGGCTGAAGAGCTCAAAAGTTCTCCCTCCCACGTTCTCCTGATCCGCCCCTCCACGCAGTAGGTGAAGACCTAGACAAACCTCACCCCATAAACCAGGCCACCATTGCTAAGTCACCAAACGTAGCGAACCCCCTGTGGTAAGGTGACATGACATAGGTGATTTTTATCTAATAAATAGTTTCCCGGGCGGCAATACCCATGCCCGCCTCCCGAATTGAATCCAGCAATCTTCCAAAAAGATTACGAATGATTTTTCTCATAAAATAAACCTATCAAAAATGGGTTCCACTAAATATACCTAGAATTTGTGCATTCCGGTGTCATTTTACACTCGAGCGATGGAGATTTCTGGGTGTTCGATTTAATTACTACCATACTTAATTCAATTAAATACACAATTTGGGAGGCGAGAATGGGTACCGCCGCCCCGGAAACCTTTATTGGATAACCAACACCTCTACCATAGGTCACCCCAAGTGGTTCGCTAAGTTTGGTGATTTAGTAGGGGTGCCCGGGTTTATGGGGTGAGGTTTGTCTAGGTCTTGTAGGCGGATGACCAGAGCACACTGAACCCCAGATTCCTACCCACCCCTTAAACCCTTTTCCTTCCCAGAATTCTCTTCCTCTTCCTTTCCTAAAAAAAAAACCTCTCCAAACAGCATCCCCAAAGACGACATAGGCCCTGAGGGAGATCATTTTACTCAGGGCCTCCTTTGTGAAAAAAAAAAAAATTCTTCCAAATATTGAAACTTCCAATTATTATTTTTTTTTCTTTCTTTCTCTTCTTTTTATTTCCTCAATTTTCCCTCTTTTTTGTACAAATCATTTTCCATATATTCACACTAATCCTAATTCGACTCTTAAAACATTTCATAAATAATGTATTTATAATATTTTACTAAATAAAAATAAATAAATGAATGAACTGCTTACTGCGGTTTAAAGCCAACCATTTCACTCATTTTATTCTTCAAATTCATAAAAATTACTTACTTAAATTTGTGCAGCCATCGCTGGAGTGAATAATGAGTATTTTTTAAATTCCCATTTTTAAATTCCCATTTTTAAATTTCATTTTTGCAAGAGTAAAAAAATGGTAATATTTTAACGGAATTCCTGTGAAAAAACTTTTCATTTGCATACATTTTTTATCCAATTTTTGAAGTTTTAAGTAGATGACGAGAAAAAAATATATTGATTATAAACATAGGTACTGGATCCTTGATTTGGTCGATTTTAGGTTTGTATGTCTGGGTCGCCGAGGGCCTGATAGGAGACAAATGTCTTGGCTGCAAAATGTACGAGAGTGGACCGGTATTAGAAGTGTGGAGGAGCTATTCCGGGCAGCGCTAGATAGAGATACATTTACCCGAGTGATCGCCAACGTCAGGGGTACCTGATAGGGCACATGAAGAGAATAAGAAGTATGTCAGTGTTTGGCTTTATGAACGTTTGCGCATATCTGATTAAATTAAATGCGTGTTCAACTTTGGATATGTTTTTGCTTGATACCATGCATGCTTGGGCCTAATTGTATCTCTATCATAAAAAAAAACTTGCAATTTCATTTAATTACCTACTTTAATCGTAAGAACAAGATTATGTGTTTGTATTAACTGCACTAATTATTTATGTGAAACACGTGACTGTTTAAATGTATAAATAAAATGTAAACTCTTCTTCCATCCACAAGCAAATGCTTTTAATGGAAGACCAGTACTACTTTAATAAAAATTATAAAATCACATTCCGCAAAATTTAAAAGGAGTTTGAAAATTATAATTTTTTTTAAATACCTAAATAGCGCTTTATGTTACTGACCGGACATTTATTTTTATTAATTGTATCGAGAATTTATCTTATTAAGCTGACATTTACCTACCATGAATAAGAATTATTTTTAATCGGCTTTGGCTGATCTGATGTTTATACAGATTTAATTTTAAACGATCAAAGCGATTGATAATTATTTTTTTTCCATCAGTTCCACATAGGAGGCCCCAAAGAAAATAATTTCCCCTAGGCCGTCTTCTTTGAGGATGCTAGTTCTGGGAAGAAAAAAGGTATCAGGAGTGGGTAGGAATCTGAGGGGTCAGTGTACGTATGATATATTCCTCCCACTTGGTGCAAGACGATGTTCCAAGAGAGTCCTGCTGGAGAGATCAAAAGATCTCCCTCAACCAGTCTCTCTCGATCCGGCCTGCCACGCAGTTGGTGGACATATGCATCTGTCGACAAAATCCGGACAAACCTCACCCCATGAACCCGGGCACCCCTGCTATATTTTATTTTGCTTATTGTTATTTCTTCTATTTCACTAGCAGCATTCCAACTAGTAACAACAGACCTTGATTTACGCATTGTGTGAATATTTTTAATTGAAGTGTTAATATCGATGCACATCCCAATAGCAACTCTATTAATGCGATAATTGTTAATAAATACTCTGTACATATTTCAAATAATAAATAAATAAATTCAAGCCAACGTGTGTCGACTTCCTCTCCAATGTCTTCCATTAATCTTGGCTAAGCTTTTTATTTGTGTCATCATGTACGACTGTCGACTCTCTTCATGTTGACGCAACTATGTATACCTATCTATATACCTTGTTCCATTTCTCTACCCATCCTTTTTGTACCACAATTACCTGTCCTTACTGACAATATTACCTACCGTACAACAATAAAATCAATATGTCAGTGAGTCTGTTATGTGTGGTGCAATGGTTCAGAGTAACCTCTCTGTACATTCAAAATCCACTGTTGAAGAAGTCTAAGTGTGTTATGTGCTTGCAATGATCTACATTGATCTCTTGGCGCATTCAACATCAATTGTTAGTGAGTCTGTTAAAAGAAACTGTGCAACGAACATCATTATTCTCTGTTTTATATAACATCGACCAGTTTTATGGAAGCTTGTGCAGTGAGTGACTTAGTGCTCCCTCAGACCCATAATATTGAGCTGAACATCAACCATAAGGGGTAAGTCAGTTTCCTTCCCCATTCATCTGTTTACCATTCCCCATAGTTGTGTCAAAGTATTCACAAGCATAACATTTTTTTTAATATTGATACAGTCCACTACACGTGTCGCATTTGCGATACCACTTCATTATGTGACAATTATACCCAAAAATATATTGCACGTGGCAGATATATCAGGAAAATCTGTAATTTTTAGCTAATTAAGTACAAATTTATGCTTTCCGAAAGAAATATAAAAAAGTCACTTAAAAATAAAAAAAATAATGTATTATGATATTATTTATAATTGGTTGATTATGTAAACTTTAATCAGACGATAATAAAAGACTGGTGAAACACCAGTGTGATGTGCTAAACAAACCTTGTGGCCAATCAGAACGGATTAAGCATGACCACAGTGCTTGTCGTTGGTGGTTATAAATTGCGTATTTTATGTCGACTGCAGCTTATGAATTAACGGCCCGACCAATCACGGTGCTTGCCGCCAATTTTTAAAATTGGAATCCCTCTCTTGTGGAATCTACCTGCATAAAATTATTATCTATGAATGTATCGGTTGGCCCATGACAGAATTCCTTCACAAATGATTAAAATGTTGAATTCTTTTTTATAAAACAATTTTTCTCTTCAAGAGTTGTAGATGTTATTTTTTGAATGGGTTAAAATATTCTTTCTTTTCTATTTTCCTCTTCTAATATATGTTTTTCTTCATAAATGTTGTCACTCCTCGAGCTTCAAGAATAAGAACAAACCTGGTTGAGAACACGTAAACGTTTTCAGAATGTATAAATTTATGTTGAGCCGCTTAGGGACAGCTGGGAGAATTTTTGGGTCCTTTTATAGTAGCTTGTAATAGACCTTTCAGTAGGGTCTTGATGTGAGGTAGAGAAACCCTTCTGGATCTTAAAAATGGTTCGGGAAAGCAGCGGTTGCTCTCGACGTCCACGTGTTGCGTGGACGTCACAAATAACACATAATTTAAAAGATACTCAACTGAAATTCTCAACGACAGAGTGTCAAGTACCAGGTCTGGAGAAGAAACAACATTTGAATCCAGGTTTGCCAATTTTATGGTACTCTGAACCAATACTAGGTATGCTACTTCAACAATATCCGTCCATTGCAGGCCCGGTTACTCCTCAATCAACCTCTAGAGTTGATTTCCCGGGCGTAGAGTTGATTTGTCTAGGGTGTCCTGGCGTATTGTATGTCTTTTCCCTGGAATTTCCACCATTGCTCTACAGTGCATGTCCAAGCCACCTCGTCTGTCACTTTTCCATGAAGATTATCAGGGATTCGGTGCTAAGAACATCTCGGATCGTTGAGGTACCTACTCATTCGATTCAATTTTGCAACCCCTACGATCGATAGTTTTATTATCAAGTTCTGCAAGTATTTTTAGTGTGTATTTTTGTTACAGCTGTTTCGGTTTACAAGACCATTTTCAAACTGTGGTTTAATCCACTATTAGACGACTTATTTATAAAATTTTAAATATAAATTTTCGAAGTTGTCTATATTGATTTATTCCACTAATCCACTATTAGACGACTTATTCATAAAATTTTAAATATCAATTTTCGAAGGTGTCTATATTGATTTATTACCAGTTAATAATAGACAATACAATTACCGGTTAATAATAGACAATACAGACACCTTCGAAAATTGACAGTTAAAATCCTATAAATAGGTCGTCTAACAGTGGATTTAACCACAGTTTGAAAATGGTCTTGTAAACCGAAACAGCTGTAACAAAAATACAAACTAAAATACTTGCAGAATTTGATAATAAAACTATAAAATATTATTTTAATTAAATATAAAAAAATAAATTAAACGGAGTTCTACGAATTAAACACAAAAACAATTAATAATCCTACCCTGGAACGTACTATCTCGTTTGTCGACAACTTAGATCCTGGAACGTACTATCTTGTTTGTCGACAACTTAGATCCTGGAACGTACTATCTCGTTTGTCGACAACTTAGATCCTGGAAAGTACCATCTCGTTTACCTATCATTCAGATTCTGGGACCGTACATATTGGTTTGGCGATACGATGATTTATACAATATTTTATTATGAACAACTTAAAGTAAACAGCCTAAGTATTAAGTTTTGGGTCATTCAGTATATAATCTAATCTTGGCTTGATGTGCAATGATAATAACAGTGCGATTTCGCGATACGCCCACCGCCGCATAATGCGAATCTCTGCACCGAGAGAAACTCACTTTATGTTAATTTCAGGGAAAATACATTATTTTGTTACGCCGTGGACAATTCGTGAAATGACCAAACGACTTCTCGGTGAAGATCTCTGCAAATGTGGATCTAATGGTAAGCACGTTACAAATTATTGACCGGAGAATGTTTTTATTATCTTCATCAGGAAATATATTTACAAAGCATAAATGTCGCTCGAAGCTGTTTCCAAGCTTCTCGGTTTCACCTTTTCTTCGTTGTGTGTTTTTTAAGTATAATATTAATCGATTTAAAGTAAGTTAAAAGTAAAGTTAAAATATAAGCTTAAGGCCCCGCATCCCCGCTCAAAAAGAAGAAGATGAAGAGATATGTAATTATGAATGTTAGACAGAGCGCGCTAATATTAAAAAAAAAAAAATTTACTTGAGCTTCATACAGGAGGCCCTGAGGAAAATAATTTCCCTCAGGGCCTATGTCATCTTTGAGGATGATGTGTGCAGGGTTTTTTTAAGGAAAGGAAGGAGAGGAGAGTTCTGGGAAGGTAAAAGGGTTTAAGGGGTGGGTAGAAATCTGGGGTTCATTGTGTCCTGGTCATTCGCCTCCAAGACCTAGACAAACCTCACCCCATGAATTCGGGCACCCCTGCTAAATCACCAAACGTAGCGAACCACTTGGGGTGACTTATGGCAGAGGTGTTGGTTATCCAATAAAGGTTCCCGGGGCGGCGGTACCCATTCCCGCCTTCCAAATTGTAAATGATAAAATTCAAGCGAAAATTGAAATGTTTTATAAAACACCACTCGTTTAAAATAGAGCAAAAATCTCGGGGAAGGCGTCATTAAAAGAAACATTGTGAATTTTTCACAACTATAACTTGTAAAATAATAGAAACAGACGTTTTTTTAATAATTTTCAGAGCATACTTTGCGATTTTTTTTTATCGAGGGAATTTTAAATAATTTGCGTTTCGGAGTGGAAGGCGTCTAGATATTATCGTCACTTCAAATGTTTAAGTGAGATGTGTAAGAAATCGGTAGAAATTCGGGTAGCGGCGACTTAAATTTACATTTTTTTTATCCGAAACGTTGGCTAAAGAAGGAGGTAGCGCAACACTAACACCCCAAAAACAAATAACGAAAATACTTTTGGCCGTGAAAATCTAAAACGTACCTAACTTAAGGTCACCTATAATAATGCATACCGGCGACTGTTCCGCCTACCGAGATATTAAAGCGCTAATGAAATGTTACTGGAGGGACGAGTGCATTCTTTCAGAGCACCTCTCCGCCACTGCTTGGAAAGCTTATGACGCAGACTGCACCAATCCAAAAATACCATCATCACTGCCTTGGTTACCTGGATGGAATCCCTCCGAAGTGCGATGGCCAGAAAGGAGCCGGGAGGTGGTCAAGTATCCTCCAAAATCGACTATTAACATGATTTCTTTTTTATTTGATGAATTGTTATTTTGCTTTACGTAAAATCATTATTAGATCCCGCTAAACTGCCAACTGCTGTCAACGCAGTTTTTCACCCATGAATATGCACCCAATACGTCAATAATTTAGAGCGCATACAAAATAAATTTATGAAGTATCTCGGTTATAAATAAAATATCTATATTATATCTGCACTCTCCAATCCCTGAAATCCAGGCGAACGTTAGCTGACATGATATTTCTCCATAAAATAATACTCAACGAAAGACTGCCCAGAACTTCTAACCCGAATAAATTTTAACATCCCATTTAAAAGAACTCGCCACACCAACCATTTTTACAATACATTTGACAAGTATCTTTATTCTTTGTAATGAATTTCTTTCATTGTCATTAAAAAAATCAAAGCCCATAAAATAATACAACTACCTGTAAAACATTATAATGTTCACTAAACACGAGAATAACAGTTAACCGCGCGCTACCTGATCTGTAAAAGTAATGTAATGCTTCTCTAGTAGTAGGGATATTGTAGACAATTTCCAGAAGCTTAATTATACCTCAAGGATATAACATAGGTAGGTACACCGAGCTTTTATAAGTCAAAAAAATATAGTTTTCTCTCAATAAAGAACGCTACGAAGTTATTTAGGGTAAAGGGAATAATGTATGGTTAATTACATTAATAAAGCATTAGGTATCTAAGCCCTCTGGCCCACAATCAGTGGTTTATGTCTTCATTAGGAGTTTCGATGATTATTTCGGAAAAGATTTTAATTAATGGATTATTTTGTACTTCTAATTAGTATTATATAGAGGTTCTTATTATTTATTTATTTATTTATCGCTACAAAGCAATACCCATGAATTATAAAACTACAAAAAGTACATAAATTACAATTACGAATGGATATATATAAATAAATGAATCGCTACGTTTGATGGCTTATTAGAGGTGTCCGGATTCATGGAGTGAGGTTTGTCCAAGTCTTGGCGAATGCGTTTGCCCGCCTACTGCGTGGCAGGTCGGATCGGGGGAGACTGGTCGAGGGAGCTAGACCTAAGCTAGACATCTTCAGTTTGCATCTCTCGACCTATCGCGTTGCTCCGCAGAGGTAGGATGTATGTATTCGTACGTCCATCACTCCTGGACACATTGACCCCCAGATTCTTATCCAACCCTTATAACTTTTTCCTTCCCAAAGCTTCATCTCATTCCTTTCCCTAAAAAGACCCCCTACACAGCATCCCCAAAGATGACAAAAACCTAAGGTAGGAATTTGCAGAAAGGTGCGTATCCACCCAAACATGGGTAAAGTAAAGCGGGTATATATAACAAAAAATTTAAATAAATGATGAACGATCACAAATATGGGAAAAGAAAAGGAGAGAAAAAACAACTGAGACAAAACAAAACATGACAAGAAAATCACGTATTTTTCAAGCAAAATATCATTCAGTCATGCCTTGAAAAATAATTTCTATTCAGGAAATTTTCCGTTTTCAAAATAACTAGGTACTATCGCGCCATTTTTTAATTGGAGCAGGCAGAGAGAAAATACTGAAAAATAACTCTGGATTAGCACAAAACCCTTCATTCATTAATATTCATATTTACTATTCTTAATACGACCCATCTTTAACACAAGTTCAATCTTATTTTCAATCACACATTTCCCAAGGCACAAGATAATGTATTTTCATCCTTCGGAAAATAATTAATTTTCTTCCATCACCTGTTCATCCTTCATAAAATAATTAATGTTTTATCCTTCACCATTTCATCCTTCACAAAATAATGAATTTTGATCCTTCACAAAATAATGAATTTTTTTCCATCACCTGTTCATCCTTCACAAAAAAATTATTTTTTTCCATCACCTGTTCATCCTTCACAAAAAAAATATTTTTTTCCATCACCTGTTCATCCTTCACAGAATAATTAATCTTTCATCATTCACCATTTCATCCTTCACAAAATAATGAATTTTCATCCTTCACCATTTCATCCTTTACAAAATAATAAATTTTAATCCTTCACCATTTCATTCGTCACGAATAATGAATTTTCATCCTTCACGATTTTACCCTTCACAAAATAATTAATTTTCATCCTTCACCTTTTCATTCGTCACGAATAATGAATTTTCATCCTTTACGACTTTACCCTTCACAAAATAATTAATTTTCATCCTTCACCATTTCATCCTTCACAAAAGAATGAATTTTCATCCTTCACCATTTTATCCTTCACAAAAAAAATAATTTTCATTCTTCATCATTCGGGTGCACTATCCGCTTCTGTTGCGGTTATGACGATGGTGCCCGGTGCTTGACGCCGGGTGCCGGGATTATATAACCCGGCTGGAGGGGGGAGGGGAGGGGATCTCCCCGGGATGCCGCACAGCGCATGCGTGCGTAATGAATTGGAAAACCTCGTCATAAACAAATAACCGACTCTCAAGGCATCGCCGCTTTTGCGAAGTTGCCCAAACTGTTAACAATAAAATTAAAATACACATTTTTTTCACAATGAAACTCTTATCCTCGTAATATCTAAAATTATGAGGAAAGGTAAGGAAGTAATAATTTAATAATGAGAGTTGTAAAGATTTTCTATATAATATCAATTTTTTTTTAAATCGATTTAATTTAAAAATTCTCAAATTTTGTAATTTTTTTTTTAACTATTGGAAAACAAATATAATGTTATTAATTAATTGATTATAAAACAAAATAATTTTCTAACTGTAGGTACATACCTGCTTAATCGCTTGTCGACTTTATACAATCTATTTAAAATTTAAAAATTTCAAAGCAAATTTGAGTTCATTGAACGTAAATATTTCTATACTTCACGCACCGATAACCGATTTTAGTATTTTTATTAATTAACACCGCGCAATATGTATTATTTTGGTAGATATTTAATGCTATTTCCATAAAACTGAAACTTTTCATATTGGGAAAAGTACGTAGTACTTGAATTATGTCTAAATTATGAAAATACTGAGAAAAGTACGTAGGTACTTGAATTATGTCTAAATTATGAAAATACTGAGAAAAGTACGTAGGTACTTGAATTACGTCTAAATTATGAAAATACTGAGAAAAGTACGAAGGTACTTGAATTATGTCTAAATTATGAAAATACTGAGAAAAGTACGTAGGTACTTAAATTACGTCTAAATTATGAAAATACTGAGAAAAGTACGTAGGTACTTGAATTATGTCTAAATTATGAAAATACTGAGAAAAGTACGTAGGTACGTGAATTATGTCTAAATTATGAAAATACTGAGAAAAGTACGTAGGTACTTGAATTACGTCTAAATTATGAAAATACTGAGAAAAGTACGTAGGTACTTGAATTATGTCTAAATTATGAAAATACTGAGAAAAGTACGTAGGTACGTGAATTATGTCTAAATTATGAAAATACTGAGAAAAGTGCGTAGGTACGTGAATTATGTCTAAATTATGAAAATACTGAGAAAAGTACGTGGGTACGTGAATTATGTCTAAATTATGAAAATACTGAGAAAAGTACTCCTCCCCCCCCCCCTTGGTGAGATTAAGTGAGATTGGTGAAACCCCTCACGTGAGATTTACACTACAGTTGTCAATTAATTGTCTACATTGTTTCTATCATTTTTTTCTCTTTTAAAAACTCTGAATGTCTTTCTTTTACTTTTATTTATTTATTTATTTATTTTTTTTTTTTACATTGTTTTAGGAAAGAATGTGTCCTTACTGGGGTACCCCGTTCTTAGGTCACATTTTTGTGTTTGAATTATAAGTTAATACCTATTTTAAAATATTACAAGAGGAAACATAAAACAGAAAATTAAAAAGTTATATCTAAAAGAAGGCACAATACAGCCATTAGTCTTTATTTGGTTGCAAAATTGTATTTATGTTTTTCCTTCCCATGTCCATAATCCATATCTTAATTCTTTTTTGAAGTCTTTTATTTTTTTAACGATTTTTATTGCAAGTGGGAGTATATTAAATAATTTTATAGAGAAGTATTGCATATTTCTTTGTCCAAAAGTCGTTTTAGTTGTGGGTTGGTGGAATACATGTTGTTTTCCTGGTTTTTGAATGCGTACATTAGAATGTCTTTTGCATATAATTGTTTTAGTGACATTAAATTTACTTCTTTTCTTACATTCAAAATAAATGTTTTCATAATAGCCATTAAATTTTTTCAGCTGGAAAAATGGGACACTTTAAAAGAAGTGAAACAATTCAATCATTTATTTTTATTTTCTCTATAATAATGTACATTAATTTAAAGTTGACTTGCGAATTTTATTGACCCCCCTAAGCTTAATTGAGAATTTAAGCTTAGGGGGGACCTATCCGACCTATTAGGTCTTATCCGACCTCAAATACAAATTTTGTACAAATTTAATATTGGGTGAAAAAGACCGCGAAATCGTTCCCCTTAATAGGATAAATGGGATTAATATTTATAAGAATCATACTTGAATCCGACTAGAAAAAGTAAATTATTTGATTGTGAAAACTCTACGTAATTTGTATTATGTTGTAATTTGCCATCAACTTATCAAAAGTAACAACCAATAGCTGAATCCTACCTCTGTTACTTACTTACCTGATAGTTATCTCATGGCATAAATATATAACTTATTCGTGTAGGTGCCTTACCTAGGTGTGACTAACTGGGTAAACTAACTTAAACAATAGGTTTTGCCATAGCCCCACCGGCACCCCCAGTTGTGCGGTTTTCAAATAAAATAACTAATTAACGAGAATAATATAAATTTTTATTTCAACTAAGTAAAACCTCAAATTGTAATATTTAATGACGAAAGACAATATTAGCGACTTCCATTCGAAAATTTGAAACAGAAAAATCAAGAAAAAATGCGGTTATATCTAGGTAGGTAGATTTCAGAGTGGAAGAAACTTTTAGTATCGCCCTGGTGTAAGACCACCATTCAGAATTGAAAAGTTGCTTGAAATGGCTTTGGCAGTGTTTGGTGACCAGATCTGAATAGCCAGGTACTTCCCACCTTCCTCTTCCCCATCTCCTTCCCCTCCCCACTACCTTCAGCCTCACAACATACCCCAATTGGGGATGCCATAGTCACACTGGCTCCAGACGGGAGCAGTTGGGACTCTTGTGCGGTATTGATATAAAAAAAAGGTATTGAACCCAGGACCTTAACCTTGCCGGGACGCTGCTCTACCACTGATCTAATGGAACCCTATCCCCTTCGGTCATATTTAACTGTATCATACATCATACTTCGACTAAGAACTATTATGTTTTATTGTCTGAGATGAATCTTGCAATTATACTACATAAAGATAGCAGCCAATAAAAATACGATTTAATAAAATGAAGATAATCTTGGAAGGTGGTAGGATAGGATCCCATTAGCTCAGTGGTGGAGCAACGCCCTGGCAAGGCCAAGCTCCTGGGTTTAATTCCTAGGTGTGATCGTACCTTTTTCTGATTTTTATGTTTCAAATTTTCAATAGGAAGTCGCGAATATGGTCTTCAGTGATTAAAAGAGATTATCTTTACATTTCAATACCGTAACTTAATTAATCTAGAAAAGGGTTCAACATTCCAGTTTAAAAAATAACCCCCGAATGGTGAGAACAAGTTTGATATTCTCCGGATAGGTAGTTAGCTGCAAGATTAGTTATGTCCTGCTGGCCAGGAATAAATCCCAGCGTTCGATATGAAGTACGACGCTCGAGGAATGGTAAATCTATGCTGACCTTTCTCCGCAAGCCTCACGTGTGGAGACCGTTAGGGTGCGTGCAAACTGCCGCTTTGCAATCCGGGACTTGTGTGCCCGGACTAACATTAAGGCTCCTTCTTAGCTCAGTGTTGATATTAATCACATACAGACTAATGGACTCACGTCGAATTCCTAATACCCAATAGAACTTCTAATGGGGTCTGTCGTTAAGAATTTGTTTACTTTTTGCACGTTATTAGGCACTTTTAGTATTCCCACGTTTACGGATCAAAACAGGAAATAAACCTACGTTCCTTATCATAATAATACTGCAGCCCTTTCTTACCTCCTGAAGGTGAGACAAAAGATGAGACACACAGTGTACATACGTCTATTTCCTCCAAATCACTACTTTTTCCTTTAGAGGAAACAGACATACGTGCGTTATGTGTTTCATCCTTTGTCTCACCATTGTTTGAAGTGTAAGAAGAGTTGCAGCATTATTGTGATAAAGAACGTGTGTTTATTGTCTTTTTGTACCGTCACCAAGTCACCAATCATATTTCACAAATTCCAATATTGAAATTAAATTTATTAAACCTATACTGGTGTTATTTATTGAATCTGTCGACCGTTTTGAAAGAACCGGCCTCCGTGGTCGAAGGGTGAGGCTCTCAACTAATCAACAATCCGGGTGCGGGTGCAAATCCCAGGGTGCGCAAGTAATATTTGATTGATTTGTGTTATTTCACAATTTATTCATTAAAAATAGTATATGGAATATTTGTGGCACGTTCCAAAGTGGAATACACTCTCAGTATCGCCTTGGTGTAAGACCACCATCCAGAATTGAAACGTAACTTGAAATGCCGTGATTTGTGACTAGATCTAAATAACCAGGTACTCCCCACCTTCCAATTCCCCATATCCTTCCCGTCGCCACTACCTTCAGAGACGTATCCCACATATTCCACATATTCAACGTATTCCACAGTACCTCTGATTCCAGACGATTGGAAGCAGTTGGGACTCTGGTGCAGTATTCACAAAAAAAGAACACTTCCTTAACCCTCAACATAATGTGACCCAACAGTAGGTGAGCTTTTTTTATTTCTAGGGCATTAACTATGTAAAAAAATTGTTTTAACAAGTTTTACTTCACGCGTACATTTGTTACTTAATTTTTATATATCTGCTATCGGTTTCAACACATCCGTGTCATTCACTAGCAATCTTAAAACTAACTTAAAATTTATGCAATTACAAGGATGTGTCGAACCGGTAGCAGATAAATAAAAATTAAGTAACAAATGTGCATGTGAAATCAAACTCTTCAAAACAAAAGGTGAGCTTTAATAAAAGCTCACCTTTTGTTTGACACCTAATAAGGTGTCAAACAAAAACAATTAAATAAAATAACGATAAAAAAGATATATTCGTGACTAATAGATACCTAACTATGTTTCGCACATCATTTAAAAAATAATTCAAACCACTAAAAATTTGACCTTTTTATGCACTTTTACCTATTCTCGTATTTGGGGGTGTAGCAGATACCGTGTTATTACTACAAACATTTCTGCCTCTCTGAAATTTCCCATACTTCTTTTTCTTATTCGGTTGCCCTTTCCTGTCTGAGGTTCACTAACATCAAAACAATCTAAAGCTTTGAACTACATCACGATACTTTTAGTAAAACTGTACTCGTAACTCGTAAGTATCGAAATCATTATATGCGGCGTTTCCCATTATTTATCCCCAGATTATCTTGTGATTCTCGCCCCTTGGGATGTTTATTTATTTATACTGTGTTCTTAAAGATATTCCAATGTTAGTGAGAACAACAATCGAACATATTCATTACATTTGTCCGTACGCGGTTATTTTCCTCGTGAAGTTTTTCACAAATTTGCTCTGAATTTAAGTGTCATTTTCAACTGACTGTGTGAAAAATAATTCAGATAAGCGATACAGTAGGTAACTAACTACCTATAATATTATATTATGACAGATTACAATTTTTATTGCCTTTTTCAAAATCTGAATTATAATATTCCGTGATTTTTCATGAGTTTGGCCTAGTACATATCATGTCCATCAGTTAAAAAAAACTTGGTTATTATTTATAAAAAGCTAAAAAAATTGGATACCTACATAATGATAAGTTTTTCGATTTTCACGGCCAAAAGTATTTTTGTTATTTGTTTTTGGGGTGTTACGCCGTGTTGCGCTACATATTATCCAAAAATTATTGACAAAAATATAAAAATTAATATTTAAAAACTCATTCTAATTGACACAGTGACATATAATAAATAATTAGCTTTAGAGCCTCAGCTGATGGAGAAACTGAAAAGAAACCAGTTCTCAACGCAATTGCTATCAACCTCCTAACAAAATCGATATTTTACTGATCTGACAAGTCAAAACTTGACAGTTCGTGAGCCACTACCATGGCAATGTGTCAACAATGCAATTGAAACTCCACTGCCGCGACGACCAGCAGTGCTGGTTTTTCAGTTGCATTGTTGACAGGTTGCAATAGTAGTGGCTCACGAACTGCCAAGTTTTGACATGTCAGATTAGAATTTTTTTGTTAAGGCGGTTGATTGCAACTGCGTTGAGAACTGGTTCCTTTTCAGTTTCTCCATGAGTGGAGGCCCTTACGATTGTTGCATATTTTTGAGCATTTGAAGGATTTTTTACAGAAACTGTATAAATTTTTGACGAAAATGTCTACTTCAGCACACTCCTTACTATACAGTAGACACATTTATATCAGAGGGCTAAAATGATATTATTTTTATGATATGGTGAAGACAGTGACAACTCTTGACCTTTCGATGAAAAATCTCTTCACTCGGCAGATAGCTGTCGAAGAATTTGGTCGACATTTAAAAAGCTTCTGTTTTTTCTATCAATTACTTTGTTTTGTGCCCATACAGAAGAATAGTGGAAATATTTTGATTCTTACGTTATTTATCTACCCGAGTACTCGTAGTTATACCACATATATAATGTGTGTTCGAATGTACGCCAAAGGGAATTTAACATAAATACTTAAGAGCGTAATATTACCGTAAGCCTTTGTATTTGCAAGCCGAAATATTTAATTTCGAATGAGAGAAATGTCGGTACGTATTGGAAGTTCAAGAAGTATTCGATGTTGAAGAATTACCTCTCTAAGGCGGTGGGAATACATCTCCGAGATGGGAATTCCTTGATATAAGAATGTAAACAGAAAATACATTATGGCAGATACATTCAAGCTGGATTTAAATAAACCCACTTGATTCAGGTAGGTAGGTACTTATTAACAATCTCTTATATTGTGAACAAAATCGTTGCGTTATGCTTTGCAATAATTAGATTAATTTCAGTACTTTTCTTAAAGTAGGTACACACCAAAATCATAAATTTTTATTTTTTAATATAATAATAAATAAATAATGATGCCACAAAGTGAATTTGCGAATTTTGAAGAAATTATAATACTTTTTTTAGGAAAACCAAACATTGTAATATTTAATGCGACCAAATCATTTTATGATCTATTTGTATCAAAATTTCATTTGAGATGAGACATTATTTTAATTAAATTTTAATTCTATCATTTTATATGATTTTTTTATATGAGTACCGCACAAGAATACCAACTGCTAAAACTATCGTCTGGAGCCAGTGAGACTATGGTATCCACAATTAGGATATGTTGTGAGTCTGAAGGTAGTGAGGAGGGGAAGAAGATGGGGAAGAGGAAGATGGGGAAGTACCTGGCTATTCAGATCTGGTCAACAAACACGGCAAAAACCATTTCAAGCAACGTTTCAATTCTTAATGGTGGTCTTACACCAGGGCGATACCGAGAGTATCTTCCACTCTGGAACGTGCCGCAAATATACTACATATTATTTTAAATGAATTAATTGTGAAATAACACAAATTAATCAAATAAAATTTATTTGCCACGCCGGGATTCGATACCGCGACTTTCGCGATTCCCTTCTCAAGACTTCCTTTTTCATTCATCCCCATTAATATATACACTTTATTTGTTTTTTATAGTATAAATATGAGTTAATTTTACACACGTACAGTTAAAGGCATTTTTGGTCATGTGATAAAAATTACGAAAATGAAGGCATTTTAATTTTATTTTAAGTTGACAAATTTTCCATAGCCATTTTCGATTTGCCTCAAGACGACAGGTTTGTTTTTGTTCGTGAATCTGGCGTTATTGAGGCCACGCCGGCGAACGCATTGACAACCGTCTTACCAAATAGCATGGCTTGTAAAGATAATGACGTTGTAGTTAGTTGGAACCGTTTCGGAATGTACCATTTTAGATTGTTTTGAAAATCAATAATAATGAATAAAAATACACATCTTTAGTATGATAATTAGAATCAGAAAAACTAAGCTTTAAATCTTTCGCACATTTTAAACGGTTCTAATATAGGTTGTAAAAATACCACATTGCTTTGTCAAGTACACTGTTGAGATCTCTATTAATAATTGAATTTTATTTACATATTTGTAAAAAAGATTCAGCTTAAGACGATCCCCTACTCCTGAACCCATTCGGAATTGGGTGGAGCAAGCGACTTTAGAGTGGACCAATCAATAGCCAACAACGGTGTTTTGTTATTTCGCTAGTACATTTTTATCGAACAAAGCGACGCGAAGAGCAAAGCACAACTATTCGGCCAATACGGGCGGCTACTGAGTGGGACAATACGACGCGCTTTCGTTGAAATGAAATTTGCACTTGGGTAACGCCTCTTTTAATTTCCTGTAAAAAAACCAGCGATAGTTCATAATTTTTTTGTGAAGTTCTGGCATAAATATAGTTTTTTTGCGATTATTTAATAATAATGCAGTTTTTTTAATAAAAAAAAACTGTATTTCCCACATTATACAATAAAACCATATCCGAAAAGAGGTTTATAAGTAGGAGAATTTGCATTCGAAAGCTTTTTTAAAGACCTAATACTTTATTTTTTTTCTAGGCTTATTAAAAGACTTGAAAAAAAAGATCGATATTTTCTAAAGCCAGATGTGTTCTGCTAGCAGTATTTAATTGAATCATCTATAATACTTCTAAGCGATCAAATTTTCAAAACAAAAACACATGATTTGTATGATTTTGCATTATTTCATCTTGCATGGCTTCATCTTAAGTGGTCTGTAACAAATTTATATGTTTTTATTATGAATTTTCTTTAATTCGCTTCTGTAACTAAAAACAAATTAGGTTAGTAATTAAAACAATAAAACTTTTTTTTTTCATAATTCTTACCGACGAATGCGCTCTGTGGGCATTTAGTGAAAAACGATGCAGGTTTTAATTTATGGTCTTCTCGCATTTTATTTATGAAGTTAGAATTTATGGGGGCGCTTGTAAATTTATCTTCACTCAGTGCCCAGTGGGCTGCCGAAACCAGGGAACACGGCTATCTCTCTCTCTCTCTCTCTCTCTCTCTCACACATATACAAGTAGTACCTACATTGAACTTACCGGGGTGTTCTGTTCGTGTTCTACATGTACACACAACAAACATAAAACTATAGGGTATAATATGCGTACTCCATAAGAGGCACGGTTTACAGGGCATAACAAACAAAATCATGGATGGGTTTATAGATAGTTACTGTCTGAAAAAATGTTACTTATGTTTTTACTATCTTTAGTAGAGGAGAAATGTATGCTTCTACATAATTATCGTATGTATTATCGTCTTTTTTATATAGGCAATTCACCATAAAAAAGAGTGCTTCGTGGTATTATCGCCTATTATGTCCCAAAATTAGATTGTTTTTATGATTGGATTCATCCTCTCAGCCTGCCTAAGTATCGCATCGTGTTGTTATACACTTGTACAATATTGTTTTACAATAATCATCGTGATTAATTGTTGGGTTATTTTGCCGTGTGTGCTTCCCTCTCCGTTAGCAAACGTTTTGGACAGTGTAAGGTATCAGATAATTAAAAAATTAATCACGATAATTTTTGGCAGTGAAAATCTCAAATCATTGAAGCGTATCCTACCGGCTGCGCCAGTTTGTTGTGAGTCTCTCTTATTTCACAACAAAATACTTTGAATTTATTTATACTGAAAATTTTTAGAGCCTTACTAATAAAAGTTTTTTTTAAATTTTACACAACTGATAAATAGCCGAAAATGATTGTTTATGAGTATAAAATTTAAAGCACGTTCATTAGTAAGGGGTTAAAATCAGGAGAAATATGTCCGTTTTATTATTCTCTCAAAAGCTCTTCGTCGGTCGCTTCTGAGCTGAAGGGGCGAACCTACATACTAGAGACATCTCTTGGAGAAATATATGAACTTTATGACCTACTAGCACTAGAGCCATCTATGCTAGGTGGCTCGAACCATCACGTTATACTTATCGTACTAACTCGTTGTAAAAATTATCAGAGAGTAACTGCAGTTTTCCAATAACAGGCAGATCAAGTGGATTTTTGGTTGCAGAAACAGGATGTTAACAGCACTTCAAAATTATTAATTTACTTCACTCATCATCCGGCAACTTCCATCAATCAGACCTTTTGGAAAGCTGGTCACAATTCAGAAAGGCAAACAGATAAGATTAATCGCGCATGCAATTAAATGCACCGCGGTGGCCATCTTCCTCTTATCCTTAAATACGATACAGGAGGGAGTGGTAAGAAATTACAAGAATCCAGCAGTGACGTGCACGTATGTAGATTCGTTGTTGGTCGTGCTATTAAATGCACATACTTAAATTCAAAGCAAATGAGTTCATTGAAAGTGAAACATTTCACTCGGGAATAACTAACGCACATCATCACAAACAACCGAAATTAGTATGTTGACAAGCGCAAACCCGCGAAATATCATGGTATATTATAATTTCAATTTTAAAACGAAAAAATAAATTAAAAAACGTGTGTAAAAATATTATGGTTATGGTGAGATGGCTACTACTTAATTAAGCTTGTTTGAATTATTCTTCACAAAAATAGTTGCATTTTTGGAAATTTAAAGCAAATTTGCTTTAAACGTGAATAATTTCGTATTTATTGTTTTCGGAAGAAAGCAGTCACTTGGTGGTTTGATATTTTTAATGAAATAAAACAATTACTTTGTTTATATACACTTTATTTAATTTTTTTAATACCGACTGGTTTCGCTTGACACAAGCATCATCAGGGTATAAATTAAAATGATTTAATTTAACTGTTTTTAATTTATATGCTTGTTTTAAGCGAAATCGGTCCGTAAAAAAATCATGGTTATAAACAAACTAATTATTTATTTCATCAGAAATTAGTACCTTTCGTAGACGTAAATAAAATAAATAAATAAAAAATATATATATGTATATATATATATTTTCTATGGCTTGTTTACAAAGACGTAAACAAGTGGGAAGGAGTTTAGGGGGTTAACCCCCCCCTCCCCTTACGGCCTTAATATTGCATAGGAAAAGATTAAAGATTACATTCCTGGAAAATGCGACACTATTAATTATTATGTTATGGTAAACAGAGGTCTCAAACCCCCCCTTCCTTTCTTCCTGTCTCAAGATTAACCCCGCCCCCTCTCTCCCTCCCCCCCTCCACCCCGTGTGAATGTTATATCTACTCGTACGTCGTTGCTTATTTATACATACGTTTTTCTCTGTTGAATTCATTACTATAAATCGAACGCCACTGGTACCCAGCATACAGAGTCCAGAGGTCCAGCGAACTGCAGGTGTTTGTAGCTCGGGGCGGGGGAGGTGTGGGAGGCGAGGGGAGATCAGAAGAGGGGTGGAGTGGTCCGCCCGAAACGCCGCCGCCGGCGTGACTTCCTCTTTATGAAGTATCCAAATCGTGCGCCAATTAAAAATACACTACTTTCGAATACACTTTTTGGAGATGTGACGTGAAAAGGTGTTTCACTGTCCGAATTAAAGATGAGTACAAAAAAGTTGGTTACAATTACGTAGTTACAATTTATTGGAATATTTTTTTAACGTTTTAATACACAGCATTATGATATTTATTCATTGAAGAAGAAGAAGATAATATCGACAAATTTAGGCGAAACATGAAACAGAACAAGAAACCTCCCGATCCGTCCCACCCTGCATTGGCGGGCAAACGCATTCGCCGCCAAATCCTAGACAAACCTCTTTCCATGAATCCGGGCACCCCTGCTATGACCAAGATCACCAAACGTAGCAAACTACTTATGGTGACCTACGGCAGGGATGTTGATTATCCAAAAAAATGGATATACAAAATAACCTATTGTTATTAACAGTGAAACAAATTTAAAAAATGTGTTGTTTTATTAACGATTTTGATCGAATTATTAAATCACTGTCAATTACGAGCAACTGGGCAATCACTCGACATTCATCAGTATCGCCCTGGTGTAAGACCACCACTCAGAATTGAAACGTTGCTTGAAATGGTTTTAGCCAATGTTTAGTGACCAGATCTGAATAGCCAGGTACTTCCCCACCTTCCTCTTCCCTATCTCCTTCCCCTCCCCACTACCTTCAGCCTCACAACATACCCCAATTGGGGATGCCATAGTCTCACTGGCTCCAGACGGGAGCAGTTGGGACTCTTGTGCGGTATTTCATATAAAAAAAAAAAAATTCAGCAATATTTTTGTAAATTTAAAAAAAAAAAGTCATTTAGCTATGGTGGAACATAATCGATGGAAGGATTCATAGATACACCCCTATTTAATGAAATATTATGAAACTATAGTTTATTGTTACTACCTTAATTTAGTGATGAATAAATAAGAGTAGCTACATTTTCATACATTTGCATACTATTACACGGCTTCCGTGGTCGAGGGGCAAGTCTCTCGACCAGCGATCCGAAGGTTGCGGGTTCAAATCACGACATGCACAGATAAATTTTATTAGATTGAAGTGTATTTTCACAAGCTATTCATTTCAAATAATATAAGATATGTTTGTGGCAGGTTCTAGAGTAGAACATACTCTCAGTATCGTCCTGGTGTAAGACCACCATTCAGAATTGAAACGTTGCTTGAAATGGCTTTAGCCGTATTTGATGAAAAGATCTGAATAGTCAGGTACTTTTCCCTCCTTCCTATTCCTTAAATATTTCCCCTCTGCACTCACCTTCAGCCTTAAAACACATCATAAGAGTCAATTTATTTGGGATCATAAAAAATCAAATCTAACATTTTGTGCTATTTGGGATTTTATGATCCCAAATAAATTGTTTGCTAGCTATGCTGTACGATATGCTGTACGATGTGTATGTACATCTTGTTACTTAATTTTCTTATTCTATAGCTCCTTAAAATTTAATATAATTTGTGGAAAAGAGATTTTCAATAGCTCGCGATCGGTCGACTGTATTCCAGTTGCAGTGCCTCGGCACACAGAGATAATTTCCCAGTGCCTCCGTGGCCCCGAATAATTCTGGGATCGTGATTAACGCAGCATCTCTCCAGAACTGCTCCGAACACCACACTCAGATATTCCTCAAGCTCAGGCAGAATTCATTATAAGGTGATTAGCAACAAATATAGCAAAGCACTGAGAAAATATTTCCACCTGCATTGATTTGTTTGTACAACATGTTCTACTCGTAGTGCACGTATAATGGTTTTTGTCGCTTAGTATAATGCTCCTTTGCATTAAGGATCGACGATGATATTATGGCGGAATACAGTCAATATAATTTAATAATTTAACAATGTATTATCTCGGATAACAGGTGTCAATTAACTCATCAGACCTCGGGCCTATTTTGTGGGAAGGGTAAAATATTTCTGCTTGGCAATAAAATCCAAATAAATGGAATATTTCTGAACGCATCGGAAAACTAAAAACTGTTTTTGAAAGGTGATATAATACGCCTTCAAATTTTATAATTCGAAATAAACATAAATTTTTATAAACATAAAATTTTTGATGGCAAACATAAAAAAGTTACGCGATACGTTTTTTCTAACCAAAATTACTGATAACGAAAAAAATAAATATTTTTTTAAGCACATATGTTATAAACGTTATCGTTTACTCACTTTTTTGAATTTTTATGTAAAAAAAATAAATAAAAAACTCCCAAACATTCATATTTTTTTCCACAATGATGTTGGAAACTTTGATTTCATAAATGTCTACATTTTAAATATTTTGCTCTAAACCTTTTGATTTGAATATAAAGCGTGGTATTTTTCTTCCGAACACCGTTTAGATCATGTTTCTAACCATAATAGTAAGGGAGACACAACATGAGAACTAAATGAGTTTTTCCGAAAACCGAAGTCTCTCCGTACAAGATTTCAGTTACACTTTCATTATTAGCTTACGAACATTAATATTATTGGCTTTGGGTACATTTGGAAAAATTAACAGCCAAATTCTTCCCCACTGTCATTTTATCTATTTCCTATACAGAGATGTAATAGTTCCACTAGCTCCGGTCAGTCGAGAGCGCTTAAAATAGTGTAAAAATTGATTTGGGGCAGTTGGGTTCTAGTAAGGAGTCCACTAAAAATGTGAATAGGGTAAACTAGACCGTTATTGCCCGCAACTAGTGATTACCCACTTTCACTTTGACTGTTTTCTCACTAACGCATTATGTAATTATTTCATCAAAATCTTAACAGATGCCTCTATTAATTTAAAATGTCACGTTTTGAAAAGCGAAATCAGATTTTTTCAATTTTGTTCTAATATGTTATCTTAATGTTTTACCAATTATTATTGATAATAAAACAAAATCAATAAATATGCTTACAATTGTTTTATTGACAATTGTGATCGAATTACTGTAGTGGACAATCACTATGAACAACTGGGCCGTGCAATTATGCAACTATGCAACTATGAACACCGTACCTTCAGCCATGTTTTTTCTTAAAAACCAAATTATTTAGTTACGATGTAATTCGTACGATGGACGAATGGATTTCATTGTTATTTTTTTGTAATGTAGAGGGCAGGACTGTCAGTTAGTGGGCAGTCATTACCTCTATTGATGCCTTTGTGAATAAGTACGTTAGGATAGAAATTTCCTTGATTTGAATTTTACAAACGTATTCCTATTATTAAGTCGCAGAATATCATGATTACTGATTACAATTGACATTTGATATAAATCATTCACCAACGCGTAGTCATATTCTCGTTTTAATAAAGGAGAAGTAATCCAAAGAGATACACTGATCTCTTGTGCTGGAGGTCACAGGTTACTGGCACGGGCTGGTAACTTCCCACCAATTGCCGATGCATCATGACTTTGGATTCTGATTGAAAAAAAAAGTCCCAAGTCGAAACGAGGCGGTGCGATCTGGGATTACATCTCTGACCCTCGGATCGTCGACAAAACATCCCACTCATTAAAGATACGGCCAGATAACGCGTAGCCAAGTAATTATTGCAAATTTGAACAAGTAGGAAACAATCGCAAATTCCGATAACTTGATTCGCAACAAAATAAATTTCCCACAAAAAAAAATCAACTTCTTAACCCGTTAGATCTATTTGTTCGATTTTCGGAACAAATCATATAGGTCTCATAGAAATCGTTGTAACTTCCTTACTATCATGGTTAGAAATATGATGTAAACGTGTCAGAAAGAGAAAACACCACGCTTTATATTTATATTTAAAAATTAACCCCAAAATAATGAAAATGTATCAGACCCTTATTAATCCAATGTATCAGACCACAATTGAAAAAAAAAAAAAAACTTAAGAGATTTTTAATTAACTATTTTTACTTGACGCGACAAAAAAGTGAGTAAATTATAATGTGTACAATTTGCCTATTAAAAATGTACGTTTTTTTTATTTTATTTCATTATCACCTTACGTTTTTTCCATCAGTAATTTTAGTTGAAAAAAGATGAGTCATTTTTAAAACTTTTTTTATGTTTGCACCATACATATATGAATATTAGTAGACGAGAACAGATAGGAGAGGGGTACAAACCAACTATAGCAGGATGCGGAGGGGCAAGATGACTGCGATGATGTGTGATTCGTCAATAAATCAATCGGACAGTATATAGGCATCTCGCATTATAATATCACCATTTAGTTCTTTAAAGTAAAATCTGTTTTTTTTTTTTTTTTTTTTTTTTTTTTTATTAGCGAAATTTTTTTGATACATCGGAAAAGGTACAAACATAATAACAAGAAAAATATAAAAAAGTAGCAAAAAAAGATCCCACAAAGGCGAAGCCTGTGCGTGGGTATTATATTATGTTTATATTAGACAGTGGCAGTTAAAATATAATTTTAAAATATTTGTACATAGTAAATATAAAGATCAAGAACATTTAATTTACAGAATTTAAGTTGATTTAACAGAGTTACAGGATTCTACATTTTACAGGAGTTACTGAGAATTTTCTTAAAGTTAAAAGTATATATATAAACGTATTTGTATACACCCATATAAGTACATAAACTTGTTCATATATACATGTTTATATATATTACCTCGTTTTAAATATAGATACAGGAAGACATGGAATA
Organism: Glyphotaelius pellucidus; assembly: GCA_936435175.1. Classification (NCBI taxonomy): domain Eukaryota; kingdom Metazoa; phylum Arthropoda; class Insecta; order Trichoptera; family Limnephilidae; genus Glyphotaelius; species Glyphotaelius pellucidus. The sequence continues at coordinate 1,720,925 of OW386539.1, read as the reverse complement.
TTTTGGGAAATTAGAAACAGATAGTACAAATTATAGAAAAAATTTACTCACTTCCAAATTATTTTTTACCCAGCTTTTAACATTTTTTTTATATACGTTCAGATTTTGACTCGTGTTGATGGAATTGGGTAGGGAATTGAACAACTTTGGGGCAATACAGTTAATGTGCCTTTGGGCCAACCTGGTTTTGCAGTGAGGCACTGTGTACATGCACGTGGTATGTCTCTGGCTAGAGCGGTTAGTGTTTTTGGTGAAATTGTTAGGACGAGTAAATATAAATTTAAGACATTGGATACAGTAGATTCGTCTTAGTTCCGTAATTTCAGTTTCCTGAAATAACTGATTTGTGGGATACGTTTTGGCCTTCTGGTACATTACTTTAATGATGGACTTTTGCGCAATTTCTAAAGGTCTTATATGGTTATTGTATGTTCCTCCCCATACGATTATTCCATAGGAAATGGATGAGAGCACCAATGCGTCATAAACAAGTTTCATGGTCCTTATATTGACAATATTGCTCATGCGTTTGAATATGTAATTTAGGTATCTCAGTTTATTAACAGTTTTTTCTATATGGTAAGTCCATTTGAGTTGGCAGTCTATAGTTACACCTAAGTACTTGATATATTTTCCTAATTTTACATCTTCGCAGTTTGAGCATGTCGCAAAGTTACAATTAACGTTATGGAACTTCAAGTTAAGATTTTTTTTAGGGGATGACTTTTGGGAATTATAGAAGGGAATATAAATGGTTTTATCAAAATTTAGACTGAGAAGATTTCTATCTAGCCAATCTTTTACTGTTGTAATGCATTTGTTGGCTTTACTGGTTGTATCTTCCCACGTTTTACCTTGTACTGTTATTGCAGTATCATCAGCAAAAGAGAGAATTTTACCTGGTATTACAATATTGCATAGGTCATTGATGTAGATTAGAAAGAGTAGTGGTCCTAAGACTGTTCCTTGAGGAATACCATGCTTTACTAAATCACAAGTGCTTAAGTTTGATCCTATTTTTGTGCGTTGTTGGCGATTTAATATATAGCTTTTTAATAACAATAGACTTTTATTTTTAATACCAACGTTAATGATTTTCTTTAATAGAATTTTATGGTTGACTGTATCGAACGCTTTCTTTAAGTCCAAGAAAATGGTTAAAGTTTTAGTGTTAGAGTCTAGGTTAGAGTATATATTTTTGGTTAAACTAAAGACAGCGTCGTCGGTGCACATGTTAGTTCTAAAGCCATATTGATTGGCTGAGAGTATTGCATTCGATTCTAGAAAGCTCATAATTTGTTGTTTTAAACATTTTTCGAAGATCTTGGATAATTGAGAAGTTAAGGTTATTGGTCTGTAGTTGTCTGTTTTACATTGGGATCCTGATTTGTGTATTGGAATGATGTGAGCGAGTTTAAAATTATCGGGGTAAATGCTGTGTCTGATGCAGTTGTTAAAAATGTGATGTAATGGAATGATTATATGTTTTTTAATTGATTTAATTGTGGTATTGCTTATGTTATCTGGGCCATTTGCAGACTTCTCTTTAAGGTTATCAATTTGTCTTGAGATTTCAAGTTCTGTTATTTCCTTGAAAGTAGATAGCTCGGAGGTAGTATCATTGGACTCTGAAAGTCCGGGAGAAGTTTGATTCGCGTGAATACTAAGACTGGGGTTGTTATCTATAAGGTTTGAGGCGATGTTTGTAAAGAAGTGATTGAAATTGTTTGCAATGCTTTCAGCGTCTTCGATGATTGTATCATTGTCAGTAATGATTTTTTGAGGAATTTTGTCAACTTTTTGATTCCTGTTTGAAATTTCATTTATGACTTGCCATGTTTTTTTCGAATCGTTGTGAGCATTATATAGTTGTTTAGAGTAGTATTGTTGTTTTCGTTTTTTTATGATTATGTTTAGGTAGTTTCTAAATAAGATGTATTCATTCCGTTTGGTGTGGTTCTGTGCTTCGTTTTTGGATGTACAATGGTTTTCATGATGTTTATAGATTTTGAAAAGTTTGTTTTTATGCTGTATAGAGATTATCAGTCCGCGCGTAATCCAAGGTTTTATGTGTTTGTGTTTACTTTTTGGAGGTGTTATTGGTTCTTGACTTTTTGTAATATATTTTTGAAGTATTTCATAAAAGGTATTTAAAGCTAAATTTGGATCATCATTAGTTAGGACCGCGGTCCACGATTCTTCGTTCAGTAAGTTATTTAAAATTGAGTAGTTGGTTTTAGTGACTATTTTTTTGAAGTTATTTGGTTCAGCAGAGATGGGCAAAGTTGTAGTATGATGGCCGTAAAAGGTAGGATAGTGGTCAGTTATGTCAATTTGTAGTGTAGCGGATTTATGTTGGTAATTTTTGTCTGATTTTAGAAATATATGGTCGAGACATGTATCATTAGGATGATTAGGTCTGGTGGTGTTGTTTATGTAGGATAAGTATCCTGTGGAATACATAATATTTAGATATTCGTTCGCGGTCGGATTTAGTATGGCGTTTTGAATATTTATATTAATGTCACCCACAAGAAATGCAAAATCGAAATGGTTAGAGCTATTTTTGTTGATAAAAGTTTTGATTTCTTGTGTAAACATATTTGTAGATAAAGAGGGAGAGCGGTATGCTGTCAAAATAGAGTATTTTTTTCCTCCAGAAGTAAAAGTTGCGTGTATAGCATTGGAAAATTTGAAGTTTGGGTAGTCTATGTTAATGTTGGATATGGAGTGAATATTGTAAAATATGGTAATACCATCGTGAGAGGTATGTTTAGCAGGAATTGAAAGGGAAGTGTAGTTTGGTAAGTAAAATGGGATACATTCGCGCAATTGTGTTTCAGTGAGTGCTATAAAATCAATTTGGAAGGAAAACGAATTTAAGAGGATACAGAAATCATCAAAATGCTTCCTAATACTTCTAATATTCATGTTTAGTATGTTGAAAGATGTATTGTTGAATAATGAGTTTAAATCTTTAACATTGTCACATTCATGAGTTTCAGGGATGCTGTTTTCTTCTGAATCAGGGGCCATTTTCATTGAGTCCGGATTGTCATCTTTAAAGGTAAAACAGGGAGTCCAGGTTATTGTAGTGGTATGTCGCTCGCGTCTCTAACATGTATAATTGGAGTATCCTTATTTTTGCGGAGAAGAACGTTCCCGTTCTTCGTCCACGCATATTGGTAACCCATGGCCTTCGTTGCTCTTGCTAGCCAAAGTAGTTGTTTATTTTGTGGCGTCAGCTTTTCGTTTATATAAATGGGGTTTTCTGCATTGGAGTTGTTGATTTCTTTGGCGGAAATATATCCCGCCTTCTTTTTTTGGGAGATGATCCTGTCTTTTGCCTCTTTTGAGGCCATCTTTACAGTTATACACTTTTTTAGTGAATTTTTTTGAATGAATAGATCTTTTTACATGGGAGCGCGAATTGCTCGCCACGTTATGAACAAATTTGCGACGTCCAAATACGGCAAAGTAAAGTTTGCCTGTTTTCGGGGTCGAATATTTTGTTGCCGTATTTAGTTAAGACACTTTTACAAATGCTTCATAATTTACTTACCCCATTAAATAGTGACGAGCACACTTGAGAAACGCCTACATATGTATATGTTACTAAAACTGATAATTTTATATGATCTGAATAAGCTTAAAATAAAGTTAAATAATGCTTAGCTATGGAATGAAATACGACAATTGGGTTTATTCTCCTTTTCACTTCTATTTTTACACGTTTTCGTAGCACAAGCCACCATTTTCCGTGTTATTTCGTAAAATGTGCCGATGAGAGCTCGACGCTGGTTCGCACAAGAATGATGACGTCATATTGTCTAGATTCGCGCAAGGCTACACGCGAGCCCAGCAGGCTCAAAAGTGGAACCGGTATGAGGAGGGGGAAAGAATACTCTTTTATCACTTAGGGCAGGTCTACTAATATTAATTTGTTTATGGTTTGCACGCAAAACTTTTATTTTTCAAAAATTATATGTTTATTTCGGATTTTAAATTTTTTAAATGTATTTCGTCACCTTTTCAAAGCAGTTTTCTACTTTTTGAATGCATTCAGAAATATTCCTTTTATTTGGATTTTATTGAAAAACGGAAATATTTTGAAGCCTGAGGGGTTAAATTTGTTATGTGAATACCGCTTGTCCCGACTTATTGTATTTCAATGTTTTGGATTTTGCAAAAGAAATATATTTTAACAAAGGTCAGGAGGTTCAAAACCGTGAAAAAAATTGAGACGATTTATTTTTATAGCGGTATAATAATAAAAGAATTACAAAATATGAATGGACCATTCTTCTGAATAAAATAACGGTGGCGAATTTAAATAAGAAATTTGTACATTCCCAAAATACATTAGTTTTGACGTAATCCACGATTTATATTATACAACGATGTTTTTTTTGCTGTTTTGCATATTATGGCGGATATAAAATTAATTTAAATCGATATAAATTCCTTTTATGTTGACAACCAGCCATTATAAAACCTATTATAATCAAGGAGCCAATTTCAGTGATTACAATAAATAGAAAAATTCGATAAGTAATTTATTTATTACTTTTCCAGATTATTGCTTTTTTTATAAGAAAAGTTGGATTGGATGATCGGAAGCATAAGAGCTGGTTCACACTCAGCTATCAAATATAAAAGATCATAGCACGCCAAATAACGCTCTCCATACAATCACCTTCAGACCGTTCACACCTAAGCGTTTTTAAGCGCAGATCAATCATAGACAATACACATCTCAGACGTAACCGCTCCAGACGCGATATCCCAGAAGATAACTCTCCCCTTCTCCGACTAAAACAGGAGAGGGGGTCATTGTAATTACGGAGCTGCCTAGACCCGTGGATGACAGATGTCAAGTTGACAGATTTCAGTACAAAAAATATGCGTTCCGTTGCCGCTCCCTAATTCGACTGACCCCCTCTCCTACCACAGGAAGAAATATTTGATAGCCTCGTGTGAAAGTACAAAAGATAAGCGCTCGCGAATCAACAGATATCTGCTCGCAGATATATAGCTCAGTGTGAACTAAGCATAAAACGTAATATATTTATAACCTTTTCGTAAAGGTCAACTTTTATGAACTCGATGAATTATTTATAAAGCGATAATGTAAAATTTAGTAACCAATTAGATTCCTTGCTCATGGTTTTGCATATTTGAATTCAAAATATTTAAAAAAATGTGTTTCAAAATGTTTTAATTTTTTTTATATTTGTTGCCGCGTGAGTGCCGACTGATTGGAGCCAATTGAATTAAGATGTTCACAATTTAAAAAGATAGCGTTTTGCTAAAATATACAGATAATTTTATTTTGAATTTAATTCTAATTGAACATAATGTAGATATGGACGATTTAATCTATTATAATAATAAGAACTTTGTAAAGATTTTAAGGTGAGTTTTACCCTAGTGACCAGCTCAGGTACGGGGGCTCCGTGGAAGCCAGAGTTAAGTTAGCCTCTCAGTGGCTGGGCGTACTGTACAGGGCTCGCAGGTACTTTATTAGTACACAACTGCTAACCCTGTACGAATCGCAGGTGTGCCCCGGTGTTGAATTTGGAAGCCACCTCAGGTCGGGAGTCTCAAAATACCTGAAAAAACCCTCGACTGTCGGCAGAAACGGCCGGTCCGTTTGATAGATTCTCGTTTCTGGACTGGGTGGTAATGCTGTCCTTGTTCTATCATTTTGATGGGAGATATTCCGAGGAACTAGCGTCATTGATTCCACATCGGTGCACAGTCGGGACACATGCCAAACACGCGCCCGACATTTGTATACAGTTGAAATTTGTCACACGAGAACGCGTCATTTCTACGACTTATTCTCGAGTACAAAAGTTCGGCTGTGGACATGGTTCACTACATCCTTTCCACAAAAATACCCTTCACATAGCATCCCCAAAGACGACGTTGGCCCTCAGAGGAAATTATTTTCCTCAGGGCCTCCTCTGTGGAGTTAATGTAAAAAACCCTATCATAGTATTGTAGGTGAGTTTTTATAATAGACTCCAAACAAGATTTCAATTTGGGAGGCGGGTATGGGTCGGTACCATTTATTGGATACCCAATACCTCTGCCGTAGGCCACTCCAAGAGGATCGCTTCGTTTGTTGACTTAGGAGGAACGCTCGGGTTCATGGTATGAGGCTTGTCTAGGTTTTTACAGCGAATACATCTGCCCATCTGCCCATCTGCCCGTCTGCATGGCGGGCCGGATAGGGAGAGACTGGTTGAGGGAGACTTAAACCGAACCTCTCCAGCCAGACTCTCACGACGCATCACCTTGCACCACAGTGGGAGGGATAGATCCATACGTCCTTCAATCCTGGACACATTGACTCCCAGATTTCTACACATTCATCATACCTTTTTCCTTCCCAGAACTTCTTCTCCTTCGTTTACCAAAGAAAAAACCTTCCACACAGCAATCCAAAGACGACAAAGGCCCCGAGGGATTTTTTCACCTCAGTGGAGCTCCTGTGTGGAGCTAATGTTAATAAAAAAATTAATTAAATATAATGAAAACATTAGAAATGACGATCACCTACTCCGTGTTATGTTTCTTCTCTATTATTATATTAATAACTTATAACGATATATTATGATCAGAGAAAATTCTAGAAGTAACTTCGAGAAGCAACATTAAAGACATTTTTCTTATAGGTACCTGAATCAAATATATAAGCGAACGTTCGGAGACCAGTATAATTATAGGTAGCGAAGCATCTTACATCTTTTGAAGAGCTTAGGATATTTTCACCTATTATGGGTGGCCATAAAATTTGCATAGATCTTTAGCCAAAATGGCCTCTGCACAGGGTCATGAAACGCAACATTTTGCAAAATGATAACTCTCAATGAATATTTTTTTACTAGTTTACTACCGAAAGCTCGTCGGCTTAAAATTGAATTAAAAAGCTTTGAACTTACAAACAACTTTATATTACCTACAAAATTTACAAAATGCACGCTATGTAACATCTGGGAATATGTAAAATGTACCAATTTACCTAGATGCAATACGACAGATGCACAACACCATTACGAATACCTACATAGGACCTAAGTTATTTTTACGACATACCTGATTTGATCAAAAATTAAAAAAAGTCATGTTTAATTAAAAAAAAACTCACGTTACATTTTTACAGAAAATCATTAGCAATATATTGTAGTTATTTTTTATAATCATGTATTAGTAAATTGAGTAGCTTCCCAGTTAGAACCGAGATTATTTTTTTATAAACTAGATAATTAAAATGGTACATGAATGTTATCTAATATTTTTATTTTTTTTTCACCTTATGATTAAAACCTCAAATTGTAATATTTAATTAAATGAAAACAATAATATTAGCGAAACTCAATCGAAAATCTGGAAACAGAATAGAAAAAGATATTTGTACCTCTAGGACTCGAACCCAGGACGAAATGCGCTAACCACTGCGCCAAGGTGTCGATATCCGATACGGTCATTTTTAACTGTATCATTCTTCGACTAAAAACAACCCACATTATCGTTATTTTCTTAGCGCATATTTTCTAACGCAATTATACATAAAGATAGCAGCCAATTAAATGGCGTTGAAAGTTCTAGTAAACCAATTTACTTGAAGTTTGGTGAGAGCTTTCTCTATACATTACGTTATTGCATGAACCAGAACAATAACAAAATTTTAATTTTTACTACTTCGGAAAGTCAAAAAAACTGGTAAAAAAATGTCATTTTTTTCAGACAGCCGCCATTTTGCGAAAAAAAAAATTTATGACTTCTCCGAGGTTCATGCCACAGCAGCATACATTTGTTTAAATTAAACATAAATTTGTTTTTTTTTTCGGATTACTAGAAGGGTTGCAATCGTGTCAACCAGGGCGCGCCATATTTTTGAGACCCCCCACTTCAACTTTTAAAATTTTCGTTTGATTTTTTTTGTATGTATTCTTTAATATTTAATAAATATTTGGTAAAATAATGGTTATAAAAATATTATTGTTTTTTTCATTGCACCTGAAAAAACACCTACAATTCATGCTTGTAGACCTCCTTAATATCTTTAATTAATTTTATTACTTTAGTAATTTTATTTTTATTTTGATTTTTAGTTTTTTTCTATTTCGTTTCTAATCTATGTGCTATATATAATTACAAACACTGAATGTGAAGGTTCATCATCTTCCTCTTGTACTTACTTGGGTCAGAAACCCGAAATAATGCGCCTACAGGCGTCTTCAGCAATCTTCGTCAAATAATAAACAATCAAATATACGTTTATTTTGTTGCCAGCAATCAACTGTTGATTTTGGCTTCCCATTGTCGTTACTCGAGACATCGTCACTTTATGCTCGAAGCTCGATTATAAAGTAGTCGGTCGTGCCTGCCCTGTTTGTAGAATTCGTAAGCCCAATTGCATTTCCGCTTACGGACGGCCGCCGATAATGGCTGGGGCAGTAATTCTCGGAAACTATTTTTATTAGTGGCCATTAAGTCGATTTATGACTATTCGTTTAATTAATGATTTGACGCTGGCCATTGATTGGCCGGGCTGCTGCCGGGCAGGTATGTGCATAGGTAGGTACCGGCAGTAATTATACCCATGGTGACGGTGGGACTTCAATTCAATGTTAAGTCTTTAATGCTTTAATTTTGACACTTGCCTGATTGAGGCTCTTTCTAGGCACACAAGTGGAACATGTGAGTAATTTTCAAGAAAAAATAGCTTGAAATGGGCCTACTTTAATCGATTTTGATTTTATCAATACGATCACTTAGAAATCGACAAATCACGTGGATGGAAAATAATACCTAAATTTTGTACCAGTAGTCTATCTAAAAACGTTGTAAAATTTATTTGAAAATTTTATGGGACAATATAACAATAAATATCACATGTCATAACTGGAATTTTGCCGCGAATGAAAAAAAAAATCATCGCGGGCGCGCAAGCGCAAATCTACAGAAGTTCAATGCTGCCAACATTATTGTAACATTTTGTTAATAATAATGTTACAAAAAATAAAATGTACAGTCTTTATACAGTGTGACGGCCGGTGCAGTCCAGCGGTAAGGCTTTTGACTCGCATTCCGCGGGTCGCAGTATCGAATCCCGGCGTGGAAAATAAATTTTATTTGATTATTTTGTGTTATTTCACAATTTATTCATTTAAAATAATATATAGTATATTTGCGGCACGTTCCAGAGTGGAAGATACTCTCAGTATCACCCTGGTGTAAGACCACCGATCAGAATCGAAACGTTGCGTGAAATGGCTTTAGCCGTGTTTGGTGACCAGATCTGAATAGCCAGGTACTTCCCACCTTCCTCTATCTCCTTCCCCTCCCCACTATCTTCAGCCTCACAACATACCCCAATTGGGGATGCCATAGTCTCACTGGCTCCAGACGGGAGCAGTTGGGACTCTTGTGCGGTTTTCATATAAACAAAAAAAAACAAAAACACCGTTTAACGGTTCTGAAGTATTTTTTTTATAATTAAGACTGTATGTATATAGTTACCTATATGTATGTATAAAGTAATTATATTTATTACTTATCAAACACCCCTATTAATTTGCGACCTCCGGGATCATCAATATCACGAAAGCGAAAACTTTTTAACATAAAATTATTTTCGTAATATATGTGCGATTTACCTCGACATTTATTTTGATTTCTTGCCACTGTCTGGAGGATTGAAAGCTAACATTAAATGCTAAGACGCACGCAAATAATTTGCACTTCATTTAATGTTTGTAATAAACCAATAATTAATTGATAAGGCACGTGAGCACCTACTAGGTTCTGCAAAATGGCAAGTGTTGGAATGACAGAAGACACCGGCATATTGTAATGTCAGAAGTATTAGGTATGAGTAATTAGTAATTAGTTATTATAAACCTTCTCTTATGATTGTTACCATAAATCATAAAGTATTATATCACTGAAGAAGAAGATAATACTAATAAATCTAAACGAAATATTTTATTTATTTTATTTTATTTTTTATTTATCTTAAAAAGGTACAAGTTAAAGTATTACAATTTTGTAACTCGTAACTTATAATTTATATTTGTCTTCCTTTAAAAGCATTTGCTTGTGGATGGAAGAAGAGTTTACATTTTACGTACAATCAATACAGTCACGTGTTTCACACATGTACAGTTAATTACAGTCACATCGCAATCATGACCCTTTAACTAAAATACATAAACGTCTATGTATTCAGTAAGAAGAAAAACAAGTAAGTTATAATTGAAAATTAAAAACAAATATTTCGTGTGGCAATAGGGGAAGCAGTCTTCCCGTTGATGATTTCTCTAAAATACTTTTTGATAGAGTTCAACAATTTTACTTTCTCATTAATGCTTATGATTTCTATTGGTAGTTTATTAAAGAAGTATTTTCCTTTGTGTGAATAATGGTGTTGGACAAAAGACGTGTTTAGTTTGGGGCATACAAATACATATTTAAGTCTAGTATGTTTTTCAGTTATTAATGAGTTTTTCAGTTATTAATCTTTTTCTATTATAATTTGTACGATTGAATTTTTCACAAATATATTTTTAAATGTTAGTTTTTCACTATAATTTTTATTGTGAGTTTTTGAACAATTTCTATGGGGGTCAGACTAGTTTTGTAAGCTGCTCCTCAACTGAAAATGGCATACTAATGCGTATTATTTTGAGTTTAGATTTTCCATTGATTAGAAGTTTCTAATTCGTAAGAATATATACATTAATTTCCTAATTATTTTTATTGTATGGCCGATGTGATCTTTCCATTTCAGGTTTTTATCTATGATTATTAATTTTATCCGCTATTTTCAGAAGTGAATTTTTGCCGACAGTTATTAGTGTCGTGTTGTGCGAGAGAATGATTATGTAAGATTACGAAACAGAACAAGACACAGTAAAATAAATAGGTAATGGTGGCAAACACAAGTTCACAATTTGGGAGGCGGGAATGGGTACTGCCGCCCCGGGAACCTTTATTGGATAACCAACACCTCTGCCATAGGTCACCCCAAGTGGTTCGCTACGTTTGGTGATTTAGCAGGGGTGCCCGGGTTCATGGGGGGAGGTTTGTCTAGGCGGATGACCAGGACATACTGAACCCCAGATTCCTACCCACCCCTTAATCCCTTTTCCTTCCCAGAACTCTCCTTCCCCCTCCTTTCCTCAAAAAACCCTCCACATAGCATCCTCAAAGATGACATAGGCCCTGAGGGAAATTATTTTTCTCAGGGCCTCCTGTGTGGAGCTCATGTAAAAAAAAAAAAAAAAACAGCACAGGTGAGGCGTAACATCGTCTCAACCAACTCAGCCATTGGGACCTATATTTTTGTCGATCTCATATTTCAAATAAGAATTAACTAATTTTATATTTTTGAAAGCTATCGTTTTGAATGATTATAAAGTTCTTTAACGACTTTATTTGTAACCTGGATACTGTCTCGGATAAACATATCCGATTTTATTTATATGGGACATCTGTCGACTTTTTCTAAAAGTCATAATAAAAAAATAATAAAGTATTGTTACTCCTTGGCAAATATTTTTTTCATAATGTTGCTGCTAAATAATTTTTTTTACTGCTTGCTTCATGTGTGATTCACACATTTTATGTAAAAACCCACTGGCGGATAAAATAGAAGGTAAATCAAAACCTGCATCGTAATCATGTAATAAAATTAATTCGTATTTACCTGACCACATTAAAATTAAAACGAATGCTAACATTTTTTGTTTGTGCATAGGTATGTCTAATATTTACGTGATTCATTAGTAACAATTTTTGACATTTAATAGTACGATTGAAAAATATATATAAAATTAAATAAGTAATCCAAACAGATTTTTACTTATTATTATTTTTGATAATATTACACTTGAGAAAGTGTATTATTATCAAAGATACTATTTTTTAGGTTATGGGTCTGTTCCGTGTATCTCTGGTTCAATGAACTCTGGAACTCGGATTTGCTTTAAATTTAAGTATCTTTTCGAAATTGGAACTAATTGTTTCAACAATTCGGCAAGCTTTAACGTGCCGACCAATAACATAACGTTTAAAAACGATTTGAAATTTTAATTTTGTTTTTACAGTGAATAAATTGAATTGAACATGATATTTTATAAGAAAATTATTTTAATTGTCTTTTTCAAAATTGGAACTGATTGCTCCAGGAATCAGACCGTACCATGATTTTTCGCGGGTCTTCGTTAGTATTACATATTATGCATATATAATATACTTATTCATGATGGGAGCAAGAATCAAATATGGTTATTTAATTTAATTTTATTTTTTAAATTAGCTCCACACAGGAGACCCTTAGGAAAACAATTTCCCTTGGGCCTATGTCATCTTTGGGGATGCTGTGTAGTGTCTTTTGGGGGAAAGGAAAGAGAGGAAGTTTTGAGAAGGAAAAAGATATGAAGGGTGGGTAGGAATCTTGGGTTTAGTGTGTCCAAGAGTGACGGACGTATGAATTCATTCCTCCCACCGCGGTGCAGGGCGATGGGTCAAGAGAGCCCGGCTGTTGAGGCCAAAATTCGACCAGTCTCTCCCGATCCGGTCCGCCATGTGGTGGGCAAGCGCGTCCACCGCCAAGATCTCACTTCAACCCGTGCACCTCTGCTAAGTCATCAAAGGAGCTAACCACTGGGGGTGGACTATGGCAGGGGTGTTGGTTATCCAATAAACGGTTCCCGGGGCAAATGTACCCGTACTCACCTCCCAAATTGGGTTGTTCTATAACAAAGTAAAAATAATAACAAATGCATATTTTTTATTTGATCACAATCACAGCACAACTAGAGTCCCAACTGCCTGAATTCAAAATGTGTATGGGGCTAAGGGGAGAGAGGAGGGGTGAGAGAAGATGAAAGTTGGGAAGTAAATACCTGACTATTAATATCTAGCCACCATGCGCAATGCCAAAGCTGTTTGCATTGTGTGAGTTTATATACATATAGAAAAGGACAGAACATAATATAAGGAAAGAGTGAGAGGGTAACATCAACATCTCATGTACATAGTGATGGAGAGAGACGGGTGATATCTAATGACTTACAATATTACAGGGACAAAACGTCACTTGAATATGTGATTAAGGAATATGGTGATTGAGGGTTTATGGGAAATATCGTTAGTATGGGACTTAATCACCTATTCAAGTGACGTTTTGTCCCTGTAATATTGTAAGCCATTAGATATCACCCGTCTCTCTCCATCACTATGTACATAAGATGTTGATGTTACCCTCTCACTCTTTCCTTATATTATGTTCTGTCCTTTTCTATATGTATATAAACTCACACAATGTATATTTTTGATCAGTTTAATTTCTATATGCCCTGATGGTGCTTATGTAAAGCGAAACCGGTCGGTAGTGGAAAAATAAATCGTGGTTTTAAACAAAATTATTGTGTTATTTTAATTTGTAAAGTCTTGAGTTTACTATTCAATAGTTGAACAGTGGCTATATACAGGATAAGTTAGCCGAGTGTTTTACCTGTTGCCTGTATTTATTTGTTTATTTATTAATGTTCGTTATCATATGAATAAGCTATCAGGAGGATGGTGAAATACCTCCTAATTTGTAGTAATCGCATCAACTGACTAATTCATCAACATCTCTGCCACAGGTCACCCCAAGTGGTTCGCTACGTTTGGTGATTTAGCAGGGGTGCCCGGGTTCATGGGGTGAGGTTTGTCTAGGTCTTGGAGGCGGATGACCAGGACACACTGAACCCCAGATTCCTACTCACCCCTAAACTCCTTTCCCACCAAGAACTCTCCTCTCCTTCCATCCCTTGAAAAAACCCTCCTCACAGCGTCCCCAAAGATGAGATAGGCCCTGAGGGAAATTAATTTCCTCAGGGCCTCCTATGTGGAGCTCATGTAAAAACAAAAAGATAGCATCACTGAAATTGTCTCAGTTATTGGGGTAGGTTTTAACAGTTTTAAAGAATATTTCCATATCCTGAAATCATCAGGTGTCCTTGTAGGATCCAGATGAACAGGTAATACTCCAATACGGAACCTGTAGCCGGCTAAATAACACGAGCGGATCAAGTTTGACTTGTATTTGACTGGTATTTATTATAGTGCGGACGGGTTTCCTCCGTTTTCCGGTTCGAGCTCGATCCCGTTGTACCATGCGCCAATTAGCTTCGGACGCTATCCATAGATGTCGCTAGTCGTCACTAAAATACCCAATGTCGGAATGGCGACAGAAAATAATAATATTTTAACGATTATGCATAACATTAATAATTATATTGCATGTTGGAATTTACACTGGCGGATGGTGATAGTAATAATAAATTAAACCTATCACATTCGTCTTAACGCATTAATAGCTTATACCGTCGGTGCCTAACTAACCAAGTAAAAGGGTAGTAAGAGTAGTAAGACGATTTCGAGATATAAATAATACCTTTTGCTTTTAGATATGCACCTAAATAACCATAATTTTTAACTGATGTAATTTCTAACTATTCTTCGGGTATCTGTTTATATCAAAGGACAGGAAAGAGGAATACTAGACACGGGCGTATAAAGAGGGTTAGGGGGGTTAGGGGTTGTTAGGGGGTTCAAACCCCGCCAACGGCCTCAGTATTGCGTAGGAAAAAAGAGAATAGTTCCTGTAGATTACATTCCTAGAAATAACAACAAAATTATTTGAATCATCTCTTTTATTAATGTAATGGAAATAAAAAAAAATGTGGTTAGTAAAGGTCCCAAGAACTTCATAATATATTTTCCACCTCCCCTTTCTCCCTTCCCCGGGATTGCAATCCCCCTTAGGATCGAACCCTTCTTATGGTCGAACCCCCCGCGTGAATGCTATAGCTACGACCTTGATACTTGATGATAAGTTGAAAAAAAAAACTGCGCTAATTCCGAGCGAAACTCAAAACCGAAATTATATCACTAAATAAGTAGGACAGTTTAAAATCTTTTTGCTCAGTCCGTGGCAGGAAAACATAATTTTGTGAGATATTTATTTTTAACCTTATAATATACATAATAATTTGGTGGAACAGTAATTAAAAACCAACATTTACCACTGAAATTACGTAGAACCTATGCAGAAGAATTGTATTATGCTAACATTTATTATTAAGGAGGTATGTTCTTATAACTTTCTTGTAACCATTTTCTGTGCAGGTATGTTTTTAGGTTTTCACGGCCAAAAGTATTTTTGGGGTGTTATGTCGTGTTTCGCTACCTCCTTCTTTAGCCAACGTTTCGGACAGCGTTACAGTGTCTCAGTGTCTCATCAGCGTTTCGGACAACGTTTCGGACAGTGTGACAGTGTCTCATCTAAATAAATAACAAAAATTTTCTGTGCAGTTGAACACATCTATTATTTCTGCAAAAATATTGCAATCTAGGTAAAAGCGAGTATCTGGACAACTCAATCATATAGATACTCGCTTTTTAGATATTTTTTTTGCTGCAATTAAAAATAATTTTGGATCGAGTAGTTTCTGTTGGCATATGAAAGTTAATTAGACTGAGTAAAAAGGGCTGTTTAAAAGTACCATTAACAATCTTAAAAATAAAAGTTATTGACATAAATAGAAAGAAAAAAACATCTAAACACGATTCTGATCAAACACAAAGTAATATCATAGATTCTTCTTCCTTTCATTCAGATTTGATGTTATCAGGAAACCTAGAAAGCGCAAAATCATTCCTTATCCAGTTAACATACTGTTTATAAACTGTAGAGCTGTCAAGCTTTACAGTTTATAAACAGTTCTTCAATACAAGAAAGTCTGCGAAAGCACCC
The DNA here is from genome assembly GCA_936435175.1 of Glyphotaelius pellucidus. Lineage (NCBI taxonomy): Eukaryota > Metazoa > Arthropoda > Insecta > Trichoptera > Limnephilidae > Glyphotaelius > Glyphotaelius pellucidus. Next base: position 1,705,102 of record OW386539.1, on the reverse strand, counting down.
ACTAGCATTACTCTGCAAAACACACAATAATAACATATTCTACATCATAACGCAAACACTTTGCCTACGATATCAGCCGGGAGATCACTTTATACCCTGCCCGTATGCTAAGGATCCGAGAGTGACAGCAGAGATAACGGAGTGGCGAGTCCATCACCAAGTCGGGGAACGGGTCCAGGCAGCATCAACTTTCCACTTATCAAGTTAGCGGCTTGACAGGCAGAGAAGACCAGACCTGTTGTTGTGGCGGGTTCCCGTTCTCCGAACTGTAATAATAAGTGAATGATGCCACCAATAGCGGCTTCCAGGTGCAACAATGAATACATGGATTCAAGTAGAATAGAAAGGTAATCTAGATCAATCTATCCAGTGCTTATTTTGTACAAAAAAATAATCCGGAATTCATTTCTTATATTTAACTTTTTTTTACAAAATATCACCATTTCCAGAGTAAATCCACGTAGAGATCGTATTCAGAGAGGCAGATACTCTGTTTTGACCAGCTTTCAGAATCAAAAAAGTTTCTTGAAATAGCAAAAGCGTGTTAACAGGTCTAGAATAGCTAGGTACTTCGGAAACCGTCTTTATTCCCATTTTCTTCTCTCTCCCCAAACCTTTTAGTCTCCCAACTCACAACATACCCTATTGGAAGTGCCACAGTCCCATTGGCTACAACCAGTTAGGACTGTAGTGGTGTATTCAAATAAAAATAAAAAATATCCCAAAAATTTCAGGAGGACAAAAAAAGGTAAAATAACTGTATGTCAAGTGTAAAGGTAATTTGACAGAATGTCCTTTTTTACCATAAATACCTACTGATATTGCGATGATTGCATTTACGTGGTTTGCCGAAGAACACTAAAATCAGATATGGTTTGAGATTTTTACGCCCAAAAGTAGTTTCGTTATTTGTTTTTGGGGTGTTATGCCGTGTTGCGCTACCTCCTTCTTTAGCCAACGTTTCGGCTAGCGTTACAATGTCCATCATTAGGGAAGATGTGTTATCTATGCTGTCCGAAACGTTGGCTAAAGAAGGAGGTAGCGCAACAGGGCATAACACCCCAAAAACAAATAACGAAAATATTAAAATCGTTTCCACTTCGGCTTGCCCTAAGCTTCCATAGAAAAAATGTCGTCGTTTAGGCGCCGTATACACGCTAAAAAAGAAGATGGAGAGATATGTAATTACGAACATCTAAGTAGCATTTAAAGAAACAATGTGAATTTTTTCATACATGTAACTTCTAAAATAAGTGAAATGAACGTGCTTGTAATCTCGAAATAATTTCATATTTTGCGTTTCGACGTGGGATACGTTTAGATATTATCTTAAATAATAACATATATTTTTTTAAGAGGTTAAAAACTTCAAATGTTTAAGGGAGATATGTAAGAAATCAGTGGAAATTCGGGTAGCGACGGTTTAACTACAAATAAATTAAGATAGGTTGTTTTTCAAACTTCGCAAATTCACTTTGTGGTGTCATCATTATTAATAAATGAAAACAAATAACTTTGTGTACACCACTATTTAAATAGTGGTGTACACAAAGTTGTTTGTTTTCATTTATTAAGATAGGTAGATTAGATACTTTGAAATTTGAAGGATCCAAAAGTCTGAAAGGAGGTCCGACAAGTTTGATGAATGCGCACCTTTTATAAGAGGAAATTTTAAAACGTGCGCTATCACTTCTTTGTTCAACGCGTTAAAAAATTTTTTTTTACCCATAGAGCACCATTTTTATTACAACAGTTTTATGAAAAATTTAATTAAAATAAAATATATATTAAAAATATTTTTTTCGTAACGACATTCCGGAATGACATTCCGTCACGTTCCACCAAAAATAAAGCACTGGTCTTACCGAAACTGCTACTGAAATGGGTATGTTTTTTTAAAGTAGAGATTTAAACAGTAGTTTTATCGTTAGTTAAAAAAATCCAGTTATAGTTTGCGTGACTAGGTTCATCTGATTGTTGTTTTCGTTTGTGGCTATCGGAATGGTCTAGCATCCAGCGCTACTCATGTTGAACACGGGAACATCGTGCTCTGTTAATAATGGACTGTGATTGATGGCTATTTAACATGGTGGATTGAGTTCCTACTCATCCGCTTATAAAGACGTCTCGTAAACAGATGGACAGATTTATTGTGGATTCATCTTCATTTCTACAGCCATTAATTGCGTAATTGAAATAAGTAGGGAAATGAATTATTTCACACATGAATTCTAATTCTTTATAGCTTCTCGTACATAACATACGTAATAGCGTGCTCAGTTATTAGCTAATCATTGAAAGCCGTCAGCTGAAATCGAAAGAGAAATAAATTATTAATCACGTGCATCTTATACCATGTTCAAATGTACTTGAGTTAAGGCTGTAAAATCAACGATACTTTTAGTTTATATATGATCCCAGAAAGCTCTCACAAAGTGCTCATATACGGACGCAACTTCGGCAAACTAGGGAACTGGCCAAGAGAGGAAACAGTGAGGGACCTGGCAGGACTATTAATAGGATACTGCCTCCTCTGGACACACACACAACCGTTCGGAGTGGAAAGTAATAAGATCTTTAGAAGATGTGAAGAGGACGTATAAACACCAGTTCGGATACGGTTCAGATATCTGCGGAGTCATGTAGTGAAACTACGAGAAATCTACAGTCACCCCGAAAGACAATTTCGATGACATTGCTGTGGGACAGGCTACCGTCAGTATAACGGGGTGAAATGTCCTATAGAAAACACAATGGGCCTACGCCCTGCTAACCAGAACTTTGTAAACCGTCTCCGACTCAATATAATTTAATATCAAACAGCATTATTTAAATACGATGAATAATAAATTGTTAGATCTAACTGACATGAAAAGAATCACAAATAGCACACTTCGCAGCGCATTGTGAGCGTTTAATTTTATCAAAATAGTTAGACGAACCTATGTTAAATTCTTCAATTGATTTGCTCTTTATCGCTATGAATTAAACACCCCTTTCAAATAAATTCACATTACCAAGTAGGGTGGATTGATGAAACCATAGTAATAACCTGATTTTAAACCCCCGTTTCAGCTTCTTTTTCAAGAGATTTGAATGAAGTTTTCTTTTGCAATCAATTCGAACCATTGTGAATAAAATCTGTACACTACTGCTGTGTCTGTTGAAAACAAACGTTCCCCGTGGATTACAAAATAAAACAAATTAATTTAATGAGAAGTTACGTTAATATATTATATTATTTTCCGATCATAATATTAATTAAAAATAACATATCTGTTAGGTATGTGCCTAATGTCTCAAGAATTCCGTTTTGGAAAGCTACCTGATTACTTTAACGATAATTTATTATAATTAAAATGATCGTAAGATAATATTACTTCCTCGTTATGAACGCAGAGCCGTATTATTTAAGGTGCATTATTTGGAATTAACTCCGACAGCGAATCGATATAAACTTTCCATAATATTGAAACAGCTTCTAAACGGAAAACACGGTTTAATCTTAATGCGTGCGGATACAAAAAGAGCCAGAACACTACACACGTTAAAATAGCATCAAAACCGTTATTTAAAATCGTTACCTTATACACTTTATCCTTTCTTTATAACGTTCCAAAAAACCGGATTTCCTTTTCTAAAGTTCGCCATTAGTTCCTGTTATATTTTCTTTCCTCTACAGCAATTTCAATACGCTCCTTTTCTAAAGACGTCATTGAATTGATTATATAAAAAAGTAAAACATCAGTCATTTTGACCATCAGAACTTAATCCGTAAAAAGCTCTTTGTGCGTCTCGTCCGAAAAGCACTTTGTTCGTTTTACAAAATTCGCGCGGCTTTTTCTCACGGCGATCCTTTCACATCAGGAAAGTCCAGTTTTCGGCGGAGGGGTCATCTTATCATGTCAGCCCTTTGAAAGGGACAGAGGCCGCCCTGTGACCCGCACAATGAGACAGTAAGGGCCGAGTCCGAGGGAATCGCGAGCTTTGACAATCCAAACTGGACATTCCAGTTCTGGTTTGATTGTTATTCGAAGCGAATGGTCAGTAGACAAAGCGAATTGATTTCTTTCGACGGCCCCCCGCCCCTGTTGCTTGTTGCTTGTTGCTTGTTGCTTGTCCCTCAGGGTGGAACAGGTTTGGTCAAAGATGACCCCTGACGGAAGGGTGGATGGAGGGTGAATGCAAAGTGGACGTAGATAATAATGATTTTCTATGGAAGCTTAAGAATAATTGAATTAACGCGGCTCAAGACCAGTTCCCACGTATTTGGGCAGTTTTTTTAATCTTTGGTTTATTATTATTATTTGCATCAAACCGAACTTCCTTATTTTTAGAACTTGTTTAAGGTATAAGATTTTAAAATGCATTGCATTTAAGACTGATATTTAAAATCATTACAATAATATTAATCAAAATCAAATCATTTGTATTAGAAAACAGATGTCAAAAATTGTAATTAAAATTTTAAAAAAATCGAGTACAGTTTACACGCGGTAGAAGCAAAACTTTACTAAAACAATCTCAACCAATACTTGAAAAGTGAGGTCATAATCAAAGCGACCAATCATTTCTCAAACAATAGGAGAGCCTTTAAAAGTGACATCATTATCAAAGCGGCCGATGAGCGCAGTTGATGCGTCACAGGTGCAGCAATCGTCATTTCAGTTTCACTTCAAAAATTGTAATTTAAATACAAAAATTAACACCGGGCCTATTGGCAAAATACAAGAGATATGAAATAATAAAGGCACATGAAATAATTTTCCTCACTTCTATTTTTCCGTATAGATAGGCATGATTTATATATCAATATTGATAAATCATACACCAATCATCATTCCAATGAGTGTGTGCTCAAAGAGCTTGTGGTGAATTAAAAAAAAAATTAGAAATCGCAAAAAAATCTTTGATATTTATCGTAATGAGTAACGCCTCGGTGAGTTTTTTAGAATAACTAAACAGAAGAACTTTAATTAAAAAGACTTATGATATATTTGTTACATTACGTTTTAATTAATTAATTATAGTTTTAATGGATATTTGAATTAAACTCGTATCTTCAGAAACATCTGCGGAAAGAGGACAAATAAATATTATGTTCTCAATCAAATAAATTGGCAGATCGGGGTTACCTTAGAATAAAGAAGAATGCGATGTGGGCGTGTTTCGTGTTCCACCAGTATGACCAATCGGGCCTTATATTTGAAATATGAACTGTGGAATTCGGAGGGGATGGCATTATACGATGTCAGGCTGGTATAAGAGAGACAGAGCGTGTGTTAAATGAATTAGAATCAAAAGGTATTAAGTCAGTGGCGACATTGGCTTCCATTCAAATACAAATGGAAGGCATTTCTAGTGGGTATTATATATTCAGTGGTCGTAGCATATGTTTTATTAACCAATGGAACGAACGGAACCCGATCCCTAAAAACGTAGCACATGTTATGTACAATATCAGTGACCGATTATACAATAACATGATCAGTCAGTGGCTGAATTGGCATCGCGTTCGGGTCCCACCCAGGCGTCCTGTGATCTCGATTCCTCGGCTGGCTAAATCCGCCGTCACGACACAAGCAACATTTTCCGCTTAGTGTGGTGGTAGTGGGAGATTTTCAAATATTGTCAGGTTATTCGTAACCAACGAATGTTTGTCTTTCTTAAAAATAAATTTACATCATTTTTCTCTAGCCACTCCCCTCAGTTTTATAAAATATTCCGATTAGGGATGCCATAGTCCCACTGGCTTTAGACTCCTGTGCACTAAAAAAAACTTATCCACCGGTTAAGGTTTTTAACCTTTAGTTCTCAGGCAATTTAAGTCTGTTCCATGTCATTTTCAGTGTCATCTGGCATTATTTTCGATGTCGTGCCATGTGGCGTTAATTTCAGTGCCTGTCATCTAGTACTATTTTTGGTGTCCTGTCATATAGTATTATGTTCATATTGTTCATCTAGCATTATTTTCATCTGGCATTATTTTCGATGTCCTGTCATGTGGCGTTATTTTCAGTGTCTGTCTTCTGGCACTATTTTTGGTGTCCTGTCATATGGTATTATGTTCATTATTTATTATGGTATTATTTTCGACGTCCTTTCACCTGGTACTATTTTCATCGGGAATTATTTTCGGCGTTCCGTCTGGAAACATTTTCGGTATCCTGTTATTTGGCATTATTTTCTACGTCCTGTAATCTGGAATTATTTTCGGTGTCCTGTCATATGATACTATGTTCATATTGTTCATCTAGCATTATTTTCATGGAGCATTATTTTCATCTGGCATTATTTTCAGCGTCCTGTTGTCTGGCGTTATATTCGGCGTCCCGTCGCCTGTCAGCTAGCATTATTTTCATCGGGAATTATTTTCGATTCCCTGTCATTGTTTTCATCTGAAATTATGGCCAGCCCATCGCAACATTTAAGACGTTCACAATCAACTGATAGCCTCATGCTTAATTAAATTCTCGAGTTCATAGATCATGCAAATAAGTTAGAAACATTTTCTAATGTTTTGGGCTTAAAATTGAATTTGAGACACCAATAAAAAACGACGATTACCTACATTTACTCGAAAGTATACCTAATCATAAATATTCTTTGAAAAACGTTGTGCCGTGTGAATAGTACATTAATTTGCGTTGCTCATTAGCTGATTACTTTACTATGAAACAATTTTCTGTTAAATTTATTAAAATTATTAAGATTAAAGAAAAAAACGCATTAAGCTCTGGGGTCATAATTCTTAGTTCCTCGTTAAAAAATAATTAATAATGATCTGAAACCGTTGAAACTATCTTAAGTATTTCCCCGTAAATTATTACGTAGACATTTCTAAAAACGTACAGAACGACTTAGGGTTCAAAGGTGCCATTATTTCAGTATCTTGAGCAGTAAATCAATGGCTTTAATGTCAAATAATAATAATCTTTAGTACTTGACTACTTAACATTTTATGGGTCCAGCGTATTTACAAAGATGGCTGAGAAATATTAACATTATCGCAATTATTGCTAGTGTTATATCCGACATTGGATGTCGCGGAGTTGCGGTGCGGAAAGGATGGTGGGGAGGGGGCATTTCAGGGGTCGCAGTTCCCGTTGGCAAAGGTGGTGTCGCACTGAGACTAGGAATTTAATTATATAACATATCTGCAAGAACGTCAGGTAGAATTTTCCTCTTTAAGGCACCGTATCCTCGCTCGAAAAAAAATATGTTATTACGAATGTTGGAGAGAGCGCGCTAATATTTAAAACTATAAAATTGTAGCGAAAATTGTGAAAATGTTTAATAAAACACGACTCGTTGAGAATAGTGCAAAAATCTCGTGGAGGTTGTCTAAAACAACATTCAAAGAATCACTGTGATTTTTTCATACATATAGCTTGTTAAATAATAGAGACAGACGTGAAAATAAAAATTTTCCGAACATACTTTGCGATTTTTTTTATTGAGGGAATTTCATATAATTTGCGTTTCGACGTGGAGAATGTATTAGATATTATCTTTAAAAAATAACATATGTTTTTTAAGAGCTTAAAAACTTCAAATGTTCAATGGAGATATGCAAGAAATCGGTAGAAATTCGGGTAGCGGCGGTTTAAATTAAAATTTAAAAAATTCGTTTTATTAAGATTTCCCGTTTCTTGTAGATAGGCTAGACTTTATATAAATGAAATAGATAAAAATCCACGCATGTTATTAAATAAAAACACATTTCAAACATTGAAGCATTGTTTTGTTATTTTTAATATTTTCGTATAGATATATTAGTATTATCTTCATCTTCAATGATATATTATATTAATGGGTACAAACTTCAAAAGTTGTTTCAGTAAAAAATTAATATTCTTTTAGAAAAGTTCAATAGGTCCCATATATAATTTTTTTTTTTTTTAAATATGTTTATTCAGTTTTAATTTTACAATATTTTATTTTACAAATCTTACGAAACTGATCAATCAGTTTGATTGTAAGAAGTCTCTCATTTTTTTCTAATTATTTAATACAGTATACTTTTCAGTTTTACATAGTATATACTAAATATAATACTTAATATTAAAATACTAATTATTACGACAAACTAATTATTATAATGTTTTAATGTTTATGAATTGCGTTGTAGTAAAAATATTTTACACAGTACAAACATACGGTGAGAAAATAAATAGATAGGAACTATTTTATTTGATTTCATGTTCTTCGCGGGTAGAAAGATTTAACTTTTGTTTTGATTTTTGAATAAGATGTCTCATTTTTGATATTTTCAGGTAATGCGTTAAATATTTCCGGAATATATGACTTTTTGTTCTATCTCCGTTTACATTTTGAGATTTATTGACAATAAACATTTGTGCTTCTCTATGCCTAGTAGGGTAGTTGTGGTTTACAGGTTTTTTGAATTCTGTATTCCAGAATTCATCTAGCGTTAATTGGTAATTTACCTTACTGTGTATAGAGAGGACATTACACAAGGAGAACATTTTTTTATAATCACCTTCACATAACTGGACCTTTTTTTTGCCTGATATCAATTTTAGGAAACGGATTTGTAATTGTTCTATTTTATTTAAGTATGTTTTGTACGTTAATCCGTAACTATTTATTCCGTATCCTATAATTGATTCTGCTAATGCGTTGTATATACAGTATAATGTATTTTTATTAACAAATTTTTTTAGGTGGTAAAATTTTCCTAATATGGATCTTAATCTATTACATACATTTTCAATATGATTTGACCAGTTAAAGTTGACATCTATTGTAAGACCAAGGTATGTATATTGGTACACTTTTTCTATATTCGGGCAATTACACTGCTGGAATTGGTTTTTTGTGTGCAAACAATCATATGAATGACTTTTTATATGTAATTCCTTTTCCTGACAATTTGCATATGGTGAGTGTATAAGCATATATTGGTTTTTTTTTGCGTTAATAATAATGCCATTGTCGTGGGACCATTTAATTATGTTATTTAGGTCTGTTTGTAAAATTTCCTCAATTTTTAGTGTATCTTTGTCAGCACATATAATGCAAGTATCGTCTGCAAACATGTAGCATTTACAACGTTTTATTACGTTTGGTAGACTGTTTACTTGCATTATATAACATGTAGGCCCCGATATCGACCCTGTTGCTACTCCGGTTTTTGTTAACATTTCATCACTAAAAATTCCGTCAATTTTAACTTTAATTTTTCTATTTAATAGATAATTTTTAATAAATTTTTTTAAACGACCTCTAATAGCACATTCCTCCATTGCCTTTAATAAAATGGTAATCCGAGACACTATCTAGGTTACAAACTAATTCTTTAAAACTTTATAATAAATTATTTAAAAAACCATATTTATTTCTTAAGCCACAAGAGATGGATATTTTATCCCTCACAAATTTATAAGTGGGTCCCAACCTACCAAATTATAATGTTTTTTTCTGTAGTATTAAGATTCTATTCATTTAGGTTAGATAACATCGTTGTTAAGTCACACAACGACCACAAAAATAATTTTCGGTGCTATTTAACAGATTTTTCGTATTAAGCTTTATTATTATTATTATTTTTTATTATTATTTCTTTACTCATAAAAATATTTTAGGTACACAGTTTTTACAAGTTTTTCGACTACCACACTAGGCACACGCCGTATTATGGTAGTTCTTTCAATTTGTACGTATAAGGTATTTACTGACTTATTTTTAATGGAATTATTATAACTAATAAGTGCGTCTGTGGTAACTTTGTTTCAACGACCTCTGGGTATTCGACCTCTGGAACTGGGATTCGCTTTGATTTTCAAAATTGGAACTAATTGTTGGAACGTTTCAGAGAAGTGATAAAGTAGGTACCAAACTTATTATATTCAAATTTTTATTTATTCTTTCGTTAAAGTTTTTGACAGATGTCAAATAGTGCATTTTTGTTAATTCGAGAGGAAAAGAAAGTATTTAAATTTATAATTATAATATGTAATTTCAAATAAATTGAATATACATAAAGCTTGCTAATTACGAATATTTTATCCTGAGAATAAAGTAAAGTTGTTTGTTAGCAGTTTGGCCTCGGCCTAGGGGTCTGGTACGTGTTCGGGCGGTATTGACCTGCCCACGCGGGCCCGGGCCCCATTCCCAGCGCATCGCATAACAGGACCTCCTCTCTTATCGTATACCTAGCACTATTGCCTACTACCTGCTTACCACTAGATACTTCCCGATTAGATACCTTCTACTTAAGAGGAAGTCGCAAGTCAAAAATGTACGTATTCTTAGTGAGACATAAAAATGGCTTGTCGAACGTTGTGGTGGCTCGACAGTTGATCCGCCGACAATTGGTTCCCCGAAATTATATTTATTATGATATTATAATTTTTTGTGCATTGTTCACCAAATTTCAAACGTAAAATCGACTTCAAAAATATCGTTTATAATAAGGTTGTATGAATATCAAACAAATTTACACACAGTGTCGATTCCTTTGTACTTATTACGCGCTGGTATAAACAGTGTATAGAGGAGTATATTATAACGATGACCGGACAACTCAGAATGAAACCAACTCAGAACCACCTCGGAAAAGTCATAAAGAGTGATGAAAAAAAAAAATTGTTTAAATAGGTTATGGGCTATTTTAAAATAATTTTTTTCATAACTTTAATGAGTTTTCATAACTTTTCGTTGAGTTGACTTTATTCTCAGTTGGCATGGAACTATTATTTATTTATTAACGCCCCTTTTGGAGGCTTTTAAATATGAATAGTAAGAAATATACAGTATTTTTTGTGCGTAATTAAACTGCCTCATAAACAATATTTTATATTTGTTTAAAGATAAATTGAAGATGTCCACTGAGTTGGTATAATTATTTCCCTCCATTAGTATTCTGGGCAAAGAGGAATACATACAATAAATAAATAGGTAGTTAGTCCCAGAATTTCTGCACTGAAATAAATCCGGAAGCTTAGTTCATACCGGACTATCAACTAAGTCATTTAGAATTTTATATAGAAATACCAAGTCAGTGAAAATTTTCTTGTCTGACAATTTGAGCACGGGACCAGTAGAGATCGCAAGCCCATATCAATAATTTTGTTTTATTTTTAAATGGGTCATCCCGTGTGTAAGCTCTGTATTTACTTTTTGGGATTTTTTTGGTGAATTAAATAAACATAGAACTGCTAACTTTTAACCACATAATTTTTTCAGCCCTAAATTGTTGCTCTTTGCTGAAGCACACGCCAACTGAGCCATTCATGTTCAAAATTGCGGTGTATTGAATTTCACAGTAGGTATTAGAGATTATGTTAGAAAAAATTCCAACAAAATTCCAAAAAACGACTCCAACAATTTCATTTTACAACACTGAAAAAAAGAAGAAAATTTGCTGACTTAATATGTTTATACAAAATTATTCATGATAAACTTCGAACCACTCATTGTCTGAGCAATATTCATATAAAAGTTCCTAATAGACGCAATTTAAAGAATCATAATATATTTCATCTTGAATTATTTAATAACAATATTGCATACTTCAATCCACTGTCTCGTATGTGTCGTCTATATAATACAATTGAATGAGACCATGTAGATATTTATGCAAACAGTCTCAAATATTTCAAAAAACAAATTATCAAACTCCTACCATGACACTTCGTTGAGAACAGTTATGTAGCGGCTTTATTGTCATACCCTTTCTTTTTTCTCTTTCTCTGCAAGGTATTTTATTTCACACTACTATGTTTTGTATTTCACTTTGATCATCATTATTTCTGTTATCACTCCAAGCATTTCCGTCTAGTATTAACTTAACATTGATGTTGCTGTGAACATTTCTAATTGAAGTGTTAATATCTATGTAGTATCCCAACTGCAATTCTATTTTTGTAATAATTGTTAACACTCCTCTGTAAATGTTTCAAACAATAAATAAATAAATATCAATAATTTTGTTGTATTTTTAAATGGGTCACCCGTGTGTAGGCTCTATTTTTGCTTTTTGGGAATTTTTTTGGCGAATTAAATAAACATAGAACTGCTAAATTTTAACCACATAATTTTTTCAGCCCTAAATTGTCGCTCATTGCTTAAGCACACGCCAACTTAGCCAACTTAGCCAACTCATTTTCATAATCGCGGTGTATTGAATTTCACGGTATTAGAGATTGTGTTAGAAAAATTTCAACAAAATGTCGTTAAGGTGATCCAATAGTACAGGAAAAAAATCTAAATCAGAATTCACGCCCCTTTCTGGGAGGAGTTTAAAAATTCTATAGAAAAAGCTTTTGGAAAGGTTGGAAAAGGTATTTGAAAACCTGTTAAAAACATTAACTTCTTTTTTACGCTTCGTTTGTTGTAATAAAACGGAAATTTAAAATTGATTTCACGGAACCAAGCGATGCGGAGCGTAACGTCTGGCCGGGGACGGAATGACAGAAAATGGGTGTGGAAAGTCAGTAGTTCTTTGGTGGACGCCATAGGGTTTACTTTGAAAATCCAAATTCGTGGACTGCCGGCCGTATTGTGAAATAACAACTCGAAAATGCATATTTTATTTTATTTTGTGAATATCGGGCGTAAATATCAATTTTTTTGCAACTATCATAAAAGAAACTGAATTTGTTACATTAAACAATCAAACCACACCCGAAAAGGGGTTTATAAGTTGGAGAGTTTGCACTAGGGTGGGTCACGACTGTATGGGGAATAAAAATTCTTGTTTTGTTTTGTCTAATAGTGATAAAAGGGTGTTAAATGGAGATATAAAAATCATGTAATTTTTAAAAAAAATATTTGGATATCATCTTCTTCCTCCGGGTTGACTTTGAAATTTCACATAATAGAGAAAAACCCAACCTTGATAAATCTTAAAAAAAATTTAGATAAACCATTAAAAATGAACTATTTTTAATAAAACACGAAGTAGAGGGAATATTTAAATTTGTTTATTAAAAAATAAATTTGAATATAATTCATATTATCTCAAGGCAGTGTATTCAAATACCAGCAAAATCCTTCTTACTTTCAAATTTTGGCATTATTTTGTGAAACTCAATTTTGGGACTTTTTGTAAATGATTTCGTCAAAATTTACTACAAAATAAATTTGCTATGGAAGATTACAAAAAATATGGTTTGGTAAAAAAAAAAATAAAAAAAAAAAAAAAATAAAAAAAAAAAAAAAAAATATTACAATCTTCAAAAGTTTGAAGTGAACCCGGAGGAAGAAGAACATCAGAAAATTGAAAAATTTTAAACACGTCGTTTTGAACCCATTTGGCACCCTTTTATTGCTATTAGAATTTAAAAATAACATTTTTTGTAAAATGACCCACCTTAGTTTGCACTTCAAAAATTTTTTTTTTTATAGACCTAATACTTTATTTTTTTCTAAGCTTATTAAAAAAAATTACTTGACCGACTTTTTTAAGGGTCAAGATATGTTCTACACGCAAAATTAAATGGAAGCATCTAAAACACTTCTAAGCGATCAAATTTTCAAAACAAAAACATATGATTTTGTATGATTTTGCATTATTTAGTATGGCTTCATCTTAAAAAAAATTTATTTATTAAAATCACTCAGAGAATTTGTTCGCTTTAATCACTCGTGTGCCTGGGAAAGTTTTAATTTAAACTAGGCGTAACCATAGTGTGATTGAAATGACATTTTGAGAAGCTAGGTACTTAATCAATCCACTCCGTCAGGCAGGTGTTGGTATAACGAACATGATCACGTTTGCAAACAGGAACACAGTTACCTTATGAATGATGGCATATCAGCTCGTTTTAATTGATACAAGCTTATTCATTGAATCTACGAAGGTACTACCAACTTTATAATGTCATCGAGTTGGATTGAAAGAAAATTATGTGTGAACTATCTACACAGTAATAAAGCTTGGGTACAATGTACATTCTCGAATGTCGCATTATATAGATTGCACTTTTTTTATTTATTTAGATGTCTACCTAAGCAATTTTTTTGTATTTTAATTAAATAAAGACAATATTAGCGAAATTCAATAAAAAATCTGAAAACAGAAAAACCAGAAAAAGATACGGTCACATCTAGGATTCAAACCCCTTGTCGGGGCGGAGCTCTGCCAACTCAGTTTAAGTGTGCCATCCATTCGGTCATATTTTGCTTCGACTAAGAACTACCAAAATTATTTTCATTTTCTTAATGCATATCTTTATTGGCTGCGATATTTATGTATGATTGCGAGATTCAAACCCGAACTAAATGCTATCTAGATAGTGTCTTGAATAAATTTATCAATTTTTATTTTTAATGCTTATTTATTTATTTAACGCCTGGAAGGCTTAAGCATGATTTGTAATGTAATTTTAATTTGACAGATACTTTGAAAATAAAATTACATTAGATAAAAGTCATACAACAAGTCATACAAACACATAAACAAAAACAGAAAAATACCGTTATTTGAAATAAATGTTTTAGATGATCCGCAAAACTCGCCAAGTTGATATTGAAAATGTCAACATCAACATCGATATGCGACATCTATTGATTTTTCTGCAAGTCTATGGAATGTTTATTTATTTTTATTTTTAACATAATAAAAATGAGCAAAACCTTAAATTGTAATATTTCAATTAAATTAAGACAATGTTAGCGAAACTCAATCGAAAAAATGAAAACAGAAAAATCTAAAAATTATTTAATAACATGTTTTTGTTTATTTAATACCGTAGTTAATATGTGTTGTAATGCAATGCTGGTACTTACGTACACAATATGTAAAGTATGAATTTAATTTAAAAAGGTAAGTATATTTTATGCAATTTAAATTAATCATAGCAAGTCATGACCCTTACAAAAAAAATGTGGGTCACAAAGATAAAGCACAAATCAATGTTAAATTCAATTAATGTTCTAATTTATGAGCCGTAATATATTACTAGGGTGGCTATATCAGCCACATTCAATTTAGTTCACAAATATTGACTTTGGCTCCAGGCAAACATTATTTAATTTGCTCAAAATTTGCATAAATTAAATCCAACATGTTTCACACATGTCAAGTTGCTTACAACATACAATAATCGTACCAAAATTATTACAATTTATTGATACAAGTCTATTACGCAAACACTAAAGTTGGGTTAAGTTTAAAACTGTAAAATAACGAATGTCAGATTTGGTCTGAAGATACATGGATCAAAATTTTACCTTCGAGATGTTTATTCGTTGAAATCGTGATTTAAAAAAAATATCTCTATCTTTATTTTGACAGGGGTATGTGCGTCAAGCCTAGATCAGATCTATTAATTAATTTTAATTATTTTAGATAAATAGATATACAATCTGAGCATTCTATAATATTAATAACCTTGTACATTGTACTTACAAAAATTATAGGATTGCATCTAATTGGGGTATGTTGTGAGGCTGAGGTATGTATGTTGTATGCTGTGAGGGATGGGGAAGGAGAAGGTGGGACCCCAAAGCAAATAATGGCTATTCAGATCTAGACACAAAGCATGGCTAAAGCTATTTCATTTGACGTCCTCTGAGGGGGGTAAGGATCTCGACTAGTTTTCTGAAAGTCGCGGGTTCGAATTCCGGCAAGCGCAAATAAATTTGTGTTATTTCATAATGAATTCATTTAATGACGATCCCCAAGAACAATCTCGGATTTGCTAAAAATTGAAAATCGTTCTGTTGGCTTATTTATTTATTTTTATTTTGTTGATTTGAAAGTCCTTATTTTCGGAATTTTGAAAAATGCAAATTTTCAAAACAATACTATATTTATTGATCTCAAAAACAGTAAAAGTTAAGCAGAAACGAAACTTTCAAGAGCTCTCCTGCAAAACTACAAAATGGCATATCGATAGTACATCGCGGCATGTTCTCGGGGAAGATTCTCTCAGTATCTCGATGGTGCAAGACCACCAATCAAAATTGAAACGTTGTTTGTAATGGCTTTAGGGATATTTGTGACCTTCCTTTTCACCATCTCCTTCCCCTCCTCACTATCTTCAGCCTCACAACATACCCCAATTGGGGAAGCCATAGCTTCACTGGCTCCAAACGGGAGCAGTTAGGACTCTTGTGAGGAATATAAAAAAAATTCAAGCAACGTTTCAATCCCAAATCGTTGTCTTTCACCATGTGAAGGGTCCCAGGATCTGGTCTCCTCCTTCTGTCAGTTGTAAGTTGAGCAGCTGTGTAAACTTCTTCGTTTTCCAAATCCAAGGCAATCCGACAGAAAGAGGTCATCCTTTCTTAGTAAAACACTTGGTTTTTACTGGAAATTGTTGTAAAACACCTTTATATTCAGATGAACGGCAATTTTGCAATGATTTGATTCTGCTCTGAGCACTGGAGCTTTAATTATAATATATTTCACTATATAATATATCCAGATACTGATACTATATTCCACTCTGGAACGCGTCGCAAAAATATGATACAAACTAATTAATCATTGAAGAAGAAGATAACACAAATAATCTAAATGAAAATATGAAAGAAAACAAGACACAGAAAAACAGAAAAAACAATGGTCGCAACTGGGACTCGAACCCAGACCTCTCGTCTAACTGGGACGTGCGCGTTTTCCAATTTCGCTATTGCCACCTTCTGTCAAACCGTCATATTTGTCAATCTCATATTTCAAATATTGAGAATCATTATCTCCAACTAGTTCTTTTTCCATATTATAGGCAACATTAATTTTTATAACCTTCAAAAGTTATAAAAAGAGAGTTTTTCTCGTAAAAAATTAAACTAATTAATTTTGAAACGACAAAAATTAATTAAATAAAGTTTACTTCCAAACGCTGGGACTTGAACCTGTGACCTCCGGAATAGTCGAGGAGTTCTTTGAAATCTTGAGCAGGGATTGTTAGTAATCTGGGGTATTTTGCATTTTGCGACTTGTGTCTGTGTAAATTATCATAATATTTTTCGTTAAAATACCTCGACATCATGGTCACCTTTCATTATCTTTGTGAATGTAATATTTTTTATTTCTTCAAAATTCGCAAATTCACTTTGTGGCATCATTATTTAATTTAATGAAAACAAATAACTTTGTGTACACCACCACTATTTAATTAACAATATCAACATGTTTCGAAAACTATGTTTTCTTCGTAAGGATAATACGTTAATATCCTGACGAAGTTAACTTATTATCCTGACGAAGAAAACATAGTTTTCGAAACATGTTGATATTGTTAATTAAATAGTGGTGTACACAAAGTTATTTGTTTTCATTAAAGTAATATTTTTTATTTAAAAGGGCGGATAAAAATTCCCGAGTTACAAAAAACCTGATAAGATTTGAAAAACTCCTATTACCATCACTATCTGCGAAACACGTCGTTTGTGCAATGATTGGGAACTTAGCTCACTCAGGACTTGAACTGACGACGTTTGGGTGAGAACCAGACGCATTTCTTCACTCAACTACTAAGCTTTTATAATAATTATTGTTCATAACCGTAGTGAAAAATAAAATTCAATGCCCTTTACATATTTATTTGGCAGCATTTTTAGTGTTTGCATTGTAAGCGTCTCTATTACACTTAAATTAATTAATAAAATTTTAAATTCTAATAAAAGTTGTACAGAATAATTTAGATCATAAACAAACCGTAAAAATAATAACAATGGGCGAATAAATAAATAATTTAAATCAAACGGTTAAAACATTGTCTAAAGCGAAAGTCCGAAACTAAAAAACCGCAGATGTCTTTCGTACTTACAAACATAATTTAAAAAATAAAATAAAGAAGGTTTAGAAAAATCTCACGGGAACGTTCGGGTCAGTTTAAACATTAAGCCAAGGGTCAGTTGGTATATTCTTACTTCGAAGTAAGGGTCATCATTTGTACGCGTTGGTCAAGCAAAATAAAATTATCTCACTGTAATATGCAGATACGCGCATTGTTTACAGTTAGGGGGATGCAAAAATTATGTCCTCGCATAACTTAGTTCACAGTTTTAGTTTTCACACCCCATCCCCCTTTGTTAGTCGGCTTGGGGTGGAACCCAACCCTCCGGCGGTTTTTGCAGGTAACTCTGTTTATGGCGGTTGAATAAAAGAACATCGCTAAAGGGGTGGGTCTATTAAGGGTTGAGGTGACTGTGCATAAATTCTTGATAGTAATTGAATTTCAGAATTCCAATGCATTTTGATTAAAATGCACCCAGAATCATTATTATAAAAAATAAATAATTGATGCATTGTAATAATTTTTTATAATTAAACGCGGCTTTACATAATTAAAACACTTTATTTTATGAAATACTTTGAAATTAATGCTCTACATTTATAATACGGACTTATTTCGGTTGTCTGTGATGTTGTGCGTAATATGCGTGATGCATGGGCAAATTTGCTTTGAATCAAAGTGTCATTATCAAAATTGGAATACACAGCTTGTGCAGACAAGCGATAAAGTCGATACCTAAATACAATAATTTTATTCTTATAATTAAAAAATATTATTTTAGTTTTGATATTTTTTTGACAGATTTACCTGGCAAATCAATTCAGATAAACACACTTTCATTAGAAAGCTTAAGTATGGAGAAGATACGACTTTGCACACAGAAGACATTATAATTAAAACAGGCAGCATATTGCACAAATTTCAGTTACTATTCAGTTCCATTACTATTGATATTATTATATTTATTTGTTCTCTCAATTCGTCCATTAAGAAATATAATTACATTATAAATAAAATTTACAATATTTGTTTTTGCGATAAGATTCACAAATCCTACAATGATAGTATCCCGTGATTTTCTAAGGATTCGCATTGGCATACAATAATCGTATCATGATAATTTGCAAAGTGCTGTTTTTATGAAAAAGCCTAGTGGCTTTTTTCGGAATTAAAAAAAGTCGATTTAATTCGATGGCATGTGTATTTGAAACTGGCACGGAGCAAGCATATTTTTTTTAACGTAGGTATCTAGTATTTAGCCTACGTAAGTACTATTTTTTTCGACGCTTCCAACACGGATTATGCAAAAGGAATTATAAAAAGCCTTTTTTTAATTAAATTTTTTAAATGGATGGCCTATTTATTTGAATATAAAGCGCAATTGGGTATAAACGTTGTTAGCGTCGGCGTTGGTGCTAACGTTAGCGGCTGAGTAGCGGCATACAGGGAGGCTTAAACACCATTTGCACACATAGGATAAAACATTGTATTGACTCACGTTTTTTATGGGCTAACAGCGTTTTACGAGCTACTTTTCCTGGTCCAAGCAGCGTCTACACGCACACACGCGGAGGTGCGCCCTCCCCTCGCGGGAGGGGGTAATGCGCGCGCCTGTATATTGGAGGTCTATTCTCTAATATGCAAACGTAACAATTTGCAACGTAACAACGTTGAAGCTACAATTATTAGATATTGATGTGGTACAATTTTGTGCCAACAGGTTTCCAATATTAAAAAATATTTCAATTCTTAAAATGCATTTACAAAACCGATTTCATCAACTATGCAACTAATTATATATCTTTATATAAAATCTCTGTATAAATATGTCATAAATTATTATAGTAGATTCTTACATAGAGTAAATTGATTTCAGAAAAAATTTTGCTAATCTAGTGGAGACCACGTTTTAGAAGTGAAACACTCAATGAAGCTATTGCTGTAGTTATATTAAGTGACTTCAAATAAATATAAATCCTAAAAATCCTCTTCCTTCTTCCGCTCCAATCGGCCACGAAAAAAATTCAAAAACGTGGATGACGTCGCTCTTCAGTTTTTTTTTTACATTGGCCCCACACAGGAGGCCCTGACGAAAATAATTCCGCTCAGAGCCTATGTCATCTTTGGGAACGTTGTGTGGAGGGTATTTTTAAGGAAAAGAAGGAAGGGAAGTTATGGGAAGGAAAAGGTATGAGGGGTGGGTAGGAATCTAGGGGTCAGTGTGTTCAGGATGTGGAATCCATCTCTCCCATTGCGCTGCAAGACGGTGGGTCGAGAAAGACAAGCTGGAAAGGTCAATTTCCCCCCCCAACCCTCTCCCAAACTTTCCCGCCACGGAGTGGCGCCGTGGTAGGCAGGTGCATCAGCCGCTAAGTCCTGATCGCACCACACCCGATGAACCCAGGTAAACCTGTTAAGACATCAAATATAGCAAACCACTTGGCATGATATGGCAGAGGTGTTGGTTATCCAATAAATGGTTCCCGGGGTGGCGGTACCTTTAACGCCTCACAAATTGTACAACTATAGTTAACCCCCCCCCCTCCACCTGAAGCTCAGTCGTCCTCTAATATGCTTTCTATCTCTGCTTGTTTTAACCGTTTGTTTATAATAATACTGTCCTGAAGAACACAATAAAAATTAAATACTTATTTTTTTAAGAAATAACTTATTGAAGTCCATAAACCTCATAGAAATATTTAAACATTTTCAAAAGTACTATCAAAAACTCTTTATTTTTTTATTTATTACACGCCCTAATAGGCTTTTACATTCTTTGTTTATAAGTTAAGTATCACAGTTAAACACTTTAAAACTAAAACAATAAAGAAAATGTAATATTACGAAAAAAAATGTAACAACAAAAGCATGATAATATAAAATAAAATACATTAGTGAAAAAGATGAGAAGTCTCACATAAAAGGATTACAAAACAAAAATTGCAGAATTTACCCACGACTATTTGTGTCTAGATGTATAAAAGAATTGGAATAAACAATGTTTATACTGGATATTATTAAGGTGAAATATATCTCCTAGATCAGAATATTTATATCCGAGATTGTGAAGTCTCGGAACCGAAGAATTTTGGTAAGAGAGTGTCCTGGTGTCGTTAAAGTAAAAGGGTAGTAAGTGTTGGCAAGATATTTTGGGAATATGGATGTTGATTAATTGAAGTAATTCAGAACAGCCAATTTTGTAATGTGGTATTTTATGTAATAATATTAAATATGTGTTAATTCTTCGTTCTGAAAGTTTTAATAGGGACATTTTATCCAGTAGGTAATTATAATCAATATTTTGTACAGGAATATGCAATTTATAGTTTATAAACCCCAGTAACTTATGTTGAATCTTTTCAATGCTGTCGGAATGAATATTGTAAAATGGAGACTATAACGTAGAGTTATACTCAAGTTGGCATCTATAAGGGTTTTATATAATATGATAAATGTGTCTAAATTAGTCTCTTAATAAAAACATTGGCAGAAAACTAAATCAATATATTTCTTTTTTATATTTGAGTTGTTGATATTATCCTTGTCAGTTAGAAATAAATACACCAGAGAATTATTTACGTGCATAATATGAAATCTGTCGGTCTTGTGAAAGTGTCATGTTTGATAACCTTAAAATAATAGCTTTCCACCGTTCATAAGAAAATCTAAAGTTCTGCTAAATTACTTAATAAGCCTTACATAACATTAACAAATAATAGCGGAACTTAATTAAAATGTACAATATACAAGTAGTACGATGTTGTCTGTGGTGTACAAACCACTGCCGAGCATGTATGTAGGTAGGTACCAGAGCAGGGGGTAAGACGGTACCAGGTAACGAGCGGTATCTGAACCCGCGATCTCTGTTTCGAGAGAGAAGGCGGTAGCCACGGGACTTACAAGCGCAATTAGACGATCATTTCTCATCATATATTCCTGACAGCTCATCGAAGAGGAATAATATCACTGATATTTTGCTTAGTTAATCTGCAGAAACCAACATTGCTTAAGTATTACCGGCTTAACTTCTGCCTCAGTAGTACAGGTGCAAATGCAATAAGACAGGTCGTTAAGGGGTTTCACTTATTTAACCAGTGATTCCTGACATTATTTGGAGTAAAAATGTAAACGAAATTTTGGTGACCGGACAATACAGAATCATGCAACTTCAACACCTCCTTTGAAAAGTCATTAAAAGTGATGAAAAAAATGGTTATATAGGTTACGTTAGGTTAGGTTTTGGGTCATTTAAAAAAAAATCTTACTTTTTAGGACTTTTCAAAGGGGTGTTGAAACGCCACTTTGTTGAGTTGGCATGGAATCGAAATTTAATTTATTTTTTTACATTAGCTCCACATAAGAGGGTCCGAGCAAAAAAACTTCGTAAAAGTCTATGTCATCTTTGGGGATGCTGCGTGGAGGGTCTTTTTAGAGAAAGGAAGTTCTGTGAAAGGAAGTTCTGGGAAGGAAATAGGTATGAGGGGTGGATATGGAGTCAATATTACTATGATTGACGGACGTATGAACCCATCCTTCCCACTGCGTTGCAAGGCGATGGATTGAGAGAGTCTGGATTTGTCCGTCAACCGATTTCTCCCGATCCGGCCCGCTATGCAGTAGGTGGGCAGACGCGTCCAGCGCCAAGACTCGGACAAATCTCACCCCAGAAGCCCGGGAACCCCTGCTAAGTCACCAAACCTGTGTGTCTAGACTCGCACGACAGCGGGAGAGATGGATTCACACGTCCGTCACTCCTGAACACACTGTCCCCCAGATTACTGCCCACCCCTCATACCCGTTTCCTTCCCAGAATAATTGAAAAGTGCAAGCGCTACAGTAATTTCCCCCTAATAACTTGCGAGCGAAGCCGCGGGTAAAAAGGTAATAGTAGCATAAATGAGCTCTGTAGTTTCTATTTAATTTATTGAAAAATCTTCTAAAAAATTTTTCTTTTTTTGATATCTTCTTTAGCACATATTCAAAAGTTGCTATGAAAGTTAGTTTTGAATCGAGTTTTACACTCAGGTATTTGATATCATTGATTTTTTCCATGTTTTCATCATTAATTGTAAAATTGAACCCTGTGTTACGCGTTTGTACAAAATGATGGTATTTGGCAGGCCGGTGTGAGTACCCTCGTCCTTGGAAACATTTATTGGATAACCAAAACCCCTGCCATAGGTCACCCCAAGTGGTTCGCTACGTTTGGTGATTTAGCGGGGGTGCCCGGGTTCATGGGGCGAGGTTTATCTAAGTCTTGGAGACGGATGACCAGGACACACTGAACCCCAGATACCTACCCACCCTTTAAACCCTTTTCCTTCCCAGAACTCTCCCCCCCCTTCCTTTCCTTACAAAACCTTCCACACAGCATCCCCAAAGGCCCTGAGGTAAATTTTTTCCTCATTGCCTCCTGTGTGGAGTTTATGTAAAAAAACCTTTTAAATAGTTTAGATTTGTTAGTATTATCTTTTCTTCTACAAAATGATATATCATATTTTCATACGTTTCAGTGTGACTCCTTTCCTACCCATAATCTTTGGCATAAAATATAATGTTACAAAACACAGTTCAGTGTTAAATAAACCATTAAATAAACCAAACCACACACGTGCAATGATAGACTTGCAAAGAGTGACAACCATGTGACATCATTTCTACATATTATTTGAATAACTTCAGATTAATTTAACTGCTTTTTGGTTTAACTGTGAGTTTTGTGATGTGTGTTTAATTGAAAACTGAATATACTGAGCGCTCTGAATCGAACCAAAGTTAAAGTGGACGCCTCCATCCTTCTTCTGAAGCAATGTGAGTAACTTTGTTTTGTGCCATCCATGTCCTTCAAATCCCAAGCTAACCCTAACAAATTGATGGGTAACCTTCAAAAGTTATTAAAACTTTAATCCAATACCATTGAAAACCTCTGCTGTCATATTTGCTTGAAATTATCTTTCAAAGCGTAAGCACAACACCTACAACACTGAATTTTATTTTCATACACGAACCTATATACAAGATTAAATATTGCATTATTTGTAGGCATGTCATGTTGTGATTCTAGTGCTACGTATAAGGGGCCTTCTTGGATACGCACTGTCTCTGATCCTATCAAGATAAGGATTAAAAAATGAATATTGGGAATAGCCGGAGAGTGGCTAATACTCTTAGCGTCCAATCAAAGGGGGGCAGATTAATCCACTTTGATGTGGTCGAGTGTACGTGCAATAACTTTATTCCTTATCTGACGTAGCTGATGTGTCGCCGCATATTTTCCCCTCTTGCCTCTGCTTAATAATATGTATAAAGCCTAAAACACATTCCACACTAGAATGGCCTATAAAAATATTAAAGACAATTATTATCGAATAGTATTAATAGGCTTGCGTCTGCATGGTTGAATTTCAGAACCCGGCTTTGAGTGCATGTTTGACGCCACGCCGTACGCGCCACGCCACAAACATCATGTAGCATCTGTGTACGTGGAATTTCAAACAAAGCTACCGTTATAATTCTGTTTCATGTCACATCTTACAAGAAGTCAGGATTTATTTCAGTGCAGAAATTCTGGGACTAACTACCATATGTATTCCTCTTTACCCAGAATACTAATGGAAGGAAACAATTACACCAAGTCCGTGGACATCTTCAGTTTATCTTTAAACAAATATATTGTTACTGAAGCAGTTCAGTTATGTAAAATAAATATTGTATTTATTACCATTAATATGTAAAAGCCCTGAAAAAGGGCGTTGATCAATAAATAAATAAATCTGTGTACGTGGAATTTCAAACAAAGTTTCCGTTATAATTCGGTTTCGAACTCAAGAATTCGTCAAAAGATGTCGTCACTTCCGTCAGCAGGTCGGATGGGGACGATCATAATTGAGTTTTATTAATTATTTCAGATTCATTCATTATCCGAATTTATATGATTTAACAGGAGTAACTTTTTATTAATTTAGATGTTAAATGTATCCATTTTTTAAACAATTTTTGTTTCTTGAAAACTCTTACCTTAGGTTTGTGCTTGAATGTATATTATTTTTATTCTGTGTTTATTTTTCTTTCCTTGCTCAATTCTATTTCTAACTAATATAAATTTTTTATCTTCTCTATTTTTGTACTGCATTGTGAAACTAATATTAATAATTTTTAATTTTCTCTAAAAATGCCTACAATAAAACAACGAGTTGTATATCTCACGTGAATATCCATATAGCAAGATTAAAAATAATAATTTTAAAACATATACATATAAATAATTGTTTTTACAAACCAACAATATCATTTAAATAAATA
Organism: Glyphotaelius pellucidus; assembly: GCA_936435175.1. Taxonomy (NCBI): domain Eukaryota; kingdom Metazoa; phylum Arthropoda; class Insecta; order Trichoptera; family Limnephilidae; genus Glyphotaelius; species Glyphotaelius pellucidus. The sequence continues at coordinate 1,680,083 of OW386539.1, read as the reverse complement.
ATTACGTTCGTAAAACGATTATATTGCGCTTTTATCTTTTGGAAATATTATTATGTCATTGGAAGAAAGAAAAAAACGCTAAAACGATTAGTTACACAAGTAGGCCTGTTATTAACTGGTGGGCACATCTAGTTCGTTCCACCTCAATGCTTAACGCCCACATAACTCATCGGTTTTGAATATTTGTTATTAAATTTAACCGTAAGAAGTGGTTATTTATTACCTCCACGACCACGCCATTAACTTGCTTTAATTTGTGGATAGAGCTTTTCATCTACGCGTTACTTGTTATTTTTTCCGATATATTCAAATTGCATACATTCATCTTAAATCCTGGTATGAACCTACCCATGTGCATTATCTAGGTACCTCCTACATCGGTTAGTATTTTATTGTGGAGTGCTATAGTATCGTGGTTACCACCAAGGCATGTAGATTTAACAAGGGCTCATTGAGGGGGTGGAGCGGAAAGTTGGCTAAAAAGTTGTGACGTAGCTTGAAGTCCATTCTTCACCTGCAGATTTGAATTTGCTGCAATGGCGTCAAGCCTCTCTAAACGCATCTGCGAATGAATTATTCAATAATTTGTGGGTTATTATCTGTTAAAAACAATAATCCCTGGATTACTTCCCGTGTTACTTCCACATTGAGATGTAGATTCTAGGTCATAATCGCCTTATGCAATGATGAATTTCTGGATATCGGTTTTCGTCAAACTATCATATCTAGAATTAAACTGGGAAAGTGTTGAGAGTAATATGGGAAAGTGTAATAAATAAGAAAGATGAAAAGGTGATTATAATTTCTTTTTCAAGGGGATCGCAATTGCCATCTGCTCATTGTTCAAATTTATTGTACGTTGTTAAGCCGCCGCTACCCGAATTTCTACCGATTTCTTACATATCTCCCTTAAACATTTGAAGTTGTAAGCTCTAAAAATATATGTTATTTTTGAAGATGACCGATACCTTGACGCGTTACACGCCAAAACGCAAATTATATGAAATTCCCTCGATAGAAAAAAAATTGCAAAGTATGCTCCAAAAATTATTAAAAACACGTTTGTTTCTATTATTTTACAAGATATAGTTGTCAAAAAATTCACAACGTTTCTTTAAATAATACTTAAGATGCCTTCCACGAGATCTTTGCTCTATTTTAAACTAGTCACGCCTTATTAAACATTTTTTCAATTTCATCATTTAAAATATTAGCGCGCTCTGTCCAACATTCGTGATTACTAATCTCCCCATCTTCTTTTTTTTTGCGGGGAAGCGGCGCCTTAAGTAACGTTGATAATCAAACAGTGCGGACACATATTTTCTTTGTTATGCTGTAAATCAGTGATTCCTAACGGGGGCAGTACCGCTCCCCCAGAGGCGTTGATGTGATTCAGGGGGGCGGTGGTGGCTTCCAGAGCAAATGGTGGGCGGTGAAAAGCGCCAAGAGGGCGGTGAAGGGCTGAAATTGGGATCAATGGAATTTAAAAAAAACAAAATTTTTCGAATAAAATCAACTAAGTCGTAGATATATCAGCAAGAATTTTGCAGATGAACCGTTCGGTAAATGAATATAATCTAATTATTTTTTCGTTTATATATTACTAGGGTCAGTCAAAAACTAATGACTCCTATATTTTTCTCATCTTAATTTTGAAGAAATTAAAATACAATTACATTATTGAAAATTATTAATTATTAAAAACCACGCTATTGACGATTAATTTGTCACTTCAAAATAATCTCTGTCCATTTCCTCAATTTCGGTCCATCTTTTAACAAGGGCTTATATCCCAGTGTGGTAAAAAGCACGGTCCTGCTTGCTAAGCCATTGACGCACGGACGTTTTTGCGGCGTCCTCATCTTCAAAATGAACCCACGATGAACTTAGGTATGTTTTTAGGTTTTCACGGCCAAAAAGTATTTTTGTTATTGTTTTTGGGGTGTTATGCCGTGTTTCGCTACCTCCTTCTTTAGCCAACGTTTCGGACAGCGTTACAGTGTCCATCATCAGGGCAGATGAGTGCCCTGATGATGGACACTGTAACGCTGTCCGAAACGTTGGCTAAAGAAGGAGGTAGCGAAACACGGCATAACACCCCAAAAACAATAACAAAAACACGATGAACTTCTTTGAGCAGCCCTAACAGGCGGAATGGAAACCTGATGGCGCAGGTCTGGGTTGTATGGAGAATGAAGCAAGACTACTCATCCAATTTTCACAATCTATTCGGCGGTGTGACGACTGTGGTCTTGCATTGTCGTGCAAAAGAAGAACATCCGCCATAGCTTTTGTTGGGTGAACTCGCTGAAGATTCTTTAAGCTTTTTAAGGATTGTGATGAATTGGAAAGAATTTTTTGTAAATCCCTACTACAACGATTCAACCACAATCCCACTTTCTGTATCCCAGAACACTATGGCCATAACTTTCCCTGCCGATAGCACGGTTTCCGCTTTTCCATAAGCTCCGCTTTTCGTCAGCCAACGGTGTTTGTCTTTCGAATCCATCGTCTAACAGTGCTGGCGTCCACTGATGCATTATCGTACACATTTTTAAATCTTTCATGGATGCCAATAGGCATTTCACCTTCTGCATTCAAGAATTCAATCATAGAAAGCTGCCTAATACGAACATCGATGTCGGCCATTTCGCAAGCGACTGCAGCGCTGTCATCTTAAAACACCAGAAAGTTACTACTGCAGTAGATTATATTAGATGGTTTGAGGAATAGCGGAAAATATACTTAAAAAGTGGGCGGTGAGCCAGGTGAGGTTGAGAATCTCTGCTCTAAACGTTCTTTTTTATTTATTACAGGAAATTATCAAGGGTTAGGACTAGAGCAAATGTCATGATAATATACATTACATATGACAACTTTAATTACTGGATGATGACTAACGATACCAAAGTCGTAAATTGTGATCAACAGAGGTTAAACGTCCACTTGACCCAATACTATTCACGCCCGATTATTAATATCACGTACGTATCGGATTAATATGGCGGTTTTCCATGTAATCCATAATTCACCAACTAAAGGTCTATCGATTAAGCAAGTAATATCCATTAACCCGATTGATTTTATAGAACCAGCCACCTTTCAACTTGTTTCGGATAACCATAAACTAATAATACTGTCCAGTCAGTACGTTATTTACCTCCAAGTTTATTATAAGGCACCAAACGTACACCATAAATTCTAGTACTGGAAACTAGAAATTACATTAGTTCATCACTAGCGCAGTCCAATAAAAAAGAGGGCTGAACGTAATTTAAAAAAATGTATTTGGGTCAGGATCATTGCCTTTCAAAAGAGGAAATTTACCAAACGAATGTTAGTAAACTTGAATAATTACTTATACATTATACAATTATACAATTTACAAAACACATTACATTTATTTACGCCTATTTAGGCTTTTACATAAATAAAACAATATTTATGAAATTATACTCGTAAATAGTGCAGGAAATGACTGTTTAAAACACTTGCACAAAAATAAATATAAAGTAAACATATTATTGAATTTGATCCACACATTATGTAGGTACAAAATATAAAAAATCAAATACAGTTTTATTTTTTCTTTCAGCCAACAAAATACTGTTAATGTCAATTTCAATTTAAATAGCTTTATCAAAATATTCCCCTATTTGAGAAAAAACTTCAATAAGGTATGCTTATATATTAAAATTTATGTACTAAATATATCGACAACATCGGAGGATTTGTTTTCTAACTGTTGAATCCGTCGCATAGGAGTGTAATATTGGGACGTTGATGTAGAATTGTTTCAATAATATGGTAGGTACTGTCTTGTAACTGACCTGCCTGAAGAATGAAAAGAGATTACATATAATAAATCAGGTTTGTATAAAATCATAAAATTGAATTTATGATTTTATACAAACAGGTTAAATCGGAAATGATTCTACGATCAGATAATTTTATTAAATTTAATGAACAAAGTAGGTTATCGTAATTTAGACATTCATTAGGAATGCCCATTTTAAAATTTACATATCTTATATTCAAACTAATCGATGAAAAAATGTAGCACCCCTTATGAAAAAATAGCCATTCGAAGAATGTGTTTGTAAACGGGCCGTTAGAGATATCCGTTGGATCTAGTTCAGTGATACCAGGCCTTCTCTGAGCATCTGCCAAATATTTGATAAAAAAAACAATGCGCATTACGAATAAAATATAAATTTTTATTTTTGAAGTACCTTAATGAGTAAGACCTCGAATTGTAATATCTAATCATCGAAGACAATATTAGCTACTCTTAAACGAAATTTTGAAACAGAACAAACGGAAAAATATATTTAATTAAATGAAGACACTATGAGCGAAACTCAATCGAAAATCTGGAAACAGAAAAATCAGAAAAAGATCTTGCACCTCTGGGACTCGAAAAACATATGATTGCATCAAGGATTGAACCTTGGCTTTGCCGGGGACCTGCTCTAACCACAACGCTAATTCGACCCTATCCCCTTCGGTGTATTTAACTGCATCGTACTTCGAAAAAGAACTACCAACATTATCTTCTAATTCTTAACGCATATTTTTGTTGGCTGCTTTCTTCATGTATGATTGCAAGATACTAAAGTCCATTTTTATTTTTACGTGATACGGTTGAATTGTCTCAGCGATTGAGCAGAGGTCCTGGTATCAATTCCTAGATGTATCCGTATACCGTATCTTTTTCTGATTTATATTTAAAAAATTTCAGTTTGAGAGTCACTAATATTGACTTTAATTAATAAAAAAGTATTAATTCAAATAATAATTTTGGTACCTACTTTATTGTTTATTTGATATGATAAGTATTTACCTTAAGTAGTTCTAATTATGAAAACTAGAAGTTAATTGAACCTGAATAATGTTACGCATTACGCAGGAATATTTCACATTACTTAGCCATGCACCAACAACCGAAATTAGTACGTTTGACTTACTAATTTCGTTACTTTTGCAAAACTGTGTAAGAACTTGCAATACACGATATGGGTATCATATTATGGTATCTCGCTTGGATCATTATTAACAAACCCGAGTACTCTGTTACTTTTAACTTGTTTTCAATAATAAATGAGTAAATACGAGAATGAAATTAATTGCGGTACAAGTGACGTGTATAAATGACTGCTTTTAAGTCGTTGATCGCATCACTTGCACGCAACTTCTTCCTGCCAATGACATGCTGTACGAGCTCTCAAAGCGAACACAAATAAAAAATAATAATTTTCTCATTAAGCTTTACGACGCGCAAATGACCTTTTTATGTTTACTTTCCTGGATAATTTATGTACGTTTTGGTTCGATGGTTATCACCAATCAACTTTCGCAAAGGATTTACACAGATTATCATCAACTGATCGACATTATTTCAATAGTTCATTGACTCTTTGGTGTAATTTATTCACAAATAGTTACAGTAAATTTAACAGGTGTTCGCAATGAACGTGATTGAGCCTCAGTGGCGCTTTGGTTCAGCAATAACGACATTTGATTTTCATCGAGGGATCACTCAATCACTGAAAAACTAACAGGTGCTATATATAGTACGATATTTGAGATCCAAAGCTTTAGATAATTATTAGATTTTATAAGGGCGGCTGGTTTCACAGAATTTTAACCATTTATCAAATTTCAAAAGTCAAAATTCAAGTTTTGTGAAAATTCCGTTTTAGTTTTGTTATTATTTCTACATGAGCCAGTTGTTAATAACGGATTATAACATGACTAGAACACTTAGATAATAACATAACGAGAACACAACTTGAAAAAAACTTAGACAGAACTTGAACCGAGCTTGAATAGAACTTTAACAGAATTTAACAGAAATTGTAACATTGAAATTTGTTGAATTTGTTCAATTTCTACGAAACAGCCAATACAAAGAATCTTTATTTAAAAAAGGACTATCAATATTTCTTTCTGTATTGTTAGTTAGACTTGGATATTTATTTAAACTGGGTTTTACAGATGTTCGCACTTACGTGAGAACAATCCAGTTATAAAAACTCCTATTAATAGATGCGTACAATTAAATACTAGAATTAAATACAGATGCGTACAATAGAAAAACAAAAATATCATAAATAAAAATGCAGAAGTATATACAAGCTCACTCAAGTAACACATTACGATGAGCGTCAAGAGACATAAGAAATACGCGAGGCATGCATAAGGAGACAATCGACATAATATAATTAGTTAGTATTTTTTAACAGCGCCAGAACTTTTTTTTGAATCCGTACAAATTATCGACGAAAATATCTACTTCAGCACGCTCTACCTTGTTATATAGTTGACGTCGACACATCTGGGTCAGAGGGCTAAAACAGGCGATATTATTTTAAATGTATTCATGTGCAAAATGTTATGGCGTCTTAAACAATGGGAAATGGGGGACTTTATTTCACATTATTTTGTATTGAAAATGGAAGAGTTCTAAATGGTGAGCTTATAGTGGAAGGTAATTGTTTAATTTAAACGCACTCAAGAAACTACTCCAAATATGTGAAGATAAAAAAAATCATAATCTTGCATGTAATACACCCACATCAATCGTTGTGGTTTTCAATTGTAAAAACATACCCATGTAAACGACTTAAGCGGGGCTAGGCGAAAGGAAAGTGGATGTTAGTCGTAACGTAAAATACCTCATCACAGACGACATCGAGGATATGGAAAGACAAAGATGAGCGACATCCGTAAGAGCAGGTATGCTGTCAAGGTGTTTTCACTTTTGCTGAACAAACGTCAAAAGAACACTATTCAAAACATTTTGCACATCGCAGTATACATACGTCAAAACTGGGTAAATTACACTGCATCCCAATGGCATAAGCTAAAAGTCTCTTACAATAATGCTTATCGTCAACTACTCCGCCTACCGAGATACTGCAGCGCTACGGAAATGTACTTGGAGGGACGAGGGTAATCTTTCAGACTACTTCTCGGTCACCGCATGGCGCCGAAGCTTATAGCGCAAATCGATTAATACAATAATCACTGCTATGATTGCCTAGATGGAGTCCTTCGTGTTGCCTCTCCGGAGCCAGGAGACGGTCAAATATCCTCGATAAACGGTTACTTGCGAACATTTTTTTTACATCTTTCTCACATTGTTTTTCTTTTTTGCATTTATTTTATAAACTTGCGTATTCTGGAATAAACCATCGAACAGTGTTAATACGGTAATGTCTGCGTGGTTGAATTTCAGAACCCAGTTTCGAGTGTGCGTTGAAGCCACGCCGTACGCGTCACGCCACAAATAACATCTGTGTACGTGGAATTCCAAACAAAGCTACCGTTGTAATTCGGTTTTGATCGAACAGTGTTAATACGGTGCTTGGTTGAATTTCAAAACCCAGTTTTGAGTGCATGTTGAAGCCACGCCGTACGCGTCGCACCATAAATAACATCTTTGTACGTGGAATTCCAAACAAAGCTACCGTTGTAATTTGGTTTTAAATTCAAGAATTCGTCGCAAGATATCGCCACTTTCGTCAGCAAGTCGGACTGGAACGTGTCCCCCCTAGGTATAACTGCCACGAATTGTTAAAAAGTAATATCTCTCCAGATATGGAAAGATATATTTGTTGTATCAAGCGGCTATATATTACATATGACGTCATTGCCTCTCTCGGTTAATTTTTACCGGTGACTATCACTCGATGACAGTGGATCCGAGGAACAGTCTATTTTTGAAACCAGTTCCTATTGGAATAAAACGGTCAACACAGACACTAACTGGGCGAAGCCGAACCAAAAGCTGCCTGCAAGGCCTAGCAGCAAAAACTTGCAGAGCGAGTTTTTAACTGCTTGTCAGAATTGATTAAAAAAGTTCTTCTTTCTGATACTATGAAATATTAACGCAATCCAATAATGATCAATTGTGGGAATAATCGATCATTATTAATTGTAGAGCTCTGAGCTCTCTACAATTATATTTGGTCACATATTCATATTTCCAGTTGCTCAATTACAATTATTGACGACTTGTAATTTTTTTCCTGACTACATACCTAGGCACACAGAGGAGCTTTATTGTAAGAAATTTAACAACGTTTTGCAATCGCTTGAAAAAATTTCTCAACAGATCCTTCAGTTATACGCAGCTGGTGTCACGAGTGGCTTCACGTTAAACAAATCAAACGAAATGAAAGCCTTATTAATTGTTTCACGTCCATGAAATACAATACGTTTTATTTTTATGATTGGAACTTGTGAATTAAATCGATTATTTCATTTTGCAAACCAGACGTTGAAATATGTTTCCTGTTAACAGCCAACAACAACTGCGGACAAATAATAATGGGAAAACGCCTTCAAGCAATTATTACTATTTTATTATAGATCAGTTTAGACTCGGAACTAATAGTTTATAATAATAACTGGCTGAATAAATAACAATAATATTTCTATGACAATTGTATAAGGTAGTTTCTAGGTAATTAAATTGTCGGTGCCTTGGACGCGATAGTATTTGGGTCAACGACAGTTAGGTGGACAGTCGTACACGTGACGGTTTTTGGGGTAAATGTAAAAGGTAGTTACGCGTTAACCTACTTGTTGAACCCCTCGTTAAGTACGGTCACCGTTGAAAAGGCTGAACACTATTAGAAAACAATAACCTTAAAACTTAACCCGAGAAAGCATCATATGGATCAATGGAATAGTAATCAATGGAATTCATAATATGAACATCCAGAAAAATATTTCTTCCACTGGTCGGAGGTGAGGTTATCAAAGACGATTATATTTTTAAATCTTAGGAAACTTCTTTAGCCCATTTGTGATTTGAAATTCCGATGAAATGGAAATGATGCATTACAGTACCTACGAAGCGTCAAACTGCGCTCATTGGCCGCTTTGATTATGATATCACTTTTGAAAGCTCCTATTACGAAACGGAAATGACGCATTACAGTACCTACTACGTACCTACGAAGCGTCAAACTGCGCTCATCGGTCGCTTTGATTATGACATCACTTTTCAAGGCTGCTATTGGTTGAGATTGTTTTCGTGAAGTTTCGCTTGTACTGCGTGTGAAATGCGCTCGTTTTTTTTTGTCTAAACTTAAATAAGGGTTATTAAAATAAGGGTTACTTAAATATAATAAAATATATTTGTCAAACAAAAACAAAACTGCGAACATTGTTTTATACCTACATAATACATTATGCTCACCAAATATAAGGTCATCTTATAGGTTCACGAGAATTTTTTTCTGATTTTGGAATCTTCCTCACTGCTTGCAATGATTTTACTGTGAGAACTTTTTGAAGTGAAAACTTCTTTAGCACCGTTGTGATTTAAATTCCTTGAAACGAAAAATAGCGAATCTAAAAAGAGGCAAACGCATACATCTATAGGAGTTAGCCTGCGAGAGAATGAGATAGTATAATAGGTCTCCTCTTTGTGTTCGGATTGCTAGTCCAGAGCCTTACCCCTCGACCACGTGTAGAATACGATAAAGGAGGAGAGTTTACGACAGAGTTATCGTCAGCAGGTATCTAAACATTTATTTTATATTTTATGAGTAAACTTTAAAAAATTACAAGTGTGCAGTTGACACGCGGTAGAAGTGAAACTATCAGAAAACTAAAGCAGACAAGAGTGAGGAGGCTACGAAGCACCTCACAAAGAGGAGACCGAATATTCTATCTCATTCTCTCGCAGGCTAAATCCCATATATGAATGTGTTAATCTCTTTTTAGTGTCGCTTTTTCGTTTCATCGATTTTCAAATCACAACGGTGCTTAAGAAGTTTTCACTTTAAAAAGAGAAGAAAGTAATTATCACAATAAATTTAATAATTATAAATTGAAATAACACAATAATTTTGTTTGGAACCACGATTTATTTAGTTTTCCTAGTACCGACCGGTTTCATTTTACATAAGCATCTTCAGGGTATAAAAGTTAAACTGATCAAAAATATACATTGTGTGGGCTTAAATACATATAGAAAAGGACATAACATAATATAATTCATAATTTTGGAGGCGGGAATGGGTGCCGCCGCCCCGGGAACCTTTATTGGATAACCAACACCTCTGCCATAGGTCACCCCAAGTGGTTCGCTACTTTTGGTGATTTAGCATGGGTGCCCGGGTTCATGGGGGGAGGTTTGTCTAGGTGGATGACCAGGACACTGAACCCCAGATTCCTACCCACCCCTTAAACCCTTTTCCTTCCCAGAACTCTCCTCCCTTTCCTTTCCCAAAAAAACCTCCACACAGCATTCCCAAAGATGACATAGGCCCTGAGGGAAATTATTTTTCTCAGGGCCTCTTGGGTGGAGCTCATGTAAAAAAAATAAATAAGGAAAGAGTGAGGGGGTAATCTCACTATGTACATAATATGTTGATTTTACCCTTTACACTCTTTCCTTTTATTATATTTTTGATCAGTTTAATTTTTATACCCTGAAGATGCTTAAAACGAAACCGGACGATAGTAGAAAAATTAAATAAATCGTGGTTGCAAACAAAATTATTTTGTTATTTCAATTTATAATATGTAAAACCACAAAGTTACTGCTTTCTATCAAAAAATTTAATAATTGTATTCAATGTGAGAATAACCTATGATCAGTCCTCCAATCCCGTTGATTAAATGATAATTGTTTGCTTGCTAAACTCCTTGGATATTTTTCTTACGGTAATTGAGCAGTTTCGCATTTATTTCCCGCCGACAATGCAATTACATTGAAAAATGAGTGGTAATCTTAGCGGGCCGCTGAGGTTATTATCGTGAAGGCTGCCAATATAGTACGTTGCGATATTCGCTGATATATTTCAGGAAATAACAAACTGTGGAGCGTAGATAGCCTGGATGATTGTAGATAATATTTAAAGCTCGAACCAGACGTAAAGATTTTATTATTTGTAGATATGCTTGTCTATTCAACAGTGACGTCTTTTATACAACTTTTTTGTTGAAAAGCCAATCCGCGAATGCGTTAGGCGCTTTTAGTATTGCCGTGACGTCCCACAAATACGGTACCGTGACGGTACAAAAAACATAAGTTCCTTATCAAAATATGCTGCAGCTCCTTTTTACACATATAATAGTGAGACAAAAGATGAGAGACACAACGTACGTACGTCTGTTTCCTCCAAAGGAAAAACAAATTTTTTCGTGATATTTTCTTAGACCCCTACAATACTTACTAGCCGTGTCGATAATTTTGAAAGTGTGGAATATAGCTACAAGGATAATATTGAAATGTGCGTGAATTCCATAGATTCAAAAACGTCAATGCGCTGATGGTTTTGTTTTTGTTCTTAAACATATTATACTGCAGCTCTTTCTTACACACTAAATAACAATAGTCGAAAATGATACAAAATATTAGGATAAAGAACGTACGTTTTATGCTCCTTTGTGCCGTCACGGTACCGTAATCGTGGATCGTCACGGTAATAATAATAAAAGCCCTCATTAGTTGAATAACGATAATTACATTGTAAATTGACTTTTTTAAAGAATAACAGTAAATATTAAAATGTCAGTACATTCATTCTGATGATTTATTTTGTTAATTTGTTTATTGTTTCTTTATATAGCATTATTGATAAGATTTGAATTTTTTACCTTACTAGGACAAGCCTATGTTGATAAATAATACAAAATATAATATTGAGAGAACAATATTGTTACCTTAACGTTTCTTACAAATAAAACTAAGATGAAGGAAACTAATAGTTACATTATATTGGAGTAAACATGTAGGGTGACCATGTGTTGACATTTTGATTTCAAATAATAATAAATTAATAATAATGAATTATGCTTTTAATTTAAAAAAGGACAAACATGAAAATAAAATAAAAAGAAGGTATACTGTTTAATTAGAAAGATCAGAGACTAAAAATGTTTACGACCCTCGATTAACATAAATAATTTAACAATATTTTTAAAAGTACACTAGGAATGTGTTTAGTTTAATGAAATAAATACATCACAAGAGTGGATTCAATGTAACTCCTAATTGGGTTATGTTGTAATCTGAAGGGAGACGTGGGGGAAAGAGTTGTGAAAGAGGAAGGAAGGGACGTACATACCTGGCTTTTAAGATCTGGTTACCAAACATGACTAAATCCATTTCAAGCAACGTTTCGATTCTGAAAGGTTGTCTTTCATCGGGAGATGCTGAGTAGATCTACCGATACTTGTGCATATTTTTTATGAATAATAAATAACATTTTTTTCTTTCATATTTTATTTTTTTCCTACTACTTTAACCATTTTTTGCTTATGTTTGCACTTTTAGTTCACAGTACATATATACACTAACGGTATGTAAATCACTCATGGCCGCAGGGACGGTTCGTGGCTTTTGATTCTTTCGATCGCTAAGATTTAAAAATTAAATTTTCTAGATGTTGTTGTAACCGAAAAAAATGTAAAGGTATACTAAGAACGGGTTGTTTCAAAACATTTGAACAATTCATCAATTATTTGAAGTTGATTTTCACGTTCCATGAAAGTTCTATTCGAGTTCTATGATTATTTCAGTTTTATGAAGCAACTGGCCCATAATGATATTTTAACAGAACTTGAATAAAACTTACATAGAATGCGAAAAATAAATTAAAAAATTTGATGAATCGTGCAAATTTTTTGAAACAACCCGTTTTTAGTGTTGAATCAATAGATGTCGCCAATTAAAAAAATGGGTAGGTTTATTTATCCAAGACTCAATCTTTATTGCATTTAGTTCGGGAAGAATCTCGCAATCATACACAAAAATTCAAGCCAATAAAAATATGCATGAAGAAAATGAAAATAATCTTCGTAGTTCTTAGGCGAAATATTATACAGTTAAATATTACCGAAGGGTAGAGGGTCGAATTAGATCAGTGGTTAGAGCAGATCCCCGCAAATATAAGGTCCTGCAAAAATATAAGGTCGTTGAGAGTCGATAAATTGTGCTTCTTCTAAACATATGACCTAATATTCGATGCTTTGCAACGGTTTATAGATGTTCGGCAGCCTCTTTCTCACATCCGCGCTGGAAGCGGATATAATTATATTATCACGTACAGTACTCAGCATTTTCAATACTTAACAACTTTTTGAGAGCATTCTGCAATTATTATTATAACTTGCAGAAGGTGCGATTGGGACTTTTTCGATTGATCATTAGCGGCAGTGAGACATTAAAGCCAATCAACTCATGATTGTGTCGTGACACTGCTTCTATTGGAAATAACACAAACTTACTGATAAGATAGATAACTTGTGGTTAGAAAGCATCTTCATATGGATACAATGAAAACATATATACCTCTAACCGACTCGGCCACACGTTGCTGTTGACGTGGAATAGACTGAAGTGAGACTGAAACATAACGCCATCTACTAGATGGTTGGTCACCCGACCTAGACAACCAAGTGTTGTGTCGATAAATTAACTCACACTGCCATCTAAACTAATTCTTGTGAAAATTTCTGAAACTTTGAAGCATTGTCCTATAACAAACATTTATTGAGGTCAATGATCGAGATAAAAGTTACCCTACATTTTAAATTGGACAAAATTACACACGGTAAGCTAAATTTCATCAAAATCGGTTGAGTAGTTTCTGAGTTTATCTCAAACAAACATCGTAACACGAGATTTTGATGTATAAAGATTTGTTACCTACTAGTTTTGCCCGAGAGAAAAGCCTTGAACAAATAATACTACAAATACCCCAAATCAAACATAACACAATGTAATTGGTATAAATTATACCGAGTAGTATAAAGAACGAATGTACGTGTCAGTGATTTCTGACATTATTTGGATATTCAGTGATTTATGACATTATTTGGATATTCAGTGATTTCTGACATTATTTGGACTAAAAAATGAAATTGAAATTTTTATCTCCGTTGATTTTTTTTGTTTTTTAAATTTTTTTTCTCAAAACCCAACAAAAAAACGGGGGAGGTCAAAAAAATGAGATTGAGAAATTTCTCCTCTTTAATAAGACACAAATTTTTTACAGAAATTATAAATTTTGGTAAGTTTAGCTTTAGTTAGGTACTTTGTTTATATATAAAAACTAATGTTTGTTTGCTTGCTTGATTGCTGGTTTGTGGTTTATGTATTGCTATTGCCAGGTGTTAGAACCAGAGAAAAATCACTTTTTCATCTTCAAAAATGTTCTACTAACCTCAGACAAAATGCTTTTATATTCAGAACATGCAATGTATTTGATAAGAATTTTAATAATGTAGACATATTCTCATGTAATTTAAGTTCCTTAAAAAAGTATGTCATAGCCAACATTAAATAATTTTTTGACCGTGTTGCAAGTTACCATAATGTTGCTGTGAATCCTTTCCAGTTGCATACTTGTCATTCGACTTAACTATTGAGTTGTAGGTGTGTACAATGTACATATTATTATTATTGCTGTTGTGGAGTGAGAATACTCCATGTTGAAATTTAGTAAGCAGGTTATTATAGTTTATATTGTGTTTTTATATCTTTTTTTTAATAATTCTTATATTTTTAAGTTCTTACGGGTACAGGACCCTTACTTTTTTGTTTTACTTTTTAATTATAATTTTAATTATGTGAAAATCTATCATTGGATTTTATGTATATTATTAAGGTTATTATTATAAGTGTAATATATCTGTTGATTTTCCAAAATAAATAAAAATAAATAAAATAAAATAAAATAAAATAAAATAAAATAAAATAAGGCATACGAAATGTTTGAAACTTTCAATAATCTTCTTGCCACCCACGCAAAGATTTCTGGATTATTACAACCACGTGACAATACGTCTGAATTTTTTTAATCATTACAAAAACTCTTACGAAACTCAAAAATTTAACAATTTGAAAATTACATTTTGCAAACCATCTCAATCAAAATTCAATATTCGAATAAAGTTTTAAAATTAATGAATTTCATTGAAGTACTCATCTACGATACTTACCAACATCGAATGCTTTGAATCTAATCAAGAATCACAGGTATTTTAAAAAGATACCACCTGTGTTTGGTAACAAATTTGATTGATTGTTCTTATAAAGTAAAAAAATTATGTTTCTAGTACATGAAAAATGAAAATTTGTATTAAAAATTACAAGAGGTGGCACGCGAGCTGTTCGAAAAGTGTATATTTTTATTTTTTTATATATGAATACCGCACAAGAGTCTCAACTGCTCCCGTCTGGAGTCAGTGAGACTAGAGACAGTGTCATCCCCAATTGGGGTATGTTGCGAGGCTGAAGGTATTGGAGAGGAGAAGGAGATGGGGAAGAGGAAGGTGGGAAGTACGTGGCTATTCATATCTGATCACCAAACACGGCTAATGCCATTTCAAGCAACGTTTCAATTCTGAACGGTGGTCCTACACCAGGGCGATACTGAGAGTATCTTCCACTCTGGAATGTGCCGCCAATATACCAAATATTATTTTAAATGAATAAATTGTGAAATAACACAAATTAATCAAATAAAATTTATTTGCCACGCCGGGAATCGATCCCGCGACTTTCGGATTGAGAGCCTTACCGCTAGACTACGCCGTCCGTATGTACCGGGACTGAATATGTGGAACATGGGAGAGGGAAGGGAAACGCGAGAGGGGTGTTAGGTTAGGTTAGGTTAGAGGTCGGGAGAGGGGCGAGGAAAGGCATGGAAGGAGGAGGGGGAAGGCATGGCGGACACGCGGGTAGATTTCTTTTCTTTATTAAGTGGCATTGCAACGCATGCTGGGAACTCGCTAGTAAGTAAGTAAAAGTACGACTTTACACAATGGTATGATTACTTTCAAACTCTCTGAAAATTGTTATCTGAGCTTAGCTAGCCTGTTCCATCCCGCTTCCCCTACTCTAAAAATAAAGTTTGCTACTACTCTATGTACTTCAGAAACTGCAATTAATGAATGGTTGCACCGCAAATGAGCAATGACAGGTAACGCTTTGGGAGTGAATAATGCCCTCTAACTGTAAGAACCCTGCGGTTGACTCCGGGCGATACAGTGCCTGATTTATTCATCTGAATTGCAGTACCTAGTGAATAGTTCTTCGCCAATATTTGGCAATTCGATGAACTTATTAAAAGAATTAATATGGATTGGTCGATTATTTTTAAAATTTTTGGCGAATAAATTGGCGATTAGGGCGTGTTATTTTAAAATTTTTAAGTACATTCATGCTAAATTTCATGTGGTTCCATGCCAACTGAGAATAAAGTCAACTCAACACCTCCTTGAAAAGTTATTAAGGTGATCCAATAGTCCAGGAAAAAATCTAAATCGGAATTCACGCCCCTTTGTGGGTAGGAGTTTAAAAATACTTGAGAAAAAGCTTTTGGAAAAGTTGGAAAAGGTATTTGAGAATTTGTTTTTACAGGTTGATTTCGTATAGGCCTGTAAAAAACATTAACTCCTTTTTTACGCATTGTTTATACTAATAAAACAGAAATTTTATAATTGATTTCACGGAACCAAGCGACGTGAAGTCTATGCGTCTGTTCCCCACTCCGTTCGGGGCAGTACTGAAAGAAAGTGGGGTGTGGCAAGCCAGTAGTCCTTGGGTAGACGACATAAGGCTCATTTTGAAAATCCAAATTCGTCGACTGCTGGCCGTATTGTGAAAAAACAACGCAAATATGCATATTTTATTTTATTTTGTGAATACCGGGTGTAAATATCATTTTTTTGCGATTATCGTAACAGAAACTAAATTTGCTACAGTAAACAAAAAACCATTTCCGAAAAGGGGTTTATAAGTAGGATAGTTTGCATTTGAAAGTGTTTTTTATAGACCTAATACTTTTCTAGGCTTATTAAAAGACTTGACCGATATTTTTAAGGGCCAAGATATGTTCTACACGCAGTATTTAATTGAAGCATCTATACTTCTAAGCCATCAAATTTTCAAAACAAAAATACACGATTTTGCATGATTTTACATTATTACGCATGGCTTCATCTTAAAAGCTATTAAAAAAATCATTTTAAATTAGCCGATAACCCTAAACTATTTGACCATTTTTTTATACATTTTTTTTTATCACTCTAAATGACTAATCTTAGATGGTTCTGAGTTGGTTTCATTCCGAGTTGTCCGGTCACCATTTCATGTTTCACGCTCATGTCGCGAATTCAGTCAATTTTTTACACAATTAAAAAAAAATTAAAGATCGGTAAATAATTTTTTAAACAAAGTTATTCTAATTACTATTTTATTTTCTAATGCAGTGTGAAACTTGCTTCAACAACTCTTTTTATTTCGGCTTATAAATTAAAAAAAAAATACACATTTTCTTCATTGATTTTTACAAAAACATACGTCAATGCAAATGTGGCGAATGTGCATTGTTCACATAGTTTATGAATTTTATTTTTTTATTACTTCATTATTTTATTTTATTATTCTGTAATTTAATTATATTATTATTTTATGATTTAATTGTTCTTTTTTATAATATTATTTTATTTTAATATTTTTATTATTTCATTACTTCAATATTTTATTATTCCAATATTTTATTATTCTATTACTTTATTTTATTATTCTCTAATTTAATTATTTAATTCTTTTAAGTAATTAATTATTGAATTTTTTATGAGAAAAACTTTCTTTTATAACTTTTGAAGGTTATTCCCATCAACGTAATATATCATTGAAGAAGAAGATAACACTTATAATCTAAATGAAAATATGAAAGAAAACAAGACACAGAAAACAGAAAAAAAACAATGGTCGCAACTGGGACACGAACCCAGACCTCTCGTCTAACGTCCCAGTTGCGACCATTGTTTTTTTTTCTGTTTTCTGTGTCTTGTTTTCTTTCATATTTTCATTTAGATTATAAATGTTATCTTCTTCTTCAATTAATTATTGAATTATTTTGTTATTTTATTTTTATTATTTAATTATTGATTATATTATTATTTTTTAATTTCATTGTTGTTTTTTTTTTTAATTATTTCATTTGAATTATGATGTTATATTATATTTATGTTATGCAATGATATTTATATGAATTATTTTATATTTGAAATGTTTTTTAGTGTATTTTTTTGTAGGCTGACTTTTATATTGGAAATCATGTCGTAGGATTTAAAGACCGATCTTCTTCCATTAAAAAGGTTTAAAACAAAACAGCACAGCATTTTAAACTCAATTATTCGTATTTACTTGATAATTGGTCAATATTTAAGATAATTACTTTAAAAGTGGTTTAGTTTGAGACGAAGTGGAACAACCCTTAAAGCCCTGAAGCAACAACTGTGATAATTACGTTAAAACAACCACAAACTCGAATACCTCATGTACTCCGACCGCAGTTAGCTCGTTGGCTGTGAAAACCTTAATCAGTTAACTTTTATAATATATCCAGACAGGTACATTTAACTCCTTAGGCTAAATAGTTCATTTTTGGAAAGGGTTCATGTAAGTCTCGTAGAAACAAGCCCTTACCGCCGCGCGCGCCTGCGCGGTCGGAACAAAAGTTTTCGAAATTTTTAGAATGCTATTTTAACCCTTATGTTTAGAGAAACTGTATGAAGGATAAGGTCAGAATCGCTTCGGCCATTCTCGTTCTTGACGTAAAAGGTACACGAAATACGCCTAGTCACTCGGAATAATTTGTATTAACTTTATCTATGGCATCGGCCCATCGTTTTTGCCGCGATTTGAACTGTCAAGCTCCGAGCGTAGTAGGTCGCGAAAAAGATAGAAACACGTATCAATTTATCAAATAAATGCTAGTAATTTTGTTTTTATGCATAGTTTATTGTTCAAGGAATGTGTTTCGGTAAATATAATATACGATAGCACAAAATAAACCCACAAAATATTACGTCAAAGTCAAAACTTCGCGAAATTTAGGTGATTTCCCCTTAGGCGATTTGTGTCATGGTGAGAAAATTAACCACAGAAAAATTAAAATGTGCTCCTCTATGAAATCAAAGTTTCCGACTGCAAGTTCAGAAAATTTTTTGGAAATTCGTGAATTATTAAATACTACTTTTTATATGAAACGACTAAAAGTGAGGTGAAAATAATAAACGTTATTCTAGGGCATTATTTGTCCAATAAACTATATTCATGATATAATTTTTTTTTGTTATAAGTAGTTTTGTTTAGAAAAAACGTATGCTGAGCTATTTTTAAAACTTTTTTAAGTTTGCATGCAAAATTTTTATACTTCAAAAACTCTATGTTTATTTCGGTTTATAAAAATTGAAAGCGTATTTTATCACCTTTCAAAAACAATTTTTAGTTTTCGAATAGAATTATATATTGTATATATTTTTTTTAGGATTCGGATTCAAAAATATTCCATTTATTTGAATTTTATTGCACAGCGGAAATATTTTGACCCTCTTACAAAATATGGTCGAAGAAGCCTGAGGGATTAAAAAACAAAAAGTGCTCTCAAAAATAAACAAGTTAAAATATAAAGACATTGAATACAAGATATCAAATTCACGTCCAAAAAGATTTTAATTCACATGCAGATACAACCGAAAGAACACTTATTATTTATGCATTGTGCATAGCTTACAGCGTTTATCTTTTTATAGGTAAGCACATACTTGTAATTTTTTTGATAGGGGTTGCTGTTAACGAGAAAACCGGTTTCATTGTTGGTTTCAAATTCAAGAACATGTGGCATGAATGTGCAATAAACATCAAGGAGGTACGAGCAGGCATAAATTCCTTCAGATTTTTAGGGGTGACTTGGCGATGCACATAAATTAATGCAGTGCAATATTATGCAAGCTCTTTCAGTAGCAGAGATAATCTGAAGCTTTTGTGTGTGCCATTGTTGTATTGCAAGCTTTAATTAAGCACGAATGAAAGCTGTTACAAGTTGCACATTGATATTAAAATTATTTTTTATTTGTTTCAGGTTAAGGCGATGCAATGCTAAGTAATGCAAAATCATGTAATTTTGGTTTTAAAATTTAATTGAAATAATAAAAATACTTTAATTATATACTGCAAGTAGAAAATATTTAGTCTTTATTTTTCATTATCTCCTCGTAGTAAGCTCCGAGGAAAATAATTCCCCTCAGGGACTGCATCATTTTTGGGGATGCTGTGTGGAGGATCTTTGGAGGAAAGTTTGGGGAAGGAATAATGAGAGAAAGTTTGGGGAAGGAAAAAGGTACGAGTGTGTCCGGACGGATGTATTAATGCATCCCTTCCATTGCAGTGAAAGGTGATTTTCCGGTAAAGTTTCAATTCAATTCAATTTATTCACTGTAAAAACAGCAAAATTAAAATTTCAAACCGTTTTTAAAGTTGGTAAAATATTAAGATTCAAGCATATTTAAGCAATTGAAACAATTTAAACATTAACGAACTATTTAAACATCATGAAGCACAAACAGACTACCAGCAAAAAGCTTGCTGTCTAAATTGGGCTTCATTGATGGTTAACATATCGATATTCAAAGTGATTCTATTTAACAACATGACTGCTCTCCGACTGGCATAACCATTGGCAAGTTAGTTTTGCAAGGCGGGAGATAAAACAGTCTATGCTATCGATGACGGAGATAACCATCGGGAACATAGAAACTAATGCTTTCCACGATAGCCCAGTTTTCGAACCGTCCACGAATCAATCTGAAGAAATGTGTTCTGTGAGTTCTGCTGGAGAGGTCAAAAGATCTCCCTCAACCAGTCTCTCTCGATCCGGCCTGCCACGTAGTAGGTAGGCAGGCGCGCCTGCCGCCATGACCCGGACAAACTTCGCCGCATGAAACCGGGAACCCCTGCTAAGTCAACAAACGTGGTGAACCTCTTGGGATGACCTATGGCAGAGGTGTCGGTTATACAATAAATGGTTGTCGG
Source organism: Glyphotaelius pellucidus (assembly GCA_936435175.1). Taxonomy (NCBI): domain Eukaryota; kingdom Metazoa; phylum Arthropoda; class Insecta; order Trichoptera; family Limnephilidae; genus Glyphotaelius; species Glyphotaelius pellucidus. The sequence continues at coordinate 1,659,226 of OW386539.1, read as the reverse complement.
GGCGACGGTACCCTTACCCGCCACGAAAAGTGAGAAATCCAAAATCATACATTTTTGTTCGAAAATTTGATTGAAAGTTGATAGATAAGCGCTTTAATAATTATCTACTGCGAACTGAAAATATCTTAGCCTTAGTATAATTGGGCATTTTTTCAGTTTTTTAATACACATTATTTGCGATTTCTCAAATTCTACAAGAACATATCGTTTTCGAAAAAGGATTTCAGATTCTCAGGGACAAATGTTGTACTAGAATATCACTTTTTTGTTAAAATTAAAACTTGCTAAAAAGATCAAAATCTAATCTAAGTGGGTTTTGTGAAATTTGAAAAACTGACATTTTGACCTTTGAGAAACAAGCCACAGATATAATACATATGACGCAAGCTTTTAAAAGGATTCAAGTAGTTGCGAATGGCAGAAAAAGTCCGGAACTGTTATGCAAATGACCGCAAATTAAAACTATGGTTCTTAAATGTAATTTACGATAAAATGTTTTGCGATTATTTATGGTAAGTTTTATGGATATCCATTATATAATGTTTTCCATTAATCAATTGATAAATTCTTTCAGGGTGGTTGCGAAATTGAACATGGAGGTTTCTTATCGACAACATTATTTTCCCGGTCGAGATCTTTACATTGCCGGCGAATATCTGCTTTTGTGATTTCTTAATCGTATCTGTATAAATAAATCTACATCTCAATTAACAGGATCATTGGCTCTGTGTAACGAGGGGAACATGCAAATGCGGTACTACCAAGACTCGTTGCTTCTGATGCAAAGGAATCTATAATGAAACAACCTAATCGACTTGTGGCGCCAAGGTAGGTGAAGACAAGGTGGTCGAGACGGAACTATATTTTAGAGATAGAGGGGTTGTTAATTTCCTTGTAGTCTATTTATCAAAATTTCATCTTTATAGTAATACTAGCTTTTACCCACGGCTTCGCTCGCATGGTATTAGGGGGAAATTACTGTAGCGCTTGCAGTTATTAATTATTCCCCCTCCCCCCATCCCCCTCCCTCCTCCCGCATTCCATACATTCATTCCCCGTAGATTCAGTTTTCTAACATTTCTGAGATTCATTTTTATTTAAAAATATCAACATCGTTTCCACAGCAACGATTTGTTTTCTGACGTTATCAATAACTCACTTTTGTTAGCGACAGAAAACGTGTAAGAAATATAATATTTAAAATATCATAATGCCAGAGCTTAACATCATATACAGCTTATATTACTCGCATATAATGTAGATTTCTATCGGTGAAAGAATTTTTATCGGTTTATTGGTTTATGCGTGAAAGCGTAACAAACAAACACAAGCAGTTTCGCATTTATAATTTTAGTACCGATTTCGACACATCAATCACTAGCGTTCTTAAAACTAACGTTCTTAAAACTAACGTGTTTCCTCCTTCCTACAAAATATGTCTCTTCAAGACCCATGTTCACTCCTTCCTCTTTTGATTGATTTTCATTATTTCGATAGTGAATAAAAATACTCTAAACAAAATGTCAAATGAAAAGAACCACCTTTGTTTATGCCACAATTTTTAATAAAATTTAGCAAAATTTCTTAAAAACCAAAAATTTTCAACATGTTACTAAACTTTGGTTTCGAAACATGTTGATATATTTTTTTAAAATAGTGGAGTAAACGGAATTGGTTATTTCCATTATCTGCATGAAATAATTACTTTTGAAATCGGTTTAAATTGAGTCAGATTTCTGATGAGTGGATTAGAAAAAAAATTTAAAAGGTTTTCTTAGATGTTTGAACACTCCCAGCGGTATATGAAGGCAATATATCTTCATAATGATGCATTTTTAAATATTGTAAGGATTAATTTAAGTCCAAAGAGGATCCGGGGAGAGAGATAATTGTGAAAGAAGCCAAGTTTTTTTTGAAAACTTGAAAGTTTTAGAATAAAGCCAATCGTTGTCTTCGTGCGTGCATTATGAAACTTTTTGTTTTACAAATCCTCGATACAGGCACAAGACTAAAAACAAAAATTCTCGCTGCACAAATTCTGGATATACAAATCGTGGGAACCTAAATATGGGTACACAAATACTGGAAACACATATCGTGGAAACATAAATCCTTGGTACACAAATACTGATTATATAAATACTGGGTATACAAATACTGTAGACACAAATTCTCGGAAACACATTTCCCGGATACACAAATATTCTGTATATAAATACTGGGTATATACAAATAATGGAGACACAAATCTGGGAAATACATTTCCCGGATACATATTATTTTTTTATTGTACAACAGATAAATAATCCAATTACCGTACAATTTTCTCATTTAGACAAGCTTAACACCTAAGAACATGATCATTATACAAAAAAATCTTAAGGCTATCTAAAGAAGAGTTGTATACATCTAGTGTTTTTGATATTTCGTTCAACAGTACCATTCCTCTTGTTATGCTATGCTGTGCTAGAACATCTGTTCTGCCGTATGGTATTTTGAACAAGTCGTGTCGACGACTACGACTGAAGTTTTCAGGCACGTATAAACCGTAGCATTCCAAGAGGAATGGGCTGTCAATATAGTTATGGATTATGTTAAAACTAAGAATTGCAAGATTTGCATAACGTCTAGTTTCCAAACTAAATCTATTTGTTGCCTCAAGTAACTCCATATGGTGCATGAACCTCGGATAAGTTCCGTGCATTCGCATATAGACGTACCTAAGGAATTTTTTCTGGATTTGTTCCAGCATATTAATATATTTAGTCTGGTGCGGAGTCCACACACCACTAGCATACTCCAGCTTACTTCTTATGACGCCATCGAACATATTTTGCTTAAAAATATCCTGGGTACATAAACACTAGGTACACAAATATTGGATACCTACATACATTTTGGATACATGAATCCTGGAAACACATATCCTGGATACCCAAATCTTGCATACACAAATCCAGGAAACATAAATCAAGGATACCTACAAAATTCATTTAGCATTCAAAAATCTTAGATGCATGAATATGGGAATCTAGAATACTCGTACATTGATATATGATAAGCATACTAAAAAAAGGATGTACCCACGAATCTAGCGCTGATACTAACTTCTGAACCAACCCGTGCTCACTGCACATTGCGTAGGTACTGCGCCCCATTAGATTACCCGCTGTCGTTATCAAAGCCGATGCAAATTTCGCTATCATTTTGATACCAATCTCTAAGTAACACCTTCGTTCGGCCTTAATGATTGCTTATTCTTAATTTATGCTAAGTCCTGGCCAGCCGTAAGCTTTTCCTAGCGTAACGTATACTGTCCCATACTTAGTTGCTTGGGCGGATTCGTCGCGGAGTGCTAATGTCGACCTAATGGAAAATGTTTTATCTTCGAATTAAAACCACGAGTTTATGATGCGAGGGCGTACATTAAAAACGAACGTACCCGCACAATTAAAAAGGGCGGTACATAACAATTTCTCATTAAAAGATATTGAATAATAATGCGGCCATCGTGAGACATACCCACTTAATTTTAAATTTTGCTTATCGTTTGGAAAAAACTGAGTAATGACGAAACACTGATGTATTTATTTTCTAGAATCGTGAATTAAACTTATTCAAAAGTGGTGTCGTCGATACATTTATTTATTAATTTGTGAAACATTTACAAAGTGTTAAAAATTATTACAATAATAGAATTGCCGTTGGAGTGCACTAGATATTAACACATTTCATGTAGATGGATATTAACACTCCAATTAGAAATGTTCACATCATGAGTAATCAATGTTTAGTTGTTACTAGACGGAAATGCTTATGGTGATAAGACAAATAATGATATTAAAAATGAAACATAAAACATAGTAGTGTCAAATATAATACATAACCTGCAGAGAAAGAGAAAAAATAAAGAAAGAAAGGGTATGACAATAAAGCAGCATAACTGAGAACTATCGACTCCTAGACTCCAGAGAGTCAATGAAGATGATTATTTGTTCAGGAAAGAAATTAAAGTTTTTGAAAAGAAATTTGTAATAAGAAATTGAATTGTTTTGAAAAGAAATTTGATATGTGTTTGAAAAGATTCCAACATTGAAGACAAACAGGAGAAGTAAGCTTAATTTTTCTTTAATTGATCGCAAATTTTTCTTCACGTGTTCGTGAAGAAAATTTTGAATTTTAAAATTTTATTAACCCGTCTCCAATAGTGATCCAAAAGTTAGACGATTCTTTACACAGATTTCTAATGCAGAACTGTGTGTTCACCATGGGCGGTATACGATGCGAGGCAAGTGCAGGTAAGAGAGACAGAGCGTGCACCAAATCGGCTGGAACCAAAAGGTACCAAGTCACTGTCGACATTGTTTTATATTCAAATCTATAATATCGAATTCAAAATTCAAATATAAATCTAGAATCCAGAACTCTACTTTATTCAATTTGGGAGGCGGGTGTGGGTACCGCCGCCCCAGGACCCATTTATTGGAAAACCAACACTTTTGGCATGAGTCATCCTAAGTGGTTCGCTACGTTTGGTGACTTGCTAGGTCTTGGCGGCGGAAGCGACTGCCCACCTATTTTGTAGCGGGCCAGATTTGGAGAAGCAGGTTGAGGGAGACCTTTTTATCTCTCCAGTGGAACTCTCTCAACTCATCGCCTTGCACTGCAATGGAAGGGATGAATTCATACGTTCGTCATTCCTGGACACACACCCCCAGATTCCTATCCATCCCTCATACCTTTTTCCGTTCCAGTTTTTTTTTAACATGAGCTCCACACAGGAGGCCCTGAGGACAATATTAATAATAATTTCCCTCAGGGCCTGTGTCATCTTTGGGGACGCTGTGTGGAGGGTTTTTTTTAAGGAAAGGAAGGAGAGGAGGTTCTGGGAAGGAAAAGGGTTTAAGGGTGGATAGGAATCTGGGGTTTAGTATGTCCTGGTCATCCGCCTCCAAGACCTAGACAATCCTCACCCCATGAATTGAATCTGTGAAGATGATGTACGCCGTAAGGGAAATTATTTTCTTCTGCATAGAGCTAATGTAAAAAAACACAGCTTTTGTTTTAAATCACACTTTTCGGCTTGATAGCATGTTTAAGTGATGAAAATTTATCTTACTTAAACACGCCCACAAAAAACCTCCATCACTTTATCCCTTCAGTGTGATAAACGGACAATAATTATATCAATAATTTATGCTCTCATTTCAAAGCGCTAGTGGTTTACATTAAGATGTCTGTTAGAGTGAGATGGAAATAAAATCATAGTAATCCCTAGTAAATTTTAAATCTAGAAGTTAAAGATCAATGCGACACCTTCATTACCTTTATGTGGCCTACTTTACCTGTAAATGTAGTCGGTGCAGCCCACAAAAAATGGCAAGGCTACTCCGACTGCAAACATTTCAACATCTCGCGAATATCTCTCCATCTATCTTTATTTAACCCAATTAACTACCACCCCTTTCATGGTTTTTTTTTGAGGTCTTAATGATAATTTGATTGTAATTATCACAATATGTCAGACCGACTTTGTCTTGCATAAAAAAGTGGAATTGGAGTAAATATTTTCGGAGCAAGTTTGTAAAACTAATTAAACCGTTTTTAGGTAATAAATATTCACAGGGTGGTTGGCAATAGCTTCAGAATATATACAATTTTTAATAGCCAAATTGAAAAATGATTTGGCGTCGTACGTTGAACTCTTTGCTAGCTGAGTCATCCACCATTGCACAAGCAACCTTTTATGCTTATAACGGTGTGGTGGGGGAATTAATTATTGTCAGGTTATTCGTAACTCGGGAATGTTTCTTTTTTCTTTGTTTGGATGTTCTCTTTTAAAAATACAAAAGACGTACAACCAAAGATACTTATATGACCACAGTGTCTATTTTTATTATTCCAAAGAATATGGAAGGAATTCCAATAAGGAAGAAAGCCTATCACTGAAGAGACTTCTATTTAATAAAAGGGGTGCTGGGAGGCCTAAAATGAGATCACAGTTAATGAATACAATTCAGCATAATATATTTGCGTCCCATTCTGAAGTTGTAGATATTTTCTGCATCATCCTGATTTAGAATCGTTGCTTGAATTTGCTTTTGCTATGTTTGGTAGCCAGATCTGAATATACAGAAACTTCCCCACCTTCCCCAACTTCCCCATATATTTTATCCTTTCACATCTCCTTCCTTTCCCTCTAGCTTCAGCCTCACAATTAGGGATACAATAGTCCCACCAGCTTTGGACGGATGGGAGCAGTTGAGACTGTTATGTGGTTCCTATTTACTGAAGCCGTGAAGGCGGGAGTAAAGGCGTTCAAGATTTTCCAAGGGTCATAGCGCCAATGATAGGGTATTAGAGTCTTTGATGGTTAAGAATAATAAATCTTACATGTGGTGGTCAGTGGTTGAGTGGGCATCGCGTTTGGGTCCCACCCGGGCGTCCCGTGTTCGATTCCTTGGCTGGCTCAGTCCTCCATCACAACACAAGCAACATTTTCGGCTTTCTGTGGTGGTAGTAGGAGATTTTCAAACATTGTTGGGTTATTCGTAACCCGGGAATGTTTGTCTTTCTTTTAAAAAAAAAATGTAAAGATAGAATTCATTAAAATATCACAAGTACACATACACTTTACATTAAAACATGACAACACATATTTAAACACCACACGTACACGAGAAGCAATCCGTTAGCTACGTGAGGGAGCAATTTATTTCATTGCCTTCCAGACGATATTAAAAAAGAATAAGTTTAATCATATCTGAAAAAAAAAATACATATTACTCCTGAAACATAAAATGACAAAATAATTAAAGTCATGTAATATGGAAAGTAGTGTAGGTATTTGGGTAAGCATTGTCTTGTAATGTAGTAATTAGTAATGTAATTTAGGTAACCTTTCAGGTTAAAAAGTGAAAAATATTATTGTATTTTTTATAGAAATTTAAAAAATAAATTGAGAATAGAGAATTCCAGTCCAATTTTTTTTAATTTTTTTTTTATGAATAATGACCTTCTAACTTAAATAACTGCATATTTATTTTAATTTTTATAGTTAGTTTTAATAGTTAAAATAAATGTCAAAGTTTTAATTTTTCAAGATCCCCCGAAAACCACCGAATCTAGTGTGACGTCATCATGACTAACCGAAGTATAAATCTTGTAGGGAAATGGAATCAGCTGTTCGACTCCCGCCATTTTGAATTTCAGCATTAGAGCGTTTTCATAGACATTACTGGGCGTTAGATATTTACATAGATCGTTTTTTGTACGTCGCCAAAATCCAGCAATAGGGTGTTTTAATGACACGTTTTAAAATGGACTTTTAAATATTAAAAACTCTACGTTAAATATTATGTAATAAAACTTATATATTCAGAATCAGCGTATATTGGTCTATATGAACATATTTTTTTAAAGCTATAATATTTTTCACTGGAGTTCCTTATTGACGCGAAATAATTTCTTTTGTTTATATTTCGTATCACGTAAGAGTCACCCAGTATAAAATCAAGATTAGCAGAGATAAAAATAACAAAAAAACGAAATGCAATCAAATCTTGTGAAATAATAAAACAAACATTTGAAAAGTGTGCAATTACATTTGATTAAACATCTTAGCGTGTGCCGATAGTTAAGTAATTGCCTTTTTAATGTAATAGTTAAAAATTACACACAGCAAGCATTCGAGCAACAGCGATAATAATCATATACAATCGATGACGAAAAATAAAATACTATTTCTATCCATTACAGTTAAAATATACATATACATGACATGTTTCTATGTTTTAGTCACATAGAGCGTTGGGCTTATAATTTAGATTGATTGAGTTAACAAACGTTTAAAATTAAATATAAATAATTTACATATTGTAAAAGCAAACTACAAATCGAATTACCATTGTTAAAATTATTAGAGCGTGAAAACAACAACTTATTTCGGTACAAACTGATTTGGCTTTGATAACAGGATCATTTAGCTTGTGATTCGTGGTTTGCGTCACCTACTTAAAAAACGATTGGAAAAGATTTTTTCAAAATTATTAACAGTTTAAATTCAACTTTAGCGGCTTATTGCTTTTAAGCTCTTTCATTAGCGTTCGAGATTTTAGATAAAGTATTAAATAAATTGAATAGCGTAATATTAAACCAAAATGAACATCAACAACTAACTAGGTAAAGTTATCTTTTCATCTAATTTGTAAAATGGGTTTCAATATAACTTATTATTAAATGTTATTAAATTTAAGTATTGGGTAGGTGTGATTCTTCTGTAGATAAATTCACGCGATGAGCAGTTCGATAAGAATTGAATAACCGAACACAGATGTAATGCAGTTATAATATTAATTATTTTATCTTTAAAAAACCTTCGCAAAAATAAAATAAAAGTATATAAATGGATTATGCGAGAGGTGTCCAAAATAAATTGAGGTTTTTCTTCGTAACATGGGAATGTGACGACACCTGCCATCTAGCGAAACATGTTCAAACCTTAGACTGAAATTAAGCTCGTAATATCAACCTCCGTGATGTAATATCAATTTATGATTGCAAGCTAATGTAAGAACGGAGTTATAATGTGATAATTAGAATGCACTGATAAACACCGCTAAAATATGCTACATATTTATATAACGATCGTCCAGTTGAATAGTCAGACATCTTCGAAAAATCGCAATTTGAGTTGAGTTTGCCGTTGTGGTTCCACGCCAACTCAGAATCAAGTCAACTCAACACATCTTTGAAAAGTCATTAAAAGCTTTGAAAAAAATATTTTTAAATAACCTAACCTAACCTAACGTAACCTAATTAACCAACTTTTTGTTTTTTTTTTTATCATCACTTTTAGTAACTTTTCTGAGGAGGTTCTGAGTTGTCCGAATTCGAATAGTGCCTCATTTTCTCAAAACTTAGTATTTGGAGATGTCCGACTAATCAACCGGACGATATTATGTTGTAAATCGCTCGAAAATAATTGCAATCGTTTAAAAGTTGTTAAATTATTCCTTTTATTAACTTCGTAATATAAAAATGTAGGCCTATTTAGAAGTTATTTTTATGCTGACTATTTATTACCTACATTATTAGAACAGAGAATTACGAAAATATTACATTCCCGAGGAGATTCTGTTCCTTTAAATATGCTAATATAAAAGTATTTATTGATCAAACCCTGCACTTGGACTAAATGTCGTTTCCTTCAAACTTCCCAATAATATCAGCATTATCAGAGTAAATTAAATTAATAGAAATGTGGCTAAGGGGGAAAGGCTGGTAGTTCATGGTAATTAAACTAACCATGGTGTAAATCAGGTGAATATTTTTTAATGTTATTCTCTGGAATCATGCTTAATTCACATAAACGTTGACTTAACTAATGTTCCGTAGCATACTAGCTCGTGGGAGATTATAATATGCACATTTTTATGCTCCGAAAGCGAGAACTTCTGCCTTTCAGAACCCTCTGATCAACAGAGCAATGCATTTTCAGCTCACTTACAGTTTAGCAATAATTATTTTTTGACGCTCGTTATAAAACAATAAAACTGCACCATGAGCTTTTCGTTCCTGTATTTTGCTCTGTTTCCTATCATTTTTCCAATTGTACGAAGTAACATAATACAATAATGTCACATATCGCATGTTTATTTGATATTGTTGTCTTTAGTGTTGTTTTAAATATTTATCATACTCATCTTTTGTATCCTTCCGCTCCCGCGTTCTCCTTCCATCTTTCCCGCCTTTCCATCCTTCGTTACCCCCCTTCTGCCTTCCCTCCCTGCCGCAAAAATATATGAAATACGAACATTTTCATTTATACCAATTTCATAACGCCAGAGCTTACCATTACATATAGCCTTAGCGGGCGTGCACACAACATAAAACCCAAGTTTAATCGCAACCGGATGAACGGTATGGCAGCGCATAAAATACAAACAAGCTAACAAATGTTGATTTTTATATATATAAGCTAAGCTAATATGAAGTCATACCAAAGAGAAGTTTTTGAATTGCAAATTATGTAGTTGCTTTGTTATGCTTTATAATCTATTTCTCTCTTTATTTCTCCTGGTGCTTTGTACTACGCACCTACCATATTTTAAATTGCATTATTTTTAAAATTATTTTTGTTAGTTCACTAGCAGCAACTCCACCTCGTAAAAACTAAACTTTGAATTACACATGCTGTGAAAATTTTTAATTGGAGTGTTAATATAAATATGTGCACATCCCGATTGTAATTTCATTAATGCAATCATTGTTAACAACCTGAAAATGTTTAAAAAAAAAGAAAATTGTCATTTTTACTACTTGTTTATTTATATTAATATTTTTCGTTTCCTATTTACTATGTGTTCTAAGTTTGTAATCTTCTCTGTAATATACAGGTGTACAACAACTGTTTAATGGAGACTAAGAAATAAAATATTACACATTCTTAAAAATCAACCCTCTACCACAAAGCTACCAGAGGCAATTATTGCCTACACTAACCCGATGAAACTATAACACCAGTCTTCTTCAAATGGATTTATGATAACAATCTGGAAGAATGTGAACACATAATAACCATAATTCAGCAAAAAGCCATTAAAAAAATTAAAAACTATACATCAAAATCTCTCAGTTTTTAAGCGAGCTTTTTCGTTGAATTTCGTCGTCAATGGCCAAAAGACTAATTTGCATAAAACGTCAATCTTACCGCATTAAATAATGCAAGGAGTATGGAGTACTTGCTCAGGTAGGTGGTGTTATAAGTATTTTGTACATAAACAGTATGCGCAAGTATGTATTTACGTATAAATGTAGAAGTACCTACGTAATGATTTCTGTACTTGGCGATCTGGAGCGCTGAGGCAAGTTCGGCGAATTAAAAAATTACATAGTGGAGAACGCTTCGAGATTTGACCTGAATGCCATCATTCTGAATGCTGTGATCGTTTTTTAAGTGCAGGTAAATACAACTTATTAAGATCGTAATGCAAATAACTGAGCAATAAACGCATTTGCATCTAATTGTTTTTTTTAAACAAGTGCTACTTGTAAACCCAAGAATAATCACCTTTCTTATTTAGTAACTACCTGAAATTTAATTTGTCCTTAATCTCCATTAATTTTTGGATTATTATTTTATGGGAGTGTTGCGTTTTCTCCTTCTTTAGTCAGTGGATCCGACAGCGTTACAGTGTCCATCATCAGGTGTAGGGAGGATATCCATAACGTTGGCTAAAGAAATAGGTAGTTACCCAAAAATTATTCACGATTATAAATAAATATACGTTTCATGATTAAGTGCCTATACATGAAAAGGCTTTGACATTGCTCGTGCATCGAATTCTGTGAAAGCTGAAAATATTGAATAATAATGCTCTCTTCAGTTTTGCTAATTCACTTTGTGGCTTCATCTTTAATTAAATGAAAACAAATCGTTTTGTAAATGATAATAATTATTCATTTTGGGGGTTAAAAAATTTACACACATACCCAACGGGCTTACAATTAGATTTTTTTAAATATAAATACCGCAACTTTCAACAATACTCAGAGTTCCAACTGCCCTCGTCTGGAGCCAGGGAGACTATGGCATCCCCAATTGGGGTATGTTTTGAGGCTGAAGGTAGTGAGGAGAGGAAGGAAATGGGTAAGAGAAAGGTGGGAAGTACCTGGCTATTCAGATCTGGTCACCAATCACGGCTAAAGCCATTCAAGCAACGTTTCAATTCTGAATGGTGGTCTTACACAAGGGCGATATTGAGAGTATCTCCCACTCTGGAACGTGTCGCAAATATACTATATATTATTTTTAATGAATAAATTGTGAAATAACACAAATTAATCGAATAAAATTTATTTGCCACGCCGGGATTCGATCCCGCGACCTTCGGAATGCGAGTCAAGAGCCTTGCCGCTGGACTACGCCGGCCGTCAGCTTGAAATTTTAGAAATTAGAAAAAAGGTTCGTAACTAGGTACGCCTTATACGTCATACGTATAACTAGTAATGTTACATTTTCATGTAAATAAGCTTTGGGTCCAAGCGGTTAATAGTCAATTAAATATTAATAACAAAATATTTTTTCAAATAGCCACCATCGTACATTTATAATTTTTTTTTTGTTATTTAGACATCTTGAATAAAATATTTATATGTATAAATGCAATTTTTACATATTCTAAATTAATTTTATATTTCATCTTATATAATTGTTTTTTTTTTATGATACTTTTTAGTAATCAATCACCACTCCCTATAATATTTTTGTCTATACTTGATGTCTTTTGCTATTTTTATTAATGTTAATCTTATTCTGAAGAAGAAACCTTTGGTTTTGAAACATGTAGATAATTTTGATTAAATAAGTGGTGTTTTACATTTGTTTTAATTTAATAATGCTCTCTGCTGAGCCCAGATCATAGAATTTAAATATTAATAGCATACGCTTTGAACTTATGACTACGTCAAAGTTATTATAATAATGCATATCGCACTATTCCGCCTACCGAGATACTGTAGCGCCACGAATAATAGGCTCCTAGAGGGACGAGAGCACTCTACGTCAATCTACGCCAATCTACGTCAAACTACGCCAATCCAAGACTACCATCATCACTGCCATCCTTTGCATTGAGTTCCTCCTGACGTCGCTCTGGAGAGGTGGCGGATTGCGGCGTTGAAAAGTGGCGGAGAAAATACATTTTTTTAAAATAGGTATTATATATACCCAGATCTACCTATTACATCTAACCAAGAAAAAAACAATATATCAAACTATAAAAGTAACAATAATGGGCAAACACAAGAAAGAGCGTCAACTGCAAATTAGCCCTACTAAATTACTAACCAATAAAAAAATTGACACTCGACCGCTAGAATTAATCGTAAGTGATTACTACTTCGGAAGCGATCGTTTTTTGAGGCGCGCCTCAAACTGAACAACATGCGACCGCCCAACGGCTACAGTTCGTACCGATTCCATGTGACTTTCCCACTCCCGCTCACATAAAACGAGCAGCTCTCGGAGGCGAGCCCCATCTCTGCCTCCCCAGCGTATAATTGTACTGCGTTGTGTAATAACTTCCCAACCTTTCTCTTCCCTATCTCCTTCCCCTCTCCACCACCTTCGGCCTCACAACATACCCCGATTGGGGATGCCATAGTCTCACTGGCTCCAGACGGGAGCAGTTGGGACTCTTGTGCGGTATTAACTGTAAAAAAAAAAAAAATAGCTCGGTGCGGCGAGCAGAAATCTGCGTGTCGCCAGTCGCGTTTCTCTGATGTGATGAGTTGCATAATATAATGACAACCAGTCCAACCAGTAAAATTGAACTGAAATAACTTTAAAATTTATACAATTTATAAATTGATAACATTTAAATAATAATTTTACTTTATTTTATTGGGGAGGCACAGTCTCCCCTGCCTCACGGCACGAAAAGTCACTACTCTGGAGATGGGAGACGGGAGACGATCAAGTATCCCGTAAACAACTATATTTAATATTTTTAACAAATTTTATGATTTTATTCTACGAGTATATCTTGTTTTGTCTAAATTATTATTCTGAAATAAGGAATGCATTACATTTATAATTATCAAAGTGATATTCTTGAAGTTTTTAACGGGTCAGCCGCATGCAGTTGAATGTAATTTTCTCTCAACAGAACCATCGGCATGTATTTCATCTAGATAAGTCAGTCTGTACCAGTACGGAATTCGACTCGTTGGGTCCGATGATAACTTTTGATCTCACGTACCATCGATTCCAGAAAACTCTTGGTGTGTCTGTAGATTTCCACCGACAAATTCGGTACCAGGCGCCGGCCAGGCTTTGAGACCACCTAAGTAGTTTGCAAATTAATAATGAGATGTTATTATATATCACATTTCAGAAAAAAATACCGAGAAATCATTTTACAAGACCTGGTGCACAGCAGACGATAATTGCAGAGCGCTCAGCAGCTCCTGCGAACTCGGTAAACGGTGCCTTTTACGTTACTCAATAGGATTTTACCAAGAAAATTGCAGAAATCAAGACCTAAATACGTATTAATTTTAACACTGTTGTTCTCCCTGTGAATATTGAAAATATTCTATTAAAATGATTTGCTCTTTCTAGAAAGAAAAATATGAGTATTTTCGGTGGCGAATAGCGCGATGGTTGGAAAAAAATTGAAAGGTTTTTTTTTAATAATATTTTTTTATGTGAATACCTCACAAGAGTCTCAGCTGCTCCCGTCTTCCAGTGAGACTATGGCATCCCCAATTGGGGTATGTTATGAGTAATGAGGCTGAAGGTAAGTGAGGAGGGAAAGGAGATGGGGAAGAGAAAGGAAGATAAGTACCTGGCTATTCAGATCTGGTCACCAAACACGTCTAAAGCCATTTCAAATAACGTTGTAATTCTGAATGATAGTCCTTACTCCAGGACGATACTGAAAGTATATACCACTCTGGAACGTGCCGCAAATATACTAAATATTATTTTTAATGAATTAATTGTGAAATAACACATATTAATCAAATAAAATGTATTTGCCCAATGGTCGCGGGATCGAATCCCGGCACCTTCTGATTGCGAGCCAAAAGCCTTACCGCTAGACCACACCGGCCGTCAAGGTGATCTCTTTAATGAAGTGTACGTGTTATAAATGTAATTGCTTTAACATATTGCGAAAGAATCGTTTTACATATACTGCACAAAATAAAGATTACTACAAAGCCCTCAGAATGGTGAAGTTCTTAAAATCGGACAAACTTTCACTGGTTTTAATAGTAACAGTAATATACGAAACGTAACTCTCTCTTTTTCTAACTTATATCACTAACTTATATCTTCCTCTCATCTTCCATTCGCCTCGCCCGACACTTTTCGTAACGCTCTCGTCATGCATTCACCAGCTTACTCCTCAAGTCAAGCGTAAACAAGTGCGTAAAGAAGTTTTACTTCAAAAAAGTTTGGGATTATTCTGGATAAGATTGAATGCTTAATTAAGTAATAAAGTAATTGCAGTTACAGTTACATTATTAAAACAATACAGCACAATTTTTTAAAACATATAAATTATAAACTTAATAGTCCTATTGTAAATATAACTGTTGAATGAAAAATCTAAAATTAATAAAGCTGTCCATTGCAAGGTTTATTTGATGATGTCATTTTTCTGTTTAAAATCAGTAATACCCTTATTGACAGCCCTGCATTATTGCAATGATTTTATTTCATGTTCCTAATTGAGTCACACGAACTCAAAATATATTTCACTACAACAATAATGTCAATACCAATTAGTTTATGAACTCCCTTGTACCATGCACACACAGCCTAGGTAACCAATATGCAAAAGTAGCAGATATTTTTAATTACACCGAAAAAACTTACAAAAAGCATTTCAAATATTTTTTGAAAACAGTCATTAGTTAACATTTTTTTCTAATTTGTAAATTAAATTTAACCCCTCAGGCAAATTTGTTTGCATTTCAGAACAACTCATATAGGTCTCATAAAAATCGTTGTGTCTCCCTTAATATCATGGTTAGAAAAATGATTTAAATGGGGCTAAACAAAGAAAACAACACGCTTCATATTCAAATCTAAAAGTTAACCACAAAATAATTAAAATGTACACTTTAATGAAACCAAAGTTTCCGACCACAATGTTTTATTAAATATTTCTGCTTGAAACGACAAACAGTGAGTTGACGATAACGTTACATTTGCCTGATAAAATATGTATATTTATTAATATTTTTGTTACCGGTAATTTAAGTTGGAGAAAACGCACGTTTTTATGTTTGCATTTAAAATTATTATACTTCAAAAATTATATGTTTATCTCGAATCACAAAATTTGAAATTATTTATTTGAATTTTTATTGCAAAGCGAAAATATTTTGACCTTTCGACAAATAGATCAGGGGTCTGGGGAGTTACTCGTACGTCACATTAGTATGTTTATATTGCATAATTGTTTTGTAATCCACTTTAATGTAAAAAAAGTTTTATTATGTAAGGAAATTGTGTTTTTCTCATTTATGTGTAGTTTATTCATATATTGCATTTATATTTTATCTAATATTTTACTGAATAATGAAAAAGTATTTTTTTAAATTTATTTTTTAATATGAATACCGCACATGAGTTCCAACTGCTCCCGTCTGGAGCCGGTGAGACTAGGGCATCCCCAATTAGGGTATGTTTTGAGGCTGAAGGCAGTGGGAGGGGATGGAGATGGGGAAGAGGAAGGTGGGATGTATCTGGCTATTCAGATCTGGTAACCAAACACGGCTAAAGCCATTTCAAGCAACGTTTCAATTCTGAATGGTGGTCTTACACCAGGGCGATACTGAGAGTATCATCTACTCTGGAACTTGCCGCAAATATACTATATATTATTGTGAAATAACACAAATTAATCAAATAAAATTTATTTGCCATGTCGGGATTCGATCCCGCGACCTTCAGAATGCGAGTCAAGAGCCTTACCGCTGGACTTCGCCGGCCGTCAGCGTCTCACGCTCGTCGTAAACTCAAATAAGAATAATGCCAAGACCCTATTTCATTACATTAATGCTTAATTACAACTTTACTGGGGACTTTAAAGTACCAGGAAACATCGTGATGGTACACCAACGTACCTGCAAGTATTTTATGAATAATTTAAAACTCATGTTTAACTAATGAATCCACTGGAAGCAATCTAGAGAGTTTGATACGGCCCAGCCTCCCGGTATCTACCTGCAGTACCTATTCACGGTACCTGCCTCCGCTGGACATCGGTGAGGACCGCTTTCTCCTCCCGGCTTATCAGCAGTCGCCTCTCGGACGCGACAGAGGAAATAAATTTCATCTCAACACTGTCGGCGCAAATGGCCGGAGATGCATCGGAAAGAATAACACAGAACCGTGATCCGGCGTTGAGTCGGTGGACATGACGACATTGGACATCTGGACAACCGTTGCCAGGTAATTAATTACACATTTTTAACGTTGTTTCTTTCAATTTAACATTACCATTTATTTGGAAGGCGACTTGGGAGGCGAGCATGAGCTCCGCCTCCCCTGGAACTATTAATTAGTCGTAACTCTGCCAAAGGTCACTCCGACGTGTTAACAAGGTAGCGAGGATTTGACGGTCTCCGTGGTCGAAGGATAAGACTCTCAACTAACTATCAAAAGATGCGGGTTTTACGGGGATGCACAAGCAAAATTTTATTTGATTAAATTGTGTTATTTGACAATGTAATCATTTAAAACAATGTTAAGTACATTTGCGACACGTTTCAGAGTGGCAGATACTATCAGTGTACTCTGGTGTTTTTTTTTTTTTTACATGAGCTCCACACAGGAGGCCCTGGGGAAAATAATTTCCCACAGGGCCTATGTCATCTTTGGGGATGCTGTGTGGAGGGTTTTTTTAAGGAAGTTTAAGGGTTTTAAGGTTTAAGGAAAGGAGTTTAAGTGGTGGGTAGGAAGGAAAGGGGTTTAAGGGGTGGGTAGGAATCTGGGGTTCAGTGGGTCCTGGTCAGACCTAGACAAACTTCACCCCATGAACCCGGGCACCCCTGCTAAATCACCAAACGTAGCGAAGCACTTGGGGTGACCTATGGCAGAGGTGTTGGTTATCCAATAAAGGTTCCCGGAGCGGCGGTACCCATTCCCGCCTCCCAAATTGTAATTCCACTATTCAGAATTGAAGCGTTGCTTGAGCCTTATTTGGTGATCAGATCGGAATAGTATATACCCAACTTCCTCTTCCCCATATCCTTCCCTTCCCCACTAGCTTCAGCCTCACAACATACCCTAATTGGGAACGCCATAGTCTCACAGTTCCAGGCATTTAGGAGCAGTTGGGACTCTTGTGCGGTACTCACATAAACTAGGTGAGGTTTGTCCAGGTCTTGCCGGCGCTTGCGTCTTCCCACCAGTCTCTTAATGGGATAGATTGGGACGGATCGAGAGAGGCCGGTTGAGGGATCCTGCCGGACTATCTCGACCCAACACCTTGCACCACAGAAAGAGGGATGGATTCGTAAGTCACCCCTGGATACACTGACCCCTAGATTAACACCTAACCCTCATATCTTTTACTTCATAGAACTACCTCTCTTCCTTTACTAAAAAAGCAATCCGCATTCTAGGACCAAACCTTACTACTGTTCCAAATACCTCCAATAAAAGACTGACTTGGAAACAATATATTTAACTACTATATATTACAAATAGTAACCACACAAGGATCTAAATTAATAGAAAACTCAAATCTTTCTCTAAAATATTTTGGAGTGCAATTTAAAATAACAGCAGATGCTTGTAGAAAATAGGAACGCAAACAAATGTTGGAATATCTAATAAGAAATATATTTATTTATTTATTTTAACGCCCATAGGGCTTTTCACAGAATGGGCAGAACATGTTTTTTTTTTTTTTTTTTAATTACAGTGAAAATAATGTTGACAAAATACAGGTAACATAATATATGTTAAAAACAATATACAGGTTCCATAAAATATAAGTATTGACAAAATACAGGTTACATAATATAATAATAAACAAAATATAGGTTGCAAAAAATAAAGGAGCGACACAAAATACGTAATGTTTAAAATATTGTTCACATTAGGTAGAAACACATAGTTGGCACATATGGCGTTTGAAGTTTGCTAAGTTCAAATTATTGTCGAACTAGCTTTTCCCCGCGGCTTCGCTCGCATGGTATTACGGGAAATTACTGTAGCGGTTGAACTTATCAATTATCCCCCCTCTCTCCTGCCACCTAAATTTCATAAAGCTAAAAAAAAAGAATTATCCAATTTTGTTCATTCGTTCGGAATTTATGCGCTTACAAACATTTCGGATGTTTATTTTTAATTAAATATTTGGACGTTTGTTAAAATAATAAAAAATACACTATTATTCAGTCTTTATAATCGTTACAAATTATATTTTTAATATAGGAATTCTTATCTGACATTTATTGCAAAACAGAAGCTTGTCCAAAAAAAACAAAAACATATTCTAATATTTGAATTTTCTGCAGCAGTAGCTGACCAGGGGGCTGAGTACCTACCAGCTTAGAGCCCACAAATATATCAACATCGTTTCCATGGAAACGATTTTTTTCTGACGTCAGCAAAAACTCACTCTTGTTAGCGACAGAAAACGTATAACAAATATAGTATATTAATATTTATAATTTCATAACGCCAGAGCTTACCATCATATACAGACTATAGTCTTTGCATATAATTTAGCTTTCTATTGGTGAATGAATTTTTAAAGTCTTTTTGATGGTTAATGCGTGAAAGCGTCATAAACGAACTCGAGCAGTTTCGTCCATATTGTTTTAGTATTTGTTACAAGACTATTTAAACGTTGTATTGAAGAATGAAAATTATAGATAAGATATCTACTTAATTATAAGTGTTCAGTTATTTATTTACATTCCATTTTGTTTACTGTCTTTGCAAACTATATGACAAATAATTGCAATAAATATCTGAAAGTGAAAACATCGTGGGAGCACGGAAATTGTAATCGAACTACCTAATCTTGAATACAAATTCCTAAAAAGACATGTAGGAGTATTTTCGCTGGTTATTTAAAGTATGTGATGTGAATCTAGGTGCACGCTCAGTGATTGATCTACTCATTGTTCCGCTGGAACACCCACCGAATAGAGATAAATAAAATAATAAAATAGATCGGTCTTTCCAGTGAGTCAGATCTTTACCCTATGAATCCAATGAATAATGACATTTGACAGAATAATTTAGGCTGGTACTGCAGAGTTATTTGATATGTTGTGGGCGGGCATGTCACTTTTTGGTAATATTGTCACATAAACCATGTACAACCGTTTTGTGAATGAAAAGATCCGACAATAATGTAAGGCACAAAGATAGTTTGGACATGTATAGTGAATGGATTGAGAATCGAGTCAAGATGCCAAGAAAGATATTGCACGATCGAGTCATAAGTCATTAATATTATTTAGTATTCGTATTCGTATGAATGTAAATGAAGCAAATATGCGTCAAAACAGAGTTGGGTAACGTCCCAAGCTCTCTCTACTCCTGCGTAGAAAACGTGATGGTTAGTTAGTTATACTGTATGCTGGATCTGGAGAGAATGATTGAGGGAGACTTTTTGAACTCTTCAGCCGGACTCTTCCGACCTATTGCCTTGCACCGCAGCAGGAGGGATGGATTCATAGATACGTCACTCCCGAACACATGACCCCCAGATTCCTACTCACCCCCATACATTTTTCCTTCTTAGCTTCTCCAAAGATGACGTATGGAGCCCATGATGCCTCATACGCGGACTTAATGTAAAAAATGAAAACAGTTTCGTATAAAATGGTGTGTGTCCAACTAAACCAACATTTACAAAAGTTTTAATAATATAAATACAACAAAATTTTCCTTCCCGACATTTTTTCCATCCTCAAAATAAATAAATTAATAGCCTTCCGTCTGCGTGGTTGAATTTCAGAACCCGGCTTCGATTGCATGTCTGACGCCACGCCTTACGCTCCGCGCCACAAATAACATCTGTGTACGTGGAATTTCAAAGGAAGAAAATTTGTCACAAGATGTCGCTCCTTCCGTTGGCAGGTTGGTGTGGACGTGCCCCAGGCAAGTATAAGTACTACGATTTAGTGAACTAGCAGTATCCCTCCGAGTATGGAAAGATTGACGGTAATACTCAGTTGTATCAAGCGGCAATATATTAAATGTGACCTCATTGCTTATTTCGGTTACTTTGTCCCGGTGACTATCACTGGATGGCAGTGGATCCGAGGAACAGGCAATTGGAACCAGTTCCTAGTGGATTTATAAAGTGGTCACAAATACTAACTGGGCGAAGATACATAAATACACCCCAAAAATATCCTCCCTTCTATCAAGCCTTATCTAAAATTGACTCCCTTCCGTTCAACATCTCATCTATCCTAAGTCTGAACTCGACTCCAATCTTCACTATAATTATGGGATTTCTACGTTTGAATAAAATTTATATTACGTAAATTCGCTTTCCCTCTCTTCGGATTTTGATGTCAAATTTTTCTAACCTATCTCTCCTACTTCCCCTTTAGCCATATCTTTCTCTTTTACCAAATCCTTCAGTTTTAAATATTAGGTTAACCCTTTACTATTTTAAACCTTTACTTTTCCTAAATCATGTCGCTGGTACTGATAATACGCGCATGACGACAGGACGTATCATTCTGCAATTCGCGTTATAATTTGATCCCGAGTAGTGTCGGCGCACGGCCGCGGCAGCGTACGCGGCGCAGGATGTACGCTGCGACTAAATAAGGTATCTGCACGGGAGGCTGGAGGTATGCTCGGTATTTTAGGGCACGTCCGTGTGCTAATGTCCAAACGGCGCAGTCATCAATTTCTAAGTACAGCCTTCCCAGCAAAAAGATTCATTGTCCCCGGCGTCTCCTCGCCATCCTCAAAGTCGGCGCTTTTTTAGTCCTCGCGAGTTACGCCTCGCGCCGCGTGAGTTAGGGCCCCCGACTGCCCCGGAGACAGTCGATCGACGACGCAAAAAATCACCGTAAATCATGAAAAACAAAGGAGGAAACTGCACGATGAAAGAATGGAAACGAAAAATGCTTGCCTCATCGAGCACGTCCGATAGGATAAAGCACCGCTTATATTTATTTCCTCAAAAACAATGTTTCTTTCTTAGCTTCACAATTTAATGTTCTGTTCTGCTGTATATATCGAATGAACAGGTATTATTCGTTTTCAATACATACTGTTTCGCTTGTTTTCTTTTTAGCTCTTTCTGTCAATTTATTTCTGTTTTGCTCACATTGGCCCTTTAATAGATATTGTTATGGCATTTTCATGTTTTTGAATTGTCAAATCATACTATTAAACTAGATTTTAGACACACTGATTTTTAAACCGTTAGAGATTATAATGCAAGTGCATCAAGCTTTAATTCGGATTGAGAACCACTTGATTTATGATGGTTGATCATTTCAATGCAGTTTACATTTAAAGACACTAAAATAATTACGTACTGTTGTTGTTTTTACAAACATCCTCATTAAAATGTGCACACCATTTACAATTTGGGAGGCGGGAATGGGTACCGCCGCCCCGGGAACCTTTATTGGATAACCAACACCTCTGCCATAGGTCACCCCAAGTGGTTCGCTACGTTTGGTGATTTAGCAGGGGTGCCCGGGTTCATGGGGGGAGGTTTGTCTAGGCGGATGACCAGGATATACTGAACCCCAGATTCCTACCCACCCCTTAATCCCTTTTCCTTCCCAGAACTCTCCTTCCCCTTCCTTTCCTCAAAAAAACCCTCCACATAGCATCCTCAAAGATGACATAGGCCCTGAGGGAAATTATTTTTCTCAGGGCCTCCTGTGTGGAGCTCATGTAAAAAAAAAAAAAACACCAAGGGAATTGGTGTCCTTGGTGTCCATTAAAAAAGAGCATTAAAAATTCCTCCAAAATGAGACGTGAGGTGGACGTTGTACAGGTGCATATAATATTCCTTAAAAAATCCAAAGGTTCTGTACTACTATGGTATGCATTTCTAATACCTACTCTTTCAAAATTTATTAATTTGCTTAAACGCCCGTAGGGCTTTTACATGTAGTGCAATGCATGTTTTTGACAAAATACAGGAAACAACATAAAATATAAGAAAACAAAATATAACTTATACAAAATATAAGAGTTGACCCCAAGTAGGTACCATAGAATATATGATAAGTAAAAATAGAGGTAAAGATGATTTATGAAGTAGGAATAAATATTTGGCACATACGTCGTTTGAAATGTGACAAATTTAATTTATTATGAAATGCATCCATATTGTTTAAATATTTGTTACCAAGACGCATTTGTTACCAAGTTTGCATTCTCCAATACGCTGTATTGGAGAATGCAAACTATAGTTGGAATGAGATGTGTGTACATGAAATGTTAATATTTGTCTAGTCGTTCGTATAGGTACATGTAGATTTATCAGTAGCAGGAGTTCACAACAGTCGAATTTGGAATTTAATATTTTTAGTAGAAAGGTTAGATCGTTAATTTTTCGCCTGTTTTCTAAAGTTGGAATATTTAAAATATTCATTAAATAACAAATAATTGCGGGATATGAACCACTCGAGCGATGGGTGTCCAGTTTTTGATTTGTCAACTCTATTTGTTCATTTAATTAATATAACGCATCACAATATTAAAAAGGAAATATATGAAATGCATACTGCGGTGTAAAGCCAATGAATCCATCTATATGTGCACCGTTTATCCCACATTTTTACGATCTATAAAGCCACATTATGGCAAGCGATCGCTCAAGCCATTTTGCTTACATCTTTCGAGTGGATAACTAAGGCTTAAATCATCTCAAATTATATTACTTTACCTTATTTAACTCTTGATTAAAAAAAATACCTAAGAGCATTATAATGAGGTCATTCACCTTGAACAAGCTGCTTTGACAACTTTGCTTGAAGCCGCCAATCATTGCAAGTTAGATACATGAGTAGATAAGATACCAAACTACTGGGACGATGTGTAGAGACCTACAAAATATTTATTTCAGTTTGTAGATATAGTGAAATACGGACTACCTATTACGCACCTGAAGTCTATTAATCCCGAACTCATAAAGATTACCGAAGAACGCCGGGTCCTTTGAAGACATCAATCAACATTCAACCATTATAAAAACAAATAATAGTTTTTATCAAATCTCTCGAGGGTATTATTGCGTTCGTGATTTTACAAAGATTTTTTTTGGTATTATAAAAAATATAACTAAGCCAGACATGTCAAATTTAATTATACTCGCCATAACTTGCCTTGAATTAGGCGCGACGTAATTTATTAGTTTAATGATATTTGCACTATCTAATTTATTGCCTTTCACCGTAATCTATACAATATTAATTAATTAATTAGACAAAAAATCTTAGAAAACTGTTATTCAATTATTATTGTTTTCAATTTTTTGTAAAAAAAAAATATTTTTTTATAACTTTTGAAGGTTATTCCCATCAAACTAATATATCGTTGAAGAAGAAGAAAACAATAATAATCTAAATGAAAATATGAAAGAGAACAAGACATAGAAAAAGATAATGGTCATAAGTGGGACTCGATGAA
Organism: Glyphotaelius pellucidus; assembly: GCA_936435175.1. NCBI lineage: Eukaryota > Metazoa > Arthropoda > Insecta > Trichoptera > Limnephilidae > Glyphotaelius > Glyphotaelius pellucidus. The sequence continues at coordinate 1,635,063 of OW386539.1, read as the reverse complement.
AAAAGGAAAAAAATATGGAAAAAAAATTATTGAAGATAATATTGTTAATTCTAAAAATTTGAAATATGAGATTGACAAATATGACGGTTAGACAGAAGTTGGCAATTGGTTAACGCGCACGTCCCGGTTAGGCAAGAGGTTCTGGGTTCGAGTCCCAGTTGCGACCATTATCTTTTTCTATTTTTCTGCGTCTTGTTCTCTTTCTTATTTTCGTTCAGATTATTATTGTTATCTTATTTTTCAATGATATATTTTTGTTTTGTTTTTTATCAAACAAAAAATAGCATTGAAAAAATAACACGCCAAGATAATTTTTTTAAAGTCACCCAGCATCTTTCATAGAAACACACAAAGAAAAAAGATTTATTATCCGCCACATACGAACAGTATCCATGATGAAGTCCAATACTGTGTATGAATTATGTAAATTCAATATGCCTGTTATTTTCGTTGCCAGTTTTCTTCTCATCTGCAGGGAAAATAGGTCACCAACCAGTAACAATTCAGTTAGCGAAGTCGACTATCATTTGGCGGTTTTTCCTCTAGAGTTTTGATCTCATCGATGTCCTCAAAGCATTCAAACTGGTCTCCTGAAACATTTTTAAATCAGGTCATGGTTGATTTACCTATTGCTAGAGGTGGGCAGAAAGCTCGGCTAGTAATTTATCAGGTTGAATACTGACTTACTTGTACACAGATACGATGTTGTGCACAGAATATCAAATAAAGCTCCTTCTAGTATTATAGTCAGCGTTTCCTTGGGAAGAAGACGGTTTTAATAAAGGTACGACCAATGTACAATCAAAATCTGAAATCTTTGATAAATAACTTACCTATTTATACCATTAAAGTCCCGACCGACTAATGGGACATGTCACAGTCCTACTAACAATGTACCAAGTACCTGTTCCTAGGAGAATGTCCGTCTCCAGAGACAAATGGTCATTGTCTGTTTACAATTCAGTTCGTAGCTCCTTTGGAATGCTTTGAACTTTCTAGCGTTTTATTGTCGAATGAATAACTGTTATCTGCACGGAGACATTGTTGCAGATTTGCATAAAGTCGCCGGTGGATTTACAGTTGCGGCCCGGGCTTTTATTTATGAGGGTGTCTGTTGCAATTCTAAATCATTGGAAATTGTAAAAACTCTACATCAATAAATCCAACTGATGACTTAATTTCCTAACGAAAGATTACAGTTAGGTGATTGAAATTTACAAGCCACTATTAAAAAATCGGCCCGTAAAAAACAAACGTTTTTTTTTACTATAATGCATCTGTTTTCAAACTGTATTTTAAAACGCAAAGAAAAAATGGCTTAGGATTAAACGTTCCTACCCAGTGATCGGAATTAACCGCGCTACGAATCCCAATATGATTTTTTTCTCGTCTTTGCGAGAGTCTTGAAGGAATAACCATAAGTTACTTATATCAGGGCGGGAAAGTTATAGGGTCCTCCAAATATGCCCGGGGACCAATTGTCAGGGGACCAATTGTCAGGGGACCAACTGTCATGGAATCGAATCTATTATTTCGAGTCGGGTCAAGTAGTGTTTAGTTCTGAAACAGCTTATGAACTGAAACCCATTTTCCCAAATTCCTTGCATTTTTATTTTCTCCCCTTTTTCCTTTTCTTTCCTTGAAGGGCCCTACTCATCTACTAGAAAAAGAGGAAAATTATTTCTACCTACTTGGCACATATAAACAATAAAGCATAACATCGAAAATTACCCACATTAAATTCAATTCGAAAATCGTCGTGAAACTGATCGCAACTCGTTCTTGAAAATCTCGCTTAAAATTCGTAAAAATACTAATTAATATACAAAAATGTAACCACCTTTGTGCTATCATCGTGGAAGACCAGCCACCATCAATATTGCAGCATATGACCACAGCAAAAGTAGGGCTTTCTCCTTTCAACTTACCTCATCATATGACTGATTTAAAAAAACGCCATTAATTACAAAACCATACAAAATAAAGATTTACAGTCCATCCTCTCTCGTGTCACGATATCGTTCGTTGACAAGAAGTGTGAATAATGTAAATATGAATAGAAGTCGGATAACGCAAGGAGTGGGTGCCGTGATGTAGTTGCACTGTTTTCCTTCATATCTGCTAACACCTGCAGAGAAACGACGCGATGGGTATATTGTTTATCAGAATAATAAAATATGATTATATAACTCTGCCAGTTTTTTCAATTGACCTACCTCACTACTTGTTTGATGCTGAGTTAGTAAACACAGGTAAGTACCTAGTTTTACCAGTTTGCGTAATATTTAAAACACGTCGTCCTATTGACGAGTAGACAGCAGACAGCAGACAGCAGACAGCAGGCTCGGCCAGTAGACTCCGCAGAAGACAGCCAGCAGCCAGCTGTCCGTGGTTTGAGCGCTAAAACTGGATAGAGTCTCCATTGAAGTCTGGCATAATATGAATGAAAGTGGATTTACAATGACGGGGCAGAAAGCTCTGGAGTTACGACGCATCTTATTTACTGTTTACTGTCTGCTTGTGTGGAAATTTGATTATTGTGTTAAGTTATGCTCCAAGAGTGGCTTGGAGTAGTACTGTTAACGTAAACGTGTAGTTTGTTGTTGTTTGTGTATTGAATATTACGGAAGTAACGTACTCCTTGATGGAGTGAAAAGCGCTCGTATATTGCATTTATCCAATCAACAGACTCAAAGATTTTGAGGTACAGGGGTATATTTGCACCTCTGGTCCATGAGGTGCAAATATCTTTTTCTGATTTTTCTGTTTCCAGATTTTCGGTAGAGTTTCGCTCATAGTGTCTTCATTTAATTAAATATTACAATTTGAGGTTTTACTCATAAAAGTTAAAATAAAAAACAATAAAAATATATAAATATAGCATATTTGCGGCACGTCCCATAGTGGAAGATACTATCAGTATCGCCCTGTTGTAAGACCACCTTTCAGAATTAAAACGTTGCTTGAAATGGCTTTAGCCGTGTTTAGTGACCAGATCTGAATAGCCAGGTACTCCCCCACCTTCCTCTTCCCTATCTCCTTTCCCTCCCAACTACATACCCCAATTGGGGATGCCCTAGTCTCACTGGCTCCAGACGGGAGCAGTTGGGACTCTTGTGCGGTATTCATATAAAAAAAGTGGAAGATACTTTCACCACCGCCCTAGTAAGACCACCATTCAGAATTGAAACGTTGCTTGAAATGGCGTTAGCGTATTTGGTGACCAGATCTGAATTGCCAGGTACTTCCCACCCATCTTCACCTCCCCACTAACTTTAAGCCTCACAACATACCCCAATCGGGGTTGCCATAGTTTCACTGGCTTCAGGCGGTTGTGTTAGGTTTTAGGCTAAGTTAGGTTAGGTAGTTGCCATAGTTCCACTGGCTCAAGGCGGTTGGGACTCTTGTGCAGTATTCACATAAACAGTGAACATAAAAATAAGATAAATATTTCCATGTAAGCATTTTGTATGCAAGCTTTATGGGACTGCAATAAATAAATCTGTACACATTTATTATGTTGACTATATGGACTGACACAAAAACTGTCCCAACTCTTTTTCATAAGACTGATCCACTTTTTCATTATTTCAATCCTGACCAGAACAACTATATAATATTAAAATAGCTAAACAAAAACCCGAGTAGAAAAGTTAGACTTCTTTTACTTATGAACAAATAATTTATTATATAGAACAATGCCACTTTTATAAAACACAACTTTACTTTCAAGGAGAACTCGTATTTATCGTCGTTCTTAACTAATTGTTTTTGCAGAAAATTAATCTGTTTTCATGCATTGAAAATAAAAGGCATGCAGTAAAATTTTAACAGCATTTCTTTATCGTTGATTTGACCACGATGTAAAGGGATACACATTTTGGTGCACAGCCTGTCAAAAAAGTATTGCATTATATAAATAAATACTTAATGGCAATCACCATCTTTTATAAGAATATTAAAAGGTGTTATTTTATGGGTACTTTCAGCATCATGTATTGAGATTTATGTTTTCCTTTTTTCTTAAGTGGCTGAGTTTTATACGTGACTTTTGTCGCCGACTTTCTCCCGAGGAATATAATATTTATTTAACGTCTGGAGTCGTGCTGTTAATACTGCCATCGTAGGAAATTTATTGACTTCATAAAAATTGCATTTGCAATGGCAACACCCACTTTGGCAGGCAATATTCAGAATTGGAGTGAATTCTCGGTATAAAATTACCATTATTAAAAACCCATTGTCGTCCTTCGAATATAAATGGGCCATTTGGTACAAGCATCAAGACTTTTAGTATTCAGAACATGATAGGTACCGTAAAAACATTCATTATATAGAAATTATGTAGAATTGTGGGTAGGTATTTCTATCTCTAAATTCCTGTTATGTTCTGCAACTATTGGAGAAGTAAGTGTGTAGGAGGTCCTACATGTAGCACATAATAATAATAATATGAACAGCAATAGAGTGTTATTTCACTTCAAGTAAACTGTGCTCTAAACTACTAAAAACACACGATGTCCGATAACTGGTAGGCCAAGCTGGAAATATGTGAATCTAAATCATGTTAGGAGTGGATTTTGTGCCAATATTTCATTTGAAGCTTTCGTTTTCGAGGGAATCGAGTCCAAAGTTGATTTTTTTTAGGTTAGTTTTTATTATAATTCGGTCGCTAGGGGGTTGATATCAACACCCTAGCGACGGTTTAACGTATTTTAAAATGCATATAAGCGTAGACCATGCTTCAAAAGTTTTTTTTAACCCATTAGTTGCTGAAAAAAATGGAAAATAGTGACAATAAAAACACACAAAATTATTGTAGACCACTTTTATTTTATTACACTCTACCGGTTTTGGAAGCGCCCTTCCTTCGTCTGGAGAATATTGTAACTATGCTGAATATTGTTACGATATTCTCCTGACAAAGGAAGGGCGCTTTCGAAACCGGTAGAGTGTAATAAAATAAAAGTGGTCTATAACAAATTTATGTGTTTTTATTGTAAATTATGGCGAGCCACAAAGTTAATGCTTTTTACAAATATGGAAAAAATATTTTTTACAAATGTAAATGCTCAATTCGAAAATAATAATTTTTGGTTTCTTTATGTAATAAAATAGATTTACCAGTTTTTCGCTTATATTACGAACAGTTAAACGCATTACTAAATTAATTAAAGTCCCACGACGGGATTCGAACCCGCAACCTCCAGGACCGTAGCATAGGAGTATAGATCTATGTCAAATAGGTCGTCGTGAATGAAATGACTGAAGATATAATCTGATAGAAGTGCATTGGGGTGTGTCAGTGTGCCCTCAGTAAGCTTAACGCGACCTTCATGCTTCCTTCTGCTAAAAGTGATTAACAACGTAATTGAAACCTTTAATAAAAGCTTACAAATGTTAGGACTTTGTAACAAAATTTTTAACAATATAAATTGTATAAAACTGTTAAATTTTTGCTTTTGTTAAAAGTCTTCAGTACAATTTTCCCGTCAAAAATCCACATTTTAATATTTATATTGAAAGAATTCAAAATAAATTCTTAAGTTTTAAATTGGGTATTCCAGCAGTTTTATTGAACTACAGCACTCTTTTAAATGATAGGAATATGCTCAAATTTTCAGAGAAGTATTTTCACTTACTTTATATTTCTATACAAAAATATTAATGAAGTAGTCGATAGTCCAGAATTACTTGTATTGATAAACTTTCCGGTTCTACTATATAATACTGTAGAAGTCGGGATTTTTATTTGTGCAGAAATTCTGGGACAAACTATCATACGTATTCCTCTTTGCTAGAACACTAATGTATGGAAATAATTATACCAAGTCAGTGGACGTCTTCCATTTATCACTAAACAAATACAAAATGTTGTTACCGAGCCATTACTGAAAAATGCATATTTTTTACTATTCATATATAAAAGCTTCTAAAAAGAGCTTTAATAAGTAAGCAAATACATATTAATTGTTTTTGTGTTTAATTCGTAGAACTGTATTTAATTTAAAAAAAAATTAACTTGATATTTTTATTATCAAGTTCTGCATGTATTTTAGTATGTGTTTTTATTATAATTGTTTCGGTTTAAAATACCATTTTCAAACTGTGGTTAATCCACCGTTAGGTGACTTATTTATAAGTTTTTAAATGTCAATTTGTGAAGGTATATTGATTTATTATCGGTTAAACCAATTTGCTGATACACTAATTGAGAGTGTATTTTGTGGGGTTCGGAATCTGTTTTCCCAACTAAATGTTAAGGTTTTCTTAATTGTTTTATAATGACTTTATTGCAATTACTCATTTAAGTGTGTTATATTTTTACATTAACATTTAAATCTTTTAAATAAGTCGCCTAACAGTGGATTAACCACAGTTTGAAAATGGTCTTGTAAACCGAAACAGCTGTAACAAAAATACAAATTAAAATACTCGCAGAACTTGATAATAGAACTATCAAATTTAATTTTAATTAAATAAAAAAAACATATTTTTAAATGTTAGCGGTGTAGAAGAGTTACTTTTCAGGGAATATAATGTACATTTCGATATTGCTACTCAAAGCTTGTAAATGGTTAATTCTTTTACACCATTAACCTACAAGGCCCCATTCTTTAACAGTTCGTAAAAACAAATCAGAATTTCAATTTCGTGCAAGTATTTCATTCCCTAGTAATCGTATTGGCGTATTAACGCCAAACTTTCGAAATAAATCGGTTGGGAAACATTTTCGGTGCCTTTGGAAGAGGTTTAATTAAAGTTCATTGGCAGAATTAATCGGAATCGACATGCCTCCACTATCTGTGCGCTTTTAGTCCAGCGAGTGTTTGATATATTTAAGGAACGTGAAAGTTGAATTTGCATATCGAAATGCACTTTTGTAAGAGTAAATTTAATGCGTTTTTAAACGTGATTTACTCGGTGAAAAATTAGCGTGAGGTATTTTCGTAATATATTTCGTGATTATTTATGTCTTTATTACTCAATGTGTAGCAAAGTTATTTAATGGAGATAAGCTTTTTTCTTATTGTTTACATTGAATTTATTTATTAGTTTAATTAATAAAACTTTAACAGTAACGTTATTTAAGCCACCGCTACCCGAATTTCTACCGATTTCTTACATATCTCCATTCAACATTTGAAGTTTTTAAGCTCTTAAAAAAATATATGTTATTTTTGAAGATACCTAGACGCGTTCCACACCGAACCGCAAATTATATGAAATAGAAAATCCCTCGATAGAAAAAAATCGCAAAGTATGCTCCGAAAATTATTAAAAACACGTCTGTTTCTATTATTTTACAAGTTATAGTTGTGAAAAATTCACAATGTTTCATTAAATGATACTTAAGACACATTCCATGAGATTTTTGCTCTATTTTAAACGAGTCATGTTTTATTCAATATTTTCATAATATTCGCTTCAATTTTATCATTTAAAATATTAGCGCGCTCTGTTCAACATTCGTAATTACATATCTCTCTATATTCTTATTTTTTAGCGGAGAAGTGGCGCCTTAATATCGGATGGTTTAAGAAACTAAAGCATTTAAAAACAAGTATATAGTTAATTGGGAATCCAGCATATCCAGCGAATCCAGAATCCAGCATCTGCGCCCAAACGCCTGGAGCCAGTGAAACTATGACATTCTCTATTGGGGTATATTGTGAGGCTGAAGGTAGTGGGGAGGCGAAGGAGATGAGGAAGACGAAGGTCGAGATGTAGGGCGATACTGAATGCATCTTTGACTCTGGAACGTGCCGCAAATATGCTTTGTATTATTTTAATGATTAAATTACGAAATATCGTTAATCAATGAAATAAAATTTACTTGCGCTTTCCGGGATTTAAACCCGCGAACTGCTTTTGTAGTGCTAGTCGAGAACCTTACCCCTCGACCACAGAGATCGAGGCTTAATTAATTTATTAGTGGTTTACGCAACTCAGCTATTATTATGAATAGACACTTTACCAGAAATTACTTGCTATTCTGAACTCTAAGTATCGAGATTTAAGGAGTTTGGTAGGTAATTTCATATCTTAGGGCCAGTTGTTTCACAGAATTTTAAAAATTCATCAAAAGTAAATATTCAAGTTTGATAAAAGTTTTACTCAGTCCATATTGGATTAATAACAGAGCTTGGATAGAACTCTCACTGAACTTGAGAATTAATGAATTGTTCAAATTCTGTGAAACAATTGGCCATTAGACCTATTCCTTATCTTACACAATCCTTCGTTTTTCAGCCGACCGATACCACCGTTAATTTTTACCGGTACATTCGGTGTCCAAAATTGCTACCATTATGAAACCGTGACCTTCAATGCTAGGAAGCATAAACTGAATATTTACGCAACTATGTATGTTCTTTGCACTCACCCTCCACTTATTAAACTCAGGGCAGTGCGCCTGGCACTTTTCAAGCAATAAATCGAAACCTCGTCAAGAAGCCAAGGTATAATAAAAAGAAAGTTCTAATTTCACTAGAAAGTTCTACCGGTATTTTAATGGAAGAAATGCTCTGAGGAACTAGCGTCATTGATCCCTTCGGCACCTGTGCGTAGTCGGGAGACACGCCAAACGCGCGCCCAACATATGTACACGGTTGACATTTGTCACAAGAGAACGGGTCGTTTTTTCGACACGTTCTTGAGTTCAACAGCTCGGCTATGGAACAATTTGCCGGCCTCTGTGTTTCCTCCCTCCTACAACATGGGTCTCTTCAAGACCAATGTTTATTTCTTCCTCTCCTCAAAAAGACCCTCCACACAGCATCCCTGATGACATAGGCCCTGAGGGAAATTATTTTCCTCAGGGCCTCCTGCGTGGAGTTAATGTAAAAAAAAACTGCAGACTTTGGATGGGTGAGAGCTGATCTGGTAACAAGTAAGGGATACCTGAATCCATGATGAAGGTATATACTTTCCATTCTTTTCCTTCCTTCTCTTTCTCTTCTTCAATTCTGCGATCAGTGCAATCGTCGAACTGCCCCCAGGCAGTGAAACTCTTCTACGGTGTCACATAACAACAGCAAAAAAACTAATTCCAACAAAATCAACTGCCTTCAATCTCCAATCAACTATATAATTTATGCACGGTAGGTACCTAATCACTAACCTTCATACGGGTATAAATAATTTATTCAGCGTACCCGATCAAACCTTCCGACCAAGCAACGCTCTACGATACGGTTTTAAAAAGTTTTATTGATTTTTTTTTAAACTTCCCGATGCGTAGTGACTATCGGTGGGATTAGAGACGGTTTCACTTTCAAAAAAGGGTTCGTTACGGGTCCCATATTGTCCGTAAGCCAGCTGATACTCTGACCCCACCGCGTTAATAAACCATGGATGTTTATGGTATTGAGATCAAACTAATGCGATGGGTCAACCATGGTATACCCACGGATAAACTAGAAAACCTCGTTTACCGATGTTGAGGTAGACATTTAAATACGAGATATTTAATCAATAGCTGACTAAATATACCAATGCCCGTTACTTGTAGATACTATTCAATTTTGGAGGCTGTTATACTGTCGCTCCGGGAAGCATTTATTGGTTTAACAATACCTCTGCCATTTTGGTGATTTACCAGGGATGCCCAGGTTCATGGCGGCGGACGCGTCTGCTCACCAACTGCGTGGCAGGATAGGAAGATGATAGCTTCATACGTCCTTATGGTTGAGAAAGACTTGTTGACCTCTTAAGACCTCGGAACATCGCCTACACCGCAGTGGGAGGGATAGATTCATACGTCTGTCACTTCTGAACACATCAAGATTCCTACCCACCCCTGATACCTTTATCCTTTCCAAAACTTTCTTTCCTAAAAAAACCCTCCACAAAGCATCCCCAGAGGGTTCCCGACGGGAATTATTTACTTCAGGGCTTCTTTTGTGAGCTAATGTAAAAAATAAAATAATATTAATAAATAAAGATATTGGCAGATTATTAAAGATAAGATGGTAGTTATTAATGTTTTCCACACTCGAGTGTTTTTTAAGTCTCTTAAGTTATGGCCCACTCGATGACGGTGTCTAAGGGTTAAAAAAAAAACAAAAATGAATAAACTTGGGTGAAGATGGTGTATGATGCAGGAAGGACGTTCCACAGATGAAATTTTGGTACAAGAACGAATCTTAAAAACAATAAGTTCTCTTGTGGAAAATATTAACCACGTGGCATCTTTTCTCTGTACCTCGGTATCAATGACGATAGTTCTTTGGAACACTTTCCATTGAAATAGCAGTAAAGCAACAGCAATCGCGCTTCTTGTCGTCTGTGTATCAACGATTGCTTTTCGTCAAATAGTAGTAAAAATAGGTTCACGTGACAGACGTTGCGTTTTGAAACAGAATTTGCTTTAATGCAATAATATTTCTAAGGTGTTTTCGTCAATATATTAAGTAATTTCCAAAGATATCATATTAAGGTTTTTAACAGAATAATTTATTATTACGAAAATATTCCAAATCACTTTCTGTATTATGTTCAAAGTATTTACAACGTTCTGCGTCTCGACCTTTAGACGTTGGCGTCGTAAAATAGATTTTTTAAAGCAGGTTGGTACAATTCTATTGATTTTATTACTTTAATGGGAGATAAATAATAAGACCCTCGCCGGCCACCCGTTTCTACCATACTCATCATATTTTCGATGATCCGTGACAGTTAACCCTTCAGGACTCGGCCTATTTTGTCGGAAGGTCAAAATATTTCCGCTTCGCAATAAAATTCAAATAAATGGAATATTTATGAACGCATCTGAAAACTAATATTTTTTTGAAAGGTGATGAAATACGACTTAAAATTTTATAATTCAAAATATTCATGTAATTTTAAAAATACAAAGTTTTTGAACGCAAGCTTAAAAAAGTTAAACAATTGCTCATCTTACATTTTTTAACTAAACTTACTTATAACGATAAAAAAAACATACATATTTTATAAGGAAAATGCAAGCCTAAAAAAGTTTAAAAAATGGCTCACCTTTCATTATTTCTAACTAAAATTACTTACAACGATAAAAAAAAAAAAAAAAACGTACACATTTTATTAGGAAAATGCATTACAAACGTTAGAGTCTGTTCACTTTTTAATCGTTCCATGTAAAAATAATTAATAAAAAATCCCTAAAGTTTTAGAAACTTTGATTTCATCAAGATGTACATATTTATTATTTTGTGGTTATCTTTGAATTTGAATATAAAACGTGGTGTTTTCTTTTACAAACTTTGTTTAAATCATATTTCTAACCATGATAGTAAGGGAGACACAACGATTTTTATGAGACTTGTATGAGTTTTTCCGAAAAACGATCAAATTAACCTGAGAGGAAAGAAAAAACTGACAGATGTAGAACAAAAAACAGTGAAACAGATACAGAACAAAAAACAGATAAAAAACAGTGATAGAATTAAATGGAGAGAAAATTTTTCATGCTTTTAAAAAGTTGTACTGATACGTTCTCGTACAATTGCTGAAAACGGTTTACGAGTATAAAAACATGCTTATAATTTCATTTAAGTTTTAGTGCCGAAAAATCGGTTTTTATTGAAATGTATTTTTTACTGGTTCATACAAAAAAATACAACGTAAGTAGTTTTCATAATTAATTTTCTCCATATTGTATGCTTTACATTATCTATCTCACTGTACTAATCGGTACTGAAGTAGGTGACAGGAATGTACTTACGATAAAAATATATTTCAGTGGAATGATACTGACGGAGAAGGTAATTTTTAATTTAAATTTGCAAAGGAGAAGAATAAATGATAGGATTAGAAAAAGAACACTTTTTTAGACATTTGGTTAAAAAGAAGATTTGAAGTCAACAAAATAAAGTAAAATGCGGGGCAGGCTGCAATGCATACAGTAACATAATAATAATCCTTTTATTTCTTGCAAATTTTTTTTTTTTTTTTTTACATTAACTCCACACAGGAGGCCCTGAGGAAAAAATAATTTCCCTCAGGGCCTATGTCATCTTTGAGGATGCTGTGTGGAGGGTGTTTTTGAGGAGAGGAAGGAGTGAACATGGGTCTTGAAGAGACCCATATTGTAGGAGGGAGGAAACACAGAGGCCGGCAAATCGTTCCACAGCCGAGCTGTTGAACTCAAGAACGAGTCGTAGAAACGACCCGTTCTCATGTGACTAATGTCAACCGTGTACAAATGTTGAGCGCGCGTTTGGCGTGTTTCCCGACTATGCACCGGTGCCGAGGGGATCAATGACGCTAGTTCCTCGGAGTATCTTCCATTGTAATACCGGTAGAACAAGGACAGCATTCCCACCTGGCGCCTGTGCTCTAAAGATTGCAATCCGTTAGTTAAATTAGAAGAATCTATCAAACGGACCGCCCGTTTCTGCACAGAGTCAAGGGTTTTTTTCAGGTATTTTGGGGCTCCAGACCAGAGGTGGCTGCCAAATTCAACCGTGGGGCGCACTTGCGATTTGTACAGGGCTAGCAGTTGTGTACTATTAAAGTATCTGCGTGCCCTGTACAGTATGCCCAGTTTCTGAGAGGCTAACTTAACTCTGGCCTCGATGGAGCCCCCGTACCTGAGCTGGTCACTTAGAGTTACACCAAGCATATCAATGGAAGGCCTGTTCGGGAGAATGCTTCCGTTGAAGGAGACTAGATTATCATTTCGATCCCTTTTAGACGTGATCAGACATGATTGGGTCTTTGAAACATTAAATTCGACGAGGTTATTCTTACCCCAAGAGGAAACACTCTCGAGGTAACCGTCCATTCTTTGTTTCAAAGCCCTCCGAGCCATTGGGGTTTGTGAGCCCTTTGGAGGTTTGTCAAACAAAAAGCTATCATGGACTGTACTGTCATCCGCGTAGCAATGAATCGGTGCACACGTCAAGAGGTCATTGATGTGCAACAAAAACAAAGTCGGAGACAGAACCGATCCCTGTGGGACGCCAGCATTTATCGAATGCGAGGAAGAGGTGAAACCATCAGCAACCGCCTGAATCGACCTGTTCCTCAAAAAGTCGGCAATCCACATACACAAGGATGCGGGAAGTCCGTAAGACGGCAGTTTGTTGACAAGCCCTCGGTGCCAAACCCAAATAGGTATGTTACAGAGTTATAAAAAGTATAATTAATGCTTTTTACAATCTTGTTGAAAAATGTAATATAGGTATATTAAATTATTCATAAGCAAGAACCCCTCTCTCAGGCGAAGGTGAAGGCCTCCTCATTAGAGGGGGCATAAAGTATTACAAGTTATATTTCGTAAAAAAAAAGAAGTTTTTCTGTATTATTATGTATCACGAGTAACTTTTTGTTTATATTTTCATTATACTATGACCTCATGTCTTAATGTGACATCTTTATTTACACCAGAATTAGCTCCATAAAATAAATGTTTTTCTAATTATCACTCGCAAAAATCTGTTATAAGTATTTTTATAAATTTGATTGTTTCTTATTTTTTATTATGTTGTCTTATAAGAGGTAAAGTTACCAAGAGGAAAACCACAATTTGATTTATTTTGGCTTGTAGACATGTACAAATTGATAAAATGTAAACGGTAGATTTTCGAAAATAAATAAATAAATAAGGTCTTTAAAAGGTCTTTTTAAGTAATGACACTAACGACTATTGACTTTAACTGGCTAAACAAATAATTATTGCAATCATACATCTTTGCAAAAACAATCTCCCGTAAAGGAAATATAATCGACATATCTTAAGGGTCCACTATTCGAATTTCGACCGATTTCTTACATATCTCCCTTAAACACTTGAAGTTTTTAGCTCTTAAAAAATATATGTTATTTTTGAAGATAATATCTAGATACGTTCCACGCCGAAACGCAAATTATATGAAATTCCCTCGATAGAAAAAAATCGCAAAGTATGCTCCGAAAATTATTTAAAACAAGTCTATTTCTATTATTTTACAAGTTATATTCGTGAAAAAAATCACAATGTTTCTTTAAATGATACTTAAGATAAGTTCCACGAGATTTTTGCTCAATTTTAAACGAGTCATGTTTTATTAACATTCGTAATTTCACATCTCTCCATCTTCTTCTTTTTCAGCCGAATAGCGCCGCCTTAAGGGACCAGGTTCCAAACGGAATGTAGGGAAGTATGATGGTATATACCAATAATTCTAATACTATTATAGGAGCAATATTCTTAGTTCTTTTCACAAGTTTTAAACCAAATTATGTTGAAAAATCAAAAGTTCATCGCACCTGTTGTACAGGAGTACAGAGTACACAGCATAAGGAAGGTTGATTAATAGAATTATGTTTGCAATCGTTAAGAGTTTTTGCGAGATATTAATTATCCGTGCAATTCAAGGCGGGCAATTAAAACCCAGCGATTAATAAAGTATGGAGCCAAAGTGCACGTGATAAAACCAATAATTGCGGACTGTCTAGGTGCCTCCAAACCCAACTACTAATGACCAGAAGCCGTGTTGTAGGCAAATACAATTATAATGCAATGATCACATTCAGAGACAAAAACCTACCGGCGAGTTGTTTACCAAACTGATGCCTCAAAAAAGTGTCGCCAATTGTAGTGACAGCCACGGCAGAAAGATACATCAACAAATATAATTATAATTGCTTAGTATTTATTACGCTTATTACAAAATATCAATTAATAATAAATTAAGGTGATGCAATTAGAAATATTGCAAAATCATCGGTTTTGGGTTTAATTGCGTAATGTGGCAAATCAAGTTCTTTATATTATGGTCAAAAATCCTTTTAATATTTATGCCTAAATCCCCCCCCCCCATGCCCCCTTGTGGGGCCTTTAGGGAACCAAAGGGAGGCGGACCCTCCATCGTGGAGCCTTCAGGAAACTAAGGAGTGGAGAGGAGAGATAATGCCCTCTTCCCTCGTGGGGCCTTCAGGGAACCAAGGAGGAGTGAAGAGGAGAAATGAGACCTGGGAAGACACATTGTCGAACCAGAAGATACAGCTTCATTTCCAATGACAATCCTGGTGAACTTTGTAAAAGGGACTAGGTTACTGTCAAAGGAATGACGTAAAATGGGAGATAGCACAATGGGCCTACGGCCTACGTGCTCTCGGGAACTTTATATATGTAAACCGTCTCCGCTCTTAAAAAAAAAAAATATATATATATATATATATGCCTGAATGGTTCTGCCTACATCAATGCTGGTGTTAGGCGGGAATATCAGCCTTATCGGCATTTGGGACGGTAAGGAGTGATTATCACCCTATTTAGAATTTCACACGTCGAGATGGATCGCTTTAAGCAATGGGTTTTATTTACAACAGTTGGTAATTACTTGGTATACGCTCAAAAATAACGAACATGTGACGTGAGCTTTTTGACTTCAATATGAAAAGGGTTATTCAATCATTGCTTAGTGCATTTAAAAACATGAAAACAGAAAGCTAACTCTTTTACATAGGTAAACCATTAAGATATGCACCTTTTTTTATTTTAGCGACTATATAAAATTATTGTAAATACAAAATATAATGGTGAATTTAAGTCAAGATATTATATTTCTTAGTCCTCCTCACTACGGGGCCTGTAACTCAAGTTATTTAATTATAGTTTATTTGTCTTTTATGACATTTTTAGTCTCTTCATTAGGGTTTTTTTTCAGTCATATTTTTATTCTTGATTTGTACTAATTAAATTTTTTTATTAGCTTTTGTCTTGGGGAAGGATGTTATAGAATTTTTATAGTTAAGTTTTATGGTTTGGAATGTTTTTTAATTCATTTTTATTTGATCTAGCAGAGGATTCAGTATTTTTTTAATAGCTTCAATGATAATATTTTTTTGACATATTTTTGTTGTACATTTGGTATGTCAAAGCTATTGAAAATTTCAATGGAAGGCATTCTAATGGGTATTTTCAGCAGTCTTTATGATTCCCTTTTGAATTGTATTCAGGTTGTGTATGTAGGTACTTACGTAGCAGATCCCTATCCTATAATTCCACATTCAGTTCGAGAATGACATCACGCATAGTAGACTTTTTTCATATCATTTTTATTTACCACACTTCTTAGATTTTTAAAGAAATAAATAAGGCTACCTATTCAGTTTCTTAAAAATGCGGAAATGTATTTAAATTACATGAGTCCAGTCAATAATTTTTTGTAAGTGTTTTTTGTATTCGGAAGTCATGTTGGCAGTCTGTCAGTTCACTCTTCACATGGGTAGGACTAATCATCCGCCGGCTACCGCATGTCTATAGCGGGGGAGAGATGGGCTGTTTAGGTTTAAGGGGTAACTGGCCGGAAAACAATTAATAATAAAAATTCTTTGCAACTTTAACTTATACACACGTAAGCATTGTGAATTACCGCACAACAGTCCCAAGCCAGTGGAATTAAGCTAGTTTTATTTTGGGAAATGTTGAGGAAGTGGCTGTGGAGAAGGGGCAGTAAACAGTTATTTCATAAGAAAATGATGCTAAAGCATCAGCTTCGTAACAGCGGTTTTCCACCTAGGTAACACTGAGAGTTTCTTCCACTCTTGAAGATGTTATAAACGAACAGTATTTTAATCTATTGAATTTAGTTATAACTTTGTGGTTATCCATTAAAATTAAACTATGTACTTGGAAATATTACTTAACTTAATAATTTTATTTCATTTAAAACAATAAATTTTATTATTCTGCTTGAAAAATAGATGACATTTTCTCTTTTCACAAAAAAAAAGTTTCCCGGTTACCAATAACCGACAATATATATAAAATAACCCCTACAACAATAGATATAAGCGAAAAAATCTGTTCAATGATTTGAGAGTTGAGAAATTATTGAGCTAACTAGAGAAATTGACCCCATAACATCCAGATGGGAATCCGACTCATATGACCACTCAGCTATGACCCGTTTTGACGACACAGATAAAACATTTACTTAACAGTGCCGGTAGTATTGCTCGCGACACGACGTCTGAAAATATGTAAACACTGGTTTTGTTTTGTCCAATTTTAATATTTTTTTTGTTTGATAACTTTTCTCACAAACATCATTTGATAATTTGGGCTTAGCCGGTGATTTACCCGTACCAAAGCCCCATTTCACAATTTTATAAAAGACACGCAATAAATAAATAAAATAAAATGAAGTAAAAGAGCTTAAAACAATAAAGGGGGTTTTGTAAACTAGGCAATATATATGGTTGTGTATATGTCTGCGTGCATTGCGTATTATGTATAAATATGAAGGTCGGTTTTAAAACATTGTTGTATTCTTTTAATTAAGGTACACATTTTTTTATTATTTATGAAATGTTTTAAGATAAAAAATGTTACGTCGTATTTTTTTCTTTAATCAAAACTTAATTTTGTATGTGAAATGTTTTCTATCTCCCTTATATGTGAGTGTAAAATCATTACATAATACTTCTTAAGTGCCTCCTCGTGATTCCACCAAAACTATATTACCAAAATCAGCAAATTATTACAATAATTGTTAACTAATCCCGTGACCCAACGTTCCCCTCACTCCCCAGCCTATTGAAAAGGTTTCATTTGCTTCGTCCGTCAAGTAACAAGTAGCTCTAATGACAAGACGGCCAATTCGTTTTGGTTTTTTGTTGCATTGTTAATCGTATGGATGGCTTGGACATTAAATTACACAGGCAATAATAGGGTTAATACAGCCGTTTTTGTAGGACAAACAAAAACCAACAAATAATGCCAACAGCTAACAGGCTAATGATATACTTGGCCTGATGGCAGCGTACTTGTTATAAACTTAGTAATTGAGTGATGAAAAGCTTGTGGTTTCGTGTGGTACACAAAATACAGACGTGTAATTACAGGCAGATGCTCGGATTTAACTAATGTCGTGTCATGGGAATCTAATGGTATAGAGTTTAGTGTAACTACTAGTTTTTATTAGACTCGCAAGCCTTTGTAAAAATAAAAGGTTAAACGAAAAATAAATGTAACCGACACTAAATTTCAGGTCATTAAGCAAGGTTCTTTCTTTAAGGTGAAGCTTAATGCTAAATCACTATTTAAGATTAATCTTTATTACGAATTAGTTTATATAATAAACCCAAAAAAATTATTAAGGATAAGTTAAAGCTTTTCCTACCATTTCCATTGAGTAGAATTAAAATATAATATAAGTAATACAAAACAAGTTAATCAAAAAACTATTTCACTACAAGCCTAGAACATCCACAAAAAAAGTATATATAGAAACAAAAATATTAACATTAAAAAAACTGTATGAATACATAACATGTCTTCTTATATACAAAATAAACAATAAACTCAAAAATACAAACACATAATTCATCAAAACATCCCAAGTACACAAACACTTGACACGACAACACGATAACATACATTTAAACACCATCCACACTAACTATGGTAAACAATCCATTGGTTACAAGGGGGGCAACTTATATAATTGCCTACCAAACGACATTAAAAAAGAAAAAAAGGGGGGTGATTTAAAAAAAAAATTGTTAATGTACATTCTTGATAAACAGAGTAATGAAATGGAGTAGCGATGTATTATGGTGTTTAGTATTGATTTAATGTATTTAATTATTTCTGGCTAATATGAGTGAAAACGTAATTTTCTTTTTTACTAGAATAAAAAATAAAAAAATTGTTTGTTACTTTTTAAAAATTATAAGCGCAAACTACTTTTGAATGTATTTTTTCATTAGAAATGAATGAACGCGTATAAGAAATAACTTAACAAAAATATAATTTTATGCTTAAAATTATTTGTGATAGTTTTCGTTGATTACCTTTTTTTTCTTTCACATAAAATTATTCACAAAATAAATAAACACGTTTGTGCTTGAAAACGTAACTTCTAGTTTCCGTTTGCCAAGCTATTTTATTGTCATTTACCTATATTCGTGCCAATATAAATCACACTGAGAATTAAACTTTTTTTATTTCTTCAAAATAGGCATATTTACTTTGGGGTGTCATCATTAATTTAATGAAAAACAAATACCTTTGTATAACACCACTATTTTATTAACTATATCAACATGTTTCGAAAACTATGTTTTCTTCGTCAGGATAATAAGTCAATAATAAATAACAAAAGACAAACAAGTATAGACTAATTAGAACATAGACAAAATATTAGAAAGGAGAGGTGATTAATTACCTAAAATATATCATAAAAAACAATTATATAAAATAAAATATAAAAATTATTTTAGAATGGGTAAAAAATTACATTAACATAATAAAAAATCTTTTAAAAGGAAAACAAGAAGTCTTAATAACAAAATAAATTATTATAAATATAAGTATTAATACGAAAATAAATTTAAAAGATGGCTATTTTAAAAAAAATGACTTAATTTTTAAATTAATTTTTAGACTAATTAATGTTCCCCTATCTTTAAGAAATTTTAAAACAGAATTAAATACAATTAAACAAATTGCAATAAATAACGGTTATTCTACACAATTAATAGATAATATGTTAAACAAAAAATATAAGAAAAAGTTTTTTAGATCTTTTGTTTATCCACACGTAGTTGACAAGAATATAATTGGAGAAAAATTGTATTTTTAAATAATAACACTTCAAATTTGATAATTAAAAACATGCCAGATAATATCCAACCAGCTTTTTACGCCAATAACAAATTAAAAAAATTATATATTAAATAACAAGGACAAAGGTGTGTTTTTGAACAAATCTGGGGTTTATAAATTAATTTGTAATGATTGTAACTTTTTTTATATTGGGAAGACTTCTAGAAATTTTAACATTAGAGTTAAGGAACATCTAAGATGTTTAAATAATAATAATTATTCAGAATTTACAAACCACATTTTGGAAACAGGTCATTCTTTTGATATTAATAAAGGTTTAAAAATTTTACACACTAACACAACGGGTATACAATTAGATAATTTAGAAATTTTAGAAATTAGAAAAAGTGTTAATAGTAAATTAAATATTATAAATAACCAAACGTTTTTTAAAAATAGCCATCTTTTAAATTTATTTTCGCATTAATACTTATATTTATAATAATTTATTTTGTTATTTAGACTTCTTGTTTTCCTTTTAAAAGATTTTTTATTATGTTAATGTAATTTTTTACCCATTCTAAAATAATTTTTATATTTTATTTTATATAATTGTTTTTTATGATATATTTTAGGTAATTAATCACCTCTCCTTTCTAATATTTTGTCTATGTTCTAATTAGTCTATACTTGTTTGTCTTTTGTTATTTATTATTGACTTATTATCCTGACGAAGAAAACATAGTTTTCGAAACATGTTGATATAGTTAATAAAATAGTGGTGTTATACAAAGGTATTTGTTTTTCATTAAATAAACTTTTTTTGCTTGTGGCTTCCTCGTAATTGCTCTAATTCATTCTTGCGGCGCGTTTGTAAGATACCTTCTTCTAGTTTTACAGTGGTGAAAGGCCACCAGAATTGAAACGTTATTTGAAATGGATTTAGTCGTGTTTGATGACCAGATCTGAATAGATATGTACTTCCCCTTCCTTTTTCCCATTTCCTTCCCTTCCCACTTCCTTCAACCTCACAACATACCCGAATGAAGATGCCATAGTTTCACTGGCTCCAGATGGTTGAAAGCAGTTGGGCGGAGAGAGAAAGCTCTAGCGCGGATTTATTTGGAAAAACTGTAAAATTTGAAAAAGGCCGCCGTTAAAAGAAAGGATAAAATAAGGCTAATTATAATTTCTACTTTTTATTTTAATTTCTACTTTTTATTATAATTTCTACTTTTATTATAATTTCAATTTTTTATTATAATTTCTACTTTTTAATATAATTTTTCCAATTTTTAGCGTCATTTATACTAAATCCTCATGTTCACACTAGACTCCATATTTCATATAACGTAACTTTTATCCATTAGTCACCGTGAGACAGGCAGCCGCCTAGTATGGTGATCTAATATTCTTTATGTAAGTGTCACAAATATGTAACATGTGTTTTATAAATAAATAAAATAAATAAATAAAATGATAAAGAATAATACATTAATGTGGATTTATGTATAGAAAGCACATTAACAAGTTTAAACTTAGAGAAAAATCTTTAATTTATGAAGATATTACTCAAAAATTAAAGTCACAGTAAAAATAATTCATTAACAAGTCATTCAATCCACGCATTTGTAATCTGCCAAATGATTGCGGTTCCGTAAACCGGGGCCACTTTGCATCTTACGGGGTAACTTTGCAAACAACAATGAATGAGAATGAAGCCTAGGGGTGCCTAAAATATATTTATGACAACACTGCAACATTATGCGGTATCCGATGAGATATTAAGTAAATACGTAGGCTATGCAAAGTTTAAATTATATAATGTTATACTTTACTTCATTTTGAAAAAAACCTATCGTAATTTATAGAACTACTAAGTAGACATAAAACTACATTTTTTTTAAATTTTTATTTTTTATTATTTAATATTATAGTTAGTATATATCAACAAACAAGTCCTGCTAAGCCAATTGCATTGACTTGTCAACAGGTGCTTATAATTTAGTG
This sequence comes from Glyphotaelius pellucidus, assembly GCA_936435175.1. Classification (NCBI taxonomy): domain Eukaryota; kingdom Metazoa; phylum Arthropoda; class Insecta; order Trichoptera; family Limnephilidae; genus Glyphotaelius; species Glyphotaelius pellucidus. The sequence goes on along the minus strand of OW386539.1, from coordinate 1,613,531 downwards.
ACATATTAATTTAAAAGTTATAATTTACATCTTATATCTATAGATTCAACATTTTTTCATACATATCAATATAAATATTTTTTTTCCACTAACCAATTTTTCACCATATATTTAACCTTATTCATAGAATTTTGTTGCTTAATAGCGTCAGGTAATAAATTAAAATATCTTCGGTATGTTGTATTTAAACGTTCTCTGTCCGTACTTATTTTTAAATTTCGGAACTATTTTTTTTTTAATTTTTTTTTTATTGAATATAATGGTACAGAGTTTACATGGTTTTTTATAAATTAAATAAAGTTTTTCTTTAAAAAATACATTAATTAATAAGTATTACACCTTTTTTTAGAGCAGAGCTCGTGTGAAAAAGGCGGAGAAAACGAATTTAAAGTACAATTTAACAAAGAATAAAAATAGTATTTTTTTTTATGTGTGAAACAAAAGAAAGGAGAAAAATAAAAAGAGAAAAAGGATATCCGTTACTACAATTTGATGAGAAGTATAGTATTATAAGATGTAGTCATAATAATGTGTTTTTATTGATTTTTTGAATTTTTTATAATTAGTTTCCAATCTTAGATTAACTGGTAACTGGTTAAACCTTTTCACTCCAATATATTTATAGAATTGTTGGGCTGTGGTAGTATTACAACGCGGGACAGTCACAGAGCCAAGTATATTTGTTCTAATGCTGTTTGAAAAATGAGTAAGGTTCTCATTATTGAAGCAATCTTTGTGTATTTGTAAAACTGTAATTTTTTTAGAAATAATGTGAAGTGAAGGTACTTTAAAATCTTGAAATAGTTTAATGGTGGGGTAATCATATGACTTTTTTAAAATTATTTTTATTATTGTTTTTTGAATGATTTCCAAAGGTAAAAGAGGAGTTTTGAAGGCACCACCCCAACCAACAATTCCATATTGTAGCACTGATTGAATTAAGGAAAAATAAATGGTTCTTAACATCGTAATATTTAAAATGTTTCGAATTTTAATGAAAATGAACATTAATTTTCTTATTCTCTCAACTGTTGAACTGATTTGTATTTTCCACTTTATGTTGCTATCTATAATTACACCCAGGTATTTAACGTTGGTTTTAACAGTAAGTGTAGAACAATCAGGTTTACATGGATATGAATTTGAATTACAATCATATGAGTGGATACATATGTTTACATTCTCAGGGATAGCATTTTTATTCAAAGTGAATGGTATAACAAAGGTTTTATCAGTATTTAGGGATAGTAAATTTTGATCAAACCATTTTTTTATTATATTTATATCTAATTCCGCCGTTTTTTGAGTTTCAGTCCAGGTTAATCCCTCAGTTAAAATTGCTGTGTCATCAGCATATGATATTGGTTTGGACTTTATGGTGAGTTTAAAAATATCATTCACATAAATGATAAAAAGTATTGGACCCAGTACCGTTCCCTGCGGGATTCCAAATTTACTGATCTGGGAATCACTCAGAAAGCCATTTAACTTGACAAATTGCTCTCTATGAAGTAGATAATTTTCGATCCACGTTAAGGCATTATTAGTTATACCAATTTTCGTTAGTTTAGAGATAAGATTAGAATGTGATATACTGTCAAAAGCTTTTCTTAAGTCGACAAATATTCCAATGCATTTATTTTTAGTATCTAAAGATTTATAAATTTCAGATGTTAAGTCAACGATAGCATCTTGAGTACTCAAATTTTCTCTAAAACCATATTGATGTGCATTTAATATATTATTTTCTTTTAAAAATTTGAACATTTATTTTTTGACAATTTTTTCAAATATTTTTGCAATATTTGAGGTTAGAGAAATTGGTCTATAATTATTACTTGGAGTGGGGTCACCAGATTTAAAAATAGGAGTAATAATAGTTTTTTTGTAGTTTAATGGAAAGTTGCCATTTTCAAAACTTGTATTTATGATATGTGCTAATGGTTTGCAAAGTGAATTAGAATTTTTTTTAGTATCTCTACTGAAATATTGTCATAACCGGGGGAAGAATTACCTTTTAATTCATTAATGATCTGTTTTATTTCATCAAAGTTAGTTCGTTGGAATTGTGTTAAGGTGTTACCAGAATTGCAAGGTGATGTACACAGATCATTATTTTCGATTTTTTTAATTTTAAGTGCTAATTTTTCACCAACTGATCCAAAATAATTGTTAAAAATATTTGCACATTTCATTGGATCTGTGTTTACAACATAAATTTTGTTATCAGTATCTGTGATTTTGTTTATGTTAGATTTTTTAGATTTTTTATTGATAATTTCATTGATAGTTTGCCACACCTTTTTGTTGTTGTTGCCAGCAATATTTATTTTCTCTTTATAGAAATCTTCTTTGGTTTTCTGGATAATGTAGCATAGTTTATTTCTGATTTTTTTAAAATATTCGTGTAGTTTATAGTTATCTGGAAACTTTTTATGTTCCTTATAAATTTTTTCTTTATGTCTAATTGAAATTATGATTCCATGCGTGATCCACGGCTTTAATTTTTTGAATTTAGTTTTAGGAGAGTATGTTATAATGGAAGAAGAAGATTTAATATGCTTATTCAAGATTGATTCAAAATTCAGTGAACATAAATCGGTATTATGAGAGGATAGAACAGTTTCCCAATTTTCAATGTTAAGGTTGTGTTGTAATTTTTCATAATTAATAATAGTTTTATGAAAATTGTTGCAAGAATAATTATTGTCATCTATTTTATCAGTTTTAAAAGCTACTATGCATGTGTGATGATCAGTAATATTATTTTTCCAAATAATTGATTTTATTTTTTCAGTTTCATTAGTATTACACCAGATATGATCAATGCATGAAGGTCTTTGCCCATGACATTCTCTTGTATATTTTTTTATACATGGTTTAAAATTAAGTTCCGTTAATGCGTTGATATATTCAGTTTTTTCATTGTTTCTATTGTTTTCAAATTCATTAGATAAATCGATATTAATATCGCCCACAATAAATGCATTTTGAGAACAGTTTATTTTTATAATAGATTTCAAATTTTCAGTGAAATTACTAATGTTTGAGTTATGTGTTCTATATAATGCTATTATATCATAAAATTTGTTTTTTTATTAAAATTTGAATATGAAGACAATTAACAAGATCGATATGTATTTCATTAACTGAAATATTAAGTAGATTTTACAAAAACAATCACTCCACTGTTTTGATTTATGTTGTAAGTTGTAACAAAGTATTTGTATCCAGGCAAATTATAAGTACTTGAGTAGACGCTAATTCTGGCTTCAGATAACACAATACAATCAGGTTTATGGGTGAGTTCATTCAGTGCAATTGTAAAATGATCAAAATTTTTAGAGACACTTCGAATATTTAAGTGAAGAATTGTAAAGGATTTTTGAGGATCCATTTCTAAAAGTGAGTTATTACATTCGACACTAGATAAACAAATATCTTCCGAAATTATTAACCCGTCGGTGTGCGTGAATCTAGTGCTGTATTTATGTTCTAGTTTCTCTTTACGCAGCGGAGGAAATATATGCTGAATTATAATTTTGTGCCATAATATTGCCTTAACAGATAAATTTTTGTCACTCTGAAACAGCAACGGTGCATTATGCCTCTGTTTGAAAATATTAGGGACGACTAATAATTTTACAAGTGCGTTTTGTACAACTTGGACTTGTTTTAGATTGGTTACAGTAGTATTTCCCCATATTGTTAATCCATATATTTAATAGATTCTGCCAGTGACAAATTATTTTATTTTAAGTGTTTCAATTGAAAGGAAAAAATTAATGTGTACATTCTGCCAGCAATTGAACTGAGTCTTATACAGGATTTTTTTAATGTGTTCGTCCCATTTAAAAAAAAAACAATCTACTGTCACACCAAGATACACGTATTCCGTAACTAATTCAAAGCTTTCACATTAACAGTTAGTTTGAATGTTTTTATGGATGCAATTAAAATTATGAGAAATAATATTAGGATTAAATTGAAATTTGGCACTAGCAAAAAAAAATTCGTCGTTCATAACTAAATTTCAAAAATGCTACATTAATTTTTTTTTGTTAAAAATTACTAAAAAGTGATGCAAGTCATCCCGGTTTACGGTTCCTTCAACATCGATAAACATTGAGTTTTGTTACCAATCGACACAAAATCCACCTCAAGTGCTGGCTTACCTGAAACTCTTATTGGCAATATACACGGAATGTCGATAGCCATAAGGATCATCTTGTTAATATTACCTTCTTAAGGATTATTTGCCGTAAAACATAAAAAATATTTGTCATTCATGTCTTTTCGACCAAACGAGGCTGATTTTTAAGAACTCTATATTATTATTATTATTATTATTATCTTCCACTGAACAGAAAATCTATAGAAGTGCTAATTTATTTACAAGATATTTCTAACTCTGGGTAGGCCTATAACAATAATAAAAAAATAAAAAATTATTACAACGATAATTCTCAGATAATCTATGTAATTGATTATCTCTTCATCCATGAGTAGTAGATGCATATTATGTAAGTACCTGCAATTAAAATCGTCCTGGCGGGTATTTATGGGGGTACATCAAATATATATATTACGTAACTAATTATTGTATAGAATCTATTTGAAATAAATGTATCTATTTATGATTCATAATAAATTTTTTTTTTTTAAATATATATAAAAATATACGGTCTGACAGGGTTAAAAGTCGATTGAAATGGCTTTATGAGTGTTAAGTTTTGGGTAGCCAGGTACTTCCTAACTTTTATTTTTTTATTATAGCTACTATATAAAATAATTGTTTCTACAAAATATAATAGTGAATTTAAGTAAAGATATTGTATTTCTTATCCTCCTCACTAGGAGGGGGTCCTGTATCGAGGTGCATCAAAGTTATTTAAATATACTTTATTTGTCTTCTGTGTCGTTTTTAATGTCTTCACTAGGGTTTTTTCATTGACCTCTTTCAGACATATTTTTTTCTTGATTTGTACTCATTAGAAATTTTTATTAGTTTTATGTCTTGGGGAAAGATGTTATGGAGTTTTGTTGATTAGTATGTGTAGTTTCTTCGTCCAAATGTAGTTTTATAAATTGGAATATTTTTTATGTCATTTTTATTCGGTCTAGTGTTATGAATTTATTCGAATAGGTTACAGGATTCGAATAGCTATATTTGTTCTACATTTGGTAAGTCAAAACTATTGAAAATTTCAATTGAAGACGTTCTAATCGGTATTCAGTATGGTGGGTTTCAGTATGTTTTTATGATTACTTTTTGAATTGTATTCACGTTTTTTTTTTTTTTTTTGTTATTGTTTTTGGGGTTTTATGCCGTGTTTCGCTATCTCCTTCTTTAGCCAACGTTTCGGACAGCGTTACAGTGTCCATCATCAGGGCAGATGAGTGGTTCACGTTGTATATTTATATATAAGTTGTACATTTATTTATAACAATTACAGGCAATATAGCCTAAGACGTTATAATTGTACCATTTATGCAGTGTATATGCCAAAAATCTTACAAATGCGCTATAGGACACAAAAAATAAATCTATTTTTTTATCCACCGCAATCAAAAAGCACGTAGCTCTCCCCAGAGGTGAGTTCATAAATAAATTAGTGCGGCTTGCTCTACTATATAGGAGGTTGTGATGACGTCCTCGAGAGTGAGACTCTGGTACAAAAAAAATTATTTGGGCCAGTATCTCATTATTAGATAAGTGACCGTTCATTAATTGAAAAAAATATTTAAGCAAAGCAATACCTCTACGTGTCTCTAGGGAGTGGTAATTGGTCATGCCTAATATATAAATGGATGGGTAAAGCCAAGGGTAACGTCCATAGAGCCGCGAGAATAAAAACCTTAAAAAATTTTTTTTTTTTTATTGTTATCAAGTTTAATTTGTAGAACTCCATTTTAATTTTTTTATTTCTTTTATATATTTAATAATATTATTATTCAATTTATAAAAACAGTTTATTTATAAACAAGTTCTGCTAGGTAATTATTTTTACACGTGACAGCTGTTTCGCCTTCTGAAGGCATTATCAAACTGTGGTCTTGCCACATACAGACGAGGTATTTATGTTATTTCTAGATAGGATTTTGATGACTAATTTTAATTATGATTAAACTGACTAAAATTATTAATGGTTATTACCCTTTTAAAAGATACCCAATTACTTATATTGTTTAAATTCGACTGAAGGTCGTTAAGTGCACTAATCGTTATTTCTAATATGAATCATTTCCAAATGATGACTCATGGTTTTATTTTCTGTATAATTAAGTTTAAGGTCGTTAATACTCTAAACTTATTCCTAATGTGAATTATTCCCAAATGATGACTCGTGGTTTTATTTTCTAGTAAAATTATTATTATTATTGTTTTAACATTGGTTTGAACATATCTAACAACGGTGAGTGAATTATATTGGTCTGTTCATTTATTAAAATAGCTTTAGGATTATTAAAGTGCTTGTTAATTTCTAGTTGTTCTAAAAGATTTAGTTTGTGTCCTTTATTTTGTATATGTAAGGGAGTTGGCTTATTATCGCCGCTAAGTGAGTGATTATCATCTAGGAGATGTTTGGCAAATTGTGATTGCATTTTATTATTATTTTTAAATGATCGCATATGTTCTTTGAACCTAGTATTAAAGGACCGGCCAGTTTGTCCAATATAAACAGCGTTGCATTCGTCACACTGGAGTTTATAAATGCCGCTATTTTTTAGTTTGGGTATTTTATTTTTTGAATTTTTGAGAGATGATCCCAAATTATTATTAGTGCGGAAGGCAATATCTAATCCACAATTTTTGAGAACTTTAGCAATTTTATTGGATGTCGGTCCGACAAATTCTAAACATCCAAATTTATTTTCCGTTTTATTATTAATTGCTGGGTAAATTAAGTTAAGGTTATTTTTATGTTTTTTATGACTAATTATTTTATCAATGTCTCTACTCTTGAAGCCGTTATTTTTTGCAATGGATAAAATTGTACTTTTTTCTTTCTCGAATGCTTTATTGTCAAGTGGAATATTAGTAAGTCTGTGTATCATTGAGTGATAAGCAGACAATTTATGTGACCATGGGTGCAAAGATTTAGAATTGATGGTCGTGTCTGTAAACGTAGGTTTACGATAAATTTCAAATGCGTGTTTATTATTTTCTCTACTGATTGTTAAGTCTAAAAAATTAATTTTATTATTACATTCTCTTTCAACCGTAAAGCAGATTTTACGGTTAATGGAGTTAGCAAATGTAACAAAAAGGTCTAGTTGTCTGTTGGTACCTTTCCAACAGATCAAAATATCGTCCACATAACGTACATAGTAGATTATGTGTTTACTAAAGACTGAGTTTAACATTTGATTTTCAATGTAGTCCATGAATATAGAAATAACATAAATACCTCGTCTGTATGTGGCAAGACCACAGTTTGATAATGCCTTCAGAAGGCGAAACAGCTGTCACGTGTAAAAATAATTACCTAGCAGAACTTGTTTATAAATAAACTGTTTTTATAAATTGAATAATAATATTATTAAATATATAAAAGAAATAAAAAAAAAAAAAAAAAAAAAACCTTAAAAATTTCTTATGGACTCTTTCAACGCGTAAAGTGTATGTTAATTCGTGTGGGGCCCAGATGAATTTGACTCAAGTACACTCAGGACTAGTGTGTTATATAATAACGTCAGTGTTTTTGTGTTACGAAACGGATATGAGTTTCTAATTACGAAGCCGAGAAGCCTGTATGCTCTGCTTATTAAATCATGCTTATTAAATCATGTATATGTACTTATGTGTAGCAGATCCCCATCCTATGATTCCATATTCAATTCGCGAATGATATAACGCGTAGTAGACCTTTTACATATCTTAAATTTTTAAAGAAATACGTTAGTTACTTTTCAAATTGTTGAACTTGCGTGATTCTGAGTCGACCATATTGACAGTGTCGATTTTTTGCACACAAACCCCGGTATGCACACTAATATACAGCACATAGAAAGGTAGTTTTATCCTTGATGTTTTTGAATGAAAACATGTTTTATACTTTTGTTATTCGGCGGTACGTCCTCTTTGCACACCCCTTCGGGGACACTTAGTTATATTTTGCGTAAGCGTATACCGTATTTTCGCTAAGCCAACTGCATATTGTATATAAGTATGCCATATGTGCAATAAATATTTAAACCAATAACATTGACATACATGCAAAAAATATATAAACCAATAACATTGACATTTTAAAATTTTTGATCGATTTCGCCGATGAAAGGTAAAATTGACCTTACTTCATTCAGGCCACCAGACACACCCACAGCACACTTCTATTGATTTACCGTTTCAGTGATTAATACTTATATTAAGCTACGCATTTGCATATATATATCAGATTTTTGTTATGAACACATACTTATAAATAAATTACGTAATCCTCTAATTAGTTTTGTTTACAGCTGAGTGTTTTTGAACATTAATTTGTAGTTATTGTTAAATATTTTTGCATTAAATTCCACGTAATGGACCTAAAACTGAAGTCTCGAACATATTTAACAATATAATTACCGTACCTAAGTTCGGCTAATGGACCATATAATGATTAAGGAGCCTTACCTTATTTTCTTTAATTACGTTAATAAATTATGTTAAACTCCAATATTAAAAAAAAATATATTTGAATAACTATACATATTTATCTACGAAAATATTTAAAACTTTGAATATATTAAAATATAGGTATATTTAGGTATCAACATATATCTATCTAAATCTGTATATATATTAATACATTAGTAATAGATTTAAATATCTTCATAATTAATATCTACATATTTTTTATTTATTCTGTTTGCTTCTTAAATGCTTCATTATGTTCACTTCACGGAATATCCTTTTCTTTTTTTTCTCTCAATTTTACTACATTTTGTCATTATTACTACTTCTGTATTATACCTTAACTGCAACTAACATTATATACATAATATATCCAATCCGTAAACATCACTCTCCATAACACCGGGACATCCCTAGCATGGCAGATGAAATAACACAAAATGTACAAATTCTTATAATAAAAAAATTAAGTACAATAACACTTCTAAAATTAAAATAACACTTCTATAATTCAACAATTTGGTCACCTGTCTTCAACAATCACATCAATACCATTGAAAGAGTCCAACACAAATTTTTGAGGTGTATTAATTTTAGACTTGGAATTCCCTTAGAATCAATAAATTATGATTTTTTGTTGCACTCATTAGAATTGTTGAAATTAAGTGACAGAAGAAAAATTTTTGATCTGATATTTTTGTATAAAATCGTTAACTATCAGTTGGATAGCCCTGATATATTAAAGTTGATTCACTTTCATATACCTACAATAAGATCAAGGTTCCCTAGTTTGTTTTATTGTGACAACTACATGTCGGTATCAGGCTCCAATTCAGTTGTAAATAGATTACACACCATTGGAAATTTTTATGCCAACGTGGCTGATATTTTTAATATTTCCATACTGAAATATAAGGTTGTACTGATCGAACATTTCAGCCAATTATACGTTAACGAGGTCACTACAAAATGAGTTTTTGATATTATTGTTTATTTTTAATGCCTGTATAATGTACTACGACTGTAATTAAATATACACAAGCTTGTAAATGGCACTTTGTGCCGTAAATTTTAAATAAATAAATAAAATATTAATTTATTTATTTTATCAGGTTCTCCATAAAAACAGTTATACACCAGAATATTATGGAGAAGATTACAAAATTTAAAGAAAAAAGTGTATGGAGGGCAGTTTCACTATCTTGTGAATGCGAGCACCTCAGCACAGGTTTTCCCAGTGAGGTGCTCACAAAACATTACTATATTTTTAATCTTTTACATACAGTTACTGATTATTTTACACTCTCTTTACTACCGTACTGATACTTAACTACCTAATATTTTTACAATTGAAAGATATTTTTTAATCATTTTGCATTTAAAATGTGTATTTCGTATAGTTTAGCGGCATGGAAGGGCATGGGGTGGAGAGGAGGAGAGGAGGGGTTTGCGGGAGGGGGACGAATTAGGGTGTAAAGAGGGGTGGGTTGAAGGGTAACGCAGAGCAGGAGAGGGGGGTGGGATTCGCTTGACGAAAACGGGAAACGAGAGAGGGGGAATGGCGGGGAACGTGGAAGGGTTAAACTGAATGTCTGAACATATAAATAAATATTTAAATAAAAACTAATAATTTAAATACATACATAGAATTTGAGCATGGATCTGGCATAGAAAGTTGGCCTGTTTAAAAAAAAACTTTATTTTGGATTTAAAGTCAAAATACCATTTTTTTTTTTTTTTAAATACCAAATCAAACTGAATGATCTGTTATTTTTTAATCTAAAGTTTAAAGCAAATATCTAGTTAGCCTTGCGCTATTCTACCTATTTATATTGTTTTATATTGTAGGTACAATATAGACCTTTAAATAAATCGAATTTCGAGGCAAATTTGGCAAATATATTTTGTGCGTAAGTGGAAATTGTTTAAAAATGTCTACAGTTGCGGTCCACAGTGGAGTGATGATACCAACCTTGATGGCAGTAGTGCATGGAAATGCAAAAGATGGGGTGAAAGTAGTCTGAATGCTGTGGAAATGACATCCCTTAGGCGATTGTGTGGTTATACCGTAATACATATTTAAAACCATAAAAAAATGAAGAAATTCGGAAAATATTTAATATGATTAACAGAGAAATTAACATGTAGAGCGCGTGGACATAGGAAGGTGTGTAAGGTAGTAAGGAGTATCGTGGAAGTTTATGGTAGAAGAAGTCGGAGAGGACGACGTGGCAAGATTAAGTGAATCAAACACTTAAATCGGGTCTTGCCAACAGTCAGAATAACTGAATAGAAGGTGTAAGTGAGATGATGTATGAACGTGAATTAAGCAAGGAGTGTGTGCCAAGAATTCTATTCCAAGAACAGAATTCCGTTGTGGTCCATGGTGAGAAGCAACGAGATATTTAATTAAACATAAATCAAAATTTAAACATAATACCACAATTAAAATAAAATGTTTAAATAATTTCCCCTTCCACATCTTTTGTGAGTAGGTACTTATCTATAGAAAAAAACTTTTTATATTGATCTTCAACTGTATAATAATTAAATTAAAACAACGACAGCGTTCGACAAGGACAGTTAGTTTTTTGTGCTAAATAATTGTCGACATGAAACAGTTATGTAACACGAGTGATGTGATGTCGAAAAATTTCCCCACAAAAGGAAACAAAATCACCCCGGAAATTCTCAAGATTTCGAGCACTGCCATATTGGGTTTAACAGCCGAAAGTTGATGTCTCCAGAGCCGGTGAATTTTTTTCCCCCTTTTGGAAATGGACTAAAAATATGTTGTAGATTTGTACATTTTTTTTCTGTTTGTAAATGTGTTTCCCCAGGTCTTGGGAAATAAATTTTTTTGTTGTGGCCAATGTAAACTCTACCGAAATAACAAAAAATCTAAACTCCAGTGGTGTGCCGTGATTCAATTTTCCTGATAAAAATGAAAAGTATTTTTTACGGTCCAAGATTTTTACATAATATGCGTATATGTTTTTTCACAATTCAGCATTTTTTTGCCTCCATTTAAAAAAAAATAACAAACTGTACAATAATATCTATCAAATTGTCCTTTGTTTAAATGTAAAATTATTTTTTTCTGTTTCCGTCACCTAGATTTCGATTATTTTTCGATTTGCTTTTTATATGTATTGGCATCTTATTAAATAATATGGTAGGCACAAGTAGTAATTTTCGGAATGGACACGCCATCCTTTAGACTAAATCTTGTCTTATGTCTACTTTTGCATTATATATAGAATTCGATAAAAGGTAATTTCTACATCCGGCACTCAAAAACAAGGTACACAACATTCATTTCTCAGAAGGACGTGCACAAAATACAACAATATCTCTCCAGACGCTGATATTTTCCATTTGTCCTCTGTTCAATTTACCAAATGCGCAATAGAAAAAATTAAAACAAATTTTTAATTACGAACCCTCTACCCTACCCCTACTGTATGTTAATTTCTCATTCTTTTTATAGTGTTTTTATTTTTTTTAATCATGTTTCATGTATATCCTTGAACATTATCTTACGATCTGAAATCTATTATTTATACATTTATTTATTTATTTATTTCTATTCTTGTACATACACTTTACAAATAATTACATAGTTTACATAGATAATAGGTTAGTAATAAGAAAAAAACATGTTAAAGATCCGTAACTGTATGTAAATAGGTTAGTCGTAGTGTTTTGTGAACACCTCACTAGGCGAACCTGTGCTGAGGTGTTCCCATGTTTGGGATTAAGTGCTATTCTGTCGACCTAAGTAGAAACACTGTATCCTCCTTGATATTGTCAAGAAGGGCACTGTGGGTCGACCCATGGCGGCAGTATCCTACACATAAATTAAAAGATTAGTTTCGGTGGGGATCTATATATACAGTTGTTCTTAGAATCTAGATTATGAGTAAGATAAATAATTGTCTTGATAAACGGTAGATATATTTTTCTATGGACCACGCGCCAATGGTATAATCACGGATATTGTGGTAATATTTTCGTCTCGAAACAAAGTTTATTTAATTATATTTTTTTATATTTGGGATGGGTTATGTTTGGTTAGGTATTATAATTTTTTGAGTAAATTGAATACCTTGTTGTTTGATCCAGTCTTTTATGTGTTTTTTGAGAACTATGGTAGATGAATTTGTAGTTAGTAGTTGCTTCAGTGTGATGGGCATGCAGTTATATAGTTTGGTTGCGTAGTACTTAAAGTTTCTTTGCCCGTGTGAGGTATGAGTTATCGGTATATTTAGTGTTTTATTTGTAGAGGCCCTGGTTTTAATTGATAATTGGGTTTGCATTGGAACGTGGAGTTTATGTTGGAAGAAGTAAAGTAGAACAGATTTGGCATACAGTTGTCTTATTGTCATGACGTCTAGTGTTTCGTAAATTACATTTGAGCTTGTGTAGCGAGGAACTTGGAGGATAAGTTTGATTGTTGCCTTTTGAATTTTTTCTATTGGGTCAATTACTACATAGGTTCATAGTTAAATTTTATATTATCTGTCCTACATAGTTGAATCTGTGTTTTTTATTTCTTTTTTTTAAATTCAAATTTTTTTCTTCTTTTTTCTACTTTATGTTTTCTTTTTTTTTTTTTAAATTTATTTTATAAATCAACAAACAAGTCCCGCTAAGCCAATTGCAATTGGCTTGACAGCAGGTGCTTATAATTACTTACAAATATATTTAAAGTTATAATTTTCATCTTCTATCTACAGTTTAAACATTTTTTCATAAATTTTATCATAAGTATCAAAATAAATATTCTTTTTCCAATAACCAATTTTTCACCATATATTTAACCTTATTCATAGAATTATGTTGCTTTATATTGTCAGGTAATAAATTAAATATCTTCGGTGTGTTGTATTCAAACGTTCTCTGTCCGTACTTATTATTAAATTCCGGAACTATTGACCCGTCGTTACGCGTGAATCTAGTGCTATATTTATCATCTAGTTTCTCTTTATGCTGCGGGTATATAAATATATGGTGAATTATAATTTTATACCATAGTATTGCCTTCACTTCCTTTAATGTTTTAATATATATATATATATATATTTTGCGGAAACTTCTATGGTTAATGCAACCATGTAATACGTAATTACTTTAGTAAAATATGTATAACTGTTTCCCAAAATAAACTAAAATAAAAAATATTGTTAAAATTTTTGGCATACAATTTTAAACCGTAATAACCCTCTTTGCTTTAATTGCGTTACCATTCTCAAAATTGGAAGTATTTGTTTAGAGAATTCCGACAAGCAATAAAGAACCTATATATAAAATCATATTCTTAACAAAAAATTATTTTAATTGCCATTTTCAAAATTGGAACTGTTTCGTCGAGAATTCATGATTTTAAATTTTTTTAAATGTTATGTAAAAACTTTCATTCACATAAATAGTTTAAATTCAATCAATAATCAAAACACCTTCACCAAAGATTTAATTATTTTTAGGTTTATGTTTCAAAAAAAGAATCATAAATAAATAACGTTGATGGTCAATAAATTGTTGTAAAAGTGCTCTGATGCCTACGTTAATGTTTAAACAAGAGGAATGGGTAACATTATTTCTTCGGGAATTAATCAAATCAAATGACTTTAACTGCTTTTGTTTTCCCTAAATCAGACGCTTGACAGAATAAAAGGCAGCCATACATCACTCACGCTTGGTGAGTCATGACGTCACAAGCCACAGGCTTGGGTCCTTGGGTGTACTCGTACAGCCGTACAAGGTAAGCACCAAGTACAACGGCTTTTCAGGGTTAGGCAAATAATAATGAAAATATTTCAATATTTTGAAAAGCGTCGTTTTTGTGAAAAATCACCTCAAAGGCGCTGTACAATTTATTATTATTTTTTAGGCTTAAATAAAGCCTTAAAGATTAGACTTTAAAAGTTTAAAGATTCGTTTATTTTCTTTGCTTCATTTTTCTAAGGGTAGATGCTACTTTTTAGCACTGCACTTATGTACTGCACGCCACTGGTAGGCATAACTAGTTAAAAATGCGAAGTGCATTTATTTACGAAATTTTTTTAAATAAAATATGTTATACAGATCTGTACAGTTTACTGTTTTAATGGACGTAGTCGACTTAACTTTAATCAGTTATTCCTGACATTATTTGAAGTAAAAATTTAAATAAAATTTTGATTATAAACTTAACCTCTCTGCGAGTCAGTTTTTGCGAACAAAACTGTACGTGAGGAGTGAGTTTTTTATGGTTAATTTTTAAAATATTTTTTTATAAATTGTCATAGATCAACTAAAAATATTATTATACTTTGAATTAAAACATCATCGACATACATCCTCGAAAATAAACCAATATCGAAAAAAAAAACATGTCCACACAAAAAAAACTGTTTCCTTCCTCTGACGACTGCCAAATGACGCAAAAGAATTTTTAAACTAAAACTGTAAAGTCAGTATTGTAGGCATGTCTTCCAAAACTTCGACAAACTACGCGCAGATATCAATAGATGCCAAAACAAGTCAAATATTTTCATTAAATATGACGGCATTTGAATAATAGCCGCGGACGAAACGTTTCGTCCATACTCTTTAGGACAAGTTTTCGCTTCGCCGAACCGTTTCGTCCTTACTCGTGGAAAGGTTAAAATAAAAATAAAATCAGTAGGTATTAGAGAGTAAGGGCCGGGGTGTGGGTTTGTTTGATTACTCGTCAGAGTGATTAGAAATGACATATAGAAGACATTTTTTTGTTAGGTTTTGAAGAAAATAATTTAAAAAAAAACACACACACCCCAAAAATGTCACCGGAGAACAAAAATTGACTTTCATTTTTACTCCAAATAATGTCAGGAATAACATAAATGTCAATTTGGGAGGCGGGTATTGGTACCGCCGACCTGAGAACCATTTGTTGGATAACCAACACCTCTGTATTAGGTCACCCCAAGCGGTTCGCTACGTTTGGTGACTTAGCAGGGGTGCCCGGGTTCATGGGATGAGGTTTGTCCAGGTCTGATGGTCTTGTCCAATGCATCTGCCTACCTGCCGTGTGGTTGGGAGAGAGACTGGTTGATGGAGGTCTTTTATCCTCTCCAGGCGGAATCACTCGACCCATCGCCTTGCTCCACGATTGAAGAGATAGATTCATACGTCCATCAATCCTGGACACACTGAACCCCAGATTCCTACCCACCCCTCAAACCTACTTCCTTCCAAAATTCCTCTCCTTCCTTTCCTTAAAAAAACCCTTCACACAGCATCCCCAAAGATGACATAGGCCCTGAGGGAAAGTATTTTCTCCTGTTTAATGACCAATGATAAGTTCTTCATCGAACTGCCAAAAATGCGAAATTGTACTAAATGTGGAAATAAAAAAAAACTCAATAACTGATAACTGAAGAATATTGGTGAAAGATATAATAGAGGAAAACATTACAAAGCAAGGCTTTGGAACGTAGCAGCCACGAGTACAATTGCAATTATGCTAGCCTACCTCCGATAGGGGATGACGCCAAAAATTCATAGGAATCTTACGAAAGTGGAAAGGAATATTTTTGCTTTAGAACTAGACTAGATTATTTTATTTTAAAATTTTTTTTAAATTTAATTTAAAACTGTTATTATCGTGTTCTGCAATAATTTTAGTATGTATTTTTGTTATAGCTGTTTCGGTTTACAAGGCCATTTTCAAAATGTCAGTAAGTTGCAGTTGTAACTGTTGTAAGCCGAAACAGCTGTAACAAAAATAAATACTAAAATACTTGCAGAATAATAGCAACATTATTAAATTTAATTTTTATAAATTAAAAAAAAAATCAAATGGAGTTCTACGAATTAAACACCAAAACAATTAATAGGTTAGATTAGGCTAGTTACTAATGATTTGAAATTGTCTTTCAACCGATTCCCTGGTCATTTGCAATCTTATATTATGTAGGTTCAAAAATATGCCATCGAGCCAAAAATAACACTCGTAATCCTCTCCCTGAATGAATGTATGAGCTGAGATATCGCTGATGATGGTATACATCCCCACCATTGGAGCGTCTCAATTTTGAGAAACTGTGCCGTTACGAGCGCCCCGGGTACAGAATTAAAGATGATGGATTGTTGCAATTACTTTGGGCTGACCAAATTCTGAAAACGATGAAATTTTTTATAAGATTTAAAAGGTGTTCGCGACGCAAATTATGGAGTAATGAACGCTTCTGGCTAGTAATTTAAATAAATTATTTTAATGCTTCAAAATCTATGTTATTTGGGACCATTTTATTAATTTTCTAAACTTAATAGAATGCATGAATTAGGAAAGTTATTCTGAAATTTAAGGTCCTATCTTTTAACATTTAACATGAAAATTCAAAAAATTAATTTGTGAACAAAAAATTGTAATGGCTTATTTATCTGCTGCTAATAATAGTGAGCTAACGTGAGGAATAGTTAGGTGAATTCTCCAGTTAATTTTTTTATATTGTCTAACTATTACTAACCGTATCTGTGTTGTATTTAAAAAAAAGTCCCATTTTAAACTTTTACAAAACCCGTTCTTCGCAGCTGAGGAAAATTTTGGAAATTTTATGTATATTTTTTATCAAGCTTTTTAGAGACTTTTTTGTTTAAGTATCGCTAGTTTATTTGATTATAATGGGAACTAGATAATACCTGATACCTAATAATTGTCTTCAAAGTCTAAATGTATTTTATCTAGATTTCAAACACTTTTCTTCCGTAAACTATCGTATTTTCTTGCATTTACTTCTTTAAAAATATATATATTTTTCATTTTTAATTCTAACTTGTTTAAAAAGAAACCCTATGACAACTATCAGAAGATCTGGGACTCAAACATCTACAATTGGTTAGGATAGGGAGATGCGTAAAAGGTTAGTTAGAAAATACCTGGTTATTCAGATTTGGTCACTAAACAAGAGCAACTTTCAGATTCTGAATGATGATCTTTCACTAGAGTGATACTTTTTTTTTTACATGAGCTCCACACAGGAGGCCCTGAAGAAAATAATTTCCCTCAGGGCCTATGTCATCTTTGGGGATGCTGTGTGGAGGGAGGAAAAATGAGGAGAGGAGAATTCTGGGAAGGAAAAGGGTTTAAGGGGTGGTTAGGAATCTGGGGTTCAGTGTGTCCTGGTCATCCGACTCCAAGACCTAGACAAACCTCACCCCATAAACCCAGGCACGCCTGCTAAATCACCAAACGTAGCGAACCACTTGGGGTGACCTACGTCAGAGGTATATCATCTACCACTTACAACAATAGAAAGTTTTAAAAATGATAAAAAACAGTAAATGCAGTACATACTACTGTTTATATTTAATTACCCAAAATTTTTTGGTTAATTATTCCTCTATTTATATCAGGTACATGTTTATGGCTAAAAAAATCAATAATATTTCTGTAAATAAATAAATAAAATTAAATGATTTGTTTGCCAATTGCCACACTGAGAAAGACAGCTTACCAGCTCACAACTTAATGTATCTATTGTTTTCTTATAAAGACATGACATGTATTGTAAATTGTTACGCCAACACACATAATTAATATATCCTGACGTTTCGTTAAATTCAACCCAGTGGCGTGCGAACAAAGCAAATATGTCTACTTCCTGAACTTTTCTTATGCTCCTTTATGATATTTTTTTTTGTTATTTATATTGAGATTGATTTTTTAAATGTACAATACAACCATTTGCGGCCTTCCCTCTTTATCCTGAATCTTTTGTGCAGGTTTGTCTCTTTCCTGCAGTCAGAAGGCAAAGAGAACAAGCATCGTAGGGACGTATAGAAGAAAGTGAAATATTGATAAAAATGTTTATTAACTTGTTTAGATTTTTTTATATCCAATATTAAATACTAGTTTTTTTAATTTATTTTTTTAAATTTATTATGAATCATAAATAGATACATGTATTTTAAAATGATTCTATATAATAATTAGTTACATAATATATATATTTGATGTACCCCCATAAATAAGCAGGGCTTGTGTGTATGGGGGGGGTGTTATCTTAATAGTTTTATTTTTTTTTTAACTCATTTCATATTTTCACAAGGTGTGTTTTAAATTCTTTTATGTTAGTGTACATGTTTCTAATTTTTTCTGGTAGGGAATTAAAAAATTTGACACCGAGATATTTATGATTTTGCTGTCCTATTGTTTTTTTACATTTAAGAATTGGAAGTATTGACTTGTCTGAGATTTCTGTTATTTTTAAAGGGTGTTACTTTAGTTTGAATATCATCTTTATAAATTTGTAATGTTGCGTGGTAGAAGTATAATGCATTTAATTTTCTGACCTTAAATTGTTTGAATAAAAGTTCTGACGAATATGTATAGGGTTTTTTTTAAATTGTTTTTATTATTAGTTTTTGTGATACGTAAATTGTTTGTGTTAGATTTGTATATGTACCGCCCCATCCTATAATACGTATTGTATAATTGATTGACAGAAAGCGAAGTATGTGGTTCTAAGTAATTTTTCTTTTAAAATATCTTAAACATCTAAATATGTATGTAAGTTTCCTTACTCTGTCGTTCAGAATATTTATATGTGGGGACCATTTTAAAGTTGCTGGTTTATTTTCGTCAAATTTCAGTGTTTCCCATAAGTACAAGCAATTGTAGTATTATAGAGCGTAGAACAAAACAGCTAATATTCATTATACTTTGCTGAATAATGCGTAGTCAAAATATTTAAATGTTTCCATATTAAATTTCTTAAAAATGGGGCTATTAACATTGGTAGAAAAGACCATGTGTCATAAAATTTGCACACCTTTCCCATACAGAATAATCCCACAAATTTCCCGTACAAAATCATTGGCATTTTATGTTGGTCGATGGTTCTGAAGCTTTGAAAAAAACTTTTAAGTGTAAAAAAACATTTAAGTGTAAAAAACATTAAGTGTAAAAAACATTTTAGTGCAAAAAACATTTAAGTGTAAAAAACATTTAAGTGTAAAAAACAT
The DNA here is from genome assembly GCA_936435175.1 of Glyphotaelius pellucidus. NCBI lineage: Eukaryota > Metazoa > Arthropoda > Insecta > Trichoptera > Limnephilidae > Glyphotaelius > Glyphotaelius pellucidus. Next base: position 1,593,916 of record OW386539.1, on the reverse strand, counting down.
TTAAGTGTAAAAACATTTAAGTATAAAAAAATTTAGATTTAAAAGCATTTAAGTGAAAAAAACATTTAAGTGTAAAAAAAAGAATTCGTGTAAAAAACATTCAAGTGTAAAAACATTTCAGCGCACAAACATATTTTAAGTGTTAAAAACATATGTAAAAAAATTACCCAAGAAGCCATATTGCTTTTCAAAAATGATGTTGAAATTTTGTATGCAGTCGGGTAGTACCTGAACCTAAAATAATATTCATTTTACCACAACATGTCGAGCCAACCAAAGAAAAAATAATAACAAACCACTTTAAACCAAAAAGTCGAACCCGAAAGTTCCCTTACCTTTTCTACCGAGAGCTTTCGCCTCTCGCCATCCCTCTCGCACTCACACTCCAAACAACTGTGATTTTTTCCTTCGACAACCATTAGCCGAATGTTTTTTATCATATTATTTTTGATACTTATATGGACTTTGTGTATTACCCCTTCGAAGCTTTATTCAACCGATGAAAACGCACAAAACTCCCTTTAACCGCACAGTATAAAGCTCTACCGTTTATTTGTTTAAGAGTTAGAATGCTTTGCCTAATATAAACGTACTTTAGACGTTTTAGGAAGGTTGTATCCCTGTGAAGATTTGCTCACAGATAATATATATAATAAATATGGTAATTGAAATATTTTTATTGAGCAGTCATGTTGACCGACTTTTGAGGGATTTAATAAGACTGAGGTCCTCAGAAGGTTGCTGTGTTCGATTTATCGTTAGGCGCTACAAGGACTCAAAAACATTTTTTAATTATTTTTAATTTTGAAACAGATAATTAGATTATGGTGAAAATGCATTTTTTTAAAATCTTTATGTATTAACGGCCTACGTGGTCGAGCGGTAAATGTCGTCTAGAAATCCGGAGGTTCTCGTCTAGAAATACGGGTTCGCATGCACGCGTGCGCAAGTAAATTTGATTTGATTTATCTGATATTATTAATACCCTAGAGTCTGTACAGTTGAAATTTAAGAACCCGACTTCGAATACATCTCTGACGCCGCGCCTTATGCAAAACCATTTTCGTACGTGAAGTTTGTTACAAAGCTATTGTCGTGTCGCTAGTTTTTATTTTTTCACAATTTAATCATTTACAATAATTGGAGGTGTATTTGCGGCACGTTCCAGTGAGAAAGATACTTTTTGTATTGTCCTGGTGTAAGACTACCATTTAGAATTGAAGCGTAACTTGGAATGGCTTAAACCGTGTTTTTTTACCATATCTGATTCAGGTACTTTCCCATCTTCCTCTTTCCCATTCGTTATCCTTCCCTTTTCCTTTAGCCCGACATCATATCCCAATTGGGGATGCCATAGTTTCACTGGCTCCAAGCACTTGCGACTCTTGTGTGGTATACACATAAAATAATAAGGATTTAAATCCATAAAAGGACTTGTTGATCATTAAAAACAACTGATAAATTCAAATTAATTATTAAAAAATTGACATGAAATAAAGTATTTATTCTTATATAGTGAAGTATTCACAATTATTCGTTAAATTCAATAAAATATGAAAGTAATTGATGCTTGCGACAAATTATACGATTGTATGTAATGACAAAATCAATTATTTCCCTATTTGGAATCACTAAAAGATGGAGAAAACAAGTTCTGCAGACGTAATAAATTGTACACAGTGTAATCGCACTGCGTTTTTGGATGTACATGATTTTTATGGCACGAATGAATCTGTTGTAAGCAGATTATATAAATTAAAATTTTATGTTCCAATATGCACACTTCGAATAATTTATTTATCATTGAATAAATTATTCGAAGAATTGATTGAATTAATAAATCCAATTCCATACCTTATAACTGAATCTATTATAAGGTATGGAATTACAGCTTGGGGACTTTCCTATAAAACAAATCATGTTCAATCAGTTCAAAATTCATTAGTTAAATTAATAGCTCATAAAAGTTCATACGAAAAAAGGCATAATGTTCCGTACTTTTACCAGAATATGAAAATTCTTTCAGTAAGAGCAATTTTGTGGAAAAAAATTATGTTTCAGCATATGAATAGCCCTACATACAAATAAACTGGACCAAACTTACAATACACGTTTTACATTAAATGAAGGACTAATTGTACCAAAGCATTTAAACAAAGAACGCTGGACTACATGATACCTAATTGCTTAAATATGTTACCTGCTGAAATTAAAAAATGTACAAATGGTAAAACCAATATTATTTTAAAGAACTGGCTCGCCGAAAAAAATAATTTGTATAAGACTAATACAAAAATTCCAACTGCCTAATAAAGTAAAATAAATTTATCATTGAAGAAGAAGATAACACTTATAATCTAAATGAAAATATGAAAGAAAACAAGACACAGAAAAACAAACAATGGTCGCAACTGGGACTCGAACCCAGACCTCTCGTCTAACCGGGACGTTTTCCAATTTCGCTATTGCCACCTTCTGTCAAACCGTCATATTTGTCAATCTCATATATCAAATATTTAGAATTATTAATATTATCTTCAACTAGGAATAACCTTCAAAAGTTATAAAAAGAGAGTTTTTCTCATAAAAAAAAAAAAAATAAAAAAAATAAAAAAAAATAAAAAATAAAATAAAATAAAATAAAATAAAATAAATTTATTTATATTCAAAGTAAAAACACCCATTGACAAACTACTTAAAAAGGAGTTTATTGGGACTTTTCTTGTTTCTGTACGATATTTTATTTTTGCGGTCATATTAATTACTCTGTTTTTAAAATAAATAAAAAAATGAATTTTTTTGTTAAAAACTCTTACTAACCTTAACCTAATTACCTCTTAATAACTTTTTTTTCAAAGATTTTTCTCCTCAATAATACGCACGCATTAAATCCAATTAACTTCCTGCCACATTTGCACATTACATTGTTGTTTCGCGATAACCAGACTTCGTAACATATTAAATTTACCATGGGTTAATTTAAAACAATAATTTACGATACCTACGGAGATGCTGATGACGATTATCATATCAGTTCTATTTCACCAAATGTTTTAACTGTTGTGCATTAATAAAAATGAGTCGGTATCCGTGGAAAGTGTTCATTTCATCTAACACACATTTTATAAAGCTTTCTTTTACCTTAGCTCCACACAGTGGAAAAAAACTGCCCCAGGGCGGAAAAGTATATAAGTATATAAGGGATGTGTAGGAATCTGGAGTTCAATGTGTCCAGGAGTGCTGGACATATGAATCCATCCCTCCCACTGCGGTGTAAGGTGATGAGTCGAGAGAGTCCGGCTGGAGAGGTCTTTTTTTATATGTACACCGCACAAGAGTCCCAACTGTTCCCGTCTGGAGGCACTGAGACTACGGCATTCCCAAATGGGGTATGTTGTGAAGCTGAGGGTGGTGGAGATGGGAAGGAGATGGGAAAGAGAAAGGTGTGAATTACCTGGCTATTCAGATCTGGTAACCAAACACGGCTAAAGCCATTTCAAGCAACGTTTCAATTCTGAATGGTGGTCTTACACCAGGGCGATATTGAGAGTATCTTCCACTTTAGAACGTGCCGCAAATATACTATATATTATTTTAAATGAATTAATTGTGAAATAACACAATCAATCAAATAAAATTTATTTGCAACGCCGGGATTCGATCCCGCTCATCGGATTGCGAGTCAAGAGCCTTACCGCTAGACCACGCTGGCCAACGTAGATCTATATTAGGGGTATAGATTAGGTGGTTCCATGCCAACTCGGAATGAAACCAACTCAGAACCATCTCAGATAAGTCATTTAGAGTGATAAAAAAATAATTATAAATTAGCCGATAACCCTAACCTAACTTAACCTTTTAACCAATTTTTTATTTATATTTTTTTATCACTCTAAATGACTTATCTGAGATGGTTCTGAGTTGGTTTCATTCCGAGTTGGCCGGTCACCAGATTAGGTCTCCCACAACCGATCTCTCCCGATGCAGTGGAGGATGCTTGGCGGCGAATGCAAAAGCATTTGCCGCCAAGACCTCACCCCATGTATCCGGGCACTTCTGCTAAGTCACCAAACGTAGCGAACCATTTGGGATGACCTATGTGCAGGGGTGTTGATTATCAATGGTTTCCGGCAGTACCAATACTCGCCTCCCAAATTGTTTTTTTTTAATGGTATTTAACTCCGTGTGGCTATCAGAATACTATAAAACAAATGTACTGCATCTAAGGCTGCATGCGTGGGCTTGAGTAGGCTGTGTTGGTGTGATGTTGGTGGGTGTAAGTGTGGTGATAGTGGGGTGGAGGTGTGATATTAGTGTGGTGATAGTGGGGTGCTGGTGTTGGTGTGGTGTTAGGATGGTGTTGTCAAATGGACAGCACTTCTGGTGTCTTCTTTATGCGCTCAAACAAAACAAGTGTTTACCAAAGGATCTCAACCATCGAATTGTAAAATAACACGACTTCTTTGAGCCTCGTTATCCCGAGAAGCAAGAGTCTGAAAGGCTGGAAGGATTAATCAAACAAACGAAGCAGAGTCTATACCTTCAGACCTGAATATACATTAGAATGCATTATACATATTAAATTTTTAAAAATATTTTTTTTGTTGTTGTAAAAATCACCTTTCAAAATATGAAAACAGAACTTGACGCTAAACTGGTAGCTGGAATCCATCGATAAAAAAAGCGTGCAAAGCCAATAATAGCAGCCATTGAAAAAAACTGCTAGTTTTACACACTTTAGACAGGGAGGAAAAAAATCTGAAATCAGTGTGTTTTCAAATATACCTTCGGTACGAAAGGGTTAATTATTTCTAAAGCTGTAGCTGTAGTAGTTGTGAATATTCGTTATGGGGTTGTATTTTTTGAAAAGTTCTTAAAATATGACCCTGCCGTGATTAATTTTCGGGTTATTATGCCGTGTTTCTCTTTCCCCTTTTTTAGCAAGGTTTCAGACAGCGTTACATTGAGAGATAATTGTGCTCGAATCACGCGGAATTTGTACCTAATAAAATCGTATAAACTAATAACCAGTTGTCGTTATTTATTTTTGGGGTGTTATGCCGTGTTGCGCTACCTCTTTCTTTAGCCAACGTTTCTGACAGTGTTACAGTGTCATTACGTTACATCAGGGCAGATGAGTAAAGATGATGGACACTGAAACACTGTCCGAAACGTTGGCTAAAGAAAGAGGTAGCGCAACACGGCTTAACACCCCAAAATAAATTACGAAAATACTTTTGGCCGTGAAAACCTAAAATCATACCTAAAAACCACAGAATTTGAACGACTCATCCAATTGCAAAAGTAATTTTCAAGTCTGTAAAGATTCTATATTCTATTCAAGTTCTGTTATTATATCGTTTTTGGCCAGTTGCTTTCCATAACTGAAACGACAACATTACTTAAGAGGAATATAAACGCTAGAAATATTTTGATTCACACGCCTTCAAAATTTGAAATCCAACGTCTTATTTGCATGAGGCAAGTAAGCGAAAAAGTGGTCTTTATTTATTTTGTGCATAATTTTATAAGAATGAAAAAAAAATAGAACATACAAAACCCTCAAAAATAGTTTTAGCCATAAAAGGGTATTTTTTTTAAATTGTTTCTTATATTATTTCATAGTTAAGTTACGAAAAAACATTTTTTTAGTGGTTGACGCTTCTATTTTTTGTTATGTAAATGATAATTTTATTGTTATTCCAATACATAGAAAAGCTACTAAAAGCTTAAATTTATCCGTAGCATCTTTTTTGATGTTCATCTTGGAAACCGATTCATCCTAAAGATGAATCTAAATAGGATTTCACGTATAGTTTCATCTTAAATAGAACTTTCAAAGAACTTGAAATTTGATGAATGGTTGAAACTTTGTGAAATAACCCGTCCTAAGTAATTTGACTTTAATTCATGTCAAAACAATTCTTAAACGATCTTTCCGGCTTTCAACATTCCATTAATTAAAAAGTCATTAAAAGTTATGTTAAAAAAAATTCTTTTAAATAGGTTACGTTAGGTTAAGTTATAATCTTATTATCGTCGCTGTCGCCTTTTTTAATGACTTTTCAATGGGGTGTTGAAATGCAGCTTGTCATGTAACCATATATTATTAAGTCCTTTAATATTTCGCATCGAGTATTAGTCACCCTGTATTCTTGGACATATATTTATCTATATATAGACATAAGTGGTATAATTCCACACATTATAAATTGTTATGTTGATTCAAGGAAATTAAATGGTCTTTTCGATTGATCTGAAAATAATGATTTCTTCAGAATGGTCGCAATAATTATTTGATTCAGCATCCCGTTATTTGCCTTTTTTGCTCCACATTCCAATCGTTCAGATTTGCGATCGAAAGATAACATACACATGGAATTGTTTGCATGTAAAATCTGTGTGTACAGACTGTATATGTAGAAATATGAAAATAACATGTTATTATATTACTGATGGAGTTGCATTGATAAAAGGACCACCACACTCAGCAATCAACTTTTATAGATTTGGTACAGTTATGCAGATAGAAGATAGTGAAATTGCGGAGAAAAGATGATCCTGAGATTTGTAAGTAGGTACTCAAATACCCGCCTACTTAATTAGAAACCATTTATCGAAACATTTATTAAAGTTTGAAATAAGGAATCACACAAAGAAAAAATGCCTAAAGAAAAAATCAGTGTATCAATGACAATTCTTTTTTCAAACTTTTTTCAGGCTGGTAGGTATCATAATTTTGAAAAAGTATGAATAAAGAAATTTAAATAATCAACTTAATTTCACATTTAAAAAAATGATCTTTAGTAAACCACTAAAACGCCCTCAATCTTGAAATGGAAACGGAACGTACAAACGAATTTACAGACGGAAAGCAACGCGGTCGAGTTATAACAGGACTTCGCTATGCTCAGTCAATTGGGTATGTTCTGAAATCTATGGAAGGTAATTTCGACTTTATAGCTGCGATGGTGGATACTATAAAATAGGTAGTTCAAGGTCCTTTTTTAAATTGCGTATTAAGAAAGTGTACGAAAGATGTACTTATGTAAAAAGAAAGTGTACGAAAGACAAACTGAGAATCGCTTGCGCCAATATCAATCCGGGAGCTTCTTTTTATTTGATAATTGTAGTTTTTCTGAATGCTTTCAAATGAATGTCCTATAACAACTTTTCGCAGCAGTCAATGGCAGAAAAAATAATATTTTACATTTTCAAAAGAGTATCAAGGTCATTGTTTCTTTGGAACTCTTTAGAATTGTTTTTTTTTTCATGATGGTTTGCATTCAAGTTTGTGTAGAAATAATAAAATCAGTGAATATACTTTTTGACATTTGATTTTTTTTAGTTAGTTAACTATTCTGGGAAAGCTTCTTCCGATATTATCTTGTAAATAACATGAATAATAAGATGTATCATTTGGTAAAAAGAAAAAAATGGCAAAAGCGATTGCTTTGTTTTATACCGATCTTTGACCAGAACTCATCAAGGTAATTTTTGCGCCGTTTCCTAATTGTCATCACACCTCTGCCATAGGTCACCCCAAGTGGTTCGCTACGTTTGATGATTTAGCAGGGGTGCCCGGGTTCATGAGTTGAGGTTTGTCTAGGTCTTGGAGGTGGATGATCAGGACTGAACCCCAAATTCCTACCCACCCCTTGAACCCCTTTCTTTCCTAGAACTCTCTTCCCCTTTTTTTATTTTTTTATATGAAATACCGCACAAGAGTCCCAACTGCTCCCGTCTGGAGCCAGTGAGACTATGGCATCCCCAATTGGGGTATGTTGTGAGGCTGAAGGTAGTGGGGAGAGGAAGGAGATAGGGAAGAGGAAGGTGGGGAAGTACCTGGCTATTCAGATCTGGTCACTAAACACGGCTAAAGCCATTTCAAGCAACGTTTCAATTCTGAATGGTGGTCTTACACCAGGGCGATACTGATAGTATCTTCCACTCTGGAACGTGCCGCAAATATACTAATATCCCCTTCCTTTCCTTAAAAAAAACCTCCGCACAGCATCCATAAAGATGACATAGGCCCTGTGGAAAATTATTTTCCTCAGGGCCTCTTGTGTGGAGCTCATGTAAAAAAAAAACACGTTCAACAGGTTAGGAAGAATTCAACACTTCTAAGTCTATTCCCCTTTAGAAGAAGGTAATTTTAATAGTGTATCGGAGAGACCCATTGAAATGCGAATTTTTTTTTTTTTAAAGATAAACAATGTAGGTAAAATTCACACTGCTCTCATATAATTAACTAAAAATGTTGCGCAATTATAAAGGACTTGCTTGCAGACGATTGAATCAGTCGAATCATCAATCGAAGTCTGCGCCTGAACACGAAACCAATCTTTCGGATCACTTGACTACAAATCAAACCACAGACTTGAGTTTTACAATTTGATAATGATCTCTAAGAACTAACTAATCTTGCTCTAAGTAAAATAGCTGTAAAAGATCAATTATTTTACAGCTAGTAGAGGTAAACATATAATGCTGATTTTCAGACCGTTGGAATACATAATAATATGTATTATTTACATGAATATGTATTTATAATACCTAAACAGTGTCACCCAGAGGTAGTCATTATGTACATTCTCTATAATATGTACAGTTGGTACATCGTTATAATATAAACTAGTTGGTCGATGAGTTTAACATATATTATGTCAATCATCGTTGCAGTGTTCTGACGCCCTATAAGTTGTGTTAATTTTTACCTGAACGCGCAGTTAAATATGTCGATGTCGCTATGGAACTATAGGTTATTATGTTAATTTACATGCGTACACAGTGATACCCATAGGGTGAATGGTTAATATATGTCAATGGTCACAGGTTAAAGCGGAGTTATATGGCTCTGAAAGATGGGTAATTTAGCTTAACTTAGTTAGTAACTTAATTCGATATTGCCCCTTAGGCAAAACGCATTAAGTTTCAGTCACAATGTGTCTTTGGTGTATAGGATCAAGTATGTAGTTTCAATATTCTGTCATCAGATATAGGTAGTATTGGTAGTCATATGTAGTTTTTTTGGTGTCTCAGCAGATGTCAGTTAAGTAGTGCCTTAGCATTGGATTCGGGAGGCGGGTACGGGTAATTATGTATTGGATAACCAACACCCCTGCCGTAGATCAGCCCAAGTGCTTCGCTACGTTTGGTGACTTAGCAGGGGTGCCCAGGTTCATGAGGTGAGGTTTTGTTTAAGTTTTGATGGCGAATGTAATGCGTTGCGATAGAACGAACGTTTGGTACAATTAAATAATCATTGGATCACTTGGATTGAATAATATTACAGTGTCATATTATCTGTACGAAATATGGTGACTTTTATCTCTAAAACTCTAAAGGGACGATATTATGTCGATGGTCGCTAAGGAGTTCCATTGTCAATATTGGGGTATTATGATGATTAAAGAAATTATTTTCTTGGATGGAAAAAAGTGTTGATTTTTTAACTGTTTCTGTTTTTTCAAAGGTATTAGCTTGCAGAAAAATGGTTTAACCTTGTGATATCGACAATGCAAAGCAGGAAACCATCATGAGCTTTGCTTACAGTTAACTAACAAACCCGTGGACGGATACGAGTATTGAGGAAACGAGTTAGTCAGAACTAGCCATTAATTCTCGTTATTGTGGCATTTCGGTAGAGAAGCCTTGTTTGCGCACCAAGTTGTATAAATGTAATATTGATTTATTCAAACGGCCTGCAGGCGGGGTACTGGGTACTGGGTAGTGTCTACTACCACTTGGCCTTACAAATGTGTACGGAACCCTTTAACAATTTGCCTTGTGCCTTCATACCTAACTTGAAGTACAATGGGCAAATAGGTGTTGGCCTTTCAATTCAAATTGGCTGGATTATTGCCTAGACTTGCAACTATTCACAAGGAAAAACGTTATGTTTGTAAATTTTGACGTGTTTGGTAGAATGATGAGCCACTTAGCTTTAGACCTAGAGGTCGCAGGATCGAAACTAGGCGTAGGCATGTAAAATTTTATTACGGTTATGTGTCATTTTACATGTAGACATATATAATTTGCACCCAGGGTAGAATATATCCTCGAGATCGCCCTAATGCGAGATTATCATTTATTTAAAGCAGAACCGTTCGCGTTGCTTGAAAAGATTTAGTTATATTAGCTTCCACAATCTCAGATCCAATGCACCAATAAGACCTCAAAAAATGATTTATTTCATTTTATTTAAAAAGTATTATGTAAAATACGCTGTAAACTTATTATTCACATATATTATGACGGCCGGCGTAGTCCAGCGGTAAGGCTCTTGATTCGCATTCCAAAGGTTGCGGGATCGAATCCCGGCGTGGCAAATAATTTTTATTTGATTACATGGCGTTATTGCATATTCAAAATTATCAACAGTATTACTGACACACCTACTTTGTTACAACTCATCCAGTTCAACATCCCTTCCCGTAGACTCCGAAATAATGAATTGCTGTTCCTCAATCATTCTACTTATTATGGATATCATTCTCCTTTATCCAGAATGTCGAGATTTGTTAACGCAAGTCAAAGCATTGAATTTTTTGATGTTAGCCTAAATGACTTTCGGCAGTCGATACGAAATGTGTATTTTTTAAAGTCTTTTAAATCCATCTTCAAGCTTTGACTTGTAGTCTTCTATATGTTCTTTATATTATAATTCGCCAACGCTCTTCATTTACATGTACTTTCCTTTCATTGTCATCTCTTTTTTTATTCGTGTTATTGTTGTGCTAAATGGACTATTTGTCCGTAAATAAATAAATAAATAAATTTCACAATTCATTCATTTAAAATAAAATATGGTGTATTTGCGGCACGTTCCAGAGTGACAGATACTCTTAGTATCGCCCTGGTGTAAGACCACCATCCAGAATTGAAACGTCGCTTGAAATAGCTTTAGCTGTATTTGGTGACTAGATATGAGTAGCCAGGTACTTTCCAACCTTCCTCCTTACCATCTCCTTCCCCTTTACATTACCTTCAGCCTCACAAGATATCCCAATAGGTGATGCCATAGTCTCACTGGCTCCAGACGGGAGCAGCTGGGACTCTGTGAAGTATTCGCACCAAATTTTTTTTAATGATATTTCTCTCTTTTTTTACTTTTTTCTGTATTTTTTTCTGTTTTTCCTCTGTTTCTTTGTGTTCGTTCTTATATTTATTATTAGTTTTGACTTTGACTGATGTTTTCAGTAGGTATAATATGTACTAACACTCTCTATGGCAGGGGTTGTCTCACGTCAAGGGCCATGTTTGTCCGATTATCTTATTAGGTTCTTGCAATTCTAAATTCATATTATTGAACTTCATAGTAATATCGGCTACAAAAGCCGTCAGTGCCCGTTATTCATCGAAGCTCTTTACCACTTTTGAAAAACTAATTTTTTTAAACATTATTTAATAATCTTTTATACGTTACAATTTTTTATCTTTTTTCGACTACCCCACTAGGCTAATGCCCTTTGTTGTAAGAATAGAATTATTTCGAATTTCATTGTCTGCTAAAATTGTTTGCTATGTCGTGGGCCGCACGAATATCTGCCCGGGCCACATGTGGCCCGCGGGTCGAAGTTTGACCACCACGGCTCTATGGGGTGTGTGGGATTACACTTATCTCCCCACATTCTGGAATAAAGACAATTATCAATTGGTCAGATCTAATTAGCCTGGTTTTTCTCAATTTTCCTTTTCTTCCCATTTTTCATTTCCTCATACCTTCTCAGCCTCCTAATTGGGTACCGCCTATTCAACTATTTATTAGATAACCAACACCTCTGCCATTGGATATAATAAGGGTGCTCAGATTCATGGGGTGAGGATTGTCTAGGTTTTGGTGGCGGATATGTTTGTCCTTTTAGAGTCTTTTAGAAAAGGGGGTGAGGGGTGGGTATGAATCTTTTTTTGATTTTGATTTTTAAAATATATGTTATTTGATTATAAAAATTTTACGTCTTCTGGGTTTCAGTGTGTCCAAGAGTATGAATCACCCCTCCCGCTGTGATGCACGGCGATGTTCCGAGAGAGTATTGCTGGAGAGGTAAAAAGGTCTCTCTCAAACAGTCTTTCCCAACCCGGGCTCCCAAGGAGTTAATGAATTTGATGCCCCCTTATGAACCCGGGCAACCCTACTAAGACACCAAACGCAGCAAACGACTTGGAGTGACCTGTGGTAGCGGTACCTATACCCACCTCCCAAATTGTCTTATCAATAATGTAAAGCAAAAAAATAAATAAGACCAAAAAACAATAGACAGTTTTTTTGGCACAGAATTATTAAACCCAGAAAATAACTCCATACATGTTGGAAGCGAGCCTGCATTGTATGAGTCACCGGTGAACCACAGGTATTTTAAAAATACTTCATAATATTTTACATACATCTTCCACCCGAGTTGTTTGGCTATAAATCTACAGGGATTGGTACGATTTGCACTATCAACAAGTTAACCGCATCGGAAAATTGATTTTATCTGACGATGCAACGCTCTGGAATCCGTTTCGATAATCACACAGGTTTGTAACGGTTCCCTGCCAACTGAGAATAAAACCAACTCAACACCTCTTTGAAAAGTCATCAAAAGCTATGAAAAAAATAATTTTAAAATAGCCAATAACCATAACAAAACGTAACCTATTTAAGCAATTTTTTATATATTTTTTTATAACACGATTGCCGAGAAATTTGAACAATAGATATTTTACAAAACTGTTGCTGTCACTGTTCGCTCTTACTCCCCCGAATACTGAGTGAAAGAGACAACTGCTCTTGAGGCTGATAATACCTTAATAAAATCACCAATATCGAGGTTTTATATTCCTCATATTTCTCATCCGAAACAGGATCGATTTTTAAGATTTTTTTTTTACAAATACTCCATACAAGAGGCCCTGAGGAAAATAATTTCCCTCAAGGCCTATGTCATCATTGGGAATGCTGTGTGGAGGGTTTTTTAAGGAAAAGGAGGAGAAGAGAGTTCTGGGAAGGAAAAGGGTTTAAGGGGTGGGTAGGAATCTGGGGTTCAGTGTGTCCTGGTCATCCGCCTCCAAGACCTTAAAGCCTCACCCCATGAACCCGGGCACCCCTGCTAGCGATCCACTTGGGGTGACCTATGGCAGAGGTAGAAAATCAAACTGTATTAGAATAAAATACTCTATGTCTGTACGTTGTGTTTTTTGTATCAAATTGCATCTTTTGAATCTAGTTGCATCTGTTGATGGCGTTCAAACCAAGAAATTTTAACGATTTTTAGAGGGTCCTAACACCCATAAAAAGTAACTAATTTAAGTTAGCAAAACCTACCGACACGCTAATTGTCAATATCTATATCATATTATAAAAAAACATTGCAGTAGTGTCAAAATTCAGAGAGGAAATCGGGGAATTCGTTTGTATGGAAAAAAACCGCCCGGTTTCCCCTTAAGGCGGCGCTTCCCCGCTCAAAAAGAAGAAGATGGAGAGATATGTAATTACGAATGTTGGACAGAGCGCGCTAATATTTTAAATGATAAAATTGAAGCAAAAATTGTGAAAATGCTTAATAAAACATGACTCGTTTAAAATAGAGCAAAAATCTCGCAAAGGGCATCTTAAGTATCATGTAAAGAACTATTGTGAATTTTTTCACAAATATAACTTGTAAAATAATAGAAATAGACCTGTTTTTAATAATTTTCGAAGCATACTTTGCGATTTTTTTCTATCGAGGGAATTTCATATAATTTGCGTTTCGGCGTATCTAGATATTACCCTCAAAAGTAACATATATATTTTTGAAGACCTTAAAATTTCAATTGTTTAAGGGAGATATGTAGAAAATCGGTAGAAATTCGGGTAGCAGCGGCTTAAGGATGGGTTGTTTGTTAGAATTTGAATAAATCGTCAAATTTCAAGTTCTGTCAAAGTTCTGTAATTATTTAAGTTTTGTGGAACAACTGGCCAATAACATAATAATATAATAACATAATTTCATAAGGACTTAAAGAACTTGAAAATTATCTAATTAAATGAACACAATATTAGCAAAACTCAATCGAAAATTTGGAAACAGATAAATCAGAAAAAAATATTTGCACCTATGAAACACGAATTCAGGACCATTCGCTCCACTGCGGCAAGATATCGATATCCAATTCGGTTATTTTTAACTTTATCATACTTCGACTAAGAACCACTCACATTATCTTCATTTTTTCAACGAATATTGTACGCTGCTATCTTTATATATGATTGCAAGATTCAAACCCGAACTAAATTTTATCTAGATAGTGTCTGGATAAATCTTTATCCATTTTATTAAATATGCGACATCTATCGACCTTTCTGCAAGTCTAGGCTGAATATTTTTTAACTTTATGACAAAAACCTCAAATTGTAATATTTAATTAAATGAAGACAATATTAGCGAAACTCAATCGAAAATCTGGAAACAGAAAAATCAAAAAAAAGATATTTGCACCTTTTAAATTTGATGAATTGTTCAAATTTTGCGAAACAACTCGTCCTATGAGTCGTGAATATGCTAAAGGATTAATTGATGGAACCATCACGAAAATAAAAATAAATCAAGTTAATTAGAAAAAATATAATTATTTCAAAGATTAACAAAATGAAAGTTTACATAATTTCCGGCAATTCTTATATAATATTTTCCATAGCAAAAGTTATTATATCTACAATTATTATTAAATATTTCATTTGGAAAGGCTTACTAAACTCTTATTACGACCACACATAAAATTAATTTGAAACATTAAACATGCATTCAGTGAACACTGATCTTATACCCATAATAATTATTTATGCTTATTTCGTAATCACTGGGCGCCTTAATAAGTGCCACCGCTGGACGCACAGTTAGGAGAGGAAATCCTCAAGTTAAATCGATAATGTTATGTGTTCACATTATTATTTAATTCCCTCAAGTTCTTTTACAAATACCTTGTTTTTAGAATTTGCCACACAAAAGTTCTTATGCATTACTGACATTAATTACGTTGCATACCTACATTTAATAACTTTCTATAAGCTATATAATGTTTCTTGTCATAATGCCTGCTTAAAAGAGTACCGAATTAATTGTTTTTTGTTAGCTATGTCATATGAGATTGGTTAGTTGTTACGACTCTTTCTTGTGCTTAACAGACCGACCGATGAATGATTTGCATGTTTAGAATGATTTGGTGTTTCGTCCCTCTTATTTCTTATAGCATGGGTCTCCTCAGCGTAATTTAAATAAATTAATTCATATTTTTAAGGGTAAAAGATACGGTGAGCTGAAAACAGTTTGTTCTATTCTCCTAGAATTTGTAAACATAAAATCTGTGAGTTTCAGGACAGTAATTTTTGGAGTTACGTCTTTAACACAAAAAGTGAAATTTTCTATATAAAGTGAAATTGTGTATGTAAAGTGAAATTGTGCATGTAAAGTGAAATTGTGTATGTAAAAGAAAATTGTGTATGTATAGTAATATTGTGTATGTAAAGTGAAATTGTGTATGTAAAGTGAAATTGTATATGTAAAATAAAATTGTGTATGTAAAGTGAAATTGTGTATATAAAGTGAAATTGTGTATGTAAAGTGAAATTGTGTTTGTAAAGTGAAATTTTGTACGTGAAGTGAAATTGTGTATGTATAGTGAAATTGTGAACGTAAAGTGAAATTGTGCATGTAAAGTGAAATTCTTTATGTAATGTAAAGTTGTGTGTATAAAATGAAATTGTTTAAGTAAAGTGAAATTGTGTAGTAAAGTGAAATTGTGTGTGCAAAATGTGAAGTGTATGTAAAATTCACTGCAGTGGATTCCCATGTGTTCACATTAATTGCCAATTAAAAAAAGTTTGATCTCATATTCAAATAATGTTTTCCAAGTTTCAAATATCGTCGTCTATTATTTTTCACTATTTCTATTTAAAAAAAATATTAATTCATTTTATGTTTCAAGATGTCTTTATTAGAAAAAAATTAATTAGGAGAGCATATCAATAAAAGTGTGCATCTTGAACATCAGTGTTTCATTGTGTGAATAACATAATTATTAAATAATTTTATCACATGGTGCAAAATATAATATTACAATAACTTAAAAAACACAGTAAAAAAAACATAATTACCCGTTTCAATGTTCACACTACATAATTAAATGTAGGTTCATTGGAACCAAGTATAACGTGACCGTATTTGAAAATGCTTAACAAATACTTTCAGCTTTACAAACGTACAAATATAATATTATTAGTTAAAAATATTTTAGAATACAGTCTATGATTTTTGAAGTTCTCGTCGGTTATATAAAATAAATACAAAATCATTAAATAATCATAATAATCAATAAATACGAAAGCAAATAAAAGTAAAGCCTTTTAATTAATAGTTAATTGAACAGTTGAAAAACAAAGCCTTGTCCAACGCCAGTCTTGTTCGGCAGACATGGCCGCGACGCGCAGACTCGAGAGATGTCCGACATTTTTCCTCATCCGTATCTGTCTTTTAAAGTTTCTAATCACTATTCCCACCCATGTGTGCGTGTGTCTATAATTTATAGATGCGCCTGTGTGCGTGTTGGTCTATAAACGGCCCGGAGGCTTTATGTTAATACGGCCGGTAGATATGTGCACCTGTATTCAGTATACATAACAATCTCACCAATACACGCACAGACCATGGCGTACGCACGGTTCAATACTTAACTGTATAAATATATCGGCGACTAGTGGCGCGTTCACACCGGAGAACTTTACTCAAGAAATATATGTACAAAAAAAAAATCAATAAGAAATCTGTTTAGTTCTGAAACAGCTCATGAACTGAAACCCATTTTCCCAAATTCCTTGCATTGTTATTTTTTCCCCTCTTTCCTTTTCCTTCCTTGAAGGGCCCTACTTATCTACAAAAAGAAGAGGAGGATTATGTCTACCTACTTGGCACACATAATATTGCATAAAATCGAAAATTACTCACATTAAATTCAGTTCGAAAATCGTCGTGAAACTGATCACAACTCGCTCTCAAAAATCTCGCTTAAAAGTCGTAAAACCATACTAATTAATACAAAAAGTGACGGTAATGTGTAACCACTTTTGTGCTATTATCGTGGAAGATCAGCCACCATCAATATTGGAGCAATGACCACAGCAAAGGTAGGGCTTTCTCCCTTTAAATTGCCAAATCCTGTGACTTGATTTTAAAGAACGCCATTAATTTTCTTGCATCACAAAAAATAAAGATTTACATCTTCTCTCGTGTCACGATATCGTTCTTTGATTCTATCACTCTATGTTAAATGTTAAATGTATTTATATAAAGAAAAGTGGCGGGTTGCCCTGATTCTTGACGAAATTTTGCACACTCAAAAAACGTGACAAGGTCACTGTTTATATGAGTTTTCTAAAACATTCATCACATATCATTTTTCCGCCCCCGAAGTTTAAAAGCAGAATTTTTTAAACTTCTTGACGAAATTTTGAACCTTCAAAAGTTCAAAAAAAGAAGAAAATTACCGTCAACATCTGATTTTGAAAATTTTTGCGTAATGATCGGGCAACGCCGGGGGCTTTAGCTAGTCGTAATCTACAAAACAGAAATTGTGTGTTCAGGAGTATATAAAAAACTATCGATCGGTGAAAGCTGTGGCGTCATGAAATTTTCAAAGATTATTTATTTCAATTTCCCAGGCAAACCCAACTAGGTATGTAATTTTTAAGTTGCAAAGTCATTTCCGCCATGAACTATAGAGTTTTTCTTTAATATCAGTTTGGTTGTCGAAAGACAAGACCGAACATGATATTGCTGGTTCCACATTTTGCAATTGTTTAGCAAGAAAAATATTTCGGAAAAGAATGTTAAAATGTAGAGCGAAACCGTTTAGCAAAGCAAAATAATTAATAAGACTATTGAAAATGCACCGGAGACACGTCGCACATATGAGATTCAAAACATAGTTTAAAATGATTTAAAAATTTAAGATGAGAATCTGCAATATCAGTTTTGAGAGATGCAAAATAATAAACACTTGATTTCACATAATAAAAATAAAAATAGTTGACTTCTCAAAATAAAAAAATAAACATTCAACTTAACGTAATAAATTCATGAATAACTTGACTCCGCATAATAAAATAATAAATTTTTGACTTCATACAATAAAAAAATAAATACTTTACTGTAAACGTAGAACAATTTTTACAATTTTTTTACTATTCAGTTGACGTTTATTATTAAATTAGCGCAGACCTGTCAAAAATCACGGGATAATCTGATATCTAGACTAATCAATTAAAATTTTTGAAATGACGCGCTAAAAATAATTTTCCTCTAAAATTTTTAGATCTAATAAAACCCCATCTTCAAATAATTTTAACATAGGAGACCTTTTTGGCTTAACTTAATTTAATTTTATATGTATGTATCTATATTTAATGTAAAAGCTGTTTGTCTCTTACAAATAAATAAATATTTTAATATAGGTAAGTACATTATCGTTCTTATACATTATATACATTTAGTTCATTTAGTTCTAATTTAAAAACGACACTTATATTAAAAGCAAATTTGAGTTCGTCGAAACCCGAAATTAGTATTTTTAATGATAGAAGATGGCACAAGGAGCTCCCAGCGGCAGGAACATAATCGACAACGCTGAGAATGCTGATCTAAACCAGGCTTTATGTGCAAATATGTCGGTATGTCTACTACATATAATAATATAAGCACGTATGAAGTATGGAGACGCGCACCCATACATCCACGCGAGCGGCGAGTGTTTTTAATATGTTGCTTTAATATGAAGCACTGTGTACCTGTGTTTATGTTGCTATGATATGAAGAAGTCTGTACCTGTCTTTATGTTTCTTCAATATCGACTGTGTTGAGTAAAAAGGCGGTAACTCTCGTGTTACCTACCCATAAAACATTACACAAAAAGGAAACAAGCAACAAAATCGAATCTTGGTAAAATTGATGCATTGAAGTCAATTTACTTTGATTACACCATTTTATTAGACAAAATCTACACGTCTCTAGAACAATGTTATCTTCTTTAAGATGAGTAGTATACGAAACTTAAATATAACATTGGGAGAAGGAGTGTAATATATCAGAATATAAGTTATGGTAAGTTTTATTATCGTTCTGTCGTTTATACTCGGTTCGGGGTACATGGTGTCGGTTACGACGTGTGCAGAACATAGCCGATCAGAGAAGAGCAAGTCATTCCATTTTGCGAGAGCATTGTTATTTGTATTTGAAATTGTTGTGAAAATTACAATGGATACAGAAGCGGAGATTTAGCAAATGATTCTAATTGTTTATTCATTATAAAGGCAGGGTCTATTTTTTGGTTAAGCGGGTAATTTATAAAGATTCTAGTCTATCTAGTTTATGACCTTTATTACAAGTGTGGAGGACTTCAACGTCTCCGTCTTTAAATTAAAATATGTTTTTAGTTTATATAATGATCATTCCTACTTCAATGTAAACATATATCACTTCAAAAAGTAATAAAAAAATTCCAAACATCATAAATATAGATAAAAAACGATTTAACAATAAAATTAGGTCATTAATAATTCATATTACTTGTTAGGTTTCCTCTGAACAATAGTGAAATGAGCTACAAATCCAAGCCTACTGCCTACTGGAATCACCAAAATATTTAGAAATTCGACAGTCTAAAACGACTTAGTAACAAATGTAATTAATATAATTAATTAAAATCCTTGTAGACCACCCCTCTTGCCCTCCCCCACACGTATGTATATAAACCGTAGTCTAAGAATAATTTGTACCAGTCTGAAGATGGCTCTGACGAGCTGAAACCGGTTATGGTCAATAAAATAAAAGTATAAAAAAATTTTACATTTGTTTTTATTATAACATATTATAATAGAATTCCACCAAGAAATCAGTTTCAAAAAAAGAAATATCATTAATTTTAATCTTAAGTCTCACATTTGAGGATGCGTGAAAAGGATTGATAATGTCTTGTGATATTATAGCATCAAACAGTAGTTGTTGATAGCATCTTCAATGATTCAAATATTTATAATTTTTAAGAAAAAATCATCGTTGAAACGTTTTTTCTGCTCCTGTAAAATTTTACTTTTGAGAGTTACTGCCTTTTTCCTAAGCACAGTGGATTTGAAGAAGTGTGTACCTGCGTTTATATCAATCTACGGGTGTGGAGGTGCGAGTATATTATGGTCTGTGAGACAACGCTTTTCAAACAATATGTGTGAGTTTATACACTGGCGTTGGTTATAAAGGATAAATCAATAAAACGTGGTGTTGTCGACCCCACTGGCTAAGGAGTCTTAGTGGGTGATTTACGACCGCTTTCGGGTTTTGTTCCGAAGGTGTTAATTTTATTTAAAATTAGATTCTAATTACTTTCCTGTCCCGGAGGGTCAACTGAAAAACGGATTTGAGATTAAACTGGTGAAGCAAGCCATCGTTTTCTCAAACTAAATATAAAACAAACCTTAAATAAAAGTTGCACTGTAACAATACTGAATAGAATACCTACGCAAAACTATAATAGAAGGTACAAGATTGCTTCTATTTTTACGTTAGCTCCATACAGGAAGCCCTGAAGAAAAAAATAATTCTTTAGGACTTATGCCATCAGCTGTGTGGAAAAGGAAGGAAAGGAAGATCTGGGAAGGAAAAAGGTGTGAGGGATGGGGAGGATTTTGGCGGTCTATTGTCTAGGAGTGACGGACGTATGAATTCAACCCTCCCACGACGGTGGATGGCGGTAGGTCCAGAGAGTCTAGCCGGAGGGGTCTAGGTTAGGTCTTCCTCAACCAGTCAAGACCTAGACTAATCTCGCACCATGAACCCGTGCACCTCTAAGTCACCAAGTCACCAAACGTAGGGACCCACTTGGGATGACCTATGGCAAGGGTGTTGATTATCCATCAAATGATTCCAGGACGGCGGTAAAAATTTAAGTTGTAATTGATTTCTGAAACTATTAAAAATGTGCGCCTTGTTGTTTGGAAGCCACCTCTGACTGGAGCCCATAGATACCTGCAAAAAATGAAACTAATTTAATAACAGCAGTGTTGCATCATACCACAATCATATAATTTTACACATTATATGTACAATGAGTACAAAAAAAAACATAAGAGGTAATGTAAAAATGTTTTTAAAATTGAAATTCTTCAATTTTTTACGAGAAAAACTCTCTTTTTATAACTTTTGAAGGTTATTCCCATCAACGTAAT
The DNA here is from genome assembly GCA_936435175.1 of Glyphotaelius pellucidus. Lineage (NCBI taxonomy): Eukaryota > Metazoa > Arthropoda > Insecta > Trichoptera > Limnephilidae > Glyphotaelius > Glyphotaelius pellucidus. The sequence continues at coordinate 1,572,678 of OW386539.1, read as the reverse complement.
ATATCATTGAAGAAGAAGATAACACAAATAATCTAAATGAAAATATGAAAGAAAACAAGACACAGAAAAACAGAAAAAAACAATGGTCGCAACTGGGACCAGTTGTTTTTTTCTGTTTTTCTGTGTCTTGTTTTCTTTCATATTTTCATTTAGATTATTTGTGTTATCTTCTTCTTCAATGAAATTCTTCATTTTCATCATTATAATTTTTTCAGTTTTTTTTAATACAGGATTGTACATTTATTATACATTATTTATAAGATGTTTTGACTGCCCAACTAGGAAGATTCCCGTTTTAGGACAGTCAAATTAGGATTAGTATGAACATATTTGTAAAAACAAAAAGAAAATTGAAGGAAGAGAGAGACTAAAAAAAATCATTAAAACATAATAACTGTTGATTGATTGTTGTTTTAAGATTTTTTTACAATTTTGCATTTTTAAATTTGTTTAATATTAAAATCTATAAATTGTTTGTTAGTAAAGTACATATTAAAAATTTGGGAGATGGATATGGGCCGACGCCCATGGAACCATTTATTGGATAACCAATACCGTTGCCATAGGTAACCTCAAGTGGTTCGCTACGTTTGGTGATTTATCAGCAGGGTTGCCCGGGTCGACCCGGGTTCAGAATAAGGTTTGTCCCGGTCTTGGCAGTACGCGTGTCTTGCGCCTGCCCACCTCAGGAGAAACTGGTTGAGGGAGACCTATAAAGCTCTCCAGTAGGACTCTTCGGAAACATCGCCTTGCACTGCTGTAGAAGAGATGGATGCATACACCGACCACCAGATTTCTACCCATTGGTCTTATATTTTTCCTTCCCAGAACTTTCTCTACTTCCTTTCCTAAAAAAACTCTCGACATAGTATCCCCAAAGGTGACCTAGGCTCAATTTTCTTCAGAGCCTCCTGTGTGGTGCTAATGTAAAAAATCTACAGTACAACTTAATGTGTAAAAGTTGATAAACCTAAAAACAAATATATAACAGAAGAGTAAGTAATAACAAATAATAAACACAAATCATACAATAACGGTGTACAAAAATAATTTAAAATAAAACAAAAAATACCTATATAAAGCAACAAATATATCATATATATAGATACGATAAAGTTGTGGTCAGGTGAAGCCAAGTGAAAACTTTAGTAAAGTTCTGAGGGCATTTGCTAAATATGTCCGGAATCTCGCCACCGATTGGTGCTTCGCACAAGAGATTGGTGTTAGTCTAAATTGGATCTTTGGAAAGGAATATGGAAAATTTTGGGGTTTCTCAGAAGACGGTGATTGATATTGATTTTGATTGTGGCCAAGAGGCAAGATTCTTCACGGTTTATTAATAATTTTGAAAAGATTTTAGATGTCATTTTTGTCACGGCGTTCATTTAATGTTTCTAATTAGAAATATTGTAGACGTTTCTTATAATCGGTAAGCAGTGTCAATTCGGATATTTACGATGATGGTAATGGAGAAGGGATAACGTCACGTGGCTTTCAATCCTCTCCATGGCTGCGGAGACATGACATTATTTAGTTAAGATTTTTAATCTTTAATTTTACATCAGCATATTTGCCACACACTGAAATCTTTTCTCAAGCAAACGTAAGACTTAAAGGTAGCAATTACTCGTACAACGTATCAGTGCACTTAAGTGGATTATAAAATGAATAATATCTATCACCGCCTTTGATTTCTCTTAAAGCTATCTTTCATCCCTTTATGTCTTTCAACCGAAACAGCATCTCCTGCTAATTGTCATCCCGCTATCATTAGCTTTGCTCACTGATATTAGTCGGACAAGATGTCCCATAATCTGGACAAGTCAGTCTACCGATAAGGCTGTAGCTGGGGAACGTAGATGAGGGAGCCTTTCACAAGAGTACAGAATTATCCATTAAGTCCAATTCTCCCGCAGCCTCGTGGAAGGACGATGTCACAGAACTAAGAACATAGACAGATATACATCATTAAACATGGCAAACCATTGGTCCATGGAGACTTCCAAATGGATGGATGAAGGCAGATTAAATGAGACGGAATTCCGATCACTAATACGGAAACGTTTTTAGATGCTGGGGGGTATATTAATTTTTTGTATTGAGATGTCGTTGTCGTTATGTGTTACGATTAGTGTACTGGACAACGTAATGGGTTATTCAAAAATCCATGGTTTTGTAACATAAAAATGGCGACGATAATGATAAAGACAAACCCTACCGTAAAAGCAATATAATAAGTAAAAGATTTTTTGGCACACAGCCTAAATTTAACAATAACGCTCACATTGACTATCTGTGCAATATGTGTAAATTTTGGATGCTTCAAAAAGATCAGCGTTGTTGAACTCAAGAACGGGTCTCTTCAAGACCCATTGTTTGGGAGGCGGGAGAGGGTGCCGCCGTCCCGGGAACCTTTATTGGATAACCATCACCTCTGCCTTGGGTCACCCTAAGGGTTGACCCTAAGGGTTGACCTAAGGCAGTAGTAGTAGTAACGTAGTTCGCTACATTTGGTGATTTAGCAGGGGTGCCCAGTTTCACCAGGGTCACCCTAAGGGACCTAAGGCAGTAATAGTAGTAACGTAGTTCGCAACGTTTGGTGATTTAGCAGGGGTGCACGGGTCCATGGGGTGAGGTTTGTCTAGGTCTTGGAAGCGGATGACCAGGACACACTGAACCCCAGATACCTACCCACCCCTTAAACCCTTCTCCTTCCCAGAACTCTCCTCTCCTTCCTTTCGTTAAAAAAAACTCTCCACACAGCATCCTCAAAGATGACATAGGCCCTGAGGGAAATTATTCAGGGCCTCCTGTGTGGAGCTCATGTAAAAAAAAAGTTAAAAAATGTTAAATCACCGAGAACAAGATTTTAGAGTCCCAATTAAGTCCAAAGTTTGGGTCAAAGTGAGATCATAGCGTCCCCAATAATTGGGGAATGCTGTGATGCTGAAGGGAATAAAGAAGAGAAGAAGATGAGAAAGCGAGAGGCTCGAAAGAACTTGACTATTCGAATCCAGTCATCAATGAAGATAAAGACATTTCAAGCAAAGTTGTAATTCTGAATAGCGACTTTTCAACTATTTCACCTAACCCAACTCGTAGTTCCTTACCTATTTTTGCACAAAATTGAGGAGAATGCACGCTGGATACATGTAGAAGAGGATGTTAATATAATATCACAGGGTCTTAAAGGAGAGAGATTAGTTTGGAATAAGATGACGATCCCAATATATTCGCTGGAAGTAAATTTAATGAAAGTTTGATTTGAGACATCCGTTAAGTTGACACGAACTGACAAGGGGGCGAAGATGATGCCTACATTAATACGAAGTGTATAACATTTGATCTACGATCTGCATTTCAAAGAAATTACTTCATCAGTTCTAAGGTTTGTAGATGTTGAAGACGTACCTACTCACCTCACAGGAAACAGCTAAATGGAGCCTGTTAATCTTAAAGTAAAGCTGTACATTTTCTACTTAAAAAGTATACTAGTGCGTGCAAGGCTTCTATCGATGAGTGGTTATATATAACATTATGGAACATTCCAGAGTATAAAGAACTCACAGCAATATCTCTGAAAGAACACCATTTAGAAAAAAAATGTTTCTTGACATGGCTGGTTTGGTGACAAGATCTGAATATCCGGTACTTTCCACCTTTCTCTTCTGTATCTCCTTCCTTCCATCCAAGACGACTTATTGGCAACGCCGTAGTCTCACCGGCTCCAGACGGTTGGGAGCAGTTAGGAATCTTACGCGGTATTCATATTAAAAGAATTACTTGTATCTTTTTTTACATCAGCTTTACACAGAGGATCCTGATGATAATATTTTCCTCAGGGTTATGTCACCTTTGGGGATGCTGAGTGGAGGGTCTTTTTAGAGAAAGGAAGGAGAGAAAGTACTAGGAAGGAAAAATATATGAAGTAGTGGGTAGGAATCTGGGGGTCAGTGTGTCCAGGAGTGACGGACGTATGAATCTATCCCTACCACTGCGGTGAAAGGCAATGTTGCGAGAGTCCTGCTGGAGAAGATAAAATATCTCCCTTAATCAGCGTTTCCCGATCCTACCTGCCAAATCATCCCCAAAGATGACATAAGCTCTGAGAGAAATTATTTTCCTTAAGACCTGCTGCATGGAATTAATGTAAAAAAATAATGGGAAAAAATTACCTTCTAAATTATCTGCTAGAACAGGTTGTTTTTATAGCCAAATGAAAAATTATAACAACATGTTAGCCTCTTATGATAACTATTTATTATATATTTATTAAAAATAAACAAAACATTTAAAGAAGTTATTCCTTGTTATCTAGATTGGCCTTCGATTATCATTAATAATATTTTCAAGCGCCCTTGAGGTTATTTTCCCACGAAAATGGCGCTATAAAAATCATCCAACAATTATTATAATATTAACATCTTTTTAGATGTGCGTGCTGTGTCCAAATATTTATTAATTTAGTGCTATGTGGGGTGCTGAATATAAGGATCAGCCTTAGAGCTACAATTATGTTACATGGGAGTATCACCTATCCTTTATTTATATATCTTCCCACCATACCGTCATATAAGTTTTAAAGCAAAATCGCTTAAGAAGCTTTTTAGCTTAACTTCATTTAACCTTAAAATTGAAATTACATATCTTTATCTTATAACAGCAAATCGATTCTTACAAATCAATAAATAGATCTATCGAAAATTTTATTACGATATTAAACCGGTTCTTAATTTTAAAATTCATTAGCACAAGCCACGATCACAAAGCAACATAACTTACTGTCTATTTACCATTGACCAAATTAAATTTGTTATTGGTAATAATTGTAAATCATTAGATAAGTACTTACTTAGTACCCCATATAATAAATACACTCCTTTTCTCTACATAAGCATTACTAGAAAAAAAGGCGTAGTATTGTGATTCAAGTTTGTAAGTATGTATTTTAACCAACGATTCCTGAGCATATTTGGAGTAAAAAAATGTAGATGTCATTTTGCTGTCCGACACAGCAAACTTATTTTGTGGCAACATTTTAATTCAAAATTAATAAAAAACTTAGTTTTTGCCACTTTTATTGTTTATAAAACCAACATGTTTCGTGCACTTCTTCAGGGTTTATTTGAAACTCACGAAAGCTTGTTGGTTTTATAAACAATAAAAGTGGCAAAAACTAAGTTTTTTTAATTTTGGAAAAATATATATTTCAATCACACGTCGCCACCGAACACACTCCTACTCGTGCTGCTAAAACGAGAAGGAGTGCTTATATACCCGACTACTTAGTTGCTCAGTGATAAAAAAATATTTTTATTGTTTTTAATTGAAAAAAAATCATCGGACAGCAAAACGACATCTACATTTATTACTCCAAAGAATGTCAGGAATATCTGATTAAAATTCTTAAGGTATACTATTGAAAGTATATACTTTGTGGGTATACTATCGAAAGAACCTACGTAATTTTTTTTTTAATTAAAGTTTTTAAAAATATAATTAAAATAAAAACCCAGATTGTTTATCTATTACCTATCACAAATTGGCCGGCCAGAACCAGAAATACTAACCACTGCCTACCATAAATTTGCCGGCTTCTTTATTTCCTCCCTGCTTCGACACGGGTCTTTTCAATACCCATATTCACTCTTTCCTCTCCTCAAAAAGACTCTCCATACACTGATGTAGGCCCTGAGGGAAACCATTTGTCGCAAGGCCTTCTGTGTGGAGTTAATGTAAAAAAAAAATCGTGTCGCCCAGTTAGTGTTTGTTACCACTTTATAAATCCAATAGGAATTGGTTCCAAAAATAGCCTGTTCCTTGGATCCACTGTCATCCAGTGATAGTCACCGGGTCGAAGAAACCGAGATAGGCAATGACGTCACATGTAATGTATAGCCGCTTGATACAACTCAGTATTTCCGTCAATCTTTCCATATTCAGAGGGATACTGCTAGTTCACTAATCTTACCTGCGGCACGTCCACACCAACCTGCCGACGGAAGTGGCGACATTTTGTGACGCATTCTTAAATTTTAAACCGAATTACAACGGTAGCTTCGTTTGAAATTCCACGTATACAGATGTTATTTGTGGCGCGGAGCGTAAGCGTGGCGTCAGACATGTAATCGAAGTCGGGTTCTGAAATTCAACCACGCAGACGGAAGGCTATTAATACTGATGCTATTAATAATGATTTTAAATTCGATATCTTTTTTCATCAAAAATTCCAACAATGACCCTCATTTTTTTGTTATTCCAAGGGGAAGATATCAATAGATAAAATATCTACATTTAACTTTGAACGATCATTATACCTGCATCAGGTAGGTGACACTTTTAATTAATGTCTTTTATATTACGGTAATTAAACCTGTTTTAGTGGCTGAATACGCTTTGTGTGACCTCTCAAATGGTATTCATTCAAAATGTACAAAACATGATAAATTTTCTTAATTTTACAATCTCCAATATTGGATGAAATAAATAAATAAATCGCCCGATCACCGGCGTCACTTACATAACAATTAATAATCGCTGCCATTCTCATTCGAAATCTTCCGCTGTGTGTAATTTGGGTGCAAATTTTGTAACTCGCCCATTAATTACACATTCAGAAATTTCGCAACCGCCCGAGCCAGGGTTACGATCGGCGGTGGCCAATAATGGCCTTTACTGCCCGCTGCCCGCTGCATGTTCCAAATGTCCCGCGTAATCTGCCTGATATGAGAAAGTGTGCAATTAGCGGTTGTACTGATGCTGGAATAAACAACAACTAAGATACTTTTATGTATCAGGTAAATTATATATTAATTATATTGATTACTCCGCAACCTGATTTACAGGAACACGGAGTGCAATAAATATGTAGAACCTGTTGCTAGTCCAATAACATAACGCACGGGTAAGCGGGAAACCTAATATTTACTATCTAATTGATTTGTGTTGTGGGTTGATTTTGTAAAGTTGTTTGTTTTCATATACTCGTACCTAAAGATAGTTTGATGATTGTGAGAATGTTCTTAGTAGGGTGTGGAGTGTGGAGTGTGTGATGCGTGACGGGTGGTGCGGCGTGCAAGATGCGTGGTGCGTGGTGCGTGGAGTCCTCGCACCGCGGCCGTGGAGCGGCGGAGGCTGTAGCCGCGGGCATTGTCTGGACCTCTACTCCTCCTTTTACCCCGCCGTTGTTTTCATTTAATGTGTTTTTTCGTCTCCACCGCCCCCCACCCCGGCGCGGAGAGCGGAGCGAGGGAGTGAGGGAGTGAGCGAGCGCGCGCAGCATCTCTGCTCTCACCGACACACCCGCGCCGCGCGATCTCGCTTCGTCAGTCAGTTTTACCTCCTCACCGCCGGGTCGGAGTCGCCATCGATAACAAACCGAACGCACGCGAGACTTTCCGCTGTTTTGTGCGCTTTTCACGACATTCGATAACGCTTTATTGTCATTTTTGGAGGCGGGGAAGTCTTAGACGAACAGCTTTTCATCGCGATGATTGCGGCGTCTCTCTCGAGATGAAATGAGATGACGATATCCGACCTACGTTCCTCCAGCGTTCTCTTTCGTCCCGCGGCCGCGAGAGTGAAACGACCTGTCGCGGCGAGGCTTACCCGGCCGACAGGTGAAGTGCTGCGACAGAGGTGATCGTCCGCGTCTCTTTTTACTCGCCCGCGCTAGACTGAAAGGGAAGGTTCCGGCGAGTCCCTGCCGGCTACCGCGGGGCGGGTCGGACCGTAGAGTGCGGCAGATAGAGCCAGTTGAGCGCGCAGTGAACCGTCACCAGGCGTCAGGGGGCGCGCGCCGCCGTCGCCATAGTAACCATCCGCACCGGCTAAACAGTGATTCACCCTAGTGTCAGTGCGACCCACCCTTATCACCCCCACCCACCCGCCGACCGCACTCGATCGCAACCCCCTCCATTCGGTCGCGTCACGCGTGACCTCAGCCCTGTCCCGGACGAGAACCAGCCCGCTGACCCGGAGGTTTGACAGGTATTTGACAGCTAACACTACATCCATGTACCTACTGTGCAATATCTATTCTATTTACAGCATTCTTACCCGTTTTAGAAATCAACAACCATATAAAACTGAGATGAACGATAACGTTTTCAAACTTTAGTCTAAATCTGATATTGCGCTACGCATTTTGTAAACGAAGATATCGAACCTCGAAATCACTTGATTGAATAAGATACACATTTGACGGACCACCTTATGTTCAAAACAAACGCAATACGAAGTAAAATATCCACTTTTCACACAGAGTAGTGTCCTGAATGAGCGCTGGAGGAGATGCAGACTGATATTGGTTCCATGTGAAGAGAACACGAGAAGAGCGCCTGGTACTGGCCTGGCATTGTGCACTGCTATCGAGGTATCGAGCACAGAACCGAACAGCCTCCGCGATAGTTTCCCGGCACCCGCGTCTCGAAGCGACCGTTGACAGTGCCCGGTGCACCGAGTACTCGCTGCCGCCATTACCGCTATACGGACCGAAGTGAGAAAAATCCCCGTCGGGCGCGTCGCGAGTTTTCCTGATCCTCCGAGCGAATGGCTTCCAACTCGCCGCCTGACAAGCGGACCACATAACTCATAACCGACTAAACAGGATTTGAAAACGGCATCAGCACTCTCGCGCACCCACACCGCCGCAGTACGCAGCTCGCGGACCCGGTCCATTGATGAGACGAGACACGAGACACGGACAAGCTAGCTACGAGTATCTATCTATCCGCGAGACAAACCTGCGCGACTACACACCTAAAGTGGGGCGAACTTGATTCGCAAATTGGTAATTACACTGCATAGAATTACGTAGACGTACTTTTCTCAATACAGGTTTTTTATTTCAACTTGTTGCGGCGTCTGCAGAACAACGCCACCGCCTTTGTGTCGTGACGTCTCTACGCTTCCTACCCATCCAAGCTAGTACATACATACTCCAATCACTGTTCACAGAATTCAGCTGAGGCTTTGTCACCGGTTTGTTTATACTCCAGCACGCTTATTGGAACTACAATCAATTTAACTTTCTCTCTCTATTATCAGGGACTATCGCTTTTCAATCATTATTCAAAAATCGTTTTTCAATTAATGTTCACAGCAAATCAGTTTATATTATGAATACCAAAAAATATGCACTAGATAAATTGACATATTTCCTATCGTTTCGCTTGAGTGGAGTTAAAATATAATTATTAGTTACTTTATTAAAAATGAAAGCGTAAAATACAAAAAAAGTATTTTTTCATTAGAAATGCATGAACACTTATAAGAAACAACTTTTAAAAATACGATTTAATGGCTAAGATTATCTGTGAAAATTTACCTTGATTAATTTTTTTCTTTCTTATAAAATTATTCCTCCTCCTGGCTCCTTTGCCAAAGCGATTTTTATGAATATTATCTTTATTTGTAGTGATATGAGGCACGCAAAGAATATGCACATTTTTGTATTGTATATTCCACTTAAGCATTTCCAAAATATCTTCCGCTTTTATAGTTATCTAAAGATGTGATTTCACTTGTTATTATTAATATATTTAACCATAAGCGTATCTATAAAACCTCTGAATAAAATAATTTGAAGATTGCCTCGAGCACAGAATGGCATATATAATTTATGTTCGTATGTTAATGAGCCAGTGTATTCCATAGAACTGTGTTTACTTTTACGCTCGCACAAGGAAAACATTTTGTAGAAAAAGAAAATGTTTTTTAATCGCGCGTCGGTTAACGTCAAAAACGCCATTGAAACAGTCGGTAATTTACGATTATTGTCGAATGGCGGAGGACGGAGGAGAGCGGAGAGGAGAAGGTTAATTGACAACAGCGGTGTCTGTTTGACATTCAAAAAGTCGAAAAAAGACACAGGTGACAGTGTTTTTTCGAGTAAGATTTGGGTTTTATTGAGGCAAAATTTTATGTTCAGTATCATAATAAGCGTGAAATATTTTTTTCAAATATCCGTGGAATGCCAATCGCTTGAATCATAACCACTTTTGACGTCTCACTAGCAGTCGTTAACTGAATGACCGGATCAATTTTCATTGAATAATTTCAAAACATTTCAGATTCCATTAGAACGCAGATACTAAATTTAATCTAATATACTAGTATTTAATACCGCATAACAGATCCCACTGCCTAGAATCAGTAGGGCTGTCATCTTCACTTTAAGACTGTTTTGTTGTTGATGGGAGGATAGTAGGGGAGGGGGAATGTGAAGAGCAATACCGAAAAGTACTCACCTTACTTGACTATTCATTGTTGAAGTCACTTAACATTTCTAAACCTACTTAACTGTTCATTGATGAAATTACTTAACATTTATAAACATATTTGACTTTCACTGATGAAGTCACTGAATATATCTTAACTTACTTGACTATACATTGATGAAGTCACTTAACATTTTTAAACTTACTTGACTAATCATTGGTGAAGTCACTTAACATTTATAAACATACTTGACTATTCATTAATGAAGGCACTTAACATTTATAAGCATACTTGACTATTCATTGATGAAGTCATTTAACATTTTTAAACTCACTTGACTAATCATTGATGAAGTCACGTAACATTTTTAAACTTACCTGACTAATTATTGTACTTAATATTTGTTTTTTTTTTTATATTGAAAACTTTTTTTTCTTCTATGCACTTCTTTCTTTACTTAAAATCTATCAGCATTTATATTAGATATTGCATTATCCTCCCCACATAAAGCGCTAAGTGCCAAAAATGTTGAATTGAGATATTATAGGGTTTTAAATAAACAAAATCACCAAATTGGTGAGATACGCATTGTAATTATTTGTAGCATAAAAATAGGCCTTACGGAAAGGTAAAGTAATGCAGTATTCTTGCAGTCTTAGCTCAGTAAACAGTAGCTTTTTTAATTCAGGTATATTTACATTTTCATACTGTATATGTATACAGTATGAAAATGTATACATTTTTAAACTAGGGATGCATGTTTTCTAGTGCAGCCGTATTATGATATAAGTGAATGACGTGGCACTTAGATCTTTATTTTATATTTTTTGGCGCTTAGTGCTTTTTTATCGTGTACCTTTCACACCGTACAAATATATATTTTTAAATCAGTGATGCATGTTTCCCAGTGCAACCAAATAGCACATAATGGTCAAAGTAACATGTCAGGTACATATATTCACAGTCCAAGGAGTGGAGGTAGTGAGAAGTGCGTCATATCTTCACTAATTTAAATAGAAATTCACCTCGGGGTCGCTTGCCGCTGGGTGCAATCAAAAGTGATGCGGTACGTTAGTGGTTCGCGTACGATTAAATCATCCCAGAATATAACAAGAGACTAACGGCACAGCATCTCGGTATTTCGTTTCCTTTATTAGATGGTCATCATTCATTCGGCTGACCATAGGTGGTGGCTTCGCTGTTTTCACCGAAGATGTGAATCGATAGAGAGTTATAGGCGTGTCTGTATGCCCAATGTAAGCTTAGTTTTATCGCACTTTTGATGAAATTTATCAAAAATTTTCAAATATCGAAATTCTTTCCCGAACAGATGACTGAGTCGAAAAATATTGTGTAATTGATTGTGTCGATGGAATATAGATGTGTCTTATAGGGAAGTATAAGGTGAGTGCGTATTCCAGAAGTAAATTCAATTTTCCCTCACATCTGCATCTGCATGGAATGAAGAACAATAGAAATGCGTTCCATATAGATTTGAATGTAGGTACCTACTTTTTTACGCGAATACCTCACAAGAGTCCCAACTGCCTCCGTAGTCCCGAGGTAAGACTCTCGACTCACAATCCGAAGGTCACGGGTTCGAACCCGGCGTGCGCAAATAAATTTTATTTGATTAATTTGTGTTATTTCACAATTTATTCATTTAAAATAATAAAAAGTATATTTGAGGCACGTTCCAGAGTGGAAGATACTATCACTATCGCCCTGGTGTAAGACCAACGTTCCGTATTGAAACGTTGCTTAAAATGGCTTAATCCGTGTTTAGTGACCAGATCTGAATAGCCAGGCACTTCCCCACCTTCCTCTTCCCTATCTCCTTCCCCTCCCCACTACCTTCAGCCTCACATCATACTCCAATTGGGGATTATTGATATTGGTGTTTGTTGTGAGGCTAAAGGTTGTGGGAAGGGAAGAAGATAGGTAAGAAGGTGGGGAAGTACCTGGTTATTCAGATCTGGTCATTAAACACGGCTAAAGCTATTTCAAACAACCTATTGAATTGTGGTCTCACACCAGGGTGATACTGAGAGTATTTTTCACTATGGGACGTACCGCAAATATGCTGCATATAATTTAAAATGAATGAAATTGTGAAATAGCATAATATATTAATAAAAATATATATATTTACGCACACCTGAATTTGAACTCGCATCCTCCGGATCGCTAGTCGAGAGCTTTGCCCCTTGACTACGGAGGCCGTCAAAGCCTGTTGTAATGTTGTCACTGACTTTAGTAAATTTTGGTTCTAGCCTATTTAACACGCGCTTTGTCTCTCTTTCACTCGCCTTACATCGTACATCACCCTTCCTTTTTAATATCATAACGACGGTCAAACACAGCTATGCATATGAAATCTAAGCGAAGTGTGGTCTGACTTTTGTTTCATGAACACGCTTGTATAACATTTCTTTTCTTCTTTATTCAACGGCTAAGGTAGATTGAACATTTTCAAATATCGAATATTATCTTTCTTGAGCAATTTAATTGGCTCGCCTGTGACGTAGAAGCCTCGTAAGTATCTCTAAAGTCTCAATCACATAGAGCGAGTTAACAAGCTACTAGCCGGTAAGTTTAAAAGCGGGTGAATCGGCGACTGAGATTGTCATGATGACACAAAAAACTGTCTACTCGCTCAGTAGCAGCAAAAATAACGACTCTCGCGCCATGCAACTCTGTCGACATTTTGTAGAAAACTTGAATTCGCAACGCTAACCGGTAGCGAGAATAACGACTGCCGCCCGAACTAATTCCGACTGACGAAATCAGCTGTTGGTGGGCCGCCATCTTTAGGCAAACACTAGCGAGGAGCGAATAAAGTTGACGAATTTCAACTTTTTTCGTAGATTGTCCACAATCTGCTAGTTAGCAAGTAATACTGATGACACTGTGCGAGTTTACTAACAGACAGTGAATTTCCCAGATAGTAGCTTGTAAACTCGCTCTATGTAATTGAGGCTTAAGAGTCGTAAGGTTTTATATACACTGGCTCTTTTCAGTTTTTTGTAAATCGATGTAGTCCACATTTCTATGCATTATTTGTTCAGTGGCAGTTTCACTATCCCAGACAGAGCAGTGACATCATCACAAGGAACTATTAAATAATGCTCTTACATAAATTCCGATTATTTATAAAAGCCAGCAATGTTATTATTTAATTTATCGCCCGTGAGCCGAAGTTTTATTTTATCTAGAAGTATGGATAATGAACGCAGGACATAAAGGTTAACTAAGCACGTGTGTGTTGTTTTGAGTTATTGGACATTTTCGAAATGTGTGAATTGTTCCTCGAAATAATTCGAAGGTCAGTGGAACGAGAAGGTACCATTAGATTCGAGCTTCGGGGCGAATTTCGTGACTTGGCGATAAGAAAATAAACAAAAATAATAAATCCGACAACGTCGCATTCGATTCAAAGTTTTGTGCATTTTTTTTGCTACAAGGAATCTCGTATACCTGTGCGATAAATTAAGGAAAATATTTTTATTGTCTTTGCAATTACGTACATAAAAATACGTTTGTATAGAAGTATTGTAATCTCTCCGTCTTTCTCATGATGCATAAAGCCTCGATTACATTGAGCTTGTTTTCAAGCTACTAGTCGGCGAAATCACTATCTGCTAGTAAACTTGTTTGTGTGAAATTTGCTAGTTAGCTAATATATATGATTGCACTGAGCGAGATTACTAACAGATAGTGAATTCGCCGGTATTTAGCTTATAAACTCGCTCGATGTAATCGAGGCTTAAGCAGAAAGAGAAGATACGACGGAGCTCTCGGTGATAGGAACATATCTCCTTCAAAAGGAAGGGGAGAGGAAGTTCTGGAAAGGAAAAATGTGTGAGGGATCGGTTGGAATCTAAGGAGTCCAGGAATGACAGACGTATGAACTATCCCTCCAACTGCGGTGCAAGACGGTGGGTCGAGAGAGTCCGGCTAGAGAGGTCAAAATACCTCTCTCAATAGTATCTCACGATCCGACACGCCTTGTAGGAGGTAGCCAGGCGCATCCGCTGCCAAGATCCAGACAAACCACACCCCCGAAACTGGGCACCCCTGCTAAGTCACCAAACATAGCTAACCACTTGAAAGGTGTTGGTTATCAAATAACTCGCAAATTACAATTACAAATTATGGCGGTACCCATACCCTTCTGTGTATATACAATGACAAATGAAAGAAAAAAAAAGAAAAAAACGCCACTTTGGATTTTAATTTCGAGTCTAGTACCTGTCCATGGATACAAGCGTACCGCTGAGAGCTCCGTTACAACATCTTCCTCTTTTTCATAAATGCCGCGCCATGTAACAGAAAGAGAGGTCATGCAGGAGCTATCGGTGGTAGCGCCAAATCTCGTTCAGTATTAGCTTATAATTCGCATCTACGTACGGAAAAAAAACTAAGTACTATTGCCAAAAAGCTTCGTTGTAACCTCTCTTTCTGAAACATGCGTCGGTAAAGACATACACAGGTAAAGCGAGAGGTCACAACCGAGCTATCGGCGCAGGACCACTCGTGGAATATTCGTTTATTCTATACATAACATTCCAAGCTGCGTTTATTCGTTCGATTCGTTAGTTCGTGACGTTAGGAATATGCACGATGTGTTTTTTTTCTCGATATAATATGATATTTGGCGCGGTGACGTAGGCGCGCATAAAAAAGCTGAAGGTCAATCGTCAAACATAAACAACAATTATAGTTTGTTTTGCTCCTTTTCTCCTAGCAACCTGATCTTCCCGTTCCGAGGCATTCCCGACCGGTTCCACTGGATATTGCGATAAACCGCACGATACGCCGCTGAGCAAGTAGAAAGGGAAGACCGTTTGTTTAGATGACCTTACAAGGGCGTTCATCTGAAACGCGTCTTTTAAAATAATGCAACGTTTAGCTACAACATATATGTCATGTTTTCTGACAGCCTGCGCAGGTAAAATGCTTTAGGTCAAAATATTATAAGGGTTACGTTAGCTAACATTGTTCCATTGAATGGATCAACCTCAACACTGGTGAACCGACAATTAATCCCTCAACAGTTGGCCCACCGAAATAATAATTTTTTTTTGCAGTATTTACCAATTTCAAACTTATAATCGACTTCAAAAATATCTTTAACAAAAGTTGGTATGGATGTCAAACGAATTTATATACTGTGTCGATATTTTGTATTATCCCTAAACCGACTGCGGATTGTATATAAGCATTCTGGGGGCCAACTGTCGGGGGATCAACTGTTGGAATAAGGAACTCTAGTGAAAAATATTATGGCCTTAAAAAATATTTTCATATAGACCAATAAACGCTGATTCTGAATATATAAGTTTTATTAAATAATATTTTTTTAAATTATTAAAAAGTCCATTTTAAAAGGTGTCATTAAAACACCCTGTCAAGTTGGTATTATCGGATTTTTGAGGCGTGACGTCACCGCGTCCATAAATCTCCAGTCACCTGGTATATTTGTATTGAAAATTTTGACAAGCCATTCAACATTCAGTGTTATCGGTTTATAGAGATTAAGACATATAATAGTTAATGTTTTAATATTAAAAATATAATAAAATAATAAATATATATAATATATTAAATAATTAATTCCACCTAAATAACGTTTTACTTATTGAATAGTTTCATAGCATCTTCCAAACAAAACGATAGCACCTGTGGAAAATAAATAAAACTTTTGGTCATGATGACGTCACACGATTCACACTAGATACGGTGGTTTACGGGGATCTTGAAAAATTAAAACTTTGACAATTATTTTAACTATTAAAACTGACTTTAAAAATAAAAATAAATACGCAGTTATTTAAGTTAGAAGGTCAATATTCATAAAAAAAATTACAAAATTGGACTGGAGTTCCTTATTGAATGGAACAACCATAAAACTTAATGAAACCATATTTACTTCACAATGTTTTTGGCATTCATCATTTTATATTGACAGAATTTCAACAGGTTTCGCCTGAGTTTAAATACTATTTTTTTCGAACCCTGTTTTTTTGACCGTTTGGAAAAAACAACAAAATGGTTGCCTGTTTTACTTTTTTGTCAGTTAAATGAGAATTTGATAGGAATTTATTTATTTAATCAAGAGAACACTCAAATACACACAGTAATAAAAAATAAAAAAAATAAAGTATATATGTATTCTAGGTGTTAAGGGACATACTTGATTTACCCTAACGAGTGATTCCTGACATTATTGATGTAAAAAAATTATAATGAAATTTAAATCTCCGGTGACATTTTTTTTTCGACTAAAAACATTAAAAAACCAGTTGGTATTGGATGGTTAGGGTCGGAGTGAGGGGTTGGGTGGTTACTCAGCTGAGTGATCAATGATGACAGTGGAAAAAATTTGTTGTTAGATTTTGAAAAAAATTTTTTTTTTAAGTTATATAAAAATGTCATCGTAGACCAAAATTTCTTTCTCATTTTTTTCTCCAAATAATGTTGTGATTTACGACTTAAAAATATTTTATGATTAAAACAAGCCTTCCTTAACACCCTGTATGTATTTATACATGCATAAACATATAAACAAACAATAATTAAAAATATATTTTTAATTATTGTTTGTTTTTAAATTTCCAGAAAAAAAAAGCTGCGACACTTTATTAAAAAAAAGTTCTAATTTCATAAACACCCAGCTCAACTCTCAAAAACATGTACTTGTACTCTTTATTGATTTCTCTAAAGCCTTTGACACACTGTCATAAACAAATAATTAACGTTCTACAATCCATTGGCATCCGAAGTAAATTGCTTACTCTCTTTAATAACTACTTATCAAATAGAAAAATGAATGTTAAAATATTGAATGCGATGAGCGAATCTAAATTTATAAGATCTAGTGTCCCACAGGGGTCAATTTTGGGTCCAAAATTATATATAATTTATGTTATAGCTATGTCAAAACTATTTAGTAAAGCGCGTAGATTTATTTTCGCAGATGACACTGCACTTATAGTATCAAATGAAAATCCTCAAATAGCGATTCAAGAATTACAAACCGACTTTAATGAACTGCTAAAATGGGCACATGATGTAGGTTTAGTCATAAATGTAAAAAAAAACAAAATGCATGTATATCAGATCACCAAGTTTGAAAATATGGAATATTCCGAAACTAATCGCACACAACTTTGAATGCATCCATAAAAAAATAACAATAAATTGCCAATGTGAAAATATTGACTTTGTCAATGAGTATACTTATTTAGGATTAAAAGTAGATAACACTTTTAAATGGGATAAGCAAGTTACTAAAATATGTAACCAGTTAAGAGCTCTAGTGAACAATTTCTATAAATTAAAATTTGTCTTGCCTCATTGCACACTTAAATTGATACATTTTTCATTGGTAGAATCTATTCTTAGATATGAAATTCGAAGCTGGGGAAATACAAGCATGACTTATATTAAGCATGTACAAAATTTGCAAACCTCTATCATAAAACATATTGTATCACTTATTTATATAGACAAAGACACAATGTGCAGCTTTTATATTGTGCTGAGAACCTACTCCCAATAAAAGGTATATTCTGGTTACTTACCATTAAGGATAACTGGGGAGATAGTACTTATAAAAAAACCACTGGTACATAGTCACAGCACACGACTCACAGAAAAAAAGGCCCAAATATACCTAAAATATCAAATAAGTATGGAAGCCGAACGCTGCAGTACTGTGTACCGGTGATTTTTAATAAAATCAAAAATAGATTTATTATTGAGGAAAATGAGAGTATAAATATAAAAATTGTGAAGATGTGGATAATGAGTGAAAAATCAGTATATCTGTAAAAAAAATGTTCAAAGATGAAAAAGAAAGATTGATGATGTCATGCTTTCTAATTATTAAGAATATATTACCTTTTTCTTGAATGATAGATACAAAATCTGTTAAATATTGTATGCCTTTGTAAACATAAAATGTTGTTTTTTTTTTTACTTTATTTATTTTCATTAACTGTAAAGTAGGTTGCACCAACCAGTTCATTAGGATTTGATTGTCTCTATTTGCTTTCTTCTTTACAATTTTAAATTTTATAACTACAAAGGCTTTCGACTTTACAGTTGAGTTTCCCCAACTTCTTTAATTATTACACGTCAGGTAATTTATGGCACATCATAAATTGCTTTTTTGATTAAAGATATTAAGCATTTTTTTTTCTTTCGCGCTTGCAACACCGTCGTTTCGGGAGAGTAATTAATCGCTATATTGAGGCTGCAATAAATCATTGCACGTTCTATATTCGAAAATCTTTAAGATGGCGGACGTAATAATTAAGATTTTAGCGTTCCAGCATCACTACGGACTATTCCGGCCATAAACATTTTGGAAATGTACAAATTAAAAGATTTCCGATTGCTGTTTTTAGTGGGTCGTACAAATAGAGTTAGTTGGCTCAAATAAGACAAAATTAAGATTGCGTGTACTGGACACTGGTGAAAATGTATTTACTTCCGATTGGATGTTCTTGCGAAGCGTAATTGAGAAATAACTTTTGTCTTATATAGCCAAAATATTACCGTGATTAATTTTTGGGTTATTATACCGTGTTGCACTTCCTCCTTTTTTAACCAACGCTTCGGATGGCGTTACATGTCCGTCATCGGTGTCGATAGAGACGACTCTATTAATATCAGTAGGGACGATACGGCTAAGCTTAATATTTTTGGTATTCGACACTTAACAGTTACACCAAAACTAAACGCCGAAAACCACATTAATTGCAGTAATAATTTTATTGAAATACCGGCCATAAGAGGATTAATGCTTGCAACGCCGCATCATTTTTACATACATAAACACACACTTCACCATATTGTACGATCTGCCCTGATGATGGACACTGTTACGCTGCCCGAAACGTTGGCTTCAGACTGAGGAATCGCAACACGGCATAATAACCCAAAATTAATTACGTTATGCCTCTGGTCGTTTTTACGCCTATTCTTGTTCTTAGCGAGAAAGTTTTCATTGTGGTATTTCTAGTAATTAACCCATCAGGCTATTTGTTATAAATATGATCTAAACAGTGTTAGAAAGAAAAAAATACCACACTTTATATTCAAATCTAAAAGTTAACCACAAAATAATTCGAATGTACACCTTTATGAAACCAAAATCTCGGACTGCAATTTGAACAAAAAATAGTGGAATATATTCTCAGTATCGCCGTGGTAAGATACTATCGTGTAAGACCACCATCCAGAATTGAAACGATGCTTGAAATGGCTTAAGCCGTGTTTGGTGACTAGATCTGAATAGCCAGGTACTTATCCACCTCCCTCTTTCCCGTCTCCTGCTCTACTCCACTACTTTCAATAATTTCACTAATTTCAACTAATTTAACTAATAACAACTAATCACAACTTACCCAGTTGTGGATACCACAGTCTAACTGGTTCCAGACGGGAACAGTTGGGACTCTTATGCGGTATTCACATGAAAAAAAATTTAAAATCTCAATCAATTTTAAATTAATAAAATATATATATATATATACGTTGCTGCATGCAAGCGATGCATCTGTGTGAGTACTGTGTTCGGGTTAATTCTGGTTGCGATACCTATATTATGTTATAACCGAGCGAGTCCAGCAAAAGATTCTCGGAAATTTCATAATAAATATGTTAATTAGCTGTTATCTGTTAATGGTACTCCAGCACGATATCATCATTTCTTCGTAGCATCGAGATGAAACACCGAAAGGAATAATAATAAAATATTAATTATTTTCTAGGCGCAGTAGCCTCGCTGTTTCCACATTTCAAATATCAATTAACTTATCAATATTCGTGTTATCAATGAAAAGATCGCAACTGCCGCGATGGCCGCCATCCTCTGAATTAAACGCGAGGCCGCTGAAAAACAACATAAAAAGTTTCATAAACGTCATTAAAAGAATAACCTTTTTATTAACTCATTTCCCATCAATGCGCATTACTATACAAGTATTTCCATAATTTTGTTACGAAAAATTTTGGAAGAATGCCAGAAAGCATTTATTAGATCAATTTATTAATGTCGTGTCATGTTTGGATTTTCCCTCTTACTCACTAGTGGTATTTACGTGAATATATTATTAGGATGTTCTCTGAATAAATTTTTATAGCTTAAATCAATAGATTTTATATTAATTACATGACCCTGTAAAAGTAAACATTTTAGATGATTATTATTCAAAAAAGTTTTAAGGTTTTTAAGAGATATTGAATATATCCAATGTTTCAGAAATTTCATAAATTAGCACCATTCCTATGCCTTGCTAGAGCGTATGTTCTGTCTTCTGGTCTTGAACAAATCGTGTAGACGACCACGGCTGAAGTTTTCGGGCACGCATATACCATAGCATTCCAAGCGGAACGAGCTATTAAGAGAGTTAGAAATTATATTAAATCTAAGTATTGCAAGGTTTGCATAACGTTAACGTGCATGAACCTCAGAAAAGTTCCATGTATTCAGTAGTTTCATGCGAAGTCCATACACCTTTCGAACTCTAGATATAATGTAGAGCGTGGACTAAAGAATGTATTTTGTTTAGCCTTATGTACTTCTCCCTTGAAAACACCCTCCAAAGCAGAGTTCCAAGAAAAGTTTAATATTGGAGGGCCTTCCTTGTCAATGCTTGCTTAATTGTTCAGGAAAGACGACTCTTTGTCAATTTTTCGGGGTAAAATTGGCAAAACATTTGACATTCACATTAGACAGTCCACAATTTTATTCAAATTAAGCGTCTGGCATTAAAGTTAGAAACAATTTAGGGCACTTATTCAAATACCATATTATTATCTGACACACATTTCTAGTATCAATTAACCCCAGAATAAAACAAACGACAAATTATGTTTACATATTTGAAGATGTCGTGAACTGTGAAAGTTTCAGACATAAAAGACAAACTATAAAAACTAAGAAACCTAAAATAGACAGATTCAGAAGATCAAAATTTGCACAAATATAAAACAAAATATTACTGCTTTTAGGTACCATGGGCTAAGCTATGAGTATAAAGTTTTGAACTCTGTTACTCATTATTATTTATGGATATTATGTCTTAGATACTAAAGAGATGAGCTTTGAGAATTGCTCCGATTTCTGTATCGTGTTTTACCAGTGTTAGTATAAAGTATAACCGGCCAGTTAGCGGTTCGCTATTAAATAAACCTGAAGTTGTACCGCGGCTATCCCCGCGTGACCTTCACAATACATATAAAAATGATTAATGAAAAGTGAATATCATTCAAGAAAACAAAAATACAAGAACTGCAAAACAAGTTCTTCTTCTAAACTTGATCCTCGGTGGGTACAGCAGAACACCAGACTGCTCTAACCGCCACGTGGTACACTTGCCCTCGTGTCGCGGCCGGAATTTTATACAGTTAAGGAAGTCTGACCGGTTCCTTATTTCAATATTCACCAATCTCCTTCCACTTCCTTTGTCCGCTCTATTTTTCTGGTTTCCCCGTTGTTAAATGTGCCATTAGCTATTTTTGTTTTTGGTTCATTCAGGATTTTATAAATTGTTGCTTCTTTTAAAAAATACTATATTTGTGATTGTTGAAATTTGAAGCATTTTTGATGAACCAAAAAGTAATGTTCATATTACTGATTTTCGAAAGGCCATACAGATTTTTGGTAAAGCACAATATGTCATCTACAGTTGTATTCAATTTTAACGTCTTTTAATATTGAGCTTTAATTTTAGATTTACCATACTTGGATCAAGACCAAAAATATTAAATCAAATACAAATGTCACTAAGTGCACAAATTTGTTAAAGCAATTTGTTTTCGTTGGACAAAAACATATTGTTGTCAATTTTAAAAAGTCAAAAATTGCTCAGTGTTGCTTCATATAACAAATTTAAGATTATTAAAAATATACAAGAATTGAAGAATAATCCATTTTTATGTAGTGACGTGACGAACAATTTTTTAAATTTATTATGAAAAAAAACCTTTGCAAATAATGTTTTTTATTAGTAATAAAAAAAATGTAAGTGGTTTATTGTTGATTGCCATTCTTACTAACATGGTTGCTAAACCCTTCACGGTGCGATTTCGGTCATATCTTCTTGCGTCTCGCTACTCTCAAGGCTGTTCTAAGATCAAGGTCCATCTCGGATGCTTAATCACAAGTTGAATAGGTTTACGTATCAGTTAGCTTGCAAGATTTAGAGGGAGATAATAGTAAGGTTAGACACAGCATCAGGGTTATTTTGCCATATCTGCATATAAAAACACTAACAATTTAGATAACAGATAAGAGAATAAGAGTTAAAAAACTAAAAAGATAAAATCACTAGTTATAAGATAGCTTATCTCAAATACAGCACAAATTAGAATTTTTTTTTCACTGAGCAATAAAACTTAAACACGTTGAACACTGGTTTTGAAATTAAAAAAAATTCTTTTCAATAGAAGCGAACGCTTGTATTTAGAAGATGAGTGAGCATAATGCTAATGATTTAAAAAAATTGATCTCAATAAGGTTTTTAAGTAAATTTGATAAGAATCGCTTTGTAATTTATATAAATTTCTTTTTTTTTTTAAGAAAGACAAACATTACACAAAGAGGACTATATAAGATATATACAAGACAACCTAACTCTTTTGAGAGTGTAACGTCATATAATGTAATTATCAAATGAGTTGAAAATTGAAATATATACATACATGTTGAATAATAACATCAGACGTCAGTCGTCAGACGTCAAGCTGTTTGTTCCATGGATTATAAAATAACAAGAAAAAAACTAAAATACTAAGTACGTACTAATTGAATAAAAAAGCAGAAAAAACTACTTCTCAGCACTTGGTGATTAAAAATATTGTATATTAGCCATACAGAACACGAGCCAAAATCTCCTTGCGTCTCTCCAAATAAAATTGTACCCAGAGTATTTTATTTCATAAATTACCTGCTTCGGCATACTATCAACAACTACCGTTTGCATAATCACTTTACGTCTACTACGTTCTACGTTGTTGATTCAATTACCACCCGAACGGTGAGGCAGAGAGGGTGTAGGATACGGCACACAACACAACACTATTACAGGTAGCAGTTAACAGGTAGTGTGGTTTGTTTTGTTTTCACGGTTGAAGGGACACCTTGGGATTGTTCCCACGCTTTGTCTAATAAGTGTTGTTTAATTGGTAGCCTCAAGATTTCATAATGAAGCGGAATTAGTCGCGTGACGATTGAAATTTTTTTCTAATTCCCCGACGGATTTTCTATGGGCTGGTGATTTTGCCTAGTTCTGTGTTCACTTGTTTGCATATTACTATGCTTGGAGCGAGCAAGATCCCGCATTTGAAAACAATAACAATTATGAATACTGCATTATGACTGTTTCTAATAATAAATATTCAGATTTAAAATTACTTAACCTCCACAACGCAGTGTGTAAATTTAGTAAATAAAAATCACAAATCTATCAAACGTGCGTTCGTTAGTTCCTGCGTGCAATCAAAGCAGGAATCAGTCGTATGAAGAATTCACACAAGCGATAAAGTACCTACTTATGATATAATATTTGATTAGTTAAAAAATTGGAAATGATTTATCAAGAATCTCGAATTCAGACTATCCCGTGATTTTTCATGGGTTGCGCTATGTTGTAGTAATTAGTTTCTATACTGAATTGTCAAGTCAAACGAATTTGTAGTGATTTTCCAATAAAATAGTGCTATTCGTGATTGTTGTAAACTTGTTTAGAAGTTTTGTTGCTTTTTAAATCAAGTGTGATAAAAAATAATAACAATAACTTGCCTATGTCATTAGGGACTGGAATTCCAAACAAAATTTAATTTACCTACTGACTGAATGCTGTATAATGGAAGAACGAATCATTTGAAAATCAAAAAATTCTAATCACAGTCAGCACAAGATTCCATTCAACAATTTTTTCAATTCACAGAGGAAAGCAAAATGGTTGATAAATTATTATACTTACATACTCTACACTAATACGTAGAGACTATAATGCAATGAACGTTAACCACCTTCAAAGATAATACTAAGGTAAATTAAAGTACAGTTGTGTTGGGTGTTCAGTATTAAAGACATTCAATACACTTGCACTCATTATAAAACAAAACAGTAAAAAACGAAGCCAACATGCATTTAAAAATGTATAATAATATGTGACATGTTGAAATATAGAACTTGAGGAAAACGCCAATAGAAATATATGATCTAAATATTATTATCTATTAGACCAATGACGAACGGTAGCGAGAACTAACCACGAACCAGTCAGCAGCAGAAACGACAATAAACAAATCACACGTGTCGCGCTTTTCCGCGTGTTGTTACTTTGCATAGCGTACTGCCTGAAAAAACACCGGCTCGTTTTTGCTCGGCAAAACGGGTATTTCACGTTTACTTTTTGCCCCTGTAACATAATACTTTCGTACGTATTGCTAGGTCACGTATCTTCCGTGCATCTTCCTGCACCCACTCCGACATCTAACGAGTTTCCAAGTTCACATTGTGTTACGTTGAGCTGTGTTATGTTGCGTTGTGTTGTGTTGAATTTGGAAACTGGCTTTGCCCATTTGACGCGCGGTTAAGTGTTAAAGCCGTGGGCCAAATTAATTGTCATGACAAACCAGATTCCTCGCGGATTCCGCTTCTGATCTTCGGCATTGTTGATTTAATAAGCATATAGACACGCCATGCGAGTAAGAACTCTGTGAAGAGATTATATTATAATATATCGACTTCACAATGGTGCATCTAAGATGATATTTGCTAATCTGCAGACAAGAATAATTATTTCATAAAAAATTAAATAATCTTCTTTAATAATTATTTCAGAAACATTTAAATAATTTTCTTCTCTGGTTAGAAATATTGGCTTGTGGCTAAATTGTGGCTCAATAAAACATATTATAACCTTCATCTTATTTCACTTATGAACACAATATTCTAAAAATATTAATGAAAATATTAGACGTCAAATTTACTAGACGCTTTATCGCCAAAAATTCAATTAGAAGCTAAAAAAACCAATTTGTTACATACTTAAAATGATCGATGTTACCACGCAGTGAAGACTAGACTCAATTTTATGAAAATAATCTATTTAAATGTTCACGTTTTAAGAAACTGGATAGTTTGAGAAAGGAAACAAACAAAAAAAAACCCCGTCCTCAGATAATACGGCCTAGCCAAGAATCGACAAAACTGGACACATGGGAAGATGTCTAAAGATGAACGATAGAAAACTTAAATAAGACAAATATATATTTTGACATGTCTTCTTCGTAAGCCTTCTGTCCTCCATCTTTAGACATTGCTCTTCTCATGTGTCCAGTTCTGCCAGTTCTTGGTGGTTCTGTTGTTTGTCGATTCTTGGTTGTCAAGCCATATTATCTGAAGGCGACTTCTTTTTACGTTTGTTTCCTTTCTCAAGCTTTCCAATACATTATACTTAACCTAAAAAATAAACATTTAAACAGTTTCTCTTCGAAAAATGCAGTCTAGTCTTCAGTGTGTGGTACACCTGTCATTTGAAGTATCTCACAACTGGTTTTTGTATCAGCTTCTAACATTGAATTTGTAGCGGTAAAGTGTCTAGTAAAGTTGATTTCCCACGGCCACGTGTCCTTACTAAGCGCCACTCCATCTCGGCACCGTCGTGATTCACCCATCCACACAATGCTCCACACGACCAGCGACCACCTGACGAACTAGTTTGGTGGAACCTGCTAGAGCCACTTGACGTAACAACAACAGCGTCCCGCCAAAACACAAACGGGTATTTCACGTTGCCCCCCGGTTCGCACCGCCCCCCCGGGCCGGTTTGAGGGGAGGGTTATCCAGGATCCGGTCGGCCGCCCCCCGATTTACCGTTCCGGAGGGAAATCCTGGACGAGTTTCAGAGCGGGTTTTTTTTAATCCCGCACATATTTTATATTTATGTTTATTAACCGCGCGCACGCACTTGACCCGCCGACCCGAGTCACTCAGACGGTGACGTAATGATCGCTTTGTTCCGCGAATCGAGTCTACGTGAGATGGAAAGATCACTTCATCAATCTTGCCTTTTTATAGCTAGAAGTCGCGATATAAACAATCAGTGAAACTTGTGCAGTTCTACAGAGTTTTTAAATTATATTATGTTTATTAATTTAAAAAAAAATAGTTAATCTGCAGTCGAGCTGCCTTTTGGCTGCTTTGTACAACACTTTTTTTATCGTTATTGTAATATCTAGGTTAATAATAATAATAATTGGACAATTTGTAGAGCGCCGTTTTTTTTTTGAAAAATCCCCTCAAGGGCGCTTTACAATTTATTTTGAATTCTTAGGATCTATCTAATTTTATTATTTACAAATAGATACAGAAACATCTTACCTGGCAGGTCACTTCCGATAAACACACTTTTTTAGAAAGTTTATGCTTGGGAAAGATAACGACTTTGTACTTGGAGGACATTATATTGAAAACACTGGATATTGCATGACTTTATCTTTGCTACCCTCATCACTGTTGATAAAGTAGTGTACGGGGCACGTTATGTTAATAGAAGGCAATTCAAAAAAATCATCTCAATGTAAATTATAAATGATTATTTTAAATCAACACTATTAGATAATATATTAACTGAATAAAAGTGATTTTAAAACATTTTTACACGTTTAAAAATTGCTATTAAACCATTGTGTGTACTATTAAAATTTAAAGATGGGGATCGTTTTTGTTACTGAAAATATACCTGACACTTATTGACTACAGATTGACAGCAACATAATAATAAATTTAATAAAAAAAAACATCTTCAGTCAGCCTATTCTATTGAGCTGTCATCATTATTACATATTTATTATGTTATCTTGTTAGTCAGAAGAAGAAAATTCTAGTAAAAATCGGTGTAATATTGGATCAAAGCTGTGAAACCACATGTTGCATATTTGCGACAGTAGCCTATGTGCCCTATGTGTTACGCACTCTTTATCTCACATGTGATACGGTCGCGCCTATCAGGTTAACGTCCGAGTAATGTAATAAAACCCAAAACGTCTGGACGGCCCGTGGCCATTTTGCGTCCTAACTCCATTTAGTGATAAAGGTACCTGTATTTTTTACAAATCACCCGAAGCAATAAACGGAATCTGAACAATCGAATCGAGTATTTAAAGCGGTCATTAATACACGGGAGACGCGGGGCGATAAATCTGTTTTTTCTTGCGTTTATTAATGCGATGGAAGTTCGGAAAAAAACACAATTAAAAACATTTTTGGTTAGATGCGTTGGCTACTTCATATCCCAAGGTTGATGTTGATGGCGAGTCTTAAATGGAATATTCTTGTTTATGATACCAATATGTTAATTATGCACTTTGTTTTACGTTGTTAAATATTATGATTTTAAGTCATAGCTTTAGGAATAATATTTTTGTATTTTATGTATATATTTTAATGTTGTATAACAGTTCACACTCTCGAGGATTAGACACAATAAATAAAAATATTGTAGGTAACAAATACATAAGAGAAATAGATGTTCTTAAATTACGTTTGGATATATAAGTTATATAAACGATTTTGGTTGTATAATTGTAGAAGAAGATAAGACTAATAATCTAAACGTAAATGTGAAAGAGAACAAGACAGAAAAAAGAAAAATATACATGAAAACTTTTACATTAAAAAAAAATCTAATTTTGATGATACTATAAAAGAACCACATCATCACAAGAAGATCATTAAAAATGCAACCATAATTAATATTGCATTAGATGTTTATTCTTTGTTATTTTGTGTAAGTGATCTTCACAGTGATTGGTACACATATTACCGTCTTAATTTAGTATCATTATTTTTTTTTAAATGTGACTACGAAGCAAAACACTGTAATTTTGCATATAACACTTTATTTTAATACAAAAAGCTAACCGGTTTCGGTACAACCAAGCCTTTGACCATTCGTGGTTTAGTTTATATCTGACCTGACAGAGACAAGGTTGTGCCGAAGCCGCTTGCCGTGTAAAAGTGATGTACTTACACAAAATTACAGTAAATGTTCCATCACAAAATTACTAATTTATAAATTTACCACAACGATACATTAAGAAGTAATTAGTGATAACCTAATACGCATTTGCACATTTTCACTTGAATTATTTGTGCTTTCAGCTCTACAGTGCCATTGCGGACTGCGAAGTGACGGAGTGAAGTCTAAGCTAACTGTAACCCAGTGCCATACACGCCATAGTGCCAGAACCATTAGTTATATCTAGTTATAAACACCCAACGCGACGCCAAGTGCAATATTGTAAAGAGATTTTTATAAAATACTTCGAAAATTATTCGAATAAAGAAAAGGATGGCTTCCCTGGTGAGCGGGGAAGGGAGAGGCGACGAACAAGGCAGGGACTGTTCGCCAGGATCCCCCCCAAGCCCTAGGCCCGTGTTAGCCACCATGACTCCCGTGCCAGTCCACGACTTCTCCTACTGCCACAAGGTAGAGATGGACTCAAACGACGGCTACCCCCAAGAAGTGATCTATACAGACAAGAACATCCCAGCAGAGATGTACTCAACAGAAAAGGGGACCATAATGTACCAACACTCTCCAGGAGACATGCTGACCTATGACGGAGAAAAATCCGGCCTTGCTGGCGACATGTACGACCAAGACATGGGGTCAATCGATGAGAAGACTCCCATTGATTTGATCTACGAAGACGGGAAGCAGACGGTAATCTACACCACCACCCCGGACCAGAAGAGAGTGGAGATGATCAGCGGACATTCTGGAGGCTCGGTGCTGGGGTCTCCGCTGGACGTGTCGGTTGTGGTGCAACACGGAGCGCCCGGCCCCACAGTGCTGGTGCTGGCTGATCATATGCTGGACGACATGGGACAAGTCATCGGAATACAAAGGTAGGATTTACCTGTTTTTTTAGTTGTCTCTTCCTATGTGCTATGTGCAAATACGGAATTTTGCTAGCATTGACGTGGAATTTTGCTAGCATTGATTTCTTGCTCTTGTAGTGGTTGTTTTTTGTAGTGGTAATAATATCCTCGTGTGTAGTTGTGATATCTGTAGCTCTGAACGATTTAATAATCTTACTATTTCCTTTGTCCTATCAGGTGTATAAACACATGTATTTATGCACCAGTGGGAATGCAGGACTGTACGCACCTCAGGAGTAAAGACATAGGTCGCGGGTTCAAACCTTGGCGTGGGCGAAGAAAATAAATTTGAATTTATATGGTTTATTCATAAATGCAATTTAAGTTACATAATATACCTATTACGGTGTATATATTTGCGTTCCTTACCGGAATGGGATCACCTCTGAGAGTCGAAACGTTGTCTGCAATTGGAATGGTTTACGAGCTGTTTGCTAAACATGTTTTTTTTATTTTTTTTTTATTTATTAAATTTTTTTTTGGTACAATTGGTAAAATTTTGTAATACATTTAACTTTTTATATTAACAGTTTTAAAAAAGTAGAGACTAATACAAATAGATTAGCAGATTAACCAAAAAATCCCACATAGGCATCGCCAGTTCGTGGGTATACTTGAGTGTTTTTAAGACAGAAAATTACTCATAAACATAGTTTGTTTCCATTGGTAGTTGTTATGATAGGCGACGTTGCCAAGAACAGTGGTAAATACATTATTACACATTCTTTCTCACTTTCAAAGGTCAGGATTCATTCTACCATCATAGAAAGTTGAATATTATTGGTCGCCATTAATACATAATCAAAATGTCAAATTTAAATGCTCTGATATTAGAGCATGCAGTATTGCCGCGTAGCTATTAGAGAATATTGATAATTCTGAATGCCCAGTCTATGGTCAATAATCTATAATTCAACTATTCAGAACACGTCAATCATTGCACTTAAAATGGGACAGCCATGCACTCTCGTGTTAGTATAAGAAACAAGACTCAAAAACAATCAAATTTTCTATAACTTGTTCTTACTACATCAGTTTATAATTATTATGATTTGTAAACTTTAATTGACCTGTTGAGCTAACGAAACCCGAAACATGATGTGGCATAGCCAAAGTGTGACCTAATGCATTTGTTGCGTCTGTCAAACGTTGCACAATATCAAAACTCTCACTTGGTTCATTTGCATTATCTTCATTGTCAAATATTATCCTTGCAACATGTGTGACGTGTGGGCTACAGAGGACCGGAGGCTGTAGATTGGAGAGATCTCATATTCCTGAGTCCATTCAATTCACAATAAGCTTATCTCAAACTGACATACATAGACAAATTGAGATGAACATAATAATTGGTATATAATATTGAAGATTTGAAAAGAATGTATTGCCAAAGAGAATATGTTTACTGAATAGTTGTATAGATGCAATGTCCTAATAAATTCTATAATTGACCACTATTTAATTTATCATGTTATCTAATTGGGTAACAGATGAAGTATTAATTGATCTGGTCTCAGATCTATACGAGAATAAACTGCCTTATGCAACAACAGAATAAAAGCGAAATACACTGCAACGTTTTGGGATATGCAAAGTAAGCATGCTGTGGAGATGTTTTTGCGTCGCACACGACAGAGAAGAATTCAAAACACAGCCAATAATCGTGATTTTATTGCTGAGTCTTGAATAAACATGTTATCGTCTAGCTTTAATGGGACCTCTGATGAATAAATTTAAAATAAACACAACACCCATAGCAACGCGGGCTTTTTTCTTAACTCAGATAATATAAGAGATACCAAGCAGTATAACATTTTATAGTAATATTATTAATAAGATATTAGATACAAGATATGCTCAGGCATTTAGTGTGTTCAGCCAATACATTTGTGAGCCTTGATATTCGGAAAAAATGAAATATTTAAAACCTCCAGAAAAAAGTTTAAGAACATGTCGCTGTTTTAAAAATACAGAAGTGATATTAGATTAAAAAAATGCATCACGGTTTGGACAAACATTCAATTGATTATGCCATGTTTCAAGAGGACGTGACATTAATAATTGCATTAATACTTGAGACGTCCTGTAAAGAGTAAGGATAACTGATTAGCATGAACGAAATTATAATATGTTTATGACTATTATTGTGTAGAATGTTGGAAGAAAAATGTAACGAACGAAATAGTACACACAAAAAATTAAAACTCAAATTTAGGCCAAATATTTCGGTGTTCTCTAAAATGACTTCTCATTCCATCTCTAATAGAGACTCAGTTGCGTTCAAAAAGACGTCAAACCTCTCGATCGTCAATAGCCGAATTCAAAGCTGTTTTTTTTACATCAGAGGTTGCTTTGATATTCCCACCATGTAATAAAAATCGTAACGATGGTCCTAAATTGGTCCGAGATCGGTTCATATAAAAAGTTATCTCCCAGCAGGTAGATACCTGAATGGATCCGAACGCATCCCAACCCTATCAGCAGGGACTTGAACAAAAAAACCTTCCGCAGCATCTCACATTTACCCTTTCCGTTGTTCTGTAGGCTAGACTGAATCAGTGACGAGTTGCCTATAAGGAAGGTCATAGTTTGATGTAGAAAGGACCTGATATCTACGCTGCATTGTTCTTCGACTTTAAAGGTCAAATGCGATTTCACATTGTTTGTCTGTAAGATTCTTTTAGCTTTTAGCTTGCTGATTAAAATAAAAAACACGTTTAAGATAATTTTAGAAGCATCCATCACTTTAAAAATATCTGATACTCTTTCTACATGGGTTATTATTATTTCTATACTTATCACAGAATACAAACATGTGGAATTAGAATAAATGAATGATCCCATAATTTAGTGTGTGATTTAAGCAGTGTAACAAACGATAAACTTTTGGGTCTTGAAATTTGGACAGATGTTTCTATCTAGAAGTTCAAAGTCAGCGCAACTCTTATGAGATCGAAATATTATAACCAACATGAGCTATGTAGCTTTGACATAAGGAAAAAAAATGTGATAACAAATAAGACAAGGCGTCATATTTTGTATAAGTTCCACAGTTTACAAAACAAACCGGGTTTATAAAATTTTGTCAAGCTTAGTATCAATTTTTTTTCTTGTATAAAGGCAGAATTTTTAGATAAAGTGCCCCGGCTTAGCCCGTAGTTGCCGGGAGTAGCCCCAACATCTCGCAGGTGCCAGGGATTCACCTTGGTTCATACAAGGTCGGTCTCCGCTTCGTATGGACCGACCCAGTCAACAATTCAACCAAGCAATCGGACGCCGAATAACACGGGACGATCGTCTTAATAACTTTCACAGCATTACACTGGGAACATTCTGACCTTTTGATTTATTCATTCAGTTTGGTCACTATGGGGTTTTGATTTCTGGCGATTATCCGAGTTAGTCTTAGGTATTTAAACATACAGCTGCATTCACGTCCCTTCTCCAAAGTCATCTTTGAACATCATCATCTTGGCTTAGAGCTTAATCGTCAAATTAAACGGGTATATTGACAGAGGTCAGCTGTGTGGGAAAGATACAAATTTTTATTCCTATCCAATCTTTGAGTTTTATGAGGCAACCAATTAATTTTATGTTAGTATGAGTCTTCTCATGTCTAAGTAAAAGTCGCATACTAATTGGTAAAATTTTCAAAGCAAGCCAATTTTTTATTTTTGTAATAACTTAATGAGTAAAATCTTTTTTTTATTTTTTTTTTATTAGAAAAAAAGTAAATATTTACAATAAATAGATAATATATTACATTTCATATCAGACTTTTTTTGGTTACCCAATTAGTAGAGAAATATTCTCGGGTCTAACTGGGGAGCTAGTCTATGTAATTATATATAAAGATAATAAATAATATGCATAGTTACAAAAATGGAAAAATAAGATTTTCAAAAATACTGTGAAATATTACAAAAATATTGTTCAATAAGAAAATAACATATTATTAAAGAAACAGAATATCAACAAAAATCAACAAAAAATCAACAAAAATAATAGCAACATATCTGAATATATCTGAAAATCATCGATAAAAGCGAGTCAATCTTCTCTGTAAAAATACAACGAAAGTTTTTTTTAAATTTAGAATAGTTTTTCTCACTTTTAAATTGTAATATTTAATCATTGAAGGAAATATTGGTGACTCTCAAAGAAAGTTTGAAACAGGTAAATCGAATTGATCTCAGGACCTTAGATTTGCCAGGGCTAGTGTGTAGGAAGCTAAGGAATTAGCTCAGTTGTTAGAACCCTGGCAAGGCAAGGTCGTGGGTTCAATACCTAAATGCAACCGTAACGAAAAATGCCAATTGAAATGCTGCTTGAAATTAGTCAGATATGAATAGTTAGGTACTTCCCCACCTTCCTCCTGACACCCATCTCCTTTCCCACTGTATTCTACGTTCATCCTCACAACATATATTCCAATTGAGGATGCCGTGGTCTCACTGGCTCCAGACGGTTGGGAGCAATTGGGACCCTTGTTATGCGTTTCGTGATTTTTCACGGGTAGATACATAGTTATTTAAAAGATCCAAATCTTTTAAACAATATCCTATTGGTACAAGTTTTTCGGCGTAGTATATTGTGCATGACAATATTAGTGCATGAAATTTGAACACGATTTTCACACGTTTCACTTTAAAGTATCTAATTTTTGTCATTACCTACGAAGTTTTCAAATATCTGTTTGTCTATTCAAAAATACGAAAAATTAATTTTTTAATTATCATAGTTCCACACAGGAGGACCTAATGAAAACAATTTCCCACGGGGCTTATGTCATCTTTGGAGATGTTGTGTGGAGAGTATTTTTGAAGGATAGGAGAGGAAGTTCTGGGAAGGAAAAAGGTATGAGGGGTCGGTAGGAATCTCGGAGTCAATGTGTCCAAGATAACTGACGTATGAATCTATCCCTTCCATTGCGGTAAGCCGGTGGATCGAGAGAGTCCGGCTGGAGAGATCTAGGCTAGGTCTCCCTCAAAAAGTAGGTGGGCAAACGCATTTGCCGCCAAGACCTAGATAAAGCCTCACCCCATTAATCCGGGCACTTCTGCAAAATCACCAATCGCAGCGAACCACTTGAGGAGACTTATGGCAAGCGTGTTAGTTATCCAATAAATGGTTACCGGGCGGCGGAACCTAGACCCGTCTCCGATGATATTTTTATCAAGTGATTAATATAAATAAGATGTTGAATTAAAAAAAAAAACACTTTAACTGCTACATGTAAGTAAGAGTAAAAGAAACAGACATTATTGATTGTTTTTTTTTCTCACAAATCTAGCAGCACGAAACTAAGACTTTTTTGTATTCATTGAATAGAATTGAATATTAGATACAAATCAATTCATCTTCAAATCAATTATTTATTCACGGATCAGTTATGGTTATGTCGTAATGTTGAAGCATAATATAAACTTGTTTAATATGCATGAATTTTTATGGAAACTGTAAAAGGTACAAATGGATGTCGTAACCTTGACTGTAGAAAGCAGTACCTACGTTAGAATGTCAATAAAATGGGCATTTCATAGCTGGCAATCACATCTTGATTACCACACTAAAACATTTCATTTTGGGAGGCGGGTATGGGTACCATTCATTAGATAACTATCACCTCTGCCGTAGGTCACCCCAATTGGTTCGCTATGTTTGGAGACTTATCAGGGGTGCCCGGGTTCGGTGTCCGGACAACTCGGAATGAAATCAACTCAGAACCATCTCCGATAAGTCATTTAGAGTGATAAAAATGTATGTATAAAAAAATAGTTAAATTGGTTACGTTAGGTTAGGGTTATCGGCTAATTTGATATTATTTTTTTCATAGCTTTTAATGACTTTTCAACGGAGTGTTGAGTTGACTTTATTCTCAGTTGGCATGGAACCCCCGGGTTCATGGGGTAAAGTTTGCCTAGGTCTCGGCGGGGCGGGCCAGGTAAGAAGAGACAGGTTGAGGGAGACCTAAATTAGACATCCCGATCCATCGACTTGCACCGGAGTGAGAGGAATGAATTCATACGTCCGTCATTCCTGGACACCTTAACCCCCATATTCTCATGCCTTTTGCCTTCCCAGATATTCCTCTCTTTCATTTCCCTAAAAATTCTCCAAAGATGACAAAGCCAATACCTTCTGTGTGGAGCTCTTGTAAAATAAATTCCTGTATTAAAGACGTGTTTTAATGCTGATGTTTATATTTCAATAAAATCTGAACATCAGCATTATACGATCAACAATCTGGCAATAAAAATATCTAGACGGGAGATGAGTTTGACTATTCAGAAGAAGAACATATAATAAGAGTTACTTTTGTCGAGAAAAAAATTAGGTTTTTACTGGTTTACTTGGGTTATGTTTAAATAAAAGCACTCACACTTTCATGTCCAAGGTCATACTAGAATTTATATGTTTGACATCTGTCTAGTAACTAGTTTAATAATAATGTCAACACGTGCTACTTCTTATTGCTTCAGCTGTGACTCATATTATTAATTTATTTAATTTGGTCTTGGAACATTAAAATTAAATAAATATATTGTAATAAATAAATATAATGTAACTCTTTCATGTCACTCTTCTATATTCACTAAATAATTAATAAACATCAGTATAAAGCTACTATTAGTTAAATAACTTACACATGATTCATTATTTATTATAAAATATTGTAACTGTTGGTTCTCCAAATAAAATATCATTCACTGAAGAAATTATTTATAAAACAAAGTAAACAAACGGTTTTAAAAAAGAGTAAGAGCCAGTAAATTCAAAGGTGGTCAAATGGCCATTCAATGCCATTTTGTTTTTATTTTTGTAACATTTAAAGGTCGCCGATTCTAGGTGCATTTCAGCTTTCTATCAAATTGTAATAAGCTGACAAGTTTAAAAAACTTGATATTTGTCATTTTCTGATACTGACAATTTGTTCAAAAGCTGAAACGGACTTAAATCGGCATTTAACGGGAAGCTTTCAAGTTTCAAAAAACAAAATGGCGCTGAATGTTTTTTGATGACAGAATGACATTTAAATTTCTGTGAAACAATCCGTTTTTAAAATTTAATATTTCAAAGACATTCTGAATATTTTTGCTATACTATAAAACAATAAGTCAAACATTTATGAAAAACATATTTTAATTAAATAGGAATGCAATAAAAACAATCCCGAAATAACTGACTAGGTATTATTATCTCTAAAAAAACTAGGTTTTCTTGAGTTTAATGAAATACTCGTATTATGTCAACAACGATACATTATTCAAAACTAGAGCCGTCACAATATCATATTTATCATCGGCTTCTTGGTGCCTTTTGCGAGATAGGCTCTGTTGGTTTTCCAAATAAAATAAAATAAAATACTTAACGCCTTCAGCCAGGCGATTGAAGTGGCTGAGTAGCATGTGTATTAAATTGAGCGGTAAACTCCCTGAACCCTTTTTAGAGTTTCAGCGACCAAAGTTACTCAGGTGGGATTCTTTGTTGGAACCGGAATGTAGGCGATATAGGTGTCAAACTACGTATACATATATAACTGAGTGAAAATATATTATAAACACTGGGCCTTACGAATGAACGCATTTTCAATTTAACACAACTGATAAACCACATTATACCATACATAAATGGTTGTACATCAGTAGTTGGGTAAAACTTTAAACATAATTATTATTAAGCGGGGTAAACTTTCAAGGAATATGAACTGAAAGGTGTTTACCTACACAAATGATTATTCCTGATTAATGCAGTAAATGTTGATAATTGAAATAATAAGAAGAAAAGTAAGTAATCGTAACCGATTGATTCGATTGAAGTGCATACACATTCTAAAGTGTTGATAATATAATATAAGTTATACGTCTACCATAATATTAGTTTTTTTGAGTAGGTATCAAATAACTAACAACGAAACACTTAGCCACATATGGTCAAATATTTTTAAAGATCACATGTAATACCATAAAGAAATTATGACGATATGAATGTTCGAAACTTCCACTATGAGGAACTCAACCAATTATGAATGCCCATGTGTAAATGCCAGTAATTTTTCAAACACCAGATAATGAAATATGTGCGTACAAAGGTCGAAAGTTCAGCATTGGCAAGAATTCATAACAGTGTGAAGAGGTGAATAGAAATTCAACTATAAATCTTTCGGCGTATTTAATTTCAACTACAATCATATGGGATTTATCGAGATTTTATTATAATATCAGCTAAATTTTACGACGATAGATTTCGAAATATAAAATTTCACAAGGATTTTTTTTATTCGTTTACATATTAAATTAAAAAAGAATAAAAGAGTCTACGCGTTTTTCATTGTGTGCAAAGCAACACCGCGATTATATAAAGAATAGTATTCATGCGATGTCACACTGGACTTTTACTTCGAGTAAAATTCGGGATCAGGCCGTTAACAATAACAATCCTTATGTAGATGGCGATAAGCTTTAAATTCCCGTTTAACTCCAGCCGCCTATTTTGATTTTTTCACGAAAAAATATCGCCAAAAATCATGTTTTATTATATTTTGCAAAGCTCAGGCACAAATATTTAAATGTTTTACGGCCATTTTCTAAAGAACTTAATTTTCCACATTATACAATAAAATCATAACCGAAAAAGGGTTCGTGAGTAGAAGGTTTTAAACTTTAAAGCAGTTTTTACAGGCCTGATACTATATTTTTTCTGGGCTTATTAAAAGACTAAAAAAAATATTCGATAATTTCATAGGCAAGTATGTTTTCTACTCTCAGTATTTAATTAAAGCATGTAAAATATTTCTAAGCGATCTAATTTTCAAATCAAAATCATACAATTTCGTATTGTTTAGTAGTGCACCACCTAAGAATTCCTTTTTTGTAATATTCCGAGAGGATTTTGGGTTGGAAAAGGGAAAGTGAACGGAGGGAGATAATCTTCACCAATGGTAATACCACATTATCAAATAACGTTTTAAAATATTGTGTTTTTTGTCAATCTATTTGAAATAAATAAAAGTAACCGTTTATCCAAAAATGTTACAATTACATACATTATTTTCAGAGGTTATGATGTTTAATATTTTTTGTCTGCCCCTTCCGGAAACAACTTGATGTCTGAAATCTGTTGTACACAAAGTGCTCAATAAATCTTGAAATCATCAATCAAAGTTTGGAGAGCTTTCATATTATTATTGGAATGTTATTTCGAGTGATAAAAAATTATCATTCACGATTTGACCCGCGACCCGTCTACTTGATAATAGACTACAAATAAAAAAATACTGCGGCGCTCGTGTGTGGAAAAGTTCAACTTTTCGGAACCATAGACATATGAAAGCCAAGATAAGGTCTCCAATAAAGCCCAAATAATAATTATTATTCTGCTGTGGTATCATTTGTACATGTGCAATACTAATTTGGGATTTTTTTTATGTGAATATCTCACAAGAGATGTGAGAGCTCACAATCTTACGATTGTAATTCTGGTTCAATAAATTCGGAGTATCATTGTCTAAATTGGAAACTGAATTCAGACAAGCAATAAAGTACTTATCTATAATAAATAAGTATTCAAACAGAAAATTATTTTCATTGTCATTTTCGAAATTGAAACTGATGTGTCAAGAAATCAGACTATCAGTGGTTTTTCACGTAATTGTGTTAATTTTTTTTTTTTAATTGTTCTCTAGACTTTATGTCCGGGTTAAATCTTCCCCACAGGAAAAATTTAACCCTTCCACACACTTTTCCACAAATGATCATCTAGTCAATCCACGCGATGTAATTGCATTGTATAAGTATAATAAATTCAAAACTATACAAGAACAACACGTCAACCTACCAGAGACCATATGGGAAAAGACTTCACCGACTCCAGATATTTTCATATCAGAGGGTTCGGCCCAATAGAACTCCTAACTGAACCGATAAATCCTACTGATCCCTCAAAATAAATATTTAAAAAATCTTTCGTAATCCTACATGTATTTAATATGACTGATTTTTGCATCTTTATATAAAGATTCTTTGATAAATCTAATAAGCCTAAATTTTTAATTAGAGAGCTAGGTATAATGCCAGTAGCCGAAATAACAAATGGTAATTTTTTATAGTCCGAGAATGCCAAATTCTTTTAATCTCATTTCCAAAATCTGTATATTTTCTAATTTTTTCAGAAACAGATTTTTGAATATTACAGGAATTTGGAATAGCGACATCAATGATATAAGTTATTTTTTTATTTAGGTATATAAAACAGGCATGTTGCTCAAAATTTATAAACATGGATGATTTAAATACAGTGTACAACAAAAATTAAAACAAAAATAGTAACAAAAAAGAATGAGTTAAAGGTAGAATACAAATTTATCACCAACAATATATTATTGGCACCTGTGCTGTTGGGACAATGATTTAGTAGATAAATATTGCCTGTCTTTATATATTATAATGTTTGAAGTAATTTGAAAAAAAGACAAATTTGTAAATCGCTCTGGAAAAAAGCTTGCCTATTGATTTCTTGGCTTAAAAAATATTAAATACACTAAATAAAAAATTTAATTAAATGAAGACATTATGAGCGAAACTCAATCGAAAATCTGGAAACAGAAAAATCAGAAAAAGATATTTACACCTCTGGGACTCGAACCCAGGACCTCCCTACTTTCCGGGTTGGGCGCTCTTATCCACTGAGCTAAGGTGTCGATATCAAATTCGGTCACTTTTAACTGTACCATACTTCGACTAAGAACCACCCATATTAACTTTATTTTTATTAACGCATATTTTTATTGGCTGCCATCTTTATGATTCATTGCAAGATTCAACTCGAACTAAATGCAATCTAGATGGTGTCTGGATAAATTTTTATCCATTTTATTTATTGTGCGACATCTATTGACTCTTCTGCAAGTCTAGGATGAATATTATTATTTTTTATTTTAACTTTTTATGAGTAAAACCTCAAACTGTAATATTTAATTAAATGAAGACATTATGAGCGAAACTCAATCGAAAATCTGGAAACAGAAAAATCAGAAAAAGATATTTACACCTCTGGGACTCGAACCCAGGACCTCCCTACTTTCCGGGTTGGGCGCTCTTATCCACTGAGCTAAGATGTCGAGTTGAATCTTGCAATCATTCATAAAGATGGCAGCCAATAAAAATATGCGTTAATAAAAATGAAGTTAATATGGGTGGTTCTTAGTCGAAGTATGGTACAGCTAAAAGTGACCGAATTTGATTTCGACACCTTAGCTCAGTGGATAAGAGCGCCCAACTCGGAAAGTCTGGGTTCGAGTCCCAGAGGTGTAAATATCTTTTTCTAATTTTTCTGTTTCCAGATTTTCGATTGAGTTTCGCTCATAATGTCTTCATTTAATTAAATATTACAGTTTGAGGTTTTACTCATAAAAAGTTAAAATAAAAAACAATAAATAAAAAATATTTAATAAGAAACAATATTTTGTCTTCTACATTAATAAGGTCACAATTTCGTTAATATAAAGCTCCTGACATAGGTATTCAAAGTATTTAAATAATGGATATTTTATTGCACTTTCTGGTATTTAAATCTAATTATCAAAAACCTAGACACTTCTGCATGAACCCCCAGACAAAAAGTTTTACGAGAGACAAAATTGAATAAATAATACAGCGTTTTCACGTGATTTCAACATTTTTTTACAGAGGAAAAAACTGACGTTAACTATTCTCATGCATATTGTCGTTTTATTGATATTGCCATGAATTCATAAAAAAAAACGTTACGTAAAAAGTTAATCCTCCATATTATGCTTTATCAATGGATACAGTATTAAAAAAAATAATTAAATGCAGAAGGCATTATTTATGTTGATATTCAAGCTTAATACATCTCCAGTGTGATATTTTTTCTATCGTTATAAATTAAAGATTGCCGGCCAGTTTACGCTGGGCTTCGGTATGTCACGGCTAAGTATTACCATTATGTGGCGTGTTGTAGAAGTATCATAGGAATTTTTTTCATTACGAAATTCGACATCTACCTCGGCCATTAACTGGAAATGACAAGTGTTAATGGATGAAAAGTTTCCAACATAAGCGAATGACTAATTAAAAATAAATTTACCCAATGGACAAATGCAAATGTAAACCATTCAAATAAAGGTACGCGGTTACTGCATTTTATTATTTGACCATTCATTCAACTTTATAGAAGCTGTTAAAAAAATCCTTGGTTTTATTTTTTAAATTAAGGCAATTTGAATTATGTTTTAATTTTTCGAAGAAAACTGCTTCATTAAGGTTTTGACTTCGTGATGGCATTATTCATTTTATTAAAACACAAATATCTTTAAAACACAAACATCACTTTTATTAAAGTATACTTTAACTCCTGATGAGGTGAACATCGTTCACGAAACATGTTGAGTGTGTATTTAATAAAAGTGATGTGTACAAAGATATTTGTGTTTTAATTGAATATTTTAATTAATAATTTTAATTGTATTAATGGTAACCTTTCTATAAGAAATTTTATTTGATATTTCTAAGAAAAGGCTACATAAAATTGGGGAGGCGGATAAAATAAAATGGGTACTGCCTCCCTGGGAAACATTTATTGGAGAACTAAAATCCCTGCCATAAGTTATCCCAACGTTTGCCACGTGACTTAGCAGGGGTGCCCGGGTTCATGGGGGAGGTTAGTCTTAGTTTTGGAGGCGAATGCGGACCGGATCGGAAGATACTGATTGAGGGAGACCTAACCTTGAACTCTTCAGCCGGACTCTCTTGACCCATCGCTTTGTACCACAGAGGTATTCTTACGTCCGTCATTCCTGGACATATTGGCCATCAGATTCGAAGAATTCGATTCTGATGGCGTATTGAATCAGATTCTATATAAACTTCTCTTTCCTTTCCTAAAAAGACCACCCACACAGCATTCCCAAAGTTGACATAGGCTCTGGGAGATGTTTTTTCGTCGGGGCTCCTGTATGGATCTTATGTAAAAATATATATTTATATATACAAATATTTTAACGATCTAGAATTTTACCTACGTCGCCCAACGTTTAATAATAATAATAATATTTTGATGATTTATATAGCGCAGTTTTTGTGAAAAATCACCTCAAAGGCGCTGATCACCTCAAGGGCGTCCCATCATATTATGAGAAAAAAACGCAGAAACCATTGTTTTAGAATTGATCGAAGTACAGTTTGTTATATTATTAGTGCTCTGATTAAATATTATTCTTCTGTGGTTGAATATTTCATATTTATTGAACTTTATGTGTAGTTTAAACCTTTGGGCTTTAGGGCTTTCAGCAACGAATTTTGCAGACGTATTTTTCGTTGTTTTTTTTTTGTCGTGAACTATCAAAAAACTGGGGTTTGAAATGTATGTGTTATTAGTATTTTAAGACGTCTGTACGAAATTAAACATCTTATTAAATTTTTGCACATAAATAATAGTCTTTAAATATCACAATACGTGCACAGGGGTCTCTAAGATTGCATTCTGAATTCCTGGATTTTAAATCTGATCAATACAAGGCTTCAAACACATCCACGAAACTTATCATAGAACGCCATAATTGCAGCTGTAAATGAAGGAATTTATACAATGCAAAGCAATTAAATTATTACAACCCACTGCAGCAATGAACGGAGTCTACAGCTGAAACCTGCGTGGGCGAGAGACACTCCGCCTATAGGTTATAGTCCTATAGCCTTATAGTCTATAGGTTGTGGTGGCCACAGGCCCAGGCTCCAGGTAACAGTGCTAACATCCGAGGCATTTTGGGCTCTCGAAGCGAAGTCTTTGACCGTGCGAGTATATGTTATTTTCTCAGTGGCAGTGGTCTAAGTGTTTCGTTGTTTGCTCTCGGCTAGGTGACGCGTTGATGTCTCTGTCTTCAATCTCCCGCCCGAATGGGATAATGTCCATTTGACTGTTAGGTGCATCGTTAGAATGCGACTCATGAGGTTTATGCAACTGTTCGAGAATAATCGAAGACATTAATATCAAATGAAATTCTACTTTCTAAAAACCTAACCCAAAGTGTACGTATCATCGTAATGTTGATTATATTTTGAGCCGCCGTAAAACAAATAAAACGTTGGGCTCTCTCAAAATGGTTCGTTTTCTCTTGAATAAACTTTAATGGAGTGATCAATACGGAATAATGGACATCTAGAACACGTGCTTTCCTAAACGAAATAATCGACGTGGTTGATACGTTATATATTACGTTCTTCTAAGCCTAGATGCTTTGATAGAGCTGGCTTATTTCAAGGTGACAAGTTGAATCATTGGTCCTATCGATAACTGTAATACATTACGACATTAACACCTTTCTTAAATTTTTGATGTACAAAATGAGAATTCAATATCTTACACCTATTAAGGCGAAATCACAATACAAAATGTATGTATTAGTGTGCCTTACTAGTGTGGCGAATATATCTGTTGTTCAAGAATTAAAGACAGTTCCTCATTTTCGGCG
The DNA here is from genome assembly GCA_936435175.1 of Glyphotaelius pellucidus. NCBI lineage: Eukaryota > Metazoa > Arthropoda > Insecta > Trichoptera > Limnephilidae > Glyphotaelius > Glyphotaelius pellucidus. The sequence continues at coordinate 1,528,993 of OW386539.1, read as the reverse complement.
ACGTGGACATTATTTCTCAAAATATGGCGACACCAGCGTGTAGCTTAGACCTTGCCCTAAAACGAGCGGTGATCTGGCTTGGTAGCTGCTTCAGTGCGATCTTTGCGTCCGTTTGCGATCGACGCTCGGCTGTCGAATCCCGCCGACTGCGTGTAGCGCTAAAGTATTCGCTTTCTCAACTAAGAGGAAGTTCGCCCTGTTGAAGTTCGTAAGATCGCAATTTTGATCCCAGACCTCAATAGGTCTAGCACAAATGATTTTGAGGGAAAAATGGCGTACGCAAATTGCATACTCGTTGGGTTCCCAAAATGCTGAAGAGCAAAATCCTACGGAAAGCGCCGGTTTCTTTTTTCGGTTTTTCCAACCAAGGCGAAGTTTTTTGGGTTGAAACATGGGTTCAGCACTTGCCCCGGAATCAAAAATGCAATCAATGACATGAATTACATCTTTTTCTTTAACTGAAGCAACATTTGGCCGGAAACCCTTTGAAGTTTCGTGATTTGCGATCACGGCCAACAATTGGCAAGAGATACTCCTACCGACGATTGGGTCCTCTATGGAGTCTGGGCTAAAATTTATACTGTGGTATCAGGTAAGGTTAACTGCCAGTGGCAGCATTTATTGAATTATGTCGTTCGTTATGGAAAAATACTAGCTTATGGAATGAACGTATTGAACCAATATTGAACCAACGAAGCTTTTAAGATGAAAGAAGATAGCGATCCATAGACATAAATAATGAATCTGAGACGCACTCAATTTATTCCGTTCGATCTTTGAGAAACGAAAATGGTTGAAATAGTACTATAGACCTCGATTACTAATTAACCCCCGTTTAGTGTCAAAAAGTAAATGCGGACTGCCAATGTATATTTAAGATAGTATTTCTAGCCGACGTTGTCAATTTATTAATATATTTACGTAATTGATTGGCGTTTGACGTTTAGGAATGTGAATTCGTAGACAGATCCGCCAGTGTTGATAGCGTATATCGATTTTTATTTATTCCTTGTCAATTTGTTGTTCGACTATCAACAGTGAAACCGTGCTAGAGATATTGATATAAAATCATTGGAAGTTACGCCTACCGATCCGATATTGTAAAGTTATCGATATCATCATGCTAGAACTCCTGTGAAGACTTAGGTAGGTACTACATGTTTGTATTGCAACAAGCTTGTACGAACTTTCAACTCTATTTTTTTTTTAAATTGGGTGAAAACGTTCTTTGCTAAAATATTTGGGCAGATACGTAGACAGTAGTAGACCGCTGCGGTGCCTACCTACTATTATTTGTTGGGTATAGGTAGGTACTGGGTACCGCTCGTGTCTACCGCCTTCCTCGCCTCACGGCATTCGTTGGGCGGGAAACGTAAAATCACGACTGTTGCCACGTTCATGGCCGTTGGTCGTCTGCAAATATGGCGGGCGGTAGTCATGGCAACACTGTAATGTACGCGGAGCTGTTATGTTATTATGTGTGCCGCTAGGATTTTAGAACTGTGGTATTATCGTAACAGCATTACTATCACATTTAGTATCACAATTTTCAAGATGGCCGATATTCACATTTTGCCAATGGAATCACTGAATCCATTGTTCTCTCAAAGAATTAATGGTTTTACGGTAGTTACCTAATAGGTATAAATGCGCGAAGTATTGGTGCTCATAAATACTTAATATTATTATTATTTGTTTATAGTACAAGTCAGCTTATAAAACAATGTAGCAAGCAATGTAGGAGGATTGCTTTTTTGCTTTCAGACATTGTGGAGTTATGTAAAAAAAACTAATATTAGCGTACCTACCTATTTGTTAAACATGTATGGAAAATTTAATGTTTATTTTTCTGATTTTGATCATTGTACTGAAAATGTGTAATTTGAATATCACATTCAAAATAATTAATTTGAAAACGGTTCTAACTGGCTACAACGTCATTATGACGTAGAAAACGCCATTGGCTGGTAAGACGGCTGTCACCAACATTGCCCGGCGTGACGTCAACGCTGCCGAATTCACGAATAAAAACGAACGTGACGTTTTGGCGGCAAACAGAAAATGGCACATTTAAAAATTTTCTCGTAAGCATAAAAATATGTTCATTATTGTAATATTTTCTTAATTTTTTCGGATAAAATAAACAGTGAAAATACACTATTAGTGAATAAAATGTGATTCAACGTATCTTTCGCAAATTTTGCCTAGTCTGCACATTAGCTAGGTAAGTAACGAAATCTGAAATCAGATATATAATTTTCAGCATCACAGGTCTATATTTCCACTGGCACCGTTGAGCGATTAGTTCGAACTCTTGAGTGATATGACCTACAAAAAAAATGAAAACCAAAAATAATTTACCAGTTTCCATGGTGTTCAAATCCTTGATAAACAGTTTCCCAATTTCAGAGCGTGCAATCTTGTTAGTTTTCCGGATCACAGATCCTCTGTAGTTTCTTCATCTTTGGTTTTGTTTTGTTTGTTGATGGCAAATATTGATAATTTGAGGTCTTAGCGGTTGGATGAAGTGAAGGGACTGACGCTCCATGGGTCCACCTTACTCCTCATCAGATTTTGGTGCCAAATATTTTTTCATCTGTCAATTATTGAAAAGTTAAGAAATGTATTTATTCTCATTGTATCATAAATTTGTGTTGGACTCAGTATGCAACTTTTAGCTCTGTGAAATTGATTTTGCGCATACATTTAAGGATCAATCAAATGTTCTATGAGATTTTCAAATATTGTCAGGTTATTCGTAGTCAGGAAATATTTGTTTTAAAAAAACCACAAATTACTTAATTATTAAAAATATTATACACAAATATTTTGGTATCAGTGCTTAAGCATTATCGCTCTCACTAAGGTATGTGTTGAGATGTCAATTTAAAGGGGCGGTTGTTCAGCTAGGTTAGTGTTATATAAAAAAATCTGATCAGATAAATTGGCATGCATCTAAATAATGATTAAAAAACAAAACAAATACAAAAAAAATTACAAAATCATATTAAAGTTCACTCTTTAAACTTTAGACACGCGAGACACAAAGACACGAGAGACACAAAAGACACAAGTGACACAAGAGACAAAAGAGACAAAAGAGACACAAGAGACACAAGAGACACAAGAGACACAAGAGACTCAAGAGGCATAAGAGACACAAAAGACATGAGAGACAGGGAAGACATGAAAGACAAGTGAAACACGAGAGACACAAGAGACGCAAGTGATACAAGAGACACGAGAGACATAAGCGCCACAAGAGACACAAGAGACGTAAGAGACGAGAGATACAAGCGATATAAGAGACGAGAGATACAAGAGCTATAAGAGACCACAAACATAAGAGACACAGGAAACGACATGAGGCACGAGATATACAAAGAGAGACACAATTGATGCATAAAATTAATGAACCAAATTTATTTAAAACCAATTATAAAATATAAAGGGTTGAAAAGAATTTTGAACCAGAAATTAAGATTTATCAAAAGAGGCATGGTATTTGCAATTAATTGTGATAGACAAAAACATGAAACGAGTCCAAATAAAATAGTCATCCAGATATACCGGGGTATTTTTTATCAAAAATAAAATTCTGATAGAAAATAAAGCAAAACTTTTTATAAGCAGGTGATTCTGTCAATAAGTAGGTACCTACTTTTTGGATTATTCAAATTAAATTAAATTTTGGATTAAAATTAAAATCAAAAAAGAAATACATACACAAGGAAGTTTTCCAGAGTATTCAAATCTGTTCATCGTCTGAGCTAGGCGTGGGTTTATGAAATGCCAAGCTAATACTAAAAATAAATTGTTTACGCATTCTTACCTATTTTTTAAGCATTTTTATAATTCGACGTTTTGCGGCGTCACAAGGGTTTTATTTATTATGACTTGGTGCAAATAACTCCGTTTGTGTAAAAGGTTTTATGTGTACTATTTTACGACGACTTGAATAATGATTTTATACCCTATAAATAACTAGTGATGATGCAATAAATTATTAATCCATAATAAAAACACTAAACGAATACCTATATACACTAAACGAACAAAAAATACGATGCATTTCTGCACCTCTGGAAGACACTCGTATCGCGTCCATAACTTAAAAGTATTGATGTCTAAATTATACACAAGACAATAATTAGACGCAAGAGACACAAGATAAACAAGAGACACAAGAGACACAGAGACACAGAGACACAAGAGACATAAGAGACACAAGAGAAACATGAGACACAAGAGACACAAGAGATACAAGAGACACAAGACACAGTTGACCAGTCAGTGGTTGAGTGGGCATCGCGTTTGGGTCCCATCCGGGCGTCCCGTGTTCGATTCCTCGACTGACTAAGTCCTCCATCACAACACAAGCAACATTTTCGGCTTTCTGTGGTGGTAGTAGGAGATATACAAACATTGTTGGGTTATTCGTAACCCGGGAATGTTTGTCTTTCTTAAAAAAAAAAGAGACACAAGAGACACAAGAGACACAAGAGACACAAGAGACACAAGAGACACAAGAGACACAAGAGACACAAGAGACACAAGAGACACAAGAGACACAAGAGACACAAGAGACACGAAAGACACGAGAGACATAAGAGACGAGAGATAGAAGAGTTATACGAGACACAAGAGACGCCAGAGACACAAAAAAGACCCAAGTGACACATAATAACAATTAGCACAATTTATCCCAAATTTAAAATGAAAATATTGAATAGATCTGTATGGAAAGGTTCTTCCGAAACCCTCCATTATTTTTTTCTCCCTTCTTCCTTCAGTTTTAGAACAAGACTCAAGATTTTCTTTTTTTCTGTATAATGTTTTAGGTCATATTGTATTACTTTGTATTTATAATAAATAAATTAAACCTTGAAAAAAAAAGTGAAAATCTGTGTAGACGGCCTCCGTGATCGAGGGTTAAGACTCCCGAATAGCAATCCAAAGGTCGCGGGTTCCAATCCTGGCGTGCGCAAATAAATTTTATTTTGTTTAATTTGTGTTATTTCAGCATTTATTCACTTAAAATAACATATTTATTACATACTCTCAGTATCGCCCTTGTGACCACCATTCAGAATTGAAACTTCTTAAAATGGCTTTAACCGTGTTACTACGTCTTCCATAATATCGGCAATAGTTTTAATAATTATTATTTTAATTTTACTAGACAAAGAGAGGCAATAATTACTAAGCATATATCTATATATTTTTTACATGTGATTCCCTGATAAAAATCTTTTCGTATTATCTGACAAAACCTCTTTATTCTTAACAAAACTTTTCGAGGGTCTCGAAGAATAATGTCGGATCTACTGTTGATTTAAAAGTCCGTATTTGCGGGATTTTTAATGAATTGAAAGGAAACGCCAAATATCAAAACAACATTATATTTCTTGATGTCAAAAACAATAAAAATGTAGACACAAAACTTTAAACAGCTCTACTGCAAAAGTACAAAATCGCACATCCAACGTTGTTCTTCGGGACCATCGATTTAGTATTTGATTTGGGTATAATTCAAAAGTCACCTTCGTACGAAATGCATTATAAAAACAAGACAAACATTCGTGTTGGATAATATAAATTTAGTATATAAGAGTAACGTTTCGTGTTCTCTGTATAACCCACGCAACCTTCCTCAGTGTCAATGGTCATCTCAGAACTCCACGGACATTTTCCTCCTTGACTTTATGTTACCCGGATCAACTTTTATTTATATACGAGGTTATCTTGCAAAACTTAATTTTAATGCAGCGCATAATTCTATCGATATCCAATTCCTCTTTGGAATTGTGGCTTATGCCTAAAAACATCAGCTATAGTCGTTGACACGACTTGTTCAAGATATCACACAGCAGAACAGATGTTCTAGCACAGCAGAGCACGATTAGAGGAATGGTAAAATTACTAGTCATTGAAGATAATACTAATGAATTTAAACAATATTTATAATTTGGGAGGTTGGTAACGCCGCCTCGGAAATCATTTTTGGTAACCAGTACCCCTGCCGTAGGTCACCCCAAGAGGTTCGCTACGTTTGGTAATTTAGCAGGTTCATGGGGGGAGGTTTGTCTAGGTCTTGGCAGCGGATGCGTTTGCTCAACGCGTGGTGGGCCGGATTGGGTGAAAATGGGTGAGGAAGACCTTCTGACCTGTCCAGCTCTCGAACCATTGCCTTGCACCGCAGTGGGCGGATGGATTCGTACGTCCTGAACACTTTGACTCCAGATTCCTATCCTACCCTCATACACTTTTTCTTACCAGAACTTCCTCTCCTTCCTTTCCCTAAGAAGTCTCTTCTCACAGCACCCCCAAGGATGACATAGGTTCAGGGCTTTAGAAAATAAAACGTCGCAACTGGGAATCGAACTCAGCATTTCTGTCTTACCGAGCAATAGTGACATATTTTTTTAGTAAAATTCCTATTTAAATAACATGATAACTTTCTTGTATCCCTATCTTAACATATGTTAAAAATGTATATATAGGCACATGCTCATGCACCCATTTAAACAATAATGTTTAAATAATATTTTTTCTGACAAATAAAAAATATGCCTCTTCATGTCGTGCAGGCATTTTTACTAATTGGAAGGAGCCATTATTTATATACAATTTATATTCAATTTCTATCCGCCATTTTGAAATCCATTGTGGACTCGTAATCTGGCTGATTTTCCATAACAAAAGTGTGTATTTATAGAGAAGAGGAATTGAAAAAAATAATCTATTCGTGTTGTACAGTCTTAATTATCCACAGATAAAAAAGTCCTTATAAATCGTGACATTTTTTAAAATACGTTTATAAACAAAAATAAAGTTACATAATTTACAGAAATAAGTTAAAATGTACATTGTACAATGCCATAATTTCACATATTGTTATAATATGCCTCAATAATAAAGCTAGGCATGTGTATATGGGGGTTGTGTTATTAGGTTCGTTATTTCTTTATTTATACGTTCCGTATATATTTAAAAAAATAGATGAAATTTTAAAAATTGTTTTTTGTATTTCTAATACTTTCTGGAAAAGGATTAAAAAAATAATTTTAATCCAAAATATTTATAATTTCGTGCTATGTAAAGCGGTTGTTTTATAAGTTCCACCCCATCCTATAATGCCGTATTATTGATTGGCAGAAGGTAAAGTAAATGATTCTGAGTAAATCTTTATTTAGTATATCAATCGTCCGGTTGATTACTCAGACATCTCCGAAAAATCTGAGTTGAATGTGCAGATATATGTAAAAGTCTACCCTCTATCTGGTACAGTACTCAGATTACTTATAATCACCACCAAATCAATTTAAAAAGTGAAAAAGTGTCTTAAGTCGAAAAAGTTAATGGAGTAAGTGAACAATCGGTCCCGTCGCAAAGAGATTTTGCGACATCTTGCGGAGATGGCATGATCGAACTTAAATACAGTTGGGATAATATATAACCCAATCACATTACTTTTTAGAGATAAAATGTTAAATAGAAAATTTTGACTTATATGGATATGTTTATGTGTGTGGAACATTTTGGCATTGGTCCACTGAAATTATACACTGAAATAAAAATTCACTTGCGAAGAAAAATACCGACCAATTATCAGTGAAAATTAGGGCAAGATACGGGCATTTTCGTCTTAAATAATTGATTGATTTTGGCAAATTATACACCTGCATACATGATTTATCAAGGCAATATGTATTGGGTTAATAATTTCGACCTCGGATTGACTCGAATTAATTATTAAATTTAATAAAAATAATTATTTACCTCTCAGAGCAAACAGACATGAAGGGAGGTTCAGAAAACCCAACCGCTGAAGTTTTAAAATTTTCCGTTTGTTCGTTCTATTTTATCCGACTCCGTTCGTTGTTGTCCGTTCGTATTCATTATCAATTTAGTGAACATCTGCGAAAAAGTCCAATTACCTCCGCCAACAACAATGTACGGGCCAGCCGATGGGAATGTTAAAGGCGAAGGTTAGCGAACATTCCACCGTTAGCTGCACAGTCCTACCTCCGAGTGTGCCGTATAAGCCCACATTGTGCGATGAGGATGTACCTCGGGACGGTTAAAAGACCAGGAATTTATTTATTATTATTTTTGATTATTGTTTTTAATTGCAAGCGCATTTTTGATTAAATTTTGAGGAATTTCTTAAAACGTTAATGAATTTTGCGTGACGTGATGATGTGCTTAAAGAACACCTTTTGTTGATAGCGTTTTGTACAAGATTATGATAATTTTGTACAAGAGTAGAGGAGATAGACGGTGAAAGGAGGATCGAGGAGGAATGGGAGGAAGAAGTCAGGAAACCCTGGGGTGGGATAGATTCGTACGTCCGTTACTCCTAGACACGTTGAACCCCAGATTCCTACCCATACCATTTTCCTTCTCAGAACTTCCTCTCCATCCTTTTCCTTAAAAGACCCTCCATACATGACTTAGTTCATGACATAGTCTATGACATAGTCCATGACATAGGCCATGACATAGTCCATGACATAGTCGAAGACATAGTCCATGACATAGTCCATGACATAGTCCATGGCATAGTCCATGACATAGTCCATGACATAGTCCATGACATAGTCCATGACATAGTCCATGACATAGTCCATGACACAGTCCATGGGGAAAATCAATTTCCCAATGTCATCTTTCGGGATGCTGTGTTGAGGGTCTTTTTAGGGAAAGTAAGGAGAGGAAGTTCTGGGAAGGAAAGAAAGGCGTAGGTAAGAATCTGGGAGTCAATGTGTCCAGGAGTGACGGACTTATGAATTCATTCCTCCACTGCGATGCAAGGCTATGGGTCGAGAGAGTTGCCTACCCTGGGCAGAAATTGCGTAATAGTTTCTTTGATTGGTAGTGTAATGTCTGCTAATATCTATCTGCGTGTCCTAATTAAATAAGAACAACAAACTAAAAATATTCTTGCTTCAGTTCACCAAAACCGGTTTGGTGGATGGACACTGTATTTTTAGAATCCGATTGACAACTTGATTCAATTCCGAGAATATTTAAAGCCTTTTCAACCGCAAATGACAAAAATATATAACCCCGATAAATCCTAACCGATACGAAGAAAAATGCAATGTCATTAGAAAGGATTCCGAAAGGTCAAGGAACTCGCATAGAATTCATTAATAACCTAACAACAAGAATTAATTAATTAAGCGAATAAAGTTCACAATTCACGCGTTTAATTGAATTATACGACCATCCATCATTCATCTTCTATTAAATTAATCGATTTCTGAAAGGACGTTTTAGAATAGCAGTCTTTTTTCTGATACATATTAGCAACATTTGGATTTGTGCATTAAATTAAAACTAATTAAATATATATACAAATATACATTTCTGTGGCTTTCGTAGCGTAGTGGTTTATGCGTTTAACAATTAATCAAAAAGTTACCAATTCAATCCAACGCGCGATTAAAAAAACATTGATGACCACACATCAGATTATTTGTATGCAGTGACATATGCACAAAAATTTTCGAAGTATAGACATTAAATTGAGAGGCGGTTATGGGTATCACCACCCCGGGAAACATTTATTCGATAACCAACATTCCTGTCATAGGTCACCCCAAATGGTTAGCTATATTTGGTGATTTAGCAGGGGTGCTCGAGTTCATAAGGTGAGGTTTGTCTAGTTCTAGGAAGGATGGATATATTCGTCCGTTTCCTCTCCTGGACACACTCACCCCTCATACCTTTTTCCTTCCCAGTACTCGTAATGAAAAAGCAGATTGTTAAATTTCTTGAACAAAACAAATTATTATCACCATCCCAATACGGCTTTAGGGAAAATCTAAGCACCAATGCTGCCATAGAAAATCTATTAAGCATAACCATAAAAAACATAGATGATGGGAAAAAATGTTTGGCTTTATTCATAGATCTTCAAAAAACTTTTGACACGATTGACCATAAAATATTTCTATCAAAGCTAAAAAAAATAGGAATGGCTGAAACAACAGTGAATTTATTGGAATCATATATAACAGGGCGAGAACAACAAGTACAAATTGGCAAACAAAAGAGCAAACTACTGTCTTTAAACTATGGAGTCCCTCAAGGAAGTGTACTGGGTCCGATTTTATTCATTATCTATATCAACGATTTAACTAACCTTACTATTAAAGGAAACGTAATCAGTTTTGCTGATGACACTGTTTTATTATTTCATGAAGAAAATTGGACGGATACATTTAATGTGGCTGAATAAGGGCTTAGTGCACTTCACAATTGGCTTAAAATCATTTTGCTCACCCTTAATATAAGCAAAACTAAATATATAACATTCTCAATGAACTCAAGGAGCCAACCAATAAAATCACTAAAACTAAAATTACACGAATGCCATGGAAATGATATACAATGTTACTGCCCCGTCATCGAAAAAAACACAAAATATAAAATATCTCGGAGTGATAATTGATGAAAATCTTAGATTGGACCTACACATCAAAGGAATTACCGAAAAACTAACAAGCCTTATATATTTCTTTAAAAATATAAGAAATAAAAAGTAAATGAAAAGGATATGAGAAAGGTCTACTACGCATTGTGTCATTCTCGAATTGAATATGGAATCATAGGATGGGGATACACATAAGTACATACATAACCTTAAAACGATTCAAAAAGGAATCATAAAGACCATATTGAAAGTATCCATTAGAACGCCTTCAATTAAAATTTTCAATAGCTTTGACGTACCAAATGTGCAACAAATATATGTCAAAAATATATTATTAAAGCTTTTCAAAAATACTGAATCCTCCTTTAGACCGTGCATGCATAACACTAGGTCGAATAAAAATGAAATAAAAAACATTCCAAGTTACAAAACCGCATTCGGACAAAGAAACTACACATACTTTGCAACTAAACTTCATAACATCCCCCCCAAGACATAAAACTAATAAAAAATTATAATGTATACAAATCAAGAATAAAATTATGGCTGAAAGAGATCAATGAAAAAACCCTAATGGAAACACTAAAAACGACATAGAAGACAAATGAAACATATTTAAATAATTTTAGTCCGCCTCGGCACAGGACCCCCTAATAATAATAATAATAATTATTGGACAATTTGTAGAGCGCCGTTTTTGTGAAAAATCACCTCAAGGGCGCTTTACAGTTTTTTATTTTATTTATTTATTTATTTTTTTTATATTCTTAGAATCTATCTAATTTTATTATTTACAAAAAGATACAGAGCCATACTTACCTGGCAGGTCACTTCCGATAAACACACTTTTTTAGAAAGTTTATGCTTGGGGATGATACGACTTTGCACGTGGAGGACATTATATTGAAAACACTGGACATTGCATGAATTTACCTTTGCTACCCCCATCGCTGTTGCTTTTACATTTATAAGAAGATTAATGCCAAAATTGAATTAGTATTTATTTTGAAAGACTAGTGAATTTAGAGCTCTCTGGGACTGGAAATTTTCATAAAATGACCTTTACAAAAGATTAAAATAAGAATTTGGTTATATTTTACACAATTAGTTATTTACAACGTCGTGGGCCGTAAAGGCGAAGGTGAAAGGTTTTTTAACTTATGGATACGACTGTCTGAAAAGATGAGTTTTGAGTTTAGCTCTAAATTCCGCTGAATCTGTGATCATTCTTAACTCGTGTGGCAGTCCATTCCAGGCTTTAGGTCCTGACACTCCGAAAGCACGCTCACCGAATTTAGTATCTGGTGTGCGTTTTGGTTCCTTCAACCTTCCGATAGCTGATGTTGCTGCTGACCTGAGGGTTAATTGTCCAGGATTGGAATTTTCTGGAATACACATTTCCGATAAGTAAGCCGGAGCCATTCCGTTAAGGGACTTAAATATCATCCAGCAGAGCTTGAACTGGATTCTTTCGGGACACTTGAGCCAGTGAAGGTTTTTGAGATGCTCTAGTCTGCTGCCCCTAGTGAGGAGGACTAAAAATTACAATATTTAACATTAAATTCATCATTATATTTTGTATGTACAATTATTTTATATAGTTGCTAATAAAAAAAAATAAAAAATTAAAAACTCTCTTTACTTGCTTTTCAAAAGACCCTCCAAACAGCATTCCCAAAGATGACATAGGTCTTGGGGCATTTTTCCTCAGGGTCTCCTGTGTGAAGTTGTGGAGAAAAGAATAGATTTGTTTTAAAATATTCAGTCCCATTTTTCTGATAATTTTTTTTTCGTTCCTAAAAAGCGGTTCCTAAGAAGAAAAAAATTGTGTGCAATTCACATGCGGTAGAAGCGAAACCTTCAGAAAAATAAAGTAGACAAGAGTAAGGCGTAGGTAGTAGTAGAGTAAAGTAATAGAGTAGGCCACGAAGCACCGCAGAAAGAGGGGACCGATTAGTCTGTCTCATTCTCTCGCAGGCTGAATTATAGATGTAGGAATGTAGGTGTTTGTCTTTATTTAGTGTTGCTTTTAATAAGAACAACTCATATTTTGTAGAATTTTATGACTAAAATAGTCATTAATTACCGAAAAAGGTCAAATACGCACTAAACATCATTGCGGTGTACATTTTGCATTGGGCAAATGCATATAATCCGATATCAATTTATGTGTTGTTAAAAAAAAAAAATATATATATATATATTAACGCTGGCAGACTGGGTATTGAAAGTTTTGAAAACCTCGAAGTATATTATAATTATGAATAAAATAAGATTTTAATTGGGCGGGAGAATGGCATGTAATTGGAGACGGATATGTAAAGGTATTCTGCTAACATATAAATATCGCAATGATGATATTATTATGGTCGACAGCCCCGTGAGCAGGATGCTCTACTAGCGAAGCGAGTTCGATACCCACATCGGGTACCGACCTAATCTCTTTTCAGAACAAATTATGCTTAGTGAAAATGTTGAGCTTCTTATAAATTCAAAAAAGAACAAAAAATAACTTGTATCCATTATGCAGTTCGCACCTCACTTTCAACCAGTGCGTGTCAAACGTCAGCAACTAATATTTATTTGATTAATTATCAAGCATTTTCTGTGCGAGCAAAGTAGGAATATTTCTTCGCGTATTAACTGTAAAAACGTGTATATAATATGTTCACAAATAGATGACAATACCTTCTATTCTAATTTGACAGCAAACTTCAGTCTTTTGAAGGTACCGTTATAATTGTTTTCGACTACATGGTTATTAACTGAAGTACATTTTTTTTTAAAATTGTAATTTCACTTTGCCGCATCATTTTATCGAAATGAAAAAAATAATCTTTATCTTGATGATTTAATGGTTCCTTTATTAGAATATAAAGTAATCTAAAAATTAGACTTATAAAAATGGAAATCTATGTGTTTTAATTTTAATAAATCTATTCTTATATGTCTTAGATTTACATAGGTATATGTATTTTATATCCTATTGAAGGAACCATTGATTCTGAAACTTGTATTAATTTTTTTTTAAATAGTGATTAAAACCAATTGAAGCATTTTATTTAAATTAAAATATAATATATTTATTTATCAGAAATTTGTCGAAAAAATGCATTGGTTGGTCACGAAATTTTTGTTTTGCTTTTTCCCTGATTTTCATCAAATCTGGGATATTATGTTAGTAGATCTAGTAAATCTAATAAACAATGCTTTCTTGAAAATGGGGAAAAATGCAAACCTTTGAAAAATCACAAAAGCTTACTTTACTCGTTAAGATTAATCCTAAGAAATAATATAAATACATTTCAAATAAAGAATTGAAATATATTTTTGAAAACAGAAATTATACTATAATTTCTGTTTTCAAAACAGATGTTATTCTGTTTCCAAAACAGAAATTATAGTATAATCGTAGGCATTTACTTTAGTGCTTGTCTGAATTCTTGATATATCAGTTCCAATGTTGAAAATGACATTTAAAATAATTTTCTGTTAAAATTCTTTACTCAATCAGTTGCAATTAAATTCAAAACAAATCCATTGAACCAGAGTTACAATGAAAAACACACAACCGAAATGCAATTTTGAAGATATTATGTACTCGTATATTGAAGTTTTTAAACATAAGAGTACATTTCCCTTTTCTTAACTCCATTTTAAATTTATGAATAAAAATTTGTTAAAGATGCAACATCTTTTGTATACATTCTATTTACTAGATATTAAATTGGGTGACCGGACAACTCATAATCTTGCAACTTCAATACCTTGTTTGAAAAGTCATTAAAAGTGATGAAAAAAATAATTTAAAAAACTGGTTAAATAGGTTACGGTAGGTTAGGTTTGGGACTATTTTTCAATTGTTTTTGTTCGTAACTTTTAGTGACTTTTCAAAGGGGTGTTGAAATTGCATGATTCTGAGTTGTCATGGAACAATTAAAATAATATATTTAAAAAGTTTTAGTAGAGGCTTTTTCAGAAAGTATTCCAATCAATAGTAGGTATGTAAATATTTTCTGACATGCTAATCGATTCTTCGACCTTTAGAACTGTTGAGAAGCTCTCACCCACGCAGCCATGGAGAGAGAATTCGCATCACACAAATCCAGCTAATCTTCTGTTTTCTCGTTCCCGTTGAAAATTCTATACCTGCATTGGAGATGATACAGAGATAAAGTAAATATTTATTTGCAGTGGCGTAGCCGATCATGTTCCGTGACTCTACAGTGTACAGGGTTGTGCTAAGAAAAATAAATAGTCAATAAAATTTAACATAATAAAATACCCGATACCTCTGTTACTTTATTATGTGTATGGATTTCCCTAGTAAAGCAAAATTTCCGCTACAATGTGAGATTTCTCTTATGATCTGACTGCAAAGTCTCCTGCTCGTCTCTGGAGGCCTGGAGTCGTTTGTAAGGCGAGCTCCTATGACGACTTCTTTTGTTTCAAACAAGGGGTTGATCTTACAATCAAATTTTGGAGGTTAGATTTTTTTTAAACACTTGTGTTCATTGCGTACAAAGTTTAGATAAACCACCAATAATAAAGCTTTAAGAAATGGAATGGACGAGTTTTAGGAAGAACTTGATAACAAAGGTTTCAGAATGAGTTGACATATTTACTTCTGGTTAAATCGTAGACAAAAATATAAGAAGACAAATTTATTATAGAAAATTGAGAAAAATACGACACAGACGCCAAATAGCAAAGGAGTCCATAGACGGAAAGATGATTTTAAATATAAATGTCAGGTGAAAATTTTAAGTTAAATGTTCAAAATAAATTCATAACACTGAATACTGACACATGTTGGATTTTTTCTATCTGTCATAATGACATACGTTTGACTTATTTCACAACACAATAATTAGGTTATGAAATGAGGCTTTGAGTATTTTTTTAAAATAAAATGCATTATATTTAAAGAGTTAATAGCTACAAAATTAGTTTTTGAAATCAATAAATGACAAAGTTATGAGCTTTTAAAGTGAACTTGGATAAAATGTAAGCAAAGTATCTCATGACGTCGCACGAGACACGATTCATAACTCGAACAGCAGTGCAAGTGCTGCAGCACCACCGCGCATGTACCGTGACGTCAAAGGGATTTCGGCCGGCCCCAAATAATATCAACATTTTGACGGCTTATCTGTTCGGCACTATTCTGTATTTTTCAATTTAAAGAGTTCTGTCCTCAAAATAATCTATTTAATTTTATACATCATTGTAAAAAAACATGAAATTTCTTTATAGGAGGCAAACTCATAATCGAATATACGAACCAGAACACAAGCAATTGATTTTTCAAGATTGCGTTCTATCCAAATTTCTGGATTTTCCGTCTCTGGGTCAACCTAGCTTTAAAATTAATGATTACATTTTGTATGAATGCTGTAGAAATGAGATCCCTGAGACGTATGTGTGGTAAAACCATGTATGATCGTGTGAGAAATGTGGAGATCCGCAAAGAATGCAAGGCTGATGTAAGCGTTATGAGTAAAATTAAGAAAGGGACGCTCAGATAGTTTGGGCATGTAGAGCGAATGAATGAGGAAAGGAGTGTAAGGAGAATATATGACGCAAATGTGAATGGTAGACGAAGTCGGGGACGCCCGAGGAAGACATGGCACGACCAAGTGAATCAGATACTTGAGTCGGGCGATGTCAAGAGTCAGAATAATAGAAGAGCATGTATGAGACGATGTATGAATGTGAACGAAGCAAGGAGTGTGTGCCAAGATCGAGTTGTTTGGCGGTCTGTCTTCTCTGCCTACCCCTGCGGGGAAACGGCGTGATGGTTAGTTAGTTAGTTAGTTAGTTAGATTACATTTTGTGAGAATTTTTCGGGGATCCGGAAATTCGTCACTAACGCCACTGCAATTGCCCTCCACACGCGAGTACATGAAGGTTTAAGACGGGAGAATTTAATGTCAGATTAGAGAAATATGACGTTTAATCCTCAGCGCTACGTATGACAGTTATTTGATTAAATTTATTCCTATCTCATCTTCGTTCCGAGAACGGCCCCGGGCCTCAGCCGCCAGCCGCAGCCGCCAGCGCCGGGAGATTTCTCCCGCCAGCCACTCTCAGGTGTGTGGTACAGATAAGAGATGTTTATGACCTCTTGCCGAGCCGTGTCCGCTACCATAAATAATTATTATAAGCATTCCCCAGCATCTTTGGTCCTGTGGTGTGATGTATGGGGGAGCTCAATCAAACGCGAGAAGCACGGAACTACCATTATTTTTGCTTTGTTAAATTTAAAATACACCAAATTACTTTTAAGGGCAACGGATTTTTTCGAAGCGACCAACGAGTGAATTCAATGCACCTGCTGTACTTATATATTGTACGTCATGAAATAAAATTTTATATCTTGCTGGATGCCTTTAGTCTTCATTATTTTCGGAATAATACCGTTAAAACATAAACTAAATACACAGACCGGTCAGTGGCTGAGTGAGAAAATTGCGTTGGGTTCAGGCGTCGTGCGTTCTATTCCTCAGCTGACTAAATCCTTCAACATTGCACAACATTTTTAATGGCGGTAGGAGGAGATTTTCAAATATTCTCGGGTTATTCGTAACCCGGAAATGTTTGTCTTTCTTTAAAAAAAAAAAAAAACTTTTTAGCAGTTTTTCTAACGGATTCTCTTTATTTTAAAAATCTTATTATAGTGAGTTAATAGTTACATTTTTACAATTATATTAAATAAAAATTAAAAATTTTACAGAAATAAAGAGAAAAGGAAAATTTTGAAAATAATTTTTAATTTAATAAATAACAATTTTAAAGTCTTTAGAATAATATACCATGAAAGCTAAAATAAATTAATTCTTTCAGTAAGCCATAAACAATGTTTGAAAATCTCCTACTACCACCACAGAAAGCCGAAAATGTTGCTTGTGTTGTGATGTAGGACTTAGCCAGCCGAGGAATCGAACACGGGACGCCCGGGTGGGACCCAAACGCGATGCCCACTCAACCACTGACCGGTCAAAATTTTAGGAATTTTCAAAATTTATCGGAACATTTTGTCTTATATTTTTGTAAAGTGTGTAAAAAAAACTTAAATTCAATGAATATCTATGTCAGGTTAGATGTTAGTTGTTCTAGATTAATAAAATTTGAGCTATCTAACGCAGAATTTAATATTATGATTCAGCATTTTTTACGCCAAGAAATTGAAAGAACAAACTTCATCGCTGGGCTATTTAGAAATTTAACATAGCCACTTCTAGCATTAAGCCCCAGATATATACTTTTGTATATTCTGTTTATCTAATATTTTACGTAATATTCATACCAATTTAATAAATAATGCATCTTATTATATAACGCCGATAACTTTTTCACAGACTATTAAAAATCATTATCGTTACAAATATAAATAAGTAATTAAAGTTTTACTGCGAAATGCATTAAAGATTATTAAATTAGACTTAGCTGCTATTTAGGTTATTCGCTTGACTGCACTCCTTACTTAAAAGGCTTTCTAAGATAACTTAAGAGTAAATTAATATTTCGCCGAGATAAAAAAAAATAAAAATTGTCTGCAGACAAGAGTGGGGAGGCTACAAAGGACCGCACAAAGAGGAGACCGATTAGGCTTAATCCTATAGATGTATGTGTTTGTCTCTTTTTAGTGACGCTTTTTCGTTTCATCGAGTTTCAAATCACAACGGCGATAAAGAAGTTTTCACGTCAAAAATATATTTCTAATACTATACGACGTCGAAGCATTGACACTAAGAGCCAGGAAATGAAAGGCACAGAACTGTGGTGCTGGAGAAAAATGCTCAGGATTCCATGAACAGCCAGACGCACAAATACGTCCACTCCGGAAGAGCTAGGCATCCACAATAACCTTTCAATAATCTTACTGTGGACACGTTCCTCGCCAAACTGAAAACCTGGAGTAACTAATGGTCTGGTACGTTGATGTCCTTGGCTCTGCACGCAGAACTACGAGGAGCTGTAGATCTTGGTCCACCATGGAAAGTGTTGTGGGGGTCAGCAAATCCTCATCAAACAATTTAAATTTAAATAACTTATAAGATTTTATTTATTTAATATCACCGATATAAATATACCATAAGCACACATGTCACAAAATCATAGGAACACATTATAAACAGTAAATAAAGAGTAGAACAGATAATTGTGGCGTTTGAAAGAGAAATGACACCAGAGATGCAATTACATACAAAAATCTATAGAACAAATATAATCAATACTAGAAAGTCTTTTAAGAATAAATGTTATACGTTTTTTTCTTCTTCTATGTGTCTTCTGTTTTAAGTCCTAATGTTTCAATCAAATGCCAGTCATTATCTATAGTTTTATTTTTTTTAAATTTATTTATTTAAATATAAAATACAGATAGATTATGAGAAAGCTTCGACTTTTTTTTTAAATATTTAATTAAAATTATATTTGATAGTTTTATTACCAAGTTCTGCTGGTATTTTAAAGAAAATCTTAACACTTAGTTGGGGAAACAGATTCCGAACCCCACATAATACACTCTCAATTATTGTACCAGCAAATTGGTTTAACCGGTAATCAATCAATGTAAGACACCTTCGAAAATTGACATTTAAAATCTTATAAATATGTCGCTAACAGTGGATTTAACCACAGTTTGAAAATGGTCCTGTAAACCGAAACAGCTGTAACAAAAATACATACTAAAATACCTGTAGAACTTGATAATAAAACTATCAAATTTAATTTCAATTAAATATAAAAAAAATTTACGAATTAAACTCAAAAACAATCAATAAAGCTTCGACTGTTCAACTAGGAGATTTCCCGTTTTAGGACAGTCAAATTGCATTGTCAAGTTTACGTTCGAGATATACCAGCATCGTACGCATTTTAGATGTTGCCTTAAGGGGATTGGTAGAAAGGTTTATGATGGTTGGTTTTGCGTGCAATTATTCTCTGATAATACTTGAATCATTTAAAAAGCGATGATAAATAACCTATTAGAAATTGCTGGTATTATTATGAGTACAAATAAAATATGTAAATAATGAGTTTTCATTGGAATATGTCAAAGTGACAACAATTCTCTTTATATTATTAACGTTTTCTTGGAAATGTATGCCAGCATGGCACGAAGTCCTAATTGTGCGGGTCCAGTGAGATAATAGCATCACATTTTTGAAGATGGCTTAAGTAAGAAATTTAGGAATTTTTCACTGTGAAATAAATAATGTAGGAACTGCTAGTAATTTTAGTTTAAATGCTGGTAATATTCATTTAGTTGCCACACTGAAACGCATGCGCGTTGGACCGCTTCTGAACAACAAATCGGTTTTGAAACGAACTACCATTCTACCTCGAATGTCGTTCGTAATAACATCGTCTCAAGGCCTTCGCTCATGTAGAAACCAAAAACTGGTTGGCAACTCAATTCACAGCGTAACTCAATTTTACGATTTCACTAATGATATCAGCTTGTTTAACAAAAATATTATTCATTAATTATTTAGCAATTACTTTAATACGAAAAACATAATTATAATTTATCAACCTCCAGAAAAAAAATCGATGTTTTCCTGCTCTGATATATCGTAAATTACTCGAAAACTAGACAAGTCGTGAGACGCAACCATGGCAACCTGTCAACTTGTCGTCGCGTCGCCCTTGACAACTGGTCTTTAACAAGTCGTCACAAGCCCCTTTCCTGTGGAAAGCGATTGAGTTGCCAACTGTTTTTCTTTCAGTTTCTCCATGAGTGGAGGGCCTTACATACTAACTTCCGTATTTCAAAGCCTTTCTGATAACATCGCGTTTGTAAAATTGAATGCTAAATAAAATATTGATTGAATAATAAATTTCTTTGATTAGGTGTATCAAATTTAGTTTTCGCCTTTATCAACAATCCTAACAACAAGCAGATCTACATTAACATCAGCCCCGCGATAAAAGTAAGAGAAAGGAGATGAGAAGTGAAGGTTGACATGCTGTTCAGAACTTTTTAATTTTTTGTTTTCATTATTTCCACAAAGGAGGTCCTGAGGAAAATAATTTCCCTCAGGCATATTTTATCTTAGGGGATGCTGTGTGGTGGGTTTTTATAAAGGAAATGAAGGAGAAGAAGTTCTGGGAAGGAAATAAGTATTAGAGATGGGTAGGAATCTGGAGGTCAGTGTGTCCAAGAGTGACGGACGTATGAATCCATCCCTCCAACTGTAGTGCAAGGCGATGGTCGAGGGATTCTGACTGAAGAGGTCAAAAGACGTCCTTCATCAGTTCTATCTCGATCCAACCCGCCACGCAGCAGGGGGCAGACGCATCGGCCGCCAAGAGCTGGGCAAACCTCACCCCATGAACTCGGGCGCCCCTGCAAAGTCACCGAACGGAGCGAACCACTTGGGTTGACCTATGGCATGGGTTATTGGTTATTCAATAAATGGCGGTACCCATAACCACCTCACAAAATTTAAATCACTAAACATAACTAAAGCTGTTTCAAGCAACGTTTCAAATCAGAATTACGGTTTTTTGTCAGGGGATATTGAGAGCACCTAAAATTCTAGATATCAATATTTTTAACTTTCTGCTACTAAGAGCTCCGTTGTCAGCTCTTTTTTTCTATTTCACGCATTATAAAACACAAAGAGGACGAACTTAAAATGAAGCTATCAGCGGTACACCTCTAAAAAAAACATTTAGAAAAAAGGCTGTCAATAAAAAAAATAAAAAAAACATTTTTTAGAAAAATTAAATGATTTGTGAACTTTTTATAACATTTCAAATTAACGTAATGCTAATTTATTTAATTTGTGATTTACTGTAAAAAAACTTTATATATATATATATATTTTTTTTTTTTTAAATAACATGCAGAAGGTGTCGCCAGGAATTAAATGCTTTATTATATTTGCACATTCATAGGCTTAAAATCAGAACCCATAAATTTTCATTAATAAAACATGCCTATAAATAACGACACAATGCGCAGAAAAAAATACCATCGTCGACCAATGGCAGAGCTGGATTTTAAATTGTATTCCATCCGCGTTCATATTCAAACGACATTTGATTATTTAATTCTTTTTTACAATTCAAATTCGTCTGAGCGCGTGTCACCAACGTGGAGACAAAGTTAACAAGTTACCTGTCGAGTCAAAGGCTGTGAGAACAAGGTGAGACATCATTATACGACCAGAAAAAAACAGTATTGAATGAATAGGCATTTTTTACGTCGTGGTACATAATTTACTTAGTGACTTGGCGTTTTTTATACAAATTTAGAGTTCTACAGCGCCATTGCTATTGGAATCGTGGGCGTTACCACGAGGTTCAAGGAATAGTGATACACTGCTGATAGATCCGTTGTAATATCTCCCTCTTTCTTGTAAACAATGCACATGTTACTAAGAGAGACTGCAACGGATTTCTCGATGGCAGGACAATACATTGATTATTTTCTTCTATGGGTAATGGCGTACCGCTGATAACATCGTTGTTACCTCTCCCTCATTCTCACAAGAGACGCATCTATTAAAAAGAGAAGTTGCTGGTCCATCACGAACGATCGATAAAGAATGTCGTTAATTATCATATAATCACCGATCTGAGACATGACTGCAGATCGCTAAATTACAAACAACAGTCATTGTGAACTGTTGTTTGTTCGTTGGCGATCTGCAGTCATGCTCGGGATCGACGACAAGTAACCGATATAATCAATAAAACCTTTATCTATCGACCGTCATATATGCCCCGCATAAAGCAAAATTTTAAAACACACGCGGTAGAAGTGAAACTTTCAGTAAACTAAAGTAGACAAAAGTGGGGAGGCTACGAAGCACCGCACGAAGACGAGACTGAATATTTTATCTCATTATCTCGCAGACTAAATCCTGTAGATACATGTGTTTGTCTCTTTTCAGTGTTGCTTTTTCGTTTCATCGAGTTTCAAAGCACAACGATGCTAAAGAAGTTTTCACCTCAAAAAGTTGGAGCTGTGTAAATAGCATTTTGTGTCATTAGTCATTAACATTAGCGATCAACTGTATTAAATTTCAATATCTAGGTACTGATTCAAGCAATACGAATTTCTTTGTGATAATTGTCTGTGAATTGTCAACATTCCGATCCGGGTTTTGTCACCCAACGATGACGGTACTTAGTACCTACTCGGTTGGTACTTACACTAAGTGCACATTTCTGACACTAAAATAAGATAAACAAATAGAATTGATTTGAACTAAACGTTATCACGGTATAATTCGTCATCTGGTGACGTTTTCAGATAAGTCAAATGGCGGTACACGACTCTACACGTACCTAATGCCAATGGTTCTAATGCTGAGAGCTTCGTTATTTTTGTTCCCTGCTTTTGATAAGTAACCTTTAAATAATATATTATAAGACGTGTGTTTGAATATAAATAAATGGTTAAATATAGTTTGAATATAAATATATATCGTATATAGTTTAGTAATGAACTGGCGCAGCCTATTCCGTCTGAAATTTCTAGAAAACTTCAACTGTTTTCAACTCAACTTGCTTACAACTTGGGAGGCCGTGATGGGATAGCCGACATCTCTGCCATAGGTCGCCCCAAGTGGTTTGCTACGTTCGGTGACTTAGCAGGGGTGCCCGGGTTCATGGGGTGAGGTTTGTCCGGGTCTTGACGGCAGAAGCGTCTGCACGCCAACTGCATGGAAGTACAGATCGGGAGATTCTGGTTAATGGAGACCTTTTGACCTAGCAAGATTCTCTCGAAACATCGTCTTGTACCGCATTGTCGATTCATGATTCCGTCACTACTGGATAAACTGACCCCCTAAGATTCCTACCACCTCTCGCACTTTTTTTCCACAAATTCCTCTCCTTCCTTTCCTTAAAAGATCCACCGCACAGAATCCCTAAAGATGGCAGGCACTGAGGGAAATCAGAGCTAACGTAAAAAAAATACAAGTATGCAGTTCACACGCGGTAGAAGTCAAAACTTCAGTAAACTAAAGAAGATAAGAATGAAGAGACTACGAAGCACCGCACAAAGAGGAGATCGATTATTCTATTTCATTTTCTCGCAGGCTAAATCCTATAGATGTATGCGTTTGCCGCTATATCATTTCATCGAGATTCAAATCCCAACGGTGCTAAAGAAGTTTTCACTTCAAAAAACTCCCAATACATTTCCATCATGAGCTACTGCGCTTTGGAATACACAAAATTTCGTTTATATTTCATAATCCATAAGTAAGCACATTCAATTCAGGAAGTATTGTTTAGAAACACATTTTTTTGGTAGGTAGATAAAACAATTTAAAACCGATATTGCAAAACAAATGTCGTCAAATGTTCAATATATTTTATTTCCCAGTAGTGTCCATGTCTCTGCCTGATTTTATTCCGTTGAATAAAGAAGTATATGTTCGAGTCTCGGCGTGGGCGGAACATTTTGGTACCGTTGTCAGTGTGAATACGATCCGCCCACCGCCGTACCTACCCGACTAACCGAATTGACAAACAAATCGATTTCAAATGTAATAGCCGCTTGTTATAATAAATATATATATTATATAACATTTAACAATATATATATAGAACATTTAACAATATATTCTATTATATTACGTACTTTCTGTGAATATATTCCCTTGATAAATTCTTAACGATGTATACAAAACTTTGATACGTCGTAAATCCGAATACGGTCTCACTTTTCACGAGCGAAAAGTTTAATATTTAATCATTGAAGACAATATTAGCATCTCTCAAACGAAAATTTGAAACAAAAAGAGATAAGGTCGTATCTTTAGCGTGAACCCAGGACTTTAGCCTTCCCGGGACTCTGCTCTAACCACCAAGCCAATTCGACCCTATCCTCTTCGGTCATATCTAACGGCATCGTACTTTGACTAAGAATTATGAACATACATGTATTCATTTTCGTAAAGCATATTTTTATGCATGATCGCAAGATTTTATCAAAAACGAACGAACGAACAAACGAACTAAATGCAATCTAGATAGTGTCTTGGATAAATGTATCCATTTTTATTTTAATGTGTGGCATCTATTGAATTTTTCTACAAGTCTATGATGAATATTTTTTTTATTTTTGGAATAACTTAGTTTTTCTAGATGCTGAAGATTAAGGATATAAACAGGTATAATATGTAGGTATGTGGTTTATATAAACTTTTCCCATTTTTAGAAACGACAGTGAATTCTTTTTTCTCCATCGATCAAGGCTAGGAATGGGTTGAAAAATTAAAATAAAATTATGGTAAAATATGCGATAAAAAAATATTTATAATCAGGTAAAAATGTTTGGTAAAACCGACAAAAATGCAGCTAAAAATTTGAAGGATTACCCACAACTCATGAAAGCGAAATGTTTGAAGGTGGATGGGCGTTGAAGAAGCAAAGATGGATGATGTGTAGAGATGTACATAGCCTTCTATCCTCTTTAACCTTGGCCAATGGATTAATGATTTGCAGGCATAAATTTATCTAACCATACATCTTTCAGTCTCACTGATGAAACAGACATTTATAATGCACTTCTAATATTAAATTTATCGCTCTATCAAATATCTAGGCAGGTACACGTAAATCAGAATTCAGATATTCTTGCTTGAGTAGTGGTGTACTAATCATAAGATTACTGCATGGTAAGAGGGAACTGCGATTGGGTGTTCCAAACTATTTTGTCGTGTACTCGCGATATATTTAGACGGGAATGGGTACGGCTGCCCCGGGAACCATTTATTGGATAACCAACACCTCTGCCACAAGTCTCCCCAAGTGGTTTGTGCCCGGGTTCATAAGGTGAGGTCTGTCCGGATCTTGGCGGTGTCTTCAGCAGGACTCTCTTGGAAAATCGCCTTACCGCAGTGGGAGGGATGGATTCATATGTCCGTCACTCCTGGACATACTGCCCACCAGATTACCAACAAACTCCTCTTGCCTTTTTACTTCCCAGAACTTCCTCTCCTTCCTTTCTCTCAACATCCCTAAAGATGATATAGACCGCAAAGGAATTTTTTTCCTCAGGGCCTCCTACGTGGAGCTAATGTAAAAAAATATTATAATAATTAGTACAAGCCGTTAAAAACCCGCTCCGCAGGTTTTTGCTGCTAGGCCTTGTGGGCGGCTTTTGGTTCGGCTTTGCCCAGTTAGTGTTTAAGACCACTTTATAAATCCAATTGGAACTGGTTCTAAAAATAGCCTGTTCATCGGATCCACTGTCATCCAGTGATAGTCACCGGGACAAAGTAACCGAGATAGGTAATGACGTCACAAGTAATATATGGCTGCTTGATACAAGTGTTTATTACCATCAATCTTTCCATATTCAGAGGGACACTGCTAGTTCGCTAAATCGTAGTAGGTACTTAGGTTGCCCCAGGCAAGTATAAGTACTACTTATGCCTTCCGACTGTAGTGGCGACATCTTGTGATGAATTTTTAAATTAAAAACCGAATTACAACGGTAGCTTCGTTTGAAATTCCACGTGCACAGATGTTATTTTTGGCGAGGAGCGTAAGGCGTGGCATCAGGCATGCAATCGAAGTCGGGTTCTGAAATGCAACCACGCAGACGGAAGGCTATTAATACTGTATGATTATTATGATCCACAAATATATTGAAACGTGCGTTTTTAAAAATCATTTGATTGTAAATTTGTGATTGGCAGTTTAGTTTTTAAACTAAAAATAAACACAGTCCTTGAAAAGAGTTATAAAAGTTTGAACCCAATAATAACGACTTTCAATTATTTATATAATAACACACCATAAAATCTCGCGATAAATTTATCGGTTTTGATCGGAACATTTCGAATTAAAAAGGAAGCTATATAAGATATAATTTCTGCGAGGTTATTGAAAGTAAGATGTGTTTATTATTGCTAATATTACACTGTAAGATTTTATTGGAATTCCAAGAAATAACTAAAATTAATCACACTTTAATGCGCAACTCCCTTTCGTTAACCTTGTTAATGCAACCGTGTCATATTTTATGTGCCATGTTGATGATGTGCCATATTATATTAAACGCGGTAGTCGCAAATATGATACATGCGTCGATACTGCAAGATTCAATATTTTCTGTGAATGAAAATATTTGTTTTTATTTTATATTGTAACACATTTGAAAAAAAGAAATTCGTCTGTTATCTTAACTTAACCCACCGGTATATTATTTCCATCTGGAATTTTTACATTCCTAAATGGGCAACAGCTTCTGGGAACAAATAATTATTTTTTTTTAATAGTGAACATATAAGTTATATAAGAAACCATAGCCAGTATATTTTTATATATTTTTTATGAAAAAAGATTTTTAGGCCAACCCAACTACTATTATCAGCTTATTACCTCATTCTTGATTAATCAGAAAGATTTAAAATATCAATTAGATGTCAAATTTCTAAAAACCGATAGTTTTTAAGAGATAAGGTGATCCATTGGTCGAGAAAAAAATCAAATTAGAATCCACGCCTCTTTTTGTGCGGGATTTAAAAATACTTGACAAGACTTCAGAAAAAGTTTTTGTAAAGGTTGGAAAAGGTATTTGAGAGTTGTTTTTTACAGGTTCATTTCGTAAAGGCTCGTAAAAAACATTAACTCTTTTCTTACGCATTGTTTATTGTAATAACAAAGAAATTAAAAATTGATTTACGGAACCAAGGATCTATTCCCAACCGCAGACGCGGCGGAACTGATACAAAATGAGTGTGACAAGTGCATAGTTCTTACGTCGATGGCGTAAGGTTCACTTTAAAAATCCAAATTCGTCGAGTGCCGGCCGTCTTGACTGATGTCAAAAATAACAACGCGAAAATGCACATTTAATTATATATTGTGAAGTTCAGGCATAAATATATATTTTTTTACGATTATTATAATAAAAAACTAAAATTGCCACACTAAGCAATAAAACTATATCCAAAAGGTGTTTTAAGTTAGGAGAATTTGCACTTGAAAGTGATTTTTTATGGACCTAATATTTTATTATTTTCTAGGCTTCTAAAAAAAAGATCTATATTTTCTAAAGCCAAGATGTACTCTACTCGCAGTATTTAATTGAAGCATCTATAATACTTCTAAGTGATCAAATATTCAAAACAAAAACACACGCTTTTGTATGATTTTGCATTATTTCGCATGGCTTCATCTTAAATAAGAAAACAGAATGTATTTAATGGGTGTAATTAATACATTGCTCAAGTACATATATAGAAACGCCTAGTGTTGCGAAATTGCCATTCTCGTCAATAATAAGAGAATGTTAAAACATTAAATCAGCGGATTAGCAATAAGCATTCAATGCTAATCCTGTCGGAAAGAGTGAGATTTTATTAGCTCGCTGCCTTCATTACTAAAGCTGCCACAGTTTCCTTTGTCTGTTGGTTGCGAGCTTATCCGGGACTTCAACCACTTCACCCCTGTTATCAGCCGCGTCGTGTTGTCTGGTGCCTGTTGCCTGTTGCTGTTGTCTGTAACTGTTGCTGTTTCTCACTTCAGCTGTCAGTAAATTACGGCAACGCTATCTGATCCCTTTTCTGTATCACTAGTTCTCTCGCCTCGCTGTATTGTCGGTCGGGTTGTGTGTCGGGTATCGGTTCTAGCACCTACCTAGTGCCGAACAGGCGAGAAAAATATTGTAATTCTGTAAAATAAACAATATTTTTGAAGTAAAACTTATTTACGCACGCTTGACTTGGGGAGTAAGCTGGTGAATGCAGGACGATAGCGTTACAAAAAGTGTCGGGCGAGGCGAACGGAATTTGAAAGGGAGATAGAAAGAAAGTTAGTGAAGATAGAAAGAGAGAGAGTTACGTTTCGTATATTACTGTAGGGGCAAGGGTCTTTTAATTAAATGAGGGAAAGGAGGTTTAGGGATGGAAAGTGTCCAGGGGTGACGGACGTGAATCTAATCCTTCCACTGCAGTGTAAGGCGATGGATCAGCTCAGCTGGATAGTCAAATGGTCTCCATCAACGGGCTCGCCTCCCATTGGTGGGCAGAAGCGGCCGCCATCAAGAATTGGACAAATATCACCCCAGAAACAATAACTAATAAGTTATATAACTGATAAGAAACCCGGAACTGATAAGTTTCCAAATTAAGCGAACCACTTGGGGTGACCTACGGTAGAGGTGTTGATTGTCCAATTAAAGGTTCTCGGGGCAGCGATACCCATAACTCTCTACCAAAATGATATTTCTTCTTCAGTTTCACAACTTTTCCCGAAAATAGGGATTCCTGAAGAACGGAACATGTGAGCGGTATCACGTAAAGAAATACCTTGAATTCTGCTAGGTCTTTAGCTTAATGCATCTGTAGATTTTCTATTAATGGGCCGTTTATAGCTGTACCACCGTGTGACAGGGACAGATATAAGGAAATATAATGATGTTACATTTTTATGTAAAATAATAAATTCTGTGTCAGACCATTGCAAACTGATGCGTCTCATCAATTTCGAAGAACCTCTCCGCGATATCCGGGAAAAAACAATATTTAATTAGCAATACTATGGACCAACTACACGTACGGCGAATATAATTCAATTTTATTAGGCATACATTACAGAAGCTAATAAACCAATCAGACAAAAACACCGAAAACAAAATGTCAAAGATTGCAACTAGGACTGAACCCAGAACCTATAGTCTTACCAGAGGTTTTCTGTTCGATTTGTTTGTAGTAATTCTTGTCGTCTCTTCCAATTGAGCTATATTCACTTCATTACCTTCCGTTATCTCTATCAATTTCATACTTCCCGTTTCATGAATGATTTACATTGACCTCTTCAATTATTAGCCATATTTCTGGGCTCCTATCTTTTTGGTGTGATTGCAAATTTCTACAAAAAAAAAGAAATTTCTGGGTTCGAATCCCAGTTCCAATAGTAACCTTTATTTTAATTTTTGGTGGCTATTTCATATTTTCACTGAGATACTAATACAAATACAAATGGTCTCAAAGTTGTCAATGTTAAACGCAATAAACCACAATTTAATAGACATGAAAACTAGACAATATCCAAATAACATCGAAATACGTCAGCCCATGAAAAAATTTTTTTTTTTTTTTTAACAATAGATAAATTTTGTTATAGTGGCTCTAGTGGAATTAGATTTATACAGTTGGACCATTTAATGAGATCACATCAAAGACATTTTGTTAAATAGTCCCGAGAAGAAAACAAATACTTTAGCATCAAAATAATTTGAGGCTCAGAGTAAAAAATCTCCAACAAACATTCATCATGAAGGTCCCTGCTACTGCTATTTAGGTGCCTTTTTACTATTTGAATCGCATTGTTAATTGATTCATTCGGGTTTGGGTAAATGTATAACATCGCATGGTTTATAAATGATACCCGTTGAACCGTTTGTTAGTTCAGGAAATAATTGAACGCGTTTAAGCGCGAAACCTTCCATAAACTAAACCCATATCATTTACACTGACAATGGTTCTGCGTTGCGTTTTCTAAACACGTTCATAAAATTACATTAAATGATCTGATACCGCTACTTTGTACTGGATTCTAACCTAAGTTCTTATTACAGCTAAGTAAAATTATTGACAGTTACTTTACCACTCAGACATTGGGGCTACCAGTGCAAAAAAAATCTTTTTTCGAACAATCAATTATTACCTGAATTAATTAAAACAATATATATTTTTGTGCCTATAACAATAAAAGTTATTTGATTACGTAAAATTACGCTGTTTCTTGGGTTAATCTCATATACAATCAAATAGCACAATCCTAACAGGGGGTTAGACAGAGTTATGGTAGATGCTTTTAACAGGTTCTCAGCCTATGAATAAGAAATAGGCTTAGTGCGTTTATTTTCAAAGGATTTCCCATTAAAAAAAATTTTAAATTTAAGAAACTCAATTGAAAATAGGGTAGTCTAGTAAAAATCTTTTTTATTCCTACAAATTTAAATATATTAAGGAATAGTTTTAAATACGGCGACTTAAGGGTGGTTTCAACATTTTTTCTATGTATTTTCCATTTGTAGCATTTTCATGTTAAAATATGGAATTTATTCTTGCTTCATGAAAACTGATTATATTATTTTTAATTATTTGTTTATTAAGACATACACAGTATATTACGATACAAGAGTTAAGGTATTACATAAGTCCATAGTATATCAGTAGGTAAATTTGCCTGAGACGAGAACAGTTTTTAATCTTAACTAATTTTTATGAGTAATATTTATAAAAAGAAACAAAGTGTATGGAGAGAATGAGAGAATTATACTCTCACGAATTGTAATTAAGTGTTAATAAAAGTTTAATGAAAGTAAGTACTTTTAAAATAATTTATGTCACCCAAAAAAACTGTGAATTAGGTTTGTATGGAATTATGAAAAATGTCCGATGTACATTTTTTTTTGTTGTGGGTGTAATATGTTGTGATTGCGCAAGTAATTGGTAAGTTATTTGCTGCATTTGAAGAAACGTACTGTGTCTGGTACGTGGCGTAACCAGGTATTAGCTTTGTTGTAGATAGATATAGGTCAAGGATGATGATGGTGATCACTTTACCTTTTTACCCCTTTTGAAAGGTTTCAGGTCGGCATTTTTATACCTGTTGGGTAAACCACAGCGCGCTGGTTATTGAGTTTGTCGGTTGTCCACTGCCTTGAACCCAAGCCTCGTAATATTTTGAAAGGTTTTATTATTTTATTTTAATTTTAAGGTTTTTTATTTATTTTATTTTAAGGTTTTTTTATTTAGGTATTTTACTTATTTTATGCAAAAAAAAACTTGCTCGTATATTTGATATGCTTTTTAGTATTATTTCACCCACCATGATAGGGATGTCCCGGCTTTATTATGCGTCCCGATGTTATGGTGGTTTAAGTATATTTATGTCCAAATTATCTCATTGTTTACTTTGGTCCTATCTCTAGCAGATTGGCGCTTCAATGCCTTGGGTCAGGGCCGCCTTATTAGGGTTGTTATCAAAATTCCATTCTGGACTGCCAGTCTCGCTTCCATAGACAACTAACATTCAGTCCTCAGTCATAAATATTCCAGGGACCAAAGCTAAGGTATATATTTTGAAGATCGCACTATCGGAGTATTGCCAATGCGTTTTTGTCTTATTTCACGTAAATCTGTTCATACTTTCTGACCGAACTGCACTGTTATTTCTTACATTTATCGTGTAACAGTTTTTAACCACATCCGAGTTCATGTACAATAAATAATTTATCATATTGTAAGTCTTACAACAAATCACCAAAGTAAACTTTGGTGATTTGTTGTGCGCACGTTCGCGATAGTTTCTATGTATATTGGTGAGCTCTGGCGTTATGAAATTATTTCCTATACCATTCATCCTTTTGCGATGAAATTTTGGTGAGTTCTTGTGCGCACATCCATGAAGGTTTCTATATATACTGGTGAGCTCAGGCGTTACGAGATTTGTGTATTTCACGTAGTTCAGCGGCAGAGAAAGAAGGCGGGAATAATTTCCTTTGGCCGTTCTTGAGCCTTATGACTTGAGTCTTGCGGCTTGTGTCTTGCGTCTTGTCACAAGAATTCTGCCCACGCATCTAATGGACACTCACACAATTCCAGAAAAATGGATGACTAACACTAATATCTATGGCAGCGCGACTGACATTTAAAAATGTACCAATTAGTTCATGAAGAAAAAACCAAATTACGATTTCAATAAAATGTTAGAATTGATCACTGAAGTTAAAATATATATCTAAAAAACTTGCTTGCTTGATTGATTGTCTCTCAAAAAAACTCACAGGTCTGGCAACGTGAAATTCGCAGAGCCTCTTCTATTTGGATATCCTGTTATGTCAAAGTTGTGCAGAAAGACTTGTTTCATGTGAGGGTTTTTTCTAATGTTGATTTTTTATTTGTTTCAGGTAATTCAAAAACTCATACATCGTAATACTAGGCGTTCAAGGCAAAGCAGCTGGGATAGGTAAGTGATTTATAATGATTTATTATTAATTTGGAAGGCGAGTTTGCGTACCGCCGCCCCGGGAACCATTTATTGAATAACCGACACCTCTGCCATAGGTCTCTCCAAATGGTTCGATGCGTTTGGTGACTTGACAGCGGTGAGGTTTGTTCGGATCTTGGTGGCGGATGCTCTGTCCACCAAATGCATGGTAGGCCGGATCAGGAGAGACTAGATAGATTCGTCCGTCACTCCTGAACACACTGACCCCCAGATTACTACCCGCTCCTCAAACCTTTTTCCTTCCCAGAACTTTTGTAAAAAGACCCTCCACACAGCATTCCCAAAGATGACATAAGCCCTGAGGGGAATCATTTTACTCAAGGCCTCCTGGGTGAAGCCAATAAAAAAATATATACATGAATTTCCGATGAGATATTATCAGGGTAGGAATCTAGGGTTCAGTATCCAGGAGTGAAGGACGAATCTATTCCTCCCACTGCGGTAGTATAACACCATTATATAACGTTTTGCTTGAATTTAACGACTTGGAATAAAATGAGAAAAGTTTTTGCCGGTCATCAGAAACGACAGAGATTTCGTTCAAGTGCCTGTCTGTTTATTACGACTTTATGTCCGGGTTAATTCTTCCCCACATGAAAAACTTAACCCTTCTACACACTAAGTGTGAAGATGTTCATTTGTGGAAAAGTCTTTTCCACAAATGAACATCTAGTCAATCCACGCCATGCGAGTGCACTATATAAGTATAATAAATACTAAACAGTACAAGAACAACCTGCCAGAGACCAAATAGAAAAATAATTCACCGACTCCAGATATTTTCATATCAGAGGGTTTGGCTCGGTAGAACTCCTAACTGGACCGATAAATCAATCCCTCAATATAAATATTAAAAAAAACCTTTCGTAATCCTACATGTATTTAAAATGATTGATTTTTGCATTTTTATGTATAAATTCTTTGACAAATCTAATAAGCCTATAATACATTATTAAGCATATATTCTACTTTCCGATTTCCAAGAAACTGTTATTGAAAAGAAATACAGGTAACTTTTAAGTTTCCTTGTATATCAAAATGCGTTTCTTCATTTCCTCACTCTACATTATATACAATAATGAAATCATCATAATTAAGTGTTCATATATAATTAACAAAGTGTCATTAGTAGTTCCCCGTGTTGAGGCTGCGTGTGTACTTCATCGGAAAACTGTCCGGGAAAACCACAAACTGTCGTCGCGTGGTGAAGTCGAATTATCAATAAACCACGCATTATCAATATATAATATAAGACGTGCATAATGATCGCATCGGCTTACACAATTGCAGTGAGCTAATCACTAATTATGTGTTACACATAAGTCTAACCACATAATAGGAGAAATACTAGAAAATGTAGAGTACTTTCGTCACTACCTTTTCATAGCACCTGACTTGTATTAATTTTATAATGTTGGTAGTAGTTTATAAAACATTAGTTTTTTTACACGGCTTTATTTCAATTTCAACGATCTTTTAACTATCTTTCAATTGAATAATGTGGCATCTAGTTTTATATCTACGACTACGAATCGAGGGGTCGCAGGCTCAAATTTCGATGTACGCAATCAAATCAAGTCCAAGTTGTACAAAACGCAATTGTTAAATTATTAGTCGTCCCTAATACTTTCAAACAGAGACATAATACACCGTTGCTGTTTCAGAGTGCCAAATTTTTTCCTGTTAAGGCAATTCTATAGCACAAAATTATAATTCAGTATATATTTACCCCGCAGCATAAAGAAAAACTAGAACATAAATACAGCACTAGATTCACGCGCAACGACGGGTTAATAGTTCCGAAATTTAATAATAAGTACGGACAGAAAACGTTTGAATACAACATACCGAAGATATTTAATTTATTACCTGACACTATAAAGCAACATAATTCCATGAATAAGGTTAAATATATGGTGAAAAGTTGGTTATCGGAAAAAAATATTTATATTGATATATGTATGAAAAAATGTATGAAAACCAATATTTTTTTTAATCGAAATAAATTTTTGGTATTTCACAATTTAAATTAATTAAAGATAATATATGTATAGCATATTTACAGAAGGTTCCAGAGAGGAAAATACACTCAGAATCGCCCTGACTACCATTCAGAATCGAAATGTTGCTTGATGTGGCTTTATCCATGTTTGGTGACCAGATCTGAATGACCAGCTGCTTTCTCTCCCCATCTCTTTCCCCTCCACACTACTTTCAACCTCACAACAAACAGCCTACAACCGTATAACCGATTGGGGATGCCATATCCCAACCGTGATGCACCCCTCATACCTTTTTGCTTCCCAGAACTTCCTTTCCTTATTTTCCTAAAAATACCTTCGACACAGCATTCCCAAGGACGACATAGGCCCTGAGGGGAATTATTTTTATCCGGGCCTCTTGTATCGAACTAATGTAAAAAATAGAGATATTTTTCGTAAATATTCATAACAATAAAACCCCATTAATTATTAAATAAACCCCAAAAAATTAGACAGGTATTTTCAAATTCGTTTGTTAAAATTACCTGTGATGATTTCCTCCTTGATATTTTACTCGAAAAAAAAATATTATTAGTTACAAGTCAATTTAAGTAGTACTGTGATCAAGTTGATAAAATTTTCCCTACATTTTAGCGGAAAATAAAACACTTCATACAAGTATTCATAGAATTATTACAGACATTATTTACGTACGTTAAAAGGAATGTCGGTGATAAGTTGAGTTCCCTCTCTAAAACTGAGTGTACTGTGTAAGGCCCTTCTGGAGTACACAATAACAATTATTGTTGACTTCGTACAAATTGCAATGCGTCACACTGTTGAGTTTGGTAGTCTTTCTGGTCTGGAGTTCCTAGATACTTGAAGAAGCTATCGACTACGAGCAATGTTTTGTAGATTCCCCTATGTTCATAAGCAAAGGTTTTAATGATGTGTATATTATACAGGTAAATAAATTGCAGGTATTTCAACAGTACATAGTCAGGAAGCAAGTTAAAAGCCTACGCAGATCACGTACATGGATGTTATACCGCAATATAACTTTATTTGGTTGTTCTTTTGGAGCTCCGAAGAGCTATTCTCTATCTTTTGTTCGCCTGAGATAGATCTCAGGCGAGATCTCCTGTCAGATTTGTGTGATTTTCTACGGCTGTTATTTGCTTTTTCTATCGGTCGATATCAAAATTTCAGCTGTGAGCTGTCACGTATTTTAGTTTAGGTCATTTTAAACACGAATTCCTGCAAGTATGCATGATTATAATTATAATTACTGTCACTATTTATAATTCAATTATTGCTCCACACTTTAACTACTGCTCAACTATCCTTTTCCTGTGTAACGAACGAGAACAAAATAAGTTTTAAATTCTCCAAAACAGGGCAATGAGAATAATACTTCGGCGAAATAGATTCTCCAAAGTAAATAAAATGTTAAAGGAACTAAATTGGCTAACCGTGAAACAGATGTTGACCCTGCACACGATGATATTTATCCATAAAATAGTGAACAACATGTTACCAAAATACTTCTCAAACAAAATTATATACAACAAGGACATTCACAGACACAACACAAGGACTTGCAAGGAAATCAGACTACAAAAAAAGGACAAAACGAATACGCAGAACAGTTTACTATACAAAGTGATGAAGTTATACAACACTCTACCAGAAACTTTAAAGGCCGCACCAATTGGAAAGTTCAAAATGTATCGTAAGAGCTACATAAAACACGAAAAAATATAGTTTGCAATATGATATGTTATAATTAATTACGAAATTGTAAACTTAAATGTACAATTTACTAAAATAAAACTAATAAATAAATAAATTATTTATTCATTTAACCGCTGTAGAAAATCACACAAATCTAACAGGAAATCTCGCCTGAGATGTATCTCGATCGCACAAAAGATAGAGAATAGCTCTTCTGATAGCTTGGCCAAAGAACGATTTGCCAGATTTTATGTCATTTCCTAACATTGCATGTGTCTCTTCATGTCCCAACTTCAAAATAATCCTCTATTGAAATACCCTTAAATCAGAGTCTTCGTTGTAACGCAGGCCCAGGGATTTCCCCGAGTGCCAGATATTTCCAGGGATTTCCCAGATATTAATATTAGTCAAATCAAAGTAACAACGACATTCATAACACTACGATAATTTCAGATCAATTCTGATAGATCGCAGAATTGTAAGTGCTAAATGAAAAGAATCACTCAAATAAATTCGTCGTTCAAACACTTCTTGACTCACTTCCACTTAAAAAAACTTTTATTTCGTCTTACATGTATAATGTGTTAGTCAGATACAAACTTGCTAAAAAATAGCTGGTAAACAAATCACAAGAATAAATTCACACGATTGTTGTTAGCGTTCACAGATATTATTGATTATACAATTAAAATCAAATCGGACATCGTAACTCATATGGTTTAATTACAAAATATTGTCTTACAGAAATATTTATCAAATTCCATCGAAGCTAAGTCACCGTTCGACAAAGAGCTCGAGTTTTGTCAGCACTTAATATGTGTTGGTCAAAATAAAATAAAAGATAGTGCATTTAATTGGGCCTTGCTTGATAGTAGGCATTTTTCAAATCATTTAAAAAATCAGTGATTTATGTGATCGTGACTATTTATTGCAGTGTACACATATCAGTTGAAATAGCTGTGAAATATTTTGTGTTTTTTTCCTTGAGTGTGAGTCAAACAGACTCATCCACTTAACTTCTCGAAGGTTCTCAGAAGTTTTACTGGTATTTATTATAAAATAAAGTTCAGGGCTATTTTCGGAAAAAGATACGTTGATGTTAGTATAAAAGTGGCTTGTTTACCGAATAATGGCTATAGAGTATATGATGATTATTAAAATTATTTTTTTCTGCAGTCACTATAAGTGTTTAAATTCTTTCAAATTGTTCAAGTTTCAGCTTTTTCTTAAATGTTTTTACAGAAATAAAGAAATATTTTAAATCAGCAACTTAAAAATTCAAACATTAAACTAGTTTTTATTTTTTTTTTTAAAGTTCGGGATTTCATAATTAAAGGATTTGTGAAGCTGAAACTATTCAAAATATATATTTGCCACAGGATCACTCCTATCGAAAATAAAATTTCACAATTTTAGAGATGAACAGAAATTTATCTTTCGAATAAAATACAGTGAAAAATTGGGACATCTGTCAAAAATTAAAACAAAAGACATACATTTTTCAAATTTGGAATTATTTGAAAAATAATATACTTTTGGTGAATAAAAACTTTACCGTTTCTTTGAATTATTCCTGTAATCAGCTAATGACACTTAAATTCAAATCAAATCTATTTCTTAAGTTAACAACTGTAGAGGGGTTACAGATAGAATCACAACCGAAATGTGAATTCTATAATTAATTACAATTATTTTAAGAAATATACATTTGAAGGAAATATTTTTAAGGAAAAATTTCTCGTTTTTGGTCAAGTTACAGCATAATTGATCTATTATCCAATAATCCATCAAAGGAAATAAATATTAATGTAGTAGAATATACAGTTCTAACGAAAATTAAAACCAGAAATACTTTACGATCGCTATCTAGGTATACAGAACATGAAAAACGTGTATGGTGTGTGTATATACACGAAAACTTATACGATTCTGCCTGTTAACTTCATTCGATATTTTAAAGAACATAACAACATAATTACTCAAATGTCGTGTCTTTCATCTAGTAACATCGAACACGACTTAAAAATATTTCAATGTAATAATAATTATTGTTACAAGGAGCCATTGGATGTGGGAACAATGAATCACGGCTGGAGGCACTTCTCAGGCGCAATTTGTATATTGAGACGCGGGTTTTTTTGTTCGATTAACTCTCTGGCACGCAAATAACTTATCTGCAGATCTCTACGGATAGATATACCTACGCCTCGGATGGTGTTGTGCCTATTTTATATTAAAACATTAATATTTTCGGCAAAACATCGAGAAAAATTTACCATTTTGTTGAATCAAAAAAATAATACACAAATCCAACTGTGAACAGCAGTGAAAAAAGTACGTTTCTAAATTTCTTTTATTTAATAAATCAGAACTAAGATTTTCTCTGAAAATGTCAGATTGTAAATAGGTACACGTTATCATAAACAATAAATAATTTTTTTAAATTTCAAATAAAGAATTATCTATTTTTATTAAAACACAGATATCTTTGTACACATCACTTTTATTTAATATACACTCAACATGTTTCGTGAGCGATGCTCACATCTTCAGGAGTTAAAGTATACTGAAGTTATACTAACTTAGTTTAACTCCTGAAGATGTAAGCATCGCTAACGAAACATGTTGAGTGTATATTAAATAAAAGTGATGTGTACAAAGATATCTGTGTTTTAATAAAAATAAAATAATGCCATCACAAAGTAAAACCCTTAATGAAGGAGGTTTCTTCGAAAAATTAAAGAATTATCTAATTTGTCCAAAGAGACGTATGTTACTATCTTAGCGCCCTTGAGATGATTTTTCATAAAAACTATTATTATTATCTCAAAAACAACCTTTTTTGTAACTTTCTTTAGGAAGGTAGGAAAATTATAAAGCTCAGTCAAAATTAGCTAGTATATGGTCTCCTTTTTATGCTGTCTATATTCGTCAGTCCGTTCAACATTGGTTCGTAAACGGGATTGCTAGGAGGCTAGGATTAGAACTCGTATGATGAAATTCAATAAACTCCCAACCTTTCTCCTTTAGATGTTTGGTAATAAAGTGATTTATTTTTAGGATATTGTGTCGTGCTGCGCTACCTTTTTCTTTAGCGTTGCAGTGTCTACCGTCAGGGCAGAAACCAAATAACATACCTCTGTCCCGTCAATACACGCCTTGATGATGGACACCGAAACACTGTCCAAAACATTGGCTAAAGAAGGAGTAGCGCAACACGGAATAATATTCCAAAAATAAATCACTTTAATACTTTTGGCCTTGAAACTCAAAAATCATGTCTAGTGTTCCATTAAGTTATTTTCATTTCACCCGAATTATCAAAAATATCAATTCCTCCTTTAAAAATAATTTCGTCAAACACACAATTCTTACAGCAACAACAAATCTCTTATTAGGAAGAACATAGGCTTGCAGTACTAAAATATAAAAAAAACCCATTGCTTAAATTTTTTAGCCATCTTTATTTTTTATGGATAAGTGTTGACCACCGTTCTCCTTTAATTTGTTGCATTGTTCTAACTAATGGATGAGTAATAAATTAAACATTTTAAAAGTTAATATTTAATAATAGGACTGTCAAATTTCAATCAACACAACTGTTTAAAATTCATATGAACAGATTTCTAAACTTTCAAATCTGACCAATTTCTATTTGGAGGTCAACAGTTCTTGGCCGCACAATGGTCTGATGGTACCAAAGGTATCATTGTAACATAATGACGGCATAATTCATGTTAGTTAGTTAGTCTCGCTCTGCGGGGGTCTGTGGGGTCTGTGTGGATCTCCGGGTCCTAGAGACACCTATACCGAGGTAAGGGTCTGCCGTCTGAGCGTGTTAGATTCTGTGAGACTCTTTCTGAAACCCCTACTAAATGAATTTGTATAGGAGGGGTCACTGACCTATCTGTTTCTAAATTTATGACGTACTAAGTAAGACAAGAGGAAGGAACGCCATAATACTTTGATTCAGCACTTCATACTCCTTGCACCCATGTATAAATAAATATTCTTCTGTTTTCTTGACAAGGATCAAGTTTTTATAGCGATATTTACAAAAAAAATACTAGACATGTACTTAATTTAATAGTGGATAGTGAGGATTGAACACCCACAAAACTTTCTCAACTGCTTCGACATATAGTCCTTGCTTCCTCAAATTCATAAACTTATCTTATTATTTTCTCTTTTTTTAATAAATCATAACCAAAACTTCCTCCCATATCATAAGATTTGAAAGTTGGTACTTAAATTCTTACTTCATTAATTATTATAAACGATAAAAAAATGCATGTAATTAACGTAAAATAAAGTTTCAAAGAAGGAATTAAACAATTGGTCCAAAGAAAGGTCACCATCTCAATGAAAATTCTATTTTTAAACTTTCCTCAGTACCGTAATATTGATTATCCAATTTTACAGCCAGTAGAAACAACGATTATGCGAACTCTGTCGGGATAAAAAAGTTGCATCCAACAAGGCCACCATCTTGAACCGGAACCAGAATGCAACAAGTACACATAGATGAAATTAAGTCAAATTGTCGTGTTAAAAAGAACTTCGCTAAGCTCAGTCAATTTTTTTTTTTTTTTTACATTAACTCCACACAGGAGGCCCTGAGGAAAAAATAAATTTCCCTCAGGGCCTATGTCATCTTTGGGGATGCTGTGTGGAGGGTGTTTTTGAGGAGAGGAAGGAGTGAACATGGGTCTTGAAGAGACCCATATTGTAGGAGGGAGGAAACACAGAGGCCGGCAAATCGTTCCACAGCCGAGCTGTTGAACTCAAGAACGAGTCGTAGAAACGACCCGTTCTCATGTGACTAATGTCAACCGTGTACAAATGTTGAGCGCGCGTTTGGCGTGTTTCCCGACTATGCACCGGTGCCGAGGGGATCAATGACGCTAGTTCCTCGGAGCATCTTCCATTGTAATACCGGTAGAACAAGGACAGCATTCCCACCTGGCGCCTGTGCTCTAAAGATTGCAATCCGTTAGTTAAATTAGGAGAATCTATCAAACGGACCGCCCGTTTCTGCACAGTCAAGGGTTTTTTTTCAGGTATTTTGGGGCTCCAGACCAGAGGTGGCTGCCAAATTCAACCGTGGGGCGCACTTGCGATTTGTACAGGGCTAGCAGTTGTGTACTAATAAATATCTCCCTAAAGCATTTCATATTCCATTATTCCATATAGGGGCACTGCTGAAAATCAGCTGCATTTCGGGAGAAATCCTAAGAGTATAGCTAAGCAGTGACCCATTTCGACCCTTTTGGAATAACAGCTTCCATCTGTCGTGGTAACGTCATGCGATAATGGGATTTATAGTAAGCTACTTTAGAGAAAATTATCGCAATAGAATCATGTCTAAAAAAAACATGTGTAAATTTGTAATTTTTTTTTTTTAATATACACTTTTCTTTACACTTTCCATACACTTTCCTGGTAATCTTTTCAACGTCCATTAGTTGTACCTACATATCCAAATAATATAAACGTCACTTTCTTAATTTTATTCATCAAGCTTACGTCTTACTTTTTGAATCATCTCATTCATAATCACGTACGCCTTATTTGTACTTGTTCTATTGGTCATCTTATAAATAATGTAGAAATCTCTGAATTCGTAATACAGTTGTACATGGTTTAATATAAAGGTTTTACTGAGATCTCATTTCTACTTGTCTACCAAATGTCACTCCACCCAAATCAAAAGAGTAATTACAATAAACTGGCTTGCTGTCACTGAAGATTGTAGAACAAAACAACCGTTAAATTCGTTATGTTATCTGAGTAATTTCTCTCCGAACATTATTATTTGTCTGGTCAACATCTGAAGGTTGATAGCCAGGGGTGTATTTATGCTCTACTCGAATTTCCAAAAATTATTGATAGAAAAAAGAATCGGTGTTTTAAGGCCCGGTGGGAAGCGCTCAACAAGGAGAAGCAGGGGAGAAATGTAAATACGAATGTTAGAAAGAGCTAATATTAAAATCGATAATAATTTAGCGAAAATCGTGAAAATGTTTAAGGGTCTACTATTCGTATTTCGACCGATTTCTTACATATCTCCCTTAAACATTTGAAGTTTTTAAGCTCTTAAAAAATATGTTATTTTTGAAGATAATATCTAGATACGTTCCACGCCGAAAAGCAAATTATATGAAATTCCCTCGATAGAAAAAAATCGCAAAGTATGCTCCGAAAATTATTTTAAACAAGTCTATTTCTTTTATTTTACAAGTTATATTTGTGAAAAAATTCACAATGTTTCTTTGAACGATACTTAAGATACGTTCCACGAGATTTTTGCTCTATTTTAAACGAGTCATGTTTTATTAAGCTTTTTCGCAATTTTCGCTGCTTTTCTACGACTAACCATATTAGCGCGCTCTGTCCAACACTTGTAATTACATATCTCTCCATCTTCTTCTTTTTCAGTGCTGTGTTCACGAATAGTAGACCCTTAATACAACACGACTCGTTTAAAATAGAGCAAAAACCTGATGGAAAAAATCTTAAAAAGCATTTAAAGAAATACTGTGAACTTTTTCATACATATAACTTGTAAAAACACACAAAAAACGTGTTTATTATAATATTCGGAGCATACTTTGCGATTTTTTTTTCTATCGGGGGAATTTCATATAAGAATTTAATATAATTACCGTTTCGGCGTGGCAAATGTGTAGAAATTATTTTCAAAAATAAAATATATTTAAAAAAAAAACTTTAAGTGTTCAAGAGAAATATGTTGTAAAATGGTAGAAATTCTGAATGCGGGGGCTAATGACGGACGTCGCGTAAAATTCAAAATCGGGCCGCTAACAATAACACTCGTTATGTAGATGGCGATAAGTCCTAAATTCGCTTAACACCTACAGTCTGTTTTGATTTACACGAGAAAAAACACCGCCAAAAAGCATGCTTTATTTTATTTTATGAAATTCATGCACAAATGGTTAAATGTTTTACGATAATTTACTAAATTACCCATATTGCACCAAACCATAATCCAAAAAGGGGTTTGTAAGGAAGATTTTTTTATTTACAAAGCAGTTTTTGTAGGCCTGATATTGTATTTCTTTCTGGGTTCAAAAAAGATTCTTATAAAAATACTCAAAATAAATATATTTCAAAAGCCAATTTCTTCTCGCAATATTTAATTAAAGCATTTTCTAAGCGATCAATTTTTCAAATCAAAAATACATTATTTTGCAATACTGCGTAGCGCTTCACTTTAAGGTGATCCAATTGTCCAGGGAAAATCGAGATCGGAATTCACGCCCCTTTGTGGGAGGAGTTTAAAAATACTTGAGAAAAAGATTTTGAAAAGGTTGGAAAAGGTATTTGAGATTTTTTTTTATTTGATTGATTTCGTAAAGGCCTGTAAAAAACATTAACTCCTT
This sequence comes from Glyphotaelius pellucidus, assembly GCA_936435175.1. Lineage (NCBI taxonomy): Eukaryota > Metazoa > Arthropoda > Insecta > Trichoptera > Limnephilidae > Glyphotaelius > Glyphotaelius pellucidus. The sequence goes on along the minus strand of OW386539.1, from coordinate 1,485,422 downwards.
TTTTACGCACAGTTTATTGTAACAACAAGGAAATTTAAAATTTCATGGAACGCGGTGCCATACGTCTATTCCCCGCTCCGTCCGGGGCCAAAGTGATACAAAATGGGTGTGGCAAATCTGTAGTCCTTGGGTGGACTGCACAAGGTTCACTTTGAAAATCCAAATTCGTTGACTGCCCAGCCGTATTGTGAAATAACAACGCGAAAATGCATATTTTATTTTATTTTGTGAAAGTCGGACGTAAATATTTTTTTTGCAATTCTTACAAAAGAAACTGAATTTGCTACATTAAACAATAAAACCATATCCGAAAAGGGATTCATAAGGAGGAGAACTTAAAAGTGTTTTTTTATAGACCTAATACTTTATTTTTTTCAAGGCTTACTAAAAGATTTAAAAAAAAAATTATCAACATTTTTAAGGGCCAAGATATGTTCTACACGCATTATTTAATTGAAGCATCTATAATACTTCTAAGCGATCAAATTTTTGAAACAAAAATACTTGATTTCGTATGATTTTGCATTATTTCGCATGGCTTCACCTAAACACAAGTTTTGACTCGCTGAAACGGAAGTGTAAAACCGCGTATGACATTAGATAATAAGATTAAACCCATCCTTCGCCTTGCATTGAACATCTCAGATTCATCATCATAATAATAATGGAGGTAGGAAGTCGAATAGTAAAAAACTACTTTTTTATATTGATTGAATGAAATGTTGTCTGGGACAATAAGGATAATACTAATGAAGGCAAAGTGCACACACGTGTTAAGTGAAATTTTATGTTAATACAATTATTATTGCATTTGTAACATTTGCGATGTTAATAAAATGATCTTCCGATCATTTTATTAACATCGACGTTTCGTGTAACTTAATTAACATAACTTGATTCGTTTAGAATTCGTAATTATTGTTATTGAGTTGAAATCACTTTGGGTTCCCACCCAGGCTTCCTCAAATCAATTCCTTGGCTGGCTAAGTCAACATCCTCCATCTCAACACAAGCAATATTTTGTTCTTATATTACTTGTAAAAGTCAAGGGCGCTGTATAAATTTATAATATATTTATACAATCTTACTTATAACAACAGACAGGACAAACTTTTATAACAATGTATGGCTAACAGATTGCATCCACCGGTTCGTCGATCACTAATATAAAACATATGTACAATGCATTTGACCAATGAACCTGACTCTGCATTAAAATGTACATATTATATTGTTTTATTTATATTCTGTACAGGCAAAAAAATTATATAGTGCCATACTTACCTGGGAGATCACTTGAGCTTAACATTGTTTATCGTTTATTAGAGAAATTTAGATACAGTTTTCACACCGAGGACATAATTGGGAAATAGTATTGATAGGGATAGTAGAAGATATTCAAATTTATTCAGGTATATAAATTTTTTAACCCGAGAATTTTATAGATAGGTATATAAATATATTCAGTATTAATTTATTGCTTTATCCAATATATTAAAAAGGGACATTAGAAGCTGATTTTTCAATATTATAAAATATTTTAAAAGGAAAAACAAATGTCACGCGAAAACATCATGGAAATTAAAAGAATGGAAATAAAATATTTTATTAAATTTGATTAACGAAACAGTAGGAGTTTTATTAAATCTTTAAAAAAAACATAAAAACCATGATGTGCACCCTATTAAATGAAAAATACTGCAAAACAAATAAAAAAATATGCTTGCTTTATAAAATTGCATTCAACATACATATTTATAATAACATTCTTCCGATGTGGATATCTTTAATAATTGCATAAACATAAAATCTTTCTTAAAAATGTTTTCATGAACTACTTCCCAACTAAACCAAACTACATAAAATATAATGATATATCATAGATTATTTTTTGCTGTAATTATATAGGAACATGTACATATATGGATTTATATGGAATACTTATAATGTTTTATCGTTAAACACATTATTTATATAATAACAGCTATATAAATATACCATTAACAATAATTGCATGTCATAGATAAATACAAGCGTAAGAAAAAATATTAATGTACCTATTAGTGTAATAAGGAAATCTATAATTATAAGTTTCTAAGAAAAGTAAATTACACGTGTGTGAACCAACCATACTCTATTCTATTGATTTCTCTAAAATAAAATGATTGAATAAACACTGTAAAGAGTCCATTGTTTTGATCTTTGATGTGTTGCCTTATCCGAGCTTTTGAATGTTGGAATGCTCTAAAACAGTATATTTTGAGATCCCTGTCCTTGCGAGACCGATATCCCACCGCATCAGACTGCGACTAAATCCGCCCCTGCATATCAACTTGACTAGGCACCTTGGCTCTGCTACCTGCGCTGCCCACGCTGGGCGGGTACCTACTCACCGGCCGCGGTCATTCGGACAGATTATTTAAGACCTCTTAGCTCTAAGGCTTCTATTTGGTGCATAATTATCACGGGGCGTGCATCTGCAGCACGGAAGCCTTCCTTTACATCGGACGAGTTTGTGTAACGAATGCGAGCCTTGTAATGCACCCGAACACCGGAATTAAAGCTGTGTTCTTGTTCTGCTGCGATCAAATACTGTATGAGGCATGTTTAGCTGGTGAACAAGGCGTAAGCAGGTTGTTTGTTTTATTATTTTCTACCATCAATAAGGCAGGGGGATGTCTTAGGTAGATCTGCATACATATTTTATTATTTGAAAGCGCGATGATTCATGCATTTTCAATACGAAAAATACAGAATTAAGGAAACAATACCGAATTTTTATTTATGCATGTATCGATTTCGTCTTGGAATGACAAATAAACAGAACGATGTTTATTTGCCTGCCAAGTGGTTCGCAACGTTTGGTGATTTAGCAGGGGTGCCCGGGCTTATGGGGTGAGGTTTGTCTAGGACTTGGAGGTGGATGACCAGCACACACTGAACCCCAGATTCCTACCCACCCCTTAAACCCTTTTCCTTCCCAAAATTCTCCTCCATTTCCTTTCCTTAAAAAAACCCTCCATACAGTATCCCCAAAGATGATATAGGCCCCGAGGGAGATTATTTTCCTCAGAGCCTCCTGTGTGGAGCACACGTAAAAAAAAAAAAAAGTGATTCCAAGTTCTTCTTCTCAAGTCGGTTACTCATTGCTGCGGATCGGGACCACTTCTCCAATTTCCACGGTGGACAAGGCTCCTGGCGGTCCTGTGCTGCACGGAGAGTTGCGGACACCAGTAATTCTTGCGTCTGATACGTCACTCCAGCGCATTGGTGATCTTCCTTTGCTTTTTCTGCCTTCTACTTTGCCAGTGACGAGTTTCTTCTAGAAAAAAAATCCTAGTTTAGCGAGCAACGCTTCCAAAGTTGTAGGCAGATAATTTGGTGTTAATTTAGATTCAGATTTTGGCTTAAAAATCGAATAAATACGACGGTAAGCGCCGGTTTTTTTTTCCACCGAATACAACTCAAGTCAGTTCGAAGAAACCTTACAACAGAAGCGACAAAACTATTAATCAACTCTTACGTAGTCTCACGGCTCGATTACTGTAAAGGCATCTACGCTTATCTTTAAAAATATCAAATTGACAAACATTAATCCGTGCTTAATGCTGCAGCAAGGCTCATAACCGGGGTTTCTAATATGCGCACATTTCAGGACACCTTCCTAACCTTCACGGGCTCAAGTGCCCTGAAAGAATCCAGTACAAATTGTGCTGGATGGTGTTTAAATCAATCAATGAAATGACCCCACCTTACATATCTGAATTATGCGTTCCGGAAAATATTAGTCCGAGGCAATTAACCCTTAGATGAGCAACTTTTAACTTTTTATTTCAATCTTTAACTTTTCATTATACTTTATATTTTATAACTTATGCTTTTACTTTATACTTTCATTTATCCATCTTACTTTTTACTTACTGCTTACTACCTTACCTCCTTTTTTTACCTTTTGTTTTTATATTTAACTTTAATTTATGTTGTTACTTTCGTATTGTTATTGTATTATAATACATACATAAATATAATTTATGTTAATGGTACATGTTGTGCCGTATGTTTTTGAAATAAACAAATAAAATAAATAAACTTCATCGGCTATAGGCAGATTACTAAGTTTGGAGAGCGTGCTTTCGGAGTATACGGACCTGAGGCGTGGAATAAACTCCCTCCGGAATTAAGATGCATAACAAGCCCAACAGAATTTAGTTCCAAACTAAAAACTTACCTTTTTGGGCTCTCATGCCCTTAATTTAAATATACCTATCCGAGAGTATATGTACATTTTTAGGCAGCATCGCGTTCATCGATCAAAACATTTTACACATATTTTCCTATCAGTGATCAATGAACCAGTGGATGCAATTTTTAGCCATAAGTTGTTTTTAATTATTTGTCTAGTTTGTAGTTTTCTAGATTTTAAAAATATATTACAAGTTTGAACAGCGCTCTTGAGGTAATTTCTCACCAAAAGGGCGCTATACAAATCGTCCAATTTTATTAGATAGTTTAAAAGTCTATTGTGAATGCTTAGCTCTTCCAGGGTGGACACATTGTGCATCTGACTGTCCATGGAATCCTGAGCATTTTTCTTCAAGCACCACATTTAGAGGGCGTCTATTTTTTTTATTAGCGATTATATAAAATAATTGTACATATAAAATATAATGATGAATTTAATATAAAAATATTGTATTTCTTAGTCCTCCTCACTAAGGGGTCCTGTGCGAGGTGGACTAAAAATATTTAAATATATTTTATTTGTCTTCTATGTCATTTTTAGTGTCTCCATATGTCTTGGAGAAGGATGTTATGAAGTTTAGTTGCAAAGTATGAGTAGTTTCTTTGTTCGAATGTGATTTTGTAACTTGGAACGTTTTTTATATCATTTTTCGATCTAGTGTTATGCATACACGGTCTAGAAGAGGATTCAGTATTTTTGAAAATTAATATTGGTTCTATTGCTGGCTCTAAGGGTTCATGTTTCCACACCGGCACCGTACGGAAATATAGCTCCCAAGTTCGTAGAGCATCTAAAACATTTATAATGTCCGGCAGTAAAAATTTGAATTGAAAAACTCAGAGAAAAGGATATATGCATTTTGTAATTAATTGTTAGTTTTCGTACCTGACACTCCATTTTATTTAGCCTTTAACCCTCCACACAGTATCCCCAAAGATGACACAGACCCTGTGAGGGAAGACAATGTAAAAAAGCCCACAACGAACACAAATTTTTCCACAAAAAGATATTTGCTCATTCCCGATATGATGTCATTAAAATAAGTACCGTTTGAATTGAAATCCAATATTATTCGAAGGTAGTTCACCTTCTCACAGATGCAATTGTTTTTTGGGTTGAATTTATGGCCAGTTATTTTATATCCCCACAATATAAGTTTCCACTTATGATCACTCATCTATAATAAAACATACATTGAATGCAGTAATTTTCGATTCTCAAAAGCATTTCCATCATAAAAATTGATTATTGATAATTTGTAGTTATCCGAGAAATCAGCGATAAAACTTGAAAGGGTCTATAAATACGTTCGGCACCCAATTATTTTATATTTGCTATCTGCAGTGTAATATTTGACAGCGGCCTTTGTTCGTTATCTGCTGAATTAAGGCCGAAAGTTGCTGGAGGTGATCTGATCGCTGCGCTGTACAATACGCTTGCGCAATGCCGGCTGCGCGTTGCCCAACACAGGACGTACATTTTATACTTTGGATAGGATTACTTACATTTTAGTCAGGAGAGTGTGTAACACTACAATTTGTACAAGAAAAAAAAATGGCGACTGACCGATACTTGATTCTAGCCGAAATCAAAACCGAAACCGAAAGATTAACTTAAGGCAACACTTCCCGGCTCAAAAATAAGAAGATGGAGAGATATATAATTACGAATGTTGGACAGAGCGCGCTAATATTTTCAATTATAAAATTGAAGCGGAAATTGTGAAAATGCTTATTACAACATGACTCGTTTAAAATAGAGCAAAAAATCTCGTGGAAGGCATCTTAAGTATCATTTAAAGAAACATTGTGACTTTTTTCACAAATATAACTTGTAAAATAATAGAAATAGACTTGTTTTAAATAATTTTCGGAGCATACTTTTCGGTTTTTTTCTATCGAGGGAATTTCGCATAATTTGCGTTTCGGCGTGGAACGTATCTAGATATTATCTTCAAAGATAACATTTATTTTTTTAAGAGCTTAAAAACTTCAAATGTTTAAGGGAGATATGTAAGAAATCGGTAGAAATTCGGGTAACGGGCGGCTTTAAAAAACGCCATACTCCGAAATAAATATTAATAAATAATAATATAGTTAAAATTTTAAGAGAGTCAAAAGGCACAATGAAATTAAAGACGTTCGTTTACATTACAACTTTTTAAATTGAAACCACTTTTCTTCGGGCCTATGACATTTTTGGGGATGCTGTGTGGGTAAAGGAAGGAGAGGAAGTTATGCGAAGGAAAAAGATATGATGGGTGGATAGGAAACTTGGACAGTGGACCCCTGTCAATCTTGGACAGTGGACCCCTGTCAATGCCGTGCAAGGCGATGAGTCGAGACAGTTCGGATTAGGAGGTCAAAAGATCTCCCTTAACCAGTCCCTCCCGATCCGGCCCGCCACGCAGTAGGTGGCTAATTGAAATAGCGACCGAAACTCTTTTGTTGGTCGAAACCGAAATCGCAGCTGAAACTCTTTTATTGGCCTAAACCGAAGCGAAATCTTCGGTCACAAAATATAATTACCACCATTAGAAGTTTTGTTTTTAGACAGTTCAGTGAAATTCTAAGATCTGGACCCGGAGGTCAGAGCTTTAAGTTTTTACATACTTATTACATTTTTACTATTTTTTCGAATTGGAAGAATACTCTATTTGATAGTTTGGCAAGAGACCGTCTCACAAAATTGAAACGATGGTTTTTTGAAAAGGTTTAATTTTTTTTTGTAATCAGGTGTGAAATATTTCCAATATGAAATACAGAGTGAAGAAGCAAAGAGCGACAAAAATTATTTTTGTTAAAAAGTTTATATCAATTTTTGAAAGCTCAAGACTCAACTGAAAAGTCAAGCTGGGCGTAGAACCATTAAAAAAAATTCAGAGCTCTTAGAAGGCGCTTCGAGCAATTTTTGAGTAATCACAAATATTGATGCACGACAAAACCTTGCAAATTTCATAACGCCAAAGTTTATCTCTTCTTAGTTTTCTTCCTGTAATATACAATTTGTTAGATATCTGCTTTATATATTAAGTTTTCTTTTAAAGCACGCATATAAATTGTAAAAGCCCAGTGGCAGTGGGCTTATATATATATTAAAATAGAAGTACGTATTAATATAATATTAAAATAAGTGTGAGTACTTACTTCTAAATGCGCTACTTTAACTGGTGGGTAGCACTGAAGAGATAGATCGATAGAAGTGTGTTGTGGGAGTTTCTGCTGCGCCCGAAGTCAGGTCAATTTGTTCCTTCTTCTGCTGAAATGAATCAAAAATTTTCACTGATATTCATTCTTGAAAAGAAAACCAATATCATTGGCCTGAAAGTAAAAAAGACTTAACTACATTGTTGACAGAAATTTCCTTTTAAGGCAAAGGGTAAGTGAATTAATAAAAAAATCAAGTGAAATATTATCTTAGATGTTTTCATTAAATATTGCGTATCGATTACGCCATGACCTTCGAGTATTTTTTTTATAAATCTTTTTATAAGCCCAAATGTCTCTGTTTGGGAGGCGGGAATGAGTACCGCAGCCCAGGGAACCATTTATTGTATAACCAACATCTCTGCCTTACATCGCCCCACAAAAGTGGTTCGGTAGCAGGACTGCGCGGGTTAATGAGGTAAGGTTTGTCTAAGTCTTGGCGGCGGATGACCTGGACACACTGAACCCCACATTCCTACCCACCCCTCATACCATTTTCCTTCCTAAAACTTCCTGTTCTTCCTTTCCTTAAAAAAACCCTCCACACAGCATCCCCGAAAATGACAGAAACCTTGAGGAAAATTTTTTCTTCAGGGTCCAGTGTGGAGTCAATTTTTTTTACAAGAGCTCCACATAGGAGGCCCTGGGGAAAATAATCTTCCTCAGGGCCTCTGTCATCCTTGGGGATGCTGTGTGGGGTTTTTTTTTTAGGAAAGGAAATGCAGGAGAATTCTGGAAAAAAAGGGTTTATGGAGTGGAGTAGGAATCTGGGGTTCAGTGCGTCCTGGTCATCCGCCTCCAAGACCTGGACAAACCTCACACCATGAACCCGGGCACCTCTGCTAAAACTCCAAACGTAGCGAACCAATTAGAGTGACCTTTGGCAGAGGTGTTGGTTATCCAATAAAGGTTCTCATTCCCGCCTCCCAAATTGAGAATTTTAATGTAAAAAATGATAACTTAAAAAAATAAATATAATTATCTCAGATGTCTTTTTATAGAAATTACATTATCGTTCAAAATCTTCTACATAAAAGTACTTTTTCGATAAAGGTTTTTTTGTTTAATGTAGCAAATTAAGTTCTTTATAAAATGATCTTAAAATATTATTATATTTGTGCCTGAACTTCGCAAAATTTTTCGCAATGTTTTTTTCTTGCATAAATCAAAATAGGCGGCTGGCTGCTTATCGCCATCTATGCAAGTGTTCATGACGTGGTACACCGCCCGAAAAAGCAATGATTATATTTCTAGGGATTTTCTGTTCGGTGCACTTAGGAATACTTCAGTACCTACCGATAAACCGATCTGAGGCCCCAAGGGTTCGGGTCAGTCGTAAACTGAGCTCTAGAATACCAATTTGAAATTATGTAAATCGCTTTCACTATCTTACCAATCGGTTTCAACGCAAACAGTCATAGATGTTGTTATGATTGCTTATTTTATGTTCGAAATTTGAAATATTGAAATATTTTATGTCCCGGAAAGTCGGGGGCGTCTACGGAAATTGAAACTAATTGAGATAATAAATATAAGAACAACAACACAGAAGGAATTGAGAATTGAGACGATGCAAGCAGTTACTATTATACTGATTATCTGGAGCACGATTTTCCAATTGAGAGTAAACATAAAGTTTAGTAATGCCCCATTTTACTATCCGTAAAATGGGGTTACTCTGTAAATTTTCAACATTGAAACTAAATAACGTTTGTGTTGGAAAATTTAATTTCATATTATTTATTTATTTTTATTTTATAAGTACGTATTTAAACTATCGAAATATGCATATTTATATATATTTAAAAATAAAAATAAAATTAAAACATTTGATTGGATTCATTTGTCTTATTTCATAATTTATTCATTTAAAATAATATTTAGTATATTTGCGGCACGTTCCAAAGTGGAAAATACTATCAATACCGCCCTGGTGCAATTCCACCAAAATGGTGATTTCGATAAACATTTTTTTTATAAGCTTATTGCAATTTTACGCCAATTCGAATAAAAAATTATAAAATAATGCGAGTTCAAATATTCAAGTAGGTACACCGTTATTTGTTTATTTAAAACTAGCTTTTCCCCCGGTATTACCGGAAATTACTGTAGCGCTTGCACTTAACAATTATCCCCTCACCCCCTCCCGCAATCCATACATTAATTCCCGGTACATTCAGTTTTCGAACAGCTCGCATGCCACCAAAATTTCATAATGTCAGAGCTCAAGGAAAAAAAGAATTATCCAATTTGGTGCAGTCGTTCAGAATGAATGCGCTTACAAACATTTCGGAGGTTTATTTCTATTTAAATATGTGGAAGTTTGTAAATATAATAAAAAATATCACTATTTATTATACAGTCTTTATAATCGTATGAATTATATTTTTAATGTAGGAGCTCTCATCTGACATTTATTCCAAAGTATAAGCTTGTCTAAAAAAAACAAAACATATTCTAATATTTGAATTTTCTCGAGCAGCAGCCGACTAGTAGGTAGGGGGCTGAGTACCAGCATAGAGCCCACAAATTTATAATATTAGTATGGATCAACGGTATAACTCACCATAATTGCATGTCACAGTTAAATACAAGCGAAAATAGCAAAATAATTTACATAGATAGAATAAAAAAATCACTTCTTCAAACACAGCAAACTTATTTTGTGGCACCATTTTAATTCAAAATTAATAATATACTTAGTTTTTACCACTTTTATTGTTTACAAAGCCAACATGTTTTGTGAGCTAAGCTCACTTCTTCAGGGTAAATTTGAAGGAAAAAAATCAAATAGATAAACGCTGATAGGTAAAGAAGGAATGAAAGCATTATCAAATTGATACATCAGTTTGAAAAACTACGCTAAGGGCGAAATGGCCATCACTAGTATAAATACTAAACTTCGTATCAATTACAACATAATTGATGACGTAACTTTGAATTCTAAAGCATACGAAGGGTAATCCCCAAAAGTTGAAATTGATACCGATTAAAAAAACGCGAGCTCATACTAGTTTGGGCTCTAAAAAATATACGAGGGTCAGTCAAAAAGTCATGCCTCCTAATTTTTTCTACTTTAATTGTCAAGAAATAAAAATTGTAATTACGTCACAATTAGACTTTCGACAAATTAATCCTCAATAGGTCGAAAACCTTACTATTGAGGATTAATTTGTCACTTTTTCAGTATAATCTCCGTCCATTTCCAAAGTTTTCGTCCATCTTTTAACAAGGGCATGTATCTCATGGTAAAAAGCACGGTCCTTGTGCTTTAAGCTTTTTAAGGGTTATGACGTATCGGACAGAATTTATTACGCGTCCCTGCTCCAAAAAATCAACCATAATCAAACCCTCTGCATCCCTGAACACTGTCGCCATAACTTACCCTGACGATCGCACAGTTTTGAATATTTTCATCCTCGGTGAGTTTGTGTGATGCCATTTCATTGACTGCCTCTTTGATTCAGGTTCCACGAAACCCACGTTTCGGTCACATTTTTGTGCAGTTGCATCACCGTGCACATTTTTCAGTTTTTCACGAATGCGAATAGGCGTTTCACCCTCTACATTCAAGAATTCAATTATAGAACGCTAATACGAACATTGAAATCGGCCATTTTGCAAACAATTGCAGTGCTGCCACCCGTTGATACAGAAAGTTACTATTGCAGTAGATTGTAAGGTTTGAGGAAAAGCTCCAAATTCAATTTTTCAATTAAACTAGCATTATTTCATTAGAAAAAAAAGGAGGCTTTACTTTTTGACTGACCCTAGTATGTTAGCGTAATATGGATTTTTGTATTTGTTTTAACATTTGGCAAAGGTACGCCAGTGGACACTTACACAGCATCCCAGATCACAGATCACACGTCATGTTTGTAAAATAATCATGAATAATGTGATCACTCTCGTGAACCTACGTTCTTCAGCGTACGAGTGATCAAATATAAGCTGTTCAAACTAAGAACACGACTGTCATCTGTTTGTTTAATTTATTAAGCATTGTCTACACTCTACACACTTACCGAAATAATTAATTGTCCAAACATTCCATTGTCCCTACTCCCACCGATCGTTTGGGAGACTAATTTTCATCTTCAGTTACATATAGAGAATACAATCTCGAGCATGTTTTTAAATCCCGGCATTACGAGATTTTCGATGCGGAATCCCGGGATCCCGGTATTATCCCGGTATTATCCCGGGATTCGGAAATGTGGTTAATAATTGGGATAAAATAAAATAAAAGCATGTATTGTAAGTTTTTAAACATTATTTATTAATTTTGTTTGTTACGCAAGACAACTTATCTTTACTATCTATGCTAATTTATTTATTTAATTTTAAATGCACATTTACAGTTTTACAAAACCAATAACAAACATACATTTTATTTTATTAAGTGATAATAGCGTTTTTGAATTTTCGAATATTTAGCAGAAAAATATCTCGGAACAACAAAAGTTCTGTATCAGCAAAGCAGCTAATATTATAAATGCAAAACTGCGTGAGTTTGTTTGTTACGCTTTCACGCCTAAGCCATTAAATTGATTCAAATAATTCTTTCACCAATAGAAAGCTACATTATATGCGAGTAACGTATATAATGGTAAGCTCTGGCGTTATGAAATTAAAAATATTAATAAATTATATTTATAGTACGTTTATTGAGCCTTACAAAAGCGAGTTATTGATAACATCAGACGAAAAGCAAAACAAATCGTTGTCTTGGTAACTATGTTGATAAATTTGCGGGAAATTTTATTTCAGGCATCATAGTTAATATCTATCTATATAATTAAAAATGAATCTTCGAAATGCTTGTACGCGCATAACTACCGAAAAAGTCAAGGCGCAACGGATTATGGAATGCAAACTAGACCTGATTGTGGCAATCCCGAAAATCTCGTCATTAGCCAAAGTGCAGTCCCGGTATTTTCCGGATCGAAAATGGGCCGGGATCCCGGGACCCCGGGATTCGGGATCCCGGGATTGTATTATCTAGTTCCATACAAACACTCAGGGACATAATATTCAGAATTCAGATTTCAACTGGACGTTTATTGGATATCGAATAACACACCATATTGTATATCGCAAAGTGTTGGTTATAAAGTCATAATATTTCACATGTTTTATAGACACATTAATTGCTTTATTAGTTGGGAAAATAAATTTTATATATTTTGAGGTGAAGAGGTAGATATTATTTTCCCGGTGCCACAAAAAATAACACTTTTACTGGGTAATAAAAAAGTAAATATTCAAATTTAAAATACGAATTTTATTATCGTTTCTGGACAGTTAGTGCTCTTTTCTTCTTCGAATTAAAAAAAATAAATAAATAATGCAAAATTGGCAGAGTTAGGCTCCTGAGGTGATATGTGTATACTTAAACCAAAGGAATTGTCCTTAACCTTAAAATTATTAACGACTTTACGTTAACTGCGATTCCAGTTCTCTCGGATGACAGCGAAAAAGTCGGTATAATTCCTTATCCGTAGTAAGCGCTCGAAAAGATCTAAAAGGGGAGATACGTAAATACGAATGTTAGAGGAAGCGCGCTAATATCAAAAACGATAATAATAATTGCGAAAATTGTGAAAATGATTAATAAAACACTACCCGTTTAAAAAGGAGCAAAAATCTCTTGGGAAATGTCTTAAAAAGCATTTAAAGAAACACTATTAATTTTATCACACATAAAACTTGTAAAATAACAGAAAAAACATGTTTGTAATAATTTTTCGAGCATACTTTGCAATTTTATTCTATCGAGAGAATTTCATATAATTACCATTGTGGCAAATGTTTTTTTTTTTTTTTACATGAACTCCACACAGGAGGCCCTGAGGACAACAATTTCCTTCAGGGCCTATGTCATCTTTGGGGAGGCTGTGTGGAGGGGTTTTTTTAAGGAAAGGAAGGAGAGGAGAGTTCAGGGAAGGAAAAGGGTTTAAGGGATGGGTAGGAATCTGGGGTTCAGTCTGTCCTGGTCGTCCGCCTCCAAGACCTAGACAAACCTCACCCCATGAACCCGGGCACCCCTGCTAAATCATCAAACGTAGCGAACCAGTTGGGGTGACCTATGGCAGAGGTGTTGGTTATCCAATAAAGGTTCCCGGGGCGGCGGTACCCATTCCCGCCTACCAAATTTGATAGATATTCTCTTCAAAAATAACATATATTTTTTAGAAACTTAAAAATAAAGTGTTCAGGAGAAAAATGTTATAAAACGGTTGAAGTAGAACCGGAATTCCTCTTCTGAACTCGAAATTTATTTGCTGTAAAATACAAGTCATAAAACTTCGCTGAAGTAAAAGGTACTGCGAACCGTTAACTGCCTATCTACGTATGATTGCTAGCACTTACATAATGTTATTATTTATTTCATCATAATGGTCAATAATAAATAATTAATAGCCATAAACATAAAATATTTAACCAAGCCCAATAACGGCCATCATGTCACTCATCAGTGACAAATCCTTATCTCTTTTTCATTTATCTCTGTGACAAGAGATGACACGAGAGATTACAAGAATGCGCTGAGAAATTACAATCTCTTCTTTAGGATTAAGAAATGTCTTCTGACCTGTTGAACATATTATACACTATGGGCATACCGATACAGAGATAAACCTTTATCTAGAATATCAATTTCGATTATATGATTTATGATTCAGGGTGCTAAACCGTCTTTTGCTTCATCTTCCCCCTCGAGGCGACGTTTCGGATAACTTTACAGCTGCCATCATCGGTGAAGTTTAGTTAGTTATGGGCAGTTGTGTATTCATACCTTAGCTATAGTAAGAAGGGGTGCCATATGACATCCATTGAAATGATTCCAAAAAATAACAAAATAGTAAATATAGATTATCTATTGGTTTATTGTTTAAAAATGGAGCCTTAACCTGCAAAACCCAAGCCACTTTAACTGTGAAAATATTGGAGTGGTTTTGTAGTCAACAGGCTCAGCCTAGTGAGGTGGTATACTCGTATCGTGGAATGACCGGTCAGTGGATGAGTGGGCATCGCGTTTGGGTCCCACCCGGGAGTCCCGTGTTCGATTCCTCGGCTGGCTAAGTCCTCCATCAGAACACAAGCAATATTTTCGGCTTTCTGCGGTTGTAGGAAGAGATTTTCAAACATTGCTGCGTTATTCGTAACCCGGGAATGTTTGTCTTACTTTTAAAAAAGAAAAAAAAAATGGTTGTCTGTAAAGTCGGTTTACGGACGATAATTTTACGTGATAACGTCATATAATAACGATGGAGTGGAAGAGAGATAGATGCGTCACAAGCCGAACGCTTGTTCCGCACGCTCGTTTGCACGCTCGGCTCAGGTGGAACGTGACAATGAGTCATGCTTTTTCGTGTGTGCAGCCGGCGTTCATCGATTTATAAGACACCAAAAAATGCATATTGTATATATCGTAAAAAATATATATTTTTTGTTTATATTATCTTGGTTAATAAATAAGAAGCGAAACTTCACCAAAACAATCTCAACCAATAAAAGCCTTGAAACGTGAGAGCATAATCAATTAGGCCAATCAAATCAATCGATGAAAGCGCAGTTTGACGCTTCGAAGGGTAATAAGGTTTCTTTCCATTTCATTTTCTCGCAGGCTAAATCCTATAGATGTACTCGTATGTGTTTTTCTCTTTTGAGTGCCATTTCCGTTTGATCCGAGTTTTAAATCATAACGGTGCTAAAGAAGCTTCACTTAAAAAAAAGTGTTAGTGTATATAAAACATTTAAAAAAAACAATTTTCATTGAAGTAATGTATTTGAATATTTCGTGTATTTAACATTTTTTAATAAATTGAGCAAACAATTCCTTCGTACTAACGTTTATCAACGTGAAAATATATGTCACATATAAATCAAATCAGAGAACGTACGTATTGCCTTCACTGGAAACAGAATTATAATTAATTTACTTGAATATTCTCTTTCAAAATATCTTTCCACTGAATAAACCTTCACTTAAAGCTAATGATAATAATTTTGTAGCAAACTTTACGACTCGAACGAATACATGAGAGCAAACAATGTAATTTCCATTAGAATAACGTAATTTATTGTTCTCAATTATATTTCCAATTCCTACGTTAAGAATTATATGTACCTAAGTGAAAATGCAAGCATACAATAATTCATTGTTCCAAGCTACCTTATTAATATTGCGAATAAGTAATAAAATGTATCTGGGTGTAAATACACATTGTATATACACCTACACATACAGATGTAATATATTCGAGATATGTTTCACTCCAGAAAGTAGTTAACTAAAATAAACAAATAAAGTAAGTAAAGGCATTGTTAAACAGTCGAATAAGAGTCAAACAATGTCTGCATTACTTACAAGATTCTACGCGAAACAGCAATTTTTATATCATTGTTGCATTTGATCGGCGAGCATAGGAAACGATGTTCAAGGGCGATGACGTAAAAGTGCATGTTAATCATTTTACAGGCGATTAAAAATATATTTCTTTTTTCGTTAACTCTTCCATTGGAGAGTGTTTTTAGGGAAAGGAACTAGAGGAAGTTCTGAGACAGAAAAAGGTATGAGGGGTGGAATCTACGGGTCTACGTGTCCAGTGATGGAAGTGTGAATCCCACCCTCCCACTGCAGTGCAAGGTGATGGATCGAGAGACTCTGGCTAAAGATGTTACAATGTCTCCCTCAATCAGCCTCTCCCGATCCGGCCCGCCATGCAGTGGGTGGCAAATCGCCAAAGTCTAGACAAACCTCACCCCGTGAACCCAACACCCCTGATAAGTCACAAAATGTAGCGAACCACTGAGAGTGACCTATGGAAGGGATGTTGGTTATTCCGGATCCGCTTCCCAAATTGAATATTTTTTTCATCTGAGTTTCATATTAAAACAATAACAATTAGTGTTTCAAGTAGGTTATATACCTGATTACGGTTATTTCTGAACGAAATGGTTATAGAAGTTTTAGAAGAATTTTGTAGTTTGTGAAAGTTTCTAAAGTTGAGTGTGAAACTTAAAAACTATTGAAAACTTATATTTGTATAGAGTGTAGTATTTAAAAAATAAAACTAAGACTTCCTTCCCACAACTCTCTTCTCCTCCTTTTCCTTAAAAAAAACCTCCACACAGCATCCCCAAATATGACATAGGCCCTGAGCGAAACTATTTTCCTCAAGGCTTCCTGTGTGGAGCTCATGTAAAAAAAAAAAAATATTCGCTATTGTGGAACTCTCGCATAAAAATCATAAAGAATTATATTAACAAATTACTGTTAGTGACAAATAGATTGAAAATGACTTTGAAAGATATAAGCAGCTGTCAACGTAGAAATAATAATAAAAACGAAACGTTAATTTAAAATCATGAAATAATTATTTATTTTAGATTAGATTTAATTAAATTAACCACGTGCCGCCTCTAACGCAAGCTCAATAGTTCGCTATTATTTATGATTGTATTATCCGTTTACTGGCGCTTGCCTACGTTATCATTAGGCGACATTACTCTCCGATTGTTCTGCAGCTGAAACAAAGCGACTGACACTCCTATACCAACCGACTCCGGCACTTCACGTGCACCACAGATACCCCCTTTCCCTCCTCCCAGCACCACTGCCACAAGCCTGTACTCCGTGCACTGGATACATAGGACAATACAATGGATGTGACGCGTACTAAACTAAACACAACCTACATTGGATAAACCTTTCATTAAGAGAACTAACAGGTAACACGATTTCAGAGGGTAATAATTACAGAGAATTGGCTCTGTATTCAATTTTCATTCGAGTACTATTTTCAATTTACGAGGAAACAAGGGACACCCAGGAACAGGAAGATAATACTATTATGGTACAAATAATTGAATCGATTCCATATTATGTTTGAATGGGGTCAATTCAAACGGTGACTCGACTATTGATCACCCGACAGTTAACCCTCCGAAATTATAACTTTTACAAAAATATATATTTTTTTAGCATGATTCACAAATTTCAAACCTAAAATCGTAATAGTTGGTATGGATGTCAAATGAATGTATTTAGAGTGCCAATTTTTGTAATTATTGTTTAGAATATATATACAAGTAGTTTTATCCTTAACGTACTTGGATGAAAATATGTTTGGTGTGTTTTTAGGTTTTCACGGCCAAAAAGTATTTTTGTTATTGTTTTTGGGGTGTTATGCCGTGTTTCGCTACCTCCTTCTTTTAGGGCAGATGAGCGATGAGCAAATGATGATGATGGACACTATAACGCTGTCCGAAACGTTGGCTAAAGAAGGAGGTAGCGAAACACGGCATAGCACCCCAAAAACAATAACAAAAAAGAAAATATGTTTTATAATTTTTTTTTACGTGATAACGTCTTATAAATCGATGAACGCCGGCTGTACTCACGAAAAAGCATGACTCATTGTCACGTTCCGTCTGAGCCGAGCGTGCAAGCGAGAGCGCGGAACAAGTGTTCGGCTTGTGACGCATCTATCTCTCTTCCGTTATTATATGATGTTATCACGTAAAATTACCTTACACGAATCTCAGCTACCCCTTGGAGCCAGTGAGACTACGGCATCCCCAATTGTTGTGTGGCTGAAGGTGGTGGGAGGGGGAGGAAACGGGGAAGAGGGAGGTGGGGAATGGATAGTCAGATCTGGTCACCAAACACGGCTAAAACCATTTCAAGCAACGTTAAAAATCCGAATGATAGTCTTACACTAGAGCGACACTGAGAGTAACTTTCACTCTGGAACGTGCCGGAAATATACTATATAATTTTAAATAAAATAATTGTGAAATAACGCAGAATTAAATTAAAATTTATATGCGCACGCCGGGATTCGATACCGCGACCTTCGGATTGCAAGTTAAGAGCCTTACCCCTCGACTTCGAGGCCGTCGCAGTTATTCAGTGGTAGGTACTCGTACATTACCCTCCAAAAAAGTTGCATGATTGCTTCTTGATTTTATTGAAGAATTATATAAAATGTTAAGATTCGGAATACTTTATAATAATCATCAATGAAACACTATTTTTACGATGTTTTTAATAATTAAAATAAAACAGAATCCTGACGATTAAAAAAAAATTGTTTTTACGTACATGTTACCTAACAACAACATACCATATAAGAACAAGACCTTATAATATTATGATAATTGTAATTGACAATGTGAGTGGATATTTTTCAATACATCAGGCAAGGCTAATTATCACTGACCTTACTATAAAATGCAATGTTTAATTAGGATGTAAAAAAATTACCACCACTCTTAAGCGTTGCATTTCATGCACTCCGTAAACAGCTTGACAGGAGAATAGGTTGTACTAATGCATTTTAATTGTCGAGAATCAATAATAACTCAGGCAGAAAATAATAATACCAGACCATAGACAAATAATAATATGGGTTATACTTATAAATCATGACTTATATTTTCTGACACCATATTACCCAATAAGAACAATAACATTTCTAAACGATTTTTTTAATGTTCCTTGAACACTATGACAGCAGTAATGTGTGCCTATTTAAGAATGGCGCCGGTTATCTGAAATCTTCAAGGATACCTCTATTACCGGACAATGGGTATCCCGAGCTGTTTCTACTACAATTATTGCCGGCAAACAAATAAAATCGTGAACGGTAGTCGTTCGACTGAGATGGCTGATAAACCATTGAAAAATACCTCGAACATTAATCGAATTACGGCGATAAAAAGGGAAAGTAACGTGGCGTCTGCGACAGCCGATGTACAGAGTATTACTTATTACACGTCATACACGAAACAGATTGTTGTGAAGGTTTTGTACAACGAGGGGTAGAGTTTGCAGCCCACACATATTTATAATCACGCGGAATTGAATTTAGAAGATTTTAAAGTTATGAAATTGAAATATCTCAACATTTTATGAACATTTTTAATTATTTTGTCTCTTTGACAATACCTCCTTCTTTAGCCAACATTTCAGACAGCGTTAGTGTCCAACATCTCGCATCTGCCCTCACGATGATTCGTATCTATCATCTTGTTACTGGTAATATTATTAAAAGATATAGAAGAAGTAATAATATAAGTGTTTTCAGAAGACTTTGTTAAGCCGCCGCTACCCAAATTTCTACCAATTTCTTGCATATCTCCCTTGAACATTTGAAGTTTTTAAGCTCTTAAAAAAATATGTGTTATTTTTTAAAGATAATATCTAATATATTCTCCACGCCGAAATGCAAATTATATGAAATTCCCTAAATAGAAAAAAAATCGCAAAGTATGCTTCGAAAATTTTTATTTTCACGTCTGTCTCTATTATTTAATAAGTTATATGTATGAAAAAATTCACAGTGTTTTTTTTAATGTTGTTTTAGACAACCCCATAAAATTTTTGCTTTTTTTTAAACGAGTCGAGTTTTTTTAAACGTTTTCACAATTTTTGCTGCAATTTCATCGTTTTAAATATTAGCGCCCTCTCTCCAACATTCGTAATTACATATCTCTCCATCTTCTTCTTTTCGAGCGTGGATACGGCGTCTTAAATAAAGATCTCAAAAAACATTTGAACGGGAATTTGTGCAGAAAACGCTCTCTTTGCTACCATAGTAGTTGGTGTGAATATATAAAGAAAGGGTGTGCTAACTTTCTGACTAAAGCTATCTCCCTCTGATACCCGCTGATAGTTCTCAAAAAGAGAACTCCTTTTTACATCTTTCTTCAAAATCGATTCCAGGTCTTGGAAGTTTCCGAACTTGAAAAGCGGCTCTGTCCTCTCTTCCTAACATCAAGTTCAGTTCCTTTTTTATAGTCATAAATTGACCACAGCTTATTTATAAAAATAGCGTGTTTTTGGTATAAACTTAGTAATTTTTTTCAATCTCGCAAAACCCACAAATGAAAATCCCGCAAATCCGCGTGATGAATATCGCTGAAATGCCGCGGGATTGTGCAATTGCACACCTTAGTGAGAGAAAGGTAGATTTTTTTTCTAAAGATTGTTGTAAACATGAAAGTTATAGGAACCATCTTACATAACTAAGCTCGAACATCATAATAAGAGCTGAGTGCTTTTTTATTGTTCATTTTGTAAATCAATCTATTTGATTGCGCGTGACAGTGATCTTGCCTTACATTGAACATTCTTGGAAACTATCCAAGAAAAGATTATAGTAGGCATGCCTATATCCAGCAATGGCAGCTATGCATGAAAACGGTAAACTTTATTTTAATGAGATGACAACAAATCACTTTGTGTACACTGCTTATTTAATTTAATTAAATTGACGGGAATAACCTTCAAAAGTTATTCTAAAAGAGAGTTATTCCAATAATAATTGAAATCTAAATTCAAAGCTATTGAGGTACAGATAAAATAAAATCAAAATGAACAAAATAAATTATAAAATTTGTACATTTGTGAAACTTCAGTCTTATTTTCATCTTGGCACTATAAACGAAGATCTAAGAATTATTTTCGTTACTTTTTACGTTCTTCACTAAAAACCTGTCTTATCTCAACAAATTCTGATTCTATCGACTTGGAAGCGTCTCATTGGATTCAACACGTACAAAAATATAGTAAATGATACCTCACTTGACCTAGTTTGTAAATACGTATTTTTCAAAAATCTACCCCCAGAGGTGCACCACTTAAGTTTACCACTTTTTTCAGATCTTCATTAATGTGAGTGTATGACCAAATTTTCATGATATTTTGTCATTCAACAAAACACTATTTTACTTAGCTCGAGAGATTTATGCGTGGTTCTTTAGCCAATGTTTCAGATAGTATTACAGCGTCCTCCACTTTTGTCCTGATGATGGACATTGGTAATGCTTTCCAAAACGTTATAATATAACAACTAAAAAAAATTAAACAAATATGTGGTACCTATTTTACACATTTTAAATTAAACTAATATATTTTTAGGAATTATACCGAGGAAATAATAAAAACGTTAGTTTTCTTGTGAATGTGACATTTTATTGAATACTCTTTTAGAAATAACTTTCTTTGGCTCTCTGTTTGTTTAAATTATTTTCCATGGGTTTTAGTCGGCTTTGAATACTTCCCAATCAATACTTTTCAACAATCCCGACCCTCTCCTTTCCCATCTACATCATATCCCCAACTAATTTCGGCCTCACCATTGCTCCGTTCCTTCTCACCTTTTTAAAATTCACGTCCTTGACTCCCTAGATTGTACATTCTGTGGTCTAGATTTGGGAACTTTAGATCACATATTTTTTGGTTGTCCCTCTCTAAATAAATATCCTCTCTTTTATCAAGCGTTATTTAAAATTGCCTCCCCTCCATTCAACATCTCTTCTCTTCTAAGTCTGAACTCGACGCCAATCTTCCATATATGTAATTCTTAAATTGGCTCATTTAAATAAAATTAATATATAAATTCACCTTTCCTTTCTCTGTAATTTTAAATGATGGCCTAGAACACCCTTGAAGGGTGGAAGCCAGAAATGATTGAGAAAAACAACACTATAATAATAAGGGAAACCGTACGACATAACATGGTGACCGGCCAACTCGGAATGAAACCAACTCAGAACCATCTCAGATAAGCCATTTAGAGTGATAAAAAAAGGTAAATAAAAAATTGGTTTAATAGGTTAAGTTAGGTTAGGGTTATCGGCTAATTTAAAATTATTTTTTTCATAGCTTTTAATGACTTTTTAGGGAGGTGTTGAGTTGACTTTATTCTTAGTTGGCATGGAACCACATAACATAATGACTAATGACGTACATGTTTATCTTTGGTTTTAGAATAACAGTTCTATATTAAAAAAATTAATAACGTAAGTAAATAAATTCATAGTTGAAAGCTTGCCTAATTATTAAAATACTTTCCGCTAACGAAATAAAAACATAACAATAATTAGTGCCTACCTACTTTGAAGTATGAAAGGTACCTACTCAAATAAATGAATTAGAACAATGGTATTTATCAATGTAATATTTCCGCTTTCTAGTCCCGACCAGTGTCCAGTGTCCAGTGTCCAGTGTCCGGCCATGTGCTCTGTGCTCGGCAGATAAATCAAAATCAAAATCAAAATCATTTATTGTACAATTGATAAAGCAAATTGTTGATAAAGCAGGCAATGTTTCCGCATTGTCGGCTTGTGCCGGCCTGACGGAATTTACTATCGCAACTGAAGGCGGATTACAAATGCAATCACACGTTAAGTGCAGATTACATGTTATCATTAGTCCGTATTAAATATATGACGTATTTGAGAAAGTGAATAATATTATGTGCATTTGCAAGTGATATGAAGCGTAATTAGATACATCAGAACACGGGCTAATAGCCTCCGTGGGTTATTGTAACACCTTCGAGGGGATACTGTTTCAATATCTCAGTCGAGCCTCAGAAACCTACGCCTTTCGATATAGTGAGGTGTTGAATTTGAGGTAAAAATAATTCACGAATTGTTTTTTAATATTAGCTCAATTCAGGAGGTCCGGAGGAAATAATTTCGCTCAGAAACTATGTCATATTTGTGTGGAGAGTCTGCTTAGGGAAAGGGAGGAGAGGTAGTACTGGGAAGGAAAAAAAGTATGAGAATTTTGGAATTAATGTGTCTAGGAGTGATGGACGTGTGAATCCATTCCTCTTCCTACCACTGCGAATCTGCGAGAGAGAGTCCGGCTAGGGGTATCTCCCTCAACCAGTCTCAAGATCCAGTAGATGGGTTGCCAAAACCTAGGCAGACCTCACCTCATGAACCCTGTACCTAACCTACGGCAGGGGTGTTGGTTATCCAATATATGGTTCCCGGGGCGGCGGTACTCGTATCCGCCTCCGAAGTCGGTAGCATTGCAATGCATTGGTCGATATGTTTGAATTATCTCCGATAAGTAGGGGAAATTTATCTAAAAACCAAATAATTCACGTAACGCCGAAATGTTTTGTTTTCACGTAAAGGGGCGAGATTCATAATAGATTTAATCAATACC
Source organism: Glyphotaelius pellucidus (assembly GCA_936435175.1). Lineage (NCBI taxonomy): Eukaryota > Metazoa > Arthropoda > Insecta > Trichoptera > Limnephilidae > Glyphotaelius > Glyphotaelius pellucidus. Next base: position 1,461,994 of record OW386539.1, on the reverse strand, counting down.
AATTGTTTCCTGATCATACTAATTTGTTCGCTTTTTGGAACAACTTTGTGATGATTAAAAAATTTTTCAGATGTATTGTCATGTGGTTGTAATAATCCAGAAACCTTCGTGGAGCTTAAATAAGGTATTTTGAAAGTTTCAAACATTTCCTATGTTTAATAAAGCAATAGATGGACATTTCACTAATCCCCAAACATATGTTGATTTTTATATTTATAAGATAAAATGCTTTTTAGGAGGCTGCAAAGTTGGCGAAACGTTGACTCAAGGAGGAGGTAACAAAACACTTACGACTTAATCAAAGTTTATTCACAGTGACGTCAATTTATATGTGATTAATTCCATCCCTTCTCATAATCGTTTTTAATTTATTTAACATCTCAGCTCTGTTATAAATCAATATAATTAAATATTATGTTCTTGCATCGTCGTGTTTTTATTATTTATCCACCTAAATCAATTTAAATTCGCGCCAAGTGACTTGGTGTTATTATTATTAATGTTATTGTGGTTGTGAGTTGAAGGACAAACCGACAACACGTGTACTTTAATCACGTACAAACACCGCAGGTACGGCGCGTACAACGTACGTACATATTATTATTAAATAGGTATTTTAATAAGCAATAAATAATAAGGAACCATCTAACCTTCAAGATTCGTATCGGCAAACAGTAAATAGGTCCCAAAATAAATACACACGCAACGTATCAATCGAATCCAATCATCGGCAATTTATTCAACGTAAATAGTTATTATGTTTTTAACGCGTAATATTATTCAGTAAACTTATTTACAGAACTGAAAAAAATGAGATCAAACCGACGTGACAAAATTGGGAAAAAATATTCGCTTTGTTATTAGCCGCCATAGTTGTCATTGAGTTGTTGCAACACTGGTTAGTCATTATAATAAACTCAATTACAAAAGCTTTAAATTCAGTAGACACTCACTAACCGGTTTCAACACATTTTTTCTACGTATCAAAAATCGAAAATTTTACCAAAAAAAAAATTTTTTTTTCAACATTAGTTCCACACAGGAGGCCCTCAGGACAATAATTCTTCGTCTTTGGGGATGCTGTGTGGACGGTCTTTTGAGGAAAGGAAGGAGATGAAGTTCTGGAAAGGAAAAGGGTGGAGGGATGAGGGGTGGGAAGGCATCCGGGGGACAGTGTCTACATGGAGTGACGGACTTATAAATCCATCCTTCGCACTGCGGTGCAATTCTGAGGTACTCCGAGAGAGTCCTGTTGGAGAGATGAAAAGATCTCCCTCAACCAGTCTCTCCCGATCCGGCCTGCCATGAAATATATACATATATATTATATTATCCACTGAAGACGACACATAAAGCAATATGTTTATGTTTTTTGTTCCTATCTGCACACTTCGAATAATTTATTTATCTTTAGCTGAATCTGTTATAAGGTATGGAATAACAGCTTGGGGATTTTCCTGTAAAACAAATATCAATCATGTTCTATCAGTTCAAAATTCGTGGTTAAATTATTAGGTAAACAATTTTTTACAAAGAAAGGCATAATATTTCATACTTTTATCAGAGTCTCGAAATTCTTTCAGTGAGAGCAATTCTGTGGTACAAAATTATATTTCAGCACATAAATAACCCTTTGTATATAAACATGCTGGAACATAACCATAATACTTGTTTTAACTTTAATGAAGGACTATTTGTACCTAAGCGTACAAATAAATATGGACAAAGAACGTTAAATTAACGATTCCCAGTTGTTTAAATGTGTTACCTGCTGAAATTAAAAACTGTGCCCAAAACAAACAATTGGTGAATTTGCTGAAGACTTCTGAAAAAAATGTCGTCTTTAGTGGATATTGCAAAGCTACAAAGTTCATAATATTAGGAAATGGCGTTGAAAGCTGTCAGCTTATTGCGTTAATCTAAAAATTTCAGTCAGAAAAATCTCTACAAATTTCAAGCCATTTTCATACAAAGAGAATTTTAGGGAATATTTGGTGGCGTATATACGTACGACAGTGATGGAAAGCTCACCGCTACCTTCATTCTAATGATATAATTCATAGTTATGACTGATCAGTTTATCACTTCTCCTGTACAATTAACAATTTTAACTGCTATTAGAATTAAGGTGACGTTATACTGAAGCATGCTGTTGAATTCAGGCTCTTTCGTTTCGCACGCTCAGCCGAACCGTTGGCAAAAATCACAGCCATCGTTAAAAGCTCAGCAAGCTCATTACGTCGTTTCACCTGCTTTATATACAGTTTCACAATATGAGCCTTCAGTGTACAATGATGTGGAGGAACACATGTGGCTACAACGTACCTACAGTGATGTGAACCTTTGAACACTGCGTTTAAGGTCTGAATATTCTCCTGGACCACTGGTAAGAATCAAATTTTGCAAGCTCCGGGTGTATGCTCATGCTTTATACAGGATGTGACGGCATGCACCCGAAGGAAGGAACCAGAGATTCCTGGGCGTTTTGGGAGGCATTTATTGGATAACCAACACCTTTGCCATAGGACACCCCAAGTGGTTCGCTACGTTTGGTGACTTAGCAAAAGTGCCCAGGTTCACGGAGTGAGGTTTGTCCAGCTCTTGGCGGCAGATGCGTTTGTCCACCTGCTGCGTGGCGGGCTGGATGGAGAGAAACTGGTTGAGAATAGCCTTTTGACTTATCCAGCCGGACTCTCTCAACCCATCGCCTTGACAATTGGAGGGATGGATTCATACGTCTATCACTCCTGGATACTGACTTCTGTACTGCTACCCACCCCCCTATTTCCTTCCCAGAACTTCCTCGCCCTCTTTTCCTTAAAAATCCCTCTACACAGCATCCCCTAAGATGACATAGGCCCTAAGGGAAGTTATTTTTCTCAGAACCTCCAGTGTGGAGTTAACATCGTGCTCCTTCACGACCTGTAGCAGTGTGATCAGTGGCGACGTTGTTTTTTGTGGTTTTTAATTAAAAATAATATCTACTGACAGCAAAATAACATTACATATTTTACTCTTAATATGCCCAGAAATCACTGGTTAAAATACGTCTGGTAGGTGCTGTATACGGTTTGGCAATATGTGGAGTTATAATGAACAGTGATGTGGAGATTTTGAAGGCTGTATAGTTCAGGCCGCGGTTCGAATGTTCGGCTGAACGCATCCGTCGAGTCGGCCCCATTAAATTGATTCGGAAATCGTTCCATCAGTGTCAGTTCTGATACGGCCGATTTCTTCAAACCTTTCAAACCGGACTATATTTTTGATCAATTTCGATCCCGTGCACGTAAGGTTGGTTGTATGACCTCTTCCGAGGTGCACGTATATACAAAAAAATGATTTTAAACGGCATACCCGCGAATACTTTCACAAGTCCAATATCGGGTGTTTTTTGTTTAAATACCGACTAAATTTGTTAATATTATCAATCATTTTAATCTAAAATACTAATATCTGTTGTGCGTCTGTGCGCAAACATTACAAACAAAAGTATTTCTATATTGCCTGAATTCTGCACAGTACACAGAAATTTAGATCTCTTAACACAAGACAATTCATTCTTTCCAACTGTAATGCGTATACCCACATATAGTTTAGAAGCAAAAATTCATTCATAAACACTATTTTTACAGCTACTGTGTTCATATTTTCGTTTAAATTTATTAGTATTATCTTTTTCTTCAATGATATATTACGTTGGTTTGAATAACCTTAAAAAATTATTACAGCAAGAGTTTTTCTAATAAAAATCAAATGTTCAATTATAATTTTCGTAAAGGTCAAAAGGTGTCCTGTATAAATAAAATCGGGTATGTTTATATTGTTTATCCGAGACACTATCTAGGTTACAAACCAATTCCTTAGAAATTTGTGATTATTTTAAAAAGTCGGCTGTCAAAAATATGGGAAAAATTAATCGAAGATAATATCGACAAAAATTACTTAAAAATAAGAGGGCCCAATGGCTGAGTCGGTTAGGTCATTTGTCCCGATAAGATAAGAGATCCTTGGTTCGAGTCCTAGTTGCGATCATTACCTTTTTATTATTCTGTTTCTGGTTTTCTGTCGTATTTTTGTTTAGAATTGTTATTATCTTTTTCTTCAATGATATATTACATTGATGTGTGTAACCTTCAAAAGTTATAATAAAAGGAGTTATTCCAATAAAAATAGTCTATCATCTCAATTTAACTTATTTAGGTATAAGACAGTGTTGTTGAGTCAGTGATATTTGAATTATTTTGTATTGCCCTTCTTCAAAAACTCTTTCGCCCGTGTCACCTAGCAGCTCTTCCGTCTTCCGTGGTAATTCTAACTCCCACACGTTTTAAGTAGAATAAAAACAACTTTCTCATCAATTCGATGCGGGGATTTGTCATCTTCGAAGGTAAACACTATCAAAGAGCCATGGCCAATGTCATTTTGACCACCCGCAGCATTTTGTTCGCACCATAAAACGTTAGTTTTTTTAAATTTAATTAAAACGTTCAGCTTGTATAGACGATTTTACGTCTGTTATCATTTCGATTAAATCTGGTATATTAATGATATTTGTTATTGCCCTGATGATAGCCAACATTAGAAAAGAGAGGAAGAAGATACAATTAATCTCTTTTGTCATTTATTTTACTTCCTCGAAGCAAGTTAATTTATTATAGGAGTTGATAACCAGAAATTGCGTTTTCAAGATTTCAAGTTTCATTTCTAAAATTATATGGATATGACTCCGAAAAAAGCTTCAAAAAAAGAAGAAGGTGGTTTGAAAGGGAGATATCTATCATTACTTTTAATCCAAATTTTTATGTTAACTTTGAAATATTTTTGTGAGTCACATTTTTTTATTAAATCTGGAAAGTCTTTTTTTTTGTTATTGTTTTTGGGGTGTTATGTCGTGTTTCGCTAACTCCTTCTTTAGCCAACGTTTCGGACAGAGTTACAGTGTCCATCATCAGGGCTGATGATGGACACTGTAACGCTGTCCGAAACGTTGGCTAAAGAAGGAGTTAGCGAAACACGGCATAACACCCCAAAAACATTAACAAAAATACTTTTTGGCCGTGAAAACCTAAAAACATACCGGGAAAGTCTTGTTGCGAGGTATTATAAATTTCGTTGACCAAAAGTAGTACGCGTTGTGGGAATTTGAAGTAAGTCTTTGTTATTGTTTCTAGTATTAAGTCGAGTATTTAATCTTTTTTCATTAGTATTTATGAATATTTGTGTATAGATGGGTGAGAATTGTTTTTGCATATATTTGCCGAACATCAAACACATTCATAATATTAAAGATTACGTTCGAGTCTGTAATAAGAGGTAGCCTAAGGATAAGTTTTATATTGTTTTATATATAATTAATAGGCTTGGGTGAAAATCCATACTAATATTATAAATGCGAAACTGCTAGAGTTTGTTTATGACCTTTTCACGCATAACACAATATAAAGACTTTAATAATTCTTTCACCAATATAAAGCTAAATTATATGCGCAGACTACAGGTTGTATATGATGGTAAGCTCTGGCGTTATGAAATTATAAATATTAATATATTATATTTGTTATACGTTTTCTGTCGCTAACAAAAGCGAGTTTTTGCTAACGTCAGAAAAAAATCTTTTCCATGGAAACAATGTTGATATATTTTTGGGCTCTATGCTGGTAGGTACTCAGTCTACTAGTCAGCTACTACTGCAGAAAATTCAAATATTAGAATTCGTTTTTTTTTTGGACAAGCTTGGAATAAATTTCAGATGAGAGTTCCTATATTAAAAATATAATTCGTAACGATTATAAAGACTGAATGACAAATAGAGTATTTTTATATTTCCAAATATTTAAATAAAAATAAACATCCGAAATGTTTGTAAGCGCATAAATTCCGAACGAATAAGGAACAAAATTGGATAAGTAATTTTTTTCTTTGAGCTATAGCATTATGAAATTTAGGTGGTAGGCGAGATGTTTGAAAACTGAATGTAAGGGAATGAATATATGAAATGCGGGAGGGGATGGGGGTGGGGTGGGGGGGGGGGGAGATAATTGATAAGTGCAAGCGCTACAGTAATTTACCGTAATACGATGCGAGCGAAGCCGCGGGGAAAAGCTAGTATTTAATAAAGCACGATTTATTTAAAATAATATCAAAATATCTTGATAAATGTCTTTAAGCAGCATTTTAAGAAACACTGTGATTTTTTCGTACCCATAACATGTTAAATAACAGAACCAATAACAGAATAAGAATTTTGAAAAAGGTATTGTAAACGAAACAGCTGTAACAAAAATACATACTAAAATACTTGCAGAACTTGATAATATAATTATCAGATAAAATTTTAATTAAATTTAAAAAAAATTAAATGGAGTTCTACGAATCAAATATAAAAACAATTCATAGATTAATAAATGCTTGCGCATTGTTGTCATCAGCATGCTGATGAAAAATATATGAAAAAGAAATTTAAAAAAAATTATTCAAAATTACGCTTATATTTTTTTATGAAGTAATTAACAATTGCATTTTACCCACTATTGAGTAGGTAGGAAAAACTTCAATTTATCAAACTCAAATGTTTTTTTTTTCATATAAAATTCAAAATTTGTAAACCGATTCGCAGTTAAGATAAATTTAAAATAGTGACTTCGCATTAATACACGTGTGTAGTATTATTTATTTATTTTAAATTAATTTTAATTTGCAAAACAGTTACAACATGTATCAATAATTACTTACTGCTACACTTCATTACGGTAAAAGCTTAAAAAGTGTGTTCGTATAATGACGTAATAAATTAATAAAACCTCAATATCAACCAATTCTTTGCAATTTCGAATTATATCCACATTTATATATAATATCTAAAACACGATAAGCGTTATTTTTCAATGAATTCATCACGTTTTTTTCATTTATCTGACAGAAGTACAAGAACGCGTGTTCTTTCAACGAGCAGTGTTTATCTCGAACTCTATATTATAGTTTATGCATATTTCGAATAAGCATGTATTTCCAACTTACATGTTTTATAATTGATTACGATTAAACCATCTAAGATTAATGATGAGTACATTTGATAGCTATGCATGGAAATGGAACACGTTTCTGCATCTGACTCCGCCATTACAGGTGACCTTTGCATCTGTAATACAAAGTAACTAAACACCATTTATTACGGACTAATAATATTACGCAATATTAAACTCCTCTCGATTTTGTAATTATTATTGCAAAAAAAGCAATACCGAAATAATAATACAAAAAAATAGCACGACTAACATGTTCAGTCTGAATACTTTGTGATTAATTCGATGTTTAGCGATTGTTTTTATAACGCCAAAATATCAATATTAAAATCATACACAAAGCGGAATGTTCAATGGAGTTTTGTTTATGAAGGTCAGATGAGATAAAGGTTTTTTTTATATAATATTATTATTCAATTTATAAAAACAGTTTATTATAAACAAGTTCTGGTAGGTAATTATTGCTATGACAGCTGTTTCGCCTTCGAAGGCATTTTCAAAATGTGGTCATGCCACCTACAGACGAGGTATTTATGTTTTCTCTAGATAGGATTTCGATGACTAATTTCGAATTTATGAGTAAACTGACTGAAATTTTTAATGGTTATCACCCTATTTAAAGTTTCCCCAATCACTTATTTTGTTTAAATTCAAATTAATTGATAAAGGTTGTTTGGGGAAGGGGGAAGAGAGGGCGTACCTTAATGATTTAATCAAAACTATACTACAAACATTGAGTAAATTTTTTTATGTTCATATTGTCAACGGTGTTTTTTTTTGACGTAAGTTGTTGTTTTGTTTTGACTAAATATATTGCAAAAGAAGGAGATATGCTATGATGTCCGCCCGACTGTTGGCAGATTACGACCTAATAGTGCTAGTTTGAATACGGAATTTAGTTGATTTTTCGAAGGTGTGCAGTAGTTTTGGTTAACAATATGGTTTGAATACGGAAAGAATTCGTTCATTTAGTTGATTTTTTGAAGGTGTGCAGTAGTATTCGTTAAAAATATCGGAGACAATAGGAAGCACAGTGCCACCCAGTAAAAACTATCGATAGCCCATCTCCTTATGCTTCAATATCTTTTATTTTGACAATAGTATTCTCCTAATTGTTCTGAAACTAGATAGCTAGTTTTAAAATGAACAATAACATCCAAGGTTTGAGTTATGTACATTTCTTGTTGAAGGGCTTCAAAATAATAAAAAATAGCTTGTATCAAAGACGGTGAAAACCTTAAAGGATTAAAAATGGGATACGCGTAAGGTTTACCCTTTACTACTCTATGGTTATAATAGAACATGATATCATTGCATATTCTAACCAAAATGTTTCTGATTTAAAACCTAATACAAAATATTCGATGTTATCAGACATCTTCCCATGTTATGATGATTCAAGCTACAGAGAGGTTGGTCTCATAAAAAAATACGCCTCTGTTATTTTACAATTTATTTTTTATGGCTTTTTTCTGTGGGAAAATGCACAGATTTGTTCAATACAAATGATAATAATTGTTGTTAATCAATGCTGGTTCTATGATACCGACGTTTACTTTGTTGCAAAAGCTGCCAATCGGTTCAACATTCAACGTCGAACAACTGTCAATAACTTGGATATTACTAACATAAACAATATTAGATTCTGTGTACAGTTAACTATACGGCCGGAATGACTCGTGGTTATTTGGTGAGAATATTTGGATTCTATTCCGAAAGACGCAAAAGGTTGCCGGTTGATTGTACTCGTATTTAGCATTTGAATTCTTGCTTTTGTGAGTTGTAATAAATCTAAGTAATACTATTGTGTTGGTAATTGGTTGGTAGGTACTTAAGTCCTGGAAAACAGCCTTGGTTGTAGTTAACAAATCACTTTTACCGTTAGAAATATTTTAATTACAGAATAACTTTTAATTTTTCGTCTATTCCATCGAAAATTGAAAGTAAGGCGTGGTTTAAACGTTGAAAAGTATGTAGAATTAAAGTCAGATTGTGAAACATCTAAAAAAACTAAAATTTTCGTTATTATTGCACGTACACATTTTAGGATTGCATTTCCGAGCTTTTGTTAGCTTTTTTATTTTTTAAAAGAAAGGCAAACATTCCCGGGTTGCGAATAACCCAACCATGTTTGAAAATCTCCTGCCACCAACACACTAAGCAGAAAATGTTGCTTGTGTCATGATGGAGGACTTAAAATTGATAGTAGTGTTGTTTTGTTGTATTTCTTGAGTAAATGTTTCGAATAATTATTGTGTATACTTTCTATAAAATCTATGTATACCTTATGTTGAGGATTCCATATTATGGAAACATACTCCAGTGGACTTCTTACCACAAAAATAAAAAATCATTTCTAGAGTCTTAGCACTTTTGAAAACTTTACATATTCTTAATAGGAAACCTAGCATCTTGTAGGATTTTGATATAAATTGTTATGCTTATCAAACATTAATTTCCTGTCTAAGTTAACACCTAGATCTTTACATGTAGACGTAGATGGTAAAGATTTATTTTTCAAGTTGTAAGGATAGATGATTTTATTTTTATTTCTAGTAAATGTAATTGAGTGACACTTAGAAATGTTTAAGGAAAATAAATTTGATTCAGTAGGTATGCGCATAAACGATCTAGATCGCTTTGTAATTCAAAACAAATCGCGGTGCCGCCCCTGGAAGAAGTTGTTTGGTACAAACAACCCATAGCATTTCAGAAGGCATGAAGTATCTATATATCATAAAAGGTCGACGCGACGAACCACAATAAAGCTCAAACCACCCATCACATAAAACACTTTAACCGGGAATAAAACCTCAAAATGATTCATGTAACCAAAGAAGTGAAAGCCGCGGATGAAGCTTAAATTTATTTGATGTATTAAATAAGGCATTCGTAAAAAACTCATTGTCATTCAAGAGAACGCAACTCTAACCGCACATGGCAGTAGTTCTTCATTTAATATGCCTTTACCAGTGGCGTGGCGACCGCTTGGACGGCCCAAGTAGCAAATAAGATATTCATTTTAGATATTCATTATTATGTTTAAGATATTTATTTATGAAAAACTTCTTCAAACATAGCTAACTTATTTTGTGGCTAATATTTAATTAATAATTATTAACACTTGGTTTTACCACTTTTGTTGTTTGAAAACAATCACGTTTCGTAAGCAATGCTCATACTTCTTCAGGGTTTACTTAATAATGCACAAATGAGGACTTGAATATGTAGTGGGAAGAAGGATGAGTTGGAGAGGGAGGGAGGCCCTCTGTTAAATTTTTTCCCAATGTAAATTATGTACACTTAAATTTACAGTTCGTCTTTCTGAGGCATCCTTGTCTTATTCATCCAGTCGTTTGCCCTTTCGTTTGTCATTCCGTTTTACATGTGTGTACCACCTGTGCGTCTCATCTGTCTTATATTCGAAACTTTGCATTCACAGTACGGTCATAACGTTTGTTGGTTTAAGAGACGTGGTGCTCAGGGATCTCATTTATATATTTACATACGTTATGAAATGTATTGGTGTAAATACTTATATATTTAATCTTTTACTTTTCGTTTACAATTGTATTAATTGCTAAGCAACAAACCTCAGCAAACGGACAAGCCGTGGGGCTTATGAATTAGTTGTTACGGCACTGGCCTAAATGCCATTAAACCATAACACGGTATTCATAAATTCTAATTATAAATAAGGGAATGCCTAGAACATTGTGACTTTTATTGAAATATAAAATTACGAATTGAAGGCTACCTATATTTTCACTCATTTTTTTATGTTGCATAATAGTCCAAATAATTGTTTTCATGGTGACAAAGAAACATTTAATAGGTATAACACATCAATATGTGTACAGAAATGAGAGCAATAGAGATTATAAAATTATTTTTCCTGTCATCAAAGCACATACATGAATAATAATAAAAACATATTTTTCTAATCTAAAAAGACATGCATTTAAGGATTAATGGTTGAGCAGTAAGTATGCCAAATCAGCAAAAAGAACGCCGAGGTCTGGCGTCATGGAATTTGAACTAACATCAGAATTTTCTAAGAAATTGAAGCTTTTCCGACCGTAAAAAGGAGTAAAATTAAAAAAATTACTGTCAATAAATTCAACTGGTGACAGATCGTGCCCTGCCCTGAAGGCAGCCATCGAAACTCAGGTACGACTTACTGACTATGGGTACTAATAATTTTATTTCCATAGGTCAAATCAACCTGCAGAGGTCCCGGATGGCCACGAACGAGGCGCTGCGGGTCATGACTGACCACAACATTGACATCTTGCTTATTCAGGAGCAATACACTTGGCTAGGTAGAACGCCGATTAACTATCCGGGTGCAGTACTTGAAGTTGGCACAACACCTGGGGCGGGTGTCCTGGTCAACATTTCGCAGACCAGACCCCTCCTTCTGGTGGGACTGTCAAATGAGTACCAAACCTGTGTCTCGCTAAATTTCGGAAACACTGAGATCATATTAATCTCAGTCTATTTTAAGTACGGGAACCCAGTTGGACCTCATATCTTGAGCCTGACGCGCGCGCTAAACGCGCTTAAAGGACGTAACGTAGTTATAGGAGGTGACTTTAACGCTCGCTCACCATTGTGGTTTGATACTTCTAGTAACCGGACGGAACGCTCAGACGCCGTCGAAGACCTTATTGCGGCGCAAGGTCTATCTCTGATTAACGAGCCAGGGAATATTTCTACTTTCTCTAATACTCATGGTGAGAGCAACATTGATTTAACTCTTTGCTCTGGATCAGTTGCGGCCAAGATATCTAAGTGGAAAGTCCACGATTGCGCTATTCTTTCCGATCATAGATTAATAACTTTCACAGTGGGTGTCAAGAAGACCGAAGCTCCAAGATCCTCCTGGAGCTTCAAAACCGCTCAGGCGAATTGGGATAACTTTGGGGAGGCTCTACGCGATACTTTAAGGGGCTTTCATGACGTAGCAGCAAGGGATCCGGACAATTTGGGGAATTTTTTCAACGCGGCCGTGGTATCAGCCGCAAAATCGGCTCTGGGAAGATCAAACCCAAGGACGATTATCAGGACGCCGTGGTGGTCGAGTGAGCTGACTTTGCTCAAAGGGGCCTATAAGAGAGCTTACAGGGCTCTGGGAATCTCTAGACGGGGCAGTTGTACGCAGGAGGAGACTTCCGCCCTCAGGGGACGCCTCAGTAGCGCTCGTAGAGCATTCAAATCGGCTGTCCTTTTGGCAAAACGAGCTGCCTGGCATAATTGGGTTAAAGATGTGGGTAACGCCAACCCGTGGGAAATCCACAGCGCCGTTGAAAAAACGGGCAAAGGCTCTGATCGGTTTTTAACTAGTGTTATTGATAACGATAACGGGAACGCTGAGAGTGCTGACGTGGCCACCACTCTCAAAACACTTCTGGGTAAGCTAGTTCCATTAGATTCAGTCATTGGGGAAAGCGACCACCACAAACAGGTTAGAAATCTGTCACGGCTTCCTCCGAGCCTCGCCCAGGAGGACAGGATAACTCCAGTTAGTAGAGCAGAGATTGACATAATAATTAAGGGTTTGGGTCCTAAGAAGGCACCAGGGCATGACAAACTGAACGGTATAATAGTGAAGCATGTATGGATTCACGCAAAGGAAGAGCTCTTTCAGGTGATGGAAACATGTATGAGGAGGGGAGTTTTTCCCTCAGTATGGAAGAGAGGCGTGCTCAGGATAATACCGAAGGGTAACGATAAACCGAGGACTGACGTGAAGGCCTATCGCCCCATAACCCTGTTGCCTGTTTTGGGCAAAATATTAGAAAAACTCATCCGACAACGCCTCCGGGAAACCCTGTCTCCAGCCTACGACCGACAATTTGGATTCGTCCCCGGTATGTCCACGGAGCATGCCATTAAGTCTGCGCTTGACTGGGTGAAGGTCTGCACAAAGAGGTATGTAATTGGAATCTTCCTCGATATAACTGGTGCCTTCGATCATGCGTGGTGGCCGATGATTCTTACGAAATTAAAAAGTCGTAAATGTCCACGGAAATTATTTAACATTTCATGTGACTACTTTGACAACAGAACCATCGAGCTCTCATATGGTGATGTTACTATCGAAAGGGAAGTGGATATGGGATGCCCCCAGGGCTCGGTTCTCGGACCGGACTTCTGGAACATTCTTTTCGACGACTCCTCTAGGTTACCCTTGCCTGAAGGATGTATCTCGGTTGACTACGCAGATGATAAGTTGTATTTGGTCTCTGGGGACAGTAGAAGGGAAGTGGAGAATAAAGCTGAGGAGGGTTTAAACGTGATTTTAGAATGGGGAAAGAGAAATCGGTTGACTTTCGCTCCTCACAAGACCGTGGGACTCCTGATGAAGGGTTCCCTCAATAGAGGTAGAAATCCCAACATCAAAATGGGAGATACCAGCATCCATTTTGTTGAGAATACAACCTACCTAGGCGTTACTTTGGATCGCTCGTCCTCGTTCTTAACCCATGTTAAAGGCGTGTCAAGCAAGGCCCAGAACCTCTTTTTGAAACTGAGAAGAATCTCAACTGCTGAGTGGGGTTTGCGCTCCCCAGCGCTCCGTTTACTGTACTGGGGGGTATACGTGGCGCAAGTCACGTACGCGGCCTCTGTGTGGGAGCACCGCCTGGAGAATACGCTCATCCTCTCGGCACTCAAGAGAGGTCAGCGAGTCCCCTTGTTGGCGCTTTCGGGTGCCTATAGAACAGTTGCTTCGGACGCTTTGCCAGTTTTGGCCGGCATTTTGCCAATAGACCTTGAAATTAGGGAGGTGCTTACAAAGAAGAGCCTAACCAGAGGAAGACCCGCTGTCCACCATGGTATTGAACTAATACCAGGGGGAGCGGTGTCTCTCCCAGGTCTTCTCAGAGAGATGCGAGAAAGAACGCTGAGAGAATGGCAAGAACGATGGGATAGGTCGAATACGGGTAGATGGACCTACTCTTTCTTCCCGTCAGTTAAACTCAGAATGGAAGGGGCTCATATTGCAAAGGATCACCATGTGACACAACTACTGTCTGGGCATGGGGAATTTAGGGGGAGACTGCACAGTCTCGCCCTATCCCCCCATCCTAACTGCGCGTGTGGTGATACAAACCAATCAGCCGAGCACATTCTGTGGCACTGCGAGATTTTGACGGACGCCCGAGAGGAAATGCTTGATGGTTTACAAGTAACTACGAGACCAGCATGGAACACTGATCTCGTTTCGAATAAGGTGAATTTTGAGTGTCTGAGGAAGTTCGCAAAGGTTTGGGTTGAGAGATGGCCTGTTCTTAGAGTCGCTGATTAGCTGTAAAATCATTGTTGTTTCAGATGTCAGGTGTAATTGCTCCTGAAACCATGGACTTCCATCCATAACTCTATCATTTTTACCGCTCGGAATTTATGTTTTCATATTTTACCTCACATAGCTTCATTTTAATACTTTATACTTTGCTATCTATATTTTTTTATATATTGTTTATTTTTTCGACTTATCGTCTTTATCATTGCATAGAACTCTGCTAAGAGCTGTGAGACTTACCATTATTATGTTATTATTATTTTTATTTTTTTTTGGTTCCTTTTCCTCTTTTTTTTCTTTTCTTTTTTCAGTTCTATAATTTGCAATTGTGCGTCGTTATTATGGCTGAACTGAACTGAACTGTAATCGTTCTGTATTGTCTACTTCCCCACTTGGGGGTGAGCTAGACCTCGTCCCTGCATAGTCAGGCGCCGAACATCCCTGGAACGGAGCCCTCTCAGATCATCTGCGCCTCCCCCAGCAACATGTGTGAGCATGAGGTTTGGCCGGGCGACCTCGGCGACCTTCCGCCCTGCCTCCGGCAACTCGACGCTTCAGTCCTTAGGGTCTTTGGGCATTTTGCCCCTATTTCCCAGTTACTTTCTTCAAGGCACAACCGAGGAACTGGCTAAGGGGCGCGGCAGCCCTGTCTCGTTAAGGTTTGACCGACCGCCACAAACATTCTTGCTGGTACTGCCAGACGACGAGAGAGGGAACCCTTTCAGACTGTAGAGCCATTTATTTGTATCTAAAACATGTTTGTATCTTCCCTTTCTTGCAGGTGCTTGCAGCATACGCAAGATACAATCCCCCGCGAGCGTGCTTCATCTTGTTTATTATCATCTTTCCATGCCTTTATATATGTTTTACTAACACCATTGTATCAAGTTTATCATGTAAGCACTTGCATACTGCTTACTAACACTGTATGCAGGGACATTGGAGGTCTAGATTCGTTCAAAACTAAATGTAGCTTCATTCTTTCGAAAAAAATTAGAGTCCTTGCGAGAGCCTTGAAGGAGTAACCATCAGTTACTTATACCAAGGCGGGTAAGTGGTGGATAACCTCCAATGTCAATAAATTCATTAAAAATATAACCATTAACCACTAAAAAATATATGAAGGCATAAAGGTAACAACTTTATAAAAATACAATTTCATGGTTAAAATCATACGTGACAATTTCCATTGTTAAACCTTTTTCTTTCTTATAGACTTATTCACAAAATAAATAAAAACGATTTTTTTGTGACCTCTAAACTCCGTTTGCCAAGTGATTTTAATGCATATTACCTATATTCGTGACGATATAAGGCACACTAAGAATACAAACATTTTTTGTGGATTCCTCTTAATTTTCAATTAAATAATATTTTATAAAAATATAAGACGTTTCGATAAATTGTTCATTGATAAAAAAATAATATTTGTTCCTAAAGTAATATATTTTTATTTTTGTTTCAGGTAATTCAAAAACTTCAAAATGTTAATAACATTCACCACACTTCACGCACCTGAGATAGGTAAGTGTTTTATTTTAACAAATTTAAAAACCTGGGTAGAAAAAACAAATTGACATAGTCTTGTCCATGTTCCATTCATAAAAATATCATGTGCTTATCCTTTCAGATTTAAAAAATATTAAATCTCTGTGATTGATCGCAAAACATATTGAATTGAAAATTTGTAACCACTTTTTCCTTCTCGAATCGATTAATCAAAAAGCGGATGACTATCGATTGGCAGATGCAATTTGTTACACGTGCATTGGCATAATAAAGAGCTCATAAGTTTGCTTAATATGTATGTAAATAGGTTCATCAATTGATGGCGACTTCCTCTTTGATAAATTGTCATCCTTAATAAGTTAATTAACTTGATTGACTATAATATTGACAAGTTCAATGTGAATATTAAGAAATATAATAATTGTGTCTTGGTTTCAAATACTAGCGGTCGTTGTTCCCATCTCTTCGATCGATCAATCTGAGTCTCTGATCAGCCGATTGTTATGTTTACTAACGCTCGATACACCTGTTGGTCGGCGAATTATGTTGGGAAGAGCGTATTTTTGTGTTTGCATTTGAGGAGTGTTGAGCCAAACTTTCGGCTCAACAGTTGATCAAAAGGATTGGAAACAACGGCTGTTAGTCAGTGGAACCTTGATAGCCCAATGACTGACTGGGCATTGTTATAGGAGTAAACGGTAGGGTGAGAAGTATCTGGTTATTCGAATCTAGTCACTAAGCATAGGGTTGACAGATTTCGCCAACGCTATGCTGTGAGTTCTTACAGTGCATTTTTTTGTATATTGTACACGATTTCCAGCTGCTTAATTAAGTCCGTGAGACTACGGCGCGCGTCCCCAATTTGGGTACGTTGTGAGGCTGAAGGAAATGTAGAGTGGAAAGAGACAAGAGGCAAGAGGAAGGTTGAGAAATTATGACCTGGCTAATACGATTGAAGGTTTTCACGGCTTAAAGTAATATCTTGATTAAATTTTGGATTATTATGCTATTTAACGCTTGTTCGGACAGCGTTAGTGTAGTGAAGATACTCTCAGTATCACCCTAGTGTAAGACAACCGTTCAGAATCGAAACGTTGCTTGAAATGGCTTTAGCCGTGTTTGGTGACCAGATCTGAATTACCAGCCCACCTTCCTCTTCCCTATCTCCTACTCCTCCCCACTACCTTCAACCTTACAACATACCCCAATTGGGGATGCCATAGTCTCACTGAAAGGTTCCAGAAAGGAGCAGTTGGGATTCTTGTGCGGTATTCATATAAAAATTTAAAAAATCAGGCCCGTCAATAAATTCGTTTGATATTCATACCAACTTATTATTAAAGTATTTTTATTGTTGATTTTAGGTTTGAAATTAGTATTTTATTCACTGTGGGGTCACCAATCCGGAACATATCAGCGGAACACTCTTAAGAAATGTGTTTGCGCACGCCGGTTTTCGAACCTGTGACCTCCGATCCTTGCTGCAGATCTCAACCCCTCGGCCACAGCACTCATTAGACTTGTCACTTAAATTTGCGCAAATGACGACCATCAAAAATCCGTCATTATGCACTAAAGCGTAGTTGAATGTATGCAAATATATTATAATCTCCGACCTATACATTGGATTTAAGCGTGCTGTAATGTTGGGGCGAACTTGATTCGAAGATCGTGAACCGAGCCTTGGATCCAAAAGACGTGTCTGCAGCTCGTGGTCATGAAGACACCGCTCACGACTTCAACTATATAATGCATAAGTAATTGTAGGAAGAAGGTTATTAGACGTTATTTTATAACACCAATCCCGGATAACTTCATAAATAAACTTAATAACATCGAGGAGATAATGCATGATCATGCGTTACTTCTAATTTCCACCGTTACGTGTTGTTTATGAGTTTTGCAAATACGAATCAGTGGTTACGTTGAAATGGTTAATTTTGATTTTTTATTTACAAAACATGATTTTTAAAATATGCATCGAAATCTTAGTGGGAACACAAATAATGTAGGTACACATGTTAAAAAATATCAAACTCGTGATACGTGAGTTCTGGAGCCTTGAAATAGCCTTAGATGTGTTTGATGACCAGATCTGAAAAGCCAGATACTTTCCAACCTTCCTCTTCTCCACCTCATTCGGCTTCTCTCTACTTTTAGTCTCACAATATATCCCAATTGGGGATGCTGCAGTCTCACTGGCTCCAAATAGTTGGGATCAGATGGAACTCTTGCGGTACCCACCTATTCAAGGAATTAAAAAAAAATAAATTAAAAAAGCACTGATCCATTTTTCCAAGAGTCCCCATTGCTTCTAACCGCCTGTAACCGGTGAGACTATGGAATCCACAATTGAAGTACGTTGTGAGGCTTTTTAAAAAAAATATAAATGAATACCGCACAAAAGTCCCAACTGCTCCCGTCTGGAGCCAGTGAGACTACGGCATCTCCAATTGGGGTATGTTGTGAGGCTGAAGGTAGTGGGGAGGTGAAGGAGATGGAGAAGAGAAAGGTGTGGAAGCACCTGGCTATTCAGATCTGGTCACCAAACATGGCTAAAGCCATTTCAAGCAACGTTTCAATTCTGAATGGTGTTCTTACACCAGGTCGAAACTGAGAGTATCTCCACTGGAACGTGCCGCAAATATACTATGCATTATTTTAAATCAATTAATAATGAAATAACACAAATTAATCAAATAAAGTTTATTTGCCACGCCGGGATTCGATCTCGCGACCTTTGGATAGCGAGTCAAGAGCCTTACCGCTCGACCACGCCGGCTGTCCAAAGGTAGTGGGGAGGGGAAGGCGTTGGGGAAGAGCCTGGCTATTCAGATACATATTTACTACATTACTACATTTACTACATTTTACTACATATTTAAAAAAAAAAAAAAAAAAAAAAAAAAGATCTGGTCACCGAACACGGCTAAAATGTCTTCCACTCTGGATCGATAGAATCTTCCAACGTGCCGCAAATATTCCTTGATATTTTTAAATGATAAAATTGTGAAATAACACAAATCAATCAAGACCTTCGGATTGCTAGTTGAGAGCCTTACCCCTCGACCACTGAGTGGTTAGTTAATCAGACCTTGTTCCCTGTAGAAGGTTGACCATCATCAGCAAAATTAAGTAATATGTCAAACATCATAATAGCCTTCAGTAAAAGCCATAGCTATAGCACAGGATAAAAATAACACTCATTCATTGGCTTGGCGTTAAATCTTGTGACCGTAAATTCCCCCCGGGGCGTGCGTTTCTCGTTACGCCACTCCCGCAATAAAAGTAATGGACAACAATAATAAATAACACACGCGTACTTGTTGTAATTAACATCGGCTGTAAGCAATATCCGAAAACAAATATTGAAAGCAGCGGCCGCACTTACTTAGATCTTCGGATCCCGTTATTTCCCGCAACGCGATACGGTCCTATAGGATGTCGGAGGCCGTGGTCAACCAAACACACGATATTTAAAATTCTTCTGCCTCGTCGGAGTCGGAACCTTATTTACGGTTTATTTGGGAAAATGTACTGAACGAAATGGTAAACAAAGTTTGTTTTAATGAATAGGAATCTATACGAAAAAAATGGTGATCGGACAACTCAAATTGAACTCAACTCAGCACCGCCCTTGAAAAGTTATTAAAAATGATGAAAAAAACGTATAAAAAATTGTTTGACTTTTCAAAGAGGTGTTGAGTTGAATTGATTTTGATTTGGCATGGAACCGAAGAAAATAATGCTTTCCCTTGATATCGCCATTTAAGATTTTTTTGAAATCACGTGATTATAATTCAACATTATTTTAAAATTAGCACAGACCCGTGAAAAATCACGTGAGAGTCATAGAGACGCTATTGCGTACTAATAACATCTCGTCAAATCATGTTCCACTATTATAACGCTAGTAGCAGTGCGCGGGCGCTGAATTCGGTTGTTTCCGGTCGTTCGGCGTTGAAGCGTTAGAAGTCAAATTATTAAATAAGTGGAATCATTTTTTTGCTTCGTTTAAGTATAATATTACATCAATGGGGATTATCTGAATTCTCGACAAATGTTTCAATTAGCGAATTCTCATGGGTTGACCTATTTCAGCATACCGCTCGCCATGCATTCCCATTGAAAATATATGGCGAGCGATATGCTGAAATAGGCAAAGGCACGAGAATGAAGCGCAAGAATAGCGTGGTTTCAATCGGGCATTATTGTGAAGATGACATTAGAGTTGAACAATTTATATTAAAATATAAAATCATCGCGACAATGTACAACATGGGGTTTATCTTCTTTTTCTCACTCTTTTTATTTTTTTTGTTCATAATATGTACGTTAATTCATACAAATTTGACTGTCTTAAAATGGGAATTCCTCCCAGTTGGACAGTCAAAATATTTTACAAACAATGTGTGTACAAATGTACAATACATCCTGTACTAAATAAAAAAATTTAAATGTCAAAACATTTAAAGCTTGTTGTGTTACCTGGGGTATATTTAATGCATTTTAAATTAAATAAATTGACTATATCCAGACTGGCAGTCGGAGTATAATTTAAGTATAAAGAACCTTTTGTCTCCAAGCCAAATGCGGAAACCAATAAATGTAATGAACCATTTGTGTAGAGTGCACTTTTAGCACTGTAATCAAACTTTTGCACACAAACATAATAACAAATAGCTGTTAAATAACAAACAGCGAGCCCTTGTGCGCAGGATCTATTCATAAACCAATCTGAACGTAACATGGATGTTACCATTCTATTCTGCAAATAATTACTTCGATAGATCAATGTTAATTATGGAGGCTGCAGCATCGCTCGGATTTGTATCTCTATTGTGATCTGCGGTATCTTCAGGAGACGAAGCATGAAATAGTCTGAATTCCTCGGCCTGATCTATCTCAGGCTCTAGATGGAGAGATCTTGATATATTGCAAACTAACAACTAACGAGGAACTGCTCTATGTCCTTTGAGCATTCCATTGTTAGATGATCCAAGCTGTTTCTGATCCCTGATTCTATACTTTGAAATGTTGCATTCAACCGACACGAAGAAGAAATTGTTTATAAATTTTTGTAATACGTTCTATAAAAATAGAATATATTACCACTAAATTAGGAAGTCACCTTTGTCGCATAATTCAGAAGTAAGCATTTATTTTTACTTGCAGGTAAGTATAAGTTTTTATTGACTAGACACAACGTTTAGGCAGGGTTGGTATTTCCGTATGAAATTATAAATTATGCATTTGATAGTCCAGAATTGCTTGCATTGATAGGCTTTCGGATTCTCTTACGTAATACTTGAAGTCGGTATATATCAATGCAAAAATTCTTGGACTAATACCAAATTTATGTACTTAAAAGATTTTCTATATACCCGTCCAATAAGGAATATTGTTATTTAATGTATAAAAAAACAATTTTGTAAACAAGTTCTGCTGTGTTAAAAATTAATAACGTAATAAACCGTATATGTGCTCTTCATTGTCCAATAAACCATATGTACTCATGGAAGGATATAATTGTACCGAGTCACTGGACATCTTCAGTTTACCACTTAATAAATACAAAAGATTGTTACTTGATTGTTAATGCAGTTCAGTTATGTTTTAATTTTGAGTTTTCCTGGGTAAGTTCCTAAAAGAGGCTACGATAATAAAATACATCCTAGATGTTAAAAACCGGCTTCGCAGATTTTCGCTGCTAGGCCTAGCGGGCGGTTAATATTGGTAACCATTTTATAAATCTAATAGGAGCTGGTTCCAAATTTAACCCATTCCTCGGATCCACTGTCATCCGGTGAAAGCTGGTCACCGGGACAAAGTAATTGACAAATCAATGACAATGAATTACAATGGTAGCTTTGTACACAGATGTTATTTGAGGCGCGGCGCGTACGTCAGACATGCTCTCGAAGCCGGGTTCTGAAATTCAACCACGCAGACGCTAACCTAAATACTGTTCGACACATATATATTTGTCTTGGTACATACTCTTTGTTCCATCGCAACAAACCCACATTTGTATGTTATTATATTATTTCTTCCTTTGACATGACCCGAATCAAGTGTTTGATGAACTTTGGTTTTTGGTGCTATTTTTTATTTTTCTGTGTTGTTTACAAATTTGTTCTTTCCTCTTACAAGTCATACGTTTTCCTGAATCTCTTTTCTTAAGCAATGTTCTCCACTTGTCACATAAATGAAATCTTATTCATTACGTTTTACGTTGACCTTACATTAATTTCAGAACACGTAACGTCATGTAAGTAAACGCAAATACGTCTCTGGGATTTAATGTCTTCTGACTTCAGAGGACTTTCACCCGTCTTTTATCAGTTTGTTATGTTTTTACAACCTTATAAGTAAATTGAATTCCTGATATTACGTAGGAAAATATAATCTCATCTATTACTTTCGTTTTACTTTAACTTTAGTGATGAAAATGCACTTTATCTCAATAACATCGGATGAAGTTTCAAGTTTTTTTTTCCTTTAAAATGTTTTACGTTTGTAAATAAAACACATTTTTGTTGTTCGTGCTTCGTTTTGATCGGATCAAACTAAGTACTTACCGAGTCGGTGGCATCTTTTGTTGAAGATGCTGTGTAGATTGAATTCGCGCCACGGCCGGGACCGTGTTTGATCAATCAGTCCATTCAATGAGATTACACGCCGTCATTGTTAATCAAATGAACGGTGACCAAATAATCAAGTAGTGCGGTCTGTAAATACGTCAATAAACTTCTCCGCGCTCTGTTCTCCTGATACCTGGTACAAACAATGTACAATATTTCTTCCGATTGCGGTTTAAAGTAGGTACATTGTTATCATTGGATTACAAACAAGTATGAATGTTGAAATTGTCATTCTCACAAACTGAACTTCCAAAAAACTAGATTAAAAAATTAGATATAATAATACATATTTATTTATTTATTATTTTTATTACAAAGCATTTGAATGACAAGAATTTAACTAATAACAAAAAAAAAACTGTTGTTGCTCTTGTGATTATTTGTCTTCAGGTTTTATCATTTTTCTTAAATTAAAAAACTTCGCATAATCATTTTTTTAATAAAAAATTTTGTTAAATTTAATTTCACAAAAATATCAATTGTCTATAACGATTGATTTGGATGTAAATATTATATAAAAGGTTTTTTACAAAATCTTCACATATTTGGAGTAGTTTTTTAGTGCGCAAATAAGAAGTTAATATAACATTGCAAAAGAGATCATAGTTCAAGATGCATTACATAAAAAAAATAAATGTAAACAAAGAAATCAACTAAGTGACGTCAAAACAGAGGCTGAAATATACCATAAGAAGAAGATAACAATATTAATCTAAACCATAGGTTCTCAACGTGGGCGATAACGCCCCCTTGTGAGCGTTTCAAACTTTCAGGGGGGCGGTAGAAGGCCCAGAGAAAATTAGGAGGCGTTTCAGACTTTCAAAGGGGCGGTAAAAGCCCCAGAGAAAATTAGGGGGCGTTGAGTCAGCATAGAGAGGGCGTGGACAGGTAAAAGAAAATCACGTACAAACGTGTATTATTATTATTGAGAATTTGTCACTATATCATGAATACAAGAAGCAAACCGGTACCAACCCCCTCCCGCCACTTGTGGTAAATATAATCGTGACAATAGCTGTTCGCGACAGATGGTAAGTAAAAACAATTGGGGGGCGCTAGCAAAGAAAAATCCTCAAAGTGGGCGGCGGTGGGCAAAAAAAGGTTGAGAATCTATGATCTAAACGAAAATAAAAGAACAAGACACAGAAAAATATAAAAAGATAATGGTCGCAACTGGGATTCGAACCCAGAAACTCTGGTCTAACCGGGACGCCCGCTTTTACTAATACAGCCATTGCCACCTTCCATCAAACCGTTATCAAATTTTAAAATTAACAATATTATCTTCCACATTGATGGGAATAACCTTCAAAAGTTATAAAAAGAGAGTTGTTCCTATAAAAAAACTAAAATTTACTTCCAATTTTGACATCTGAAACGTGTACGCATCAATATGCTTTATGCCTTACCTTACTCAATTTGCTTTACCAAGTCTATAAAGTCTTTTAATGGGCTATTTTATAAAACTACATCTAGACAAACAAACATTATACGGAGATAATAATGAAAACATCATGCGTCAAAACCTACCGAGTATAACAACACACGTTCTAGGTGCGACTTTAATTGCAGCATATTGTTTGTAATTTTGCACAGCTAAAATCCACCATTAATGAAACTGACTACCACTCATTAATAAAAGCCAAGACTCAGCGGAAAGCTTTTCAAATGGACGCGTCTTTGAAGTAGGTACTTCATAATTACTAGATTTTAAATGCGTTAAGTCAGTTAATTCAAGATAAATAAATGAGAAATGAACCTCAGGCAGGTGTTGCATTACAATTTTTACGTTATTATCTCATTCAACACTGAAATACTCTCAGCCTAAGGGGAATAATCAATGGGGCTATCTCTAGTTAATATATTGTATCCGGATTAAGTATACGCAAAGAAATATACATAAGATTTCCTGGAACATTAGGTATTGTATTGAAATATCTAGATATCTATTTTGATTGTGAAAGGTGAACGATGTCTGCGTCATCTGTGAGAAATGTGCATTGTACATTTAGTAACTATCTTATAGGCATTATTTTATATTAATTTTTATTTCTACAGGGCAAGTTACTTGTGCCTATTGCTGTACAGATTATCAATGATATTTTGGCTTGGGAAGGTATATATTTTTTAGATGAGATAACTTAGAAATTTAATAGCTAACCAATATTATTAGAGGTTTTGGAGGATGCCGTAAATAGGTACATATTTTGTGCAATGTATACCCTCTTTAGAACTATTAATAAGTGTGATATTCTTGATTATATTTATACCTTTTCCTACACAGATTATAAATGATATTTTGGCTTGGAAGGGTATATACACTTTGATGTTAAGACAGTTTTAGATGAGATAACTTAGATATTAGCTAACCAAGATTGTAAGACGTTTTGGAAGATCAGTAAATAGGTATGTTTTATGCAAAATATACCCTCTTTAGAACCATCAATTAGTGTGAAATTCCCGATATATACTTATACTTATTGCTATAAAGATTATAAATGATATTTTTTTACAAAGGTATATATTTTATGAAATTT
Source organism: Glyphotaelius pellucidus (assembly GCA_936435175.1). Taxonomy (NCBI): domain Eukaryota; kingdom Metazoa; phylum Arthropoda; class Insecta; order Trichoptera; family Limnephilidae; genus Glyphotaelius; species Glyphotaelius pellucidus. Next base: position 1,436,976 of record OW386539.1, on the reverse strand, counting down.
GTACCCTCTTTAGGACTATTAATTAGTTTGATATTCTTGATATATACTTATACCTATTGCTTCACAGATTATATATGATATTTTGGCTTGCAAATTTATAAACGCTTTGATTGTTTTAGATGAGATAATTTAGATATTAAATATCTAATCAAGATTATAATTATAAGACGTTTTAGAGGATGCAGTAAATAAGTAAATATTTTATGAAAAATGTACCCTCTTTAGGACTTAATTAGTGTGATATTCTTGCTTTATCAGTTCAGCTCAATTTACAACACGTGTCTATTTGATGTGAACACTTTACACAACGTTGTTAACTTTATGTTCAACCGACCTGTCACACATAACCCCGAATTAGCCATGGCTGATTGTTCAAACTGGAGGTCGAACATGGTCGATCGGTAAAACTCTATATAAATCGATATTGACTAAATCCGTCATCTGTGGTCAGTTAGCAATATTTGCGAGCAATAGTTTAATAGAAGTTTCAGATAAGCCGTCAATATACACAATTTTTTTAATAATGTCGTCGTTTTGCAAAATAACTGGCTTAGTAATGAACGGGGGTGAACTAACAAAGCTCTTAGAATTAAATATTTACTAATTAACTCCCGTTTAGCGTCAAAAAGTTCACGCAAAGTGTCAATGTACGTTAAAGTTTGTATTTCAAATCAAAATTGGGAATTTATTGGTATTTCCAATTTTGTAAATCCATAGACAATCCACAGACATAGACATAGACAAATCGTAGGGAAGTTGAGCATATCGATCCGATATTGTTAAGTCATTAATTTGATCGTGCTAGTTCCCCTCGTGCACACAACGTTCGTCCTCTCATTCTCGCTTCCTCTCACTCTTCTAAGCTCGCATAAATGTATTAAAATTAGTTATTAGATCGACATCGATATGAACGTGTTATCGGGAATTTTAGTCGAGACTCGAAGAAAGCGACAAATAGTTTACAAAGACAGAATTAAAAATAATTAATAAATTAGAGAAAAATTAAATAATAAAACTGGCTTCTAAGAAATGAAATTAAATTGCGTAAGAACACAAAATGTTTTAGAACTAAAATGAAAAAAAAAAAACTTTCTTTAAGTTTAAATTACTATCTGAAACAAAGAATCATCAACATGTTTCAGAACGTATTTTTTCTTAGTCAGGATACAAAATATAAGTGCTTCTATTTATTAATAACATTTTCAATCTTGCATATCTTCCTCATTATGTTTATTAATCCTCAATTTTATTGGAACGATTAACAATGATATTTATCGCAAGTTTTCTAATGTAACTTATTTTCAATGCGTAACATAAAGTGCACATCTTGCTCACTGTTTAGTATCTCTCCATAGACTTTAATCTCTTCACATTAAGGTAGTAATTATTTCGCTTACGGCCCCCGTCACGCGATAGCTTTGATGGGATTTGAGAAGGAACTGTTCTTCGTCGCACGGTGGCCCCGAGGCAGAAAAATATAATAGTTTTCTTGATATTGTACTGAAAACTTTTAATGAAGGATACGCTCACATTGTTTAAATACTTTTTTGATACTACTCACAGTCAAATATAACAATCTGACATTTTTAGATATTTATTTTTCGTAATTTTTTTATTGATCTAGTTAGTTAAATGATACATATTTACATACGTAACGCTAACTTTGAATGTAATCCTTTACTTTATTAATAAGTTTATATAAACCTGATTTTCTGAAACCAACACAGCAATTTTTTTGGTGTTTTCAAGGAGCGGAATATCGCAACAATTATAGTTTACATATAATAACAACACATACTTAGAATAAAAATAGAAAAAAAGTGAAAAATATTAAATAAAAAAACTTTGTGGAGGATATTTGATCATCTCCTGCCTCTACAGGCCATGAAAGGGTACAACATTCATCCAGGAATAATGTAATTATTTTTTAATTTCTTCATTTTTTGGCATCGGTACTTGCCGAGCCAATAAAACTACAATCATTGTGTTGATTCAAGCACTTAATAATAACCCCTAAAAATATTAAATGCCCCATCCAAAAGAGCGCTCAACCGCCTTCCAACCGCCTTCCAAAAGTAGTCATTTTAATATAGAAACCTAACACTTTTAATACAAAACGAATTTTAACAGAAACCAAATAATTTTTTTTTTTAACAAAAATGATTTTCTGTAAAGCCGGTTTACGGACGATAATTTTACGTGAGAAAGTCATATAATAACGATGGAGTGGAAAAGAGATAGATGCGTCACAAACCGAACGCTTAGGCCGAAAGTTTGTTCCGCGCTTTCGCTTGCACGCTCGGCTCAGGCGGAAAGTGACAATGAGTAATGCTTTTTCGTGAGTGCAGCCGGCCTTCATCGATTTATAAGACGTTATCACGTCAAAAAATAATGATTGTTTGAAAATAATCCATAACATATAACAATTTGGTTGTCTGTAAAGTCGGTTTACGGACGATAAATTTACGTGATAACGTCACGAGCCGAACGCTTAAGCCAAGCGCTTAGGCCGATCGTGCCTCTCTATCGCTTGTTATCCCGCTCGACTCAGGCGGAACGTGACAATGAGTCATGCTTTTTTGTGCATGCAGCCGGTGTTCATCGATTTATAAGACGTTATCACGTCAAAAAAATTGATGTTGTTAACAATCCTTCCATATAAAAGGTTACAGATTAATTTCCGCCGCTACCACGATACTAGGGGCCCACTGTGCGGCGTGGTCGATATGTTACTGCGAAAACCAGACTTGCTCCTTACTTAACCGTAACGTGATATCGTATTCATTGCGCACTTTATCGACGGGAGATTCGACTGTGATGGGAAGATCCAGAAGAGATGCTAACCGATAGGGAAGTTTTGTCGGCAGAACTTTACTTATAACAAGTTAATTGATGGCAGTCTTGTAAATTAGCATTTACTATCATTCTTATCATGGAGTATTACTATTATATGAAGAAAGAATACAAAGTTGTGCGTTATCCAGGCAGGTGGTTGCGTGTAACACAAAATATATTACGAGATTTTGACGGCGTGCATTAAACACTAAACATGGCTTTTGTAAAATATAATAAATGTGAAGTCGGTGAAGATCAAAGCACTCTTCAATCGATATTAGTCATCTTCATTGTTTGCGGTATCTTCAAGATGATTAGTTTTATAACATGACAGCTCAATTGGCGACTTTGTTTATGCTTGCAGATGCTTGATTTTTTAAAATTTATATATGCAAGTGTGTTTTCAATGTTCTTGAAAACCAAACATATTTTTGATATCAAATTTATCTTAGGTACTTTGGTCATTTTCGAGTAATGTTTTTAAGACTCTTTTATATAAGTCAATACTCTTAATTCACGTATGACTCTGTATGATGAAAGGGTTAAAACAAACCTATACAAATTCTTATGTATTTAAAAGTATTAGTTGATATCTGGAAATTTGGGAATTCATGGGGTGAGATTTGTTCAGGTCTTGGCGGCGGATGAGTCTGCCCACTTACTATGTAGCGGATACTTACTTTCTCCGGATCGGGAGAAACTGGATGAGAGAAACCCTTTGACCTCTCCAGCCGGACTCTCTCGACTCGTCGCCTTGCACCGCAGTGGGATGGATGGAATTATACATCCGTCGCTCCTTGATATACTGACCCCCAGATTCCATCACATCTCTCATATCTTTTTCTTATAACTTCCTCTCCTTCATTTTTAAAAAAGACCATCCACACAGTACCCCCAAAGGGTAGCTTAAGATTGTAACCCACGGTTAAGGTTTGATAATAATTGCCTTTCGAAGTGGAAAAACCAAAAATATAAAAGTTGGCTTAAATCAAATTGGCTTTAAACTAAGTTGGCTTATCTTAAATTTGTCAAACTAAATAATAGTGTGAAGCATGCAGAATAATAAAATAATGTACAACCAAAAGTTCTTGCAAAAGATGAAAATAATTATCGTCAAATTAAATAAAACGGTAAGAGGATTTTAATTGCACGAATAAGAGCTTTTGATGCTATCAAATCATCGAACACGCACAGGGCGCATGTGAAACACATCACGCTACAAAGTATTCAACAAGTACCTGGACTTGGCCCTATCTTATTTCCGTTTCCTCGCAAATTTCGTTTTTCCACTTTGTCACGCATAGCGTACAGGCAGTACATAAGCCGATACCTCGCTCCTTATTAACTGGACATATAAAGGTGGAGTTTATTTTAATTGCAAATTAATTCCATTTAAAAAGACATACGCATCTTCTCTGGATGTTTCGCGGAGGTAACTGTACTCAGGCTTTACGGTTTGCTTAGTTTTTATCTGCCGAGACTCGAAGGCTCTCGCGGAGCTTTTTGTATGCGCTGTGTTGTTCCTGGAAGGAATGGTGACAATGTTTGTATCATCGCATTTAATAGGATATCTCCGCACAGCGCACACACTGCCCAGGGGCGTATTCGTTTAATATTCCAATCACACAGATATTTCACCATGAGGTTTCTTTGTTTAATTGCTCTGAACACAATACTTTATAAATAAATCAATGCGTTTTTGCTGTAAATAAAGCTTTATGCAATTTATATTGGAGGCCCTTGATAGTCCGTGCCTGTCCTTCCAAGCATTGAAGCAACTTTTTCATGAGTCTATCTTTTTATGATTTGTTTACAAGACTTTAATGGCTTATAGTTGTTTTAACATCCCGGTGAAGAGTAAATCCAGAGATACGAATGAAATATAATAACTCATTATAATTAACAAATTAACACCATTCCTTCTTCCTATGCAGTGAATTGTTAACCCAGTGTTTTGCTTGAAATATATTAAAATCAGTATAAAAGTAATGAATTACGAAATGAGAATAACTTATTGTAATGAATCATAATATTAGTCTGTTCAGTTCCATCATTGTTTCCCGTTTTCTATGCTATACTCGGGTTACGTGGTGTTGGTTAGAGATAGCCGAACAGAGAAAAGCAAGTCATTCTTTCGCGAGAGCTCTCGAGACAAAACTAGCTTCCGAGTTGCAAGGACGTGTGTCATCTTAAACCATATTTGTGTATTAATGAAATAGCAATAAACATTCACCACGACCCTAAAATACTGGCCAGTACTAATAATAAATACAATATCTCTGTAGAGGATTACAGTGAGATTTTACACTTATTGTTAGTCCAGGGTTTTCATTGGTAAAACAAATATAAATTGTATTTATTTTACAAAACAAGGTCTAATCTATTGTAGAGGATTAGTCTACGAGAACACTTCTTTTACAAGACTGTAATTGCTTATAAATTATAGATTAAAATTTCTAATTTTAAACAATTGCTCACTTCAAATCAGAGTTCTCCATTTTTGGTTTTTATGGCTCTTCTTTGAAAAGAATCTTTTTATATATATATAAAATATATTTATTTATTGTTTGAAACATTTACAGACAATTATTACTTCGGGATGTGCACATATATTAACACTCCAATTAAAAATGTTGAATAAGTCGTAAATCAAAGTTTAGTTGTTACTAAGTGGAGATGCGACTAGTGAAATAACAGAAAATAATAGTAAGCAAAACAAAATATAAAACATAGTAAGTTTACAATATAAATAAAGAGAAGAAAGAAAGAAAGAAAAGCTTGATATATCGATGAAGAAAAAACAAATCTCAAATACTTATATTTGCCATGACGTCATGTAAGCTTAAAGCTAATAAAAATTGCATATCTTTTTAAAATATACGAGGCTGTTTATAAATATATCCAGATTGTCGCATTATACAAATTACACATTCTAGACATTGGATTGAAATAGGCAATATTGTTATTTAATATTTCAAAATGAAAAGTTTAACTTCTTCAAACTTCGCAAATTCACTTTGTGGCGTCATTATTAATTTAATGAAAAGTTTTACGACTTCTTATTAGAACTATTAGAATTTTAAAGTTAATATTCCTTAGACAATGATTATAAAATTATTTAAAATGAGTATATTACCTATACAATGATTATAAAATGAGTGTATTATTTAGACAATGATTATAAAATGAGTATATTACCTATACAATGATTATAAATTGAGTATATTACTTTGACCATGATTATAAAAATAAGATAAAATGAGTAAATTACTGAGACATTGATTATGAAATGAGCATAGTACTTAGACAATGATTAAACAATATATAAAATGATTATATATTATGATAACCCCCCCCCCCCCCCCCCATACACACAAGCCCTGCTTATTTATGGGGGTACATCAAATATATATATTATATAACTAATTATTGTATAGAATCTTGAAATAAATGTATCTATTTATGGTATGTTTTTAGGTTTTCACGGCCAAAAAGTATTTTTGTTATTGTTTTTGGGGTGTTATGCCGTGTTTCGCTATCTCCTTCTTTAGCCAACGTTTCGGACAGCGTTACAGTGTCCATCGTCACTGCTCATCTGCCCTGATGATGGACACTGTAACGCTGTCCGAAACGTTGGCTAAAGAAGGAGGTAGCAAAACACGGCATAACACCCCAAAAACAATAACAAAAAAAAGTATCTATTTATGATTCATAATAAAAAATAAAATAAGGAAATAAAATGAGTATATTACTTAGACATGATTATATTACTAAGACAATGATTTTTTAAATGAGTACATTACTTAAACGTTGATTTTAAAATGAGTATATTTCTTAGATAATGAGAATTAAATATACTCGAAAACAAGTAATTTATTAACAAGACTTAAAAGGGTTACTGCATTTAAAAGAACTTCATATTATTTCACAGGAAAGGGTAGTTGAAAATCATGTTTATTCGTAAACAAAATGAGTTTTCGTTTTGTTACATTCCAGAATACGTAATATGAGTGTTTATCATTCAACGTTCCAGTTTATAAGTAATTTTAACGATTCCACTTTTATTTTTGTGCGATATATTCGTCACTTTTGCGTAACGTGTCCTGCTGACTTGAGACGTGTTATGACGTTTACTCATTAAGAAAAAACAAGTTCTTGAAATTCCTGACTTCACAATGAAAAAACAACTGTTGAAGGCGGGCGGAAGCATTTTTATTAATGGGTATTTCTGGTAACGCTAAATAAGTTTAATAAAAATACGCAGGTTGATATATTTTAAATGCATCTTGTAAGATGAGAATAGCAAAAAGCTTGCCAATAGTGAGCTCTGGCGGAATGAAATTTGCGTACCTTTTTTCTGTCCGGTAAACTATTTTCAGTTGGCAAGTTGTATCCATATCATACTATATAACTTTAAAAGTCATTTAAACATCAAAATTATATCATATAAGATGTTAAAAATATCTGAAATCCTCGAACGAAACCGGTTATTTCTCTCCAACCAGCTTCGGAGAGGTAGATTTTAGAGTAAATTATTCAGATTAATATGTAGGTAATGAAAAGGAGTACATTCAATCTCAGTAAAAGTACTAGAAAAATCATAGGACAGTCTGAATTATGACAAATCAGTTCCAATTTTTAAAATGATCAAAATAATTTTCTTTTTAAAATCTATTATAAGTAGACTTGACATTGACTAGTCAGTGGTTGAGTGGGCATCGCGTTTGGGTCCCACCCGGGCGTCCCGTGTTCGATTCTTCGACTGGCTAAGTCTTCCATCACGACACAAGCAACATTTTCGGCTTTCTGTGGTGGTAGTAGGAGATTTTCAAACATTGTTAGGTTATTCGTAACCCGGGAATGTTTGTCTTTCTTTTTAAAAATAAGAAATATAAGGTACTTTATAGCTTTTTCGTTATTTGTTTATGGGGTGTTATGCCGTGTTGCGCTAACTCCTTCTTTAGCCTTCTTTTGGCTAAAGAAGGAGGTAGCGCAACACGGCATAACACCCCAAAAACAAATAACGAAAATGCTTTTGGCCGTGAAAATCTAAAAACTTATCTACTTTATAGCTTGTCTGAATTACTCACACGATCAGTTCCATTTCTGAAAAAGACACTAAAATTGTAAACAAATTTGAGTAAATCGAACCAGATTGTACGCAGGACTAATGCACAGCACAAACAAGCAAAATTTTGATTTTATTGATCATTTTTGACTTATCAACAATTCACTCATATTTCCTGTCCACACTGTCACCAACAACAATCACCAATGGAACCAAATTTTATGCAGGACTAATGCACAGCAAAAACAACCAATATTTTGATTTTATTGATCACTTTTAACTAATCAATAACTCAGTCATATTTCCCGTACGCACTGTCACCAACAACAATCACCAAACATAAAATAAAAATATGTATTGAAACTTGAAACTCTGACAAAGCCGCGTAGTACGTACCTAGTTACTTCTGTTGGAGCATAAAAGTGCGTACAGCGAGCAACAAACAAAAAAAATCTACTAAGAATAATGTCGTTGAATTATTTATTTCCAAAAGTCAGAGAATCGAAAATGATAATTTCCTCTGGTCGGCAGAAGTAACTGTGAAATTGCGCAGATATAATCCAATTTACTTTTCTCGGGCATCAGCACTTGTCTCTTTCTGTCGTCCCCGACTTCCTCATTATTACGGATGCCAAGAATGTGACTCCCGCAGTCAGCGCCTTATTTGGCCGTCCCGGGGAAGGGACTTGTTCATGTTCGTTTCTTCTCCGCTTCTTCTTCATCGACTTCTTTGCGATTAAGATATAGTCCTAGCCGCATAAATCTCGTTTCGGTCGCCGCTTTATTGCGCTGGTGTCGGGAGGAGAAAACTCCTCGGGTAATGCTACCTATAGAGTCTACTTTATAGTATACTATTCACTGAAGTATAATATTATATAGTTGTATTCATAAACCGATGTATTCTACTACGCAGTCATTTACCGATTATTACCGTCATACCTATTCATGTACCAGTGTATACTATATGTCATATTGATGTGTAGATGTATACTATGCAGTCATATTCATATATCGATGTAAACTGTGCAGCAGTGGCGGCTCATGATTTTTGTGTGTGTTAGAGTGCTTGAAGTTTGAAAAATTTGACATTGTTGTTGTTTTAAACATCATTTTTTTTTCGAAATTCAGTTTTTTGTAGTTTTTCAGGAATTTTCCGTTCAGCTGTGCGTTGCACCGAATTCCTGAAAGTATTCATACAAACATCCGAATTTTCGAAAGAAAAAATAAATGTTTTCGGCTACAACAACATCAAAAACGCCATATTTTTTTTTATATTAGCACTCTCGCACACCCAAAAGTCACGAGCTGCCCACTGCTATAGCAGTCTTTTTATATGCCGATTAATGATATGCAGTAATATTACTGTACCAATGTAAACAACGCAGTCTTATTCCATACCTACCGATGTATATTTTGCAATCATTTTGATATACCAATGCACCCTTTGCAGTCAAATTCATACACCGATGTAGATATACTTTGCACTTTGCAGTTATATTCACTATAATCAAATACTTTGTTATTCAAATACTGATGTATTTGATACATGATATAATGCGGTCTTGTGCATTTACCAATGTATACTATGCAGTCATGTTCATAAACCGATGTATACTATGCAGTCGTATAATGTCATCTGCGTGTGCTATGCGTTCCTGTTAACCGAGGCTGTGCTGCGCTGGCTAAGAGAAAGTCGGATGCTGTCAGCATGTTTCGGTGTAATAGGACGATTACATTTCTTTATAAATAACTCTAATTAAGTAGGTGGGTTTATTAAATAATCACCTAGGTATATATTAAAAACATAATTTAATAAATTCTTTTCATGTGTGTATGTATATTTAAACATGTATAATTTTATTAAATTTATATTTTCTTCTATAGATTTCAATATAGACACACGTATATTACGATGGCCTGGACTCCCCAGAACTTATCAACTAAATACAAATTCATATTCCGTCAAGATCAACACGACAAACCAATTTATTTCATTTGCCTACATGTAGAACCAATATTAGGAAAAAATCCCCAATTCCCCGTGAATGTGCACAATATAACACAAAATTTCACGATGTAAGCATTTTTAGCAATACCCTTCAGCAATTTCAAACAGAAGTAACACGTACGATCGAAAATTAATACAAGAGTTAGGAATGTATCGGGAGCATCTCTTATCCTTATCCTATATTCCTCTTCCTCTCACCCCACCTAAAATTAATTAAGATTCAATAAAACTTCATCTCCAAGCAAATTTAACACAATAGACTTTTTGGCTTGATTTTATTTACTTACTGTATATATTTACCTCTGTATTTTACATATATGCTGTTTGTCTCTTATAAATAAATAAGTAAGTAAATAAATAAGTAAATTATTGTATATTAAATTTAATATTTTTTATTTAGGTGTAATTTTAAAAGAAGAGCACCCTTAAACGAATTATCTAAGTAAGTTTACCACAAGAAAATTGGCATAAAATGACAATGAAGTGCAATGGCGCTATGCTTTATTTATTTATATTTATTCAAAACATATATGTTACATAATTGTGACATTTACATAAAGTAGATATATTAAATCACCATACTAGGCGGCTGCCTGTTTCATGGTGACCAAAATATAAAGGAACTATTTAGGTACTATTTATTATAAAGGAAGCTTCAACAGGGTTTGTATCAAAGCTCATTCACACACAGTGTACAGATATCTGTTGAACCGTGAGCGCTTATCTTTTCTACTTTCACACGACGCTATCAAATATTTCTTCTAAGGTAGGAGAGGGGGTCAGATGAATTAGGGAGCGGCAACGGAAAGCACATTTTTTGTACTAAAATCTGTCAACTTTACATCTGTCATCCACCGGTCTAGGCAGCTCCGTAATTAAAATAACCCCCTCTTCTGTTTTCGTCGGAGAGGGGGGCGCTTAACTTTTGGCATGTCGCCTCTGGAGCGGTCCCGTCGTAAGATGTGTATTGTCTATGGTTGATCTGCGCTTAAACCGCTTAGGTGTGAACGGTCTGAAGGGATTATGTGGAGAGCGTTATTTGGCGTGCGATGATCTTTTATATTTTATAGCTGTGTGTGAACGAGCTCACCGCATTCTTTAATTTAAAATATACGTCTAGAAGACAATTTACATGTTATATCTCCATCATATTACCTTCCGCCTACCGAATAATAAATAAAACGTTAAACACAGGAAATATATAAATTTAGTTAAAAAAAATATGGAGATACCCAATAAATCCAAATTTCTAAATTATGTTCTGGGAACCCAATTTCTCTCTTTATTAGTTATTGCATAGATTTACTGTTAGTCTTGATGAACTGGCGTCAGTATCAAATAATTTGGGATAAACAATTTTCATAAATCAAAAGTTCATTAAATTTAATAACCATGTATGAACACAACAAATGTTTAGCCTTTAAAAAGTGTTTATCGGCAAATTAACGAAATTTCTTCACGTAACCAATTAATATTATTATTCCCAGACGCCGTAATTGGCACCTAGGAGTAGACCCGCCAAAGTGCAATAAATTCATTTTAACGAATTTGAAATTTACCTGCCTATAAATTGTGAGACAACACATTGAGATTTAATTAAAATAATCAATTATTTTGAACTATCCGGGGAGCAATTAGCGATATTGATAAAATCGTGGAAAACGCAACGCCGTTTATTTTTTGGTGGAATTTATGCTAGAAACTTTTACTATACAGAAGGTTCTCACCACTCATCACTTTGCGTTCTATCCGAATTATCGAAGTTGTTAGTACATTATTTTAGTTCGACCTACTAAAAGTTTTTTTTGTGCATTTATCATTTTTTACATTTTTTAAAAATTAACTCGGACGAAAAAAAATTCTCTCAGGGCCTGTCATCTTTGAAGATGCTGTGTGGAGGGTCTTTTTTAGGAGAGGAAGGAGTGAACACGTGTCTTGAAGAGACCGTTCAATGATTTGCCGGCAAGAAGCGACCAGCTCTCGATTTGACAAATGTCAATCATGTACATGTGTTTAAGGGATCAATGACGTTTAGAACAGCATACCTAATACTCTCGAATTTCGATTTTTCGGAGATGTCTGATTAATCAACTGGACGACCGATATGTAATATACATAGCTCGTATTCCCGTTCGTTAGATATGTTATTAAATTCGATTACAAAAATCTTTTGTGTCAAAGCTGGTTCAATTTTTAATTGCTGGTTTTCCGGTTGTATTGAAATCAAAACAAACTTATTCCAAACACAACGCATTCAAAAATTACGTAAATGTATTATTCGATTCATTTGATTATTCTCCGAAAGTTCAACGTTTCCTATTGGTGCTAACGATGACCTCAGGCTGCGCGCGCACCGTGCCTACCTTGCGAGAGCCTTCTGCGCACAAGGTCAGGAGCGGCATGCGCGCATGACCCTTAAAGCCTCTTTTTCACACCCTCGGGCGGACCACGCCGGCGCAGGCTGTACCGTGTGGAGTGTAGCCTAGATACGCGCTAGTTACTAGTTTCTAGCTTCCACGTTAATACACCTGTTTGCGGAAGAAACCAACCTGCGAATAATGTTTAGTATTCCATCACGCAAGTGTTGAGCTTGTGACCCTCGATGGAAATCGCGTTGTTTATGAAAATTGTCCTTAGTACAACTGTACTCATTTTTTACATGAACTGATTTTTCTACATCCTCTCCGTTTGTGCACAAAATATTTATAAATAGTAATAATTGTAAAATTTGTACAGCGCCGTTTTTGTGAAAAATCACCTCAAAGGCGCTGTACAATTTGTTACGATTTCTTAGGCTTCGTACTATTATGTGGTGATGCATACATTTTAAAATCATATGTTTTAAATACCTTTGGAAAGAATTATGTTTGATACATCATTTAATATGTATTTAATTCAAAATATGAAGAAAAAAAAAACAATTTTGTGTAAACCACAACTTTTTTTTTTTCATTAACTCCACACAGGAGGACTCCACATCTATGGGGGTGTTGTGTGGAGGATCTTTTTAGGGAAAGGATGGAAAGGAAGTTCTGGAAGGAAAAAGGTATGAGGGGTGCTTTGGAATCTGGGAGTCAATGTGTCCAAGAGTGATGGATGTGTGAATCCATCCCTCTCACTGCAGTGCAAGGCAATAGGTTGTGAGAGTCTGGTTGGAGAGGTCTAGATTAGGTCTCCCCCGGCCAGTCTATCCCGATCCGACCCGCCTCCAAGTAGGTGGGCAAATGCATTCGCCGCCAAGATCTAGACAAACCTCACCCCATGAATCTGGGCAGCCTTTTTAGACACCAAACGTAGCGAACCACTTGGGGTGACCTACAGCAGGGGTATTGGTTATCCAATAAATGGTTCCGGAGGCTGCGGTCGCCTCTCAAACCATTTATTAGATAACCAACACCTCTGATATAGGTCACCCCAAGTGGTTTGCTACGTTTGGTGACTTAACGGGGTGCCCGGGTTCATGGAGTGAAGTTTGTCCGGTTATTGGCGGCGGATACATCTGTCCACCAGCTGCGTGGCGGGCCAGAGCGGGAGAGAATGGTTGAGGGAGTCCCTTTAACTTCTCCAGCCGTACTCTCGGAATATCGCCCCGCACCGCAGGAGGAATGAATTCATACATACATCTATGACCCACCACTCATACCCTTTATCTTCCCAGAACTTCCTCTCCTTCCTTTCCTGAAAAGACTTTCCACACAGCATCCCCAATCTGAAGGGCATTATTTTCCTCAGGGCCTCCTGAATGAGCTAATGTAAAAAAAACCATTAAAAATAATTGTTTATCAAAAATCATATACCTTTGTATAACACCACTATTTTATTAACAATATCAACATGTTTCGAAAACTATGTTTTCTAATACTTATATTTATAATAATTTATTTTGTTATTTAGACTTCTTGTTTTCCTTTTAAAAGATTTTTTATTATGTTAATGTAATTTTTTACCCATTCTAAAATAATTTTTATATTTTATTTTATATAATTGTTTTTTATGATATATTTTAGGTAATTAATCACCTCTCCTTTCTAATATTTTGTCTATGTTCTAATTAGTCTATACTTGTTTGTCTTTTGATATTTATTATTGACTTATTATCCTGACGAAGAAAACATAGTTTTCGAAACATGTTGATATTGTTAATAAAATAGTGGTGTTATACAAAGGTATTTGTTTTTCATTAAATTAATGATGACACCCCAAAGTAAATATGCCTATTTTGAAGAAAAAATCATATGTTTATTTTGAATTATAAAATTTGAAAGCATATTTTAAAACCTTTAAAAAACATGCGTTCATAAGTATTCTATTTATTTGGATTTTATTGCGAAGCGGAAATATTTTGACCTTCCGACAAAATAAGTGGTTAAATTAACATCGGCACTACGAACGTACGCGTCAACTCAATTTAATAATATGACAGTGCATGTATAAATATATTTTTTTAATCTGCCAGTCGTTAGTAAAGGAAGAGAGGTTAAATATTTTTCATTTTCTTCTTAGTGACAGACTTGGTAATACTTAAAATATTCAGATTTTGGCAATGTCGAGATTACGCTCAATTCCGACTGAGCATATCGTATCAACTTCACATTATTTTATTACGAATCGAACTATTAAATTTAATGAGCCAAATTCTGGCGTGTTTCTGCAAAGCATGAGATTGAGAAATAAATAATTTTCTCTAAATAACAGGCAAGCGTTTGGCCAAAACAGTGTAATTTCGGTACATTTCGAGTCAGAAACAATATTAGTTGTATAATGGTCGACATGCTCAGGCTTGCCTTTAATATGTTAGTCATTATCGACCTACGTAATACAAGATACATGATTCATGTTCGTTTTCTGATATGTAACATTTCATTTTAATGTGTTTTTTCCTATATTTATTGCCCACTCCGATAATATATTTATTTTTATTTGAATGCTCTGTATTAGAAATGTAAATCTAGGTTCAACGTATTTTTTTGATTGAGCAGGTGAAATAACTCACCACTTGTCTTATAATAAATTCTTTCTTTGAAATGTTAATCAAAATTAATGTTTCAAAGACTCAATAATCATGTCTGGTTACGACTAAAGGGGATAGAAATGACAATCTAGTCTCTTTCGATGGAAGCTATCTTCCAAACATGCCTTCATTTGATATGCATTTGATTTGATTTCTGTTTTACCATTATTACACTACGTAAACTTATCAACTCCTTTGTACAATTTTAATGATAACGAAACTACATACCTATGTACGTATTAAACCTGCTTGTATCTTTAATGTACAGTTTATAATGTTATATACTTCATGCTTACAATTATACTCCTGAATAACATGTGTAACTTATTAATGTGATTCTGTAAAAGCCTTCAAGGCGTGTAGAATAAATAAAATAAAAATAAATAAATAAATCTAAGTGACCTCCTCGGGCACGGAGGCTCCATCTAAGCCAGAGTCAAGTTCTCTCAGAAGCTTGGCGTACCAGGCGTACTAGGGCCCGCAGATACTATGGTACACAACTGACCCTGTACAAATCGCAAGTACGCCCATATTGAATTTGGCAGCCACCTTTGATGTGGACCCCCAAAATACTTTAAAAAAAACGCCTCACTCTGTGCAGCATTTGGCGGATTCCTCTATCTTAACAAGCGGATTGCAATCTTTAGAGCACAAGCGTCAGGTATATGCAGTTATATGTAAAAGTGTGCCCTCTATCTGGTACAATACTTAGATTATTCATAAACTTTCAATTTGGGAGACGGGAATGGGTACCGCCGCCCCGGAAACCTTTATTGGACAACCAACACCTCTGCCAAAGGTCACCCAAAGTGGTTCGCTACGTTTTGTGATTCAACAGGGGTGCCCGGGTTCATGGGGTAAAGTTTGTCTAGGTCTTGGAGGCGGATGACCAGGACACACTGAACCCCAGATTCCTACCCACTCCTTAAACCCTTTTCCTTCCCAGAACTCTCCTTACCTGCCTTTCCTTAAAAAAACCCTCCACACAGCTTCCCAAAAGATGACATAGGCCCTGAGGGAAATTATTTTTCTCAGGGCCTCCTGTGTGGAGCTCATGTAAAAAAAAACTCTCCAAATAAATTTGAATGCAGAAAAATTTGTAGTGAATTAAACTAAAATTAAAAAAAAATAATTCTGGTTCACGAGTACGATGTTTCAAAATGTACCGGGTCGTTAAGAGGAATATTTCAATTCTCATGCCTTCAAAATTTAAAATCGAGCGTCTTATTTGCACGAGGCAAGTAAGCGAAAATGTTCTTTTTAATTTATTTTTTGCATAATTTTATAATAATGAAAATAAAGTTAGAACATACAAAACCTCAAAAATAATCTTAGCCATAAAGGGATATTTTTTAAAAATTGTTTCTTATAATTACTTCATAGTTAAGTCATGAAAAAACTTTTTTTACGCTTATGTTTTTTGTTAAGTAAATAATATTTTTATTAAAATTCCAATACAAAGAAAAGCTAGTAAAAGCTTCAATTTATCCGTAGCATATTTTTTGATCTTCATACTGTAAACCGATTCGTCGTAAAGATTAATCTAAATAGTATCAAATTAGGATTTCACGTATAACTTCATCTTAAGGCTCCCGGAGTTATTTTATAGAACCTATATTAAATATGAAAAACACAGATTATGGAGAGGATCTGAATATTGCTTTCCTCATCTCAAAACAAAATGTTTGAAGATGTCTGACTAATCAACTGAACGAACGACATATACAAATAGAAGCCCGGTCTAAAGTGCAAGCGTTACAGTGTGGCAACTAAATGAATATTCACAATACTTAAAATCAAATTACGAGTAATTCCTACAAGATAAAAGTGCTAGAAACTGATGGGTACATTCCTATTTCCTTCTCAACGCATTTTGGAAGTTGGAAGCTATTATTTAGACAAAAACAGTTGTATGGTGCTCCAGAATTTTTCCGCAAGTTCGTGAAGTGACGCATCATGATCTAAAATCAGTGCATTTGTATAATAAATGCGTGATATTATATTCATGAAAGAGAATAACAAAGGAAGAAAGCCATACGATCCTGAAAATGCAAGTAGGTTGAAGATCACTAACGGATTGCATCCGTGGGATCTTTATGACCCTTTATGTGTCATATGAAATGGAGAAATCATTTACATTTTGTTAAGAGCCATTAACAAGCGGCCGAGAATTTAAATTTCGTTCAACGATGATCTTGCGATCGTACCCTTGCAACGGTGTAGGGCGGTTCCGATAAGAAAGATTAATTATTCTCCATACCAGCATTTTAACATAATAACTCAATATCGATTTTATTTCATTCAAAATTTGCTTTGATAAATACCCACATTCAAAATTGCTCAAACTCGTGATGATAAAACAATTAAAATTATGTACTTTTTGTTATTATTTTTTGATCATGAGTATTTATAATTTTTCAATAATGTCTAAGCAAAATAAGAATGTTTTTTTTTTTTTTAAATATATGAGTTTTAAGTAAGGCCGTAAATAAATAGACAAACTCAAGTATTTTTGTCATAAAACAAGGGCGCGGATTATTTTTTTTTGATTTTATTAACTAAAATTGAAATTCTGAAAAGTAGGTTTCCCAAATAATTTATTGATTTATTTTACTGCATGATTATATGATTTGAAACGTATGTTGTATAATACAAAATTTTGTTTGAAAATTTAACAAACCTTCCAACGATCTACGGTAAAACCTTTGTTTCTTACTATCGTGGTACGAAAGCACAACTCGATGGAATTTGCAGGAAAACACTTCTTGTTATTCTTTAACACAATTTATTAAATAAAAATACAATACTGGTGACAATAGTGATCTCCAAGACCCCACCACACCGACAAATATCGAAGGCTTTATTTCCCTCGATATCTCAACACTCTACTGAAGACAGGCACCCATGTACCCCTCAGATCAGAGATTGATTATAACACTCTACTGGAGATAGGCACCCAAGTACCCCCCAAACTCGAGTTTAATTAAATAACGCCGAAGGTACAACATGTACCTTCCCGTTTCACCGTCCCAACAATACTAACTCTACATATCAACATCGCTATTATTTAAAGTAAACATGGTACATAAAAAATGGTGAGAAAATAAATTTTAGCAGTTCCCACACTAATTTTAAAATCTAACATCCAAAAAATAATAAAACAATTTCCTAAAAGTCGCCGAAAGGGCCACTAATAAAATTTTAACATTATAGGGATTAAAAAATATTGCAAAATTTTATTACTATTTTCACTTGGCTAAAGCCGACGGCGCATTTATCCTTGAGGGTGTTATAAAATGCCGCCAGCAGACACTTCTCCTAGGGAGTGTCATAAACATAAGTAGGTGTTATTTGAGGGTACTTATTCAAAGTACCGACTTTACAAATAATAAAAGAATTTGTCCCAAATTTGCAAGGGAATGCATTTATACGATACCAGCCATATTATTCAAGGTTTGGACCTTATTCATGAAACCGTGAGATAATATTTTGTTTGCACATTTTGCACATTTTAAAAGGAGAAACTACGCGTAACTTAAATGACTAAAATAATGAATAAAACGTCTAAAATTTGATTTAAAAATGACATACTTCCGGTTTTGTCTGGTTATTCCCTGTTAGATGAAAAAAAAATTGTCATTATCATCACCAGAATGAGTACAACCGTTACAACCCTTTGAGAGTCCTTCCAATTTTGCGCCTCTCCTGCCGATTTTCTTTTCTAGAGCTATCCCATAAGAGTCATAACTGCCCCTAGCCAGTGTGAATGTGGCATCACAATTGAGAGTTTAGTTGTGAGGCTGACGCAAGTGGGGAGAGGAAATGTATCAGAAAGAGAAAGGTTGGGAAGTGCCTGGCTTTTCAGATCTTGTTACTAAATAAGGATAATACCATTTCAAGCAAAGTTTCGATTCTAATCGTGGTCTTTTCCCAGAGCCAAATTGAGAGCCATCACTCTGGTGACTTTTGCTCTTTTTCTTCAATTCAACCAGTCTCAGATATCGTATCGTCCAGTCATCTAATTTTCTACGCGATGATTTTTGGTAAAAACGTTTAAGAAAAAATATTTTAAAATTTTTATATGGATAATATTTTCTGTCGCCTTAAATGCGAAAACTTTCTAAGTCAGAACACACACGCAGGTACATCGTATAAAACACTCCGCGTGTAACGTGTAAGGTACAGGTACGATCGTGTGTGAGGTCACTAAGGTCGAGGCGGAGGGAGATTGGCAAATGTTATATTATGAGGAGTGTCAGAGGTCAGTGACCTGAGGGTCCAGGATGGGTCGCGTGACAAGTCCTCATCTGCCCCATGGACCAAACGGGCTTATATATATAATAAATATATTATGTATTATACTGAAGAAGCTATAAACCGAAGGAATAACTATCTTTCTTTAGACCACAAAACATTTACTTGTAATTTTTCAAGTATTTTTGAAAATGTTCAATTTGCTTTAGGTATATGATGTAAATGCTTTCACAGATGATTATATCCTAGAAAATAATATCTAAAAACACATAACCTAGAAAACTATTGAAGGGAAAGAGAATATTTTAAAAAGGCTGGGTGAACAATCTCACATGGCTGTTCACTTGTACAGATCGGATCCTATTTTAAGCAACGTCTCAACGAATTTTTTTCAAATAGGAATATCGCACAAGAGTCTCAACTGCTCCCAACCGCCTGGAGGCAGTGAGACTTTGGCATCCCCAATTGTTGTGAGTTGGGTATGTTGTAAGACAATTTGGTATGTTGTGAGGCTGAAGGTAGTGGGGAAGGGAAGGAGATGAGGAGGAGGAAGGTGGGGATGTACCTGATTATTCAGATCAGCAAACACGGCATTTTAATCAAGTCACAATTCTGAATGGTGGTCTTACACCAGAGCAATACAGAGTATCTTCCACAACCAGAACGTGCCGCAAATATACTACATATTATTTTAAATTAATAAATTGTGATATAACACAAATTAATCAAATAAAATTTATTGCGCGCGCTGGGGTTTGAACCCGTGATCTCCGGCTTGCTAGTCGGGAGCCTTACCCCTCGACCAAGGAGGCGTAATCCGTCATGGGACCCTTTAAAGGCAACTTCTGATATCCCTTTACAACAAAGGAAACAATTGAAGGGGAGGGGAAAGAATAAATTAAGGTGGGTGTGAACATGGCTATCCAGATCATATCCTAAAATTTCAAATCGGAATGGGTTTCTTCCGACAGAATGATACTAAAAATGACATCACTGACAAATGTTTACGTGGATTGCAATCTTTTTTTTTTCAAGTGGCCAATTTGTAGTAAGTAATTGGCAAAAATATGTTTTCAGAAGATGCCTCAACCTAATTTCATAAATTTTCGTTATTTGTTTTTATGTCGTGTTGCGCTATCTCCCTCTTTTGCCAACGTTTCGGACAGCGTTTCAGTGTCCATCATCAGGGCAGATGTGTAATTACACATCTGATGATGGACACCGTAACGCTGTCCGAAACGTTGGCTAAAGAAGGAAGTAGTGCAACACGGCATAACACCCAAAAACAAATAACGAAAATACTTTTGGCCGTGAAAACCTAAAAACGTATCTAATCTCATAAACGACTGAATTCAATTATTGTGATTCATTTTTACTGCGTTACGCCGTGATCCACTTCCACCTAATTTAGCCAACGTTTTGACAGCATCAACGTGTCCATCATCAGGGCAGATGTTTGTGGCAGGGAAGATTGTGGTTAATCTGAATTCAACTTTGCAAAATAATAAAGACGAAGAGAGATAGGATTGTGAACCACGCGAAACAGTTAAATTTGTAGGGATATCTTTGTCGCTCAATCAACCTCGACCCATATATGATTCTAAATTGACCTTCTCTGCCCTTTTGTCAAGCCTTAATTTCATCACTTGTTCCGTAACACCTTGAAACTAATTTAGGTTAATTGAAAACTGGCTTACACGATACGATGGCTTTTAAATATTGTCCTACAATGTGTCCACAATCTCTGTTGTGTCGAAACTAAATGTCGTCGTTATAAATCACATGTAAACATTTGCACAGGATATTAAACAATAGGCGACAAATAATCCGGACAGCGAATCAGCAACCCACGTGGCGTTACAATACAAGTATTTATAGCTTAATTGGAGTCATTTCATGTATTTAATAATCAATAATGGAATCATAATTGATCAATGGTTACGCCAACTCCTCATTGTTCAGTCCAGTGCTCATACTAATTATACTAGAATACAATTACATTTCTAATATATACTCTAATCTGTCAAAACATAAACAATTTATAGCCGAAATTAGTTCGCAATAAGGAACTCCAGTGAAAAATATTATGGCTTTAAAAAAATATGTTCATATAGACCAATATACGCTGATTCTGAATATATAAGTTTTATTACATAATATTTAACGTAGAGTTTTAAAAAAAAAAATTAAAAAGTCCATTTTAAAACGTGTCATTAAAACACCCTATTGTTGGATTTTGGCGGCGTGACGTCACCGCGCCGCGTCACCTGGGTCAAAGTTGTATAGAAATCAATAGAAATGAAGACGCAAGCCATTCGGCATTCCGTGTTGTTGGTTTATAGAGAATTGGACATATAATAGTTTTTGTTTTTATTGAAACATTATTTAGGCCTAAACAATTCAGTATCAAAAATAAAGTATCTCTATTAGTTTATCTATATTATTTAAAATATTCAAAAACTGTACAAAAAACGATCGTATTGTCCAGTAATGTCTATGAAAACGCTCCAATGCTGAAATTCAAAATGGCGGGAGTCGAACAGCTGATTCCAGTTCCCTACAAGATTCATACTTCGGTTAGTCATGATGACGTCACACTAGATTCGGTGATTTTCGGGGGATCTTGAAAAATTAAAACTTTGACATTTATTTTAACTATTAAAACTAACTATAAAAATAAAAATAAATATGCAGTTATTTAAGTTAGGTCATTATTTATAAAAAAAAATAAAAAATTGGACTGGAATTCTCTATTGATTTTTTTGTACTAATATGGTTATGGTTCAAAGGATCGCACACGAGAAATCAAACAATTGTTCAAGGAGACTAACGCAACAATCCGTAGATAAATTACTATTTTTTTGCGAATACAACCATTTGTGTGGCGGATATGGGTATCGCCGCCCCGGTAACCATTTATTAGATAACCAACACATCTGCCATAGGTCACCCCAAGTGATTCGCTATGTTTAGGGCAAGGGTGCCCGGGTACAAAGGGTGTCTTTTTGTCTAGGTCTTGGCGGCGGATGTATCTACCCACTAGTAATTCTGCTTGGCGGGCCGGATTGAGAGAAACTGGTTTAGAGAGGCCTTTTGACCTCTTCTGCCGGTCTCTCTGAACCCATCGCTTTGCATAGTTGGGGGATAGATATATACGTCCGTCACTTCTGGACACCCTGGACCCAAGATTCCTACCCATTCCTCATAAATTTTTCATTCCCAGAACTTCCTAGACTCCCCACACAGCAACCACTAAGATGACATATGCCCTATGGGAAATTATTTCCTCAGTGCCTCCTACGTGGAGAAAATCTAAAAAAAATTCAGCACAAAAAACCCAAACATTCTCAACCAATAGGAGCCTTGAAAAGTGAGGTCATTATCAAAGCGACATGCATATCATGAGCGCAGTTTGACGCTTCGTAGGTACTGTAATACGTCATTTCCGTTTCATCCGAATTTCAAATCTGAACTAGGCTAAAGAAGTTTCACTTCAAAAACAAAAACAATATTTTTTTGGTACTTTGGCTAAAACATTAACAATTGTTTGTATTTGATTTGTTGTGCTCTTAGCGTCATGTTAAGCAGGATATCACACGAATGATCCATTTGTAACACTTTGTAAAACGTAAAAGAAAAATATTCATCCTTTTTCCATTATCCACCTAGTATTATCGGGAACCTATTTCTTCTACAAAGCGCCTCCACGCATTCCTTTCTTGCATAATATATATCTAAAGCCATATTTAAATGTACGTAGGTACTGCCTGTAATATTGAATAAAAAACCGTCCGAAAAAGGTTTACTATTTCGTATATACTTGCAGTTGTTCTTGACGTTAATTTTAACAGTTTTTTTAATGCGATCAGGAATCATTGTTCAGCGATTCTGAGCAGGATGCCAATTGGACATTTGACGTCGGACACATCATAAAAAACAACATTACTACTATTCTATCTCCGTGGGAAGACAACAAAACCACGAAAAGCTTTTAGCGTGATAATAATTTTCAGCCAATGTTTACACTTGCCTTGCACAATTCAATGACGTCCAATAAAATAATTAAAATGATTATTTATGATCGCCACTCATATCTAATTCTCCTGGCTAGTATCCGCACCATGATGAAAGTTTAATTCAACATTTTAAACATGTTATATAAATTTATTTATTTATTTCGCATTTCACAAAGAACTTCACAACTACCCTTTGAATTTCATAAAATGAGCATAACAAAATCAAAAAAAAAAAAAACAAACAAAACCCAAACAAAGTAAAAAACAAAATCAAACGCAAAATTACAAAACAAAATCAAAAACAAAATCAAAAACAGAATCAAAAAATAAAATCAAAAACATAATCAATAACGAAATCAAATAAAAACAAAATACTCAACCATACAAGACGGAAAAACAGTGGACTGGGAAAAGTACAATACATAGATGAAATAAGTCGAAGCAGAGCTATGTAGTTTATTACTTAATTAAATTTGTTCTTCTTTCCGAAATAATTTCTACTGTGGCTTGTTTATATTTAGTGAATGATGTGTTAAATATGTCAAGAACATATTTTTAGCCATTTCTACCCAAATTTAATATACGGCGAACGGGAGAATACAATTGTGATTCTGTGTTGGAGTTGTCACAATAGAACGGTAAATATTGCCTAATCAAATGTTTCCGATGAAATGAACTTGCCTATTTAAATGATTGAAGAATCATTCGATTGCCATAATTGAATGATTCATCTTCTGGTGACTGTCATTATGGGTATCTTCACCCTGTGCAACCCGGAACAATTAATAGATTTTGAAGTATGGCATCCTTATCTTCAATCAAGTTGAGTTATCTTATATTCGTCGCTTCTTATGATATTATAAATGAATAAAAATGCCCTTCGATTGATTGTTTTTACGAAAAGGTGACTGTAAAAATGGTCCAAATTTTAATATAATAATAATAATAATAATAATATCTTTATTCAGTGAAATTTGGAACATTATAACTAAGAAAATACATATTCAGTGTAGTTTACAATAGATTATATCAGTACAAAAAGTTTACAAGTAGAAAGTAGTATACATATGAACAGTAGGTTAAAGGTAAATTAAAGAATACTAATGTGTAGTTAGTTATATAGTTGAAGATTCTTATAACCTGCCTCACTAGGCTAGCCTGTGTTGAGGCAGTCATTTTGTACATCAATCTAAAATACTTACTAACATACCTACATTATTGTATTAATAATATGATGCTTACTTTAATGATAAGCTCTAATAGTACCAACCAATACATTGGTGTCTTTAGTAATTGCGGATTTGGGTGAGTGCACCGGTAAAGGCCCTGTCATTACTTTTAATCCAAATTTTTATGTTTTCTTTGAAATTTTTTTGTGAGTCGCATTTTTTTATTAAGTCTGGAAGAATGTTGTAAAGTCTTGTTGCAAGGTATATAAAGTTACCTTGACCAAAAGTAGTATGCATTATGGGAGTTTGTAGTAAATCTTTATTATTGTTTCGAGTATTTAAGTGAGTATTCAATCTTTTTTGATAGTATTTATGTATGTTTGTGTATAGATGAATGAGGATTGTTTTTGCATATATCTGCCGAACGTCAAAAACATTCATAACATTAAATATTAAATTCGAGTCGGTAATTAAAGGTAGCTTAAGGATAATTTTTAAAATAATTTTTTGTGCCTTTATGATCTTTTATTATTTATGTCTTCACAAACAAAAGTTTTACTTACTTACTTTTGATAAAAAAAACATTGAAATATCATAATTTTTTCGATGATGTTTGTCGTATCGTCAATTTTTATTAAACAAGGAAAACCTATTTTTTTCTAATATGTAATTAACAATAACCAATCTAGATAGTGATCCTGGTGATCTTAGATAACATTAATATTGCTCCAGTGAGTGGAACCTCCAAACCTCTTTGTTTTGAACTTAAAGGCAAGATAGAATTGAGTTGCAATTTCCAAGAACTTCTATGTTACCCCATTTGTCCAAGGAATTTTAAGGATTCTATTTGCATTGGTATTTTGCCATTAATTTAAAGCAAATGGATAAAAGCACAGTCTGGTTTCTGGGTTCGGGTCCTTGGCACTATAAAGTCCGTTCATTGGCTCTAAGCGAGCCCACGTCATCCGAACTGATCGTGCAGTATTTCGCCCACGCAACCAAGTTACATCAATAAAATCCACCGTGTAATACCCCTCATTAGGGAAGTCACAGAAGTTCGTGTTTATTCGGAAAACGGAAAACTTTACATTCCTACCTCTTGTCACTTCTTTACTCCTGGGAGCAGCTTTGTTTTATTGGATTCTGTGCCTGGGTTAACTTAATATTCTTTCCTACAATCACTTTCTTTCCTCCTGGGATTTGCTTTGGTTCATTAAGGCTATTGTGTATTTTATTCAGCATTTGTTTCATTTAATTTATCTCTGGTTTTGTGCTTGTTAAGGGTATCAACAATGTTGCTCTAGCCTGAAGGAACCGAGGGGTGCCCTTGTTTTCTGATCATTGCTTGAATTGATAGCTTGTAAACTCTTCTAATTGTTTCGGAGAATACTCGTTAGGGTGAAAAAGTGATGGCTGTCAAACTGAAACGAAGTTGGGTGCATGTGAGCAGAAATGGAAAATAACTCCAGGTGAAACATTCCTTTCCTTTTACCTAATGACATAGCGCACTATCTCAAGACGCATCTCAACGGCTGGAAGTTAGTGGGAATATTTTGCGAAGCTGCGGGAAATGAGAGAGTTGAAGGGAAAGAGAGTTCGATTAATATTCTTGAATTCTACTTAAAATTGGATGGAACGTTCTAATTTCAATTATAATACATTTATTTTAACGCGCTGGACAAGCCCTGGAAGCTTCTGTTGCAGCGAATTAATATTCAATGTTCGAAAGATAATAAAATCAGATTGGCTTTTGCCGGGTACTGTTATTAAATTCACAATTTAGTTATGGCATACAAGCGCAATTTTGAATGAAAATATAACCATTTATTTCTTGTTGAAAGAATATAAATCTGTAACAATCTTCAGGTCATGATACTTCGATACTCCAGTATGGAAATATTCTATGTTAGTATAATTAAATCAACGGTAGTTGTTGGAGCAAGCCATGTTACAATCATAATATATCATTTTTGTATCAGTCATAAATGGATTGTTGTTGGTATAAAAAATATTGGCCATGTGCCTATGTTCCAATTTCGTCATAATGGTATGTAAATTAGAGCCATCCAGCTCAGTGAACGGAGTATAGTAATCGTGTTAATATCATTTGTGACATTCGACATTTTGACGCTCCTTAAACGCACTGAGTCGCACAGGTATCGAATGCTCTCGACGTTTATCATACGATGATCTCAGGGCAATTAATTTCTTCTGTACTTTCTCTGACTTCTTTGCGCGACTCTTGCATCACAGCGTCAACTTGGAGCCAATCAATTATACATGTTGTCAGGCATAGGCCTTTACTGACTGCGTAATAGTACACCATTTTATAAATTTGTTTTGATATTTTGTAAACACAATCATAGCATGCGAAAAACCATTAGTCACTGGAAACTGGAATAAAAGAGGTTTGCTTTGCGCGTCATATTACATTATCTTTGTCCAAAGCATCTGAATAATTCTGCAATTCTTTTCTTGATTTTGCTCATTATTCATTAAATTACGTCAACGAATCGCGATGCGTGTAAAACAGTAAACTTCGTCGTTGCATTTTCAGATTTCATACGTCAAGCATTGTCTTACGTAGTTTTACACACGCACGACTCTCTGGGACCTTATTTCCACCTCAATCATTGCACTTTCATCATTCCTCTGTTAGTTACACGCCGTACAGATATCAGGGCTGGTATCAGAACTCCATTTTGGACCTCAGCCCCGCCAGAGGCTGTTATTTCGCACTTATTCTGCGTTATGGTATAATTTCAATTTTAAGCTCAATGTGGTTACATATTGATAAAACCACGTTTCTCTCGTCGCGTGATCATTTGAGAAATCTCAACTTCGATAGCAGTCATTATGAATTTCAATAATGTTCCGGTTTAAAATTTTTTTAATATTCATAAACAGGTGCACTTATGAGCACATTCGTTTCATATATGAAATTCTTTCTCGTGCACAAGTCTTCACACAATTTACCAATTTGCTGCATACTTTTACCCACGCTCATCTGGCCTCTCGTTACGTTCTGAATTATACGATAATACGTTTCGAATGTTCCGCGCTGCCTTGTTTCAGTGCGGTGTTGTTATTTGTAACGGATATTGTTAATAGTAAACACAAGCATCGTGAATGGGTCGTTACATTCCCACTTGGCCATTGGGCACCTCATTTCTATAGGACCGTTCCCTTCGAGAAGAATGAGGCGTCTCGTTATGTTTGATATTAAATGTGAGGTTTCCCGACTTCTGCCTCACCACTTACTTCGCACAAAGTTAGCCCCCGAGCAAATTGCAACCAGTAGTGACATTGTTGTCAATGTCAATTGAGTCACTCGATATGCAATCGCTACTAATTGCCTGCATTTGCATCATATCTGAAATCAGCTGTGCAAATGAAGACGGCAATTTGTGGCTGTGATTCAGAAATGCCACATTAATCGCAGAACTTACAACTCCCTGCAGTGTAGATGGTTGTGTTGTTCTACTAGGTGCCAAGTGCTGGTTTTACGGAGGAAAACGTAACGCACAACCTACGCTCTTTGACCAAGTGGCTAGTGGGACATGGTACATTTTGTAAGCGTAACGACTTGGGCAGTTAGTTGAGTGGTCTCGTTAAATCCATTGGCCACGCTCGTTATCTCGATCTCTAAACTGTCAAGTTACAGTCAAGTCCGATAGATTGACACGTAGTAACAATGAACATGCATCATTGTTGGAAGGTATATGGGAAAGAGCAGATGGTTTTTACTTTTATTTCAAACCCTCAGTATCAGGTAGCAAAGTTTTAAAGTGCAATAAGGAGATTTATTCGAGCTTCTGAAAAACACGAAATGCTCAATCTGTGTTTAAAAGGTTATTACTAAAAGAGGAGGATGCCCAATAATTCATTCAAATAACATTAAGTTGTTGTTGAAACTTGGAAAACACCTCTACACATTTAGTTTTATAAGTCGGTACTTGCTTACATTATAGAGGAGCTTAATTCCATAAAATGTTAAATCTTAAGCAGACCTAAAATTAGCCTTGAAGTAAATTTGAAATATTTACGACACAGAGTTAGTAACTTACAGTCCAGTCAATTTAAACAAAAAAACCGACCCGAGCTGGAACAAATTAGGGGAAATCTGAATGTTTGCAGGTGAGCACGTGAGCAGTACCCACCACAGGGAGTATTTTCTTTCCCCCTGTACTTCTTGCATTTGAGTATCGCCATAGCATAGTTTCCATGATCCTCAAGGAATTTTTAAAATTGTAAATGTATTAGATCTTTAATTTTTAAACATAATTCAATCAATAATCTGATTTGTACGAATCAATAATAATATATACAAAGTTATTAAATAAAGAAAGTTAATATATAAATTCTCTGTAAAATGTATATATTAAATTTTACAGATAATCGCATAATAGTCATAGAAATTGCACAAGGAAGCGAGATAACACACCGTACCAACTGGTACACGAAACATCAATATAATCCAAAGATTTCAAAAATTTATATTTCAAAAATTTCAACGGTGACCGGATCCTCCTTTGAAAAGTCATTAAAAGTGACGAAAATTTTTAAATTGGGCCTTTTTAATTATTGTTTTCATAGCTTTTAATGACTTTTCAAAGAGCTGTTGAGTTGACTTCCTTCTGAATTGGTATAGAACCAAATAGAACAACAAATTCCAATGAATAAAAAAGAGCCTACTGTCAAGAAGAAATTGGGAGAGATTAAACTAAGAAGATTCATTCGTCACTCATTGGCTACTCTAATTTTTCACATATTTACAAAGTAATAATTTTTATTAATTAACATTTTTCTTTTGAAATATTTCAAAAGTTAGCGGTATACACACAAAAAAAATTAAAAATGATAACAGGAGTAACTCTACCTAGGATACTTCCACACGTATTCGTCGATATATTATAAATGTTATATCGAAGAA
Organism: Glyphotaelius pellucidus; assembly: GCA_936435175.1. Lineage (NCBI taxonomy): Eukaryota > Metazoa > Arthropoda > Insecta > Trichoptera > Limnephilidae > Glyphotaelius > Glyphotaelius pellucidus. Next base: position 1,407,682 of record OW386539.1, on the reverse strand, counting down.
AAAAAAAAAAAAGCTTATTTTAGCCCTCTAACCTGAGTGTGTTGAAGTGCTGAAGTAGACATTTTCGTTGATATTAAAGCAGATTCGGAAAAATGTACCGCTATTACTCAAAAATACATAACAATTGTTGAGCTAATTATATTATGCCTACCACTTGTATCTCTCCTTAGTTCTCTCGTGTCTTCGAGTGAGTTTTTACGAAGGGAAAACTTCTTTAACACCGTTGTGATTTGTACCTCGATGAAATGAAAAATAGTGACACTGAATACAAACACACACATCTATAGAATTTAGCCTGCGAGATAATGATATAGTATAATCGATCTTCTCTTTGTGCAGTGCTTCGTAGTCCATCGGTATCCTCTTTGTGCGATGCTTCGTAGCTTCCCCACCCTTATCTTGTATAGTTTTCTGAAGGTGTTACTTCTACTGCGTGTAAATTGCACACTCTGTTTTTTTAAATTATTTTGTTATTATATTTAGGTAGAGTATAATGACCAAGTTATTGTAACTGAATTGTTCTTACGTAAGTGAGAATGTCTGTAAGAACCCTCGAACATAATACCTGTACAAAATAAAAAGTAAAATTATAAAAAGGTTATTATCAGAGATCGGTTCAATTTCTTCATGAAAGAGATCAAAACTAAAAGCCTTGAACTACATTTAAAGATTGATTGCACCGCTGGTCATCGCGTTGCATCAATATAAATCAATGCATCAGTCATAACTTTACGGGCGGCTCAAATCAAGTAAGTACCACGGTCCGCAGTCAATAACAGCAGTGATTGATGATCGGCTATCATTAGGCTTCATTTATAATTGTTAACAAAACATTAACAATTAATAATAATTGTCAATCAGCAAACAATTATTTATAACTCGAACAAACGCAGCAATTGAGGCGTGCTTCGTATGACCGCCGATTGTAATCATGTAAATGCTGGGCGAATTTGATACGTGATGCCATTGTTCTTTTTAGTCATTGACGTTTGTTGATTTGTATTTCGCAATCATTCTTTCGCCACTCAATGTTCTCCACCCGGGGGGTGTCTTATGCTCCCGGTTGCGGCCATCGGAAACTTGTGTGGTATTTCATAGACAAAATTGGCGGTGTCCGTTTTTTTTAGTAGGCATATGATTGATGATTAAGTAGTTTTAGTTGTATTGTGTGCTGGGTAATATGTTTTATAAAATTTGCTTAGTATGTATTACTTGCACAAAATACTATGTTCTCAATCAACTTTGTTGACCCAAAAGTGAATTAACTACGTGTACACTGTTGTTTGTAGTTGGCCTTGCAAAAAAAAATTATTTTATGCAATTCTAAGTACAGGTTTTTTCACAGCATTTGGAAAATTCATTAAATTTCAATGTTAAAAGTTCTGTAAAAGTTCTACTCAAATTATATCATTATTATCATTATTTTTACATTAGCTCCACACGCTATTTCATATTTGGGGATGCTGCGTGGAGGGTTTTTTGATTAAAGGAAGAAGACGAAGTTCTGGGAAGAAAAAGTATGAGGGGACGGTCGAAATCTCTGGGTCAGTGTGTCCCGGAGTGACGGACGTATGAATCCACGACTCCTACGCCGGTGCAAGGCGATGTGCCGAGAGAGTCCCGCTGGAGAGGTCAAAAGTCTCAATTAACACCAGTTTCTCCGGTTTCGGCCTGCCACGCAGAAGTTGGGCAAACACATCCGCCGCCAAGTCCTAGACAAACCCCATCCCACGAGCCCGGGTACCTTTGCTAAGTCACCAAACGTAGCGAAGCACTTGGGGTGACCTACGGCAGATTATACGAGTATCATAACGTCCAAATTATATCCAATTCCTTAAGCATTTTCTAAATTGATTTATATTCATAAAACACTTAAAAATAGTCTCATTGCTGGATCATTGTTTTGAAATATAATTTTTAATTATTTATTATTATTATTAATTAATGTAATTACATACATATATAACAGATTAAGAATACAAATAGTCCTTAAAGCTAATTACAAAAAGTGCGTTTATTTTTAAACAAACTTCCCAATTCAATAGAGAAAACATTTCTCGTGTTTGAATAGGAGAGTATGGGGTATTACAGTTAAGAAGGTAGGAAAAGAGATTACCTATATTATTTTTAAAGTAAAAAACACAAAGCATGACAATAAATTTAAATAATGAACTTAAACATAATGGTTACTAAATTATAACTACAAAACAAAAAAAAGCAACAGAGTACCGTAAATTTGTCAAGTTTTAATTGGGAATGACTTTAAATTTTTCAATTGATGGCGGTAACAAGCAAGTGGTGCCGATCATGCATTTCCTCAGTCATTGAATTTCTAATACGGTAAAATCTGCATCAGAGGTCACTTCCATAGGAGGTCTACAGGTAGTATTTAGTAGGGCGCGCCCGCAGCCTGCATACCACTGACGTCACTGCCCACCGGGTCAGTGAGTTCACCGGTCACCTAGAGCTAGAGACACTGCGATGTGTGACCCGTAGATACGTTGATGCAAATATAGACGCAATTCGAAAGTTGATCAGATGGGGAAACGAACACTCATTTTCTTATCACGGTGAGTGGTGATCTGTTGGTGGTGACTAGGCAACAATCATAGTCCTGTGGACAGTAGACGTCGTGTCCAAAAAAACATGTTTCTAATTTTTTCTTTTTTAATACATCAAAACCATAGTTTTCTTCCAATATCATAAGATTTCTAAGTAGGCACCTACTTAAATACCTGCATACTTAATTATAAACCATTTATTTTATTTATCACTAAAGGGTACGCGGCGTGCGTTGCAATGTAATTCAAATATATTAATTGTTTCTCCCTATGTCCATTCCCATGCGTCTCCGTTCCTTTCCCGCATCCCTTTCCCTCCCGCGTTCCCCTTCCATCTCTCCTCGTCACCCCTCCCACGAACCCCACCTCCTTCGTTACCCTCCCCCTCCTGCCTTCCCTCCCTCCCGCCAAAATAAATTAAATACCCACATTTTCAAACCACTCGCACATCATCTGTAGTAATTTTTTATACAAATTTCATAACGCCAGAGCTTACCATTATATATAGAAACCTTTGCAGGCGTACGCACAACAAATCTCCAAAGTTTCACAGCAATTGGATAAACGGTATGGCAGCGCATAAAATATGAACAAACAAACAACCATTGATTTTTATTATAAGATTTTTTAAATTTCAAGTTAGTAATCATTTAATTTGTCCAAAGACAAATTGAATCACTATTTTTTCAAACTTTTTTCGGGCAGGTAGGTGTCGTAATATTGATTATTGTGACCTGACAGCTCGTGGAAGGATTCACGAACTTGCAGACACTGGCAAGATAAAATGCAGTATTCAATATTTCTACCATCTTGGAACGGAAACGGAACTTAAAAACGAATTCACAGATAGACGAATTGCAAAACGATCAAGTTAAAGATTGCTAAAGCCTCGATGGCATTGAGCGAGTTTACAAGCTACTATCTGTTAGTAAATTCGATAAGTGTCATCGTATTACTTGCTAACTAGCAGATTGTGGACAATCTAAGAAAAAAGTTGAAAGGTGGTCAACTTTACACGCTACTCCCTGGTGTTTGCCTAAAGATGGCAGCCCACTAACAGCTGATTTCGTCCGTCAGAATTAGTTCGGGCGGAAGCCGTTATTGGCTAGCGTGTGGCGCTAGCTAGGAACTGTCAGTTTTCTATAAAATGTCGACAGAGTTGAATTGCGCGGGGGTCGTTATTTCAGCTGCTACTGTTGCTACTGAGCGAGTGGTCAGTTTTGTGTGTCATCATGACAACCTCACTCGCCGATACATCCGCTTTTAAGCTCACCGGCTAGTAGCTTGTAAACTAGCTTAACGTAATTGAGTCTTAAGCTCAGTCGAAAAGATCCCAGGGTCTTTTTAAAAATAATTAGAGCTATGTTTTTGCTTTCCTGGGATACTTGAAGATAACATTTTCAGAGACCGCAGACCTATCGTGTTCACCAAGTTCCTTTGACATTAACTTTAATTTTATTTTATTATAGTTTATATGTACAGCGCCCTTGAGATGATTTTTCATGAAAATGGCGCTTTATAAATCAGCCAAAATTTGTTATTATTATTAGCTCCATTATTTAAGAGATGTCATTAATTTTCAATTATTCCACGTGGTTAATTACCCTTCGCTCCTTCGGTTGGTTTTAAACCACTTTTAGTAGTTGCATACATTGCTTGAGAATCGAGCGGTTCAAGCCGTTTAATAATTAATGAATCTCTTTATTATTTCTTGATTATTCACATTAAATTAAATTAGAGAATTTTATAAAAAATAGTACCAATACACCAATAATAATAATTTGACAGTTTTCACAATCAATCAATAAATAATATAATGACGCAACGCAGAAGAAAAAATCATTATATTGATATATATTTTGGCAGTCGATTAATAACACGTTTTTATTGACATCGACAGATTTAGGTTACGATTTTAATATTTCCATTACGATTCAATGTTATGTAAATTAATCATTTCTGTATTTATTCCAAATGGATTCATAATGTCACTCGCCCTGAGTTAGTACACAAGATAAATCATAACAATTTAAAAATTCTATTAATTATTATTGTTTGTAGATAATTGATGGTAATTACTAGCGGTTAAATGATTTTGACATATTGTTATAGTGAAATAATTGAAATTCAAGGTTCAAGCAGTTTTTTGTATCGTTAAAATGCTTTAATCTTTTGTGTGAAAAAAAAGAAACAATGTCAAAACCAACTTGAACTGGTCAGTCGATCAATCAGTCATTATTACCCTAACAAGGCAGCCCCGGTCCTTAGTCAAATGGCGCCTAGAGCATTAAGAATTTGGCGCCTTTTAGGGTCTGAAATAATTAAGCAATGCAAAATCATGTGAATTTGTTTTGAAAATTAGATGCCTTAGAAATATTTTAGATGCTTCATTTAAATCCTGCAAATAGAACATATATTTGACTTTGATATAATCTATTAATTTTTTGATTAGGCTTTTGCCTCTAAAATCATGAAACACTAAAATCTTTAATGACCTTTATCTTATAATTTAAATCGAAAATAAATAAATAAAGTAACTCACATCCGTACTAGATATTTGATACACCTTTTGGTTACAAAAATAATTTTTCATTTTGGTTGGGTATTCTGATCTCAAATCCAGAATTTAGACTTGTATGAAACGGGCCGAAATGGGCCGCGCATACGTTCCTCTTAAGACTAAAGTGCTATTCTTAGTAAATATCTGTCTTCGTCTGTCCTTATCTTAATTCCTGATGTTCGATTCGTGTAACAGGCATGCATCAAAGCCGCAGTGTCACTTGCCAGTGCCTACGCTTGTTCGGTCAAGGACTGCTCAGCGTAGTGATCCACGCATTTGACTTTGATTTGGAAGGTTGCGAACTCGATTCCCGCACATCGCAAACGCGGTGTTTTGAGCAGGCGCTAATGCAGGCGAGCACATATTATATATCATAGTTAGTAGATAAAAGATCTGACAAAAAACGCGCCTCAGCTGACTGACTATCTTGTATGATGATAAGGTAGCAAGGAAAGATCCACAAATCTGTTCTTACTGATCCGCATTTAAATACATTATCTTTGGAAACTGGAAGGAAATTTGCATATTTTTTTAAAATAGTTAAACGTTCAAAAGTTCGTAGGAATTTGTACGTTTTATTAGCTTATTACTCGGCAAAAGTTATTTACAATAAACTATCCTCGGCTTAGCTACCGTGTTGTTAGTTAATATACACGGTAGAGTAAAGCTCTGGTTTATTGACAAAGTACTGGCGCTGGTGCCCTTTTAAAGCCACTAAATAACGTTGAATTGACGTAAGTTGGTAGTTTGTAAAGCGTGCGAGGGTTATTATGATCATCAATTTTCCCGTGAAACTATCAGCCCAGAGGAAAAAACACCTTATAGCCAATATAATAATATTACGTTGTATTACAAAACACGAGCAATATTCATTCCAAACGTTGCAAGTTATAAGAAGGTTAAATATAATATGGGTCATAAAAACTGGCATGATTTACCTGTTTCTTCGGGAAAAAGGCGATTTGATTCCAATCATATTAAGGTTTTTAATTGTGCAGATATTTAATAACCCGACTGAGTCAAAAATATTATATAACTAGCTTTTTTACCCGCGGCTTCGCTCGCATGGTATTGTGGGTAAATTGCTGTAGCGCTTGCAATTATCAATTATCCCCTCCCCTCTCCCCTCCCGCATTCCATACATTCATTCTCGGTACATTCAGTTTTCAAAAAGCTCGCGTGCCCTCCTAAATTTCATAATGTCAGAGCTCACCAGTAGTAAAAAAAAGAATTATCCAATTTGGTTCAGTCGTTTGGATGTTACGCGCGTAGGTACCAACATTTCGAAGATTCATTTTTATTTACGTATATAGATAGATATTAACTACGACGCCTGAAATAAAAAATATGTCAACATCGTTTCCACGGCAACGATTTGTTTTCTGACGTTAGCAATAACTCGCTTTTGTTAGCGACAGAAAACGTATAAGAAATATAATACAATAATATTTATAATTTCATAACACCAGAGCCTACCATTATGTACAGCCTATATATAGTCTTCGCATATAATTTAGCTTTCTATTGGTGAAAGAATTTTTTAAATCGTTTTATTGTTTTATGCGTGAAAGCGTAACAAGCAAACACACGCAGTTTCGCATTTATAACATTAGTATAGATGTAGAGTAAAATCGTGTGGATTTCCATTGCAATCACCATAATTCGTTCCTTAGAATTTAGGATCGAAATTTTTTTTATTTATTTAAATTTTTACTCCAGCAGCACTGGGGGGATAGTGTAATCCCAGTTTGCCGTATATCATATTACAACTTTTAGACGGAGAAAAATAAAAATTATACAAAGTTGAAATAAAATTAAAAAACATGATAGGTAGGCCATAAAATACATCATACAAATAAGTAGAATTAATATCGTCGCCGCAATATCTGCATCCCTCGCTTTAGTAGTAGGAAGCTGAGCCACTCTTATGCAGCCACGACAATGATGTTGGTTGACATCCGTCTCCTGAAGCTGGCTAGTCAGTGGCGAAGTAAGGCAGGGAATGAGTGCATCCACCCTCTAGTGAACATCGTAGAAGCCCTTGTGCAACTAACAGAATATTGATAGTTGCATAAATTGCCTGTATACATCGTAGTAGCACACTCTCAGTTTGATTGGCTCGTTTTCAATGACAGAATTTTTAGTATCTATAATATGTTTTATTGACAGGTAATCTGATGTCATTCAGGTGGGATCACCATACTTAGTCGTGGAGACTAGGTTTCTGAAGAAATAGTAACTAATATTGGTATGACCACTTGAATAACGTTGAAATTATAAAGCTCTTTTAATAACATTAAATTATTATGATAAGAAAATGAATATTATCATTGCTGAGAAATAATGCGGTGCAGGAATGTCTGAATTGCGCCTGAACAAATAAATACCTACTAAACGAATCGAGAGGGTGTGTTGGTTCTATCTAAATAATTTATTGAGGTTTGATTGGTTATTTATTAGAATTACAACGGCGCACGGCGTTTCACTTAACAAAACACAGCATCCTTGTTCCTTTGTCACTTGACACCTGCGGAATGTACCGGACAGTGCAGTGGAGACACAGGTAAGGTCACAGTTCACGGCACGGTACTGAACGTAACCGTTGCCTATTATTACACTCTACAGAAACACTCAGACTCTAAAGTACCTCTCCAGTCGGTCCCGGAGATACAAAGCTGGCATTGTAATTCACGCGCTGCGCTGTGTATTTTGTGCACTTTTTAGAATCCGATTGCTACAAGAACGTTAGGCTGTACTTATTTGGACGGATTATTTATGAACAATCTGTTCGTAAACTTGATACTTGAATGCTTTTGTATGGAAATTTTGACCTAATACTGTGCAAAAATTGAAAGGTCAACTCGCTTGACAGTCGATTTACTTACAATATGCAAGAATATTCTATTTATGTGTTTCCCGCAACAAACGAAGAGTTGGAATACAAGGCACCTAATCCCTGACACCTGTCTACCTCTGTCTAAGACATAACATGTCAAATTGATTGCCTTAATTGACAGCAGGAGTAGATATATTAAAATGAAATAATGTAATAAAATCAAGTACAGAAACAACATTCTCTCACAGAAGTATGCAGTCGTCTCCATCAAAATGTCGCATTAATTAATGAACAAGATGGTAGGTTCATTAAAAATGCACCGAATCAATCTAAGTAATCACTTAATAAAGAAAGTTTCTCCACCAAGCTGAACCGAAAATACCCAACATATAGTGTACATACTTACTTTCTGTAATATGTAAGTACGTGAATATATTTTTAAATTGCCAATGAAGCGTATTCCATTTTGTTGAATCGGCTCTTATGGACGAAATACGAAACGATATCGAATTCAATTATTTTTTGGTATTTACTTGTTTCTGTGGAATTAATTGAATTATTTACGAACCTGCTATTAAAAAGTCGCTCAATTTCAGGATTGCGAAAGAGATATTTTTTATACCTGACTTGCGCACGTATTTCTTGTATGTCCAAACTTTCCGATTCCTTAAAAGCCATTTACAAAAATTTAACACGTATAAGTGTACATACAATGTTTCTGGTTTGATAAAAGTCACAAAAAGATATCTTACATACTATGAAAGCTCAATTTATATGAAATAATGTTTTACAAATGTTTGTTTGGGTTTGGAAGGACCTGCTTACATTTGCACTTAAGGAGCTACTTATGTTTGCATTTTATAGCCACCTCTGGTCTGAAGCCCCAATATACCTAAAAAAAAAATTAAAAAACCCTCGAGTCTGTGCAGGGCGGTTCTTTTGATAGATTCTCCTAACTTAACAAACGAATTGCAATCTTTAGAGCACAGGCGTCAGGTGGGAATGCTTGTTCTACCGGTATTACAATCGAAAATGCTCAGAGGAACTTGCGTCATTGATCCCCTCGGCACCAGTGCATAGTCGGAAAACACGCCAAACACGCGCCCAACATTTTTACACGGTTGACATTAGTCACATGAGAACGGGTCGTTTCTACGACTCGTTCTTGAGTTCAACAGTTCGGCTGTGGAACGATTTGCCGGCCTCTGTGTTTCCTCCCTTCTACAACATGGGTCTATTCAAGAACCATGTCCACTCCTTCCTCTCCTCAGAAACACCCTCCACACAGCATATTCAAAGATGACATAGACCCTGAGGGAAATTATTTTCAATATAATTCAATTATTATGTGATATCGGCCAAGTGGTCATCGCCAGAATTGATGATCATATGGGCCTTTTCCATCACTCTTTCCAGAACTTTTGGTGATAGGTTTTCACATTGTTGACGGAATTTTTTCTTTGAGGGCTTCAAGAGTCTGAGGCTTGTTGAAAAAGACTCGCGATTTTAAGAAACCCCACAAAAAGAAGTCTGGAACGGTTAAATCGGGCGATCTTGAGGGCAAATAATTATGAATCACCAAACCAGAGATTAGGCGAGCCGGAAATGCATTTTTTCAAAAATTTTCCGCATTCTTGAGGAGTATAGCGATTCATGTCTTGTTGACGTGGATTTTGTATCTGTTTACTTCAGAAATGTCAAAGCAGAAATGAAATTTGCCGCCATTTGCAAAAATTCCGATAGAGTGATGAATTTTGCGCCAGCTTGCATTAGAGATTGATATCTTCCATCCAGTGTGCTTCCAAAGGACATTTTTAGTATAGTTTATCCTTTCCCTTAAACTTGCCACCAGGGTTATTATGAGGGCTGCAAAACTAGGAACTCGTATTTTGAAAGCACGAACGTTATCGTGACACGAGAGAGGATGGACTGTAAATCTTTATTTTATAAGATGTAAGACAATTGATGGCGTTCTTTAAAATCAGTCACAGGAATTGGCAATGGAAAGGAGAAAGCCCTGCCTTTGCTGTGGTCGTATGTTCCAATAATGATGGTGTCTGATCTTCCACGATGATAGCACAAAAGTGTCGTCACTTTATCGTCACTTTTTGTGACAATTAGTATTTTTTTACGACTTTTACGAGATGTGATCAGTTTCACAACGAGTTTCGAATGAATTTAATGTGGGTAATTTTCGATTTTATGCAATATTGTGTATGTGTGCCAAGTAGGTAGACATCATCTTCCTTTTCTTCTAGTAGGTGATTAGGGCCCTTCAACGAAGTAAAAGGAAAAAGGGGAGAAAATAACAATGCAAGGAATTTGGGAAAACGGGTTTCAGTTCATAAGCTGTTTCAGAACTAAACAATATGCATTCAAAAAATCAAGTACAAACAAGCATGACATATTATTTGTTGTTGTGTCAAGTAGGATTGCCTTAATGAGGTAGGCAAGTGATTTTATGGTAAAGGTGTTTCCGTCAGAAAATTAATATAACCTTACCATTCGTTCTTTCTCTTATAAAGGTCCTTGCAACAACTTTAATCCGAGAGAATGACTAAGAGCCGTTCAACTACTATAATAATGTTCATATTTTCGCCAATCTTTATTGAATTGAAATTACTTTCATAAAGATTCCCAACCCTCGGCGTGTGAAGTGAAAATTAATGCACAAAGGAAGCGTTTTGAATGCACCGCCCGCGAGTGCAATTCCCCGAAGGGTCATTATGGCATTCCCGCTCACTTGTGAAAATACTCTTTTTGATAATTACAGGCAATTCATTATTCCTTTTGCGGGTCATTTGGGTCAGTTTGAAACTGCGCTGAATAACACCCATAATGCATTCTGCTTCTCAGAAGCAGAAGGTTGCAAAAGCTCAATGTTGCCGAGAGAAAATATAGCCTATTCAATTATTGTCGGAGTAATTTTAATAATAATATATCAGAAATGAACAATAAAAGTTTAACAAGTTTTAAGTGCCTAGAGCTGCCGATACCATTATATATTGAAAATATCAGATTATCTGCCTTGTTAAATGATTGATGTTCAGGTTTTTAGATAAGCTCGTACGATATATATTTCTGACTAATCAGTTGATCTAAGAACATACTGTAAACTATTTATAAGTCAGTTTATTGAATTCGTTTTCTTTGAACGTCATTCTTACTTTATAAACTGTTTCATAATAAATAATATTACCATTACTGTTGGTTATCCGATAAATACCATTTATTGGATAACCAACACCTTTGCCATAGGTCACCCTAAGTGGTTCGCTACGTTTGGCGACTAAGCAGGGGTGCCTGGGTTCACGGTGTGAGGTTTTTTCTGGTCTTGTCGGGGGATGCGTCCGTCCACCTGCGCGTGGCGGGCCGGACAGAGAGAGACTGGTTGACGGAGGCCTTTTCAGCCGGACTCTATCTACCCATAGCCTTGCACCGTATTTGGAGGGATGGTTTCATACGTCTTTCACTCCTGGACGCACTAACCCCCAGACTCCTACTTACCCCTCTTACTTTTTTCCTTCCCAGAACTTCCTGTCTTTCCCTTCTTTAAAAAACCGTCCACACAACATCCCCTAAGATGACATAGGCCCTGAGGGAAATTATTTTCCTCAGGGCCTCCAGTGTGGAGCTAATGTTAACAAAAATAAAGCGTTTTGCTGTACCATCGCTTCTCCTTCAAAAAATTTTTGGACCCACCGTAATAAGTTTTCCTTTAGATTATTTGTTTGATCTTGTACATTGAACACATATACTAATAAATGTATTTTATTTGTTTCAGGTAAGAATTTCCACTTGCTTGGACTTCTCACGTTTCCCGATTTAAATCTACATTCTGCGATAGGTAAGTTTTAAAGTATGTTCATAGTTACCTACCTCAGAGATGAAATTGTTTTTAACGTTGTTCAATTTTGTAGGTCATACATTTCGCCCTTCATTGATATGACAGTTTGATGCTGATTTTGTGAGGCGAAACAGACGTCAGGCAATATAATAAAACCTGAGAAAGAGAAATGATTAGTCTCAATCTCTTTTGACTGCTGAAACTGTTCTGCTTTTTTATTTGAAGACCACCTGCAGAGAGATTCCTATCAAATCAAACAATTATTATAATTAGTTATTGTTAATCCTAACAATAAAACGATGGCCGCTGAATTAATTGAGCAGGAAATCGATCACTCTCGATGTTCTCGTATTATGAAAGTCTATGTGGAAACAAGTTCCCACCAGACAAACTGTATGGTTATTATAATTGTGTTTTTAAAGCTCAATTATTTAAGAGAGGTCAGTGCAGGTTAGATTGAAGGAAAACGTTATTCGTTTAGTTTTAGAAGCTGCTCTATGTTTATGTGAGATGAGACTATACAGTATACATTGGCCGCTTGTCGGTTCATTTGATTGAAAACGTAAACGTACAAGCTTCAAATTGTGTGTGATAGTATTAGGTTAAAAAACATTATAGTATAAAGCGATATGGTAGTATTCGTGTTTTCAGCCATTTTACAGCAAGGATGAGAAGATTTGATAGAAGACCATATACATTGCTTCATTCACACGTGTACAAAATACGTTTCTTGTATTTTGCATCTGCTTGTACGTCAAATACTAATTTTATGCTTCTTTCTCAGGTATGTAGGTATCTACCCATAATCCATTTAAGCATCCCTTTCTTATTTTCTCATGGATTTATGTAAGTCAGATAATGTTATATATCCACTTAATCGTTCATGTGTTATTTTTTCAATAAAATACTGGTGCCATCTGTAACATTAACACCTATGTTTTTGAGAAAATATCGTAAGATGGCGTTTTATTCAAAACATCGTATACGTTAAGAATAGGGTATTTTCACTGTTATGTTATTAAAAGAAATAAGGAAAAAATTACGATAATGATCGTATTTTTATTTTATTTTTGGGTTGACGAATAAATTTTCTACAACAAATTTAAAATGTGTAATTTTCGATTTGCCGCCAAAACGATGCGTTCGTTTTTCTTTGTGAATTCGGCGGCGTTGACGTCATGCCGGGCAACGTGGGTGACAGCCGTCTTAGCAGCAAGTGGCGTTTTCTACGTCATAATGACGGTGTAACCAGTTGGAACGTGGTGTGAACCATGTGGTTTTTCAAATCAACACATTTTGTAATTTTAGCACAATGATCAGAATCAGAAAAATAAACTTTATATCTTTAAGGGTATTTATTTATTCATAGTTTGAGAAAATACACTATTGTGAATTGCGGTGTTTATTTGATTGTAATTTTAAAGGAGCAATTTCGCAATAATTTATTTGTAATAAAGCCTCTCCAGTTTTCGAAGATTAAATTGCTAATTAAAATAAGCATGTATTAAGCTGATTAGGTATCTAATTACTTTTTTGCATCGGCTGTTGAAAGCAACAGTAAAAAATACCCATAATCATATGTCTTGCCACTTGCCATAGCGTTCTCACAATTTCTGTAAAAGCTGTGGGCGTATCACTTCATGATTTACGAAAACATATTTCTGTTGAAGGTTGTAACTTAAACTTTTCTCTGTAAATCGTACAAAAAATTCTTATTTTTAGATTCATCTTCTTAGATTTAATAACGGTAAAATTAAATGAAAAGCTTTTATAACCGGATATCTTTATTTCTGTTATTTAAAATTTTTTTCATGATAATAATTTTTTCAGGTAACTTCTGAGCTTTTTTAGATATTTAAGGTTTAGTAATAGGCGTTAAAAAAGAAGAAGAAGATTACTAAGATAATTTATAAGGGAATTATTTAAATGCAAAATTATTTATGCCCTTTTTCGGGGCTTTTACATATCAATAGTAAGAAATATACAGTATTTATTGTCCGTAATTGAACTGCCTCAGTAACAATATTTTATATTTGCTTAAAGATAAATTGAATTTTTCCACTGACTTGATATGATTTTTTCCCTCCATAAGTATTCTGGGCAAAGGGGTATACATATAGTAGCTAGTTCCAATGATAGAGGGAGCGCGCTAATTCTTAAAAACGAATGCAATCAATAGGCGTAAGTGAAAATATTTAATAAAATTTATAACAGAGCAAAAATCTCTCTATAAGTCTTTGTGTAACATTTAATGAAACACTTTGAATTTTTTCATACCTACATAATATTAAATAACAAAATCTTATGCGTTTTTAATAATTTTCAGAGCATACTTAACGATTTTTTCTATCGAGGGAATTTCATATTATATAATATTATATCTGAGGAAGCATTTAAAAAAACTTTGTGATTTTTTTTTCATATAAGTACATACGTAGTGTAGGTTAAATAAGTACACACGTAGTGTAGTGCCAAATGTGTTTTTATAATTTTCGGAGCATATTTTGAGGATTTTTTCTGAAGAGGGAATTTCACACATTTCTTCAAAATCTTCTTACTTATATTATAAACACGAATTTTTGTATGGATGTATGTGTGTTTGTTACTCTTTCACGCAAAAACAGCTGAATGGATTTTAAAGAAACTTAACAATAATATAGCTCATATCAGAATAACAAATAAGCTATAAATAAGCTCTGGCGTTATGAAATTTGTATAAATGAAAATGTGTTTATATACTTTAGCGGCAGGGAGGAAAGGCAAGGGGAAGGGGAATGGGGGAGCTGGGGTTCGCGGAGAGTGAAGAGATGAGGTAGGAGGAAGACGGGGAAGGTGGGAGGGAACGGGGACGCAAGGAGAATCAATTTATTTCTTTGAATATCATTGCAACGCATAGCGGGTACCAGCTAGTAAGATATATTTTTTAAGAGCGAAGTATGTTGTACGTCAGCATAAATTCAGAATGGGATTCTTAAAGGACGAAGTAAAAATCAAAAAATAATGGAAGTAGCTTTTCAAGGCTCTCTACAGTACGTAGGATGTTTTATGAAGTAGATATCAAATGTCTTGTCCCTGCCATTCTTAATTTATCGTAATTGTTTCTCGAACGTTCTCATATTATGGAAATTATTTATTCCGTTCACACACTTGATACTTTACGATTTTAATCACCCTTTTGCAAATCTTCCAAGGTTTTCATCTTACCTTGGAGTCGTTTCAACTTAAACAGATAATGAGATCAAAAGAGAGCAAAAAACGCAAAACCTTTCTGCGATTTTGAGTAGATTCAGCCTTTTGAGCGGCCATTGCAAAACAACACGTGACAGCGTTGCACAAGAATAATTTTACAAATTGATTTCATCTCGCGTATAAATCATCGGAGATAAGACTAACACATTGCAACCAATTAATTAAAATTACGAAACAATTTTTTTTTTCATATTAACGCTTGTGAAATTTCAAAGTTTTCAGTATACGCAACATGTACGTTTTCAATTGCTGAAATGATCGATGGGTTTGTGTTTAAAAGTTGAAAGAAGAGGCAGTTTTTGTGATGTTTTTTATGCGGTTAACGGAAAAAGTTTCGATTCCCTGTAAGTAAAATTTCTCACTCGTATTCCATTACATTAGGAAGGTACGTAGATAGTAGGTAGATATCTGATTTCTTTATAAAACTCAACCCGCAAAGAGACATTGGAGGCGTTTCTATAGGTACCAACCGTTAAAGTAGGTTATTCGGTTTGCGATTAGCACAAAACTAGTTCGAAAAAATTATGTCATATAACGATTTTATCCATAAAGCCGAATTCACACCACGCAACTAGTTGTATACATGCTCCAGATACTTGCATGACACCAAAAAGTTGGTGTAAATTTCGCTAATTTTGTGACGAGCTTCCTTCAACGTCACAGTAACTACCTCACCATCAACATCAAACCTTTTTTCTCTCTCGCGCAGTTCCAAGAAACATACACGTCCGCTCAGCTGAAATAGTTTCGCGACACTAGTTGCATTACATTTTAACACTACGCAATAATTTGCGTAGGACTAATGGTGCTAGCATACCTAATAACATTTAATTTAAACAAAAATTTGACGGCCGGCGTAGTCCAGCGGTAAGGCTCTTGACTAGCATTCCGAAGGTCGCGGGATCGAATCCCGGCGTGGTAAATAAATTTCATTTGATTAATTTGTGTTATTTCACAATTTATTCATTTGAAATAATATATAGTATATTTGCGGCACGTTCCAGAGTGGAAGATACTCTCAGTATCGCCCTGGTGTAAGACCACCATTCAGAATTAAAAAAAGTTGCTTGAAATAGCTTTGGCTGTGTTTGGTGACCAGATCTGAATAGCCAGGTACTTCCCACCTTCCTCTTCCCCATCTCCTTCCCCTCCCCACTACCTTCAGCCTCACAACATACCCCAATTGGGGATGCCATATATAGTCTCACTGGCTCCAGACGGGAGCAGTTGGGACTCTTGTGCGGTATTCATATTAAAAAAAATAATAAGTAAGTTGCTAAATACGAATGCATTATTTTAAAGAGACACTTTTATTAAACACAAAAAACTCAAAAAAAATCCACAATGTATATTTTTAATTATAAAATTAATATTAATAGAGACGTCTCGATTGGGCTAAGCTTCTTGGAGTCTGGTCCTCGTAAGCTACACACAACTAAACATCATTCACTTATACATTTATAAAACACACTTCACCACAATCTGCACATCCTGAGTCCTGATGAAAGACACTAATACTGTCCGAAACGTTGCTAAAGAAGGAGGAAGCTTAACAAGGCATAATAATCAAAAAAAATATATATTATTATTTTTTTTACATTTTATACGTGTGCTACACCGTACATTCAAGAGAAAAAAGATTTCCAATAAAGCACAAAGTTTCACACGGATTCTGACGGCATCTTTTCGGCTAACCACAGTGCCAGAGTTCTGATAAATAATATATGATCAAGTATATAATGACCACTTGCCGAATCAGAACACACACGAGAAGTTCCGCCTGGGTCACCAATTAACTGCCAAAAAAATCTTCATTTCCCACTTTCTAAAGGTATTCTAGTTTTCAAAGTAAATACGGGTGTATGCAAAAAATAATAATTACTACGTCTCGTATGAGCCTTTTGACGTGTTGATACAACGAGACCTGTTATTAGTTTACTTTGGTAATTGAGTTATAAGACAAACCGGTGTAATTTTTAGAATATATATTTTCACCTTGTCTCGGTAAGAATTGCGTTTTTTGGCTTGACTTAATCGCGCACCGTGCAATTAATATGGCTGATTTAATAACATTTTACATTGCGATGGATGGCCAGTTAGTTTGCACAAGCTTGGAGTTTTGGTAAAGTATATTTTTAAAAGTTTTTTATAAAAAATATAATTAAACACACATGAAACTTATTTCCACTTAATTTATTTTTGACCGTAACCGGTTTCAGCCTATTAAAGCCATCTTCAGATTGGTACAATTTTTAATCTACAGTTTTATTCATAACATAGTGGGGAGAGGGAAGGGGGTAGTCTAGAAGGATTTTATTCAATTCATACGGTTTTTCCATATTTGTTGCCATGTCGTCTATGATGATTATTAGCAGTAGACATCAGTTTCAAAAATAGTTTTTTTTATCGGTGCATAGTATTGAGTTGCATAATTTTAAATGATGACATAAAATTTTTTGCGTCGTTCACTTATTGAGATAAAATACATAACTACCATGTATATTTTCTAGCACACGTCACCAATGCGTAGAACCTAGAGTATCACGTGACACGCACTCCTTCTTGTTCCAGCACCACCGTACAGAAGAGACGGAGCGCGTATCACTGGTCAGTTGCGACTTGTAACAGTTGTTGTTGTTGTTGTAAATTGAAACATCACATCACCAGATAGCAAAGTAACATCTACTTTTTACCCTCAAATTAACTCAGGAATTACTGGTATTTCGGGCGTGATTAATTTTTCAGAAATATACCGAGAACATTATACTTTGGAAAATGTTAAAATCTTACTCCAATCATTTTTGCCATCTAACTATTTTTTTTCTATCTTTATTCATTGCATTGTTATCTTTATTCATGGTTTTTTTTACCACCATGCTAGTTTTGTGGTGGTCGAATGTTGTTGGAGGTGTTGGGGATGTCTTTATATGTATAATACAAAAGATGTAAAATAAATAAAATTTTAATGCGCAAACATTAATATTTTGGGGTTTTGTAATAAGGAACACCATATTGTTTATTTTTTTTACTTTAACCTCACACAGGAGGCCCTGAGGAAAATAATCCATCTTTGCCATTTTTGGGGTTGCTGTGCGGAGGGTCCTTTTAAGAAAGGAAGTTCTGGGACGGAAAAAGATATGAGGGATGGGCAAGAATTTGAGGTAAGTGTGTCCAGAACTGACAGATGTATGAATCCATCTCTCCCACCGCGGTGCAAGGCCATGATCCGAGAGAGTCCTGCTGGAGAGATCTCCCTCAAACAGTCTCTCCCGATCCGGCCTACCACCCAGTTGGTGGGAAACCTCATTTTCAGGTACCCAGGCACCCCTGCTAAATCTCCAAATGTAGCGAACCACTTGGGATAGCCTATGACAGAGGATGTTGTTTGCCAATAAATGGTTCCCAGACTGGCGGTACCATACCCACTTCCCAAATTGAGAATTGTTATATCCGTGTTGATATTAAATCATATTCTTAACACCTTTGATAAACCGCACCTTGAATTATTGGTCGTTATGATTTTTGGAATGAAATCGAGAGGCGAAGATAATTACCGTTCGCGTTATAATTGATTTGGAAGCAATTGAGTTATCAAACTCCATACAATGAAACTGCCTTATAATAATACTGCCAAGATTGAAATGTCGTGTCGCGTTGCCAATATACAGCTAACTACTTCACCTGAGCTCGATCGCCCAATTATAATTATCAACTCCGACAAACACGTTATGGAGAGGTGCAATCATTCATTCCACCGATTGCCACACATCTCAAAGGGTCTATATTTCGATAGTGTTGGTATTGACAGACAATAATTGAGGGGTGCCAAACCATAACTTTTTAAGTGCCATACGAACTCAAATGCGTTTTATTGCAGTAAAACGTTGTATGTGCTGATGTTTACTTGTACTCTAAAGTATAAGGCTTACTAACGCCATTATTGCCACTAAAGCCTAAATATTGTGAAACAGCATGCCATAACGTTTTAAGTGCCAATTGAGCTGCAAATGTTAGTTTATTAAAAATGTCGAAGAAGACGGTGCGTCAACATCGAGAAAATGTGTTTTAAATAAAAATAGATTGAGCTTATTGCAAATGCTGGCAAAGAAACCCCATTCTTTGTAATGGATAATAAAACCTTTTTTGATTAAATGAATTTGGCTAAAACTATAATTAATACCAAAAAGCTGCAGATTTCTTCGGCAACGATGATTTGCCTAACATCTGAAGATTTTGGTGTAATTCGTACAAAGAAAAGTTACGGCGAATTTGTTCCACGGATATCAACTCCAGTGCTTAAACCTGGAATTAATAAACCAAATTTTGAGGACCTCCAAGTTGACATGTTCGAGACTCCAGTACCTTTTTCTGCCGAAGAAAAGAAAGACATTAATGGCATGTTGCCGTATTTAGCCGAGAAAGCAAATTGTTAAGAAAACCTTTTAAAATAAAGATATTGAAAGAGATGAGTTATGTACAAGTAATACAACACTTAAACGTTATGACTTACAAAAATAATGGCACTTAAAACGTTTTGTTCTTTTCATTTTTTTCATAATTTTTAAAAAATTATTTCCGTATTTCGGCAGAGCACAAAATTTGTTTTAAATGACTAATAAAAAATGATAATTTGATAATTAATTTTTTATAAATTACTTTTCTCTTTACTTTTCCATTAAAAATGTTTTTTGTGTCTCCTGAAAATTTCATTTTCTGGCACTTAAAACGTTATGGTTTGGCACCCCTCGATTATCATTGAATCATCATTGTATTGGAATATTCCATTAACTATAGACATAATGAAGCTAATTAATATTACTTTAAGACTGGGGAAAGTTTTATTGACAACGTACCAAACTTATGAACATAATGCACTAAATATACTAATTCATGTACCTACCTATCCCAACAATTATTAAGGCGGTAATAAGAGTATAAGTACAATAATTTTAAATACATTTTTTCTTGTATAGTAATGTACTCTATCGTAAGACTACTGCGGGGTAATGT
The DNA here is from genome assembly GCA_936435175.1 of Glyphotaelius pellucidus. Classification (NCBI taxonomy): domain Eukaryota; kingdom Metazoa; phylum Arthropoda; class Insecta; order Trichoptera; family Limnephilidae; genus Glyphotaelius; species Glyphotaelius pellucidus. The sequence goes on along the minus strand of OW386539.1, from coordinate 1,387,619 downwards.
TCCAAATTATTTTGAACCAATTTACCTAGATTAATAAAATTTCGATTACTAATACCTACATAAGAAAGTTTATTGTATTTATTGAATAAATGGGGAATTCTAATAATACATTCATATTAATATGGAATTTCATTCTGTTTTAACATTCAGTTTTCAAACAGATCGCGTGCCATAATATCCAGAGCTCACCAGTAGTAAAACAGAATTATCCAATTTGGTGCAATGTTGGGAAGTTATGCGCGTACAAACATTTCGGAGTTTCATTTTTATTTATATAGACAAATAGATATTAACTACGATTTCCCGCAAATATATCAACATCGTTTCAACGGCAACGATTTGTTTTCTGACGTAAGCAATAACTCGCTTTTGTTAGCGATAGAAAACGTAAAATAAATATAATATATCAATATTTATAATTTCATAACGCCAGAGCTTACCATTATACACAGCCCACATTATTTGCATATAATGTAGATTTCTATTGATGAAATAATTTTTAAGATCGGTGTATTGGTTTGTGCGTGAAAGCGTAACAAATAAACACACGCAGTCTCGCATTTATAATATTAGTATAGAATTAAAAAATAAAGAAATGAAAATGCAATCTATCGCGCCGCTTTACTTGTTTAACTTAACCCGAAAAGAGATGCCTTCGGGATTAAGATTAGGAACAATTTAACAATCACAGTACAGAAGTGGGAGCCGTTTGAAATTCCTTGAAATATTTCTTTACATGTCCTGTAACTACAATGTGCACCATTTTGGCATCTAGCCGGGGCCCCTCCGAATTGGGCCTCAGGAAATGTGTTGAAATAATATATTTTTTCAAACTTCCTTGCCGGGGGTCCCCCCTGACGTTGGGATCCTAGGCCTGGGCCTCACGGACCTCTAGCGGAAGTCCTACAGATTGATATTCTATTTTGAAGTCGAAAGGTTTTATAGGTGAAATTGTGCTGTTCCAAACCACATTGTCTTTTTGTTTCGTCTGAAAGACATCTTTCAATAATTTTATTAGTTTCTGGTAAATATCTGCGATATCGCATTTTACAGACGGTTTGTGAACTGCCACAGGTGGATTTCCGGCAATAATGATTGGTCGCCAACTACCTTCACTTAAAATTTGTGCAACGGAGCTTTTCGACAGCCAATTATCTCATTTTGAAATCACTGTCTTCGGTATCTTCGAAATAATTGAAGTCATTACACACTGCTGTAATTATGATTAAGTAATAAATATCTATTAATATTAATCAGTTTTCAGCGACAATCACATTTGATCAACCGATGTCAAGATTAACAAGCGCCATGTTTTAAATTTAGAGAAAGTACAATGGAATTTTTTGTCTATTTAAGGTGACTTTTTAACCAGACTCTACTGGAAATTTTTAATTTTTAAATCGAATTTTAGACGAATCGACTTATTTTTACAAAAAAACCTAAATTATTTTCGAAAGATTACTTTATGTAGTAAAGTTACATTTCGAAGTAAATTTTTAAATAATTTTATTATAAGTAATAAAGTCATGCTGTTGGTCATTGGGCAGAATTGTTAAATTTGCAAAAAATTATAAAAATCAGTTGATGAATATGTGTTTTTTTTAATTTTCATTATTATTTGTGTTCTGACTTACAGATGAAAATATTTCAGGATTTTTACACACTTAATACACACACGATGTCTTATAATAACTAACTTTACCGGCCGGTATTATTGTTACGAACATTGAAATCCGGCAGAATCCAATATAAAAATAAAATAGTTAATAATGATATCCGACTTTAATTGCGGATGTTCATAAAACTGCCCATTAAAATTAAACAATACTGTTCACCAAAAACCCATTATCAAAATATAGCTAGCCAGGAGAAAACCAGGAGATGAAGTGCAGACATGTTATCAAAGTTAACTGTTCTAGCTTTTATAGTTATGTTAACTACTTAATAACTGTAATCGCATTTCATCTGACATTGAAAAAACTGCATTGCTTATTTAAAAATTCGTGGTATAGAATTAACAAAATATTTATGATTATAACGTCTTGCTTAACGTACTATCTATATAAAAAATTGTATTAACAATTAAGTTTAAAAAAACGTAAATAAGTAGGTACCACTTATAGTATGTAATTTATAATGAGCAGTAGCTTGATAGCGTGTATTTATAAAAACGGTAATCGGATTGTCTAGTCCTCGTCAATTTCTTTTGTATTTTATATAGAATGTGTCTTACGCAGGTTTTAATTAAATATGATGTGGTTGAGTGTTGTCGAAATTGGTTTTTCATGGCCAGTTAGCTAAATAACGCTTTCGGTTGTGTAGAAATTATTTTAAATACAGTGGCGCAGTCTCTGTTCGGGGCAGACAGAATCGGAGCCCGGGGACAGAATAATATCATGTAACACACTGATAAATGAGATAAAAAGCTGTATTTATTCGTAATTAATGCAGAAGAAATTTTAATGCGATGAAAATACAGTTGGGACCTCATTGTTTCAATATTGTTTCAAATTAACAATTGTTGATTTGACACTTTATTTCAAATTTAATATGTGTACTAGTATAGGGTTGCATTGTATTTTCAATTAATAATAAATTTATTATTTATTATTTTAACTTTATGAGTAAAACCTCAAACTGTAATATTTAATTAAATGAAGACATTATGAGCGAAACTCAATCGAAAATCTGGAAACAGAAAAATCAGAAAAAGATATTGGCACCTCTGGGACTCGAACCCAGGACCTCCCTACTTTCCGGGTTGGGCGCTCTTATCCACTGAGCTAAGGTGTCGATATCCAATTCAGTCACTTTTAACTGTACCATACTTCGACTAAGAACCACCCATATTATCTTCATTTTTCTTAACGCATATTTTTATTGGCTGCCATCTTTATGAATGATTGCAAGATTCAACTCGAACTAAATGCAATCTAGATGGTGTCTGGATAAATTATTATCCATTTTATTTAATGTGCGACATCTATTGACTCTTCTGCAAGTCTGGGATGAATATTATTATTTATTATTTTAACTTTATGAGTAAAACCTCAAACTGTAATATTTAATTAAATGAAGACATTATGAGCGAAACTCAATCGAAAATCTGGAAACAGAAAAATCAGAAAAAGATATTGGCACCTCTGGGACTCGAACCCAGGACCTCCCTACTTTCCGGGTTGGGCGCTCTTATCCACTGAGCTAAGGTGTCGATATCCAATTCAGTCACTTTTAACTGTACCATACTTCGACTAAGAACCACCCATATTATCTTCATTTTTCTTAACGCATATTTTTATTGGCTGCCATCTTTATGAATGATTGCAAGATTCAACTCGAACTAAATGCAATCTAGATGGTTTCTGGATAAATTATTATCCATTTTATTTAATGTGCGACATCTATTGACTCTTCTGCAAGTCTGGGATGAATATTATTATTTATTATTTTAACTTTATGAGTAAAACCTCAAACTGTAATATTTAATTAAATGAAGACATTATGACAGCCAATAAATGGCAGCCAATAAAAATGGCAGCCAATAAAAATATGCGTTAAGAAAAATGAAGATAATATGGGTGGTTCTTAGTCGAAGTATGGTACAGTTAAAAGTGACTGAATTGGATATCGACACCTTAGCTCAGTGGATAAGAGCGCCCAACCCGGAAAGTAGGGAGGTCCTGGGTTCGAGTCCCAGAGGTGCCAATATCTTTTTCTGATTTTTCTGTTTCCAGATTTTCGATTGAGTTTCGCTCATAATGTCTTCATTTAATTAAAAAAAATAATAAATTTGTTAGAACCAAAAATTATGAAATGTGATTAGGCATATTTATAATGAAATTCCAAGAAAAACTAAAAAAATATATGTATATTTATTTTTATTTTCACATCGTTAAAAATGTATCGAAGATTTATTATTTTTCTAATTCTAATCGTCGTTTTAAAAATTTGTAATTTTGATATGTAACCGGCATTGACCGGTGTGAAGTCAACAACGCCATATTCACGAACACAACGTTTTGGCGGCAAAAGGTAAAAACTAATAAAAATACGATAATTATGGTAATTTTTTTAAAGTGAAACTTCTTTAGCACCGTTGTAATTTGAAGCTGAATGAAGCGGAAATGATACTAAAAATAGATAAACACGTACAACTATAGGATTTAGCCTGCGGGAGAATGAAATTTACGAAGTGTCGCGCTGGCCGCATTGGCCGCTTTGATTATGAGCTCACTTTTCATGGCTCTGATTCGTTGATATTGTGTGGGTGAAGTTTCACTTCTACCGCGTGTGAACTGCACTTGATTTTTTTTCTAAAAATTTTTCATTATAAAAATAAATGCAATAAAAAAACCTTAATGGTACGTTAACAAATTATTTTCGAAGAAATTCAAAAATATCAATTACTAGCTTTTCCCCGCGGCTTCGCTCGCATGGTATTACGGGAAATTACTGTAGCGCTTGCACTTATCAATTATCAATTATCTCCCCCCCCCCCCACCCCACCCCATCCCCTCCAGCATTCCATATATTCATTCCCTTACATTCAGTTTTCAAACATCGCGCCTACCACCTAAATTTCATAATGCTATAGCTCAAAGAAAAAAAAATTACTTATCCAATTTTGTTCATTCGTTCGGAATTTATGCGCTTACAAACATTTCGGATGTTTATTTTTAATTAAATATTTGAAAGTTTGTGAATATAATAAAAAATTACACTATTTATTCAGTTCATTTATTCAGTCTTTATAATCGTTACGAATTATATTTTTAATGTAGGAACTGACATTTATTCCAAAACAGAAGCTTGTCCAAAAAAATAAAACATATTCTAATATTTGAATTTTCTGAAGCAGTAGCAATCGTTTCCATGGAAACGATTTTTTTCTGACGTTAGCAAAAATTTGCTTTAGTTAGCGACAGAAAACGTATAACAAATATAATATATTAATATTTATAATCTCATTACGCCAGAGCTTACCATCATATACAAAATATAGTCTGCGCATATAATTTAGCTTTCTATTGGTGAATGAATTTTTAAAGTCTTTATACTGTGATGCGTGAAAAGGTCATAAACAAACTCGAGCAGTTTCGCATTTGTAATATTAGTATGGATGTGTCATGGATACTATGGCGTACACATAGATTAAACTAAGCTTTATGAAATAAACGAGAGGTTATGTTTAAGTACTTATCCCCATGTTATTACGGGCAACCTACGAAATAAGTTATCACTACTCTCGTGATTTCAATTTCACTCTAAATTTAGTTCAGTTAAATTTAATGGTAATAATTATAAGTGTGCTTTAATGCGAAAGAGTCCATTCATTGCGTTGAGCTGCTGTCTAGAGGAAATCGCGGTACTTAACAAAATTAATAATTTATTTTGATTCCGTGTCGGTAATGGTGATTTCGTTTGCCTCGCATAAAGAGTTGCTTCCGTTCTGAGCTTTATCATTACATTTTATTTAATTTCCTCTGGTTACTCAATATAACTGAAAGCGTTTACTTTTGGGCGATAATAATAACATGTTCATTGCTGCGATTGAAATGTAATAAGAGACTGAGTAAAAATATCAGTGTGAATTATCAATTACTCGTGCCATTTCAAATACTTTTTATCAAATATTCGATTTAGTATATTTATTCGTACGGGTGAACGCTGTTTCTCCATCTAGAGGTAATGTTAACTAGTCATTTTTAGGCTTTATCTGTCATTGAAAGTGCCAAGGGTTTGGAAATACTATCGCGAACTGAAACAGCTATCACGCCTAAAAACGAATAAATCAAGCATAGGAGCGATTCCGTATCTTTTGAAGATACGAGTAAAATCTCGTACGGAATCGGCTGTCAAATTTGTGTAATTTTCTTCGGCTTTCAATTGCTTTTTTCTATGAATGTTGTGGGCTGATGTCAGCTGTCACGGATTTTACCCAGCATTTTTTTATTATTTTTTTTTTATTAAAGCCATTTCACTTCATAATTGTGGCAAAGGTGTAATTGTAAATTCAATATAATAGGAAAATAAAAATAAAATATTACATAAAAAGAAAAGTCGCAATAAAATATTTGTAGTTCGTTAATGGGTACTTTTTACTTTGAAAATAAAAATAATACTTATTTAATTAAATATTTAGTTAGAAATTGTTTGTGTTAGAGTCTAATACAAACTATCTCTTTCGGCGGGCCAATTTATTTACGCTTAGTATAAAACACGAATTGCTGTAATTCTAAGCAGTATAAGGCGCCGTATCGTTGCTCAAAAAGAAGAATATGGAGAGATATGTAATTATGAATGTTGGAGAGAGCGCGCTAATATTTAGAACGATGAAATTGAAGCGAAAATTGTGAAAATGTTTAATAAAACACGACTCGTTTAGAATAGAGCAAGGGGAATAGGCGTAGGGAATGTATAGATATTATCTTCAATAATAACACAAATTTTATTATTGAAGATAATAAAATTTTTACTACAGATTCTAAACTACTTAAATCAGATATCTTAACCACCAGACAGAGGGAGTCATAGCTAATAATTAAAAAAAAAAAAAAAAACAAAACAAAAAAATATTATTTCATAATTATTATTAAATCTCCTGACAGCCCTAAAATAACAGAGCTAATTTGCCAACTATGCGTGTCCAGTCATTTCAAGCAATGTTAAGCAATTTAAGGTAACAATAAACTTTGTAGTAAATTATTTATAATTTGCAAATAAATGTGAATGTATGAATAGGTATAATTACTTGAATTTGCTCGATTCTACGACTCTACTTGCTAACAAGTCACCTTTACTTACATATTTTTAATCAGCGTAAATATAATGTTTTGTTATTTTAATAGCGTGAGGAATGAAACTTACTCTGTTGTTATATTTTTTTTATAAAAACATCGCTTCCTTTAAAAACATAGATGTATGCAGATATTATGCAACAATCCTTAAATGTCAAATTGTTAACATAACAAATTCACTGCTCACTGCTCTGTAACTACTTTAATATGTAAAGTTGTGTACCTTTTATTTTTTGTACTATATACTTGTTATGTTGCTCCTGTACAACTTACCAATGTTACATGTAAAAGCCGTCAAGGCGTAAATATATATTAAATAAATAAATATTAAATTTTTTTAAGAACTTAAAAATTTCAAATCTTCAAGGGAGATGTGCAAGAAATCGGTAGAAATTCGGGTAGTGGCGGAGCATAACAACTGTGAGATGTTTTGCCTTTTTTGTTTGGTAAAATAAAAAGATTAACAATATTTGTCATGAATAATACGTAAGGTTTGTGTTTGCTGTATAAAAATTTGTATTTTTGATTAACGCTGTTATGTTTTATGTCGGCATTTATGTAATAAATGGTTTTCGTCCCCAAATTTTCAATTACTTCTTAGGAAAAGCAATTGAAAATCACACAAATTTGACAGCCAATTCCGTAAAGGATTTTTCTCGTATCCACAAAAGATATGGAATCGCTCCTCTGATCGGAAACATTTATCTTTCAAACGTTAAAATTGCTTTCAAATTTTAAATTTTCACTTTTTCATGAATTTCTGGATGGATTATCGTGACTAATTCGATATCTTATAATGAGTGCGGTAATCTTTAAAATTACTTCATTCTAACACGACGTACAACAATTTAATTTCAAAAACTATCAAATAAAGTTCGTGCATGAAATTCAAAATATCTTCATGAGAAACTTGTGCGGCCATAAATAGTTAAATAATATCTATCTTCGTATTATCGATATTCGTCGGGAAATTGGCAAAGACTAACGACTTATTTAACCTTCAAATTTACAGAAGGGCTCCTAGATTTGTAAAAGGACTTAAGTTATGAAAAGGATTTATAAAATGGTAAAAGAAATTCATCGACTTTTTGCTGGAGTGGCCTTGTTCTACCGGAGCTTCGTTTTGAACTTGAGCTTGAATAAAGTTCTTGGGTACTATTTTTCCTCAGCTAATATCTCGGGTATGTCTTAAACGCGGAAATCCACCGTATCGGCCATCTTACATGATAAGGAATAAATACATTCCTTCTAACATTTAAAATTAAATATGTTCGTTCACAGATAAAAGCTGGTAGGAATCTCTTAATAAGACTTTAGTTACGGGAGTGTTACGAAAGTGTATTCGTTAAAGCTATTAAACAATAACTCTATTTAGGTTATGTTATACTCTTATACGAAAAGAAATAAAAATGGTGAGGTACTTGGAAATTGTCAGGATCAATGTCAAGATCATTGTCTATTTATTCTACGTTCTTCGTACACGCACAATATAATTGGTGTATTATAATAGTAGCGCAGAGCTATGTTTGGTGACTTAGCAGGGGTGCCCGGGTTGGTGGGGTGAGGTTTGTCTTAGTTTTGACGGTGAATGCGTTTGCCCACTCACTGCGTGGCGGGCCGAATCGGGAGAGAATGTTTGGGGGAGACCTAACCTAAACTCTCCAGCTGGATTATCTCGACCCATCGGCTCGCACCGCAGTGAGAGAGATGGATTCGTCATTAATCCCCAGTCTCCTCCCCATTTCTCATATCCTTTTCCTTCCCAGAACTTCCTCTCCTTCCTTTCCCTAAAAAGATCCTCCCCATAGCATCCCCAAAGATGTTATAGGCGCTGCTGGATTTTTTCCTCAAGGTCTCCTGTGTGGAACAAATGTAAAAAAACATCACGTGATATTAATAATTGTAGGATTTGTGAACTTGAAAGAATTTTTAAAATATTTGCTTCAGTATTATTGCCCTTCAAAAACAAATATTAATATTTTTTTGGAGACAAATTTTAGAGATGTCAAAAATTTACCTTTAGAATGGGAACCCGTGCTAAGTCACAAAACGCAGCGGATCACTTGGGTTGACCTGTGACAGGGGTTTGCGAAATAATTTATTTATTTATTTGAGACACAAACCGGATACCTATTTATACAACATTATTTTGGTTTATGTAAAACAAATTAAAATACAATTATAAGTATCCCTAGACTAATGTGTCTGCAGTGATCACATTTGCATATACACTGACAAATGAAAAACATATTTTTATACATAACTTTAAAAAAAAAAAAAAAAAACTTAAATAGAAAATGTGAAATACTTAATAAACTAGTTAACAAATTGGCAAATGAAGATTTTTTTTTTAATATTATTAATATCTTAAAATCATGGTTTGATAATAGCTTACTCACACTTAATGCAATAAAAAACCACTTATTTTCCTTACAGAAAATACCTGATCATAAAGTTAATATTGTGATCCACGATGAAAAATGTGATAATGTACTTTGTAAACAACATAATCCTGTAAGTAACTCTTCTTCCGAAATTAAATATCTCGTTGTGATCATTGATCAAAACCTGACGTGGAATAGCCACATTTCAGAGCTGGTGAAGAGAATAAGGAAATGTATATATATATTTATTTGTTAGATAGAAATATTTTAAATGTAACAATAATCAAAAATGTGTACTATGCACTTGTTCATTCTTTACTTATCTATGGAATTATAGGTTAGGGAGGATCTTACAAAAACAATCTAAACTCAGTAAAACTTTTGCAAAGAATCATCATTTAGGTAATATTAAATAAAAATAGAAAATAAAAAATTAAAAAATCCACCTTCTTAACAGAACCATTTTTTAAATTTTTTCCAGTACCAAGTGTCGATGACATATTCAAGCATGCGTCTATTATAAAAATGTGTAAAGAAAAACTAACAAAGAATATCAAGAATTTTACAAACCAATGAGAAATGGAAACCAATTTTTTAAATAAAACTTACAGTAAAAAGTAAATATTTTACACAAAACATATTATAACTTACAACCTCAATAAGAATCATGGCTCTCTTATCAGGCACAAGAGCTCCTCTTTTCCGATAAGGTATACATGACGAACGACCTTTAATATAATATATTTTTTAAATATATATGTATATATTTATGTAACCCATATTTTTTATATTACAAAAAAAATAATAATAGTTAGGAAATATTCAAAATGTATTAAGCATTATTAAATACGTCTTTTTGTACAATTGATGTGGAATTCAATTATTGAAAAATAAATAATTATGCTTTGAAAGGGGCAATTATGAACATCTTAATTTTTGTTTTGTTTGTGGTACATGATTTTGTCTGTGGTAACAGATGACATTGTTGACAGAACTAGGTTAGGTTATCGTAAACAAAATACTGAGCATATAACAGTTACATGAAAGTATGGTATTGTAATACAATTATTTGTAATAGATTGCGATAGTTTTTTGTAATTAACAGATTGTATGTAGTTCATGAGAATAGTGACAAATCGTGTAAGTCATATTTTGTTGTTGTTTTACAGAATAATTATTTTGGAAAGTTTGCGACAGTTTTTTGTGATATTTGAAACAATCTAATGATTCATTTATTACTACAATGAGTGCATATAATTAAGGTAACTCCAACTTCCCAAGAGGTTAACTTTTAAGTAGCTTGTATGAGGGAAGTAATTAAGTAATATTAGTGATTTCATATTCATAAAAGGACGGCAGCAGATCCGGTAGGTACATTTTGTGTTGACTTCAATGTTAAAAGCTTGTTGACATCCTCTTGTTCAGTAATTAGTATTATGGGGGTTGAATCGCTTATACGAGTGAAAATTTTACAATTCCTTACCCAACAGTAGCGAATTTCACCAGTCATTCTTATATCACGACATTGTTTCAGCAGAAATTTGGGGTAAGATGGTCGTTAATGTATATTTTACTGGTTCCAGGAAGTTGTAATTCAGAAGCAAGCATCCCTTTCCTCTTTCTTATTGCAGTTATAAGTTCGTCCTTAAGATACCTGCGTGTTAGTTTGACAACTATGTTCCTTGGTTTTCCATTTGTTGCATCACGGTTTGTCCTGGGGGCAATTCTGCTGGCGAAATCCACATCATGTCGGGTTATATTGCATCCAGCTGTGGCTCCGATCTTGGAGAGAATGTCATACACATTTTCATTATTGGTTTCGGGGACACCACTTATTATGACGTTATTAGAACGATTAAATTGGTCGTTGCTTTCAATTTGTTTTTCCAAGTGTAACACTTTTTTATTTAGCTCATTAATTTTCTCCTTGAACTCGTTTTGTATGATTTCGACTATATTGTTTTTAAATACTTCAAATGTTTTCTCTAGAAAATGAATTTTGAAGTCTTCAAACTTGTTGTCCAAAAGTTGTAGAAGTTCCGTATTGAGGTGACCGCCAGACTTAGAGTTTGATCGCGTAGACATTGTTACTTCTTGTAATAATTTTTATAATTATAACTTATTAAATTGATCGCAATTTTATTATTTTTATAGAAAATAGTGGAAGAGCAAAAATTTGACAGCAAGCACAAGTAATGTTAATGAAAATGTCTTGTAAATTAAAGTATCAAACTGAGATATAAAAACAAGCGAATCTACTTTTACAAGCGAATTTGCGCCATCTTTGCAAGCTTCACGATATTCGCACTTTTTCGTGAAATGCACTTTATCATCTGAAATTCGGCTTTGCCTTTCTTTCTTAATTCCCTCACTGGGTCATACACCCCTCGGTCGGTTACAATAAATCAATACCTGTACGTTTCGTGAACGTGCGCTTTATTTAGAATAATACTTATATTTGAGCGTGCAACGTGTGCGCTCTGTATGGCTGATATAATTTGCAAGGAAGCCTAAAGCGTTCTTACGGTAAACGGCGATGGCAATATACTCCTCATGGAAGTCTCGGCATTGTTGAAACGATTTGAAACTGAAGATTAAGCGCGTTGTGCTTTACCTCAAGAACACACTCGTACATAATAATATACCCCGCGTCAGCTCCGGATCTGACACTGATGCATGTAAACGTGTAACTGGGCGGATTTTTTTAATAGGCTCTAGGAATAGCTTGATTTTTTTAAATAAATAATCGCACGAATTGATATGCTTGGTGTAACTCTAAGTGACCAGCTCAGGTACGGGGGCTCCATCGAAGCCAGAGTTAGCCTCTCAGAAACTGGGCGTACTGTAGTACAGGGCCCGCAGATACTTTAATAGTACACAACTGCTTACCCTGTATAAATCGCAAGTGCGCCCCACGGTTGAATTTGACAGCCACCTCTGGTCTGAAGCCCCAAAATACCTAAAAAAAAACTTGACTCTGTGCAGAAACGGGCGGTCCGTTTGATAGATTCTCACTACTTAACAAACGGATTGCAATCTTTAGACTACTTTAGAGCATAGGCGTCAGATGAGAACGCTGTCCTTGTTCTACCGGTATTACAATGAAAGATGCTCCGAGGAAATTGCGTCGTTGATCCCCTCGGCACCGGTGCATAGTCGGGAAACACGCCAAACACGCGCCCAACATTTGTACACGGTTGACATTAGTCACATGAGAACGGGTCGTTTCTACGACTCGTTCTTGAGTTCAACAGCTCGGCTGTGGAACGATTTGCCGGCCTCTGTGTTCCTCCCTCCTACAATATGGGTCTTGAAAAGACCCATGTTCACTCTCCTCTCCTCAAAAACACCCTCCACACAGCATCTTCAAAGATGACACAGGCCCTAAGGAAAATTATTTTCCTCAGGGCCTCCTGTGTGGAGTTAATGTAAAAAAAAAAAAAAATTGAAAATTGCAATCAGTGGAACTGTGTGTTTGGTTTAGTTCCTAACGGTTTGTCATTTATGCAGTTTTTATTTCTCCCGCTGGAAAAGCATTTGAAATTTAGAAACAAAGGCACCAACAGTAGTGCAAATTCGAGTGCATTTGTTTTTAAGCAGAAAATTTTTTGGAAGAATCTTGGAATCTACCAAGTTATTGGTGTCTGTCGTGTACACAATCTTGTTTTAAAGCTAAATAAGGAATTTGACCACCTCTGAAATAAATAAAATTGCTTTGTTGTGACGATAATTACCTCGGAATACCGCGGTGGTACTTTATCACTATATTGTGGTATTGTCGTGTGCTTCTTTGCAGTGATACAGTGGAATACAAAGAATAAAGAATTTTGCAATCTTACAAAAAATATTTTTAAATGAAAATAAGATTCTTTATATGTTTGGATAGTTGTATTTTTTTATGTAACATTTTCTGTGGCAAGCTTAAAATATTGTGGGTCCGGCCCTGCCTCGAGTACCTGCGTAGCTAATTAGATGTGAAAATAATATTTAAAGTGTTACAAATGTAATTTATAACACACCGTTCATAATTCACACCACCGTGCAATTAAATAAATATCTCAATGATACGTTCGGTAAACATTAACGAGAGTATCCTCCCATTTTGACACCAAAAGAATGGTTTGAAAATAATTGTCTAATATTTCTTAAATAATAATTATGGACTTGCATTAAAAATGAAATTATTGATCATAATATTTGGTTGAAATTTATTGGAGTTTATGCATTCCAAACCATATTCAATACTTTGTAAGTTTAATCCGAGATTTCGAGTTTGCTTTCAATGTAACCAATTAGAGAGGTCACAATTTACAATCTTGGAAAAATAATTTGGATAACCAACACCCTTAATTCTCTGCAATAGGTCACCCCAAGTGGTTCGCTACATTTATTGACTTAGCAGGGGTGCCCGGATTCATGGGACGATGTTTGTCTTGGTCTTGGCGGTGGATGCGTTTGCCCTATTATTATTACTGCGGATCGGGAGAAACAGGGAGACCTTTCGATCTCCATACCTGTAATTTTTTTTTATTTTTTTTATTTTTATTTTTTTTATTTTTTATTCTTCATTTTAATCACCCGCTAAACTGCCAAGGCAGTTTGTCAGCAGGTCAATTTGACAATATTAATAAAACACTAAAACATAAAATATTATAAGAAAACACAATAGCAAAATAGTTCCAGAAGAATAACTTTTAAGTACCTACAATACAAAAGCATAAAATATACAGACAGACAGATATAACACAGGTAAATTACTGATAGATTAAATTAATTATAGATAGTATTTATACATAAGATTACAAACAATATCAGTACAAAAAGTTTTGACCCATTAGCCATTTTTTAATTTTTCTTTTGAGATCAGTGGGGCAATTGGATTCGATTTTGAAATTCATCGGCATCTTATTAAATATGGTGGGGACAAGATAAGTGAATGTCCGTTGGCCGTATTTATTTATAATTTTCGGAACGGACAAACCCTCATTTTTACTAAATCTCTCAAGCTTTCTACTAGCATCGCAATGGGACGAATGGATTCGTCTCATACGAATGGATTTGGACCCAGATTCTTACTCACCCCTCATATCGTTTTCCTTCCCAGAACTTCCTCGCCTTCCTTTCCCTAAAAATACCCTCCACACAGCATCCCCTGAGATGACAGAGGCTCGAGGGAAATTGTATTCTTCAGTGCCTCCTGTGGGGAGGTAATGTAAAAAAAATATGTTTATACGTGTTTTGACTGAGCGGCAGAGCGGTAAGCTCCTTGACATAGAATCTTTTAAAAAATCCTCACTTCTTTCAGACTTACGTAATTATTGAATCTGGGTGTTTAGGCTCTTTGTTACTATGCGATTTATGATCTAATATCATACCTATACAGAGTGTCTGTTTTATCAGATAGATGTAAGGCAAGATTGAATAGAGTACAGACCTGGGAGCGCGATGGAATTTGAAGTGTCGCGTGTTTTGACTGAGCGGCAGAGCGGTAAGCTCCTTGACATAGAATCTTTTAAAAAATCCTCACTTCTTTCAGACTTACGTAATTATTGAATCTGGGTGTTTAGGCTCTTTGTTACTATGGGATTTATGATCTAATATCATACCTATACAGAGTGTCTGTTTTATCAGATAGATGTAAGGCAAGATTGAATAGAGTACAGACCTGGGAGCGCGATGGAATTTGAAGTGTCGCGTAATTAAGTCAGTGCCATTCAGCAACGGCAGCATGCAAATGGTGGCAATTGTTGTTGATACTCGTTGTTACTGCTAATATGTGTGTTGTTTTACCGCAAGCAAATTAGATAAACAGAGTAACTTTACTTAGAATCAGCACTGACTTAGTAACTTGGCAGACGCAGGCACACGCTTGTGCTCTAGTCGGCCTTGAATGTACGAAATGTGACGATCATTCTCATTTATATTATTACAGAGCAGTTGAAAGTTTTTTTAAACTCCACACTTAAAAAAAAGCCTAAAGGTTGGTAGGTACATACTTCGAAAGCTTATATACTTATAGTTTTATTTATGAAAGTGATCTGAAGTTCGTACGCCCTTTGCTCTAAAGGCCTTTATAATGCACTGATCTTTATAACGCGATATAAATCATATATGAATAAGGGTGTTCCCCGTAGCGGTACTTTAAAAGCTTTAAAAAGCTCCGCTTTCGGTCCATTGTTTTTCGATGGCCTTAATCGAAGAGTGGTAATCTCAGGCATTCCTAGCAGCGACGGTGGCGCGGCCACAACCGTAATTGTTTCAATACTATCGTAAAGGCTGTACGGCGAGATATCTGATAGAGTTACCTTATACTTACCTGGCCAGTACAAAGGGTACCAGTGACCCCTGGACCTCCAATTTTTCTCGGAAATTGGAACGAAAGGAATGAACAAACACACCGAACGCGCTTGTTCCGTGTTGTGGTTTTTTGGCTTTACCTTAGTAAGCGAGTAGATTCTTAATGAGGTCGAAAAGGACTGAGCGTAATTTTCTTCAATACTAGTATATCCACACTTCGAATAATATTGCTTTACAAATACCCCAAAAGCTTGAAACAATCGTCATTGGAGATCAAGTGATTATTGTTTTTATGACGGTTCTTAAATTGAATTAGTCTTGTTTATTAAATAGGTTTGTAGTATGGAAAACGATAATTTGCAAGTGTTTTCACGAAGCTCATCAAAAGCTTGAGACATTTGTTGGACGTTAAAATTAATCTACTTGTAAATCAAAACTTTATATTTAAATAATTTAAGGACTTTATATTTCATAAGGACGTGCAAGGAAATCAGGCTACAAAAAAGGACAAAGCGAATACGCAGAACAGTTTACTGTACAAAGGGATGAAGTTATAAAACACTCTTGAAACTTTAAAGTCCGCACCCATTGGAAAGTTTAAGATGTATTGTACGAGCTACATAAAACAAGAAAAAATATAGTTTGCAATATGAAATAATATAATTAATTGGCAAATTGTAAACTTAAGTGTATAATTTACGAAAATTAAATTATTAAATAAATAAATAAAATTTAATAGAAAGATGTCTTTTATCCCTAACAAATGGTCAAATTTAGCGGTCTTTATATGAATGTAATAGTTACAGAATGGGTAAGATGAACGACGTTGGCCTTCACTGGACTTATTTGTTGACTTATTATTATCACAATTTGGGAGGCGGAATGGGAACCGCCGCCCCGGGAACCTTTATTGGATAACCAACACCTCTGCCATAGGTCACCCCAAGTGGTTAGCTACGTTTGATGATTTGCAGGAGTGCCCGGGTTCATGGGGTGAGTAAAAAACCTTCCACTCAGCATCCCCAAATATGACATAGTCCCTGAGGGAAATTATTTTCCTCAGGGCCTCCTGTAAAAAAAAAAATATATATATATATATATATTTAAAATTCTTCAAAAATTGTTAAATCACTTTGAGGCATCATTTTAATTGAAAGAAAATAAAAATAAGACAATTTGTTATCATGGATCTCTTCAAGACCCATTTGCACTCCTTCCTCTTCTCAAAAAGGCCCTCCACACAGCATCTTTAAAGGAGAGAAATCATTTTTAATTAATTAATTCTCTCTCTCCGATGGCGCTACAGCCCTTATCGAGCCTTGGCCTCCTGCAACATTCGCCTCTAACTCCTCCTGTCCTCAGCGGCTGACTTACAGTTTGTTGTTTGGAGAAGCTGTGCTGCATCCTGTCGCACCTCGTCTTCCCACCTCAGTCTGGGTCTTCCCACTTTTCTCTTTCCACCTGGGTGTCCAGTCAAAATTCTCTTGGGGACGCGTGTATCCGGCATTCTCTGTACATGTCCAGCCCATCTCAACCTGAGGAGTCTCATGTGGGCTGAGATGTTAGGGGCCTGATATATATCATACAATTCTTTGTTGTGCCGGATGCGCCACTGTTCCCCCTCTTTCACGGGTCCACATATTCTTCTCAGCACTTTTCTTTCAAAAGATTTATTAATTAATTAATTATGTTACTGTAAAAAAGAAAAAATATTTATTTTCTTTAAACCGTAATTACCTTTTTATGAAGGATTTTCATAATATGCAAAATATCTCAATTATACTTAAAGAAAACGCAATAAAAGCAAAAAAAATTTTTTTTACCTATTGTAAATCCAATCGCTTTCGACGGATTCCAAGAAATATACCTTACATACTTACAGGATAGTAAAAACAGATATATACGTTTCATATTGAATCACAACAGTTGTGTTACCCTTGTGCCAGATCACATCTCAGTTGCCCCGGGGCTAGTGCAGTGGCGCTCCAAGATCACAATGGCACAATAGTCAATAAGTAACTACTTTATCCCTGCATGGTACACTCGTAAGTATAAAGCACTAAAACCTGCGGTGATGGCGCACTAGAGGCGTATGTAATTTAGGCTGGCCTCTGTAGTAAGTACCGCGGAACACTATATCTGATTGAACAAGACCGAGCCGTCAATATTTATTTATAAGTCATTTTGTAATCTGTAGAAAGATGCTTTAACAATACACATGCCAAGGAACTATAATGGAATAGCATCAATAATGGTTTCATCGTAAGTACAACAAAACATAGCGGGTAAAATCTATGTCCATTTAGGTAAGTTTTTAGATTTCGGCAACTCTGGTCTGGAGCCCCAAAATATTTGAAATAAAACCTTTGACTCCATGCAGAAACGGGCGGTCTGTTGGATAGATTCTCCTATCTTAAGAAACAGAAAGTAATTTTTAGAGCGCAGGCGTCAGGTTGGAATGCTCTCCTTGTGCTATTGCTATTACAATGGAAGATGCCCCGAAGAACTAGCCTCATCATCCCATCGGCAACGGTTCATAGTCGGGAAACTCATAGTCGCCAAACGTGCGCCCAACATTTGTACACGGTCGAACATGTGTAAACCGGTGTTTTGTACGACTCGTCCTGAGTTCAACTGAGTTTGAGCTTCCTCCCTCTTACAACGGTTCCATGACAGTTGATCCGCCGACAATTGGTCCCCCGTTTATATACCATGTGCATTCGCTTTAGGGAATATATCTAATTACACAAAATATAACTAAGTTACCCTGTAGCGATGTGCAGAGAGGATACACTGCCGAATAACGAAAAAATAAAACATACTTTCATTCAAATGCATCAAGGAAAAATTTTCTACAAAAGTACAAAAAGTCGATACTATGTATTAATTCCTAAGTATTCATACCAACTTATTATTAAGGATATTTTTGAAGTCGAACTGAATATCTTTTATGCTTGAAATTGAAAAAAAAATTATAATTTTTTAGTAAATATCATTTCGGGGGATCAATTGTCGGGTCGGGTCTGTGAAAAAAGATAATTTAAATGGTTTCTAATATTTCTCTTGGTTCTTGTATTTCAATATCTTGGTTTCCAGTAATATCCTTCGCTTCTTGTACATTTTCAAACTGTGAGGTTGTTTTTATTATGTAAACACTGCAGTGGGAGTAATAGACTTATTTATGATTTCAGCTATTAAAGTAAAGCGCACTATCACGCGGTGAAATACAACTAAATTGCACTATAAATATGTTATCATTATATTATTATATAATGTTGCGTCTGATGTTAATAAATGGTAATATCCTGCTCTTGTTAAATTAATGTTCTGAAATAATTCTATGGTGCTGTGTTTATACACGTTTGTTTAGCAATCATGTTGGACTTAAATATGAGACATATTAAACGGTGATAAACTAGGTATTGCAAAGTGATAATTGATCATTAGAAAAGCAACACGCCCATGCATTAATTACACTTTAGTAAAACACAGAAACATTAGACCATGCGTAATTAATTTAGTCTCTGGTACTCGTAGGTCAGACTTCAATAAATATACCAACAATCTACTTCTCCTGTTTGACAAGCTTCTTATTGTTTCACTTACCCGGTAAACATTGCCTAACTATTTCACTTCCCATTGGTTCTGCGTTCAGCATATCAAATGGCAAATAATTACGCTGAAGTAAAACAATTTACTGTTTTAATTACGATTTGTGAAGGGATTCAATATAACCTCTAGACAATAATAAAGCTCTAACAATACACTGCCGACAGCCTTACCGCTAACGACCAATTGCCGTAAACTAATAGAATTTTCATATAAATCACAAATAGTTTAATATACCTAAGAATCGTTGGTCTTTGTTTGTGATTGAACACTGAAATATTGCTTGTTAAAGAAACACTTTATACAAATTCAACATTTTGTCCAAACGTTTCGCAATGCCCGTAGAAGGCGACAAAGCTGTTTTGAGCTTTTGTAATCAGAGTAAATTCAATGATTGTGCGATTGCGTTTTGATTTTAATTAGAAATTAGCTCAGATGTACATTTGTTCTTAGTCATACGAATCCGTATACATGTACGTACAACACATGTCAGAAGAAAATCCGTTTGCAAGGAGTGATGTAAGAAAAAAAATTGGCAATTGGTGAACATGTCTTAACTTGCTCCTTATTTTGATGATATTAAAAAATAACATTAAAAAGGCAATAAAAGAGATAAAACATGTGTTTACTGATTGAAAATTTTTAATAAATACTAAATTGCTGGGATGTGCAAAGACTTTAACACTCTAATTAAAAATATTCACAGCAAGCGTAAATCATGGTTTAGTTGTTGCTAGATGGAGACGCTATTAGTGAAAAAAAAAATGATAACATCGTATGTATTCAGTTCAAAGAAAGAGAAAGAAAAGATACAATATTAAGGCAATTACATAATTGTTAAATACTCCTATTTACCGTGTCGTCATATTAGCTTAGGGGTTATAAAATTAGCCAATGTTTTTTTGTTTTGTTTTTAAATGTTTGAGGGTGTTTATAAATATGTACATACCGTCACATTCTTTGACATTATACAATTTACACATTTAAGCCTTTGGATTGAAATAGATGTACTCATATTGTCAAATGAGCAAAGTTTCACTGAAGATCCTCAGGAACACAAATATAGAGGGATGTTGCTGTCATACAATATTGAATAAAATATGTACTGCATGAAAGTTATATCAATAGAAATAACAATTTATTGTGTTCCAGAATATGAAAGGGTATAATCTAGGTGAAGCAAATAGTCTTTGCCTGGATAGAATTGTATACCTAGCGATCATCCATGCGTGAAAACGTGTGCTCAGTTTCTAAGTAAGTTTTAAAAAACTAATTTGCTTAGTTTACGTTCACTATCTTCAAATTGTCCAAACGTTTTCCAGCCATATAATCTCCGAACTGTTCACTGCTGTATACATAACGATACGATCGTTGCGAAATGTTAACCCATTTGTTACATTATTGACCTCAGTATAATCATTTGCAGCACGTGCTATTCAATTACCGACCGATTGCACGGTGCTTAGCCGTGGCAGGGCTATGTTATGATAGATTGTTTACCGGAGTCGTATTGTCAGTTCTTCGAATGACAGATCGTATAGTATTAACTAAAATAAGAACCTATCTATTGGATAAATTATGTTTATCTATGCTTGTGCCATCTATGTGCATTGTTTTAGATGAGTGGATTTGGTAACTCATAGCAAAATTACGAATTTACGTGTGGTTTGACGATTGAGGAAGTAAAATTGATGGATTCCGAATTTGAATTTGGCCGAATTACTTTGCTGAATTTGACTCGAATGTTTGCTGATTGGATTCCGGTAGTACCGCAGTGCAAAAATATAAAAGTAGATATTGGTTTTCGATCTTAATTAGAGACTCTGCTAGTCTGGACGTTGTGACGTCCATTGTTAATTTTGATAACAAAAGTTGATTTAAAAAAAAAAACAAGGAAAATAAAGAAGTATTTGGCAGAGATGCATTTGCATTTGATGTTTTTTTAGCAAATATTCAAATATACTAATTTCGGTTGTTTATGATGATGTGATGTGATGTGAAATATTTCTGCTTGAAATTATTCACTATAAATGAACATTTAATTTTCAAAATTGGAACTGATTCTGGGAACAATTTAGACAAACGATAAAGTAGTTACCAACATTATTTTATTTTAAAATTTTAGTTAAAATTTTTGACCGACGATTCTTAAAGTTTACTAACGGTGTTTAGCCGAAAGGCAAACTTCTGACGTCTTTACAATTTCACCACAAAAAATATCATTATATTATAGAAAAAAATTAATATTAGATTTTCAAAGATAAATTAAACACTTCATCTTCACAAATTCCAACAATTATAAAATATCCCTTGATTTTTCGCGGGTGTGCGTTAGAACAATGTAAAATTTCACAATAATACAAAGTGGGGTGCAGTTGGTTGAGGAAAATCTTCGTTAAGTATCGAAAAACATATAATAATTTAACTACAAATGTTCGTGAGATTGAATACTGATAATTTTCAATAACTATACCCAACGGTACCCAGTTTTTCTCTCACATTCCTCCCAGAGCGATGTTTTATATCCACGATTTCATAAATTACATCAATTTCCACCATGCGGAATTCAGGGTTAGCATTACTATCAACCCTAGCATTTCCCTTAAGCACTTGCTGACCACAGCTTTTTCAGTCCCTGTACAGTAAGCCACAAAGTGTAAACCAATTTCCCTATCTCTACAGGGATCTTCCGTTCGTACACATTCCACATTTCTAAAACAATGCGCTAACAGCAGAGCTTGCAACGTGCATGGATTTGGATGCAATACGAGTTAAACAACCCACAGCTTTCTTAGAAATCAATTCAGCATCTTGCACAATCATCAAAAGGGATAGAAATTACATGTACGTAAAAAAACTGACGTTTGAATTCATTTATCTTCTCTGCTAACGAGTAAAGTTTGATTGTTTCTTATTTTAGCTGTCGATGAAGCTATTAAATTTCGGTATCAAACGATAAATGTAATTTGTATTCGGTAATAAAACTTTCATTTGCATAAAAGCTGGAAAAGACATAATTATTTCAAATAGAGACAAAGTTCTCTACAAAATATCTATTTTCCAATAGAAACGCTTGACTAATTTAGTCAGTATTTAACGGAATACAACAAGGTTCACTAATTACAATATCTACGCCCAATAATTACTTCTAATGCTTGAATTGGCTTAAATTAACACTGTAAAGCTACTAAAATATGGAAAAAATACGTCGACGATATTTTGAAAACTTATTTTTAATCTCAAAGAGGTTCGATTACGGAAAATTCACGTTACGCCGCGTACGACCATAAATAATAATCAAGGAAATACTTTAACGAGTTAGGATTAACGGCAGTTGTTAATACTAAGCTCAGCGAAACCTTAATTCTATAGTTAACCTTCTGGGAATCACAAACGCGGGTCAGCCAGTTTACATGTTTTGCATTTGAGAAGCTATCGGAATTCGTTATCAGCTCCGAGTATTTCCAGCCCAAATTAATTACAGATCTTAACCGTTATTCGTTTCGCAGTCACGATTTCCGCCGATGTTTATTGTTAGTTCAATTTTTATTATTAACTAAATGGTGCCTACACATAATTAATTTGCACGTTACATGCTATTAACTTCAAATTATAAAACCACATTTATAATTAATCCAGAAGCTTTAATTGGTTGAATTGAAAGGTCGCAATGGTTTGAATCTGTACGTGTTTCATTAATTTTAATTGCACACCAGTCAATTTTCGACAAATTGCAAATTTGATTAGATTTTTCTCTACGCCCACTTTTGCATTTTATTGTGCAACACAGTAATAACACCTAACGGTTAGAGTTAATACATTATGGTTTTTTGGTCAATAAAAATTTGTATGTATTATAATATCTGCGTGTAGGTATATCTGATGTTTAAAGGCGAAACAAGAAAAATACCCACGACAGTAATAACTGGATTCAATAAAACATTTGATGATTTGGTAAGTCTCTACTTTTGTCTACCGTACCTGGTTTTTTGATGTCATTCCGTAAAAGATTCTCAACTGTCAGAACTGTGAGACAGCGGCATCTACATTTTGGTAAATCTTAGGTCTATACTTCAGGTCAATACGTCCTCGCAAGGTAGCTTCAACAATATTTATTGTACTACATATTGCAAACTGGGAGAGGATAGACATGGAAAAAGGGGACGTTGCGAAGTATCTAGACAGGCCCCAATACAGGCGAACCCTTGGGGGTTAATAATTAAATTATATTTAAATTGTGAAGAAGTAATAAATAAATAAATA